>OY992530.1:87770744-90170744 GCA_963921185.1 Dasysyrphus tricinctus
TTCCGAGCTTTCGTTTCTTAAAATTGATTTTTAGTATTAAAACTTTCAAAAAAATGCTCCCCTTTTCCAAAATCGAAAATCTAAAACTTGTTCCAAGTGCAGAATGGCCTAAATCAAATTGTTCCAAGGATTCATTCAAAAATATTGAAAATTGTAGATTTTAAGCCGAAAAAACACTTTAAATGAAAAAATACTAATTATCCTTGCTCTGGCCCCCCTTTTAGGAAATCCAAAATTCAAAAACTTGTTCCAGGTTGTTCTAGAGCTCTTCTAAATTGTTCCGAGCTTTCGTTTCTTAAAATTGATTTTTAGTATTAAAACTTTCAAAAAAATGCTCCCCCGGCCCCCCTTTTCCAAAATCGAAAATCTAAAACTTGTTCCAAGTGCAGAATGGCCTAAATCAAATTGTTCCAAGGATTCATTCAAAAATATTGAAAATTGTAGATTTTAAGCCGAAAAAACACTTTAAATGAAAAAATACTAATTATCCTTGCTCTGGCCCCCCTTTTAGGAAATCCAAAATTCAAAAACTTGTTGCAGGTTGTTCTAGGGCTCTTCTAAATTTTTCCGAGCTTTCGTTTCTTAAAATTTATTTAATATATCATTGGCAAAAAAAAAAAACAAAACGACAGACTCTTTCTCTGAAAACCCAAAATAAAAAATGTATTAATTTTGCCGCATGCAAAATCATTTAATTAGTGTTTCTTCCAACTTTCCATGTTTTTATTATTTGTAAGATCGAATTCTGTTTATTAGGTACCATTCAAAATTCAAACGGCTGTTTTCTTTCTCTTTCACAACCGACAATCGTTTGTTTCATTGTTGTTGAAATAAAATGCACGACTGGATCGCACATACTTGCTCTTATGTTCACGTTAGTAGGAACTTAAGAACTTTTAAAATATAACATAATAGAAAATATATATAAAAATAGAAAAATATAAAAAAAGTATCTAAATCGTTCTTTGAATATTGTATACTAGTAAAATAGTTTAGCGCTCAAAACCATGTATGCCAATTTTTTCCTTAAAAAAATAGAAATATATATGCAAACAAAAATCAAAAACTAATTTTGTAAATATAAAATTTTAGTAATATTTAAAAAAAAAAATTTGGGATGCCAATTTTGAGTATTAATTTATATACATTTACAAATTTATTTTCAAAAAAATTCATCAACTTGTTTTCAGAATATTGAATTCTCAAAAAAAAAATTGTTAAATATTTTTTGATATGCAATTTTATTGACATTTTGAAAGAACTTTATTTTGTGTAAAAAATTTGATTGAAATAGGTTGAGCCGCTAAAGAGAAAATACAGAATCAAAAAAACCGTTGTATTGCAGGTTTGGCACAATTCTGTCTGTCTGTACCTCAACCTACAGCCTAAACCACTGAACAAATTTTCTTCAAATTTTTAACTTAAGGTTTTTTTTTACTTTCCAGAGGGGAAATTGAATTTTTTTTTAGCTCCAAAAATAACGGTACTTGCCATACAACCGTTAAGAAAAAGCTAATTTATCTCAAAAACGGCCCAACAATAAAAGAAAATAAGTGTGTTATTGCTTATGCTGTACTTTTGGTATGAACAAAAATTTCCAAAAACTGTTATTAACGGTACTTCCATACAACGGTTTTTTTTGATTCTCTATTTTCTCTGTCGTTTTGTTTTTTTTTGCCAATGATATATTAAATAAATTTTAAGAAACGAAAGCTCGGAACAATTTAGAAGAGCCCTAGAACAACCTGGAACAAGTTTTTGAATTTTGGATTTCCTAAAAGGGGGGCCAGAGCAAGGATAATTAGTATTTTTTCATTTAAAGTGTTTTTTCGGCTTAAAATCTACAATTTTCAATATTTTTGAATGAATCCTTGGAACAATTTGATTTAGGCCATTCTGCACTTGGAACAAGTTTTAGATTTTCGATTTTGGAAAAGGGGGGCCAGGGGAGCATTTTTTTGAAAGTTTTAATACTAAAAATCAATTTTAAGAAACGAAAGCTCGGAACAATTTAGAAGAGCCCTAGAACAACCTGGAACAAGTTTTTGAATTTTGGATCTCCTAAAAGGGGGGCCAGAGCAAGGATAATTAGTATTTTTTCATTTAAAGTGTTTTTTCGGCTTAAAATCTACAATTTTCAATATTTTTGAATGAATCCTTGGAACAATTTGATTTAGGCCATTCTGCACTTGGAACAAGTTTTAGATTTTCGATTTTGGAAAAGGGGGGCCAGGGGAGCATTTTTTTGAAAGTTTTAATACTAAAAATCAATTTTAAGAAACGAAAGCTCGGAACAATTTAGAAGAGCCCTAGAACAACCTGGAACAAGTTTTTGAATTTTGGATTTCCTAAAAGGGGGGCCAGAGCAAGGATAATTAGTATTTTTTCATTTAAAGTGTTTTTTCGGCTTAAAATCTACAATTTTCAATATTTTTGAATGAATCCTTGGAACAATTTGATTTAGGCCATTCTGCACTTGGAAAAAGTTTTAGATTTTCGATTTTGGAAAAGGGGAGCATTTTTTTGAAAGTTTTAATACTAAAAATCAATTTTAAGAAACGAAAGCTCGGAACAATTTAGAAGAGCCCTAGAACAACCTGGAACAAGTTTTTGAATTTTGGATTTCCTAAAAGGGGGGCCAGAGCAAGGATAATTAGAATTAGTATTTTTTCATTTAAAGTGTTTTTTCGGCTTAAAATCGACAATTTTCAATATTTTTGAATGAATCCTTGGAACAATTTGATTTAGGCCATTCTGCACTTGGAACAAGTTTTAGATTTTCGATTTTGGAAAAGGGGGGCCGGGGGAGCATTTTTTTGAAAGTTTTAATACTAAAAATCAATTTAAGAAACGAAAGCTCGGAACAATTTAGAAGAGCCCTAGAACAACCTGGAACAAGTTTTTGAATTTTGGATTACCTAAAAGGGGGGCCAGAGCAAGGATAATTAGTATTTTTTCATTTAAAGTGTTTTTTCGGCTTAAAATCTACAATTTTCAATATTTTTGAATGAATCCTTGGAACAATTTGATTTAGGCCATTCTGCACTTGGAACAAGTTTTAGATTTTCGATTTTGGAAAAGGGGGGCCAGGGGAGCATTTTTTTGAAAGTTTTAATACTAAAAACCATTTTAAGAAACGAAAGCTCGGAACAATTTAGAAGAGCCCTAGAACAACCTGGAACAAGTTTTTGAATTTTGGATTTCCTAAAAGGGGGGCCAGAGCAAGGATAATTAGTATTTTTTCATTTAAAGTGTTTTTTCGGCTTAAAATCTACAATTTTCAATATTTTTGAATGAATCCTTGGAACAATTTGATTTAGGCCATTCTGCACTTGGAACAAGTTTTAGATTTTCGATTTGGAAAAGGGGAGCATTTTTTTGAAAGTTTTAATACTAAAAATCAATTTAAGAAACGAAAGCTCGGAACAATTTAGAAGAGCCCTAGAACAACCTGGAACAAGTTTTTGAATTTTGGATTTCCTAAAAGGGGGGCCAGAGCAAGGATAACTAGTATTTTTTTATTTAAAGTGTTTTTTCGGCTTAAAATCTACAATTTTCAATATTTTTGAATTAATCCTTGGAACAATTTGATTTAGGCCATTCTGCACTTGGAACAAGTTTTAGATTTTCGATTTTGGAAAAGGGGGGCCAGGGGAGCATTTTTTTGAAAGTTTTAATACTAAAAATCAATTTTAAGAAACGAAAGCTCGGAACAATTTAGAAGAGCCCTAGAACAACCTGGAACAAGTTTTTGAATTTTGGATTTCCTAAAAGGGGGGCCAGAGCAAGGATAATTAGTATTTTTTCATTTAAAGTGTTTTTTCGGCTTAAAATCTACAATTTTCAATATTTTGAATGAATCCTTGGAACAATTTGATTTAGGCCATTCTGCACTTGGAAAAAGTTTTAGATTTTCGATTTTGGAAAAGGGGAGCATTTTTTTGAAAGTTTTAATACTAAAAATCAATTTTAAGAAACGAAAGCTCGGAACAATTTAGAAGAGCCCTAGAACAACCTGGAACAAGTTTTTGAATTTTGGATTTCCTAAAAGGGGGGCCAGAGCAAGGATAATTAGTATTTTTTCATTTAAAGTGTTTTTTCGGCTTAAAATCTACAATTTTCAATATTTTTGAATGAATCCTTGGAATAATTTGATTTAGGCCATTCTGCACTTGGAACAAGTTTTAGATTTTCGATTTTGGAAAAGGGGAGCATTTTTTTGAAAGTTTTAATACTAAAAATCAATTTTAAGAAACGAAAGCTCGGAACAATTTAGAAGAGCCCTAGAACAACCTGGAACAAGTTTTTGAATTTTGGATTTCCTAAAAGGGGGGCCAGAGCAAGGATAACTAGTATTTTTTTATTTAAAGTGTTTTTTCGGCTTAAAATCTACAATTTTCAATATTTTTGAATGAATCCTTGGAACAATTTGATTTAGGCCATTCTGCACTTGGAACAAGTTTTAGATTTTCGATTTTGGAAAAGGGGAGCATTTTTTTGAAAGTTTTAATACTAAAAATCAATTTTAAGAAACGAAAGCTCGGAACAATTTAGAAGAGCCCTAGAACAACCTGGAACAAGTTTTTGAATTTTGGATTTCCTAAAAGGGGGGCCAGAGCAAGGATAATTAGTATTTTTTCATTTAAAGTGTTTTTTCGGCTTAAAATCTACAATTTTCAATATTTTTGAATGAATCCTTGGAACAATTTGATTTAGGCCATTCTGCACTTGGAACAAGTTTTAGATTTTCGATTTTGGAAAAGGGGAGCATTTTTTTGAAAGTTTTAATACTAAAAATCAATTTTAAGAAACGAAAGCTCGGAACAATTTAGAAGAGCCCTAGAACAACCTGGAACAAGTTTTTGAATTTTGGATTTCCTAAAAGGGGGCCAGAGCAAGGATAATTAGTATTTTTTCATTTAAAGTGTTTTTTCGGCTTAAAATCTACAATTTTCAATATTTTTGAATGAATCCTTGGAACAATTTGATTTAGGCCATTCTGCACTTGGAACAAGTTTTAGATTTTCGATTTTGGAAAAGGGGAGCATTTTTTTGAAAGTTTTAATACTAAAAATCAATTTTAAGAAACGAAAGCTCGGAACAATTTAGAAGAGCCCTAGAACAACCTGGAACAAGTTTTTGAATTTTGGATTTCCTAAAAGGGGGGCCAGAGCAAGGATAACTAGTATTTTTTTATTTAAAGTGTTTTTTCGGCTTAAAATCTACAATTTTCAATATTTTTGAATGAATCCTTGGAACAATTTGATTTAGGCCATTCTGCACTTGGAAAAAGTTTTAGATTTTCGATTTTGGAAAAGGGGAGCATTTTTTTGAAAGTTTTAATACTAAAAATCAATTTTAAGAAACGAAAGCTCGGAACAATTTAGAAGAGCCCTAGAACAACCTGGAACAAGTTTTTGAATTTTGGATTTCCTAAAAGGGGGGCCAGAGCAAGGATAATTAGTATTTTTTCATTTAAAGTGTTTTTTCGGCTTAAAATCTACAATTTTCAATATTTTTGAATGAATCCTTGGAACAATTTGATTTAGGCCATTCTGCACTTGGAAAAAGTTTTAGATTTTCGATTTTGGAAAAGGGGAGCATTTTTTTGAAAGTTTTAATACTAAAAATCAATTTTAAGAAACGAAAGCTCGGAACAATTTAGAAGAGCCCTAGAACAACCTGGAACAAGTTTTTGAATTTTGGATTTCCTAAAAGGGGGGCCAGAGCAAGGATAATTAGTATTTTTTCATTTAAAGTGTTTTTTCGGCTTAAAATCGACAATTTTCAATATTTTTGAATGAATCCTTGGAACAATTTGATTTAGGCCATTCTGCACTTGGAACAAGTTTTAGATTTTCGATTTTGGAAAAGGGGGGCCGGGGGAGCATTTTTTTGAAAGTTTTAATACTAAAAATCAATTTTAAGAAACGAAAGCTCGGAACAATTTAGAAGAGCCCTAGAACAACCTGGAACAAGTTTTTGAATTTTGGATTACCTAAAAGGGGGGCCAGAGCAAGGATAATTAGTATTTTTTCATTTAAAGTGTTTTTTCGGCTTAAAATCTACAATTTTCAATATTTTTGAATGAATCCTTGGAACAATTTGATTTAGGCCATTCTGCACTTGGAACAAGTTTTAGATTTTCGATTTTGGAAAAGGGGGGCCAGGGGAGCATTTTTTTGAAAGTTTTAATACTAAAAATCAATTTTAAGAAACGAAAGCTCGGAACAATTTAGAAGAGCCCTAGAACAACCTGGAACAAGTTTTTGAATTTTGGATTTCCTAAAAGGGGGGCCAGAGCAAGGATAATTAGTATTTTTTCATTTAAAGTGTTTTTTCGGCTTAAAATCTACAATTTTCAATATTTTTGAATGAATCCTTGGAACAATTTGATTTAGGCTATTCTGCACTTGGAACAAGTTTTGGAAAAGGGGGGCCAGGGGAGCATTTTTTTGAAAGTTTTAATACTAAAAATCAATTTTAAGAAACGAAAGCTCGGAACAATTTAGAAGAGCCCTAGAACAACCTGGAACAAGTTTTTGAATTTTGGATTTCCTAAAAGGGGGGCCAGAGCAAGGATAATTAATATTTTTTCATTTAAAGTGTTTTTTCGGCTTAAAATCTACAATTTTCAATATTTTTGAATGAATCCTTGGAACAATTTGATTTAGGCCATTCTGCACTTGGAACAAGTTTTAGATTTTCGATTTTGGAAAAGGGGGGCCAGGGGAGCATTTTTTTGAAAGTTTTAATACTAAAAATCAATTTTAAGAAACGAAAGCTCGGAACAATTTAGAAGAGCCCTAGAACAACCTGGAACAAGTTTTTGAATTTTGGATTTCCTAAAAGGGGGGCCAGAGCAAGGATAATTAGTATTTTTTCATTTAAAGTGTTTTTTCGGCTTAAAATCTACAATTTTCAATATTTTTGAATGAATCCTTGGAACAATTTGATTTAGGCCATTCTGCACTTGGAACAAGTTTTAGATTTTCGATTTTGGAAAAGGGGGGCCGGGGGAGCATTTTTTTGAAAGTTTTAATACTAAAAATCAATTTTAAGAAACGAAAGCTCGGAACAATTTAGAAGAGCCCTAGAACAACCTGGAACAAGTTTTTGAATTTTGGATTTCCTAAAAGGGGGGCCAGAGCAAGGATAACTAGTATTTTTTTATTTAAAGTGTTTTTTCGGCTTAAAATCTACAATTTTCAATATTTTTGAATGAATCCTTGGAACAATTTGATTTAGGCCATTCTGCACTTGGAACAAGTTTTAGATTTTCGATTTTGGAAAAGGGGGGCCAGGGGAGCATTTTTTTGAAAGTTTTAATACTAAAAATCAATTTTAAGAAACGAAAGCTCGGAACAATTTAGAAGAGCCCTAGAACAACCTGGAACAAGTTTTTGAATTTTGGATTTCCTAAAAGGGGGGCCAGAGCAAGGATAATTAGTATTTTTTCATTTAAAGTGTTTTTTCGGCTTAAAATCTACAATTTTCAATATTTTTGAATGAATCCTTGGAACAATTTGATTTAGGCCATTCTGCACTTGGAAAAAGTTTTAGATTTTCGATTTTGGAAAAGGGGAGCATTTTTTTGAAAGTTTTAATACTAAAAATCAATTTTAAGAAACGAAAGCTCGGAACAATTTAGAAGAGCCCTAGAACAACCTGGAACAAGTTTTTGAATTTTGGATTTCCTAAAAGGGGGGCCAGAGCAAGGATAACTAGTATTTTTTTATTTAAAGTGTTTTTTCGGCTTAAAATCTACAATTTTCAATATTTTTGAATGAATCCTTGGAACAATTTGATTTAGGCCATTCTGCACTTGGAACAAGTTTTAGATTTTCGATTTTGGAAAAGGGGGGCCAGGGGAGCATTTTTTTGAAAGTTTTAATACTAAAAATCAATTTTAAGAAACGAAAGCTCGGAACAATTTAGAAGAGCCCTAGAACAACCTGGAACAAGTTTTTGAATTTTGGATTTCCTAAAAGGGGGGCCAGAGCAAGGATAATTAGTATTTTTTCATTTAAAGTGTTTTTTCGGCTTAAAATCGACAATTTTCAATATTTTTGAATGAATCCTTGGAACAATTTGATTTAGGCCATTCTGCACTTGGAACAAGTTTTAGATTTTCGATTTTGGAAAAGGGGGGCCAGGGGAGCATTTTTTTGAAAGTTTTAATACTAAAAACCAATTTTAAGAAACGAAAGCTCGGAACAATTTAGAAGAGCCCTAGAACAACCTGGAACAAGTTTTTGAATTTTGGATTTCCTAAAAGGGGGGCCAGAGCAAGGATAACTAGTATTTTTTTATTTAAAGTGTTTTTTCGGCTTAAAATCTACAATTTTCAATATTTTTGAATGAATCCTTGGAACAATTTGATTTAGGCCATTCTGCACTTGGAACAAGTTTTAGATTTTCGATTTTGGAAAAGGGGGGCCAGGGGAGCATTTTTTTGAAAGTTTTAATACTAAAAATCAATTTTAAGAAACGAAAGCTCGGAACAATTTAGAAGAGCCCTAGAACAACCTGGAACAAGTTTTTGAATTTTGGATTTCCTAAAAGGGGGGCCAGAGCAAGGATAATTAGTATTTTTTCATTTAAAGTGTTTTTTCGGCTTAAAATCGACAATTTTCAATATTTTTGAATGAATCCTTGGAACAATTTGATTTAGGCCATTCTGCACTTGGAACAAGTTTTAGATTTTCGATTTTGGAAAAGGGGAGCATTTTTTTGAAAGTTTTAATACTAGAAATCAATTTTAAGAAACGAAAGCTCGGAACAATTTAGAAGAGCCCTAGAACAACCTGGAACAAGTTTTTGAATTTTGGATTTCCTAAAAGGGGGGCCAGAGCAAGGATAACTAGTATTTTTTTATTTAAAGTGTTTTTTCGGCTTAAAATCTACAATTTTCAATATTTTTGAATGAATCCTTGGAACAATTTGATTTAGGCCATTCTGCACTTGGAACAAGTTTTAGATTTTCGATTTTGGAAAAGGGGGGCCAGGGGAGCATTTTTTTGAAAGTTTTAATACTAAAAATCAATTTTAAGAAACGAAAGCTCGGAACAATTTAGAAGAGCCCTAGAACAACCTGGAACAAGTTTTTGAATTTTGGATTTCCTAAAAGGGGGGCCAGAGCAAGGATAATTAGTATTTTTTCATTTAAAGTGTTTTTTCGGCTTAAAATCGACAATTTTCAATATTTTTGAATGAATCCTTGGAACAATTTGATTTAGGCCATTCTGCACTTGGAACAAGTTTTAGATTTTCGATTTTGGAAAAGGGGGGCCGGGGGAGCATTTTTTTGAAAGTTTTAATACTAAAAATCAATTTTAAGAAACGAAAGCTCGGAACAATTTAGAAGAGCCCTAGAACAACCTGGAACAAGTTTTTGAATTTTGGATTACCTAAAAGGGGGGCCAGAGCAAGGATAATTAGTATTTTTTCATTTAAAGTGTTTTTTCGGCTTAAAATCTACAATTTTCAATATTTTTGAATGAATCCTTGGAACAATTTGATTTAGGCCATTCTGCACTTGGAACAAGTTTTAGATTTTCGATTTTGGAAAAGGGGGGCCAGGGGAGCATTTTTTTGAAAGTTTTAATACTAAAAATCAATTTTAAGAAACGAAAGCTCGGAACAATTTAGAAGAGCCCTAGAACAACCTGGAACAAGTTTTTGAATTTTGGATTTCCTAAAAGGGGGGCCAGAGCAAGGATAATTAGTATTTTTTCATTTAAAGTGTTTTTTCGGCTTAAAATCTACAATTTTCAATATTTTTGAATGAATCCTTGGAACAATATTTGATTTAGGCCATTCTGCACTTGGAACAAGTTTTAGATTTTCGATTTTGGAAAAGGGGAGCATTTTTTTGAAAGTTTTAATACTAGAAATCAATTTTAAGAAACGAAAGCTCGGAACAATTTAGAAGAGCCCTAGAACAACCTGGAACAAGTTTTTGAATTTTGGATTTCCTAAAAGGGGGGCCAGAGCAAGGATAACTAGTATTTTTTTATTTAAAGTGTTTTTTCGGCTTAAAATCTACAATTTTCAATATTTTTGAATGAATCCTTGGAACAATTTGATTTAGGCCATTCTGCACTTGGAACAAGTTTTAGATTTTCGATTTTGGAAAAGGGGGGCCAGGGGAGCATTTTTTTGAAAGTTTTAATACTAAAAATCAATTTTAAGAAACGAAAGCTCGGAACAATTTAGAAGAGCCCTAGAACAACCTGGAACAAGTTTTTGAATTTTGGATTTCCTAAAAGGGGGGCCAGAGCAAGGATAATTAGTATTTTTTCATTTAAAGTGTTTTTTCGGCTTAAAATCGACAATTTTCAATATTTTTGAATGAATCCTTGGAACAATTTGATTTAGGCCATTCTGCACTTGGAACAAGTTTTAGATTTTCGATTTTGGAAAAGGGGGGCCGGGGGAGCATTTTTTTGAAAGTTTTAATACTAAAAATCAATTTTAAGAAACGAAAGCTCGGAACAATTTAGAAGAGCCCTAGAACAACCTGGAACAAGTTTTTGAATTTTGGATTACCTAAAAGGGGGGCCAGAGCAAGGATAATTAGTATTTTTTCATTTAAAGTGTTTTTTCGGCTTAAAATCTACAATTTTCAATATTTTTGAATGAATCCTTGGAACAATTTGATTTAGGCCATTCTGCACTTGGAACAAGTTTTAGATTTTCGATTTTGGAAAAGGGGGGCCAGGGGAGCATTTTTTTGAAAGTTTTAATACTAAAAACCAATTTTAAGAAACGAAAGCTCGGAACAATTTAGAAGAGCCCTAGAACAACCTGGAACAAGTTTTTGAATTTTGGATTTCCTAAAAGGGGGGCCAGAGCAAGGATAATTAGTATTTTTTCATTTAAAGTGTTTTTTCGGCTTAAAATCGACAATTTTCAATATTTTTGAATGAATCCTTGGAACAATTTGATTTAGGCCATTCTGCACTTGGAACAAGTTTTAGATTTTCGATTTTGGAAAAGGGGGGCCGGGGGAGCATTTTTTTGAAAGTTTTAATACTAAAAATCAATTTTAAGAAACGAAAGCTCGGAACAATTTAGAAGAGCCCTAGAACAACCTGGAACAAGTTTTTGAATTTTGGATTACCTAAAAGGGGGGCCAGAGCAAGGATAATTAGTATTTTTTCATTTAAAGTGTTTTTTCGGCTTAAAATCTACAATTTTCAATATTTTTGAATGAATCCTTGGAACAATTTGATTTAGGCCATTCTGCACTTGGAACAAGTTTTAGATTTTCGATTTTGGAAAAGGGGGGCCAGGGGAGCATTTTTTTGAAAGTTTTAATACTAAAAACCAATTTTAAGAAACGAAAGCTCGGAACAATTTAGAAGAGCCCTAGAACAACCTGGAACAAGTTTTTGAATTTTGGATTTCCTAAAAGGGGGGCCAGAGCAAGGATAATTAGTATTTTTTCATTTAAAGTGTTTTTTCGGCTTAAAATCTACAATTTTCAATATTTTTGAATGAATCCTTGGAACAATTTGATTTAGGCCATTCTGCACTTGGAACAAGTTTTGGAAAAGGGGGGCCAGGGGAGCATTTTTTTGAAAGTTTTAATACTAAAAATCAATTTTAAGAAACGAAAGCTCGGAACAATTTAGAAGAGCCCTAGAACAACCTGGAACAAGTTTTTGAATTTTGGATTTCCTAAAAGGGGGGCCAGAGCAAGGATAATTAGTATTTTTTCATTTAAAGTGTTTTTTCGGCTTAAAATCTACAATTTCCAATATTTTTGAATGAATCCTTGGAACAATTTGATTTAGGCCATTCTGCACTTGGAACAAGTTTTAGATTTTCGATTTTGGAAAAGGGGGGCCAGGGGAGCATTTTTTTGAAAGTTTTAATACTAAAAATCAATTTTAAGAAACGAAAGCTTGGAACAATTTAGAAGAGCTCTAGAACAACCTGGAACAAGTTTTTGAATTTTGGATTTCCTAAAAGGGGGGCCAGAGCAAGGATAATTAGTATTTTTTCATTTAAAGTGTTTTTTCGGCTTAAAATCTACAATTTTCAATATTTTTGAATGAATCCTTGGAACAATTTGATTTAGGCCATTCTGCGCTTGGAAAAAGTTTTAGATTTTCGATTTTGGAAAAGGGGAGCATTTTTTTGAAAGTTTTAATACTAAAAATCAATTTTAAGAAACGAAAGCTCGGAACAATTTAGAAGAGCCCTAGAACAACCTGGAACAAGTTTTTGAATTTTGGATTTCCTAAAAGGGGGGCCAGAGCAAGGATAATTAGTATTTTTTCATTTAAAGTGTTTTTTCGGCTTAAAATCTACAATTTTCAATATTTTTGAATGAATCCTTGGAACAATTTGATTTAGGCCATTCTGCACTTGGAACAAGTTTTAGATTTTCGATTTTGGAAAAGGGGGGCCAGGGGAGCATTTTTTTGAAAGTTTTAATACTAAAAATCAATTTTAAGAAACGAAAGCTCGGAACAATTTAGAAGAGCCCTAGAACAACCTGGAACAAGTTTTTGAATTTTGGATTTCCTAAAAGGGGGGCCAGAGCAAGGATAATTAGTATTTTTTCATTTAAAGTGTTTTTTCGGCTTAAAATCTACAATTTTCAATATTTTTGAATGAATCCTTGGAACAATTTGATTTAGGCCATTCTGCACTTGGAACAAGTTTTAGATTTTCGATTTTGGAAAAGGGGAGCATTTTTTTGAAAGTTTTAATACTAAAAATCAATTTTAAGAAACGAAAGCTCGGAACAATTTAGAAGAGCCCTAGAACAACCTGGAACAAGTTTTTGAATTTTGGATTTCCTAAAAGGGGGGCCAGAGCAAGGATAATTAGTATTTTTTCATTTAAAGTGTTTTTTCGGCTTAAAATCTACAATTTTCAATATTTTTGAATGAATCCTTGGAACAATTTGATTTAGGCCATTCTGCACTTGGAACAAGTTTTAGATTTTCGATTTTGGAAAAGGGGGGCCAGGGGAGCATTTTTTTGAAAGTTTTAATACTAAAAATCAATTTTAAGAAACGAAAGCTCGGAACAATTTAGAAGAGCCCTAGAACAACCTGGAACAAGTTTTTGAATTTTGGATTTCCTAAAAGGGGGGCCAGAGCAAGGATAATTAGTATTTTTTTATTTAAAGTGTTTTTTCGGCTTAAAATCTACAATTTTCAATATTTTTGAATGAATCCTTGGAACAATTTGATTTAGGTCATTCTGCACTTGGAACAAGCTTTAGATTTTCGATTTTGAAAAGGGGGGGTCGGGGAAGTTCTAAGTTTTATACTAAAAATCAATTTAAAGGATTTAAATTTTTTACTTTCGTTTATATTCTTATTTAGGTATGATATTTTATTATCTGCTTATGGACTATAGCTTCATTTTTGATTTTGGAAAAAAAGTTTTTTTTTTTGGGGGTTTGGGTTTCAAGACCTTTCGAGAAAGTTTTTAATTTTTTTTTTTAAGTTTAAGATGTGGTTATTCAAGAAGATTCTCTTTGTATCCTGGTTTAATTTTTAAAACCTTTTTATTCGATAATGTAGACCTAAAATATGAATTTCAATTTCCTTTTAATATCGTAAGAGTTTTATTTTGGGTTTAAGAGCTTTTGTTTGTGTTTAAAACTTGCTAGCATTGACATGGGGGTGAACAAATTTAGAACCCATTTTTATTTTTCAATTTTCTTAGAGTGGGTGAGGGGGGTGGGTTAACAATTTCTCTTTATTATTTTTTTTTTGTTATTTTTTAAGGGCGCAATGAATATAAACCTATACAAAATGTTTCTATCCATTGATTTCGAAAATGGGGCTGCATAATGAGGATTATCATTTAATATCGTAAATAGTGTTTTAATGCTCTAAATTCTTTGTTTACACACATTTTAGAATAAAATGTTTGGAGCAAGAAGATGAAGGTAGATGCCTATTTAAAGGATTTTTTTAAATTTTATTTTCTAAAAGGGGGGTGTGGGGGTGTTTTTTTTGAAAATTTGAATATTTAAAATATATTTCATGGAACCAGGATTTTAAACCTTTTTAAATAATAGCTCGAATAATCATTTTGAATTTAAAAAAATTTGATATTTTAAGGGGGGGTCCGTGGGGAATGAAAAAAGTGATAAAATCGTTTTAGTTAGATTATGTCATTAATTATGCATAGATTTGCATGAAATTTCGGTATTTTGTAGAAAAAACAGAGTTTTACTTGGAACAACTTTTGGATTTTTGAATTTTGTAAAAAGGGGACCAATAAAAATTTTACAAAATTCAAAAACTCGAAGATTATTTTTTAAAGTCCGGTTTCAGGCTGATTTATTTTCTTAAAGAGCACCATAATCTCTCAACACATGTATATATTATTAAATATGAAATATTTAAAATAAAAAAAAAAAATAAAAAATATTGGGGAGCCGTAAATTGAATTTTTGAAAAAAAGTTTGAAAGGCTATATCTTTTTAGATATACACTCTACAGCTTTAATTTTTTGGAACAATGTTTAGAACACTTTTCTTTATCCAAAAAAAAATTAAAAAGTAAGAATTTCAAAAAAAGGGGGGCTACAATTTTTTCGAATTTTGGCCATAACTTTTGAAATTTTGAACATAGAGGTCCAAAAACTTGGAACAATGTTCAGAACAACAAGAACAATCTAGAACAACTTTCAAAATTTGGTCAAAAACGGTTTTTTGGGTCTAAAACCCCCATTTTTGAATATTTTTCAAAAAAAATTTGGAACAATGCGGAACAAATCGGGAACAATCTGGAACAATTTTCAAAAATAACAAATTCAAAAAAAGGGGGGCTAACTTCACACACTCGCTTTAAACTGGAAAATAGTTTGTGTCCAAGACAAAAATGCGAATTATTTTAATAATAATAGTTAATAGTTAAATTTTACTAGAATGTATATGGTAAAACTTATAATTTGAAATGTTTTCAATAAAATTTTTGCAAGGGGCCCCCAAATCCTTAAGGGCCCAGGGCCCCCAATTGTTTAAAGACGCCCCTGTCACTAAGTAGTTCAACCTGACTGGAACTGTAGAGGTAGACACCATCGTTGATTCCATCTGGGGAATTCTTCCGCTGCCGCCTTGATAAAGGGAGAAGTGCCTTAGTGGAAACACCCCTCCCCCCTTCCCACGTTTGCTGACCCCAACAACTGTCCACGGGGATTGAAACCCCATATCTGATAGAGGTCCTATAGGCACCCGATGTTCACAATGGGGAGGTGAGATTAGGTGTTGATAGACAGAGTTTGATTTAACAAAAAACCTGTGTACGCTTGTGTCCTCTTACATTTTAGTGTTTTATTCAAAATACGTTTTCGGTGCAGCACCTATTGCATTTTGATATTTCTTAAAATATTTCATTTTAATTCTGTCACCTTCATCCCTTAAAGCGTTTCTATGTTTTTGGAAAACTTTCTTGGAAACATTGAATTTCCTTCTAGTTGTAAGTGGGGCATGGCATCAATTTCTACGAAAAAATAAAATAAAATCATGTCTACGTCACACCACCACTTCATAATCAACTGTTCCAAGAAATAGCAATACAAACCTGGTACGTGGTGGATATGTTTACGGTTTCCTGGTAAACCATCATCATCAATATAAACTAAAACTTCTTACAAAAACAACCGATTCAACAGGAAGGAGAATCTTTTCCCCGAACAGATGGCATGTGTGTGAAGTTCCGAGGGGATAAAACTGACGAGCGTAATAATTAACTCTGGAAGAACACGTTCCCAACAATCACGTTTCCGTTTAGGTATATACCAACAGTATGTGTAGTCTATAGACAAAAAGTAGGTCGTCCCATCTTTTAGCGAATAAATTATTTCAAGTGGAATAAACCAGACAGGACTTGAAAATCGAGCTGAGTTAGCAAACCAAAATTGAGGCAACAAAAAAAATTAAAACTTTTTGTTTATAAAACTCGAATGAAAACACTTTCTCCGTAAATCCAAGCCTCGATGACGATGGAGAGGCAGACAGCAGGCAACGTTGCAAATAAAAAGAAGGCTTTACCCGTTTAGGTATTTGTTGCCAACCCCAATCGGAACGATGCATGCTCCATATTAACCACACATACATACATAAGTGTGTTTATTAACATGTATGTAGATTTGTGGAAGCTTGCACTACATGCTCACCCATCGAGCTATCAACGACCGACCACATCCTGAAGAGTGTCATTGACATTGTGGCTTAAAAGAAGGTCGAACTTTCATTTGTCATTGAAGAAAACGGGCTCATAAAATTGCTAGAGTTACGTTTCACCATCATCGGATCATTGCCGTTGGATGGGTTGTGTTTTGGCTTTGCTTGGCTTGGTTGTAGGTTTAGGTTGAAGCAGGTATACACATACATTTTTACTTTCCATCAAACGAAAGGGAACGTTATAGTTAGGGCTTCGAAGTCATGAAAGCAATTTTATTACAAAATTCCTTTTGCCAATTAGAGAATGTCGGTGTTGAAGGGGGAATGAGAGTCGGAGTGACTAAATTATTGTTTGTGTTTGTATACACACGCCTCCGGGTAGAAACCATCATGCAGTTCTGTGAGATATACCTAGAGCTTGGAGGGATAAATTGATGGATAATGAACCTGACAGTAGGATAAGTGAGCAATTTCAATTCCCAAAGGACTACATACATTTACATTATTATGAAAGAACTCGAATTGATGGTATGTTGTCAGATGGTTTGAATTTCTCCGATTTTTTCAACAGTAAATGAGATATGTATATAAAAGAAAGAATGTTTGCACACACGAAATAAGACAATATAACAGAAAATACTTTGGAATAAACAGGAAGATGAAGGAGGATCTAAGGCACAAGTAATCGTGTTTTGATATCGTGGTAATGGGAAAGTAGGCATAGGTAGGTACATGCGTGTGTAATCGATGTCAAGAAGAATGAAGTCTTATTTTCTTAGGAATTACGGAATTGAGTTGGTAATCATTTATGTAGGTATGTCACCTGAATTCTTAATTAAATATGAATTGATGCTAAAAAAAGAATTGAAAATCGTGAGAGTATGGTTTTTAAGAAAATAAATATTTTGTGATGCTTTTCGAGGCTGGGGTAAGCTCGTTGTAGTCCAAAGTATTCCCGAAGAAAGAAAGTAAAACTCGGGTTAAGAAGGTAAAAAACTCGAGATAGTCACCGGTTTTAATATGTCTACTCTTTATTTATGACTATAATAAGAAGGGCTTACTAACTTACAATACTCTTTAATCTTACTATAAATAACACGGTATTTTATATACAACTAAGCTTTGTTCGGTAAAGCTACAGGAGTAGACTCGGCCCACAATTCACTTTGAAGAAGTGAACCAGGGACAAATACGGTAGGAATCTGATTCCTGCCCAAGGCTAACCCAAGGGAACAATTACTCTGGTGCCCAATCTCTCGCTCAGAAGGAGCATGCAGGGAGTTTACGGTTGGAATCTGATTCCTTCCCAAGGCTAACCCAAGGGAACAATTACTTCGGTGCCCAATCTCTCACTCAGAAGGAGCAAGAAGGGAGTTTACGGTAGGAATCTGATTCCTGCCCAAGGCTAACCCAAGGGAACAATTACTTCGGTGCCAAATCTCTCACTCAGAAGGAGCAAGCAGGAAGTTTACGGTAGGAATCTGATTCCTACCCAAGGCTAACCCAAGGGAACAATTACTTCGGTGCCCAATCTCTCACTCAGAAGGAGCAAGCAGGGAGTTTACGGTAGGAATCTGATTCCTGCCTAAGGATAACCCAAGGGAACAATTACTTTGGTTTTTAACGATGGAAGCCAAAAAGATTATCTTTAAATGGTTCACGAATGCACCATGAAAAGTAACCTGAGCTTATCAAGAGTTGATACAAACTGAGATTAGCTGGAACCTCTATGTCTCTTATAATTTGGATTGATCGAAAATCAGAATTAACACGAGTCAATAAGCTTCAACTTTTTCGGAATTTTCAACCTCCTCTTAATGATTTTCCAGTCACAAGACAATGTGAACTAATATGAGGCGAATGGAAAGAAGTAACATGATGTTGACTTAACATAGTGCGGTGTGCTGTTGTTGTTGCTTGCAATCGTATATGCAATACAATCGGTGGCCTATTTCTGCGCTACTACATCAATTACATCAACTACATTTTACAACTTCATCTTACAATTACATTAGTTACATTTATAATTTTTTAAACTTTTTTATCTTTTATTTCATAACTCCAGTTGTATGTTTGAATTAGACAAATTTAACTGATGTAGTTGTAGGATTTGGATGTACGATGTAGTTGATGTAGCTGATGTAGCTCTGTTGTAGTAGCGCTGAAATAGCCCAGCAGGAAATTTGCTCCTCAATGAAAAATAAAGGTGCAATCCTCGTCGAAATCATCTGTCACATTCATTGAGGAGAAGCTCTGCATAGATTTCATTCATTGAAAGTCATGCAATAGGTAAGTAGATTGCCATTCCAGTTGCATCTTCTGCTTTGCTCTTGAAAAAGGTAAAGAAAATACGAAACAAAGCAATAACATTTTTTGACATCATAAACTCAAATGAATTCAATACTGAACGGGAGAAGTAATTCCTGTACCTTTTCAGTGGTTATTGCAATCCACACAGCATTGCGTGTTTTATGCCTGCTATGCGAAAGAGAAAACAACCTTTTCTTTTCTTCCGCATCCAAAAGTTGAATGAATTCTATATAATCCGTGATACGAAGATTTCCTGCCTACAAAATTATGCATCCTTTCAGTGGTTTGTCTGCTCTGAATTGTTACGGTCGTAGCTGTAGGTAGATACCTACACATTTCTTTTTTCTGCCTGTTGAATAGATATTTGACCTGAAACAAAAAATTCCGATGCGAAAGTAAACCCTTTTTGTTTTGGTTTTCCTCGATCGGTCACGTGACATTTCTTTGTTCAAGAATATTCTAGCATGGATTTTGTGATCGAAGAGAACAGACGTATAAAATAATATAATAATAATTTTTAACTATATGCCTGTAAGACCTAAGGTCTTTTAAATGCAACCTGAATTGCACGGCACTAGTTAGAAAGAGTAGGAGGATAGGAAAGATTTGGCACAGTGGATTGAGATCAAGATGTTTATTATCTCATTAAATCTCACGGGTGGCGTCCAGTTAAGCTGGGAGAATAGAAAAGAATGCTGCCTAGAATGGGGCTCGAACCCACACCTCTAAGTTAGCAGTCAAGCACTACATCCACTGCACTATTGCCACCCGCAAATTTTTTAAGTGTTTTTCAATCAAATTGATAAACATGTTCCTATTTGATAAAATTACAACCATGACCCAGGAGACTAATCACATTCACCTAGGTAATTATATTTTATATTAGATTATTTTCTATAACTCTTAAAGTTTGTATTCCTCTATTCCTTAGCTCCAAATTGAACAAGTATGACGATGATCATCATTTTTAAGAAAACTGCAGCCAAAAAGACGAAGAAGTACCTACTTTCTAAAATCGAACAAATATATACGTATAGTAATTTTGAATTACATTTTTTGTTCTGTTTATCTTATTTATTTTAGTTACTTTAAAAAACTAACTATCCACTTTTCTCTTTAATATTTTATTATTTAATAAACTTCTTAAATACATTATACCAGTTGAATTTATTTTATTTTATTCGTCATAAATCCAGCTTCATTCCAGATGCTTCGCTTCTTTTGATGAAATCAAAGAAGAAATGCATAATGATTTCAGTCACATTTTTTCTTCTACGAAAACATCCCCTCACAGTTGACCATTTTTCATGTATTCATTCGCATTGAAGAAAGCATCACATAACGAGAACCATTTTTTTCTGATAAGAAAAAGAAGTTATGAATTCGAAAGTGCCATGAGCATAGTGATTTCATTCCAAAATATTCATGGAGAGAGTGTGTAGGTACTTCCTTGCAATGACAAGCCCATGTTAAATTCATGATAGGATTCCCTAGGAAATTCATGGGTGCAGCTCCTTTTCCGTGAGGAAAAACCTACTTCTTCAGTAGTGAATTTTTGGAAATTTCCTACTGGGAGGCCCCTGGTGTACTGTGGTTGTGGTTATTCGGTAACGGTGGTGGCAGGTGTGTGTTGATATGTTATTTAGTGGTTCGGCTTTGAAGGGTGATGGTGTGGGTTAACGACTGGTCTATGGTGATTCAATGGAGATGTAGGGTGCTGGTAGCTGATGTGGATGGTGGGTGGTGTATTTTATTATACTAATTAATTGGTCAGAAAAGGTCAACTGGTCCCAGAAATTGGTCAGCCCTAGATAACTTGTAATGAAGTTTGAAGCACCTCATTTATGGGAAATTTGCATGAAATGTATCCTATCCGAAAGATCTTTAGATCTTTAAAAGGTCAACTAGTTTCAGTAATTGGTCAGCCATACCTAGATTTTTTTTTAATACATTTTTGAATTTTTGTTTTTTTCTCAAGGTCACAAACAAATATTTGGCACCTCATTTAAACTTTTTAAAATTAAGATAACATAAAATTCTTTTCAATTTAATTAGTTTCTTAATAGCCTATTGAATAGACCTTTTAAAAAGGAACAATTACGTGCAATGGTTTTTATTATTGAATATGTTTGTTTGGCCCATAAGCATGCTTAAAACCGAAAATGCTACTAAATTCACTCATGCGTTTCTGAGAGAATGGTCACGATGGCCACTTTTCAGTATTTTTGGTATAACTCGAAAACTAAGCCGAATTTGACAATTTTACATATACAATACTTTTTGTTCAAAATTAAATTTTCTATTGGAATGGATAGTTCAAAACATTTTACGAAAAAATTTTAGCAGGAAAAGTTAACAAAATCCAACCTGAAACAAATCATGGAAAAAACTTTTAAAATTCATAAAATAAATCTATGGTTGACCAATTAATGAATCTTACTTACCTTTTATAATGACCTAGTAACTTATATGATAATATAATCTTTTTTTTGTAAAATATCCCAAATGCGGTACCAAAAATCGTTCGTGACCTTGAAAAGAAAAAACTTTTAAAAATCGTGAAAAGGAAACTATAGCTGACCAATTACTGAAACTAACTGACCTTTTATATAGATCTATAGATCTTTCAGATGATATACATTTTTTTGCAAATTTTCCATAAATGAGGTTTCAAAAATCGCACGTGACCTAACATGAAACTTAAAGCCTTCTTTACAAGTTATATACGGCTGACCAATGTCCGGGGCTAGTTGACTTTTTCTGACCAATAAGATGGCTTTTTTATCAAATTTCCTGCGTATGCGATGCCAAAGGTCCAGAACCGGGTATGGGTTACACCACTTTTGCACTCACTTTTGCGACAAAACCAATACTTTTTAACAGAACAAGTTTCACTGAAAAAGAAGTAAAGGAGAATGGGTATTTTTGGGCGTTAGCAGCCAGCAATGAAATTAGTGACAAATGGAAGGTATGTTACTCAGTAACAACTTTTACTATGGGCGTTAGTTGCACTTTATTTAGAAAAGAAGATATTCCAATGTTAATATAATGCAATAATTGCATATGGAAACATCGCATAGGTGTGTGTAATGCTTTATCTTTACTTCAAAACATATCGTGAAACTGTAAAATTGTGTTTTCGGGGATTTCAGAAGCTCCCTAGGTCACGTTGTGGGTTTAAACAAATATAGTACAGATTTCAACAGCTTTTTTTTTTTTTTTTTAAATATATTATTTTAATCAGGATTTAGACCCCATTATTGAAGACGTTAATATAGCAGGTTGACTAATTGGCGCTTTCCAAATGCCAATACATGATAGCGTAAATACATCTACATTATAATAATGACCACTTATAACGACTTGGCGGGCTATGATTTTCGCAATATTATGAATAGAGAAAATGCAACGTTTGAAAGCACCACTAGTATTTTGACCAAAACCAACGGAATCAAGTGGGATTTAGAGCTTGACTAGATGATGCACTTTTACTGAATAAAATACCTATCAAACATTTTTTTAATATAGGTAATGTAAATTATAATATACGGTACTATGACAAATGTATATACTTATTATTGATTTTATATGGGCATTTTTATATACAAAATATTCCTGCGACTGTTTAGGGCATTGGTATATTGGTTTGAGGCCAGAATACTTAGTAAAACTTGATTAAAGTGTTAAAAGAAAAATGCATTTTTTAGTTTTTGAAGTACACCACAATTATTAACTTTTGCACGGTGATTGCAGGATTCAACCACATCCAAAAATAACAAAATAATTCTTGGCCGCTTACGCCCATGTTTCATACAAATTTGCCCATTCTCCTTTGCAAATTTATATTGATTTTCTAATTTTTCAATATTGAACTTCATTTAACAAACTTAATAAAACATCGAATACCTACCAAAAGTATTACTCCCATAGCAGAGCTATTGTGTTTTTGAAATATTAATAGCATCTTCTTAAGTATGTACCTAACCTACCTGCCTACTTTGTATTTGCCTTTTGTTTTAACAAACATATTTAATGAGCTTAACTAGTGAATATTGGAATCAAATTAATTTTCATTCTCCAACTCTTACAAAATCATTAAGCCGCGTCCACATTATGTCGAATTGTGTAGATCAACATCGTTGATCAACAGTGTTGAGTAAGTGTAGACGTGTTGATCGACAAAGCCAATCAACATTTGTGGACCCGAACGTAACCCGATTCAAATGGAAAGCAATCGACAGAGTTGTTCAACAAATTTCATTTTATTAAAAACATTTGTAGGGTTTTAATTTCATGAACATAATTTATTGTTTTTGTGCATTATTAATCACATTTTTACTAGATGAATAATGCAATATTGGTTGTAAATAAGTATTTAATGTTAATAATATCGTTTTAACTTAATTGTTGACAAGAAAAAATAAAAAAAGTTGGGTACTACCAGGATTCGAACCCTTTCGGTTGCATCTTTACGCATCGATGAGAAAATTCCAAACCACACAAATGTTTGCTACGAAAGTTTTTCACGTACACACTAGCATGTTGATCGACAATGTTGACCAACAATGTTGATCGGCATAGTGTGGACCCACCTTTACACCCTTATTTGCAGAATCAAACTCAGGTTCTATTCAAAATAAAAAAAGTACCTTAACCTAATTTAATTAAAGAAAGAATTCCACTTCGTATATTACTTCACAATTATGATTTTCTTAGATAATTTCCCAGGAAATATACCTGTGGGTTAAAATCAAATAAAAATATAACACACATTTTTCTTATGAATTTTTTTTTAACATATCTAGAGCTGTTTTCAGTAATTCGCATTCCTCGGTAAACACACAGATAGATATACATACATAAAGACCGTAAATTACGTACATAAAATTTGTATATGAAAATATTTCCATAGTAATCAAGATCATATCTATAACCACACCTTCGTCAAACATTAATAAATATTTAAACAACATAGCAAAATGTCCGTTACATGCAATATTAAATAATTTTTCTGAAGAAATCATAATAATTTTGGTTTCATCAACTAGGAACACATCATTAGTGTTATATTTGCAAATTTAGAGTTTTCACATTACATAAACTCTGACCAAATAGCCAAAACGAGTAAAGCGTAAAATAAAACTGTTGAATTTCTCACATAATATAAACAAAAAGTTTTTCTACCTTGACCTGACCAGTGCTGTATTTTTGGGGACAGTAAACAAATTAAATAATCAAGGCGAAAAGTAGAAGAAAACAACCATTTTCAAAACATAAATTGAGTACGAAACTTTTCCATCCGAAATACACCATCACCACTAACTTCATCCCCATAAAGTCATTATTTGGTAGTACCCAACTTTGGTGTAAGTGTGTCATCACTTTCCAATCAATTGCAGCCACTTCTACCTTGGTGGTAATTGTAAAGTTTTTGGCCTTGCAGAGTAATAGGTCTGTATTTGTTGGAAAACAAAACTAACTTTGCCATAGTTGAATCGGAAGTTTGAAGAAAAGAACAAATTCAAAAGTAGAAAACTTTCGAAAAAATTTAACCAGTTCAGAGACTTCAACAATTTCTTTAATCCGAGTAAAATAAAATGCGTAATTGATGAGTCACACGGACTTAATTTTATGTTCAAGAGTCATTCAAATTATGAGATAAAAATGTTCAAAAGCATGATATTCGAAAATTTAATTCTTTAAAACAACTCCTTTCACAGGAAAACAAAATGGAACTCAATAGCATATGAATAGCTGATAAAATGTCACTGCCTGCAAAAATCAAATGCATGGCTGGATCGCATCCCTGCCAAACTCGTCCGCTTGTGCAGGATGACGATGGAGAAGTCTCGCTGCTCCGTCAAAGTTGGTAAAAACACCACCGAACCCTTTGATGTCGAGAAAGGTTTGAGGCAAGGCGACGCGTTATCATGCAACCTGTTTAACATCGTACTTGATGCAATTGTACGCAACTCGCAAGTCAACAACAGAGGTACAATTTTTCAAAAGTCCGTTCAACTACTTGCTTATGCAGATGATATTGACATCATAGGGAGAACGAAGCGAGCTGTTACCGGCGCGTTTGCAAGTATTGAATCGGAGGCGGCGAAAATGGGTTTGGCTGTTAGTGAGGACAAGACGAAGTATATGCTATCATCGAGAAAGGAATCTCAACATCGTCGACTCGGGCAAAACGTCACGATGGATAGGTACAACTTCGAAGTCGTCAAGGACTTTGTCTACCTGGGCTCCACTATCACATCACAAAATGAAATCAGTGCAGAGATCAAACGAAGAATTACTCTTGCCAACCGCTGTTTCTTCGGGCTAAGAAGGCATTTGAGTAGTAAAGCCCTCTCTCAAAGAACCAAGGAGACCTTATATAAGACCCTTATTATCCCGGTCCTGCTGTATGGGGCAGAAGCATGGACCCTGTCAAAAACGGATGAAAATCTGTTTGGGTGCTTTGAAAGGAAAATTCTTCGGGTGATCTTCGGTCCAGTATGTATCGATGGAGTATGGAGGAGAAGATTTAACAACGAGCTTTACGGGCTTTACAGCGACGTCGACCTGGTCAAAAGCTGAAAATGCAGCGGCTGAGATGGCTGGGACACGTGGAGCGTATGGACACCGACGCACCAGCCCGACGAGTCTTCGAATCTACCCCTGATGGTCTGCGCAGCAGAGGAAGACCCCACCTTAGGTGGCGCACACAAGTGGAGAACGACCTCAACCAACTTGAGTGGCGTAACTGGAGGCAGCTAGCTAGGGACCGAGCTTGTTGTTTGAGGCCGTAGTCCACCCTGGACTGTAAGCGCCATCTAAAGTAAGTAAGTAATGGCTGGATCGCACGTACTTGCTCTTATGTTTAAGTAGCTTGGAACTTAAGACCTTTTAAAATATGGAGGTTAGAAATAAATATTAAAAAATAGAAAAAAACATGACAAGCATTCGTTTTTAATTTTATGTAAATACATAATTTGTAAAATAGCTTAGGGCTCAAAAATAAGTAGGAAATATGAATATATTAAAAAAAATCCAAAACGTTGGAGCGGTTTTCTGAAAAATAAATTTTTTATATATAAAATGTTCGTAACAATTATACAAAAAGTAGGTGTTATGCCAATGCTTAGTTCTTATTAATATACATTAAAAACACAAATTCTTATATATTGAATTTTCAAAAACAAATATCAAAGGGCACGGTAGTGCCCAGCCAAGTTCGCGGCGCTACACCCTTTTTACAGGAACAAACTCAGGCGATTTTCAACCCCCCTCTAACTTCAGTACCAATAAAGTCAGAAACTTCAAATTCGCAGTATTTGCTGAACTGATCAAACACAGATGGCTCACCAAATTTCAACTCTTTAGCATTAGTAGTTCCCAAGATATAGGACTTCAAAACTCGCAAAAACCGTAACTGACTGACTGATTCACTGACTCACTGACTCACTGACTCACTGATTCACTGACAGATCATCAAAATTATGGAGCACTTCCCGACATCGTAGAAACTTGAAATTTCGCACAACGGTAGGTCTTGTGGTACATACAAAGGAAAAAATCGAAATCTGCAATTTTCTATTCAGAGGCCGTGGCATCCACCCACTTTCTTAAATATTCTAAAAATTATATGGGAGCCTTTTCGATTATTGTAGAACAATGAAAATTGGTAAGTTGGTAGGGTTTGAGGTATTTAGAAAGAAAAAAATTGAAAAATAGGAATTTTCCATATAGGGGGCGTGGCATCCACCCACATCCTTAAAAATTCTTATAAATTATATGGAGCACTTCCGATTGTTGTAGAACGATGAAAATTGGTAGGTCGGTATGGCTTAAGGTACTTAGAAAGAAAAAAATTGAAAAATTGGAATTTTGCATTCAGGGGGGCGTGGTATCCACCCACATTCTTAAAAATTCTTATAAATTATATGGAGCACTTCCGATTGTTGTAGAACGATGAAAATTGGTAGGTCGGTAGGCCTTGAAGTACTTAGAAGAAAAAAAAATCGAAAAATTGGAAGTTTCAGTCCAGGGGGCGTGGCATCCACCCACATTCTCAAAAATTCTTATAAATTGTATGAAGCACTTCCGATTGTTGTAGAACGATGAAAATTGGTAGGTTAATATGCTTTGAAGTAGTTAGAAGAAAAAAATCGAAAAATTGAAGTTTCAGTTCAGGGGACGTGGCATCGACCCACATTCTTAAAAATTCTTATTAACTATATGAAGCACTTCCGATTGTTGTAGAACGATGAAAATTGGTAGGTCAGTAGGGCTTAAAGTACTTTGAAAGAAAAATTGAAAAATTGGAATTTTGCATTCAGGGGGCGTGGCATCCACTCACATTCTTAAAAATTCTTTTAAATTATATGGAGCACTTCCGATTGTTGAAAAATGATGAAAATTGGTAGGTCGGTAGGACTTGAAGTACTAAGAAAGGAAAAAAATCGAAAATTTGGAATTGTCCATTCAGGGGGGGGGGGGGGGGTGCCATTCACCCACTGTATCAGAATTGCTTTTATTTATATGGAGCACTTTCGGTTATCGTAGAATTATGAAACTTTGTAGAGCTGTAGGGCTTGATTTTCACCTGGCAAAATAAATCTTTGCAAAAAGGAGTGAAATCACAACAAAAACATAAATGTTAAAAAAAGAGCCAAGTTCTTATATGTACAAGAAAATATGCGTAAAATCTCTTAGGAAGAGTAATATCGAAACAATTCCAAATCATGACAGAAATTTGGTAATTAATGATTACTGATTAAAATTTGGTGGATTTACTGGGCAAGTTTTCTCTTAAATACTTTCTTAATCACAAATTTAAAATGTATTTTTCTTGTGCATATAAGAACTTGGCTCTTTTTTTAACATTTATGTTTTTGTTGTGATTAGTATTTTCTTAAAAGAAAAAAACAAACAAAAAATAGTTTTTAAAAATCTTGGTATGCAATTTTATTAAAATGTTTAAATAAAATTTTGATTGAAATCGGTGTAGCCGTTAATGAGAAAATCAAAAACCAAAAAATCATTATATGGCAGGTATCGTTAATGCCTTCAAAAGAAACGATACCTAAGAAAAATGTTGAGGTGAAAATATAGATAGTTGAAAGGTCTACCTACAAACTTTTATTTCGACACTTATTTTTGTATGATAAATTGAAAAAAACAAAAACCCTCCTTTTTTAACAAAATGCAGTAAAACTTTAAAAAGTACTTATCGATAAAAGTTACAAGAAACATTTTGTATTAAATTAAATGTTCTATAAGTTTGTTGTACAGCTTTTTTTTTCTGGCATAAACAAAAAAAGAGTTACGTACGAAGATATAAAAAACGTTAAAATCAAAATGGTGGCTAAATGATTCAAGGGGCAGTTGTGAAAAATTAGGTTTTTGGCTCTTGTACTTGTTTACTTTCAAACCTCGAGGTTTCTATTTACCAACAGAAGTCTACTACTAATATGCGCTTCAGGGTGGTGAACCGTAAGCCGCATAGCAAAACTGTTAAGGCAAAAAAATTTGATAATTGAAGGGACTATAACTTTTGTTTCAACTTTTTTTTTTTAGAACAAAAAAATAAGATATATGATGATATATAAAAATCAACCCATTCTTTTTTTAAGAAAATGCAGTATAACTTTTAAAAAAAGCACTTATCGAAAAAAGTTACTTAACATATTTTGTAGACAGTTAAATTTTCTACCTTCAAAAATGCGTGAATTACGTCTGATAACAAAATAAACATTTAAAAACAAAATGGCAGCCAAAGGACTCTAGGTGCAATTGTGAAAAATGTGGTTTTCGGCTCGCGTACTAATGCCCTTTCGAATATCGAAGTCAACTGCATGTTTGAATCATTTCCCAGCAAAAGTCTAACTACCCCGTACTACAAGTAGATACCGTTGTTTTTAGATGTAAGAACAAAAATTATGCTTTGGATGTAGATCGAGATTCAAACAGACAGACAAACAGAATTATTGTACCACCCATTTTTTGAAAATCGTAGTGTCATGTTTGATTATTATTATCTCGAATATTTCTTCTGCACGAATCCTTTACTTGCCCTGACAAAATGTTTTCTTTTATTTGAAAAGTTGATGTGAACTAAGCATTGTAAGTAGAGAGGAAATCATTTTAATTTAAGGTACTACTAGCCCAGGAAAATTAGACTTTCACTTTGACAAAATTCCTACAGAGCTAAATTTTGGTGGAGACCTTTGTTTTGACGTCTTAAGCATTTCCCAAAAATTTTGGCCGGGACACTAAAAAAATTAATAGATTCGGAGAAAATCGTGTAAGTAATCGTGGAGGAGCAAAGTTTGTCGAAAATTATGAAAATGTCATTGTTCGATGAGCAAAATTTCTTGTACGATTTGTGTCTGTCTATAATATCTCCTTTTTATAAAACCAAGTTTTTGGGGTGCCCGAAGTTAGGGGATGGCCGCCATCTTGAAAAAGAAAGTGATTTGTCTTTATTCAACAACTCGATGAAATTTCTTTTTACAACAAAATCATGAGGGAATTAACATTTATACAGTAAAATTATCTACAAAAATGGGCTCTGAACCTTTGGCACTTCATATGAGGAAATTTGATAAAAAAAGATGCCATCTAATTGGACAGAAAAGGTCAAGTGGTCCCAGAAATTGGTCAGCCCTATAGATAACTTGTAATACAGGCTTAAACTTTCTCAAGGTCGCTCAAGATCACGCTCGATTTTTGGCACCTCGCATTTATGAAAAATTTGCAAAAAAATGTATACCATCCGAAAGATTTTAGATCGTGATAAAAGGTCAACTATTTTCAGTAAT
The DNA here is from genome assembly GCA_963921185.1 of Dasysyrphus tricinctus. NCBI lineage: Eukaryota > Metazoa > Arthropoda > Insecta > Diptera > Syrphidae > Dasysyrphus > Dasysyrphus tricinctus. The sequence goes on from OY992530.1 coordinate 87,800,031, forward strand.
TGGTCAGCCATAGATTTTTTTCTATGAATTTTTGAAGTTCGTTTCAAGGTCACAAACAAAACTTTTGGCACCTCATTTGGGTAATTTAAAAAAAAGGATGCAATTTGAATGGCCTCTTCACGGTTGTAAAAGCTATTTTCAGTAATTGGTCAGATATAGATTTTTTTTAAATGAATTTTAAAAAATTCAAGGTCAAGGTCTTTTTGGCACCTCATTTAGGTATGAGAAATTTGCAAAAACCTTAATACCATCAGAAAGGCCCTGAGAACTATATAAAAGGTCAGCTCGTTTTAGTAATTGGTCACCCATAGTTTTTTTTAATGAATTTTTAAATTACTGTTAAAGTTCACGCGCGATTTTTGACATCTCATTTATGGGACATTTACAAATCTTAATACCACCTGAGAGGCCTTAAGATCTTTATAAAAGATCTGCTAGTTTCGGGGAATTGGTCAGCTATAGATTAATTTTAACGATTTTTAAAGTATTTTCAAGGTCACGAATCGTCCATGACCTTGAAAAAAATCGTAATAAAAGAATCTTTTGCTGACCAACTACTGAAGCTTTTTAGCGATCACAAAGTAGAAAGTACATGTGAGGGGTGTTTAGGTTCTAAGTGGTGCATTTTATTTTATTTTTGCTACTGAGACTGGACCGATATCGTTACCGATACCGATACAGATACCGATACCGATAACGATACCGATACCGATACCGATACCGATACCGATACCGATACCGATACCGATACCGATACCGATACCGATACCGATACTGATACCGATACCGATACCGATACCGATACCGATACCTGGTAATACGAGATCAAGACCAAGACGAGACTGACACTGACTTATACGAGACCAAGACCAATACCGAGACGATACTAAAATTTCTGAGTGTATTCAGTGCTCCTATGAACTCAGAATAAAAAAACTGACCAGACACAGGTTGGATGCTAAATAAAAGCATTTTAAAGGTGGAATATCAAGTTGCAGCTAGTGTTCAAGTGTGTTTCAAAAATAATTCAGAGCGCTCAGAACACACTTGGATCAGAAAATGCTCGCACTCTGTTCAGAGCTCTGTTCTAAAATAAAATAATAGATAAAGAAGAATGTTCTATAGAAGTCACGCATTTGATCACAATCGTACAAGTCGTTTTTGAAAAAAAAAAATTGAATAGATAACAGTTTTTTGATCATTTGTATTGAAGCTAGGTTATTTTTTTCATAAATGGTGAATATTGTTTTTAAATATTTTGAAGGGTTTTAAAACCCTGTTTGTACAATTTTCATAAACAAAAATTAAATATTTTTTTAAATTCTCAGAAAGGATTTTTTTTAAATTTGGTACACGATACTATTCATATTTTTTAGATGCTTAAGAAAAATTTATGAAGCTGTTTTTGAAAAAAAAAAAACAATTATGTAAAATTGATAAATAAAATTGTATGGCAGTTAGCGTTATTTTTGGTTCTAAGAAAAAAATTTAAAAACATGTGGGGAATGACCCAAAAAACCCAATGTACCAAAGTTGAAGAAAATCGATTCAGCTATTTAGGCTGTAGCTCAAAGGATAGACAGACAGTTAGAGAGACAAACAGACTAACAAATAGAGAGAAAGACAAACAGACGGACACAAACACACAGAGAGACAAACAGACAGACACACTAACACATAGACACAGAGAAATAGTGTTTTATGGCGTCATGTCACTCTTATCTCTTGGGAAGAAAGAAATGGCCAAGTGAGGTAGATTTTTTAGATTTTTGAAAATTCTTGCCTCACCTGGCCATATCTCTGTGTCCACAAACCAAAACCGCTAAAGTCGACTTTAGACGAAATTGAGATTTTAATGTCATTAGATTCAGCGTGTTCGAATCTATTTTGTAAATTTTTTTCATATTTTTATCATAAAAAGTGGACCCACAATTTTCCAAAAACAAAACAACTAAAGTCAGTTTTTTACGTCATACTCAAGGAAAAAAACTAAACTCAATCAAAATTGATAAAATACTTATGCATAATCTAAAGTTGACTTTAGATTATTCTTTTTGCTTCTTTACTTAAGGAATAACGACTAAAATTGAGTTTGGTTGTTTTTCCGGGTTAAATTTATGGATTTATTCCGTTTTAATGTTAAGGAAAAACGACTAAAGTCGAGTTTGGTTGTTCTTCCTCGGTGATATTTTTCTATATTTTAAATTTTAGGTTGAGGAAAAACAACTAAAGTGAATTTTAGTGGTTATTCCCCAAGAAATAAATAAAATTTGTTTGACTAAATTCGAGTTTAGTTATTATTCCAAACGTAAATATTGATACTAAGAAGTTTTAAAATGACTTTAGTCCTTTTTCCGTGCCGTAGAGTCAGTACATGAAAATCTATTCTAGAGTTTAGTCGTGTTTCCAAAATTAAATGAGAAAAAAGTGTTCGCTTAAATGGACTTTAGTTATTTTGGCATGCAGATAATAAAATAAATGAATATAAAGTTTTATCATAACTCGAGTTTAGTTCTTGTGTGCAGTGGATTTTTAATTTTTATCATTTTCGAGTGTTTTATATTGTGAAAAGTGCAATTAAAAATGTCTTCTCGATCACAAAGGCTTTTGGCATTGGCCCGAATGTTGAAAAAACGAGCTAGATATGAAGGTTCGGTAATTATTTTATTATTTGTTTGTCTGTCTGTGTCTTTTTGTGTCTTTTTGTGCATGTCTGTGTCTGTTGTGTTTGTCTGTGTCTGTTTGTGTCTGTCTGTATCTGTCTGTCTGTGTCTGTGTGTCTATCTGTGTCTGTGTGTGTGTGTCTGTGTGTGTTTGTCTGTCTCTGTTTGTGTCTGTCTATGTCTGTCTGTGTCTGTTTGTGTCTGTCTGTGTCTGTCTGTCTGTGTCTGTCTGTCTGTCTGTGTCTGTCTGTCTGTGTCTGTCTGTCTGTGTCTGTCTGTCTGTGTCTATCTGTGTCTGTGTGTGTCTATATGTGTCTGTCTGTCTGTGTCTGGGTGTGTCTGTCTGTGTCAGTTTGTGTCTGTCTGTGTCTGTCTGTGTCTGTGTGTGTCTGTCTGTGTATGTCTGTCTGTGTCTGTCTGTGCATGTCTGTCTGTGTCTGTCTCCTGTGGCTGTGTGTGTCTATCTGTGTCTCCCTGTGTCTATATTTTTCTATATCTACCTGTGTCTGTCTCTATCCAATTATGTATCTGTGTCTGTCTCTGTCTTTGTATGTCTGTGTCTGTCTCTGTCTATCTATGTCTGTCTGTGTCTGTCTGTGTCTGTCTGTGTCTGTCTGTGTCTGTCTGTGTCTGTCTGTGTCTGTCTGTGTCTGTCTGTGTCTGTCTATCTGTGTCTCTCTGTGTCTGTCTATGTCTTTCTAGATCTACCTGTGTCTGTCTCTGTCTATATATGAATCTGTGTTTGTCTAACTGTCTGTTTGACTCTCTGCCTGTCTTCCCGTTTAGATTAAAGTATATTTTACATTTTGCAGAAACAACGACCCACTAATTTTATAATGCAAAGAAGTTCTACACCGGAAAATAATATAAGGTAGTGGTAAGCAAATATTATTGGTTTAAATAAAAAAAGACAGAACATTTTCTTAATAAACAGGAGACATGAATAATCTCGAGGCATGTTCAACTGCACTATCTATTGAACACCTTAATGAACATGATAAACAAAGATCATTGTACCAATGGCCCCACAAATTTTCATCGTACGAATATTCAAATTCGTATGAAAAAACTGATTCAGATGTCCATTTTGAACCAATTATTCATGAAACCAAATCTTCAATGAATGGATTTGATTTTGATATGAGATGTTTATTAAAAAGTAAGAATAGAAAAACAATTTTTCATTACGCAGGTCATACATCTTACATTATTTTAGATCAAGATTCGGCAACGATTAACAGTGAAGACAAAGAAAATGTCTCTTCAAGTAATTATATTTACTGCGATGATCTACCAGAATGGGAAAATTCTGATGATTCGACTAAAGACCCTGATTTTCGAACTATTTCCAGTGATTCAGGCTCGGATGAAGAAATAGAAACCTTCAATATTCAAAAAACATCAACACGTGAAAATAAAAACTTCGGCGCCAGAAATCCAGAAACAATGGAAAATCTTACAAAACCTCTTCTGGAAAGTTTAAGCATGCTAGAATTTCTCAACCATTTGCAATATGTCGAAGTAAATGTCAAGAAAAAATTCCGTTTGACAAAATTCAATCTATGTTCAACCACTATTGGTCTCTGGGTTCTTACGATCAAAGAATTTTATACATTGGAAGTCTTTTGGTTATTGAAAAGAAAAAATGTAACACTTTGGTAAATTCAAATGATCGAAAACGTAATCGAGAAAATACGGTAAAGTATTTTTTGGAATATGATGGAAATCGAATTAATGTTTGCCGAACACATTTCACACAATGTTTTGCTGAAACTGAAAGTTTCATAAAGAGTGTTATTTCTAAAAAACTTTTATGTCCTCTTTTGCCGTTTAAAAATTGCCGCGGGAAAAGAACTCCAGTCAACAAAATAAATCAGGAGAAAGAAGAAGAAGTTAGGCACCATATACAAAAGTTTCCTGCCTACGAAAGCCACTATAGCCGTAGGGATACATCCAAAAAATATATTCACGGAAGCTTGAACCTTGCAACTATGCATCGCATGCACAAAGAAGAAGTAGCTCACCCTGTAGGCATGACTAAATATGCTCAATTCCACACCATTAACTTAAAGTTTAAAGCGCCAAAATAAGATACCTGTGCAACATGCGATACATTTTTATCCAAAATTAAAGTTGCCCAAAGCGATGAAGAAAAAACGATATTGAATGAGCAAAAAAATATGCATCTGGAGAAAGCAGACTTCGGCTACGATCAGAAAAAGATTGACAAAGAAAATGCGAAGCAAAATGAAAGCATGAAAGCTTTTGCATTCGATTTACAGCAGTGTCTGCCAACTCCGTTTCTTCGAAATTCTGTAAGTTTTTATAAAAGGCAGCTGTGGACCTTTAATGTTACGATCCACGATTTAGAGACGAATTCTTCTGGCTGTTTCATGTGGCACGAAGGTATTGCGCGCCGTGGTGGTAATGAAATTGCATCCTGCATTTTCAAGCACCTTAAATCATTGCCATCAAGTAATACTAAAATAACATTTTACAGTGACTCATGTTCTGGGCAAAATAAAAACTCGTATGTGGCTGCTATGCTTCTTCTTTTTCTTAAAGACAATTCTACTATTGATTACATTGATCACAAGTTTTTAGAGCCTGGACATACCCACATGGAGTGCGATACTGACCATGCCCTTATTGAAAGGAAAAAGAGTAAGTCAAATGTTGAAATAAGTGTGCCTGGAGATTGGTATCAGCTCATAGATGGTATATTAATTCCAAAATAAAGGTATTTGAAATGAAACAAACTGATTTCTTGAATTTTTGTGAAATGTCAAAAACAAATTTGAATTGGAAAAGATCAAATTTAGAAGGCGAAAAATTTATATGGAATGCAGTAAGGTGGATTCGTTACACGAATGACACCAAGAAAATATTTTATAAAACGTCATTAAATCCAGAGGAACCGTTTAAAATACTAGCATTGGCTAAAAGAGGAGCTTCGACTTTTACATTAGATGATCTTAAAATTATTAAAGATGCACCAAATATATCTTCTGAGAAAAAGAAGGATCTCATGGACTTGATGCAGTTTATAAATCCCGAGTTTCATGAATTTTACATAAGCCTTCGTATGAACTTAAGCGAACCAAACACACATCCTGACTTAGAAAGTGAAGAAGATGAAAATTAATACAATTTGTTCCATTTTTCTAACGTTCCTGATATTAATCAACTTTTTAAAACCAGCCTTATCTTTTGTGTTTTTTTCTATTTTTAAAACGGTTTATTTAAAAGACCATTTCAAACTATACTTATGAATGGTATAAGCACAAGACTAGCATGAAGTTAAATTTTCATGACATTTAGAAATGAACCCATTTCGTTACACCTGTTCCTTGTTTCTTGTGTCGTTAAATTTTGTTTTTTAAATGTTTTTACTTATGCATGTATTGTAATATTTACTATAAAATAAATAATTAGTTATTAAGAAACATAATTTTCAATAAATCAGTATTTTTAAAACTATTTGGGCATAGTTTTTGTCTTTTATTTATTTATTTATACAGTGAAAATATCTAAAGTCAATATTTTTGTATATAAATTCACAAAATTGTTTTTGGAATAACAGCTTAAGTCCAGATTGGTATAGTAAAATCCTCCATTACCCCAAGGAAGAATAGCTAAACTCAACTTTGTCAAATGAAAACTTCGATTTACTTCAAGGAAAAACAGCAAAAGTCCATTTAAGATTTTTTGTACAAACAATTCTTTCAAGCCAAAACAACTAAAGTGTTTGTTTTGCTTCCCCCGCTTTTTAATGCAATTCTATACTAGTTTCATGGCGATCAGATTTTCCAATAATATTCTAGAGCAATTTGTTATTTTCAACTTTTTATAAAAACTTTAAACGTCTCTCCTGAAAAATGTTGAAAATTGACTTTAGTGGTTTTTCCTTGTGGCCACAGATCTTTCTTTAAAAGAGATGGGGTCAGATGAAAATGAGACGTCGAAATGATTCACCTCACGTGAAGTGTATGAAATATATTTTCTGATTCCAGGCTCATTTAGAGGAGACTTTTCATTGATTTGATTATAATAATAATAATAATTTTAACTATATGCCTGTAAGACCTAAAGTCTTTTAAATGCAACCTGAATTGCACGGCACTAGGAAGAAAGAGAAGGAGGATAGGAAAGATTTGGCACAGTGGATTGAGATCAAGGTGTTTATTATCTCATTAAATCTCACGGGTGGCGTCCAGTTAAGCTGGGAGAATATGGAAAAGAATGCTGCCTAGAATGGGGCTCGAACCCACACCTCTAAGTTAGCAGTCAAGCACTAACCCGCAAAAAAAGCTCATAAAAAAAGCTTGATGGTTAATGTACTTTGTCTCGGCCTCCAAGATTTTTTGATTTAATGATAAGCTTTGTAATGAAAATACCAACAAAACAAAGTGACGAACTCATATTAAAGTTAGACTTGAATTCTTTTTTTTTTAATATGAGGACTTCGTATAGCAATAATTCACACCGGAACCAGAAGGCTGGCTAATGAATGAATTAGATATTATAGGAAAAGCGAACATTCGAATCAGAAATCACAATGAAGCGAATACAAATTGATTGAACCTACTGGCCAGCGAAAAAGAAAAAAAAAAAACGAATTTGTTACGTAGTGAATAGATCTCTTACCAACAAGTATTACAAAAAAAATCAATTTAAAATTATTAACAAACCAATTTATAATTTTCATTTAAAATAAAGACCAATAAAAACCAAATTGAAAAATCTAATAATTGAAATACCAGGCCGGTTGATTTGAGATTTGTAGCAAATACAAATTAAATGATTTATTTTGAAAACCATAAATAATATTAATTAAATGAATTCAAGATACTTTTATGAAAAAGTTTTGAGCCACAAATGGTATTTATGCGAAAATTTTTATTTCTCCTTGATATTTGGAGCAAAAATGTGATATGTAGTTAGAAATTAATTTTTGTTCTGACAACCGATAAATTTGTGTCGAATTATTTCATTCGACAAGAAGCTTAATATAAAATTGAACTTCATTTGCCAGGCAATTATTCAAATTCGAGCGAACGTTCGACTCTGAAACCTAATGAAGACACGTGTCTTCGTTAGCACAGCAATACTGACATATCTAGCTACTACGCAAACTTTATTTCTTCTAATCTTTCAAAGGCCAAAAGCACTTAAGCTCCGGCTATGATTCTGGATTATGAATGTTGTATAACTTATTTTCGCAAAGTTCACCTGCTCACTGAAACGTATCCATCATATAATGTAGATTGAAAAGAAGAATCCCGGAAGCAAAATTGTATAAAGCTAACTGACCACAAGGCAAAATATTTCAGTTGGTTTTCGTGGCTTCTAATTCTCGAGTGTGTGGGTGGAGTGTTGTACATATATATATCGCGAAGTAGCTATACAAAGTTTGTCATGTTGAATTTTGAGATATTAATTAAAATTGCATCTCTTGTTATTTGGTTTTGGATTTTTGGTTTTGCAAACTCAACTACTACTCATTTTAGTGTGTTTAATTATTGTATACGTGATGCAGACTATCAAGGATTAAGAGCGTGCATGGGAAGGACTGCCATTAGTTTTTTGCAGTCTTTTAACGAACATGATAACTATACTATCTTTCCTGACTTAATTGCTGAAAAGGACGAAAATGTTGCTTCTCGTTCAATTGTTAATTTCTTGGACCAGGATCCAGTGGATTTTCGGTTGGTTTTATAATTTTGAAGTGTTTTTTTTTTTATAAAAGTGAGGTACCTGTCCAGAGGGATTATGTTCGCTACTGTGTAGAGCGGTTTATTACTGTAGTGTTTCCGTCGCTACCGGTCTATGTGTAGCGCGGTGAAAATTCTACGTATTTTCCTTTCGAACACTTGAAGTTCCTTCATGGCTGTTTTGGAAATTGAGAACCAGCCTGGGAAGCAATAGTTAATGACTGGCCGCAGGAGTTGCTTGTACAATATTTTTGTCTGTTGACTTTCCCGGTCCGGTTTTTCTTCTCATCAGGGGATATAAAAGGTGGAAGACCCAGCTGGCTTGAGTGCGGGTTGAACCTAAGCAACTCATTGAAGTGTATTCCCAGGTACTTTACGTTCTGTTTGGCAGCTATGGTAGATCCGTCTGGGAGTTTCAGCATAATGTTTCTGCACTTCGCTGCAGTGCCACTGCCTCTGTCTGTTGAAGGTCTGTTGAAGGTCTCCTGAAGCAGACAAGTTCCGATTTAGAAGTGTTGAACCAGATGCCCCATTTCCTGTAGAATTCAAAGAGTCTGTTGATGTAAGCCTCTACTTTCAGCATGGCGTGTAATGGTGACGTTGGTGAGCGCAGCATCAACATAAAAAAGGTTCTTCATATTACGACAGGTTGGTCAGAAGTCATCAAGTTGTTGGGAAAGGAATTTGATTTATGCATATTGTCCAGTTGAACAAAAATTTTTCTAAAAGAAATTTAAAAAAAAAAAAGAAATTTTATTAGTGGAAAATGTAAAAGATGTAGTTTATGAATATGGGCTTCTATCTATACGCTGTCGAATGCTTCCTCGACATCCAGGAAGCATCCAGCGGTGATACAGTGACGGTTGAGTACTGATGTGGTATTGTGGTGGAACTTTAGTAGCGGATGTAATGTCGAGTGTTTTTCACGAAAACCGAACTGCATGTCCGGGATAATCGCTTTTTTACTGCAGAATTTCTTATGCCTCTGGAGGATTACTTCCTCCAGCATTTTACTGATGCTGTTGATAAGCGGTAAAGGCCTGTAGTTGGAAACCAAGTTGAAACTTCCTTTCTTCGGGATCGCTACTATCTTCACTGTTTTCCACTTCTGAGAAAAGTAACAGTTATCGATGCAGTTATTTAGAATGAAGAGGATCATCACTTTGTGTGGAAGCCTTTTTAGAATGTAGTCGGAGACTCAATCTGGTCCAGATTGCATAGATTTGGGCTGTCGATTGGGCCATTTACTGGATTGGTGTCATCGAATATGACTTCTTCCAAATTAGGCTGCAGGGTCAAATGGGTGCCTCAGCTTCGTCCAAAATTATTGGATCAGCAGGTGGGTTCGGTGTGAAGTTTCCTATATAGTTTTTCATAAATAATTGGCAAACGCTTCCACTTTTTCCGGTGTTGATGTTGCTTCAATGTGAACTGAATGGGTGCCTCAGCTTCGTCCAAAATTATTGGATCAGCAGGTGGGTTCGGTGTGAAGTTTCCTATATAATTTTTCATAAATAATTGGCAAACGCTTCCACTTTTTCCGGTGTTGATGTTGCTTCAATGTTTTTGCTGATAAATTTCCGGGATTGGTGGCTGCTTTTCAATAGTTCTATTAATGTTTTTGAAAGTATCGGGTCCTGGCTAAATCTCTTGGACAGTGCCACAGTGGTTACTAAATGTTGTTTAAATATATATTTGCAATTTTTAAAGTATACCTACCTCGTGGCATAATGGTTAGTGCGTTGGACTGCCATGACGAAGGTCCGGGCTCGATTCCCAGCCGCTGCCACTTAGAAACAGAAATGTTTTTCCCGAGGTCCGTACTGCCTCTTGCGGGGAATTGACAAATCCTCCAAGAGTATACTTGTCATGAATAAGTGCTCCTCATCTAGCCGTCCGGACTTAAAATTTAATCAAGCAATGAACTCGTTCCTGCCAGCTCATCAGCTCTTTCCCTGTACACCACTATGACCAGGAACCCAGCAGAGTGGAATGAGTATCGCTTCCAGTCCCGCAGTCAAAGCGGTTTTTCTTCTACACATTCTAATCTTTAAACTTTTGCCAAGGTTTTTAGGTTTATTGCTTTCTCAGTCACGTTCCACTAAACTAGATTACCGTAGGTTAGTATCAGTCTATAACTATTGCCCTGATAATTTAAGGGTTATGTCCCCAGTATTTCCAAAAATTCTGTGGCATGAATATAATGCGACCATTACGCTCTTTGCTTTTCCCTTAGTGTTGAGACTCCAGTTTAGTTTCCCATCCCATCAGGTATCACACCAAGTAGTGGAGGAGTACTAGCATTTTATTTCGGAGCCCGGGGTGAACCTGCTCTGATGTTGATGATTTTTTGTTAAATGTACGAAATTGCAATTAGAAAAAAGTCTGAAATTCAAAAATCGACGCTCGCAACAGATTTTTTTTTTTAATTAAAAAAAAATTCTACATTTAAAAAAATCATCGAGATTGGAGCAGGTGCCGCAGGGATCGTGAACAATGCTCTATTTTTGGCTATCGTTCCTTCTATAAAGGTATATTTGGCCTTATCTGAGATTTTGAGTGGTGTCCTTTTGATTGATGGTACTATAAACATTGGTATTTTGCTTTTGTCAGTGAAGAGAATCAATTCTGTTTCAATGGATTGACCATTAGACCATAGTTCTTTGTCCAAGTGTTGGACTTTGACCGTTTTAATAAGTGACACTAAACTTGTAGAGGAAGATCGTCACCAACCTGCACTATCTATCTCACTTGACCTAAATATAAGTTGTTCACCCTATATTTGTAAGAATCAGCATGAGTTCAATTTTAAGAAATGTAATTTTACCCAACTTTTTAGTTTACTAAATGACATCAACTGGAATATGTTATTTTATAATGTTAATTTCGATGAAATGATTTTCCGCTTTTATAAAATATTATTCGATTGCTTCCTTGAAACCGTTCCTATACGCAAAAAAACACTTTTCAATAAAAGTCCTCCATGGTTTGATCTACATATTAAGACCCTTAAAAATAAAAGAAATAAGGCTTGGATAAAATTGAATCGATCTTGGACTGATGAAGCGCTTAACAATTACATTGAATTAAAAAATGATTTTATTAACTACTCAAATCTTCTTTATTCGAACTTTATATCTGAAACTGAAAACGAACTTAAATCGAATCCGCGTAATTTTTGGATATACGTTAACTGTAAAAGAAAATCTGATGGGTATCCAAATAGCATGAGCTATCTTAACTCAATAAGTCATTACCCAGAGGTTATAGCCAATATGTTTGCTGAATACTTTCAGTGTGCCTTTGAAAATTCCACTACTTGTGATACAAATAATGTTTTTACCACTGACGAGTTTTCACACCTTAGCTCCATTGATTTTAAAATTTCTGAAGCAACTATTCTTGAGTACATCGCAAAGTTAGATGAATGTATAAGTCCCGGCCCTGATGGCTTACCTTCTTTTATGTTAAAAAAATGTGCCATATATATGTCCTATCCGTTGTTTTTGCTTTTCAATCACTCATTAAAATTTTCTACGTTCCCTGCTCTATGGAAAAATGCTTTTCTTATCCCAACTCATAAAAAAGGTAAAAAAGATGTAGTATCAAATTATAGGCCTATAGCTAAACTATCTGTCATTCCTAAAATGTTTGAATCGATTATTTGTGATGTTTTGTCATTTCATTGTACCTCTGTTCTATCTTCTATGTGATAACCAGCATGGTTTTGTCAAGAAAAAATCTACGGTAACAAATTTGTTACAGTTTACAAAGTTTTGCATTGACGCATTTGAAAAGAATCAGCAAGTAGATTGTATTTTTACCGACTTTAGCAAGGCCTTCGACAAATTAAATCATCAAATTCTTCTCCGTAAGCTAAGAGCAATAGGTTTGAATGATCGATTTGTTTCGTGGATATCTTCATATCTTAAAGATAGAGCATATAGTGTTGTTTTTAAAGGTGAACGTTCTAAATGTTTTACAGCTAACTCTGGTGTACCACAGGGTAGCCATCTTGGTCCATTATTATTTGTGTTATTTATTAATGATCTTCCTTCCGTTTTAATAAATTCTATGTGTCTTATATATGCCGATGACGTGAAAATTTTTCGAAAAATAAACTCAATAATGGATTGCGAACTGTTACAGGAAGATCTGCAAAGATTAAGGGCGTGGTGCAATACCAATAGTCTATTATTGAACATCGACAAGTGTAATTCAATATGCTTTACACGAAAAAAAAATGTCCTTGTCTATAATTATATGTTGAGCTCGTCAACTCTGTGTAATTTATCTAGTTTCAGAGATCTTGGAGTAGTTTTAGACTCTAAACTAACATTTCGTGAGCACTTCGATGTCATTATTAAAAAAGCTAATAAGACACTTGGTTTTATAAAAAGATTTGCTCGAGAATTTTGTGATCCTTATGTTCTTAAAATACTTTATGTGTCATTTGTAAGACCAATATTAGAATACGGATGTGTGGTGTGGGCCCCATACTATACGGTTCATATTAACAGATTAGAGTGCGTCCAAAGAAGATTTATGAGATTCTGTTTACGTTTTCTTCCCTGGTCAGATAGAATTACTGGGTTGCCACCTTACTCTCATAGACTTCAATTAATTAATCTTCCATCGCTTTTAAGTCATAGAGAGTACTTACAGTTTTGTTTTATCATAGGAATAATTAATGGATCTATTTCAGCCCCTTCAGTCCTTTGTCGGTTGAGTTTTAATGTATTACAGCATAGTCTAAGAACACAATTCCCACTTAAAAATATTTATAGTAGATCAAACTATGGTGCTAATAGTCCACTAAATCTTTTAATTAATATTATCAATAATAATTATAATCTCATTAATTCCATTAATGACAATGTGAAATCAAACAACTTAAAGAATAGGTTTTATAATACTATTAATAATGCTATATAGATTTAAGCTTTGTATATTCATTTAACTATCTACCGTTAGCATTTAACGAAATAAATAAATAAAGGCATACTCCATTTGTTCACTAATTGTGGATGGAAATTTTCCTGTCGCCAGTAGTGCTTGGTCATCTGCAAAGGCTACTACTTTGACTCCACTATATGTATTTTAATTTTACAAGAATTTCTTCCATAATTAGTATCCAAAGAAGCGGAGAGAGCACCCCTCCTTGGAGTGTTCCCAGGATAAAGAATAACATTTACTAATTTTTCAAACTTGAAACGTGAGACATGAAAGCTAAAAATGAATTCCTACCGGAAGAAAAGATTATTTTTGTGGTTCTTGATTGCAACGATATTGATAGATACAAAATGGTTGTCATTTAATGACTTTTCCACAATTTTGCATAGTATAGGGTGTTCCAACGAGAAGTCTAATTTTGAATCATTAAAAAAACGCAATTGACATGAGTGGTGATACTTTTGTTAATATCTAAAGTAAAATTTCTTTGTTGTCCAGAAAAATTAAATTAATTAATTCGAAATATCTACAAAAAATACTGCGTCGAATTTTTTTCTTGTTTCTTAAAGAGTACCTATTGGAGAGTGTTAATCCAAAAAGTTCGAACAAAAAGCGCCCATGCGTTGTCCGCCATTTTGAAAAAGGCTTTGGAAAGCGTGAAGCTGTATTTTTTTTTAGGTTTGTACGTTAAAATATCTTCTTTAACTTTTGTTGAGAAAAAAATTTGAAACCTCTTTCCAAAAAAAAGTTATCGACGAAAAACTGTCGAGATTTTGAAGTTAAAAATGTTTTTTAACGTTTATCTCGCCCCATGTTCATCTGATCGAAAAAATACTTTAGTTATTTTTATAGATCACTTTATTTCCTACATTTTGGTATATTTAAATTTTATGTACGACAAAAACTGTAGGAAATATAACCTGTCAAAATGGCCAATATCCTGCGAAAATTAAAAAAAAAAAGAAATTTACTCACGTTTGAAAATTCTCAAATTTGATTATGTTCATTACGAAATTTAAAGAAACAGTTCAAACTCTTTTCCACACCACCAACGAGGTAGAGTTACGAGGCATTTTTTTTAACGTGGTGTCCCCAGCAGGTATAATCCACGATTCAATCGTTTTCGTTTCTATATCAGCCTATCGATAGCTCAATGTGGCATAGTTTTTTCATGTCGTTCTCCTTTTTTTTTTGGGCTAGGCGTGCGAACATCAATGATCATATCAACGTTGTTAGTACTGCTGGGATCGTCATTGGTAGTTTTTCAATCTTTTCAGGTGAGGAAAAGTCTTCACATGCTTCTTCATCTTCAAAATAAGTCATTGTTGCAAAAAAAAATAAATGGCATATAATTAACAGGCACCCGTTAGATATATAAAAATATTATTTATTTATCTAAATATTTTTTTTTAAACCTTAGACCTATGTATACTCAAACTCAACCTTTAAACGAGTGTAAAAACCGCCGCGGTTACCTCAGGTTCTTAGTACCATCATATAATAAGCCGAAGTGAGTGCAGAGTGACGGACGTGTTCCGCTCGCTGCTCCCATAGGTCAGTTTCACTTTCAGCATACGCATGGGTTCGTGATATATTTGTTCCTGCTACTTATTTAGTTCTTAGTTGTAATTCAAATTTGTGAAATGAAAAATTAAATTAGTCATTCAGGGAATCGAGACGATATGATGGAGCAATAGCTAAGTGCTAAAAAGTTGACGATGAAAATTAGCGTACATTCAAATTTTAATTAAATGGCAAGTGCAAAAAGTATGATTTGCTCTGCGCCAGTGTGTTTTACATGCTATTACTTTCACGTAATTTGACTAATGTCAGAATTTATACATTTTAAGTTTTTGTTTCAGGAACTCTAAAGAGGATGTTTTAAAGTCTAGGAAAAATGTTTCTTAAGATTTTAATTTGTTTACTATTTTACATATATTTTTTAGATGATATGTTTTTAGGACAGGCGAATTGCAACTTATTGTTTTCATTGCAAATTAAAGATAATGCAAGCTCCTATTAGCCCTATTTTTTAGTGCATTTTTATCTTCGCTTAAAAAAAAAGTTGCATGTTAAATACAACAACAATACGGAGCTATACCAAATTGTTGTTTTATTTAACATGCTACTTATTTGTAAGCGAAGATAAAAATGCACTAAAAAACAGGGCTATTGTTGTTTTTTCTTAAAACAATAATCGTGATCATTCTTAAAGTTCAGCAGAAAAAAAAAACTAAATAATCATGCTTTAATTTTTATTAACAAAGCTGGGTCCAGTGGACCCACGACTATAGAAGTGAACATAATTTTCACGTCTGCAGTTAAGGGTTAATTAATAAGGCAAAATGGATTGGGTACGATATGTCGACTTTTTAAATACTGACTCCGTAATATCGACAAAAATAGTTTCGACTGGTTAAAAGACCGACAGATCAAAATATAGACACAAATTTGACCGACTTTTTAAAATGTCGATTTTTCAAAATGTCGACACTGATCGAGATTAATTGAATCGAGACTTCAACAGTGAGATTTCAAACTGTTTATATTTTAATAAGTCCGTGAAAACAAAGTCGGTGTTTCAGCTTACAGAAAAGTCGATAAAAGTCGACATTTTTTTTGTCGGTCATTCGTACGTAACCCGACAAAAACTTATAAAATAGACTTACAAAATAAGACCTCGTATGAAATATTGGATTTATTCTTTTTCTCGCAAGAGAAGTTGTAGCCTTCTTGGTGCTTGCCTAGAGTAGATAACCGATAACATAATAATTTCATGAGAGGCAGAAAAACATTTTTTTGTTGGATATTCGATTATTGAGTGCCAAAAATTGAATTGCATTAGTGGTAGGTTGGTAGGATACTTACATACTTTCTATATCCTTTTCTTATTCTAAAAATTGAACCAGATCGTAGTCCTGGACATTAAAATAAAATGAATGTACAGAACAAAAGTAAAGGCTTGACATTCTAGGGGGGGGGCAAATGCCCCCTCTGACCCCCCCTGCGGGCGCCCATGGTCTCAATATCTGCCAAATGAGCGCCTTGACCTTACCAACAGTGATGGTGAATCATTTTTGGTGAAATTTTGAATCACGTCATTTTTCATCATCAAATTTCTTTGAATTCTTTGTTAACTTTAAAAACGGCAGTTGAAATTTAATTCATATTGGTTAAGTACCTAGGAAAGGTTTTTTTTAAATAATAGATATTATTTTTTTTCAGGGGAATAATGGAAAGTGCGGGTGCTCTATTGAGTGAAAGATCGTTGCAATGGCGTTTGGATAACATTTATCCGGGTTTAATGTTTAAAATTGGCCCATCAGCAGATTCAAATAGTGTTGCAGAGTTTGCAATGGATACCAAAGTGGATGAAAGGTTTTATTCACCCCCAGAACTATCTAGCGGTAAATAGAAATAATAAACTATAACTTTTTCAAAACCATTGCATATTTTCAGGATAAAAACTTTAACGAAATGATTTTTTCTCCTTTCAGCCAAAATACTAACCAAGCAATATCTTTTGCCAATGCTGTTGGGATTCAAATTCAATGTTGCTGTTTTGGTTCCATTAATATTTGGTCTTATTGTTTTATTTTTGAAGAAATCACTTTTTCTAGTCAAGATCGCTATTTATATTAGTAGCGTTTTGGGTGTTGGTGGCGCAGCATCACTGGCAACATTATTTGGATATGGTGGTGTTGGTGGTGGAGGTGCTGCTGGTGGTTTTGTTGGAGGTGGATGGCCACCTATTGGTCCTGGCCATGGTCCGGGGCCAGGTTTATATCCGGGGAAAGATAGTTTAATTGCGAACTACCAATCGGATTCTGATATCTTCACTCATGACGCTGACTACTCACGTAAAGATCGTAAAGTTGTTTTTGGTAATCCACAGCAATTCGTTACTCATTCGACGACATCATTGCCAGATAGGTTTTATGATTACGAAAAGACTGTAACCCAAAACCCACGGAGTTCGAGAATGCTTAAGCTGAAAAAAGATAATTTTGATTTTAATGAAGAATGGAATGGAGATGAATGGCATGCTGTTTCATAGTCATACACATAATATGTAAAAATTTTATTTTAATCTTCAATTATAATGTGTTTGTTATGTTATCAGTCAGATTGTAAATATTTTCTATATTTAAATAAACTTAAAAACTAAATGAAGTAAGGAAACACGATTATGTAATAAAAAAAAATTTAAAAAAAAACACTATTTTTAATTGTACCTTCATACTCGTACCTACCTTTAAAATACCAACTGGGGGCGTTATTTGACGAGTCTGAACTTCGCACGCAGTTTAAATTTCATTGGTGTGAAACTAGTTCAAAAATGTCACGAATGTCAACAAGGGCGTACGCAGGATTTCGATCAAGGGGGGGCAGACTCATTCAAAATATAAAAAAACTAGATTTCTATTCTGATAGCCGTGCTAAGAAGAAAACGTATCTACAAGGATGGTCATTATATGGGTTTTTTTTTAGTTTTAATATTTGGATGGGCCTAAATCAAATGCTACAAAACATTACTGTAAGTGTTGCCGTTGGTTTTATTAATTTAAGTATGTAATTTTTTTTCTATTTTATGCAATTATCTTTCTATACATATATTAATACGCCTAGCAAAATTATGGAAATTCTTTCAGTACACTTTTCTCCGTTAATACTCAACGCAAAAGCATGAACTAAGTACTGTTGGAATGGTTTCATCCCGCAGATGTGCAGAATCTTAAAATTATTTGTCTATGTAGCCGTTAATCTTGCTAATGGTTATTTGATTTTTGTTGAGGTTATTGAATTTTATCATTTTAAGGGTTGTGCTGAGAAGTATGAAATTTTGGGAGATGATGAAGATTATTGATTGGGATTTTTGGTGAAAAAATGGAAGTTCTAGTTTTTGTTCAAATATAGCTCATAAAAAAGAAATACATGTTTTTTGCACTGTATACTTCGCTTTAACAGCTATAAACAAATATTTTTTTTGTTTTAGTATTAAAAAAAATGCTTTGCTTTTATTCTTTTGACTTTTGTACATGAAACTTTTGACTGTGGGATGAACGACCAAAGCCAGAAAAACTGAGAAGGCAACAACCTGAAGAGGGCCACCCAAGGTAGATAAGAAGTAACTACCTACTGTTGTTGTAGGATCCTGTGTAACCAAAGTATTTTATTTTAAAGGTAATATCATTAGCCTTTCAATTTTCGTTTAGTTCTGCGCATCTATCAAAATATGTTGGTATATGTTAAAATTTGGTGTTGCGTTTACGTATCTCACGAATAGCCATATTTTATTTCTGACAAATACAATTTTGACAACATGTGGCGTATATTACCTTAGATGTTTGCACTGTGCTAAAGTGTGTCACTTGCACTTCTGAACCTCTAAACTAAATGGTCGAGTTTCGACCACAGGGCTGATACTAGTTTTACTAAATTGCCCCACCTACATACTCTGAATTGTTGGCAGTTTTTAAGCGAATTTCCTAGTATGCAAAAAAAAGAAAAGGCTATTTAGTTTACTCCTACAGCGACTATAAGGGATATACAAATCTGAAAAGATTTAGGGATTTTTTTCTTCATTTAGAGCCAATTAAGGTCCATCTAAGATAACTTTTTTTAACGACTACCTTAATCTACATTCATTTCTAGCATATGGAGACATAGATGCACGTACTAGCAAATAATTTGCCAGATCTTTAAGTGCTAGTATGGTGGTAACACCTTTTTTTCTTAAAAAAAAGCAGATACGTGCATTTTTCTCAAAAACAGAAAGGTTCTTTTTACAAACGACATTTTTCTCAAGCATTTTTAACTTATTATTTTGAATAAATAAAATAATAGGTTAATAATTTGTCAAAACTGGCCTGACTCAAAGCAGCCAAAAATGTAGATTTTTTTTTCTTCTAAGCACTGCGTTATTAGAACAAAAATCCAGTTTTAAGCATTTAATGCGAACTCAGTTTCTAATATGTATATTGTATGTGTAGATATTTTGTTTAGAAAAAGACACTGATAAAATAAAAGTTCAACATCTAGAATAATTTTCTAGAGTTAAGCGTTTTTTATTCATAAGCAAAAAATAAGTGAAAGATATTTTGATTTTTCAGGGGGGGAAAGTGCCCCCCCTTCCGTACGCCCTTGATTGTCAAGGAGAAAGTTAAGGAAAATTTGTGAAAAAAAACTTAAAAGTACGGAGCACGTTTGAAGTTGCTCTTATATTCGAGTATCTTATGCTACATTTCCACCTAACGCTAATCTGGGATTTACCTAAAATCTTCTTTAAATCTCGAAGTTAACCATACAAATATGTTTCGTAAGTCTTGGAGATTAGAAATTAATCTTGTTATGCTACATTTCCACCTAGCGCTAATCTGAGATCTAATGAGATTAACCTTAAATCTCCTTTAAATCTCGTAGATTTACCATACAAATTTATTTCGTAAATCTTGAAGATTAGAAATTAATCTTGTTAAATCTTCCTAGGACAAATAGTTTTACAAATCGAACTAACCTATTTTTACATGGTGCTGAACGATTCATTCGAGACTCGCATTCAGTTCTTCATTGTTTCACACGAATCAAACATTCTGTCTCATTCGCACTTCATAAGAAAAATTGAAACGCCATTTGCATTTTTGAAGGTGCTGTCAAATTTAATCTTTTTTAAATCTTTTTGTGCGGTGGAAACACCAAAAAGATTTATTTAATCTAATCTGAGATAAACCTTTGGTGGAAACATAGCATTAAATCTTTCTAGGACAAATACTTTTACAAATCGAACTAACCTATTCTTATATGGCACTGAAAGAATCATTCATGGCTGAATTCAGTTCTTCACAAAGGAAACATTCTATCTCACTTCCTCTTAATAAGAAAAAATGAAACACCATTTGCATTTTTAAAGGTGCTGTCAAACTAAACCTTTTTTTAAATCTTTAAGTGCGGTGGAACTACGAAATAGATTTTTTAAATCTGAACTGGTATAAACCTTTGGTGGAAACATAGCATAAAGGGTCAGCTTTTCAGTGCGAAATCATCCTAGTCTCGGAGTTATTTCTGAGTTAACTCCAGAAACATATTTTTATTCAATTTAAACCCTAATTTAACTCAAACTTAACTCACCTTCTTTGATGAGTTAAAACTATGACTAAACTGAGAGCTACTCTGTGGCACCAACTTGATTTTGTTATTCAAATCTTAGGATAGTGCATTTCCGTTGTGGTGCCATCTCGATTTTGATAGTAGAAGCGGAAGGCGTACAAGGGTGATGTCCATAGTGTCACACATCGATTTCAATACATTTTTGACAACTGAAAGGTAATGGTACTTCTCAACTGAAAACTACTTCTGAGTTAACTGAGGGTTCATTTATTTTCAGGATAAACTAACTCCGAGTTAAGTCAAAGTTAACTCAGTACTGAAAAATTGGCCTTTAGAAACTTAAACATTTTATAAAAAACATAGATGTTATGAGAGAAATGTAGAAAAGCATGGAACTCGTTTTGCAGTTTTTAAACCCGTTATTCTCAATTACTATTTTAAGGACAGTTAATGTTATCTTTGTTGGTGAGAGTTATTTCAAAATGTTTGTATTTGAAGGTTGAAAATTTATGTGACGAAAACCGAGCCACCGCACCGTGCAGGTAAGAAGCTTAAGGCCTGCGGTCAAATATGAGAGTAAATGCATCGCACAGTGGTTCAAGTTGTATGGAGAGGCGATCTGAGATCTATAAAATGAAGCAGAAAGCCGATTAAGACATATAAGACATCATCAGAGAAAATGTCCGCGCACTGACACGCCCACTTTTTAAAATAGGTCATCTAATCCTCGAAATTTGTTGTAAATGAGGGGTGTGTTCTTTGGAAAAGTTGTAGATAATGAAATTTATAACAGTTCTATTTTGACAAAAATTTTATTTCTATAAAAAAAAAAAAAACAAATTGCCATAATACCAGGTTAAGAACAAAAAATGATGCAAAATGTTTGCCCCACCCACCTTTGAGGGTGATTTTGACAAAATTTCTTTTTTTTATTCGTTTCCTGAGAAAAAATTTGAAAAAAGTTACATAGAATAAAATGTGTAGGAAATGCTCTTTTCAAAATAAGGTCATACAAAGTTTTATACCAAGCCCACTTTTTAGAGGTGTATTGGAAAGAATTAATACAAATGTATTTCCTGTGAAACATAAAGGTTTCTAATTCTTCAAAAAACACATAATACATACCACTTAAAGCCTACCAGCTCTAAGATATTTTCAAAGACGCATTTGCATGTTATTCGCAAAACTATGTTTGGAAATTTTTGGAAACATGGAGATTTTGGCAAAAAAATATATAGGGTAGAAGGGGGACCCTCTGCCATAGGGGGGCCTTTGCCAATCGAACTTTTATGCCGAATGAACAAAATGTAAAATAACAAAAAATTGATTTTTATTGCATATCCCTATAAACAAACTTCTGACAAAGTTTGGCAGTTCTCCGCTAGACACCAACCGAGTTGGAGGTGTGTGTTGCTTTTTCAAGTGCCAGATTCTAAATTACAAGGTAAGCAATCTTCTTTAATTTCTATTTTTTTCTCATTCAATATCTTTTCGCTTCAAATATCTCTTGTTAGTATATTTTTTGTTGTAAATAGTTTTGATTTACATTAATTGCTTACAAGGAAAAAAAGTTATGAGTAAATTTTCAAAAAAAACAGCTAGTGGGGAGCCTTTGCCGGTTATTAGTGGAGTGGGTAGGCTTTCCTGGCAAAGGCACCCCATGACGTGGCTCTGCCATTGGCAAAAGCACCCCATGAAAATGAAATAAAAAGTCTGAAATATAAATATTTAAGTTACTTTTAATATAATTGAATTAATAAAATTGCTTTGTAACGTTATTTAAATGTTTAGTCTTTTTTTTGTATTTACTGACTTTGATATTTAGGTACCTGTCAAACGTACTCCTACGCATCCCTCCCAGGGAGGCTTTGCCATATCACAAATTTTGATTTTTAACTAAAAATTAAAAATATAAATCATCAAGATGAAATGTACATTAAAATGAAGATAATAGAGAAGGGAACACATAGATAGCAAGAAAATTGAAAACAAGCTAGAAGTTTCGCGTAAGGTAAAATTCCAAAAATCCTGGCAAAGGCTCCCCCGTCTACCCTATCAGTGATTTTGTCCATGGAACACCCGTCCCAATTGGAATTTTGTCTAGTTGCATTTAATATTTTTGGGGATTTCATCCGATTGAGATATTGTTTTTCGGGGATAACGGCTATTTCTCATTACAATAATTTTACGAATGTGATATTTGACATGTAGTACCCAAATAGAGGCTTTCGACCCAAAACTGCGATCAATGGAAGGAAATGGTATGGTTTCAGTACTTATAATGTCTATAAATTTTGAGGCCTCGATCTTCTTTATTTTGCTTGAGCATGTTTGGGCCTTTCTTTAAAAAAAAAACTTAGACCTTCTTGATTTTTCGATTTTTTGTTTGGTTCGTTTTTATTAACTTTTCTTGTAAATTTTGGTTATAAATTTTTTTAACCATCCATTTAGATAATAAATATAATTTGTTGTTAGTTACCCCAAGTTGGATGAATTAACGCAAAAGTTAATTTGGTATCTAAATATACTGGAAATTTTTTTCAGGAGTTTTCGGTTTCAACCTCGAAGCTGAAAACCGCCCCAAGTCAGTGGCGGATCCAGGGGGGAGGTCATGGGGGTCATGACCCCCCCCCCCCCCAGAGCTCCAGTAAAAACAACAAACACGAGCAATCTTTACTGATTATTCAAAAAATTAGAGGACAGAGAAAAACTTTTTGGGTAATCCCATATTTTTTACTAATCTACTATTTAAACGAAAAACTTGACCTATTGCTGGTTAGCTTCTTTTTTCTTTTTACAAAGCCAAGCTTCGTAATGAAATGGACAGGAAAGAAATATTGGTTAAAAATCACTACTAGCCCTCACTAAATTGTCTTATCCATATCCGACTTAAAATTCTGCGGACTCTCTTCAATAATAACGGTTCCCCACAGTAACCATCATCGCAAAAAATAAAACTGCCGCAATTTGACAAAGCTTAAACCAGTTAAAGGAAACGGGACCCTAAATCATTAAAACCGTTATAACTCCAAAGCAAAGCGAAAATGAGAAAAAATACCACTTAAGTTTTTCAGGAACCCATCTGTGGTTGTAACTGTGTGATACCCTGTATAGCAGTTATGATAACAAGTTATCAAAGCATTTTAAACATTCTATTTATTAAACTCTGTTTTGTTTTCAATCAAGACAATAGTTTTGGGTGTCACAGACATTTTGTTGTGGATGCACCGATCAAAAGGGATCAAAATAAGATAGTATTCTTTTCTTGAAAAAATTATTGCAGATCTATGTAAGTTGCTTATTTTAAATTTTCTAAAAGTATTACTTGGATGTCTTCTTTTCTTAATGTGCTTGTGCGAGAAGTTAGCACCGCCATTTTTGATTTTCGAGAGTAAAATTGTGCTGTATTGCGCTCATTTTTTGAAATTTCAATACCTATTACTTAAAAAAGAAAGTTGTTTTATTTTGTGCTCAGATTATGCCACTAGGGTCCAAAGGGTTAACATAAAATTCGTAAAATTGCAATTTTAATGGACACAAATAAAAGGGCTGTAGCGTGAAGTTATGGCACCGCCATTTTCGCTATGCTGTGTTGTGATCACCTTGGGCCGTAAATTAAAAAAATTGCAAACGTGCACATTTTATGAATGATTTTTTTTTTTTCAAAATTTCGCATTTTTTTAAAAGTTAAAGGTATGCTGTTTTGTGCTTAGTTTGAGCTGTCATGCTCCGAAAAGATACAAAAAATCTAATGAATGCAACTTTTAGGACAAAAACTAATGCATACATATATGCCTTCTTGTTTAAGTTTTACATTTTTGTAAAAAAGAACTTAACTGTGCTATTTGGTGTTCAGTTTGTGCTGCCATATGGAGATAAAAAATTCGCATATTTGCAACTTCTACGGCCAAAAAACAACAAACGAATAACTTTTGAAAAATTAGTTTAAAAAAAAAGTTATTCGGAAAATGTTCAGAACTCTTTGTTTGCTTTCGGGAACTCTAATCAGAACTCCTTTTTTTATTTTTTTGGATTTTGAAAATGTTTGGTTCTAAGTCAATGGGCACCTAAATTTTCGAATAACTTTTGAAAAATTAGTTTTAGAAAAAAAAAATTGGGAAAATGTTCAGAACTCTTTTTGTTTGCTATCGAGAACTCTAATCAGAACTCCTTTTCATATTTTTTTGGATTTTGAATGTTTTTGGTTCTAAGTCAATGGGCAACTTAAATTGCCCGTACTTTTCCAATTTTGTAGAACTCTTTCTAAAACCCATCAGGAACTCAAGAACTCTTGATTTTAAGGTGGAAAACATGCTCAGAACTCTTTTTCTGAAAAAAGACCTTGCTGCGTGAAGTTAGCAAAAAAACTTTTTTTTTTTTAATTTTAACACTTCATTCACCAGAACTATAGAAAAAAAAGTATGAGGAACTCTAGAACTTTTTGTTTGCTACCGGGAACTCTCATTTTTTATTTAATTTTTTTGCTTTCTTCACAGGACTCTTAAGTCCGATTAAGTCTTAAGCTTATCTCTGATCATGCCTTCGACTGGAATGAAGCCATGATTAAGCTGGACTTTTGCTAAGCAGTTCTTATTGATGTTAAAATTTCATGACCCCCCCCAAACTGAATTCCTGGATCCGCGCCTGCCCCAAGCGATATCATTGCACTTGCGTCTTTTTATTTTAATTCATGTTTTTTTTTTTTTTGAAAATCACCTCTCACTATCTACTCCTGTCCCTGTGGTGAAGTCCCGTAAAAATTTCCGTACTGATTTATCTAACCGCCAGAATCAATTAAAGTACATATATAGGAGAGTCAGAAAAACTTGGGTAGACATCACCGTTTTCTGGACAGGGTTTTTTAGACACCATTTTCCAAAATGGCCGACAAATAGTAGTATAATTTGTATGGGAAAACGGAAAAATCTCCATAAAAACTAAAACACTAAACCGATTTTGATGAAATGATCAGACATGATAAAAAGCAAGATGAGAAGCCAACATAATTCATTTCCGCCCACTACCACGCCCCCTTTTTTGAAAAGTAATATTATTCGTCAAAATTAATACAAATTCGGATGTTGCTTTAGTTAAACTTATACAAATATTTTTGTATGGAATATAAGCTGTTAAAAGTTCCTACCACGCCTATTTTGCGGGTGTTTATTATTTTGTGACTTGTAAGGAGTTCGTTTTAGTAAGATAAAATCTGAACCACTTCGCCCAGTGTAATGAAATTTTCCTACATGATAGCGAACAGTATAGGATTGTATACAATTTTTGCCCATTGACACGCCTACAAAAGCCCATCTTATCACTCTTCCTCATTAACTGCTTAAAAGCGAAGGTAATGATATCAATTAAGATGCTTTTTGAAGTTTCCTGATTGATATCGACTAAAGAAAATCTATTATTTTTTATTTTTAGTAAAAAAAATTAAAAAAATTCTAAAATATACAATTACATATATTTGCACATCATTTGTATACACATTCATCTCGTACATTGCTCACCACATTTGCAATACTCTGTAGATGTCAAATACTTAAATTTACATTTACACCTTTAATCTACACTTTTAATTAATAGTTCAGGGGGTCAATTCCTGACCTGTGAAACTGTGAAATGAAAACAAAGTTATCATTTCATTTTCACAGAGTTTTATCATTTTATCACTTCACAAACATGCGCAAGGCGATTCTCGAACTCGTTATGAAAAACACCTGTCAAAGTGAGTACTTAAAAGTACTAACATGAAAAAAGCTACCACTTGCTCATAGAAAAAGATGATTGTGACGTCATAGAAATACCAAGATGGCGATTTGGGTGTATCAAATGAGCACAATTTGACTTTGTTTATCATTTTTCTTTTCACAGGTTTTCACAAAATGAAATGATTGTGATAAACGAATCATCATATAAAAATATTTTGGCATTTGTTTCATTTTTTCACTTCGAAAATCGCATTTGGCGTGAAGGCGTTATGATATTTATCACTTCACAGTTTCACAGATCGAGAATTAACCCCCAGAAGGCATTATGTTAAGGCACAATCTGTCAGCTGCAGGCTTGAATCTGGAAAATAGCTCTGTGACAGGCTTAAGTATTACCTTAAAAAACCAAAAAGCATCTTCGAAAATGTCCATTTCTAATTGTAAAAGATAAGGGTGGTAACTCTGATATATGTTTCTGTTTATGCAAGAAATAACGAAGCTCATCGAATGTCTTACACTTTGCTGATGAATGTAAAACTTGAACAAGGTATTCCTCTACTTTGTCAAGTATTTCATCAGATAAAATATTATCTTCTGCAAATCGAAATAGTATCTAACGGTTCTGGCGATGCTTTAACTGCAGATAATTTTGTTCCCATCTTGCTTGTAGTATCACAACCTGGGGGTCAATTCTCGATCTGTGAAACTGTGAAATGAAAACAAAGTTATCATTTCAGTTTTAACAGAGTTTTATCATTTTATCACTTCACAAACACGCGGCAGGCGATTCCTGAACTCGTTATGAGAAACAGCTGTCAAAGTGAGTACTAAAAAGTACTAAAATGAAAAAAAACTACCACTTGCTCATAGAAAAAGATGATTGTGACGTCAGAGAAAGACCAAGATGGCGACTTGGGTGTATCAAATGAGCACAATTTGTTTCTGTTTATCATTTTTCTTTTCACAGGTTTTCGCAGAATGAATTGATTGTGATAAAAGAATCATCATATGAAAACATTTGCTTTCATTTTTTCACACTTCGAGACTCGCATTTGGCGTGAAGGGGTTATCATATCTATCACTTCAGAGTTTCACGGATCGAGAATTGACCCACTGTAAGTATGTGGGGCTTAATTAAATTGTTGTAAAGTGCAGCTCCCAGTTGTTCCCCAAGTGTGTGTAGAGGGACATAGCGCATTTTATCACCCACTTCCACTTTGATCCACAATTCTTGCAATCCCTCACTGAATAGTTCAAATGTATATCAAAGGATGAGAGAAATGACATCAGTGTCATTTGATAACACTATAAGGCATTTTATGCATGACTGGACGGCATTGAACAGTTGGATTATAATTCTGCTATTTGCTTCCTCAACAAAGATTCGAAGGTCCGAGCACGTTTGAAGTTCTTTGGTATTGTTATTTATTATTAATGCATCCCTGCTATCATTGTCACCTGTGAGGGTTCCACTTAGAGCTGTAGTGAAGTCAGTCACTTTTGCCTTCTCAATGAAGCTAGAAGCAGCAGCTAGTTGGAGCATCTCATCTGTCTAGGAATACACGTCTCCTGTTTGATATTTATCAGTTCGATTGGATCTAGAATTTTTGTCTTTCTCTTTCACATTCGTTAAGTGACTGGTCAATGTCAAAGTCAACTCGCTTAATTTTCTTGTTTTAATGCTTTTTTGTTTTAAGGGAATGCTTAAGCCTATCACAGAGCTATTTTCCAGATTCAAGCCTGCAGTTGACAGATTATGGATTCTCCAAAGATGCAAATGAGGATGAGTGTTAAGATGGGCTATTGTGGGCGTGTCAATGGGCCTAAATTGCAATCATTCCCTATACTTTTCGCTATCACGTGTGAAAATTTCATTACACTGGGTGAAGTGGTTCAGATTTTATCTAACTAAAACGAACTTTATATAAGTCACAAAATAATAAACGCCCACAAAATAGGCGTGGTAGGAACTTTTTACAGCTTATATTCCATACAAAAATATTTGTATAAGTTTAACTAAAGCAACATCCAAATTTGTATTAATTTTGACGAATAATATTACTTTTTCAAAAAAGGGGGCATGGCAGTGGGCGGACATTAATTACGTTGGCTTATCATCTTGTTTTTATCATGTTTGATCATTTCATCAAAATCGGTTTTGTGTTTTAGTATTTATGGAGATGTTTCCGTTCTCCCATACAAATTATACTACTATTTGTCGGCCATTTTGGAAAATGGTGTCTAAAAAACCCCGTCCAGGAAACGGTGATGTCTAGCCAAGCTTTTCTGACTTTCCAATATGTACTTTAATCGATTCTGGCGGTTAGATAAATCAATACGGAAATTTCTACGGGTCTTCACTACAGGGACTGTATTAATCCGCATAAACTGAGGAACAAAGACTTTTCCACCCTCCCCTCTAATACGACTTTTTTTCAACTCATGAAGCATTTTATGCAAATGACTCTGTAAACAAATAAAATCTTCCAAGCCGCCCTTAAATAACTGTCCTACTAAGGTGAAGCCTGGTATTTTCTTTGATTAGTAACTTTAACTTTTAAGCTTAAACCATTCAACTTATTTTTACAACTAGCTTTGTCTACGATATACGGTGTGTGACGTCAGTTTCATCACCGTTCATTCGTCTCAGTCGGTTTTTCTATTTAATCAAAGATTTTTTTTATTTTGAAGAGAAGCTTCTAGTTCTTTTCAAAATAAAATTAAAATGCTTTGCTTTTTTATGTAGCTCTTTTTATTTATAAAGACAACTACTGATAAATTTGAACTAATTGCAAAATAATATTCGATAATTCAAATGATTGCAAATTTGATCAAGGACAAGAAAAACGTATTATATTTCGCATGCCTGTGAATTTGTCAAAGCGATGTGTGAAAAATTAGTTTACCTTACAAATACATAAGTCAATAACTGAAGCTATTCGAAGCAAAATAAGAAAATAAAATTTCTATGAAGTTTAATAAATTCAACATGACCATACCTACTAATTATTTTTCTAATTGAATTTCTTATATTATAGAGAGAAACTTTCGTTAAAGAATGAAGATAGTCTATAGTCAACCAGCCATAGTACAATCAAGTATCTACCTTACCTATCCCAAGAAGTGATAATGATATGTTTAGATTTTAACGGAAAACCTTTAATGACAACTTATGCTACACTACAAAAGCTTCCAAGCGCTTCGGTGAACACCTTATTCCGAGCGAAGATTCTAGTTATGTTTTCCTCATTAGAGTGTTCTACTAAACTCATATGGTTGTTGTTTGCCTTCGTTATTTTAATTCGAAGATGTTCTATTGATAGTAAATTAACCTTTTCC
Organism: Dasysyrphus tricinctus; assembly: GCA_963921185.1. Lineage (NCBI taxonomy): Eukaryota > Metazoa > Arthropoda > Insecta > Diptera > Syrphidae > Dasysyrphus > Dasysyrphus tricinctus. Next base: position 87,829,521 of record OY992530.1, read on the forward strand.
CTGTTAAAGGGAAAACTATATGTATATTGGAGAAGAAATAAGAAACTCAGGGAAAAGTCTGCGACGATTTTTGTGGGTGATATGAAAATGCTTTTCAGCTCCAGTAAACAATTTTTGGTTAATGGTAGGTATATGTACTTTGTCAGTCTTTTGATTTACCTAAAAGCTATTTATTTTACCAAGCCACATAGCTATATAAATAACTGTTGACTTTAAAAAAACTTTTAGTTCATAATTATTACTCTCGCGTTACTGAACATATTCCAACCAAAATGCACCACATTCTAATTAAATTCACAGTTTCTTTCGTTCTTATTATTGCGCCAGTTGCTGTTTCAGGGGAACAAAATACTTTAACAGCACATTCATTCGGTCAAAGTTTAGCTAAATGTCTAGGTGATCCCACAATTGGGAAGTGTCTTCAAGATGAAACTCTAAAAACCTTGGATATCCTTTTGAATGATAATTCAACATGGCAGTATAGTGATTTTATAGCATTTGAAAAAGATCAAAATTTTACGGTCTCCGATAAAAAATCAGGAAGTTTCAATGATGGATCTCCTAGTGATGTTATTGCAGAGAAATTACTTCAACTAGCACAGGCACGTTCTATTCGAATGAAAATGAATCCTAAATCATTGGAATCAAAGGTGGATAGTTTAGATTTTGGAGAAGGTGGTGTTTATAATTCAAAAAAACAGCAGAATATTTGGTACTTAAATCATTCACTTAAAGGACGCAAGAAGAGTGACAAAAAGAATGGAATGGCTATGATGGGTGGATTGGCTATGATTGCGATGATGGCTCAGATGTTTTTGGGTAAGGTGCTTCTAATTGCGGGTGCTGCTTTTGTGATGTCTAAAATTGCACTGTTGCTGTCGGTTTTGGTGAGTTTTTTTTTTTTTATTTTAAATTTAACTTTTAAGACCTAAAGATTTCTGAACGATAGATTTTATTTCGATTTTCTATGGAGTGCTTTGTCTCAATGACTTAAAAAATACACTACTAGGTCGCACGCTCTCAAATGTTATTATTGTTATAATGTCCTAGAAAAGCCTAGAAATTTAAATAACTGTACATAAACACATTAAAAGTCCAGGAGAAAAACGGTTTCAAAAAATCACTAATGATGACATCACGTAGTAATATCGGATGTAGTATAGTCTTCATTAAAAACGACTTTATAACTCGAAAAATGGCACACTTTAAAACAACTTTTCTTAAAAGTTTTGTTTTTACTTCAAAAATTGTAGATTTCCTTGCGTTTGCATGCGTCGCGTCTTTTTACATACTTGTCTTTTACTTCTCAATTTTGTTTCCCAAAATAAAGTAAAAAAAAGCACACAGATCTTAATAATGCATCCCCCCACAGTGCAATAAAATATTGCCTCCAAATCTTTCATTAGTTATGAATTGAAAATAAGGAAATTCCAGTACATTAATAAAGTTAAAATGCTTTTTTGTGTTGCAATGGTGAGTAATTTCAGAGTCGATGTTCGTAATATTCGTGTGTTGAGGGAAATTTTCTTTGCCACGTACGCCCACGTCCAAAAATTCATTCCAACTGCTTTAGCTCTCTTCAGGCGAAAGCTCTGATCCTTCAGAATTTAACCTATACCTGCGGTATAGTTTGTGTCATCTTTCATTCTCCACTACAGGAAAGATGTTGCTTACCAGAAAATTCCACACTACAACATGTTAGTGTTCCCGCATGGCTTAGGTTTAATGGGAATGACTGTAAGTAAATCGTTCCTCACAGAGCAAAAACTATCAACCTTAAAGAACACTCTTGGTTTGACTCCAGCTACAAGGAAGCTATCAAAGTGAGAGAATCGTTTTTTTGGCTATATAAAACCATTCCTTCAGAGGCAAACCGAACAAAATTTAAACAAGCCAGAAACTCTTACAACGCCATGATTCGAAGAACTAAATTCTTACATGAGTAAAAAATAAGGCCAAAAATACTACATTGCCCTAAGGGCAGTAAAAACTTTTAGTCAATAATTCAACATTGTCATCGGTTCCCACGATTATCTTCATCATTAGTTCTATAGACAAGACCAATATGTTTGCACAACAATAATTCGCCGCAAACTCTACGCTACCAAATAACGACATGGTTCAAGCTGTACTTGGGAACATCCATTTCTCTTTGGCACCAACAAAAACCAGAGTACTTAAAGATCTCAACATTCGCAAATCCGCTGGCCCTGATGGTATATCACCTATTGTCTTGAAGATGTGTTCTTCCACTTTATCGAAACCACTGCTTTTTTACGCTTCCTATTTCTAAGGCCACCTTCCCTCCGATGGGTGGAAAAAAGCATTTGTGCAGCCAATCCCAGACGATTCATCTTCTCCTTCCAATTACCCACCAATTGTTCTGACATCCATTCTTTCCACTATCATGGAAGCACTGATCAATCGTCAGCTTATGAAATATCTTGAACAACTGAAGCTTCTCAATGACTGACAGTACGTCTTTCGTTGCAACAGTCCACTGGTGCTTTGATGGCTGCTATCACCGAAAAGTGAAATCAATCATTGCATCGTTTTGGTGGAAGTAAAATCGTGGCCCTCGATATTTCAAAAGTATTTGATATAGTTTGGCTTTTGGGATCAAGCTCTTTTATCGAAAACGCAGGCCTTTGGTATTAACGAATCACTTCTTCGCTGGATTAATTATTACCTTTCTGATCGTTCAATCTCAGTTCTTTTGGACGGTTTCAATTCTGAAGTTAACAAAACAAATGCTGGTGTGCCCCAAGACTAAGTATTGTCTCCGATACTGTTTCTTATTTTCATAAATGATCTCTTGTTTGAAAGTACTAATCCACTAAACTGTTTCGCTGATGACAGAACCCTTAGATTCCCATACTCCTTTCTAGATCCACCTCCCTATATAATATGTAGATCTCAGATTTAAAAAGCATTGTCAAATGGGGTGTTAATAATCGTGTGGAGTTTAATGCACCCAAAACTCAAAGTTGTCTTCAGTCGTTACCTATAGCAAAATATATCCTCTTTACCATTATATATGATTGGAACTTGCATCGAGGAAACTGAAAAGCTTTCAACTCTTGGTATGTGCGTTACTGACCAACCCTTGTAGAACGACGACATATACGATATTTCTAAAAATGCTGCGAAATGCCTAGGTTTCCTTAGACGATTAAAGAACTTTTTTCCCCTTTCTAATCTTGCTACTTATATAAAGCATGCATTAGCCCAAAGCTAGAGAGTATAACTCTCATATCTGGTCACGACCTTCCAAAAAATCACTGCACCTACTGGATGGGATCCAAAATAGAGCTATAAAACTAACAGGTGACAGACCAATTTCGGAAACATTTGTTTGGTTTGGAACGACTTCGAAATGTTTCTTGCTTATCACTGTTTTATCTCTACATTTTCAAACGTTCCTCAGTTGAAAGAGCTAGCTACTTTCACCCCCTTAAATAAATTCAGGGTAATACCCGCTCTGATAGGAATGCTCTGATCAGTCATCAGTAGGGCCCGGATTTGTATGCGCTAAAAAACTCAAAAAATGCGCTTAAAAAATGCGCCTTAAAATGCTAAATATGCATGTAAAATATGCAGTTAAACCATTTTATCTTAATTTTTGTTCAGAGTAAAAACACATTTTATACAGTTTTTAATTAAACAAATTCAATCTATTATTTTCATTGTTTGGTAGAAATGAATTAAAACGAAAATAACGTAACAATCAATAAGAAAAAAAAAAACATAAATATAACATTTTCATTTGTTTAATTGAAATAAACAATAATAAATTATTCAACATAAAATAAAATAATAATTACTCCTTAATTATTCTCATTTTTAAATGTTTTGTTTTGTAAATCATGTAATTTTTTTTTGAAGTTTTCGAAATCGAAACGTTGCCGATTCGGTCTTAAAAATGTCTTATACATCGAAAAAGATCGCTCTAGATTCATTTTCATACAAATTTAAATGCGTTTTATTGTGGGGTTGGAAGTTGAAATATGGTTCAAGTTCATCAAATGAATAAAAAAAAATAGGAAGATAAAAGTTTTGAGGTGCGTGTGCATTTCATTTGAGGGATACTATATATTTTTTAAATAAATCTTTGGACAATATGCTCCAAAAATATGTATTTATTTTCAAAATATGCATTTATTTTAAAAATATGCAAAAACATAATAAATATGCATTTATCCTAAAATATGCAAAAATATGCAACTACGTTTAAATGCCATTTTAAAGAAAATTTCATGATTCGTATACATAACTAGTTTCCTTGCTTCCAAAGCTTCCCTAAAAAAATATGTATTTGCATAGAAATCCGAACCCTAGTCATCAGTATACACTTGAGCATAACTTCAGACGTACCGTCAAGCATAGAGATTCTTACTTTAGCCGTTCCACATGAGTCACGAGTGTGGAATCCTTATCCAACTCTGTTTTTCCTTCCCAGTTCAATATCCAGACATTTAAGACAAATGTTCATCGTTATCCTATATTCTCCCTCCCTTTCTTAAACGCTCGCACTGTGTGAAAACATTTTAAGGGTACCTACCTATTCATAACCCAAATCCAAATACTTCCGGCTAAAGTCCTGTCAAAGCAATTTGCATTCCAGGAACAGTCAAATGTTATAGATACCTACTTACAATTTTTACTTGCGATATAGGTACTATAAGGCAAGTTTTGGTTTCGTGCAAGAAAAAAATTTCGAGATAACAATCAAACATGACATTACGATGATAGAGAAAACGAAAAAAGTGGGTGGCAAAATTCTGTCTGTCTGTCTGTCTGTCTGTCTGTCTGTCCGTACCTCAACCTACAGCCTAAACCACTAAAGCGATTTTCTTCAAATTTTGAACTTAAGGATTTTTTTGTAACTCTCCAGAGGGGAAATTGAAATTGTTTTTTAGCTCAAAAAATAACGGAAAAGCTTATTTATCTCAAGAACGGCTCCAACGATTTTGATAAAAAAAATCAGTGTATTATTGTAGATATGATGTACCTTTTAGTAAAAAAAAAAAACACCAAAAACATTTATTAACGGTACCTGCCATATAACGGTTTTTTTTATTTTTGATTTTCTCATTAACCGCTCATCCGATTTCAATCAAATTTTTTGCACAAAAGCTTTGTTGAAAAATAAATAATACTGCATACCAAAATTTTGCAAAAAATAAATTTTGGATTTTTAAAAAATGATTCAAATTTTTTTTTGAAAATTCAATATTTCAAAAATGGGTTGATGAATTGTTTTGAAATTTCAGTTTTAAATGTATATTAATATACTAGCTGGCCTGCTCTATCTCCGCCCGGGTAGACAAAAATTTCGAGAACGAATGAACAAAACAAAATTTAAATTATGATTGTGTCCTCGATTAATCGAATTCCGGATAATCGAGACTCGACTGTATTTTTTTTATTTTGGCAGAACCAAATTTCATGATTGATTGATTTTTTACATAAAACAGGTACCCAGAGTGTGCTTCTGCACCTTTTTGGCAAAACGCAAGACCGAATTTACCCAAAATGACAATAACACTCCCAATACCAAAGATTTCCTGAAAAGAATCATCCAAATAGCTCAGGCAATTATTGAAAATACATTATTGTGGTCGAATTGCCGTGGCATCGATGCCTTGTTGGTGGCATGTAATTTGCACAGCTCCAAACAGTACGTCGACAAAGTTTTGAGCAAAGCTTTCACCACCTCTAAGACTATATAATTATTGTTCTAATTAAACTGTCTGATACTTTTAGAATCGATTATTTCTACTTGTTTATAATCATTTCCTTATTAGTTTTTTATTTGCCTTAATTTCATTGTTTTTCTACTATTTCAAAGAAACCTTTAACATTGTTGCAATTTAAAAGTAGCCTAGATTACTCCCTGAGTTGTCCACTACATGTATGAAAAGTCCCGTCATAACCTGTTCTGCAGTTTTGAAGGTTACCGCGGACAAACAGACAGACAGACAAAAAATTTTTAAATGATGCAGTTATGTTTCTTAGCTATTAAACAACACCCTAAGCTCAAAAACTTGAAATTATTTCAATATTAACGACAGACACTCCAATTTTATTTATATGTATAGATGTATAGATATAGAATAGATGTATAGATGTATAGATGTATAGAAGATATAGATGTATAGATGTATAGATGTATAGATGTATAGATGTATAGATGTATAGATGTATAGATGTATAGATGTATAGATGTATATATACTCAAAATTGCCCAGCAAACATTTTTGTGAACGTTCATTCAACATTCAGTGAAAATGAAGAATATATATTCGAGAAACACTCACTCCAGTGAATCAAATGCGAATATACTCAAATATCCCATCACTTTTACCTCATACGCGGGGAAGGGGATTGTTGTGTTGATTTTTTTCATAATAAAAACATTTCGAGATTCTATTTCCTTCACATATAATAGAATAAAAGTGAACGCGCACAACGATCCTCAAAAGAGGTATATCTTGGGTTCGTCCATTTTTATTCACATAAACTGAATGTCCCTTTCATTTTGTTTTGAAAAGCCATAACGGGACCTAGTTGCACATCTACGATTCATAGACGTTCGGCAAAATGAACGGAAGCACAATAATCCATTTGTTTTAACTTTTTCAATTGGGATATCTTTTTGATTTACATTTTCTTTCCGTACAGAATTAATTCGACCGAATATCAGAATAGCCGCGAATATTCCATTATACCTTAGCAAAATTTATCATAAGTTTCAATCGATAGATCCAGGGAAATCAAACTGTTTATGCAGATAATTTTACCATTTTAAAATAGCATTTTGTATAACCACACTGAAATAATATTTAAATTCAGTTCTATGCTTTACATTCGGATTATTAAAGAATCATTATAATGAATTAAATATAATTCAATTTCTATTCACTTAACTGAATGAGGAAACCCCAATTTATATTTATATTAATGAATCAAATCTGTCTCATTTAAATGATTCAAAAAAGATTCATGAATTGTTCAGTGAAATGAATATATAAGCGTCCTATTTACATTCACTAAAGTGAAGAATTACTCTATTATTAATGAAACATAAAAACGATTCGAATTCGAAGTAATGCTACCCAGTAAATTTGATCCAAACCGGTTTATAAATGAGTTCATAAATGAGGGTTTCTTTCACTTCTGTGAATTCTTTATAAATCATTTCTGAAGGGAAATGTTTTTTTTTGAAAAATTTTACAAAGATTTTATATACCTATAAAAAATTAATTTTTAAGAAAACGGCTCCAACGATTTTAAATTTTTTTTGCATATATTCATATTTTTTCAAGTAATCGAATGGCATACTTTTTTTTGAGCTCTAAGTTATTTATCAGGCTGTTTTTACAATTAAAAGAACAATTTAAATGCTTTTTATACGTTTTCTATTATTACTTGAATATTTTTTAAAGTTCTTAAGCCCCACAGAACTTGAACATAAGAGAAAGTGCGTGCGATCCAGTCGTGCTTTTTATTTTTTATTTTCAAACTAACATTTTGAAAGTCTAATGCCTCAAACAGATGAGCAGCACGTCTGCACGCATCGCTGCGAGTAGAGCTGCACTCAAAACACATGTGCATACACTAAAATATTTATCATACAAAGGACTCCATCACCCTTTTAGTATGAAATTTTTCGGTATTTCAAAATAATTTTTATACACAAATGTAGTTTTGTATTTTAGCTTTATTTAAATATCTTAATCTTGTAGATCCGAGCATCAGAAGCAAAGTTATAATTTTTTTAAGCTACAGAAATCGAAGTTTTTTAAAGATTTTGTTATTTTTTTGGATTAAAATCAATTTTAAGGTGGAAATTTTAGATAAGTGGCCCTGCCACCTCTCAAGTTGCATTTAACTATAAAAAACTATTTACATATTTGTAGAGGAGGATTGACGCAATAACTTTTTAAACATAATTTTTCAAAACTATGTAATTTTTCATTCACATTTGCATTTTGAAAAGTGAAAATCAAACCGATGTAGAACTCAATTTGCATTCTAGTATTAAATAAACTAAACATTCTAAAAACAAATTATACAAAAATGTAGCCTGACATTTATTCTTTCTATAAAAGCCTTAACTTTGAAGATCAGACACTCAAAACCGAAGTTATAAGCTTTCCAATCGATCAACTTGAAGGCTATTTGTGCACAACGGAACTTTTCTCCACTGAACCTGGTCAGCGGTCGACGAACAACCACTTATTGCTGCGGAGCTGCGCAGCAAATTTAGAAATAGAGACATCGTGCAGCTCTGAGCTGCATGCAGCTCTTGAGTTTTTCTGCCCCCATAAGAACCTGTGTTATTTTATTTCGCTGCATGAAAAAGGCTGCACGTGTGTTTAAGCCATAAAGATGTCTGAATAAAAAGCAAAAAACCGCTTCCAATTATCAAGTCTTCAAAAGAAATTTTCAAAAAACCATTCGAACATTTTGGCTCCAACGTTGAAGATCCTTCTGACTCATATCAGCGTATCAGGCGAAAAAAATCAAGAAGTCTAAATCAAGATATGTTTGCGTAGTTAAGTTCTTTGAGCTTAACAAAATAATTAGTTACTTTCATTAATTTTATTCTGCATTAAGCGTTTTTTAGTAATAAACATACAAATTGATCTTTCTCTGAATCAAACTTAGTGTACCCCTGTGCCTCCCCTGGACCTTTTATATTATGAAATGAATACAAAAATGTGGATATTATGAGAGAAAAATATTCAGAAATTCGTTCTTCAAACAACAAAAACAACTCCTGCTACCTTCGTACTACCTACTTATAGGCAAGCTTAGAAACAAGCATAGTTAAAATTTGAATACCTTATTGAACAAATATAAAATCATGCTCTAAAGTAGATAGTTACCAAACGCAAAAACACTTAATTAAAAAAATAAAGTTTTCATTACTATCCGATTCCTTACCGATGTGCTTTTAATACAATGTACATATACATAGTTCGAGGAGTTCCTATTTCTAACACATTTGTAAGAATGTCCGATTTCTCGTTTACATTGTTTGATACCATTGTTTGCTATTCATTGACTATTCACCATAATTTTGTATCCAAAACATATTTCAATTCAACTTAATATGCAGGCAAAGGTGTCTATGGTATCTACTTCAATGGAAGTGTTTTAATCACTGTCAATAATATGTTCATTTTATGAGTCCTTTTTATAGTCATATTTTGTAAATTTTCTTCCAAAGAAATGAACAAAACAGAAAGCACAACATCCTTTGTTAACATATCCTGAGAAAATTTAATTTCTCACAATGAAAAATTCTCTTTTCTCAAAGCAAAGCGAAATTACAACGACCGACGACGTATGGAATAAATATATTTAAATCACAAACATTATAATACAAAAATATTGTTATAATACAAAATAATTATGAGTAACAAAGTTTCATTCTTCAAACATCAAAAGTACTGCGTTTGTTGAAATGAAAAATTCTTGTTAAATTCAACAATAAATTAAAAACCATACGAATGCAATGAACATGCAGTATCCTTCCTTACGTGTAAAAACTTCTTAAAGAAACAAAAAAAAAAATGTTTCACCATTTTTCTCAGATTTGGATTGAATTTAATGAATAGGTATATACTTTATGTACCATTTAAAAGGAAACTTTATGCACTCTTCAGATAATGGCATACCTGGCAGGAAATAATGTTGTTATAGTTATTTAACACAATTTCGAGATAACTTAACTTTTCAGATCACAAGCTCCTGGAATATTACAATGCCTCTAAATGGTACCCCGACTACCGACAAAAGAAATACACTTTAAAACCCTGAGGACCAAAAAACTTTAAAATTATAAGTTGGCTTTATGTAGATATGGATGATAGGGGAGAGGAGGGTAGTTTAGGACAGGGGCAGCTTAGGACAATGGCTAGAAAAGTATCAAAACAAATACTTTTTAATACTTAATCACAATTTAACAGTAGCAATTCTTCCTCAAATAGATATCTGATGACATTTGAGACGATATCAGCTTTTAAAAAATAATTAAAAATAAAAATGTTTGTATTCCGGTACCCATTGTATTTTTTTTCGACCTAAGACGTAATTATTTTAGAAAAAAACTATCTGGAATCAACGCACAAAAAGTTCTTTATTATCATATTTAGTTATTTTGTGATGATTTATTAAACAATATTTTTATTGTTTAACATTGTTTAAAAAAGAAAAAAAAAGTTTAGTTTGTTTGTGTCCTTGGGGCACTTTTGGACAGAAGATGAGGGGCAGATTTGGACATGTCCAGACCAGGCTAAAATTAAATATAATAAATAACGTTTCAAAAAGTGAACAGTGGATACAGTTAAAAACATACTGTCGCCCAAGTATTTAGCACCTCAGAAGAAGATATAGACGTTTATTTCATCAAATCTTCGAAAGTGTATTATGGCTTGGTTTATCTTCAAGCAAATAATTTGCCTTTCCAGTACGCTAAGGCATTAGAGAAAGACAATCTCCTACGACTTATTTTAACTAATGTTTTGATTTGAAATAATTTGTTATTGTTTAATAAGGAATTAAACTTTATTAAATGCGTTTTTCAAGGCATGTCCAAAACTGCCCCAGGGCTGTCCAAAACTACCTCCCTAGGGGGGCAGATTTGGACAGTTATAACAGTTTTTTAAATAGAAAAATATATATGTATAAAATACAAACTAAGGTATGAAAGGGCATCTATTTCCAAGGAAAAATACCAAAGAACAACGTCATTCAAGAATAAATTTTATATTGTGATGTACGAGTGTTCCAGGTAGGTTTTTGTAAAAAGTGTCCTAGGGTGCCCCCCTCTCCCCTAAGCATATTTAAATACTGGGAGATTTATGGAAACTGTATCCATTACAAATTTATTTTCATTTAACTTGTTACATGTATTGTAGTCGTTCTTATTAAAAATTGGGTTCATAGAATATGACTATAATATTTCATAGTCCAGTATATTTAGTCATAAGAAATAGAAATTGGGTGGCGCAACAGCTCATGGAGAACCAGGGCCTAGTGACTTACAACTCACAACCATTCCTGTGTGCGTGTTTGTTGGCAGGAATGGAGGGGACCTACAGTTTTTTGCCGAGTCCGAACGGCTAAATGAGAAGCACTTTTTTATGACAAGTATACTCTTGGAGGATTTGTCAGTTCCTCGCAAGAGGCAGTACCTCGAATAAAACATTTCTGTTTTTAGGTGGTACGGCTGGGAATCGAACCCACACCTTCGGCATGACAGTCCTACGCACTAACCATCAAGCCACGAGGTACTACATATTTAGTCATAGCTCCTGTGGGAATTTTACAAAACGTTGGGGAAGACATTTTTTTTTTGTTATCGAAAGAAGGCCTTATAGAAAGCTTGAATCCAAGTTTTCGACCTTGAACCCTTTGCAGGGTTGCCGCCATCTTAGTTTAAAAGGTGAACTGGGGTTTGGCTATTTTCTAAACGGGAGAAGGCTGAAAGATTTTGTTTTCAGAATATGATAGATTTTGCAAATACAAGAAAGTTTTTAGTGCAACCAAAAATTCGAAAAAATAAAGGGACGGAGGTATGAACGTTTGAAAGCCAAAAACGGGGAACTGGATGGCTAAGAAATAATTTGCAATAAATCAGAATGATACTTGATTTTAGTAAATTTTATATTTTTGAAAAGGTAAGAAAAAAATATTTTATCCATGTTTGAGGAATTTTCGATTCATGTGTTAATTTTTGGGCAAACTATTTTTGAAAACCACATTTTTTCGAGATTAATTTTGTTAAGTATTTGATTTCTATATTTTTAACGGATAGGCTTACAAATATCAAATCATTAGAAATGATGTGGATATCAATCTCGATTTTGATGAAAAACTTCGATTCATTACATATTGAGCGCAAAAAAGGACACATTAAATTGTTTTTAGGCAGCACCTTAAGAGTTATGTGCGAGCATGTATTAATTTGGGTTTTCTTTAGACTGATTAAGCAGTTACTATTATTTGATCACTCGACATTCGGTCATATAATATAAAATATAGTAGCCCGCGGTATATTTGGCGAAAAAGTTTCCGACATTTTAAATTAATGTATATCTAAACGCGTATATAAATACAATAAGTGTCTGTTAATATCTAAAAAAAAAAAAACACATGATGAGTGATTGTACTGATTGTGTTATCTGCAATAAAAGCTTGAGTCTTTGCGATACTATTGACGTAAAGAAAAGAGGTATCAAAATACTTCTCAAATCATCAAATTTAAGGCATGACTTAGAAAATGAGGTAATTTTTATGGATAAATCAGAAGTGACCCTACACCTCACCTGCTATATAAGCTACTCGAATTTGAAATTGGCAAAAGCTTTAAGGTATTGTGTTCTTTATAAATTGCATTTCCATATCATACAATACAAACATTTATTTGATAATATAAACTTTCAGTGGTAGCAGCTGTGACAGCGCATTTACATTATCTTCAAGACACGTTGAAGATCAACATTTGCAGGCGACCTTCGATTTTACCAACTTATGCCTATTTTGTGGAGAATTAATAGTCATCGATGCTCGAAAAAGTGTTTCTAAGGTAAAGTGAGCTCCATTTTTGCTTATGATTGATTAAGCTCTTTAAATACCCAAAAAATGAAAGAATACCACAAAACAAATTTGTAGAATTTATTCTTCTTGTCAGGAATGCATTTGTATTTTTTGGATAAATTTAAACATATGGATTTTATTTGTAAAAAACGAGTTCACTCCTTAACTGAGGATAGCGGCAACCCTATTATGGATTGATGGTCGAAAACTTGGATTTATGCTTTCCTTATAGTACTTCAACGAACTCAAAAATAAAAATGTCTTCCCTGTTTCTATATTGAGAAAAACCCACACACATTTTTAAAACACCTAATTATGATGATGTGCAGATACCTTTCAGGCTATACAGTTGGTAAACAACTGCTTGAAAACAGAAAATTTTAAGAACCAAACTTTAGGATATAATAATTACTAGAACTTTTAAAAGAAAATTTTGCGTAATACTGTAAGAAAACAAAAAATATTTGACTAAAAAAGTGTGAACTCCATTTTTTTGCTTAAAATTGGTTATAACTCGTTAAATACACAAAATCTGAAAAAATACCATATATTCAAATTTCTAGAACGTACTCTTTATGTAAGGAATGCATTTTTATTTTTTCGATAAACTTAAAATTACGGATATTATTCGTTAAAAACAAATTCACTCTTCAAATCAATATAGCGGCAACCCTGCAAGGGGTTGATGGTCGAAAATTTGGACTTAAGCTTTCTGTATGGTACTTTAATGAAATCTAAAAAAAAATTGCTTCCCCAAAGTTTTGCAAAAAAAAAGTCTAAATTGACTGGACTATTCAGGTCCTTTTAGTTTATTTGAAATAAGTGTTTTCCTCAGTGACCTCGCACAATCGAAAGGTTGCCATCTGATTTTTTGTTCTTAAATGCATACAAATTTATAAATTTAACCTGCATTTATATCAGGCTGGCATATCAATATTAAGATATATTTTGGCTTATCAAAGGGCACGGCAGTGCCCAGCCAAGTTTACGGCTTCAGTGCTTCTCATTTAGCCGTTCGGACTCTGCAAAGAACTGTAGGTCCCCTCCATTCCTACCAACAAACACGCACACAAGAATGGTTGTGAGTTGTAAGTCACTAGGCCCTGGTTCTCCACGAGCTGTTGCGCCACCCAATTTATTTATTTTATTTATAGGCCTTGTAGTGCATACAAAGGCAAACATCGAAAATCTGCTATTTTCTATTCAGGGGGCGTGGCATCCACCCACTTTCTTAAAATTTCTTATAAATTATATGGAGCGCTTCCGATTATCTTAGAACGATGAAAATTGGTAGGTCGGTTGAGCTTGAAGTACTTAGAAAGAAAAAAATTGGAATTTTGCATTCAGGGGGCGTGGCATCCCCCCACATTCTCTTAAAAATTCTTAGAAATTATATGGAGCACTTCCAATTGTTGTAGAATGTTGAAAATTGGTAGATCAGTACCTTGTCAGCCAAAATAGTAATGAGATCTAAAATATATGCCAAGTTTTAAGTTCATGAAGTTTAATATCAAATATCTTAAGTAGAGTTATATCGAAACAATTCCAAATCATGACAGAATTTCGGTATTTAATGATTACTGAATAAAATTGCTCAAGTTATCATACATTTTAAATTTGTGATTAAGTAAGTATTTAAGAGAAAACTTGCCAAGTAAATCCATCAAATTTTAATCAGTAATCATTAAATACCAAATTTCTGTCATGATTTGGAATTGTTTCGATATTACTCTACTTAAGATATTTGATATTAAACCTCATGAACTTAAAACTTGGCATATATTTTAGATCACATTACTTTTTTTAGCTGACTTTTATTTATGCACAGGTTTCTTGTACACATAAGAACTATGGCTCTTTTTTAACATTAATGTTTTTGTTGTGATGCATTTTAATGCACCAATAAATGTACGATCGCTCGTTACTTGCTCAAAATAGAAATTGCTTGGAGTTTTTGAATTATTAGAAATAGGCAATAATACAATAAAGCAAAAATGTAACCAAACATAAAGCTCGTTCTTTTCATTGATAAAATAGCTCGTAAAATTGTTTTATAATCAAAATCAGGAATGCCAATTAATTGATGATTCGAGTGATATTCAAACAAATTTTCAAATAACACTGGTCAACAATGTTTTTGTTATAGAAACCAAAATATACTTTTCCGTAGGTTTTTGGTGTTCTGAATTTGAATCTGAAGTCTGAGAAATTCTATCGGGCAATGTTTTTGAGATATTCCCGTAATAAAATCGAGAAAACTGGTTTTTTGCTATTTTCAAAGTATTGTAACGTGAACGTGAGGTAAAATGTTTCAACAACATTTTTAATGGTTTCTGAAAGAAATAATTTTCTTCTTTTAAAATCAGTCTAAATCTTCCCGATACCTATTTTCTTTTCGGAGTAATATTCAGTTAATTGTAGGCCTTTCATTTAAGATATACAAATACAATAATGTACAGGAGAATGGGCAAAAATGTAGGGAAATGGTCCATTTTTCAATACGAATGTTTCATATGTATATCGTTGAACAGGTTATTCTTAGTACATCATTTCATTATATGGGCGTCAACTCATCAATTAGTTTTAGCATAGAATTCTGGCTTTGAGATACATTTAAAAGAAAACAAATTGTATGAAATTAATGCAAAGCATTTTGATTAGGGGAGGGGGGAGAAGTGCCCCTCCCTGCCCCCTTTGCGTACGCCCTTGATTATAGTTACTCAAATTCGTTATAGTTTAATTACTGATTTTGCTTTAGTCTGACCCTGCTTAATTATAATTTGAATGTTACTGTAAAAATTCAAAATTTGACAATAACAGTGAATTGCTTGATAGTGGAGATTTTGGCAGTCTGCACTGGAGTTGGAGGTGTGTCACATCTTGTTACAGTACCAGCATCCAGCAGGTCCATCTCGCTAGCTCCTTTGAAATGCAGTTCTCTGGCAGGAACACTACTCAACTTCTAGTTCTGTTACCCAGTGGGCTCTTTGAGTAGTCTGTTCTGCTGCTTCCATAATCAGGGCGAAAGCCGATGCTTTAGGAAACGTCCATTTTCCAGCAGTTAGAATTGCTCGCTGAAGGTTGATACCAGATGCAGCACGGACAAAGGCTTCTGTTGCGAATTGGTTGATCATTTCATCCCCTGCAGCTGATGCACCAACCGTTCTATGTCTGCTTGGAGCTGTTGCAAAGTTTCTTCCTTTTTCTGGACTCTAGTATCGAGTTGGACGCAGAAAACTTCTTGCGTATGACCATCTCCAAGGCGTTTGTCAATAGCCTGAACAAGAGCACTGAAACTGCCATTCTTATCTGCTGGTATGGTTTAGGTCAGCAGCCGCTCCTCTGCCTACAAGCGTCAGAGCTATATATTTGTCTTCCTCGTCCCAGCTATTCGTTTCTGCGGCTGCTTCAAACTGCTTCTTGTAGATGTAGATTGACTAAGAAGTTTTTCCATCGATGGTTAGTGGATGCATCTCCTTTCTCTCTCAATTGAATATTTTGCTTTTTTAAGCAAACATAACAGTGACGTAAGTTTATTAAGTGAAACTTGGTTAGACAATAATGTTAACATATCAAATAAAGACTACATTTGTTATCGTTTAGATAGGATTGAGAGAAGTGGGGGCGGTGTTGCCGTCGTCGTTAAGAGATCTATTAAACACAAATTGTTGCCTGTTATTAAAACCAAACTAATTGAAAATATTGGAAATGAAGTGCCATTTGAAAATGGGCGTTCAATTAAAATTTTTTCAGTTTATTTTCCAGGTGGTTCTTCATCGGCAAGAAAAAAGTATGATTTTAGTAATGATTTGCGAAAACTAGTCACACCAAATGACATATTTCTAGTTGGTGGAGATTTCAATTGTAGGCATAGGAACTGGGGTTGTATCCGAGCTAATGCGTGGGGCAATATACTGTCAGATTTGAACTCAAGACATCCATTTAACGTTTAATATCCCCCCATCCTACCTGTATTCCCCCTAATAACCGAACAAACCCTTCCACACTGGACATATTCCTTACTAACATGCCTGAACTTTTTACCCAACCTAACGTAATAAATGATCTTAGTTCAAATCACCTACCCGTTGTAATAGGTATCAGCTCTACCCCTAAAGAATCATGCAAAAATTAAGAGAAAGACCGGTTATTAGTTTAAATGATTTAAATACCACTCAAATCGATGAATCTGTGACAACTTTCACAGAAACTGTACTAGAAAGCATCGATCAATCTGTCCCAAAAATAATAGAACGCCGAAGTAATGGTAACATCCTTCCAGCGCAAATAGTGGAAACAATAAAAGTTAGAAATAAATATAGAACTTTATGGATTAGGACAAGAAATCAATTCTACTACTCTGAAATGAAAATTTTGAACGAAATTATATAATCATCGATTGCTGATTTTAGAAACAAAACATGGAACCATAAATTTCAAGGTTTAGACAAAAGAAGTAAGCCCTTTTGGAACATAATGAAAGTTATAAAAAAGAAAAAGGTTCATATTCCGGCTTTTAAGCTAGGAAGTACAGTGTTGCTCACCAACGAGGAAAAAGCAAGTGCCTTAGCTCGTGAGTTTTGCACAAACCACTTAGTTGCAAGTAACGTAAATAGAAACAGATGTATCGAAAGGAATGTTTCTCAATCTATTGAAGCGCTAAACACAAGTACCATTGAATTAACGGATGATATAGTTTCCACTTACGACATAAATATTATTTTAGGAGCCCTTAGAAATACAAAATCTCCTGGATTTGATGGGATCAAAAATTTATTTTTAAAAAACCTACCTAAAATAGGCGTTAGGTACCTAAAAACCCTATTTAATGGATGTTTCAAACTTGGATATTTTCCAAATGCGTGGAAAATGGCAAAAATTATCCCAATACCAAAGCCAGGCAAAAATGCTTGCCTACCATCCAGTTACAGGCCAATAAGTTTGTTAAGTTCCCTAAGCAAATGCTTAGAAAAAATAATAAAAAATAAATTAGTTTCACACGTTGAACAGTTTAATATATTGCCACAAGAACAATTCGGTTTTAGAAGACACCATAGTACTGTGCACCAAGTTGATAGGATAACTAAAGACATTAAAAGTAGTCTTATTTTAGGAAGGAGTACGGGAATGGTCTTCCTTGACGTTGAAAAAGCTTTTGATTCGGTTTGGCACAAAGGGCTTATTCATAAACTGTTTACCTTGAACTTTCCACTTTTCATAGTAAAAATTATATCATCTTTTCTTACTAAGCGTACTTTCAAAGTTTCCGTAAATAATTGGTATTCCGATGTCATTGAAATTGTTGCAGGTGTACCCCAAGGCTCCGTCCTTGGACCATTTTTATATATTATATACATACATGATTTTCCTATACCCCAAAACTGTAAGACGGCAATCTTTGCGGACGATACGTGCATTTACTCATCAGGTTCAGTTGGTTCCTGGATTGAAACCAATCTGCAATCTGCACTGAATTTAGTTCAATCGTACTGCGAGGATTGGAAAATAAAATTAAACGCTTCCAAGACACAGGCTCTCTTTTTTACAAGGAAAAGAAAACCCTGCAACTTGCCAGGCAACAGGCTTCAGTTGAATGGGGTTCCGACGGAATGGAAATCGCGTGCTAAGTATCTTGGGGTACACCTAGATAAAACTCTGACTTTTAATTTGCATATTCAGGAAACCCTAAATAAAATGAATATTGCTATAAAAACTCTGTATCCTTTTATAAATCGCAAGTCAAAAATGAGTGTAGGCAACAAATTGCTTATATTTAAAGTAATATTCCAAAGTATAATGCTATATGGTTCTCCAGTATGGGGAACATGCGCTCAAAGTCATATTCGTAGATTGCAAATAATGCAGAATAAAATATTAAAAATGATGCTAAATCTCCCTTGGCATTATTCTACGGAATACCTTCACGAAGAAGCAAACATCGAATATGTTAAAATGCGAATATCTAAATTATATGAACGTTACAACTTTTCATGCGCTTCTTCTGACAATAATCTCATTTCAAACCTAGCAAATTAAGGTGTTGTAAATTTTATTTTCTTATTTACTAAATTATTTATTTTCTATTCCATATATGTTTGTTAATTTTTCAATATACTTTATCTGTTTATTTATTTATTTAATCATTTAATTATTTATAAATTTATTTATTCTATGCATAGGTACTGTGATAAAATTGAAAAAATGTTTTATTTATTTGTGTTTGTTCATTTATTTATCTTTTCATTAATTTATTTGTTTATTTATTTGTTTTTGTTGTTACTTATTTATTCATTTACTTATTTATTTATTTATTTATAAATTTATTTATTCATCTAT
Source organism: Dasysyrphus tricinctus (assembly GCA_963921185.1). Lineage (NCBI taxonomy): Eukaryota > Metazoa > Arthropoda > Insecta > Diptera > Syrphidae > Dasysyrphus > Dasysyrphus tricinctus. The sequence continues at coordinate 87,848,469 of OY992530.1, forward strand.
TTATTTATTTCTTTATTTATTTATTTATTTATTTACTTATTTATTTATTTATTTATTCATTTATCTATTTATTTATTTATTTATTAATTTATTTATTTATTTATTTATTTATTTATTTATTTATTTATTTATTTATTTATTTATTTATTTATTTATTTATTTATTTATTTATTTATTTATTTATTTATTTATTTATTTATTTATTTATTTATTTATTTATTTATTTATTTATTTATTTATTTATTTATTTATTTATTTATTTATTTATTTATTTATTTATTTATTTATTTATTTATTTATTTATTTATTTATTTATTTATTTATTTATTTATTTATTTATTTATTTATTTATTTATTTATTTATTTATTTATTTATTTATTTATTTATTTATTTATTTATTTATTTATTTATTTATTTATTTATTTATTTATTTATTTATTTATTTATTTATTTATTTATTTATTTATTTATTTATTTATTTATTTATTTATTTATTTATTTATTTATTTATTTATTTATATATTTATTTATTCATCTATTTTATTATTTATTTATTAATTTACTTCTGTGATATAAAAATTATATATATGTTAATATATATGTACCTATTTATTTGTTATTGTTTTATTTAAATAAAAATGTAAACAACATCTTTACTTGTAAAATCTCGGCCCCACTTCTCTCTCCTAATGGAAAAATTGTTTTCTTAATTAAATGAAGGTGTTTTGTAATAGCTTTTACTTCAACAAAATCGTTTTAAATCTGTGATATTAATTTAAATAAAAATGTTATAAGCTTTTTCAGTAGTAAGGTAGTCAATAGCCATATCTCTGTAAATTGTGCAATCTAGTTTTTAAGAAAAAATTATACAAATTCAGCTACAATAAAGATTCTATTCTTCTAAGATCATTCTTTGTTCCAGCCGTGTGAAGACCTCACTTATTCAGTTCTGCGTTAGGTTCGACTTAATTTAAATCATTAGAAGATTTACCCATAGACTTTTCTTATTTTTCACTTTCCGCAGTCAACGTTCACTTTTTCGTAATTATTTCCTTTAAACACATAATAAATTAATTGAGTATACAGATAAATTAAGTTTTATCCCACTTCTGACACCAATGTAATATTTTCTCAGGTTCGTTAATAAAACTTATTTACTTGATTTAACCCTCCAGTGGGCGCGTGGTCTTTCTAAAATGATCCTATTACCTAGGAATAATGTTTTTGGCCCATCCTTTTCAAAAGCTGATAAGTGTGCAAAGTTCGTGAAGGCTAATACTGGTGTTATAAGATCTAAAACTCAACTGGTCTACGACCACGCGCCTTCTTAGATTCCTTTTTTCATCACGCGGTTGCAAAGACACTTTTTGGTATTTTGGAACTTGGGAATCCTGAAAATTAGAAGGATGTTCTGGGTATCTGCTTTAAGAGCTTTCCGTAGGGGAAATTTCCCATAATTCCCCTTTCTAAAGCTTTTATTTGACAGTTAGTTTTCTGCTATAATCCAGAAGATGGTGCTTCTTCGTTTGAGAGTCGTTATAATTAATTAAAGGTATGTGTGCACTGTGACCTAAAGCTCTATTGTGTCCGTTTGTTTGCTATTCGGAGTCGTTATCGTTCAAACATGAAAGTCATTACAATATGTAAGAACAAGTATATGCGTCCGACCCAGTCATACATAAACTGAATATATATTTCGAAAACAACACCATGAATTTTTTGAAGCTCGTCCCCTTAGGGTTTTTTATTGCTCCTTTCCAAGAAAATATTAAACTTTTATGAAAAAACAGTACCTCTATATCATCCATACAAATGTTAAAACCCTTAGCTACTTGAACAGAAGAGCAGGTACGTACAATCTAAGCGTGAATTTTATTTAATATTTTGTAGTAGACGCTACTAATTTTAATACTTACAGAGTTTTTATCAAAATTGTAGGAGCCATTTCTGAGGAAATAAGATTTTCCTGCAACTTTTTTTTTTAATTTTTGTGTTCTTTCCTAAATATTTGTATTCTAAAAAATAAAATTGAAAATCTTGTTTGATTCTGTGTAACCTTTTCTGAGAATAGCAGATACCGTTATCTTAAAAACATAATGCAAAAAAAGGCTGTCGGGTGTTAATTTTTCATTTAATTTGTTTACAAATGCATTTCGTGCACTTTATTTTTGTTTTTATTTAAAGAAATCTAAAACGTTTTCATTATTCTAGAAAATTCATCATTAATTTTTTGATATAAATGCCACACTAATTAATCTGTTTTTCAGACCAGTCTAAAGTCGAAACTAAGTGGGGTTGGTAGTACTGATCACGTAGTCACAATAGATTCCGGAGGAGGTCATGGACACAGTGGAGGTGGACATAGTAGCTGGCATCGTAGTCTACCCTACATAACACCCTCTCCCCCAATTCACATTGCCACCGTCGAAGAAGAGCACCATGAACCCCAAGTTTCTGAATACTATTCACCCGATACAAGCTCTCAAAAAGATGACTACAAATTCATTTAATAATTTACAATAATATTTTATTAATTCTAGAATTTTAGGAATAAATTAAATAAATTATTTAAAACAAAAAAACAAAAACTATCGATAAATCTTTGGTTGAAAATGTGTATTATTTTGTGTGTGTGTGTTTTATTTTATTTCAAGTCCTCGTCGGGACATGAGCCCGATACGCCTTGTCCTGCATCATCATTTCATCGTCTATGCTCCGATGGTAGGAACCACCTTCATGGCCACCCTCGTATTCACCATGGCTGGAGGAGTAAGTGTGACTCTGTTGGACTTGTGGATGCTTGACGATCTCGTAGGTGGTCTTTTCATGACCCTCACCCGAGACGAGTTTCTTCAGTCCAATGATAGCACTTATGATGAGAGCAATTTTTCCCACAATAAGCGCCTTTCCTGCTAGGATTGCAATCGAGTGATACGCCATTTTGAGAATTCCCGCTTTGAGAAGGACAGCAGCAATAAATGGTCCCAAGTACTTCTTGTCATCTTTCTTTTTTCGAGCATCACTGAAAAGGACCTGGCTAGTCCGCTGACCGAAGGATAATAATCGGGGAATGTTCACTTGTACTTGTCGACTTTGAAGGAGACTTATCACCCGCGCGAATAAGATTCTATCCAAGCTCTTTGAGGACAACTGTTCCAGGTCACTATTGCCCAAATGAAGATCACCGCGGGATCTTGCTTCGCTCTCATTATAGTCCGGCTTCCTGACGATAGTTATTCCTTCAAGAAGTTTGATATTGTGCACCTTCAAGGCTCGTCCAAAAAACTTAGCACCCTGAACCTTTAGGCATCGAAATATGTCGTCACTGCTCTCACACTGATCGTAGATATGCTTGATCGCTCTTGATATTCCATTGTCCAAGAGGGATGCTCGTCCGGTTGATTGTTCTGTTGAAGCCGTTGTTGTATCCTCTTGGCTGCCTAGCACACATCCGATTAGAATCACCACGATTAGTTGCCTCAGTCTTGTATCCATAGTAGTTATCCTGGGTCTCCAAGTTTCGCGTCGAACTCTTCTAATCAAACTGATCGCCATCAAGTGTAGCAAATCAATTTTATACTACATGCATGTTGTATCTTTCGGATGCACGTTATCCAGAGCGTGCAAAGCGGAGCAGTGCAGTTGCGAGAATTGCAATGCGGTCGAATCGAGATTGGATTACAAGCTTCGCTAGGCCCAATCTCTGGCTTGGCATTGAGGGTAATCAAATAGGAAAAAAAACTATACCTTCGAATGTATTAACCGAAAATTTAAATTCTCTCTCCGATGTGGAGTCGGAGGTAGGTATACCTACTAGTGGTAGTTTGTTTTATAAAAGTCAACTTCTTTTTCTCTTTTTACTTGCACTCTTGCATGAGCTTCATTAAGCGAAACGGATGAATTCTTAATTATAAAACTATACTTAGGGAGAGAAGTTCGTTTGTTATAAGGTGTCGGACTTGAATGGATCTATGGAAAAGGGGTTAGTGGTAAAAGTTCGGAGTAGGTGTATATTAGACTTTCTTTTAAGTATCTTTCTTGTTTTGTGACTTGATAAGCACGCAATTCTTATTGAATTTTGCACTAGACCATGAAAAAGTGTGAAAGTCAACCTGATGGAATTGTTTATGTACATTTTTAAGTCACCATTCAGTATCATTTCGACTTTTAATGTGGAACTGAATTGATAGTGGAAGACACGGAGTCTTCAAATATAAAAACAAAGCTCCATATCGACAGATAGGCACACGAGGAACGGACCTGTTTAAGGACTCTCAATAAATTTTAATAATATTTTTTTTTTTGCAGTTTGGAAGAATGAATGAACACACTGGATTCATTACTGACACATTTTGAAAACAATTTGACAATCGATAGTAGTTGAAGTGAAAGGAATATTTGTAGTTTTTAGGGACGGGCTGGACAAATACTGCTCTCAATTAACTCGGAAAGAGTCCAGATGTGTAAGCGAAGTTTAAGTAATAGTTTTGATGTTGATAGTGCCGAAGAAAATATCTTTTGAGAACTAAAGTTGATATATTATATACAATCAAGACCAGTGATGGAATTGTGCATGTCAAGATCTTTTATTACTATTGAAACTGTAAGAGAAAAAAAGAACCATTTCGTTCTCAAGTCATTTAAATGACAGGACAACCATTATCCGTAAAAGAAAAACCGACCGAGCCACGCGATCCACTTGGCTTGAATGACATTACAAAGACAAACAACCAAGCTTAGCTCCGTCGTGTATACACCCAGCCTTAGGTATACACTTTTCCGAATTTGTAAAAATTTATATAAAAACTGAAGGATTAGTATTGCTTGGTGCAATACAGACCAAATTTTTGAGCACTTAAAAATTCTTGTTTGAATGGAAACAAAATTAAGACAAAATACGGAACGATTAATTGTTGGCTGGCGATGAATTGGTTAGGATCCATCTGTAAAATATGGTTGGAGGAAAGCATGCCCGATAAATGGAACCTCAGTAAAGAAAGGCAATCCTCTGTACTGCATCAAATACAGAGGCATCAGTCTCCTTAACATTGCATACAAAATTTCTTCTGTCGTACTTCGTGAACCCATGCCATTCTTCAACAACATTATAGGTCCATATCAGTGTGGTCTTAGGCTATAGCCCGCTAGAGGACAATCAATTTTTAGTTTTAAAATATTTCTATTTTTTTTTTTTTTTTTGAAAATAAAAAATACAGAAAACTACATGGGCGACTTTTTTGAAACTCGGTATTTAATTTATTTAATAATTTTAGAAAAAATTATACTTTTATAAAAAACTAGCTGGCCCACCCCGGCTTCGCACGGGTATACTAATTTTGGTTACGTAGAAAAATTAAATTATTTATCAGTAATATCTACTACCAACAATAATAGTTTGTTTGATTGGTAACATTAATATAGTTTTCAATTGGATTTTTGAATTGTTTTGTTCCTATCGAATTTCCATATTCAAGGAATAGCCTATTGAATAGACCGGAAAATGAGGGGTATAAAGGAACAAGTTTGGCCCATAAGCATGCTTAAAACCGAAAATGCTACTAAATTCACCCATGCGTTTCTGAGAGAATGGTCGCACTGGCCACTTTTCAGTATTTTTGGTATAACTCGAAAACTAAGCCGAATTTGACAATTTTATGTATAATACTTTTTGTTCATAATTAAATTTTCTATTAGATAGTTAAAAAAAAATTTACGAAAAAAATTAAGCAGGAAAATTTAACAAAAACCAACCTAAAAAAAATCAAAAAATCAAGAATATCTAAATTTTGTAGTAAATTGTCCATAACTTTTTTTGAAGCAAAGATAGGGTCAAGACATGCACAGACAAAATTAGGTAGAGACTAAAGGCTTTAATATGGCATGTTCAAAAATTAATATTTGTTTAAAATTGACAGAGATATTCCCATTCAAACCTTATCATTTCTTGTATTTATCTTAAAAGTTTAGCAAACAAATAATTAAAATATACTTATCATTTCTTATATAATTTTTCGCAGTTTTGGCCCGAAAGTCCCTTTTTTGGTACAATATGGCAAATTTCGCTTTCGTAAAAATGTTCGAAATCAAAATTTTGATATAATAAGACATTAGAACTATAGAGAATTTATAAAAAGGATGTAAGTTAACAATTTCGTTTTTCGGCTGTTTTTAAATGCTTTCAGACCTACAGACCGAACGGCTGGTCCGATTAACATAATATTTGGTACTAGGTGCGAGGAACGTTAAATTTATCATAAAGTACCAAAAATTTGGCATTTGGACAAAAACTGCAAAAAATGATAAGAAATGGTAAAGTTTGAATGGCTATATCTCTGTCAATTTTCAAACTATATGGCTTTTTTAACATATCATATTAAGGCCTTAAAGTTCCAGTTTACTTTGTTCATGCATGTCTTGAGCGTATCTTTGCTCTGAAAAAAAGTTATGCGCAATTTAGAAATTAGTTAAAAAATGTTTGATTTTTGGATTTTTTTTTATGTTGGTTTTTGTTTACTTTTCCTGCTTAAATTTTTTCGTAAAATTTTTTGAACTATCCATTCCAATAGAAAATTTAATTTTGAACAAAAAGTATTATGTGTAAAATTTTCAAATTCGGCTTAGTATTCGAGTTATACCAAAAATACTGAAAATTTGCCAGTGTGACCATTCTCTCAGAAATGCATGAATGAATTTAGTAGCATTTTCGGTTTTAAGCATGCTTATGGGCCAAACAAACATATTCAATAATAAAAACCCTTCCACGTAATTGTTCCTTTTTAAAAGGTCTATTCAATAGGCTAGAATGGAACAATTGAAAAATCAAATCAAAAACTAAATAAGTTTTTAAAATCACTACTCACTTGTAACATCAACTTTAAACTTTTGAACAACATACAAATTTTTGTTTTTTCATCATCACCATCAAATCATTAACATGAAAATCCGATGACTTCAACGCCTTGAACATTTCTAGATACATAAATCTGTCCACATGAGAAGCATGGCTTTTGTAGTGGCAGCCCACACACCTTTTGATTATAATCATTGGAAAGGCAAGTCAGATAACGAATTGTAAACTCCTTAATATAAAAGGCATGTCTTGTTATCATTGGACTGTGTGGTAGTAACATATTGTTTTCTCCTTTGAATTCGCCATTTGAAATCGTTGTATCGTTTATAGACTAAGAGCCCACAGCAGATTTTGGGTGTGATCGATAGCAAAAAAAGAAGTATAGGCGTCGAAAGCTTCATTAAAGGCTATTCAAAAAATCAAGGTCCTGCAATTCATAACTGGGGCCTTTGGGAGAAACAGTGCATCGAAAAAAAAAAATATGAATGCAACTTCGAAAATAATCGTGTTAGCCGAAATTGGTTTTCACCCCTACCTAGATAAGCTCCGCGGATCCCATATCACGGAATCAGAGATCATTTGAGTGTTTAATTCCGCCCTGCCAGACTGTTTAAGAAAACAGTTTTTCACTTAGAATTTTGAATTTTTTAAATGGTCCGGTAGAGCGAACTATACACTCAAAAGGTCTCAGATTCCGTGATATGTGATCCGAGGAGCTTATCTAGGGAGGAGTGAAAACCAATTTCGGCTAAAACGATTATCCTCGAAGTTGCATTCATATTTTTTTTTTCGATGCACTGTTTCTCGCAAAGGCCCCAGTTGTGGACTGCAAGACCATGATTTTTTGAATAGCCTTTAATGAAGCTTGCGACGCCTATACTTCTTTTTTTGCTATCGATCACACCCAAAATCTGCTGTGGGCTCTCGGTCTATTACATTATTCATCAATTTTTTCACAATCTCACACATATTTTGTTTTATGTAATTTCTACATCGACCACTGGAAAACCCTTTATACAGTTCAACACGGAAATAAGAATTTAGAAAGTCTGAATATCTGAATGTCTCCTAAATCCGAGTTTTTCTTTTCTTCAAATAACTAATATAAGTACGCAAAGAAAGACTCCGTGCATTAGATTGCGTTTCTTATATGTATAAAGGCCTGATAAAGTGCGCAAACATCCCCGATCATTTGCAAAATTAAAACAAAAAAATAACTTTTAGCCTTCAAAAGTTATTATACATATATAAGAAAAGTCACAAAATCGAATAATTTATTTTGGTCACATCATATGAAGTTATTTTAGCTATCATTTAAATTCATCATTGAATATTTTAATGATTGGTGGCAACACCCAAAAAAAGGTTGTCGGACCATTGGTATTGTGTAGAGGACAGCCTTAGCTTTCATTTGATATCCCATTTGTAGAAGTTGCTTGTATTATTGGTACATTAAGTGGAAAATGCAACCTGAAAAGTGTATTTTCTAACCATTGCAGCCAGAAAAGCCTTGCCCGACCAGGAGTTTCTTAAATGTTTTCACGAAAGCTATCAGTTGGCATCCAATTTTTGCGTGGCCGCGATGAGATATGTAGGTAATCTTACGGTCGGCTCCAAGACTATAAGACACACGCTGACCGTCAAAATCTGTTCCAGGATTGAAGATTACAAAATACCCTAAGCTTCTTGTCATATCATTTTCTTTATTTATATGTGTGCAAATGCATTTGATCAATTTAACCGGCAACGACAATACAAAATTAAAACTAAAAAAAAAAAAAAAACAAATAAACTCATAAGCCTCAGCCAAGCCTCAGCAATAATTATTATATGTATTTACTGACATGAAATACAGAGCTTGTTTTTGAAATAAACCTTATTTTTTCACATAAAAACATCAATTTTTCTTTTTTATGAAAAAAGTGCAGCGCCACTTATTGAAAATTTCTCAAATAACTTTTTAAACCTTGCCAGTCATTTTTTGAATATACCTAACCCATAAATTTGAGCTCAATCTGACGTGTAGTTCTTGAGTCTATAGGTCATACACAGACAAAAACATTCATTTTTATATATATAGATAGATAACGGTACCTTCCATCCAATGGCTAAAAAACCGTGAAGGAAGTTTCAGAAGTTTTATTTTTTCCTTAATTTTTGTTGCTTAGAACGGCGGCGTCTACGTTTTTTATAAAAAAATGAGGTTTCGTTTTTGCTCATCATTTATGTTATTTGATTGCTGCACATATTTTTCTGCAACGGGTATGTTTGCCTGACTGCTGTATAACTGTATGCAAATCACTATACAATTTCTTCTCCATAAACAATTTTGTCTTTTATGTGGTTTCTCATGCCCAATTATAGTTTTAACATTTTATTCTTTCAAAACAAACAGCTAATCCACGCACAACTTTTATTTTCCTATAATTTATACTTTTAACGGGTTAATGAAGCTGTAACTGTTAGTGCAAAAGCTGTATAAGGCCAAGTTTACAGTTATTGAGGTGAAACACAAAATTATTTTGGCTGTTGGTTTACAGTTTCATGCAAAAATAAACCATTGCTGGTCAAGGAATTCCATGCAAAACAATTGGCCGGTAATTGTTTTGCGGTGTGCGCTTTTTAACATTTTCCAATCCTTCTTTTTATTTTTGGCAGAATTTTGAAAATCAGAATTTTAAAAAGCAGAATTTTGAAAGCAGTATTTTGAAAGCAGTATTTTGAAAGCTGAATTTCGCAGAAAAAAATTTTGACCCCAACCCTCTTGAACAGAGGAGCAAGTACGTATGCTTCATAACATATTTTTTGAAAACTTCATTTTTTTCAATTTCTTACTTCTGTTTTCTAAGAAAAACTTTTGTTGGGAAGTAAGAAATAATAAATTTTTACTTGCGCTATAGGTATGTACTATGTATAAGGCAGTGGCGACGCGTGATTAAAAAATATAGTCGTTCACTTCATTTATTTTTATTTTCTTATGATTTAAGTTTACACAATTTTTGGTGCTATGTATGTAGGTACCTACTACTATTTGTGAGATTAACTGTTTTCCTTAGAAGTTTTTTTTTCAATAGTTGTCCTAGGAAAGGTAGATTTTAAATCTTTTAAGTTAAGAAAAAGATTTTCAAACAGATAATTTATAAGTTTCTGAAAAAAATTGCATTTATTATTTATAGATGCGATGTAAGAAAAAAATAATTTAATAAAACAAAAATGTAGTTAAAAATGATTTTAAAAACTGTCCCACAAAAAAAAAAGAATAGATTTAACATCCTTAGAAAATTGACAAGCAAAAGAAATTGTTAAACTTCAAACAACGCCTAAAGCTGCAAAGTTAAAAAAAAAAATAATAAGAAACCTACATACATATCTTCTTTGTATCAAAAACCTAATACCTACCTATGTATGTATATTCAAATTTCTAAAACACTCTCCTGATTTTAGACACTTTTTTTCTTAAAATTCTATTTTGGAATAATCAGCTAAAGCCCCTACTTTAATGCAGGCTCATATTCATAAATATTAAAATGCCTATGTACAATGATCCTATAAATACAATGTTTACTTTTTTCTACCACCCACCCACTTAGCTATGGTAATGTTCGATTTCATATTACCTTGATTTTTGCATGCACTCAATTATTTTGCTTTGAAATTTTACTCTTCAACGAACCCAGAGAAGTTTTACATAAAAAAACTCAATCCCTTGAACAAATCTGTATATATTTTCCATTTCGTTCATATTCTACTTGCACGAATAGCCGAAGGCATCATACAACAACCACTCATACTTTACTCACTCATCCATCCTATATCGAACACAAAGCACAAAAAACATTTGCTTAATTTCGTTTGAAGTTCGAACCCACCACCACCATCAGAAACCATCCCAACACCAAACACCAAACAAACAAAATTTGAGTGTAAAAACTTGAGCCAACCTCACCACACTTGCTTGAATTCGTTCACAGGTGATTTGAACGAATAGGTCGGTAGTATTTTGGTTATACTTTTTTTGTTGTCCGTATGTGTTTTAGTGGTTACATTTCGTTCACAATTCATGTGAACGAGTTGAAGGTTAAAAATGAGTGGAAATTTTGCTGTCACAGTAGCAGGTTTTTTTTGTTTGTTTTTATTTAAACTGCGTGCACAAAAGGGTTGCACGAGTTTAAAAATTGGAAATTGAGTGCGAAATTGACTAGTTTGAATAGAAAGGCAAAAGAATTTTGTTTTGTGGGTGGTTAGGTTAATTTAATAAACTTTTATCATAGTAATTTGATCTGAAAGCTAGTCGTGCATGAACGAATTGAACAATAGGACGCCTCGCCACTGGTATAAGGCAAGTTTTGGATTAATGCAAAAAAAAAATTTGGAGGTAACAATTAAATATGACATTACGATGATAGAGAATACCAAAACAGTGGGTGACACAATTCTGTCTGTCTGTTCGTCTACAGCCTAAGGGGCTCGATCGATTTTCTTCGAACTTGGTAGGTACATGGTGGTTTTTGGTGATTCTGCCCACACGTTTTTTCATTTTCTTACAACCAAACTGCCATACAATTTTTGTTGGCAATGTCACACAGTAAAAAAATCCATAAATTCATTTTAGTAAAGGCCTAAGAATGCTTATTAATGGCACAAAGAACCGTTTTTTTAATTTTCGGTTTTTTTCAAAATGGTTTGACTGATTTCAATATTTTTGTATACAGAAGTTTCCCAAAAATATAAATATTTTTGATTACAAAAAGTTTAAAAAAAATATAGGTTTGGGACTTTTCATAATCGTTTTAAATTTTTTTTTGAAAATCAAATATTTCCAAAACGAAAAATCGATTTTTTTGAAACTCAATACTTAGAAGTTTTTTAGTACTCTCTAAAACAGTGGTGGGCAAACTTTCTTTATGGGGGGCCAGAAAGTTTAAGAAATTTCAGACGAGGGCCAGAATTATAAGAAAAATGCAAAGTTTGTATTGGAACTTTTAATCATATCACAACATTACAGCATTACACACTTACACAAATGTTAAAAATTACAATTTAACTTTTATTCGAAGGCCCTGCCATGGTAGGCGTGTGAGACATATGAAATTGCTCTTGATTTGCCATAATATTTTCGAATGTAGGTTAGATGTAGGTGTTCATCAGTAAGTCGGTTTCTGATCGAGTTTTTCCGCAATTTCATGATCGAAAAGTCTGTTCCCACACACACGATGACGCAAACATCACCATCATTTTCTGGGCGTGAGCAATCAAATTTGGAAATTCAGCTTTGGGTAGTGATCTATAATGATCTAGTTTTGTGGAATTTAAGAACAGTTGTTTCAAAAGGGTGCTGCACTGCTTTTCAATCATTTCTAACTGCAATTCTGCAGAGACATTTTTCGGATCAACATTAAACGGCATCGAGAAAATATCTAGAAATGAATGAATATTCTTAAAATCTTGAAACCTAGTTTCAAATTCTGTGTGAAGTTTTTTCGACGCCTAGCTGAATTCTTTCAGTTTGTTCTCACTCACTCGTGCCATGGGATTTTAAAAGTGGAAGCGAAAGTTAAATCGTTCTAAGCCATGCATATAAAACAGAAAAAGCTGAGTTTTAAATGATTTCATTCATTCTTTAAGAAATCTTGTATTACCTCTTTTAAGTTCCAGATCCGTTCAAATGCATACCCATAACTTAACCATCTTACTTTCGTGTGGTAAAGAAGGTCAGAATAATTTGCGTCAACTTCAATCAGAAATTCTTGGCATTGCCGGTGGACCAAGCCCCGGGATCGAATTGTATTAATTAGTTTACATGGGTAATATCTATTGCAGATTTATAAAGGACGTCCTGGTGAATTACACAATGTAAAAATACAACATCCTGATTTAGGATTCTGGTTCCGAAAAATACCTGAAAATCCCGCGTTTTTTCCCACCATATTTGGGGCTCCATCTGTAGTTATATTGCATAGTTTTGAAATAGGAGCATTTAAATTTTGAAGACCTCCGGAAAATTCGTTATATACTATCTGTACCGTCGTTTATCCTATTAGTGATTGCAAGCAAGCTAGCTCTTCAGTTATATTAAATTCGTCGTCAACACCTCCAATTTCCGTCAATAATTTAGCAGTGTCACTTCTATCCGTACTTTCATCAATCGTCACGGAAAAATATAGTTTTCTATACGTTGCTTAAATTGAGTCGACAAGCCTGAAAACAATAATTGAATTGAAATTGGTATAATAATCGCGGGCCATATACTATTCATGTCGGGCCGGAGTTGGCCCGCGGGCCGTACTTTGCCCATCACTGCTCTAAAATATTTTTAGAAAAAATTTTATATGAAAAAAATATTGGGACCTTCCATACCAAAGTTAAACCTCAAAGAAAAATATTATTGGGTTGACAATTTTTTTTGAAATTTTATTTGTATATGCACATAAATAAACACTTAAGATTTGCAAACCAAAAAATGTCCTTAAAAATTTTTAAGAATTTTATATATAAAAAATTAATTTTTTAAAAAACCGCTCGAACGATTTTAAACTTTTTGTTTTCCATACATTCATATTCAATCAGGAATTAAGATGGCATTTTTTTCACCTCAAACTATCAAAGCAGTTGCTTTAGCTAATTTATGTGTCGTTTTTCATGCTTACCTAGTTTTTTCTAACATAATTTCCATGTTTTTATACATGGCATGTGTGGGTTGGCATTATTTTACTATTTTTCTAACCACTAACATATGCACTTATGATGAGCCTCTATTTGTAGGTTGCAGCTTGATCTAAGCTTTCTACAACATAGAATCTGAAGTGTAAAAAAAAACAATGCACATCAATAGATATCCATTTATTAAATCAATAAAATAAAAAAAATAAAATAAAATAAAATATAAATTAAAAATTTGCACATTAAGGGTGGTGTTATCGTAGCTACGCATCGTCGTCGTCGAGTCAAATTCTTTTGGTAAATGCTTTTGTGACTTTCTGTAAACATGTTTTGCGTAGTAATTTGATTAAGGTTTATCATATAAAAAATATTTGCGGCAAAAACCGAATACCTATACAAAAAAAAAAAAATAAAATATAAATCGAAGGAAAAATCATCATTATTTGTCTGCAACCGAATATAGAGAAAACAACAAAAAAAAGTTAAAGAGAAATCATTTCGAAAACCCAAACGGAAGCTGAAGTAATTTAGCAAGAAAAACCTAGAAAAATATAAGATTGAATAGAGAAACTAATTTTACTTCAATTCCTATGCAATTGTTAGCTTATTTTGTGCGAAACAAATTTTTTGTTAGAAATGTAGAAGGCTAATTTGGAAATGTATTGATTTCAACACTCTTAAAATTAAATTCCTTAGGATATTGATGTTTTCAATAAATATTTGAACTGGAAATGATGGGTAATCATCTGGTTTAGTTACCACATCAAAGCCACTTCAAGTTATATTGCCTTGAATTACAATATCAATATGCATGAGAGAAACTTTTATAGCAATTCTGTTGAAGGAAAACTATGTTCTCTAATAGAAAAGGAAATCTATGTCTATGAGATGAAAATTCTACGCAAAGCAAGCATTCAAAGGAAGATTGAGGTTGTTCCATACATTTTTTGATTTTGGTAATTCCTTTATGCAACATAGAATCAGGGAATGGAAATTGCTCGTGAAGGCTATTTCTTACCATCAGGACTTTTAGTTACAAAGTAAGGTAAAAAAATCCAAGTCGAGATTTTGTTTCAACTTGTCTTTACGATGATAGGTAAAATTTCGTTCACACAATTCTGCCTCTTCTTGGCTGATTCATGCTTAACGCCATATCGTTTTTTTTTGGCTTGATACCTACGCATAGTGTTTTTAAGCCATTTCCCCGGTATTTTTTTTTTACCAAAAATATAGCTATTATAAAATCTTAAAACAAATCAATAAATTCCTTTTTCTAGAGACCATACATTTGAGTGTGAAACTTTTTTACATCGTCTGTCTGTCTGTTTGTATCTGGATCTACAGCCTTTGCCATTGATGCGATTTTCTTCCAATTTTAAACTTCAGGTTTTCTTGTAACTCCAGAGAGGAAATTGAAATTTTATTTTAGCTCTATAGCTCTAAAAATAACGGTACTTGCCATATAACCGTTAAGGAAAAGCTTATTTATCTCAAAAACGGCTCCAACAATTTTGTTAAAAAAAATCAGGGTATTATTGTAGATATGGTGTACTTTCTGGTAAGAAAAAAAAGTATTTTGGGGGTGGTTCTTGGGGTTATTCTAAGAAAAAAATTGTATATGGGGAAAGTTGTATTTCCCCTCCCTGAGGCAGGGGGGACAGTTACAGTTTCTGAAAGCTTGACTTAAAATGCAAACAAAAAAACATTAAAAATCAACGAAAACACATCTAATAATGTGCTATAGTTATTTTGAAAGCGAATACTTCATTATTGCATTTGGTTTTTAAATTAAGTTGTTTAAGCGAATAGTTTTTGAGAAATTAAATTTAAAATTTCAAAGTAAAAAAATTGTGATTTTTTTTCTTAAGTCGATATTTTTCAAAATTTTACGTTATTAAGTGCTTTTTTATGTTCAATTTTCAATGCCCATCATCATCATTTTTTAGTCCATTACCGAAAACCGAATGTAAAAATCTTTCTTAGTTTTTGAAAAATTAAGAAAAAACAAAAGGTGCTTTTACCAAAAAAATCCGAAAAATGAATTTATTCATGAACTATCCATAATTTAACCCTTTTTTTATGGCTTTTTTTTGGTAAAAGTACCTTCTGTTTTTTCTTAATTTCTCAAAAACTAAGAAAGATTTTTACATTTAAGAAACTTGACTTAAGAACCAAATGCAAGAATGGAGTATTAGCTTTCAAAAACACTATAGCACATTATTAAATGTGTTTTCGTTAATTTTTAATGTTTTTTTTTTGCATTTTAAGTCAAGGTTTCAGAAACTGTCCCCCCCTGCCTCAGGGAGGGGAGATACAACTTACCCCCAATACAGTTTTTTTCTTAGAATAACCCCAGGAATCACACCCTAAAATACATCCACACCCTGCATACAAAATTAATTTTTAAGAAAACGACTCCAACGATGTTATTTTTTTTTCCATATATTTATATTTTTTCAAGTAATCAAATGGCATCCTTTTTCTGAGCTCTAAGTTATTTATCAGGCTGTGTATACAATCAAAAGAACGATTTAAATGCTTTTTTATACTGTTTTATAATTACTTGAATATTTTTTAAAGTTCTTTTATCCCACACAACTAGAACATGAGAGCAAGTACGTGCGATCCAGTCGTGCATTTTATTCTATTCGTCATGCTCCAAAACGATGGACAAATACCCACATCCCCCCTAAGCTTTACTTTTGTAGAGTTGGCAATCAAAATACAATTACCATAGTTTTCATAGAAATAATAAATATTTGCTTTAATATTTTCCTTAAAAGATGAGAGAGGAGGGGAATTGTTACGCCCATTTGTTATATCTAGATCTCGAGTATATCTGTGTCACAAACTTACTTTACTTTGGTGAAAGCATTGAATATTAAAAACTCAAGACTAACCTTTTCACGTAAAATAAAGAAAATTTAGTTTAAAAAAAAAGAATAATAATGATTTTTTTCACAATTCTGAGTTTGAAAATTAATTTAAAAAAAAACTATTCATGGAAATTACTCAATTTAAAAACTAAATTTAAAAGAATAATATACCAAGATCCTCTTGGTGTTGCCGTTGTTTTTTAATATTTTTTTCTAGTTTAAGTAATTTTTTAAAGAAAATTACTCCTCCTGCCTGAACAGGGGAGCTGAGACACCCATTCTTATATGTTTTTTTTTTAACCAGCCTACACGCTCTAGCGCTTTGGTGTATTTTAGTCTTATATCTTAAAATATCTATTTTAATTGATTCTATCATAGCACATTTTCATGAATTTTCAAATAATGTGCTCGTGACTACAAAAGCAAACTTTTTCAAACAAGACTATTTTTATTTAATAAGTAATATGTAAGGCATGAGAAAATCATTTGCAGAGCCTAGGAACAAAATTTGTGTTGACTAGTGTAATTGGAAGGAAATTTTCGTTTACTGAGTCACTTTTTTGAAAAGTTGCAATTACGGGTAAAAATGGGTGTTGCCTTAACCGAGGTACCTATTGCATTTATTAAGTTTTGCTTTTACCGAGGGTGTACTGTATATGGCAAGTTATGTACTCGTGAAAGAAATCGAACTCGAGATTTGCATCAAACTTGTTATTACGGTGATAGAGAATACGGAAAAAGTCGGTCTCACAATTCTGTCTGTCTGCCTGTGCGTTGAGCAACAACCTAAACGGCTAGACATATTTTCTTTTAACTCGGTACATAGCGTTTTTTGATCACTCCCCCAACACTTTTTTTAATTTTTTGTAGAACCATGGAATTTTATACTTGCGATATATGTAGGTACTATAAGGCAAGTTTTGGATTCGGGCAAAAAAAAAATTTTGAGATAACAATCAAACATGATATTACGATGATAGAGAACACCAAACAAGTGGGTGGCACAATTCTGTCTGTCTGTCTGTCTGTCTGTCTGTTCGTCTACAGCCTAAACGGGTCGATCGATTTTCTTCAAACTTTGTACATAGCGGTTTTTGGTGATTCTGCCGACACGTTTTTTTCATTTTTTTTTTGAACCAAAAATAACGGTACCTGCCATACATTTTTTCTTGGCAAATTTACATAATCGTATTTTTCTCAAAAACGGCTCGACAACTTTTCTTAGAAAAAATTCAATAAATTTATTTTAGTAAAAGCTTCCTTTGGGTGGAAAACCATTTTAAAAAAATGGTTTTTAATGGTACCTCCCAAGGAACCATTTTTTAAATTTTTTATTTTCTTCAAAATGGTATGACCGATTTCAATTATTTTTTTTATACAGAAGCTTCCAACAAATTTTTGTTGGAAAATCAAATATTTCGAAAACGGTATCATAGATTTTTTTGAAACTCGATATTTAAGACTTTTTTAGTAAATAAATATTTTTAGAAAAAATTTCACATTTATGAAAAAATAACGGTACCTTCCATACAAAAGTGAAAAAACCGCAAATGAAAATATTTGTTTGCTTGAAAACGACTCCTACGATTTTGATTAAACTTTTTTCATATACTAAAATTAGTACGATCTACCATCAAAAATTATAAAATTTTACACAGCAACTAATAGTAGTACCTGTCATAGAACGTATTTTTACTTGCGATATAGGTACTATAGGGCAAGTTTTGGATTCGTGCAAAAAAAAAATTTCGAGATAACAATCAAACATGACATTACGATGATAGAGAACACGAAAAAAGTGGGTGGCAAAATTCTGTCTGTCCGTACCTCAACCTACAGCCTAAACCACTGAAGCGATTTTCTTCAAATTTTGGACTTAAGGTTTTTTTGTAGCTCTCCAGAGGGAAATTGAATTTTTTTTTAGCTCAAAAAATAACGGTACTTGCCATACAACCGTTACGGAAAAGCTTATTTATCTCAAGAACGGCTCCAACGATTTTGATAAAAAAAAATCAGTGTATTATTGTTAGTATGATTTTCTTTTTAGTAAGAAAAAAAATCACCAAAAACATTTATTAACGGTACCTGCCATATAACGGTTTTTTTGATTTTTGATTTTCTCATTAACCGCTCATCCGATTTCAATGAAATTTTTTGTTCAAAAGCTTTGATAGAATATAAATAATACTGCAATTGGCATACCAAATTTTTTCTTGAAAAATGTTACAAAAATTTTATATATAAAAAATTAATTTTTAAGAAAACGGCTCCAACGATTTTAAATTTTTTTTTGCATATATTCATATTTGTTCATGTAATCAAATGGCATACTTTTTTTTGAGCTCTAAGTTATTTATCAGGCTGTTTATACAATTAAAAGAACGTTTTAAATGCTTTTTATACTTTTTCTATAATTACTTGAATATTTTTTAAAATTCTTAAGCCCCACACAACTTGAACATAAGAGCAAGTACGTGCGATCCAGTCGTGCATTTTATTTTATTTTGAGTTTTCTCGTTATCAGCTAAACGGATTTAGATGAATTTTCTTATATACAAAATTCAGATAAGATCAAATAATATTGTTTATCAAAATTTTTAAGGAAACAGTTTTTGGATTAAAAAAAAAAGTTTCAAAATTTTTTTTTTTGAAAATTTGATATCTCAAAAACCGGTTGACAATTTTTTTTTAATTTTGTTTTTATATACATATAAATATATACTTCAGATTTGCATACCAAAATTTGTTCTTACAAATGTCTTATGAATTTAATACCTATATAAAAAATTAATTTTTTTTAAAACCACTCCAACGATTTTAAATTTTTTCAATCAAGAACTTAGATGGTATTCTTTTTTTCCACCTCAAACTGTCAAGAGTTGTTTTATCCAATTTAAATGTCGTATTTCATGCTTCTCTACATTTTTCTCTCATAATTTTCATGTTTTTGTGTACAATTTTTTTAAACCCACAGTGTCTTGAACATAAGAGCAAGAACGTGCGGCCTAGGCGTGCATTTTTTTGTAATTGGAAGTTATGAAAACTTAACGAATATTTATTATACATAATTAAACATTTCAAAAAATTTGAATTTAATTTTTATCTGAAAATTGTAAAATAGCTACTTAAAAATATTCGCGTTCGAACAAAAATGGTTCGAACATTTTATAAGTAGGTACCTACCTACATTATATTAAAAGTAATTATTATTATAAGCAACTGCTCCAACGATTTGTAAAATTCCAAAATGGAAATGTATTTTCTAATTAGACCTCATTCAGTGAACAATCTTAACATTTCACCTTATGCTATATGCCTTCGGTAACCATATTTCTGGGAGCAAAACCCGGGACAAAATATGAAAAATTTAAAAACGTGAAAAAAATTATTCGATTTTTCAATAATTTATATGTAATATCTAAAATAAAAATTCAAGAACAACATTATAAGAAAAAAACAAACAAAAGGAAGGAACCTTAACACAAAAATAACTAAAAGCTTAAAAAAAAATAAACTTAACATTTTTAATTTCACTATTAAAATAAGAGCCAGTTTCTCAGAGCTGAGTTAATTCTGAGTTAAATCAGAGTTTGCTAGACCTCAAAATAAGTCAACCCTGAGTTATTTCAGAAGCAGCGGGAGAGTTTGGTCCCTGAGCCAACTTATCAAACTAAGCCCGTTAACTTGGAGCTAGCTTCAAACCCCAAAATGATATTAATACAATTTATGTAACGTTAAGTAGAGTCATTTTAAGCTTAACGCATTTACAGGTAAAATAGTGACTACATAAAAATATATATATACAAATATTTTTGTTTGACATCTTTAGGTAATAGCTTTATTTTTTCGTACTCTATTTGACACAAGAGCATTGTTACTAAAATGAGTCGGAAAATATTTTATGAATAAGGATTTACGCAACGTTGAATAGAGAATGTGCAAATACGTGACAGATAATCGACAAATATCTGAATACGGGACACTTGTACGTCCCGGCGGGTTTCATAAAAAATAAACCAGGACAGGCCATAGAAATACGGGACAATCCTGGGAAACCAGGGACGGATGGTCACCCTATATATGCCGTTACCCCAAACTACGAAAAATGGTTATCCTGAAATCGCCTTTACTATCTTGACAAACATTCTTCAATTTGTCTGGGTGTTCCCATCGACATCAATATTATAGGAGAAAAATGGCTGCTGGAAGGTGATTAAAACGTTGAAATTTTTCTTAAACTTTGGACTTAAAAACCCCAATGGCTTTCAACCGAATTTCATGATGTGCTGCAGTCTTTCTTTTTCCACTCAACCCAGCATAGCAGAGAAGACAATATAATGGTCTATGGAGTTTTTGTACTGCTTGCCTCGTGTATAATTTATTCATCTACTTCCGACCCCAACATCTGTTTCACTGACCTTACATAATAATTTATAAGCTCACACCATGGCGGGCGCGCCGGTAAGTTTTTAACATTTTTTGTTTAAGGAAAATGGCGTGCTATTTCTTGGGCTACTATTAGAATAATTAACTGTGTACTTGCAAAATTTCTACCAAGGTCGGTATTATTATTATAGTCCTTACGGGTATATGGGTGCAGTGGGTAAGGTGTATACATGTAGTGGGAAACTATATCAATTTTCTAAAAATGGGGAATAAAATTCAAATTTATGAAAATTCACAAATGAGGATGTTTTTAACCTTCATATAACTCGGTAATGACCCTGCTGATAGTAGTCTAATTTTCGTTGCGAAGAGAAACAATTTGAAATTAAGGGTTTTCACTGTTCGAGTGGCCTTTATTTGGATGAATGTATGTAGATACCGTTAAGAGTCTAAATTTATTTAATATATTATGCATATTTACATCAAGATGTATATTGGATTTGTTATTAGTTTGTTTAAATTCAACACAACCATGCAAAATTTATTAAGGCTAAGTTTAAGCTCACATTTTGGAGCCAGTGTGTTCATGTAAACTTTTTTCTTATTAATTAACGTAAAATTATTGATGAAAGAAATAATTTCTCTATAACTCAATGAAAAAACTGTTGTTCAATTAATAACTCTCTAACAAATGAACAATTTCAATAGCTCAACCAAAAATACATCATCGAATTTTTATTTTAACAATTCACACAATATAATCCCACTCCCATTATCAAGTGCTGTTTAATTAGGTATAGTAGGTAAAGCTTGAGTTTCATTTAACACTTCTCATGATTCTTGATTTTTAATTAATGGTATTTTACGACTGAAGAAGGTTCGATAATTTTTCTTTTTATAATTTTATTAGTATTAATTGCTGAATCAAAAACAAAAACATGTAATGGTGTAATTAAAATAAAGAAAGACACCTTTTTTTTGTCAAATTCCCGCTGCGTCTTATCGTCATCGTTGTATAGGTATACAAAAACTCAGCACGTTTCAAGCATAATAATAATTAATCAAAGCAATACCAGAAAGCTCTTTTCTTTTAGTTTGGTGTTTGTTTTCTTAAAGAGGTCATTAGCGTTAATTGATTATGTGTATACAAAAAAGAAAAGGTAAAAGAAGGTAAGTTATATTTTAGCATCAACTTTTCTGAAGGCGAATATTGTATGCATTTTTGTTTCCATTAATTATAAGAAGTTAAATTTGAATGTAATGTAAACAAAACTGAATAGAAAAAAAATTATGTTAACTTGAAAACTATATTGGATTTAAAAATAAAATGCATGACTGGGGGCGCACATATTTGCTCTCATATTCAAGTATCTTAGAAAAATGTCTTAAGGCATGGAATTCGTTCTTTTAAGCGCAAAAACAACTCTTTAGGAAAGTACCTACTTTAAATAGTTACTTGCTGTGATTTTTATATATTTTATAGTAGATCGTTATAGTTTTAGCGAACAAAAATTTTATAAAAATGTAGGAGTGGATGCACGTTTCAAGCATAATACTATATTAATAGTTTTAAATTTTCTAAATAGTCTACTCATATTAGCCGAAAAATCAGCCAAATTAGGGAAAATGGAGGAAATGCCACGTGATTAAGCCACAAAGCGAATTTACACCTTAATTTCCAATAATATTTTCCTATATCACTCTCTCTTCTTTCTTTCACGGTTACTAATTTTGGTTATCTATGTATGAAAACCGGATGTCAATCGAAGAGGAAACTTTGTTTGTTTTCAAACTGTTATTTATGATAAGGTCGTAGTGCAAGTGGTCACATATAAAATTAGTAATTAAAATGTACTACAAGCATTTGTCCACTTATTTAAAGTCTAGTTTTACTGAAAAATCTTAAACTGAAATGCGAAAAAATAGCAACTTCACTCCAACTGAGAGAAAATTTGCCTGGAAGTGCTTTCAAAACGACAAAATTATTATGAGAGTAATACAGACTTTAAGTTTTTAGCGAGGAACGCAGTTCAGTATTACAAAAAAAAAAAAAAAACTTGAGGATTTTCCCAAAAAAACGGGGTAAAATGACTTCTGCTCGAGATAAGAAACTCATCACACCTAGCGAATCGGATCCTTTTCTACTGTCGTCGGTGCAATTAACAGCTTAAATTGAGTTATGTACAAAAATTGGCAAAATCCACAAAGGCCAAACTTAAAAAAAAAAAAAATTATTGATGAATTGTGAATGACACGTAGCCCAAAGTGTAAAAAAAAAACTGCACGAAGATAGTGGTTCCCTAGAGATTATCTGCATACGAGCGAGAATTTTTAGATTTTGGTCATCTGAAGCGATGAATCGAAGTTAAATTATTTAAGAAATAATGGAAGATCGTTCACGCGTCCTCCATTAAACTAATTGGACCCCAAATATATTTGTTATTTGCACATTTTCTGCGTGGAAGGATCTACTACCATTGTATATCCAATCTATAGTATTCTCATGAAACACGATTTTGTAGGTAGACATTTGGTCGATAGGTTCGCTGTGATCGCCTTACCGAGATCCCTTAACAAAAATTAGTATTACATTTGGACGCATAGATGGCCACGAGCTTTTTTTCTTCATGAGAATACTATAGAATTTATATACAATGCTATTACAGTAGCAAAACACACCTATTCACGTTAAATGCATTCATTCCATTCATTGATTCACTAAAAATAGCTTTCAAAAACAAAAAAAAGTGAAAATTTATATGCAATGTTGTTTTTTGTAGCTTAACATAATGTTCATTAAACCTTTTTTTAAGGACTTGGGTCAATTCTTCAGTGCGAGCTCATACTATTCTTGGATTTAAAGCTGACTTAACACCAAAAACGAATTTCTTATCAACTTAAATCCTTAGTTTACTCCGAGCTAACTCACCTAATTTTTTCCACTTTTGTAATTTTTCGTGAATATTTTGAAAACTAAGTGAACTAGCGGAAAAGTGTGCATTACATACTGAAAGAATATTAAATTTCCTACAGAAAAAGTTGACATCATATTTTCGGTAGGAGCAAGGTTAAGAAAGAAACGGGCAGTAGAAATTTCAAACATTTGAAAATTCGTTTCAAAACTCAAAATTAATAAAAAAAATTGAAAATTTTTGTTAATTGATTTTTAATTTTTTATTTAACGTTATAACGTAGTAAGTTCTCTTTCATCATTTGATGTTGTTACTAGCCTTATGTTGAATGCTGAAAACAAGACGATTCTTGGGCTTCCACTTTTTGTGTAAATTGAAAATTATGAAAACTACTTTTTGTTAAAAATTATTTTTGTTGGGTAGCTGTGTATATTCAACTAAATGAAACAGTTTTTATATGCAAAATAAAAGTAAACTAATTAATAATTTACAACAAAAATGTGTTATTCAAATTTTCCCAAAAGCACTTAGTACTAATCACAAGATAAAAATGATTAAAAAAGTAGTTTTCACAGTTTTCAATTTTCTCAAAAAATAAAAACCTTAAAACCGTCAGCATTCAACTTAAGGCTAGTTAGTAACAACATCAACATCATAATGAAAGAGAATTTACCACTTTATAACGTAAAATAAAAAATAAAAATCAATTAATTAAATGTTTATTTTTTTTTTTAGTATTTAATTTTCAAACGAATTTTTCAAAAGTTGTTACTCAATTTTCCATAAGAGAGTTTCTTTTAAACTTTTAAAAAAGGTATAGTCTAGTATTGTAAGCGTTTTCGTTGTTTATGAATAGACATATATCTATTTTTGGTCAATGTTTTGGGAATTTATACCTTCCGTATAAAAAGGAGGAGGAAATACACCCCCCTCCTATATAATTTTATTCTTAGGATATGTCCTTAAGTTATTTCATATAGTATTAGCCAATAGCTTGGAAACATCCTGTGTACTTCTTGTACTTTTAAGAAACAGTGTTTCTTATATGAAAATAAACACAGTATCAGAAAAACTAAATAAGGACATTTTAAACACAACCACCTTCCTCACACCCCAACTTGTTCTCATGGTATCACTAGAATGACCATAAGCCAATATGTATTTACCTTTTCCGTTATTTCTAGGTAAATTGACCAAAAAACATTGATTATGTAAAACAGAAAAATTGTTTTTCAAATGTTTGAAATTTCTACTGCCCGTTTCTTTCTTAACCTTGCTCCTACCGAAAATATGATATCAACTTTTTCTGTAGGAAATTTAATATTCTTTCAGTATGTAATGCACACTTTTCCTCTAGTACTCTTAGTTTTCAAAATATTCACGAAAAACTACATAAGGGGAAATTTAACCCTCCCTCCTACCTAAGGCTCGTAGCCCTGGGCTGGGATTTTTTATATGTTATACCTAGGGGTCACCCCTACCACATAAAATAATAACCCGGAGAGCATAATTTATTGCATTTATTTTGTAATACTGAGTCTTCGTTGACTGGACTATTACTATGCTCTATCCAACAAAAATTGTCAGTAAAGGGAAGATAGGACGTTTGCCTCTCAGTCTGGTTGCATTGGCTTGCATACATCTGTCTCAAGTTAAAGCTCTCACAGGGTTTCCGTACTTTGAATTATAAATTGCCACAAATCGAAGAACAATGTGCATATAGTTACCATTGATACCATTTCAAACATATTAAAAAAAAGATCCATTTATCTTTTTTTACCACAGCACACCTTTTTAAATGAATTTGATCACGTAACGCTTTGTGAATGTTTCAAAACTTAGCGCAAATAACTTTTTTCTTCTTAAAGACTAAAATCATACAAGTTTTAAGTGGATTTTATAGCTTTATTCAAATATATAATTAAATAATAAGGGGGCAATCAAAACGACAACACTTTTGGCTCTCATCTTTATAAATATTGTTCTCAAAAGCTTCAAAACTGAAAGTTCTTTCATAAAAACCACTGAAAAAGCTCTTTCGTACTGTTGCAATATGGCAAAGGCAACTCTGTTGGAATTTGAATTTTTTGTTTTATTTCACACAGCGAAAGCGAAGGTAGAAGCGAAAGCGAGTATACGATCAGAATGCTTTTGGCATTGAAAGACGACGGTCATGTTGGAGCGTACGAAATGTTTCAAGGAGTTGCAACAACAATTCCTGTATGTTTATCAGTGGTTTAGTATCTTTTTCAGTGGCAGGTTTGTTATTTGAGTGTTGTGATGGTATACACTGGCGCCACTGTTTTGAAAAAAGCTCGCCCATAAGCCCTGTACTGACAATTTTTGCTGGATAGACTATAGTACAAAACTTAAACATTTATGTTCAACCTAAACGTTTATGGACTACTTTTTCCTCTTTGCAAACGGTCCCGTAAACGCTTTTGTTGCATTTTAATATCTAGCTATGGGCAATGAGCCCAAACCTTTCAAACGGTCTCTCCGCTGTTCTAACGCTGGCGCTGGCCACCAAACATAGTCTACCGCCAGTAAAAACAGAATTGGCGATAGAACATCTCCCTGCCACACACCCTGTAGCACTTTAAAAGTGTCGAATAGCAGCCCATTGTAAAAACAAAACATTTTGTATTTTTGTTGGACTCTCTTATAATGGCAACAATTTTGGGAGTATCTCCCTACCAAGAAGTGATATCTCTATAATACTTTCTCGGTTAACTCCATCAAAGGCCTTCTCAAAATCCACGAACAAGGGTGTTGAGGATTGCAGGGTGTTTATATATGGTCAACACACGATTGCCCACTACGAAAGTCAGCTTGATGCCTCTTGAGTGTAGACTCGATTCTATCAAAGATAATATAACAAGTTGTTAACTTTTGTTTATTATCTGTGATTCTATCCATTATCTGCTTGAGAATGATGGTTCCCTTCCCATTAGTTTTGAAAAAACGGACAACACTGTATTACCTTAAGGCCACCTCTCCTCCTCTCACACAACTTAAATTAACGAATGTAGAATACAAGCCGTTCTGACGGCCGGCGCAGCGGGTCAGCTTTAAGGAATTCGGCTGGTATTTTATCAAGTCCAGCTGCTTTGTTGTTTTGAGAAGAGTTAACGAAGATTGGGTTTCCAGTAATGTAGGGCGTTCGATGTCAATACCCTTATAACACTTAGGCATCTTGTTTAGCTGGGGCACTGGATCATTCCACCTGTGCAGCTGATCCTCACTCAATTGATACCAAAAGTGTTCCATCCACATCCTCCACATCCTCCCAGGATGATTGGTGTTGCTTTTTCCCCGACAACTTCTTTGGTTATTTGGTACAACTCACTCATATCTCCTCTTCTTGCAGCATTTTCCGGATTTTCTGAGAGACCGTCTAACCTCACCCATCTCTCACGTCTCAAATAGTTAGGCGATACTTGCTTCGCAATTCAGCCTTTCGTCGAGTATCTGCTAACGTTTTTAATAATAAATAAATTAAATAGCTATTTAGGATAAAAACGAAAACGGCAATTGATCACAAACGACCAATATTGGGATGTGGCTTGTGGCTGAAAACAACCTGTTGTGCTAAATTTTAAGTGTCAGCCCATCAGGCAACATAGTTAACAGAGATATGAAGAAAATCACTTTTTGGGTGTCTCAAAAGCAAGTTGTTACCAACCGCATGCATCGTAATATTAGGTCTAAGAAATTATGTTCTAAAAAGAGAATTGCCAATACTTTTCCTATACAGAGAGAAAATAAAAACAATAACACATTTCACTCTTCATTAAGCCATACAATATCCCAGTTAACAAAAATACATACCAGTTTCAGCAACCGTAAGAACGACATTGACAATGAATGATGCACCTTCAACTTTATTCGAGTATTATTACCTACATCTGTTCAATGAGTGATTGACTATAGGTGGACTCCAGCTCCGAGTGCAGGTTTCCAAGTGGACTCCAGCTCCGAGTGCAGGTTTCCAACCATCAGCCATCTGTGAGAGGCTCAATGACATAGTATCGCATTCATCTTGGATTTTTCTACACGAATGCGTGTTACAGTGCATTTAATGAAAGTATTTACAGTAAGGCCTAAAATTATAGGTACAAGCTAAAATTACATTAAAAAAAATATGCCCCAAAATAATAAAAAAATACTGGCTTGCTACGCTGCCCCTTTTCTCTCCTAATATACAAAATAATAGATAGCTTTTATTTTGCAGGAATACATGGTATGTATTCGATTTAATTTCTTAAAGAATTTCAAGACATTGTAGAGCCTTGAATCGTTTCAGAAGTTCCAGAGCTTAATTTAAGGAATCGATAGAGATCTAACTTTAGGCATATATTACTCAATGATGGTGATACCAAAAAATAAATTGATGAAGGTATCATGCATAAAATGCATCAGAAACATAGAACTTTTAGGGAGAGAAGCAATTATCAGAGAAATCGATTTAAAATAAAAACGAAAACACATATGGTATTAAAAATCAACAGAAACCCTTAATATCATGATACATTTTTCAAAGCCAGAAGTACATTCTTTGATTTTTTTTTAATAAATTTGGAGTGGGGAATACTTTCCAAAAATTAGTTTACATACTTTATAATTAAAAAAAAAATTAAAATAATTTTTTCAAAAACACAAACTTGGTAATAAAATTTTTAAGGAAATTTAATATATTTTTCATTTTTTTGAAACTTTATATTTAAAAATTAATTTAATATTACATATACTATTCTAATATTCTATTGGAAAGAAAGTTGTAAAAAATTCTGAAAAAATAGAAAATGGTATTAAAAAAATAATTACGAACTGTAAAATTAAATTCAAATAAAAAAAAAACACATGGACATTTTTTTATGGCCGCAACTATGTATGCTGTATAAGATATCAAAAATGCACCAGTGCTTGACGCACTTGTGTAATTAGCCTTAATCGAAGGAGTAACTGCACTTGGCAAATACTTTTAGCGGCAATGCAATAATTTGCTGTGATATTTCTGTCGATATTACGGGCGACAAAACAAGATAAGGTCCCTTAATAGACCGATGCGATGAGATGCGATGCAACGATGTATAGATTTTTTGCACGAAGAGTTTTTTTAGGTCTGTATATGGAATGGATTGGAATTTATAATCCAATCTCTGATGATGTTAAGACTTTCAATTATACCGTCCTCGATTTGAACATTACAAGTTATGTAGGTAAATAAAAAAGCATATCCATTTTATTTAAATGGACATAGACTTTCTGTTGTTGAATATTTGCATAGCCACAGTGAAATGAAGATGCTCAAATAGAGGTATGTCAATGGAAAAGAAATCGTAATTGAGGGAAATTTCATTCCTTTCGGATGTAAAAACCACTCTTGCGGAGCCGTGCAAACGGATTTCGGCACGGTCCCACGTCCAAATATTATTATGTATAGTTATGTAGGTATGGGACATGGGTTGAACGAAAGTTGCATATCAATAAAATCATCAATAATAAAATGGAAATTGGAAGTAATCATTGAATAATATAAAAGATGTGCATGTGCAGAAGAAGTTGGTCATAATTATTATTATTTTTCACTAGTTAAGTGAAAACAATTCTTTACTGATAAAACAAAAAACATAATAGATATGCACACGTAGACTGTTTAAAAAATTGTTTTTACAAACAGGCTCAAAAGTGTCAGTTAATCGAAAAAAATTGAGCGAGGTAGTAGTATATTCGCAATAAAATGTCTAACATCTTTTTGGCTCTGGACCTTTAGCACCTCATATATGGGAAAATTTGGAAAAAAAAAGCCATCTAATTGGTCAGAAAAGATCAAGTAGTCCTAGAAATTGGTCAGCCCTGGATAACTTGTAATCAAGTCTTAAAGTTTCTCAAGATCACGCAAGGTCACGTGCGATTTTTGGCACCTCATTTGTGGGAATTTTGCAATTTACAATCAGAAACAAAAAGAAAAATTATTTCAGATATAAACCATTTTCGAAGAGCTTAGGAATGATCCGGGCTCTCTCTAAAGTACTGGAGGGTGCTAGGACGCCAGTTCGGCCGTAGACTCAACGAAAGGAAAATCCCCATGCACATCTCCCGGTGATAGAGAGCAGGTAACGCTAACGTACAGGGGGACCGAATGGATGCCGGGATAAGCAGACAAACCAGCGATTCTGGTCAGGGCACAAAACTTGTCCTTGGGATGTAACGAGGCCCCCAGAAGGCGGAACAACTGCAGGTGGCAGTCAACAGCATGAAAGTCTGGTGGCGGAGGAGCTTATCTAGAAAAGCCAACGGCAGCAGCAAGTAGTATCTGTAATCCAATATTAGGCGGCTTCAAAAGGTGTCAGTTTTCTTATAGTGGGTGGCCTCGATCTGTTGTGTTTGACCTTACAAAGGGCGGATGTGCCTGTCAAATCTGAGCTTATATCTTATGAATCGTATCTCGGAAAACACCATGGTGGAAGGACATAATATGCAAGCAAATGAACTAGGACAACAACTGGAAATGAGTCCCCAAGAGGTAACCTTTTTACGGAGAATACTTCTGCAGCTTCAGTTGCAGTAAACTGAACATGGGATTTGGGGGGCGGCATTTTTCATGTACGGCGTCAATCAAGCCGCTATAATAATTAATGAATCGTCAACAAATACAGGGGTTTTTCGAGAAGCGCAAACTCAAATTCAACATTCAACAATTGATGAGATTTGGGATGATATAAAAAGTGTTTTTTTTTTTATGGAGGCTGGAATACAAAACTGTACCCAAGCGGACGAGAAGATTCAAATAAATGCAGAAGCAGATGCTCAACGACAGGCTGAATTGCGAAGCGAGTATCGCCTGCCACATGAGATGGTCTATCACTGTGTGAGACGTGACAGCAGGGTGAGGTTAGACGATTTCGCAGAAAATGTGATAAATGCTGCAAGAGGAGGAGATATGAGGTAATTGTATACCAAATATAGAATGAAGTTGTCGAGAAAAAAGCAACACCAATCATCCTGTACAGGATTTGGATGGCACACCTTTGTATCAATTATTATGGATCAGCTACGCAGGTGGAAGGATTACTTTTGTGCCTTGTTAAATGAGGGTTCTGATAAGCGGTGCTGAAGTGCCCCAGTTTAGCGATATTATTAACATCGTATAGTATTGGAAATCCAATATTCGACAACTCTTCTCAAAAACAAGAAAGCCGATAGACTTGACGGCATAACACCTGAAATTCTGAAAGCTGATCCCGTCAGAATGGTAAGTATTCTACATCCGTTGATACAAGCTGTATGGGAAAACGAAATCCATCCCAGTGACTGAAAGAATGGTGTGATTGCTAAGTTGCCAAAGAAGGTGACCTTAGAATTGCAAACATTGGTGCGGTATTACAGTTTTGTCCATTTTTCCAAAATAAATGGGCAAACCATCATTCTCGAGCGGATAAAGGTTAGGATCGAGTCTACACTCAAGGACATCAAGCTGGTTTCCATAGTGGTTGGTCGTGTCTCGTTTGTCAACCATATCAACATTCTGCGTATCGTTCTTGAGCAGTCTGCAGAGTTTCCCCCGCCTTAACTCATGTTTGTTTGAAGTGGAAAGTTCTGGTGTAGTTATTTTTAGTGGCTCCCTTTATGTTTTTGGGGTCGCTGAACACGAATCTGAAGTTGTCCAACACAATTTTTCAGGGCAAATATGAGAATTCGTCAAAAAACGTCGAAAATTTCGACATTTTTGTCTTTTTTCCTCATTGCTCAAAATTATTTTTCTTTGCAAAAAGCGCTTATACAGAAATAAAGACAGTAAGATTACCTACAATCTACGCTTCTATCATTTTTTTGTATGGTTTTTGTTATGGTTTCTGCGGAAACAGTCGTTGAAAAACAGCCAAAAATCCGTAATTTTTAAAAAATTGCATAAACGATTTTTTTTTGTATTGTTTTCTTCATTACATGAAAAGTAGGCCATGAGTTATTATGTTATTTGCATTTTCTAATTGTAGTTGTATAAAAGTATTATATAACAGTGGTTAAGTGTCTAGGTTTCAGTATTCCAAACAGTCAAATGTCCTATCAAAAGTGTTTTATTTGTGACAAAGATTGGAGTATGGTGCAGTGAAGATGATGTTATGGACGTATATGGCCGATTCTAACATATAGTTCGATTGTCTGGTGGCCCGCACTTAACAAGGCATATAACATCGACAAACTCAAAAAGGTTCAAAGAACAGCTAGTTTTGGTACCACAGGTCTTGCCAAACGGATGCCTTAAGAATTTTTCTGTACCTCCTACCACTTGATCTACACATAAAATATTTAGAATCTTGCAGTGCCTTAAACTTAAAGAATCAAATTCTTGGTTTGCTAAACCTTATGGTCACAGCAATATCACAAATTTGATTCCCACTGATATATTTTCGACTCCCACTGACTACCGCGCTCCTACAATGAGCCTCAGTAAAGATTTTAAAGCCTCATTCCCATCCAGAGGGGACGGGGATGATGACGCCGTGACGAGAGACTTCGACACAACTATCTATACTGATGGCTCAAAGATGGAGTGCGGTGTTGGCTCAGGAGCAGTGATACCACTTTACTTCAATTGAAGTAGATCTACTTCTTTTTTCTTATTTTTTAAAATCTACTTCCTACTTCGCACCATCACTGAAATATGGGAATCTACTTCATTTTAAAATTCTCTTTCAACCTACTTCAATTTTACAAAAAAGAGCCAAATCTACTTCTTTTTCCTTTATTTCATTGAATTCGCAGTTAGTGCAGCCGTATTGTGTTTTTACCATGCAAATTGTGGCCTAGTTTTGATTTTTTCCCTATTTTATGAAGATTTCCGACTAAAATTTCCTGACGTATCATGCTTGGTTAGCACCCTTTTGAGCACAAATTGACTGGACTAAGTGGCGTTTACTGAGGAGTAAACAATAGATTAGTACAAAAATTTACACTTGAACCTGGTGTTGTCAGGTTTTGAAGTTAAACACATAAAAATTACCGTCGAAAAAATAGTTTGTTTTATAGTTTTTCAGCTATATTGAAATAATACATATGTATGTATAAGTATGTTGATATGAAGTCTGACAGAATAAAATTTTTGTTTTTAGTTTTTTTTAGCTTAATTTAATTAAATTTAATCAAAATATAAACTCCAAGAGCCAGCACAAAAAAGGAGGTTCTTAATGCAATTTATTACTGAACTGATGTTCTTGATGGAATATGTTCAGGGGTGTCCCCAGAATATAAACCCAAGTTGGCGGGACTGGGGAGCGCAAGCGTCAGCCGCCATGTTGGAAAATGCGTTTTATAAAATATCTCGTGAGCCGTGCATATTACGAACATAATAGTAATTTTTTTAGAGTAAATACTCCGTTCTTTTGTTTGATTATTCTTAAATCAAGTTGTTTTCGTGAAAAGTTTTTTAGAAATAAAAATTTTAAGTCTATATATTTGAAAAAAATTGTAAATTTTTTTTTTCAAGTTGATTTGTTTCAAAAATTCATTGACTTTAAAATAAAACTTCTCAAAAACTTTTCGCAACAACAACATGAGGAACAGGAAAACAAATAAGAGAATGGAATATTAGCTTTCAAAAAAATTACTATTATATTCGTACGATGCACGGCTCACGAGATATATGAAAAAAACGAGTTTTCCAAGATGGTGGCTGACTCTTGCCTCCCAGTCCCGCCAACTTCAATTATATTCAGTGAATATATTGAATATATTCCATCAAGATAATCAGTTCAGGAATAAATTGCAACAAAAAATTACCCGGCTCTTGGCCTAATAAATGTACGTACATTTTGTAATCTACTTCGATTTTTCTCAATCTACTTCACATTTTTATTCAAAACTACTTCGGCTTTTTTCGGAAGTGGTAACGCTGCTCAGGAGTCTTCTCTGAGTCTCTCAACATCTCTATGTCATTTCGGCTACAGAATTTTGCAAGTATATCTATTTCAAGCTAAAGTACTGAAAATTAGGGAGGCATGCAAGATACTTAAAGCAGATCCAAACCAAAATCGTAATACAGCCATTCTTACAGACAGTCAGGCGGCTGTGAAAGCCATTGATTCGGCTACATCAACCTCTAAATTGGTCCAACAATGCCGATATGAGCTCGCAAGTCTAAATATTAACCTCAAGGTCACTCTTATCTGGCTCCTGGTCACAGTGGCATTGAGGGTTATGAACGGGCAGATGAACTAGCCAGGCAAGGATCAGCCCATATGTCACTTGCGGAAAGAGTCAATATTCCCCTTGGAGTTTTGAAAAGCAATATATAATATATCGAATCGTAGGTGGAGCAGTTTAACCAACTGCAAAATATCCAGAACGATCTGGCCCGCCTTTAATAAATCTCGAACAATTGATCTCATATGTAGACCCAAGCGGGATATGGCGAGGGTCGTAGAAACCTGGTCAATTGGAGAACATGCGGCGAGGCTGGGTATTCCTTACAATACTCACTGCCACAGATGTGGAGACCATCAGCAAGTAAGGGGAACAGTCCTTCATTTTCTCTGTAAATGTTCAGCTCTAGCCAGAATGAGAGGCACAATCGTTTGGAATGGCTATTTTTGAGGACCTTAACGAACTTTCCGAAATGAAGATCAAAGACTTGATCTCTTTTCTAAACGCCACGAAATGGATCTGAGACGAAAATCGGTTGCGTTCTGCATCATGTTTCCCCCCAGATCCAAATACCGTGAGTAATAGGAACCCGGGTTTCTGCGGGGCTTCATGATGCTCAATGGCAATGATGATCACACGGTCGATCGATCGCGCTTCGTTGCTATTTTACAACCTACCAAGCTCGGCATAATGTAGCAAGCTCGGGCGAGATGCGATCTAATAGAGATGCGATCCAATCGAGTGAGTGTCCTATGACCCAACTTCTGTCTTTTGTACTGACTCACAAGGTACCTCAACCATACTTCACAGCCGTCCTATTTCAAAGCAAGGAACGCTTTTCTGGTTTCTTGGGAAGGATGATCTCCAACCGCACTGGAGGAAATCTCACATCCAACCCAGGGAACGGGACACCTGAGGAATAAGCCCCTCAGAGAATAAACCCGCAATCCTCACTTAAGACTGCTTTCATGCACAGGTCAAACGAGTTATGGTATCAAAACGGCGCAATCCAGTGCTAATTGGGCAAAGAGCTAGTGTTACGCTCTTGTCACCATTTCTACCTACCATTTACCATTTATATAGCTTTTTGGCAGGTTGTATGCACTTTCACTGATTTCTTACCTGCCAAAGAAGCTCCCTTTCCGTCTTTTCTCTTCTTGGTGGCTTGAAGGAGCGTTTCAATTGCTTTTTCATTCACCACTTTCACTGCACCATACTCCAATCTTTTTCACAAATAAAACACTTTTGATAGGACATTTGACTGTTTGGAATACTGAAACCTAGACACTTAACCACTGTTATATAATACTTTTATACAACTACAATTAGAAAATGCAAATAACATAATAACTCATGGCCTACTTTTCATGTAATGAAGAAAACAATACAAAAAAAAAATCGTTTATGCAATTTTTTAAAAATGACGGATTTTTGGCTGTTTTTCAACGACTGTTTCCGCAGAAACCATAAGTCGTACAAAAAAATGATAGAAGCGTAGATTGTAGGTAATCTTACTGTCTTTATTTCTGTATAAGCGCTTTTTGCAAAAGAAAAATAATTTTTGAGCAATGAGGAAAAAAGACAAAAAATGTCGAAATTTTCGACGTTTTTTGCCGAATTCTCATATTTGCCGTGAAAAATTTTGTTGGACAACTTCAGATTCGTGTTCAGCGACCCCAAAAACATAAAGCGGGTAGTGTTAATAAAACATCGATTGTTGGAGCTTTCGATAGTATCGATTGTTTAAAAAAAACAATCGATTAATCGATAAACAATCGATGGTTTTTTACTAAAAATAATAATAAATAAAAGCAATAAAAAAATAAAATTTTAAAACAAATGTGAATATAAATACATTCTAGGTGTATTTTCTAACGTGAAAATTCTGTAAAGTTCCACAATTTGGTCTCAGGCATAGTTAAATATAAGGTCTCATCCTTTACTTTGAATTTCTATGATTTTTAGTCCAAACTTCTGGACCTATTGATGCGGAATTTTCCCTATTGGGCTTTTCCAAAAACTATCTATGTCTTTTGTCTTTCTAATTTTGGCATTTCACAAAAAAAATAAGACGAAAAATTCACAGCTGCATCTCAACAGGCCAAAAAAAAAAAATAATTTAAGTATTGTCTGCGTTCTTTGATAAAAATAAAGGATTTTAATAGTAATAAATAGTAAAATAAACATAATAGAACCATAATTCGGAAAGAACCGTGTTCAACAACCAACTGAACTTAAGCCCAGCTAAGATTTTTGTCATTCAAGGTCAATTTCAAGTTGACAACTCATTTCTCGGCAATTATTTTGTCCCCAACTACAAAAACTTATCAACTGGACAGACTATCGATTAATCGATTAAACTATCGATGTTTTACTAACACTAAAAGGGGGTCACTAAAAATAATTACACCAGAACTTTCCACTTCAAGTCCCTTTTGAACACCATTTGACTAGACTATTAGACTTTGCCGATGATATACATATATGTCTCTTGGCAAATAACATCAGCGGGCTGAATTGAATGGTGTCAAGCACGGAAGGTGAAGGGATAGTATTATGTATTAAGTTGAGCAATTAATGAACAAAATAAAAAAAAAATGTTCTATCGGTTATTAAAAGAATAAATTTGGTAAAACTGTTACAAATACAAAATTGTAGCAGCCGTTCCAAGAAACCAAGATATATGAAAAATAGTGGTCAGATGTAAAGTCACTTCCTCCACCAAAAAAAAAAAAAAACAGAACCAAACCAAGCATAAGAAAAATAGGCGTGGAAGTGGGTGGTTAATTATAACGGGTGATTTTTAGCTGGTTTGGTTTTGGCAACACTGGTTTTGACAGCTGACGTGTGTTTAGTACCTTGTGTCACTGTCAAACAGCTTCAGTTTGGTTTGCAATTTATTCATGGATCGTCTTACAAATGAACAACGCTTGCAAATTATTGAATTTTACTATCAAAATTCGTGCTCGGTTCGAAATGTTCATTTCTGGTTGAATTTCAGTTCATTTTTGGTTGAATGGGTACGTAAATAAGCATAATTGTCGCATTTGGAGTGAAGATCAGCCAGAAGCATTGCAACAGCTACCAATGCATCCCGAAAAAGCCACTGTTTGGTGCGGTTTATGGGCCGGCGGCATTATTGGGCCATATTTCTTCAAAGATGATGCGAATCGCAGCGTTACTGTCAATGGTGAACGCTACCGAGCGATGATAACAAACTTTTTTTTGCCCGAAATGGAAGTTCTTGACTTGCATGATATGTGGTTTCAACAAAACGGTGCCACATGCCACACAGCACGCGAAACAATGGCGGAATTGCGAGGCGAGTTTGGTGAACAGTTAATTTCACGTTTCGGGCCGGTCAATTGGCCGCCTAGATCGTGCGATTTGACACCACTGGAAGCACTGGAAGCCAACATCCATGCATTCATTCGTGAGATACCGGCCGATATGTGTGAAAGAGTATGCCAAAATTGGACTCAGCGGATGGGCTACCTGAGACGCAGCCGCGGTCAACATTTGCATGAAATTATCTTTAAACATTAAATAGCAAGGTTCAAACTATCGATTCAAATAAATATTTCATTCATTTTTTCGAATTTTTTGTGTTTTTTTTTTTAAAGTTCTAAACCTCTTAAAAAATCACCCGTTAGTAGCAAAAGGCGCTCCATTTAGCGAATCTTAAAGGAGTGAACTATCCTCAATAGTGAACCCACAAAATGTTATACAAATGTATTTGGTATAAAAATGTTTCGCAAGTATCTAAGACTGGTTGAGAACATTGAGAAAATGTCTCTGTGTATTTATTAAACCTGAAAGAAAGCTTTCTTTAGCACTTAAAAATATACAAATGTTAAAACATTCACATCGGACAAAATGTACATTTTGGATCAAATTCACGATTAGAAAGCCTTTAAAAACTCCCACTTGTAAAAGTGAACAATTTCAAATAAGTAAACAGGCCTGGTTCTTATTACAGCTTATACTATAAAATCATTGCATTATCCTTCTCCCTGCTTTAGAGAAAAAACTATGAAATTTCATCCAAATCGTCAGAGCCGTTTCCAGAATTGTTTGTTTGTAATAAATTAATAGTTTAATTCAAAAATCCTTTTTTTTCTGCCGAAACCAAACGATACTACCGAGCGTATCGGTAAATTTCGGTCCAAAAAATACGGTATAGAGCTGGTATCGTCTCGGTATCTTTTTAGTTCTCGATACCGATACCAAACGATCCCGAGACTTTTCAAATACCTTATTATTTGATTGCTTGCGAAGAATTAAATGTCGCGACACAATTTGTCCACATAGTTAAGAAATCTTAAATAATAGCCGAAATGAAAATATTTTTAATGGAGGCGCGGCCTGAAATTCCATGCCGAACTTTTTGAGTAATTTATTTATTAATGACGGCAAGTCAATTAGTTTTTTATTACAAATCCATAGTTATTTAACACTATTCTAGCACCTCTCGACCAACCAAATATTCGATCGTACCCTACGTATATGCTAGGACTAGCATTCATCTCATAAACACTTTTGTTCTATCACCATTATTTCGATTTTTGAGGCGCAGCCGCGCAACATTCTTTTGGCCCACCATTTTTCAAAATCGACTTTCTCGAAAGCTGTGGGTGGTCAAAAAAGCCAAAGGGTGGTCAAAAGTGGTCATTTAAATGTTTAAATTAAAATGTTTAAATGGTCATCTTTTACCAAAAAAAACTATTTCGGGCCAAGTGAACGTAGCTGTGGAGACGGGGACAGTGTCCCAAATGGCTTTGGGAAACACGATAGTAACAATATATTTTTAATTCTAATTACCCTTAAGCCCTTCTAAAGGCCCCCCTAATCCAACGACTTGGGAGTCTGAATCATAGTGATATAGTGCATATGTTTTGTTATTCTTTCCAGAATAAGAATTGAAATGATAGACCGGCGAAAATATTTATCCAGAACATCCTGAATGGAATTGTCGATGTGTCAAAACAATTGAGTACAAATGTTTTTCTGTTTATTGCTAAAAATCAAAAATAATACAAAAATAACATTAAATGCATAGCAATGTGGTGTGAGACTTTTCTTGTGTACTTTTTTGTTTTTTTGTTATTTTTTAAGTAAATCACCACTGCGAAGCGAGTCTCTTTTCAATGATAATACAAACTTGAATAATTGCACTGAATGCTCCTTATTCCTTTTATTCCACCTTTCACCCGGAATAAAAAGGATGAATTCTGGAATAAACAAAGTAACATCAAAATGGTTAATCCGGAATATTCAGTAAGTTGAATAAAGAAATGTAATATGCAAAATACTTATTTCAATTATTCTGAATGTTAAGAATAAGGAAACAAATTCAGTACAACAGATGGACATCATAATGCTCCAACCCGAATAAGTGAGAGAGATTCTACCATATTAACATTATTTCTTCTTTCTGATAAACGTACGAAGCTTCACTTCCGTCATACGTCATGCACCCATTTGCTGATGTATGTACATTAGGGTGGTCCTTTATATTGGGTTTTTTTGACATTCCAACTTGGAACAAAAATTTTCCTATAATTTTTTTCAGATTTTAATTTCACCCCCTGGTCTCCCTTTTTCACTTCAAGGTACAAATAATGGAGTTAGGGTGATTCTTATAACACGCAAAAAAAAGTCAGAACTTATAGATTAGATTCAGACGAAAAAAAATCGTATAGGAGGGGGGTCTATTTCCCCCCGTTCAGGCGGGATAATTTTCTAAAAATTTGACCCAAAATAGAAAAAAAAATATATTAAAAAACAACGGGACCATTTACAATGGCATGCTAAAGCTTTTTTAAAGCCATGAATCCAGTCTATAATATGTCTTTTAATTCAAGTTTTTATTGGAAATAGTTTCTTGAAAATAATTTTCAAACGTAAAAAACTATTATAGTACAGGTAAAATAGTGCGAAAAGTCTTTCGAATAAAAAAAAAATTGGTACCACCGTGAAACTTGGTGAAAACATTTCATGTACCATGAGAATGAAGGATCAAAAGAGTCTATAAAAATATTTCATATGGAAGGGTGTTTTTTTGAGAGGGGGGGGAAATTGTGGTGTATCAAACGGAATAAATTACCTTGGTACAACATAAGCATATGACACATGTTTTCAAAGTAATTTTTAATGCTGAATCAAATGACACCAAAACCAAGTCGATATGACCTCTGCGAAAAATGTTATTGTCGTTTTTATGGTTAGATAACTATATGCTCAGTATAAAAGTAAAATATTACCGAAAACTAGTTGAAAATAATGGTCCGTCGATGAAACTTGGCATCAATGGTTCATTTGTCATGAAAATCAATAATGAGAAGAGTCTATAAAAATATCTGTGGTTACAGGGTGTTTTTTTGGTGAGTTGGGGTAGTGGTGGGAGTAATACCATAAGACCTGTGACAAAAATGGTACCCCCATGAGATTTTGGAAAATGTGCTATTAACTTACAGAATGAAGAATCAAAAGAGTCTATAGAAATATTTTGCATGGAAGGGTGTGTTTTTTGAAGATAGGGGAAGTGTGCGGTTATTTTTCAAAAAATGGAAAAAGATGGTTACCCTCAAGAAACTTGGTAAAAGTGTTTCATTTACTACGAGAATGAAGAATTTACGGAGTTTACAAAAATATCAAGGAAAAAAGGGTGTTTTTGTGAGCTTGGATAAAGGGTGTTATTTGTATTTGGAAACAATTTTAGTTTTTCGAAAAAGTTGTATACATTCCTTCACCCATAGAAAACATCCTTCTGCCATATAGATATTTT
Organism: Dasysyrphus tricinctus; assembly: GCA_963921185.1. Lineage (NCBI taxonomy): Eukaryota > Metazoa > Arthropoda > Insecta > Diptera > Syrphidae > Dasysyrphus > Dasysyrphus tricinctus. Next base: position 87,889,087 of record OY992530.1, read on the forward strand.
TATAGACTCTTTTGATTCTTCATTCTGGTAGTTCATACCACATTTTAATAAAGTTTCATGAGGGTACCATTTTTGTAACAGGTTCTATGATAATAACCATAACCCCAAACCCAACTAACAATTTAACTTGTATAAGGTCTGATTTTTCGAATTTGGTAAACTATAGCTCGCATAGAACTAATATTAGGCTTTATTATTCAAGCCAACCGTTTTTCAATTTAATTTTTGATAATAGCCTTTTTATGACTTTTAAATTGAGATTGGCAAGTTGTATACAAGACTTGTATACTTTAGTATGAAAAAGCCTTTTCAAGGCTGTCCAAGTTGTTTTACTGAAAGTAAATAAAAACATTTTGTGTACGGCTTGCTTAAATAAACTTGTAACACCCGACCCAGCATCAAGATTTGACATTTTCTCTTAGTTGAAAGTATTCTGCAGCGGGCTTATCAAATATTCGAAAGTGTTCGTCATTTATATCAATAGATTAAAAACAAATAATTATTAAAAGACGTATTTATCAAAAAATAGTGAATAATTAATAAGAAGTTATCAAAATATTAAATGAACGTCGATTGACGATATAAAGCGCGCGCTCGCCAAAGTGTTTCTCGAATGATGTGTTGCTTGTATGAGTTCGTGTTGTTTTTTTTTTAACTTAAATAATTGCACAACTATTTTTGTTAATCTTGCAAACTTTTCTCGTAAATATATTTCTTTTTAATCTAGCAGAACTACGCAAGAAAAATGAATGCACATTTGAATATTTGTTATGAGTTTGTTTGTATGTACATAATTTTGTTTATTTTTTGCCTCAAATCTACTGTAAAATGGCACACGCACAATCCCAAAAAAAAACGATTTTCTTGCAAATATCTTCCAACCAAAAAATCGTTATAATATCGTTGTAAGGAATTCGGTATTAAATCATTAACAACTGCTATGTTTTGTTTAGTTATTCTGATTTGTATGTAATTTATTTTGAAAGATATAATAAAATGTTTAAAGCAAACCTATTAAAATGTGTCTTTTTTCTTGAACTATTTTGTTTTGCTTGTGACAGATGTTGCCCTCTGTAAGGAAATATAAAGTTTTTATAAAATGTTGGTAACAAACTTTTAGAAATGATTGCCTTCTTTCATGAGCTATTTCGTTTTGGATGTGACAGCTGTGTCCCTCTGTCAGGAAGTATGTATATAGTTTTTATAAAATGTTACTAGTAAACTTTAACAAATTATTGCTTTCTTTCGCGAACTATTTCGTTTTGCTTGTGACAGATCTTAAATTTAAGCATGAATGAATCGCAGGTACTTGCTTTTATAATTCAAGTTTTTTCTAAAGCTAATTTTATGTAAACAAATAAATGTTTACCCAAAATATAAAGGCGAGATGAACGATTGTAAGGGTTTAAGTTTTTCTTTCAAACGGTCAGAAAATTTATAATCAAAATTTTGGTTCAATAGAAATGGAAGTATAACGTGTGATATTTTAAAATCATTTACTCATTTATTTTCAAAGTTCTTGTCATAAGAATGTATGAAAAATGTTAAGGACTTGAAGGATCTTGTACATTGTATGTATGTTTTCAAATACTTAAAGAATCAATTGAATGTTTTCAAATACTTCAAGAATCAATTGATTCACACTTAAAACAAAAAAAAAGTGCATACCAAGATTAAAGAAAAACGAATTAGGTTTTTTTTTATAAAATCAACACATAGCCTTTACTACTCATTTCTTGATGGTCAAATTGTACAGGCTGTGAAGTATGCGCCAAGTGTATCAACTCATTAAAATTTGTACATGACTCTTCAGAATTGGAGATGGCCTAGTAGGTAGCGCGCTGGATCGGTAATCGAAAGGACGTGAGTTCAAACCTCGGAAAAGTCATGTAAGTTAGTAACATTTTTTCATATAAAATAAAATTCTTCACATTTCAGAACAAAGAAAAACGCAGTTTAAAGCCCCCTCCTGTGGATAAAATAAACCGATACAATAAAATTAATAAATATTAAATAAAATTGAAAGCAAACAAATTTTTTTTCACTACAACTGCATTGAGTGGCTTTTATAAGGCCTTAATGCAAAGTCTATATATGGCCTTTCAAAGGTCTTATTATACAAGCCATTTGCTTTCGTATAATAACTTGTTTATTAGAGCAATATTTTGCCTTTTTAAGGCCTTATTACACAGTTGATTGGAAGCAATTTGATTGTATAGCACTTGTGATGACAGGTTTTAAGGGAATCAAATAGCTTGTTTAATGTCAGCCAAAATGATTTGCATAAGGTCTGTTTAAGTTTCTATACAAGCCAGAAAATAGCTTGTATTAACACTTAAACAAGTTAAATTGTTAGTTGGGAAGCTCACCCCAACCCTCAAAAAAACACCCTTTAACCACAGATATTTTTATAGACTCTTCTTTTTATTGCTTTTCATGATAAATGAACCATTGGTGGCAAGTTTCATCGACGGACCATTATTTTCAACTGGTTTCCGGTAATATTTTACTTTTATACTGAAAATATAGTCATCCTTACATAAAAATGACAATAACTTTTTCCACGGAGGCCGTACCGACTTGGTTTTGGTGTCATTGGATTTAGCATTTAAAACTACCTTAAAAACATGTGTCATACAATAATGTTGCACCAGAGTTAATTTTTCTGTTTGATAGACCACAACTTTCCCCCCTCTCCCCCTCAAAAAAACACCCTTCCATGTGAAATATTTTTATAGACTCTTTTGATTTTTCATTCTTATAGTACATGAAACGTTTTCACCAAGTTTCATGATGGTACTAATTTTTTTGTTTTATTTATTCTATTTTACCTGTACTATTAGTTTTGTTTGTATTTTTAAGTTTTTAAAATTCTTTTTTCAAAAACTATTTACAATAAGAACTGGACTGGATTCATGGCTTTAAAAAAAGCTATATCATGCCATTATAAGTGGTCCCGTTGTTTTTAATAATTTTTTTTCTATTTTGGGTAAAATTTTTCGAAAATTACCCCTCCCGCCTGAACGGGGGGAAATAGACCACCCCTCCTATATGATTTCTTTTTTCTCTGAATCTAATCTATAAGCTCTGACTTTTTTTTTGCGTGTTATAAGAATTACCCTAACTCCATTATTTGTACCTTGAAGTGAAAAAAGGGGGACCAGGGGGGGTGAAATAAAAATCTGAAAAAATTAGGGAAATTGTTTTTCAATGTTTTGAATCGAATGAGGGCTATCCAAGACAATGTCCAATTTAAGGACCACCCTAATGTACATATAAAGCTTTTCTTGTCTCATGATAGGTACAGGAATAAAATACAAAAATAAATATTTTTGCTGTGAATATAAAAACAAAACTGGCGAGAGAGGTGTGCATTAAAATGAGGATGTCATAATATTGAGAATAATGAAAAACAAACAGTTAAGGATGGATTGTAAAAGTCAAAGTTTCAAAAATAAAACAAAAAACCGATACTTTCTTCAATGCTTCCTTGTGTTTGATATTTTGTTTACTTCCATTCCCATGATAATGTTATCAAATTCAAATACCTATATTTAAATGGATTTATTCAGTGAATCAAAAAGAACTATTTTAGTCACAGTACACACATTAAAGGTTATATCATTAGAGTTTTGATTTTTGTTCAGTTCTGAGCATATATACAAATTTTTGTCAAATGTCAATATTTGTTATTGTTCTTATGTGTATTTAAGTCATCACTTTCACAGTCATTTTGTATTTATGACAGTCTCAGTTTTAATTTGTTTTTGTTTTTACGTGTGCTTTTGTCATCACGTTCACAGCCATTTTTTATTTCCGACACTTTTAGTTTTGACTACTTGCGCAGTATAATACCTCAGATTTATGTATTGTGCATTTTAGTAGAATTTATATAAACCACAAAGCTTAAATTTAAATTTAAATGATTCTTTTACCTTCGATTACTTATAAGGCTCTGTCTGGGTTAAGGAAAACTGACTAACATTGGTAAGCGTCTTCGACAAAAAAAAAGGATTGCGATTGGGGAGTAAGGTACGTCTTAGAGTTCCTAAAAAAAAGCTTCTCAAAATTATTTAGAACGCTGTTTTTATACGAGTAGGTTGGGTGACCTGCATCATACTTGATCGGGAACTATTGATTGCTCCGAGCGTGCGGTCTAGACCATATGCGCAACAATCAGTCACGTTGTAGTGCTTGTTTTACCTCCTGTGGAGATCCCTGGGCAACTATCTGCGTATTTTTTATTTCGTAACTGAAATCAATTCCGCTACCGAAACAATAAGGACTAGAAATGCCAGAAATGATAACACATTTACGACTTTTGGATGTTGTTCTGGAATGTGAAGACGCTTCTTGACAATACAGAATTGAAGATCCTCAAAATGCCAGATTGCTCCAATTAGTGAAAGAATTCATGCGATATATACGAAAGACATCTAACACGAAAAGTGAAGTTAGATGGTTGGGCTCAAAGGGGTTTAACTCTACTCCGCAAAGGCACCTGGAAGTTATCATTAATCTGGCGTTTGATGATGGACAGACTAGCTATTTCCAACCAAATTGACCACTTCATGATCAGTCGGTTATTTAGAAGCAGTCTCTAGGACGTTCGAAACAGGAGAGGTGCAGACATGGGACTACCATCTGATGGTTGCTACCGTAAGATTATACGCACAGCTGCAGTTTGGAGATCCCAAGAAAACATCCGAATGACCAAGTTCAATACCGATAGACTTAAAGATCCCGCAGTCCGCCAACAACTAGATCACATTTCACAAGGATTGAGATCAATCAGTAGCATGGAGCCCACCTCCATTGAAAACCATTGGTGTGCTATGAAAAATGTTTCTATGTCCGGTTCTGGTGCTGAAAGTATAGTCGGTCGGTCGCAAGGAAGAAACATTTCCTGGTTTTCTGAAGAAACTTGGGCTAGGATCGAAGAAAAAAACAGCTCAAAACTCACATTGCAGTTAATCCAGCAGCAGGGAGAAACGATTTAGAGTCTGCGTATAGCATGAAAACTAGAGAAGTTCACCGAAGCGTGTTTTGTGATAAGCTTAACTATATCAACGCATTGGCAACATAAAAAGAAGAGGCCGCAAGTAGGTGTGACAGTAGGACCACCTACAGAATTATCAAAGAGCTTATAGGTGGCCAAAGTTCTAAACAACGCTTGGTAAAGGAAATAGACGGATCCACTGCTAGTTTCGGATGAGGACCACACCACACCAAACCCACACACAGAGAACTTTCCTGATAAGTGAAATAAGGGAATTATTGTCAAGCTCCCAAAGACAGGAGACCACTGTGCGAAAACTGAAGTGGATTTTTCGTGCTACCTGCTGTAGTCAAAGTAATAGACAAAACTGTCCTGGAGCGAATAAAAGACCACCTCGAAGACACGCTTAACGCCAAACAAGCAGAATTCCGCACTGGATTTTCCTGTGTGGACTACACCAACACCTTGCGGATCATCATCGAACAGTGCGCTGAATATCAGTCACTACTTCACCTGGTGTTCATCAACTTCGAAAAGGCGTTTGACAGTATCAATAGAGCATTTGTCTAGCCTGCTTTGCGCAGGAGGAGCATCCCGGATAAATTGACATTTGAACTACGCAAACGACGACCTATGCTTACTCTATTAAATGACAACATAGATGGAGAGAGAAGCTGATACCGTGTTGGGCTTACGATCAATAAAGCAAAAACAAAAGAATACGTCTTGGAACTTCCTCATCTACCCAAGTAGATATTTTTGAACAACCAGTAAAGATGGTAGAGAGTTTTCAATATCTTGAAAGTATTGTCTCTGCTAATGACGGGACCGAACTAGATTAAATCAGCTGAAACGGGATAGCAAAGGCTGCGTTCGCATTGCTGTCCAAAATATGGAGAACCAACTCTATATGGTTTAAGACCAAGCTACGATTGTTCCGCCCCAATGTTGAATCCGTGTATCTTTATGGGTGCAGTACTTGGAAAGTAACACCCGCTGTAACACCCGATTCTTGTGATGCATCTTGAGGATTTTCTGGCCTAACAACCGCTTCTGCAATGAAATGAGGAAATTCATGCAATGACAAGTCAGGAAACAATAGGCTCTATAATATAAAAACGTAAGTGGCAGTGGATTGGACATATGCTTCGAAAAAGTCACGAGTGCATTGCGAGTCAAGCGATGAAATGGAACCCTCCAACGCAGCGAGGCAGACTAGTGGGCCGACCTAGAAGTGCTAGGCAAGAACGGCTGAAGAGGAATCAGCAGAGCTGGGGAAGAGTTGGAGAGAGCTGAGGTATATCTCCAGAAACCGTACACGATGGTGCGTAGGAGTAGTGGAGGACTTATGCCCTACAAGGGGAACCTGACGGATGTAATAGGTCCAAGTTCAAGGAATTAAGTAAAGTTTTCAAAATTATTTTAATCACTGTTTCTGCCCACTGAAATTGTGTCTAAGAATGATAGCTGACCAGGACTTCGGACTTGAATATTTCGTCAATGTCGATATAATTTAAGAAGTAATTGTGATTGACATACATAAACAATGATTTAAACTCAATTGATTTTAATTCAGACATAGTGTAAGGTCAGCTTAATATGCATTAAAGTTTACGTTTTCCCTTTTTGTTATATTACCCAACTGGCCTCGCCCTCATAACTTTTTCTCGAATTGAAATTACAACATATAATTTAGTTCCTATGATGGTGCCATTAAGGAACCTATTAAGAACAATTTCACTTTGTATCACGACAAAGTCATAACATGAATTACCTTAAGGCACGATTAAATATAAAAACAAAACAAAAAAACAACGTATGCCTTCCTAAAACAGTGCCCTAGAAGAATAATAATTTGTGAGAATTCGTGAGAATTGTCACCATTATTTGTACTCATTCTTATAAAAATTGTTTCATTATAACAAAACAGCTTTTTAATGCGTGATGCCTACAGTGAAACTATAGCTAGCCGCGAATAAATTAATGCAACAAAAATGTTATTTTTCTTTATTCATATAAATGGTGGACTTTGTTGTTTATAACAATCATACTCAACCCAAAAAAAAAGAAGAAGAAGAGTAGTTACCTATGTAGGTGCAAAACATATACTATACTAAACATACATATCTCCTTATAGTATGTTGGTTTGTTAGAGTTCACAAAGATTTTATACGACTAGCTTCAAACCAAAGCGAGATTAAAAATGCAAAACTTTCCATCTTTTATGATGTCGTATCCACACAATGCGTGTGGGACATTTCACCTTTCAGCAAATATGGTTAGAGAAGCAAGACAGTGGGGTAGAATATCGTAAGATTTGGAATATTCTAGCTTAATTTAACCATGTAGCTATATGTAATTTTTACAATATGAATATAACGGACGATTCAATAGTTTTTTGCTTTTTTGACAAATCAACCAAAATTTGTATGGCTATCTTCTGTGTTGTTATTTTCATATATTGTTTGACAGATCATGGGAAGAGTGAAGCCAGCACAACCTCCACAAATTATTATTTAACAAGGCTCTTGACAAAACAGCCATGAGAAACATTTCCGGCTTAATGGATAGGTTAGTAAGCAAAATTGTCGTATTTGAGCTGAAGAGAAACTCAAAAAGAGTTAAGAGCTGGTATGACATCAAGAAAAAAACAAATCTTTAGTATAGTTTATATGAGCTGATGGCGGTATCATCGGTCCATATTTCTACGGCAACGAAGTGGCCAAACGTTACTGTCAGCACTTTTTGTTGCCTCAAACTGATGCCCATTATATCCAGAACATTTGTTACCAACTGATGATTATTCCGTTGTAAGGAACAGATAGTAACTGATTGGCATCAACTATCAACATTGTGTTATCCACGTGGTAGCCATCACATACAGGTCTCGTCCATCCAGACTTGACGTGCTAGACACATTCATATAAGCGCAAGTGTGGGACAAAGGACAAAAATAGCAACTTCAATCTTCTTTCGGAAATGACTGTCTATACGATTCGGCTGAAATCTTGGACGAGCCTATCAGAAGGTTCCACCAACATTCTTGAAGACAGAGACCTAGAAAAATGTGGAAAAGTGGAAGAACTGATGGAATCAACGGAAGCAACTCCCGTTCCAGTCTGGCTGAACCTTTTTCGGGTTACTACGAAATATTCGGAGCCTAGGCCTATACAAGCTTTTGATCTGGCTCCCAGCCTTTGAGTTATTATAAGTGTCTGGTCCTCCAGGTTGGGGGTCATGCCGTGTCAGAGTAACTTTCCGGCCATTTAAAATTATTAAGTTGCACAGCATCAACAATATTTGAATACGGATGGATTAATTGTTAAAGAACCTATAAAACAAAATAACTACAACGAACTTCAGACCTGCACGTGGAATATCCTGTCTCTCTATAGGCGACCATGTGCAGCCGAATATTTAGCAGAGGCTCTAGACTGCACTACAAAAGCAGATATCACCGTCATCCAAGAAATGCGATGGGATGAGCTGGGCAAAAGAAAACTGAAAGACTGTGGCATCTACTACGGTGACTGTTACCGAAAACCAAGAAATGCGTCTATTTGGATGTGGGTTTCATTGTTAGAGGCCGACTTAGGCTGAGGTTGAAGCTTCAACTATGTAAACGAATACCTTATGACAATTCGCAACAGGGTTTAGTTCGCCAATCATCGAATTTGTTGCGGGGTGAAACATTGTGGTAGCTAGTATGTAGTTCTCATAGTTTTCTATCCTAAATGGGACTTGGCAAACAGTCTGGTCAATCAACTGCCAAACAGATTGACTACATTGCGATTGACGCAAGGTAGTATCAAAAATGTTACAACGTTCCGAATAGCCAAACTTTGATCGGCCAACTACTTTGTTGTAGCCAAGGCTATCCAAACCAAAGTCAAAACAGAGAAATACTGTGAGAAAATTCGATGTCGGGTGACTGCAGTCGCAAGAAATTGCCAGGTCCTTTCCCGATTGACTCTTTCTTAAAAATCCTATGCCTATGTGGACGCCTAAAGCCATTCTTCAAAAGTCCATACCAATGTGGTCTTAGGCCAGAAAAATCCACCATCGATCAAATATTCGCACTGTGCCAGAGATACTCACCACCTTTTCATTGATTTCAAGACCGTGTATGACAGCATATATAGAGACGAGCTTCATAAAACAATGTCTAATTTCGCATGTCTCCCAAACTAATCCGTTTGTGCAGGAAAAGGTTGGCGAATACACGCTGTTCTATCAAGCTTGACAGGCGAAGACTTCATGTCAAAAAAAGTTTAAGGCAATGTGATGCGGTGTCATGTGATTTCTTCAACATCGTTCTTGAAAGAATAGTGCAAGACTCTCACGTCAACACTAGAGGCACAATTTTTCAAAAGTCCAGCGAATTATACGCTTAAACGTACGATATTGATATAATTGGACGAAAAAAGCGTGATGTTAGTGGTGCTTCCGTGAGTATTGAGAAGGAAACTTAGAAGATGGGATTAACGGTGAATGAAAGTAAGACCAAATATATGCTGTCTCGGACAGAACGTCACCATATACAACTATAATTTTGAGCAACTAAGGTGTCCCTGTTATTATCTTGGTCATGATGTATGGTGCAGAGGCATTGTAACGAAGTGTTATACTTTCACTTCGCCCCCCCCCCCCCCCCACACGAAGCGTTCAACAATTAATCACCAATCCGTCACCGTCAATGTATAATACAACCACTGCCATCAACATCAACTATCAGCACCCTACATCGCCATAAATATAGGTACACCATCACCCTTATATCTACCTACACTAATATCAACATACACCCGCCACCACCCACCGAATGATCAACAGCTACAGCACACAGAATTCAATTGTATACACTCTTGTATAAGCAAACAACAACAGCGCACCGCATTTGGTGGTGTCGACGTCATACGATTTTTACAATCGCCCTCCTGACAGTTCACACTTTCTTGTGGCAGATGATGATTCATCATGAGGAGGTATGAATTTCCGAAGAGGTAATAAGCTTCAGCAGTTTCGGAAGGTTTTTTTTTTTTTTTTTTAATCTAAAGTTTCGGAAGGTTTTTTTTTTTTTTTTTTAATCTAAAAAAAAAAAAACCTTCCGAAACTGCTGAAGCTTATTACCTCTAAATAATAAAAAAATATTGTACTAATTGCGAATTTCAAGAGACTTAAGTTTACAACTATTCATCGTTTGTAGCAACCTTGATAAGCTTTGGTACTTTACTTGGTGCATCCCTGATCATTTAAAGAAAATCTTTTTAAAAACGTTTAAAACCCGTTGTTCTCCCTTGGGTTAGAATTGGATTCCTGCCGTTGTTCTCCCTGCCTGCTACTTGGAGTCAGGGTTGCAAAAGTCGATACAATTGTACTTTTTTCGACACACTCAGCTCTCCTAAAGTACACAAATACACTTTTATAAAATTCGATACACTTTTGCATTCAACGAAAATCATAACGTAAATTAAAAAGAAATAATAGCTGCGTTTTTTTGTTTGTCCATATGGAGTTTGGCGAAAAAAACGACATCGGGACATTTCAACATTTGCCTTGGTCTGCCATTTTGTTCTGAACTATCTTACCAACAAACATTTGACATTTCTATACAAATTATCGATAACACAAAGACAATGGTAGTCTGGCAATACCGTTTTTATCGGGACAAAAGTTAGCTCCAGTCAATTATCTGGACTTAGCTAACTCTATATGTACATAGTTGTTGTTGTATTTAACATGTAAATTGTTTTGCTTTGTTATCGTTTTTTTTACACAATTTTATTTGGACATACAAAAAAACACAGCTAATATGACCTTTCAAAATGTATACTGCGGTACCTAGGCTAAATTTTGTATATAACAGAAGAAATACAAATTATTAAGATAGTTTGTTCGAGAAGATTTAAGAAAATGGATTTTAATAAATCCAGATTTCAACAATCTCGCAATTAAAAAATCGAAAACATTAAATTTATCAAATTAAAATCTCGCAAAATTGAAGGGTATCGCAACAAATTCCTACACTTTTGTAATAAAAGTTTCACATACATATGTACCTATGTACCTGATATGTTTAATTACATAATAAACAATAAAGAGAATTGCACAAGTCCAATTGGACATAGGTACATAACTTACGTTCACAGTTCCCATGCCAAAAAAAAATCAAACTTTCAAATCGATTTGCCACCTATTCTGTGCACCAAATTGAATAAGATTCAAGGCGAAAAACGTTTGTCTTGGTCTAAATCACCCATTGAATCTTTAATTTACCCTTAATTAATCAACTATAGACTTAAAAATGGAAAATAATTATTTTTGGATGCAAAAACCATTTGCATGCAAATAATGCCTTGAGGTGAATATTTGTTTTACTTTTTTTCGCATGCAAAACAATTGCCGGTCCATTGTTTTGCATGACATTCCACGACAGTAATGTTTTTCTTGCATGGAACTGTAAACCAATCATGCAAACAATAAATTTTGCATTTAACCTCTATTATTTTTAAAATGCGAGACTATTTGCATATAGATTTTTTTTGCGCACGGGAACTGTTAACTAGACTATAACAGCAAATGTGGACAAAATATTATTTTGATGAAGCAAATCAGCTAGTACAATTCGATACACTTTATTTTTATCTTTCGATACATTGCTGAAACACGATTTTTCATCCCTGCTTGGAGTTGGTTCAGAGCTACACTCGTAATTCTCCTTTGGACTAGCCTTGGGCTGGAATCAGATTCCTACCGTTGTTTTCCCTGCCTGCTCCTTGGAGTTGGTGCAGGGTCAAACACGTTGCTCTCCCTTGGATTAGCTTTGGGCTGGAATCAAATTCATACCATTTAATGTTAGTTATTTATTTATCAGTTAATTCGTTTGGTGGGAAATTTTTTTAAAATAATTTGTCTTTTATTTCGGGACCGGTGATAGCGGTCCATTCTTTGGTCTTTGTTCTCTTTTGTCCTTGATTTTATTCTATACCTTTGTTTTTTTTTTCTTTTTTTTATTTGTTCTTTGAACAAAAATTATTCATTTATATTTCATTTTTATCTTGAAAAGATTCTTTGTTTTGATCCACGCGTAGCCACCAAGCCACGGTTTCCCATAATAAATAATTTTTAATAAATCTCTAAATTCCCCATCAGGGAATTAAATCAATTGTGTTTTGCTCAAATCTTTTTGAAGAAGAATTTTTAACTACCGGTCAAGGCAAACTACCATAAAAAGTTTCCGTGTGGCCACCCTATAGCGTAAGTACCTTCGCCCCTGTACTTACCTCTATTAAATTTCCTTTTTATCATATAGGTACTTTTAATTCGACCTGAATTGGTATTCTTTTTTTATTCGCGTTAAAAATTCGGCGAATCCACCCCCAGCTGACTAGCCGGTTAGCTGCATTGTCGTTGCAGTTGTTGTTGCAGTATTTTGACTTGTCTCTGTTCTGCCATCCTTCGTTGATCGTTTGACAGTTTGTATGTTAATTCGATCTTATTTTTTGCGTATGCACATATTATTGCTTTAATTCGTTTGTTTTACATTAATTTATTGGATTCCTAAAGGTACCTAATCCTATAGTTCACGGTTTTCTAGTAATAACTCGTCATCCTAATATTCTGTTAAAATTCGGTCAAAAATACTGCAAAAATATACTGTCAAAAGTACTTGATGATAATCCTTCTACGATTGAGGACTTGGAAGCCAGCATTACTTGTGTGATTGAGCAGATATGTATCTAAAAAAAGTGATCCAAAATTGATCTTTTTGACATTAATTTGCCCAAAAATTTGAATTAAATTGTCTTCAAAAATTAAATGTTATGTAAAAATAAAGATTCTACCACCCAATAATTTCATTTAATATTTTTTTTACTTAAAATAAAAAATAAAAGTTCTAAATGAATCAACCGTTGCAATTTATGTATGACTTTTGTGAGGCATTGACTAATTGGTTTATACCTCTCTTTTACAATTTTCTTACAACCGTAGTTTCGTGATATTGTTGAGTTGTGGTCACGACCTTTAATATTTGACTATACTTTACTACAAGTTTGCTGATTTTTATTTTTTTTTTTTTACTTTTTCCTTATTTTCCTTTTACACTGCCCCACTGTTCCATCTTGTATTATGTTGTGCTCATCATCCTGGAGAAATTAACAAGTCAGACGCGTCAGACCGACAAAAAAGTTCACGAGCGAGGAGGTTTTTTTATAGTTTTTCTCGACGAGCAGGCGAGTGTTGTTTATGTTAGAGCAAAGCAGAAATCGGAATACCGCCTGCATTTTTTTTTGCATTGTTTCGAATTCTTCAGAGGAAAATGAAATCGAAAATTTGACCTCAACTGCGCGCAAAGCGCTTGCAACTTTTAGTTCTCATCATCTATAGTTGATTTTCCATTTTTAAGCATTTCACTGCAGGCAAGAAGCATCTTTGAATCTACTTCACCTTGGGGCTGATGGTTGCATTTGGATTCATTGTCATTATCGTTAGCGATATTCAGAGCCAGTTGTTTCTGCTTGCTGTTGATGCATTGTGTTGTTGGAGTCTAAGTAAGTTTTCTACCTAGATATTTTGGTATGTGCACTGCACAGCGCGCAATTGTACATAGATGTAAAGGGTTTAGATCACGGGAAGAAAATGTTTGATGAAATCTGGAAATACCTACCTAGAATTAACGCCCTTAATCTATAATTGACGAAGGCTCATGGGTATGTGATGGAATTATACAAATTTTTCCACTTTCTTTAAGCTACTTTGTACCTATTCTTTTTTTAAATTTTCCATAAAATTCAAACCAAAAGCACTGTGAAGCTTAGACAAAGATGAATAATGATTACGAAGAAACAAAAGTAAATGCACTGATATAAGCTGCAAGTTATTTTTAATGAAAATCTTTTAAGTCCTCCTTAACTAAATTATTCCACTTACTTTACAAATGTAATAGCAATGCATAATTACTTTCGTGCTGTAGAATAAAATTGAGGTCATGACGATGACGATGGAGAAGCATAAAATACACTAACAAAATTCAATCATAATTAATTTAATCCTGAGTGGAGTATAATTTAGGTAGGTAAGGCGTAATTCAATGTACCGGGATTTGTTGTTACTGATGATTTTTTTTTTAGGACACGAGATAAAATATCCTGTAAAGGAGCTGATATTGGAAAAAGGAAGAGCTTGAAAAAGATGGTAAACTACGAGATTCCCGGCAGGATAAGGCAGTTTTTATTCAAGAACTTAAAAAAGAATTCGTGAGTTCAAAAATAATTCACCAAGTAGATTCCTAAAATATCTAATGAGGGATGCTTTAACGGAATACTCCTTATGAAAATCAAAAAAATAAATAAATAATTAATTGGGTGGCGCAACAGCTCGGGGAGAGCCAGGGCCTAGTGACTTACAAACTCTCAACCATTCCTGGGTGCGTGTTGTTGGCAGGAATGGAGGGGACCTACAGTTTTTTGCCAAGTCCGAACGGCTAGATGAGAAGCACTTATTCATGACAAGTATACTCTTGGAGGATTTGTCAGTTCCTCGCAATATGGAAATCAACTATAAGCACCTAAAAAATCCCTAAACCCACCAGTAAAATCTCAAGATGGTAAATGGATCAGAAACTTGAAACAGAAGGCTAATCTCCTTGTTTTGGTTTTGAGCCATTCCCAGCAAATACAGCTTAAGATCCCTTAATAGTTTGTTGATAGAAACGAGAAGTTGCCTAGCAAAAAATTACCAGGCTTCGATCTAATAACTGATCAGGGCCCAGATCACGTAACACAATTCGATTGAACGATCATCGTTTCGACTATTACTCTCTCTATATTTCCCTGGAGACGTGAATAGAGACAGCTACAATTGAAACGACGATCGTTCAATCGAATCGTGCTACGTGATCTTGGCCCAGGTTCTTATGGAAATGCCTTCAATAGCCTTCAAAATTTAGATTTGTATCACATTGTTGGACCTACATAAGAGAAACCATCAAAAGAAATAACATCTTACAGACCCATAGCCATTTACACTAAACATAGTATAAGATTTGAAAAACTGCTTTTGAAAAGGCTTAGCAAAATAAAAGAAGAAAGAGGACTTATTCCAAACCATCAGTTTGGACTTAGATATAAACATTCCATGAAAGACCAAGTTCTTTGAATTTAGAGCAGGAAAAATGGGTCCAGGGTGTGAAATTCTTAGTAAATTCATGAAATATTAAAATTGATATCGACGCGAAATTGCACCCTCTATAGCATATCCAAAGTCGCCCAAAATCCCCACATGACTTTTTGTGTAGATGCATTTGAAGAGATGAAGAGTGGTTAAAATTGGAGGTCTAACACTGAAATATTTTTTCTGTTAAAACCTATGATACATGTTTCAAGGGTAGGTACCTTTTTGCGTTGAATCTAACGAGAATTTCATAAGAGTAAAAGTTTTTTCGTGGGTTTTTTGGAAATAATTCTACACCTGCCCCTACCCTACCCATCTGTATTTTTGTTACCTGTTAAAATTCAGTTTTGTCTAAGGACTTAAGTCACGAAAAAGAATATTTGTTTATATTAATAAATCGTTTTAATTTATGGAAAAAATTGGAAACATAAAATTAATTCAAATAAATAAAAAGTCATCTTATTAAATTTTTAAGTTTGATCATCTCCATCGTCCAACAAATCGGGATCGATATCGAGCGCTTCTTCCGAAGTTTTCAAATTTTATAAAACTCGTGAAAGACTAGTGGAACTAGAGTAAGGAGTGAGCACAAATCTCGTTTAGTTTCAGCAGATATCGGATTAGAACTCTTGTATCTTTTTTTAAGCGAAGGTTGGAGATTTTGGAACTTTCCTCGCCTTAGAAAGCTTAAAAGTTTAAAAGCGAGATTAAGTTTATGAAACTCTCGTTAATAAAGTGTCCGGCCTACAGGATTGTTTCGCCCTTCTTTATAAAAATCGTACATTATTCTTATATTTAAATGAGATGGAAGATATCTCTTATCATTTGTTCGTCTCGTGTAGTGACTTTCATAAGAGGGAAACGATTTTATTTATAACTATTCCAGAAGTTTTTAAGTCTTTATTTTTAATTGAGGTTGCAATAAATTTTGGCTTTTCATCCAAAGTCTTACAAAAACAATCTTTGCACACGGCAACTCTCTTTCCACTACATTCCAAAAAATATTCATGTATAACTGCTCTATCTTTTAAACTATGTATTAGGTTTTCTCTTGCGGGTAATCAATTGAATTGAATTGAAGAAATTTTCAATAAATATAATGCGATCCCAATGACCAATACTCATCGAATATTTTTGTTCGTAGACCTTCACTAATTAAAGAGGAACATTTTTTTTTCTACACTGTTTTGAAGTCTGTAATGCTACCGCTTTTACCACCTTTCCACTAATATTAACGTAACTCTGTCCGCTATGTAACTGCGCACTCCTTTTCTTCCTTATAACCCTAGCGCACTTTTTTACGTTATTTTCTGCCAAATTACCTTGATTATGTATGTTTTCAGTTGGGGTATCTTCATTTGCTGGGTCTGATTGGCTTGATATAGCTTCCATTATTCCATTCTACTTCGGAAACAAAATCATTGTCATCGGAGCTGAAATCCTTAGCCGTGGTGCTATCATCAGAATCCAAAATACTTTGCATGTGAGGAGGCAAAGATGGAGCTGGATTGACGTGAACATAATATGCTTCCTATTGTAGAAATGGGTTGTGTTGTTTCTATATAAAATGTTTATCAAATAATTGTAATGCATTAAGTTTATAACATTATTCAAACTTAATAGGTACTCACCACTGACGAGATGATTTCTAGAACGATCTAAAGCAAGTTGTAATATATATTTACTTCTTACACTCATTTTTTTTAAACAAAAATCGCAGTTGTTTTAAAATTAAGTTTTTTTATAATGAATTGAAATTACACAGCGAATGCGAACATAAAGCACGAAAACATGAGATTACGGTACCTACTTTAAATTTTTTTCAGAACAATAGTTGAAAGTGAGCAAAAAATATTTCTAAACAAGAAAATATAGCTGTCTCAATTATTTCTTTTCACAATTATGTACAATGTGTGACAGAAGTCAGTATACACCACTATCCACTAAATTGCTTATTACTGAGTAAAGTGTAGGTATACTTATTTTTGCGATGGTGCATTTTTTTATGAATTCTTAAAGAGTGTTTTAGTACCCAAGAATAAAAGAAAGAGTAAATGAAAGATTAATGGCTGATTTATACTGTTGGGTACTAGGGCACAAGATGACTTAAGCATTATGAGCAACAAGATTATTTCAAATCTGTTTGGTACTAAAAGCATAAGAAGGCTTAAGTCCTTTGGAGCAACTTTATTATTTCAAAATATAAAATTACTATAAATTCAAAGGACTTAAGTCCACTTATGACCTTAATACCAAACAATCTTAAATATTTCCTGACTTATGCCCTTTGTACCTACTAATTTATTTTTATTGGAAAGAGTAGCGCTAGACTTATGCCGATAGGACCAAACGATAGAGAAAAAAAAACTGACTTAAGTCCAATTGAAATCCGAAAGTCGAATTTTTTGACTTAACCATTTTCTATCTGGCACCAGAGAATTTGTTTCTATAATCAGAAGCTGATTTAATATAGCTGTATAGTTTATTCCAGCCATTTGATCCATTCATGATATGTAAAACTTCTTTTTTTTAAAAATAGTTTGTTCCAAAAACAAGTCACCTATGTTTTCACCGGACCGGACAGGAACCAAAAAAATGAAAAACGTCTTCTCTTTCCCCCTCGTGGTTTTCGCCTTGACGTTGGCGAGGGGGCTTACGTTATGACCCTCCAGCAATCCAGCTGCAGGGGCATACAACTAAGAAAAACCAAATAAAAAACAGGGATGTTCATCCAAACAAATATTAATGGAATTATGGAAAGTATACAAAGCAAAGAAATCCGAGCGGGGATATACGCTCAAGTGTCGGCAGAGGTCACGGCTGTCGGCGAGGGCTTGGCTTCGCAAGAGGCTAAGTCGCCAGTGACAAAAAATGTATACAAGGAACCGACCAAACCCGTCTTAACTAGACAACCAAATGCGCTCAACCTTGCAACATCTCTTCTTCCTGCTCTAGATAGCTTGGCTATTGACAGTAGGGAAACCTTGAACAGACCTCCCTCTATAGGAAGTCAAACCGAGGATGAGCTGTTGCAAGACTCGAGTCAAGAAGAGACAACGCTGAAGCCTACTGCACCCCTCAAAGTTTCGAGGCAACGCAGTAACTACAGATCCTCTAAAAGATTCGTGAGTGCTACCGAGAAAAAGGATCCAAACACTCTCAGTGCGAGAGACAAGGCCCTTTTGAAAAAGCATAGAAAGTTGGTGAAGAACTATGAACGTCAGTTGGCAACGACCGCCACTACACCCACTGTTTCCTCCCAACCACAATTGAACGCTAAAAAGCCAGACAGCGGAAAAGTAATTGCTGCCACATCTAGGTCTATCCCTAAAAAGATAAACCGCGAACAGGCTAGCAACAACTCTACTGCTCGTACTGGCTCAAATTCGAATCTGGCGACCTCCAGTAAGAAACAGCAGACCAACGCTACATCAAACCTGAAAAGGAATGAGATAGCACAGGTAGGCAACTCTTCTGGAACGAAGCCAGGTTCAACTAAGAGAGCAAGATCGGAGGAGGCAACCAAGACTGATGGTTCTAAAAAGCTTAAAACCAATAGTTTTGACACCACCCCGATCGATCTGCAGGTGGCCATAATAAGTCGAGACGACCCGGATGGGAAAATCACGGCAAAAAATTGGTTACTTGTGGAGAATGAAATCCTCAAAGCTATGATGGCGACATCAGAGAATGATAGTTCTGACGACTACACCTTTGATGGGGCTGGATGGCGGAAAGGAGTAAAAGTGGTTTGCTGTGGGGACCAGAAATCCCGGGAGTTTCTCACTCAAACAATCGCCAATATTGGCGAACTGTGGGAGGGGGCTTCTCTCGGAATTCTTCCCGTCACATCTATTCCGCTTCGACAGCAGGTTAATATATGGATTCCTCCTCCTGCAACGCACGAGGACTCATCCATAATTAAACTGCTGGCGAAACAGAATAAGGAGTTCTCCATACTCGAATGGAAGCTCCTGCATTCCAGGAAAAGTTTCAGCGGGGAAGGGAAGGACCTCTTGTTCATAATTGACAAGACATCTGACCTTCTCCTCAAAGAGAAAAGGGACGTGTTGAGATACGGTCTCGGAACCGTAAGGGTAAGGAGGCATGATGGCAAAGGGGAGTCAAAAGCTGCTGGTGGTGCAAATTAATTTGCATCACGCAATAGCAGCAACGCACGACCTGATGCTCTTCATGTCTCAAGAGGCCGTGGATGTGGCCTTAATCCAAGAACCTTGGATTCGTAAGAATCAGGTACAAGGATTGAGGTCAAAAAACTGTAACCTGTTCCACTCCACGTCTGAAGGTGAAATAAGAAGTTGTATTCTAGTGAAAAAATCAATTAATGCTTTCTTTTTATCTAGGTACAGTAACAGAGACAATGTGGCAATCAGCGTTGAGACCAAGGAAGGCAACTTCGTCTTGGCATCAACGTACATGCCGTACGAGGAAGAAGACCCACCATCAAAAACGGTCCGCGACCTTGTTGGTTACACCACAGCACGAGGGACACCTTTGGTGATGGGCTGTGATGCCAACGCACACCACACTCAATGGGGCGGTAAGGACATCAACAAAAGGGGTGAGTCAATTTTTGAATACATTCTCTGTTCTAACCTCATGTTATGTAATAAGGGTAATCACCCAACATTTCGGAATAAAAACAGGTAAGAAATTCTTGATCTCACTCTCATGAGTAATAATGATAAGATTTCTGTAGGAAACTGGAGAGTCTCACCTGAAGAATCCTTTTCGGATCACTTTAGGATACTCTTTTCTTTAGACAGGAATCAAAATGATACTAAACCTTTTAGGAACCCAACTAGAACAAATTGGACAGAGTACACAAAATGGTTGAACGAGCGTATCGACCCACCTGAGGAAGAAACGCTTTCGATCACCTCAACCATTGACACTGTCGTTCAAAACCTAACTAGTGAAATGAGAACGGCCTTTGAAAAACACTGCCCTATATCTCGTAACATTAAACCCACTAACCCACCATGGTGGAACAGTGAACTTAAGAAACGAAGAACAGGGGTCAGAAAACTTTTCAATAAAGCCAAACTGAGCAAATTAGAAGTAGATTGGAATTCATATAGAGCCGAACTTAACTCATACACCAAAGAGTTAAGAAGGGCCAAAAAGGATTCATGGGCTAGACACTGTGAATCCATTGAGAACACAAGTGAGGCGGCGAGACTTCGAAAGGTCCTTGCCCATAACCCCACGACTCCGGGATATATTAAGCATCCCGACGGATCGTGGTCGAACTCGAGCCAAGAAACACTTGAACTCTTTATGGAAACACATTTTCCTGACTGTAAGAGCCCTGAGGACTCAGGCTATAAACAACCAGACTCCTTAGAAGCTCTACAATCAGCACCAGAATTGGATCAGGTTATCACAGAGCAGAAGATTATGTGGGCAATAAACTCGTTCAAACCTTTTAAATCAGCTGGACCAGACGGGATTATTCCGGCATTTCTTCAGCATGCTCTACAGATAATCACCCCATGGCTTAGGGTAATCTTCAAAAGTTGTGTTAAACTTAGATACGTCCCTATCAGCTGGAGAGAGGTTAAAGTTGTCTTTATTCCAAAAGCTGGAAAACCGACACATTCGACCGCAAAAGATTACAGACCAATAAGTCTCTCTTCGTTCCTCCTCAAGACACTGGAGAGAATTATTGATCTGCATGTTAGAGACCTTCTCAACCCAAACATTTTGTGCAGCTACCAACACGCTTACCTTAAAGGTAAGTCAGTGGAGACTGCGTTGCATGAAGTCGTTTCACAAATTGAGAAAAGTCTCGAGCACAAAGAGCACACCCTGGCAGCATTTTTTTACATTGAGGGAGCGTTTAACAACGTAAAAACGGAGTCCATTAAATCTGCTCTGGAAGAGGTCGGAGTTGAGCCTGCCATTGTGGACTGGATTTACACCATGCTCAATGGTAGAATCATAAACTCCCGACTGGGAGATGCTTTCGTTGAGAAAACTGTTACAAGAGGCACACCACAAGGAGGGGTAATTTCACCTCTCCTTTGGATCCTAGTTGTTAATAAAATTCTTACAAGATTTAGTAATCAGGGCATTAAAATTGTGGCATATGCGGACGACATAGTAATTTTGATATCGGGTAAGTATCTTACCACCATCAAAGATATTATGGAATCCGCACTTAAAGAACTATCTTCTTGGGCAGCACAAAACGGTCTCGGGGTTAACCCTACAAAAACTGAACTAGTTCTGTTCACGAATAAAAAGAAATTAGGGGACTTTACTCCTCCTATGCTTAATGATATTCCTCTGAAACTCTCCAAAGAAGCTAAATATCTTGGAGTAATCCTTGATTCCAAGCTAACATGGAAAAGAAACACAGAGGAAAGAATGAAAAGGGCACTCGGCGCTTTCTACACATGCAAAAAAACCTTCGGTACACGTTGGGGTATGCGACCGCAGGTTATCCAGTGGATGTACACGGCGATTGTTCGCCCCATACTTATCTATGGTTCTATCGTGTGGTGGAAGGCTGTTGAAAAAGTTAGCTATCTCAAAAACCTGAACAAGGTACAGAGACTAGCCTGTATAGGAATAACGGGGGCACAGAGGTCTACGCCACAAGCAGGGTTGGAAATTATTTTAAATCTTCCAGCCCTAGACGAGCACATTAGATGCACAGCAGCCAAAAGCGCACTTCGACTCAAAGAACTGGGCTCTTGGAAGCACAGCACCTATGGTCATGGGTCTATCTTACAAAGGTATGACACAGTGGTCGGACTTGATGTGACGACTGATTACATACCACCGAAAATAGATTTTAACAAACACTTCTCTATTTCAATACCCGAAAGACATGGTTGGGAACCCAACTCACTTATTAGTGAACAGGGTATCCCCTTCTATACTGACGGGTCAAAAATGGAAGAAGGAACAGGAGCTGGGGTGTTCTGTGAAGCCCTTAATATTAGAGAATCATATAAACTCCCAGATGAATGTAGCGTCTTTCAGGCTGAGATTTATGCTATTGAAAAAGCGGCAGAAATGGTGCACAAGAAAAAACTGAGCTCGTCGGAGATCACATTTTTCGTGGACAGCCAAGCCGCTATCAAAGCGATAGCCAGTGAGACTATAAGATACAAAACAGTGACAAAATGCCGAGACATACTGAATAAAATTTGCAACACTAACCGAGTCAAACTCTGCTGGGTTCCTGGACATAGCAATATAGAAGGGAATGATATAGCAGATGAACTGGCAAGGAAGGGGTCATTATCAGTAAGAAACAGTAGTAACCAATTAGATATGGGACTAGACATCCCGATCGGTGTGGTTAAAACGAAAATAGACCTAATAACGAAAGAGCAAATCAATAAATCCTGGATTACCAGGAACGATTGCGTTATCTCTAGAAGTCTATGGCCTAGAATTAATGAAAAGGAAACTCAGTATATTCTATCGCTGAGTAAAAAGAACCTTAGAATCCTGATAGGTGTACTAACGGGTCATTGCGCCATTGGCACAATGGCCACCAGACTGGGTGTATTCGCACCTGACTTCTGTAGGAGCTGTCAGGATGTAGAAGAAATAGAAACCATTAAACACCTGCTCTGCGATTGTCCAAACCTCCAAACAAATCGCCTCCGTTACTTCGGAAACAGGTTTGTTGGAGAACTGGACGATCTAGCGCAGGTCCCAATGGCAAATATGAGGAAATTCATAGAGAGCACAGGCTGGTTTGCAAATGAGCCAGTCTACTTGAATAATTAGTTTAGGAGCATCTCTGCTTTCTTTTCGTAAGGGGATCACAATGGACCAATAGGCCCCCGTGTACGCAACAGCCTTTGCGCTGTGCACGCCCCTCCTAACCTAACCTAACCTTCCCTTTTATTGCACAACTCAAATAGAATGGGAAGGTCTTGTCTGTGTGGTATAAAATGTAATTTTAATATTTCTCCTATTTTACGGAAAATTGTCGAAATCAATTCTGTAGAGTTTTTATTTTGGAACTAGTTTGCTGCACCAAGATCAAACTTAAGCCTCAAAGAGTCCATTTGAAGTGTTCTTGACATAAATAATCAAAGTGAATCCTTAAAGAATCGATGAACATTGGTGCTATACCAGTTTCAATGTGAATCATATAGTTTGGCGTCGTAGATGGTAGTTTAAAAACACGCTTTAAAAAAAATCTTAGCAATTTTTCCACATCATTGTACTGCTTGTTGCCCCAAACTTGTGCTTATTAAAACATTATGGATTTGGAAGCAGCTTGAAAAATTTTGTATTTATCTGAATGATGAATTGATTTGTTTTCAATGCATTTCTTCCAAGAAACACATATTGCAGAATTGGCTTCCTTAAATTTAGTTTGGACATGAATTTTTTAAAACAAAGATTGCTGGATATTGTGACTCCTAGATATTTGAATTCTTTAACGACATCAATCTCCACTGATTTGTACTTCCATTGTTCATACGATGCGTATCTTCCATGCCCTTTTCTGAATATCATTATCTTAGATTTGGCTAGATTTATTGTAAGGTTCCATTTGTCACAATACCTTTCGAGAATATTTATCATCCTTGGGAATTGGTGAGGTGATTCTGCTAAGAGAACAATGTATCGTTGGCGTACATTAGAGCTGGAATTTCTTCCCCTGCAATGCAATCCACTAAATCATTAATAAATATTGAAAATAAAAGAGTACTTAGGGTACATCCTTGCTTTAAACCCATTGATGAACTGAGTTCCTCTGAGAGACTCTCTCCATCCCAAACTGATATAGAGTCATTCGCGTAAAGTGCTCTTTGAATTTCAATTATTCTTGAGGACACGCCTATGACAGCGAGTTTGAAAAAAAAGAGACTCTCTGTCAATGCTGTCAAAAGCTACTTTGAAGTCTATGTAGAAAGCGTAAAATTTTGTCTCTGTTGTAAATATACTTCTGCTATGTTTACCAAGAGAAATACTTGATATATTGTAGAATAACCCGCACGAAAGCCAGCATCCTTTGGATTGTCTTTCGAAGATCGAGAGCAAATGCGCTCAAGGATGTACTCCAGGAGAAAGCGGCCTTCCTTGTTCGGTACCTATACGTGCATTGAAGTCTCCCATCAAAAGAAGATTAGGTTCTGATAGTTACTAAAATTGAGATAGACTGGGAAAATTAAATGTTTTACTCCTTGCTCTTGAAGCGAAATGCCGTAGAAATCTTCATGCCTTTCAAATTTTCAAGATATATAGAAAAATATATAAAAAGCATTTAAGTCGTTCTTTAAATTATATAAACAACTAGTAAAAAAGCTTAGCGCTCAAAATCAAGTATGCCAATTTTTACTTGAAAAGGTAGGAATATATAAAAAAAAAATATAAAAATCGTTGAAGCCGTTTTCTTAGAAATTATTTTTTTATATATAATATGTAATTTCAAAAGAATAATTTTAACCTTTTTTTAAAAATTAAAAAAAAAGTCTTTTTTGAAAATTTTGATAGCAATATTATTTGAATTTATTTTAATAATAATTAATCTAAATCCGTTAAGCTGATAGTGAGAAAATTCAAAATAAAAAACCACTTTATGAGAGGTACTACTAAAAATGCTAGGTGCAAAATTTTATAACTTTTGTAATACATCGTTCTAATTTTAGCATACAGAAAAAATGTAATCAAAATTGTAGGAGCTGTTTTTGAGAAAAAAAAATATTTTCCTTAACGGTTTTTTAACTTTTGTATGGAAGGTACCGTTAGTTTTTCATAAAAGTAAAATGTTTCCTCAAAATATTTTCGAAAGTATTTGAAACCTCTGAAGTATCAAGCTTCAAAAAAATCGACCATGTTACTTTTGAAATATTTGATTTTCAACAAAAAAAAAATAAGTTACACGACTGGGTCGCACGTACTTGCTCTTATATTCAAGACACTGTGGGCTTAAGAAAATTGTATATAAAAACATGGAAATTATGAGAGAAAAATGTAGAGAAACCTGAAATACGACATTTAAATTGGCTTAAAAAAAATTCTTTTGACAGTTTGAGGTGAAAAAAAGAATAACAACTTAATTCTTGATTGAATATGATTGTATGTAAAAATTAAAATCGGTGGAGCGGTTTTTTTTAAAAATAATTTTTTTATATAAAATTCTTAAAACATTTAAGAACATATTTTGGCATGCAAACCTTAATTATATATTTATGTGTATATAAAAACAAAATTTAAAAAAAAATTGTCAACCCGTTTTTGAGATATCAAATTTTCAAAAAAAAATTTGAAACTGTTTTTAAAAACGCAAAAACTTTTTTTTGAAAGTTTTGATATGCAATATTATTTAATCTTATCTGAAATTTGTATATAAGAAAATTCATCTAAAATCCGTTTAGCTGATAACGAGAAAATTCAAAATAAAAAATACATTCTGTGATAGGTACTATTAATAGTTGCGTAGTGTAAAATTTTATAATTTCTGGTTGTAGAGCGTACTAATTTTAGTATATGAAAAAAGTTTAATCCAAATCGTAGGATGACTCCTAAGACTCCTTTTAAGCAAAAAAATATTGTCCATTGCGGTTTTTTAACATTGTATGGAAGGTACCGTTATTTTTCATAAATGTAAAATTTTTTTATAAAAATATTTTAGAAAGTACTAAAAAACTCTTACAGCCCTATTATTGACACGATTCAAAACTAGTTTTAACATAAAACTAGTTTTATATAGTCCGGGAGCCCACCGTAAGATTACCTATCTCATCGCGGCCACGCAAAAATTGGATGCCAACCGATAGCTTTAGTCCAAACATTTACAAAACTGCTGGTCGGGCAAGCTTATCTGGTCGCAATGGTTAGAAAATGCACTTTTCAGGTTTCATTTTCCCCTAAATGTACCTATAATATAAGCAACATATATAAATGGGGTATCAACTGAAAGCTATGACTGTCCTCTACACGATACCATTGGTCGGACTGACTTTTTTTGGCTGTTACGACGCGTCCGACTATTTAAAAGAAAAATGGTCTTTTTTTAACACTGCGTCTTACATCAGGGAAAACTGAGTAAAATCATTTCAAATGGTTAGGAAAGTGGCCTTAACCACTTTTTTTTTTCATTTTCATCCAAGGATGCACAAAATCTCTAATTTTAGAAAAGTGGTCGGACTCGTGGCAACAGCCAAAAAACTCTGTCCAACCATTGCTATCGTGTAGAGGACAGTCCTAGCTTTCAGTTGGTACCCCATTTATATAAGTTGCTTTTATTATAGGTACATTTAGCGGAAAATGAAACCTGAAAAGTGCATTTTCTAACCATTGCGACCAGATAAGCTTGCCAGACCAGCAGTTTTGTAAATGTTTGGACTAAAGCTATCGGTTGGCATCCAATTTTTGCGTGGCCGCGATGAGATAGGTAATCTTACAGTGGGCTCCCAGACTATATAGAACTAGTTTTACGTTAAAACTAGTTTTGAATCGTGTCAATAATAGGGCTGTTAAGATTTCGAGTTTCAAACAAATCGATTATGTCAGACAGACAGAATTGTGCCACCCACTTTTTTGGTGTTCCCTATCATCGTATTATCATGTTTGATTGTTATCTCAAATTTTTTTTCGCACGAATCCAAAACTTGCCTTAAAGTATACCTATATCGCAAGTAAAAATTTAAATATTTTTTAAAAATCCAAAAAATATTTTTTTTTTTTAATTTTGGTACACAATACAATTTATATCTTTTGGTAAATGCCATATAAAAAATATTGCAATCAGTCATACCATTTCGAAAAAAATCGAAAGTAAAAATAATGGAGGTACCATTACTAACAATTTTTTGACAAATGGTTTTCTACCCAAAGGTAGCCTTTACTAGAAGTAATTTTCGGATTTTGTTAAGAAAAGATGTGGAGCCGTTTTTGAGAAAGATACCATTATGTAAAATTTTTGGTTCTAAGAAAAAATGCAAAAATGGTTGGTGGGAGTGACCAAAAACACTGAATTCCAAGTTTGAAGAAAATCGAATTAGCCGTATAGGCTGTAGCTCATTAGACAAAACTATGAAACCCATTTTTACGTCTTCAATATCATCGTAATGATAAGCCTGATCAAAATCTCGAGTTCAATTTTTTTTCACGTATGCATGACATGTATTACCTTTATATCGCAAGAAAAATACAAGTTAATGAATTTTTTCGGAGCTTAGATTTAACGTATGGTAAAGTAATTATTAAATGGTACTTAATTTTGGTTTACCATTTTTTCAAAATTTTATATTAAACTCCTCCCTAATTAATTTCTTCACAAATTTGATTATTCATTTAAATTATTTTTTTTTTAATTTTAGGGAATTAAGAATTTTCTTGATTTGAATTTTTTGTATCATTTGTTATTATTGAAAAGGGATTAAGTCCATTTGGGGCTTAAGCCCCGTTAATTTTCTTTGAGCATTTTAATACATTTACATATACATAGTTGCATTTTAAAATTCAACATTTTTATAATCTAAAATTAATCACCCAAGTTTATTTATCGTCATCCGAATTTATTTACAGTTGCCTATATGTTTTAATACATTGAAACGCCAAACCTTAAATATCTCGAAACATGAACAAATGGACTTATACCACCTTCAAAAACAACGCCTCATGTATAGTTTTAGGCAAACGCTATTACCACCACCAGGATTTCATTCATATTTCAAATGCCCAGATCAAATTCGTAATACGAATTCATAAGAACTTGAAACAAATAGTACGCATACGCCCAAGTGCACAATCAAATTTTATAAATAGTAGTTTTAAACTTATTGCTTATTGAAATATCAGGGCATTTATGTGTGTAAAATGCTTAAGTTCATTCCATAAAGAACGCTACCCCACACAATGAAAAAAATCCTTTGTGGGAAATATTCCATAGTTTCAGATAGTACACAAATTTGAAAAATGAATCATGTTTTCCACATTTTTACTCGAGATTAGTATTAGGATTAAGAGCCAATGTTTAAAAATAGGCTAAAAGTGGGTGAGATGGCGCAGCGGGGGAGATGGCGCACCTTTCATACCTCGTACATTTATTATCCAATCAAAACTTTTAAACCTTTTAAATATGCGCTTTCGCAATTAAAATCGAAAAAGCCCGTACTCCCGATTCTTTCATGATGCAAAAAAAGAAAAAAGTATGACACCAAAATCAGGTAGGTTTAAGAAACTTAATATTAAGATAAATGATTGCAGAATTGATAAAAAATAATGTAAGGTGGGGTAAGTGCATATTCGGGGTAAGTGCATACCCTGCCCAACAAAGCTACAGTTTAGTTTGAAAAAAAGTTTTATTTATGAACACGGATGCTAAATATATTTTCTTTATAAAACAAGAAAGTTGGCAGCACTGACAAATGTTTTTGTTTACATATTTTTGACATTTTGAAATCAGTTTGTTTTTGGTTGCCGGTAAAGTCAGGTGTGGGAGAAATTAACTCCGCTAGTTTTTAATTTTTAAGAAAAAAAGAAAAGAAAAGTAATAAGTTATTATTTAAATGTTGTTTATAATAAGCATGTATTCAGTATTGGTGATTAACTGATATAGATACGTTTTTGGCCATCGTATGCACCTGCCCCTTCAAATTACTATGAAGGGGGAAGTGCATAACTGAAGCCCGGGGTAAGAGCATTTTTTAATATGCACTTACCCCAGTATTATTACATCAGTGTAGCTTTGATTTAATGTATTATTTATTCGATTTTTTGCAGACCAACATGAGAAATTATCAGAGAAAAACAACAAGAGGCATGATGTTTTATTCCCAATCAGCATTGCTAGAAGCAGTCACCAAAGTTAAAAGCGGCCAAATGACAAGCTACCGTGCCAGCGTCATATACAAAATTCCAAAGAATACAATTATCTGCCACGTAAAAGGGAATAGAGGAGTTTAAAGTAGGACACATGGTTGAGACTGTTTTTGTTTTTTACTAATTTTATTTTTAAGGGCTTGGAGCCATGCTTAAAAGTTTGTAACTTAATAGGCAAAATACTCCTTATTTATTATCCTTTACAACAAATAATTCATGCAGCAAACAAAAAAATTTTCCTCAATGATATGCACTTACCCCAAATCTGGGGGAAAGTGCATACCATGGGTCTTATTTTTTGTTTTTTATTTATAAAAATTTATACGGTTTTGAAAAAACAGCAAATAAGCTTTTAAACTAACCGTAATAAACAAAGCTTCAAGGCAACACCATCGATTTTAAGAACTGTGTTTTTGACATGGGTTTGAAGCAGAACTTTTTATTTTATGGGCCGCACTTACCCCACCTTACCGCAGTTTTTTGAAGGTGAGATGGCTATTCCACAACACACTTTTTTGCTTTGGTGTACTGTGGCCGTATACCATCTCACCCGCAGAACGATTTTTTTTTTTTTTATTGTAACTTCGTTATGTTTTGCATTGTTTGAAATTTTCTTAAAGGGCCCGTACGGGATACCAGACATATCTACATGCACAATTAAGTGGTTGCGAACGCAAACTGAAATTTTATGGTATTGACTTTGGGATTATGCATGTGGCATATGTTTGGTATAACATCTCCCCCACCCTATAGGGGGAGGTGGTTTTTCTTAATAGTTATTAATTTTTCAAATAAAATAAAAATAAAGTTCATACAACTTTGAAAAATTGATATTGTGTACATAATATAGTAAAGAATATATATTTCAAATTTAAAAAGTGAAAAGTACTTTACTATGGAAGATATTAAGAAAACAAAAAAGGTATACCATCTCACCCGCTTTTACCCTATTAAAAAAAAGTATAATAAACAGATCATGTAATTTCTATAGTATTTTAATTGTTTGTTGCATAATTAAATTTTTTCACCAAGCTTTCGAAAAAACAAAACAACTGATTTGAGAATTAAATTCTGAGTTGTTAGAGTAAAAACTGGTAGAATATGGGAATATTAATTTTCATATCAAAGTAAGCTTATTTGGCCTTATGTCATTTAACGACAGTGACATAAGGCCAAATTTTAAAAGTTGGCTTAGTGTCAATTCTGCAAAGTGACATAAGCCAAATTTGGCCTAGTGTCACCTTTAAAACGGTGCAGGGTTAAAAGTCATAAGCCAACAGTCCATAATAGAATTTGGGTCCCTTGAGTGAATTAATAGTCCATTAATACATTATGAACTTATAACCCAAACAAATTTGGCAAAATCACATAACAATGTGGGTCGTAAGCTCACAGTTTTTTTAAGAAAATGGGACAAAAGTCCATACTTAAGTCAAACAAACAATTTACTTTAATATTTGAAGAAAAAATTAATTATGTAATATCAATAAAAAAAAAGAAACAAGAAAATTAAATTCTTTAAATGCAAAAGAAAACTTTTTTCATTGATTTTTTTTTCTCTCGATCATCAGTAGTTTTTGTTGTTTTTTCATTGACCATTTTTAAGTTATAATTATTTTTAATTGCCACATCAAAAAAGTCTTTGAAAACAAATTGTGTATCAATAATTTATTAACTACCCCTGAAGATGTTATGAGGTATACTGTAACTACTGACATATACTGTAACTACTATGAATATCTAAATTATCAAGTGGGAAAGTTTTGGATTTGAGCTTTTCAAATAAGCCCCTATCGACCCATGACAAAATCTGATAGTGCTTCTGAATGCAAGGTCAAATGACTCATTGACTTGATTATGATGAATTATATCGTTATGTTATAACAACACTTCTATAAATGCAGCTGTTTATAATTTGAAAATACATATAATAATCTCTGAGATAAATCCAGACCATTCTTACTTAACAAAAATTATTAGTAAAGACATAAGTTGAAGTATACTTGCGTACTAGCGAACCTAATTAAAAAAAATTAAACTCAAAGTCGTTACTAATAATCTTTTCAATTAATTTCAATGACCATTTCTTTGTATAATTTCTGTGTAGACAGCATGACACAAGAGGGAGAATACACAGCAACTTATTTTGGCTCTAAGACCATCTTTAATTAATCATCACTCACTTCAGCAGGTTTACATTTTTTCTACTATATACCTAAACGTATCATCTTACAAGGCATTCATTTTTGTATTTAAGTGTTTTTATGACAAACACCAAACTCGCCAACAGTATGCAATCTTCTTTCCTGACATCCTTTTTTCCGTTTTCTAACTTTCCCTCTCAACGTGCAAGTGCATTCAACCTTAAAAGCATTTCTTTGAAAGAAAAAAAAGTCTGCATCTACAAGAAAAGAGATCCTCTAACTGATGGCCCTCGCGAACTCATAGCTAAATAATGTAGGTAGGTATACCTAGATAAACAAAATAGAACCAGTTGCAATTTTCACCGTATTTTCCGGAGATGGTGGCAGAGTGCATTCAGCCCTGCCCTAAACAACTGTTGTTTTCGTTTCTATTTTCATTGTTTTCTCATCTCATTGGGTCTTTCCGTTTCCACTATATCTAGAATGTATATGTAAAGTGTTGACCCCTTCAACATCAAGTACCTCTATTGACGATGTTGGCTCCTTTACGAACACCTGTATATTATTATGTCTAAACTAAAAGTAGAAGCAACCGAATGTAACTATCCATTTTAGCGGAGATCTATTGATATTCTCATTTAGAAAAAAGATAGGGGAATTTCACAAGAAATACAAACACGAAAAAACAGCTGCCATGTTGGAAGGTAAGGAGAACTTTGTCAATTTATACTGGCCCTGATAACAGAATCCAATTAATGAGCTGCAGAGTGAATTAGACTCAATATTGATATTTTTGCTACAAGCGAAATGTCAAAAGTGAGTCTGAATCCCGAACGATGATAACGAACATTTTTAATAAAAGATGTATCGGTCCGAAAATGAGTATACATACTTGTTTTACAATATCAGAATTTAAAAAAAACACTGTTTTGACGATAAGTACTACGCCTTTGGTGGCACTCAAAACAGCAGGCTACTACGCCACTGGAGGATCAGCAGGCACCGGAGAGCCTGGTGGCAAATAACTTAGTAGGCGCAAAAATGCTTTACCACATCAGCTAGTACTACGTCCCTGGTGGCACTCAAGCAGTACGCTAAGACGCTCTGGTACCGAAGCCCCTGGTGGCAATTAACTTAGTAGGTGCAAAGTGCTCTATCACATCAGCAGTTACTACGCCCCTGGTGGCACAAAAACAGCAGGATAAAATGCTCTGGCAACTAGGAAGTTTAACTTCGAACTAAAACCCCTTGGGGAGCTTCAAAAAAACAATAAAGCTATATGACAAGATCGTCTCGAATTGTCTACGACCGGAAGTAATATGATTAATGAAACCAAATTCACTTTTATCGTCTGACTTATCGTATGACCGAAGGGGTGATTTTCGTTCAGCCAAGCAGATCCTCATGTTACATTTTCAATAAAGACCGGATGTGAACTATAAAAGTGATGAACCAAAAATGATAATATAGATTTTGCTGTAATATCACGTGTCCATAGTGCGTATGAATTGAATGTGGTGAAGTACAATACTCACTATAGTAATAAGATAATAACAAAGTAAAGAAGTGGAGTAGCATGGAACGCTTCGTTACAGGATTAAAAAATACCCGACTGGGTCGCACGTACTTGCCCTTATGTTCAAGATGCTGAGGGTTTAAGAAGATGTGATTGAGGACATGGACATTATGAGAGAAAAATGTTTATAAGCATGAAATACGATATTTGAATTAGCTAAAACATCTTCTTTGATAATTTAAGGCGAACAAAAAGAACCCCATCTTGATTGAATATGATTACATGGACAAAATTTAAAATGGTTAAAACGGTTTTTTTTAAATTAATTTTTTATAAAAAAATATATTTTTTTTTTTTTCAAAAACGGTTCCCTATCATTATGATAAAACTTTTTTCGTATGCTGAAGTCCATCTACTTCCAAAAATTTTTAAATTTACACTATACTAATATTAATAGTATAGAATGATTTTTTATTTTGATTTTTCTCATTATCAGCTAAAGGGATTTATATTATTTTGTTTAAATACAAATTGCGAATAAGTTGATATAATTATTGCATATCAATATTTTTCAAAAAAGAAAGTTTTGAATTTTTAAAAAAGTTTCAAACTATTTTTTGAAAATTCAAAGTCTCAAATACTGGTCGAAATTTGTTTTTTTAATTTTGTTTCCATATGCATATATATACAAAAATGCTTAAGATTTGCATACTAAATTAATTAAATGTTTTAAGAACTTGAGTTTTTCAAAATTAAAAAAAAAAATTGCGACCAGTATTTGAGACTTTGAATTTTCAAAAAATAGTTTGAAACTTTTTAAAAATTCAAAACTTTCTTTTTTGTAAAATTTTGATATGCAATAATTATATCAACTTATTCGCAATTTGTATTTAAACAAAATAATATAAATCCCTTTAGCTGATAATGAGAAAAATCAAAATAAAAAAATCATTCTATACTATTAATATTAGTATAGTGTAAATTTAAAAATTTTTGGAAGTAGATGGACTTCAGCATACGAAAAAAGTTTTATCATAATGATAGGGAACCGTTTTTAAAAAAAAAAAAATAATATTTTCCTTAATGGTTTTTTAACTTTTGTATGATAGGTATCGTTATTTTTTCATAAATGTAAATTTTTGTCTTAAAATATTTTTGAAAGTGTCAAAAAACTCTTTAGTACCACGTTTCAAAAATAAATCGATTAAGTCGTTTTCAAAATAGGAACATATTTGATTTCAAAACAAAAACTTTGAAACATTTTTTAAAAATATAAAAATTATTCTTTTAAAAATTTTAGTTCACAATGCCATTTATATTTGTTAGAAGCTTTTGTATAAGAAATGTGTTTAAGCCAGTCATACTTATTGAAAAAAATCAAATAAAAATGGCTATCTTTAAAGTAGGTGCCAGTAATAACCATTTTTTGAAAAATATTTTTCTATTCAATGGTAGCTTGCTCTTACTAAAAAAAATGTAATTACTTTTTGTTTATAAAATTTGTGGAGCCATTTTTGGGAAAAACTGCGATTATGTAATATCGCTAAAAAAAAAATGTATGACAAAGGTACCGTTATTTTAGTTTCTAAAGAAATGAAAAAAAAAACTCGATTAGACTAAACAAAAAACGCTATACCAAGTTTAAAGAAAATCGATCTAGCCGTTTAGGATGTACACACAGCTCAACGGGCAGAAAGAAAGACAGACAGGATTGTGAGACCAACTTTTTCATCTTCTCTAACATCGTAACTACAGGTTTGATCAAAATCTTCAGTTCGATTTTTTAAAACTCCGATCAACCAGTAGATAATGAAATAAGTAGACACTCAATAACTCGATATAGTGAAGTAATAAAAACCAGGCCTGTTCACTCTTTCAAGATTGTTCCCTTTTTCGAGCGGTAGTTTTAAAAGGCTTTCATTGGTGAATTTGATCCAAAATTCACATTTTGCTCCTCATTTCATTTCCTCAGTGTTCTCAAGTAGTCTAAAATGCCTGCGAGACATTTTTAAACAAAACAAATTTTTAAATAAAATTGTGTGTGTTCACTATTGTGGATAGTTCTCTATTTTGAGATTCACTTAATTGGTGGTCGACTGTACTTTTATGTTTTATATTTTATATTTTATATTTTATATTTTATATTTTATATTTTATATTTTATATTTTATATTTTATATTTTATATTTTATATTTTATATTTTATATTTTATATTTTACATTTTATATTTTATATTTTATATTTTATATTTTATATTTTATATTTTTTATTTTATATTTTATATTTTATATTTTATATTTTATATTTTATATTTTATATTTTATATTTTATATTTTATATTTTATATTTTATATTTTATATTTTATAGCAGATCGTTCTAGTTCTAGCACATACAATTTTGTCTATTAAAATCGAAGGAATCGTTTTCGAGAAAAATTCAATGTTGTTTAACTGATTTTTTAATATTATAGGAGGTACGGCTATTTTTTCATAAAAGTAAAATATTCTAAAAAAAAGTTTAAAAAAATGGATTAGATCGTTTTCGAGTTTAGCTTTACAATTTTTTTTTGTACTCTATCCGACGTAATTCTGCTTTCCAAAATTCTGTCAATTTGTATAAAGAAGAAGAAAATATCTCCAATTCTCTTTTTTTTGTTTAATATAACCAATATTAACAAGATAAACCAAACTGTTGAGCCAATAATACGCACTACAAAGCTTATCAAAATTGTAAAAGCCTAAGATAATTCAGTTTTTGTTAACTCTATTCTTGCCAAAAACACGCACACAGGAATGGTTGAGGGTTGTAAGTCACGAGGCCCTGGTTCTGCACGAGTACTTGCGCCACCAAATGTATTTATTTTAATTTTTCTTAACGGTTTTATGGAGGGAACTGTTATTTTTAAAGTTAAATTAATCAATAGTCCATCTTGCCAATCACTTTAAAACCACAATTTTAAAAAAATCACTGCAGTGGCTTAAGAGGTTCATTGAGGTACGGAAAGACAGATGGACAATAATACGAGTCTGACACAAAAGACATAATGTTGGAGAACATCGTCCTCAATTATGTTTTGACGAATCCAAAATATTGTCTTATTATTTTCGTATTATCAAAATTTATAATGTTAATTCTATTGTGTAATGTTCTACTTATCAATTCAGCCACACAGACTTGTTTTATTTTTTTGAAAATGTCATAATATTATTGTAAAGGAAATATTGACTCTTAACATTAACGAGAACAGTTGAAATTACCCAAGCCCCTTCGAGCTGTTGATATGTTTTCGTTCTTAATTATTTTTTTTTGTGTAGATAACAATTTGCTTTCCAAAAACCTTTTGAATTTTCCTACAAAACTGTGCAAAAAGAAGTCGACTTCTTTTCAATTAATTGCAGAATTTTTGCATACACAGAATTTTGACCCTAACCCTAAAGGTTTGCCACCGAAAGGTAACCTTTGAACTTTTTCTTAAAAACATTTTTTAAGCTATTTTTGAGAAAAATAAGATTTTTTAAATTGCTAAATGAAATTGTATGGCAAGTACCGTTATTTTTGGTAAAAAAAAATGTGTTAGGGAATGCCAAAAAAACTGAAATGTCCATAGTTTGAAGAAAATCGATCATCGATTTAACAGCTATCTTGGTTCTAGTTCCTGTCTCAGCTGCGTCTATATTATGTTCAGGCAGTTACGCACGCTAAGGGTGAAATTTTCTATGGAACTGTCAGCGACATGATTACCTACTGTCTCAGGTGACATAGGTAAATCAGGTTTATAGCACTATAAAAATATAAATGGTCATGTAAACTTTTAAGGCTTTTGATTTTAATATTTTAAAGAGGTTGGCTCAGACAATTTATTTTAAATTTTGAGGGATGTTGGCTTAGTTATACTGATTTTGATTTTTGGTGATAAATTAAATCTCCAACTTTGTTATGCGGAGTGAATATATTAGTTTCACAGTGCTAACAACCGTGTATGATAATTCATTAACTCTTGAGTTCCTGTAGATGGCAATGGTGCAGTGGATGTAAGAGGTAAGTATTCGAGCCCCACTCTAGTCAGCATTCTTTCTTATATTCCCCCCTCTTAGCAGGATGCCACCCGTGGGATTTAATGAGATAATTAACACCTTGATTATTGTAAGTATCAAACTGAATGTTCTCAGCAATTTTTTTCAAAATTTAATTATTTTTAAGCAAAAATATGAGTTTTCGATGAAATATGCAAAAATTTGCCCTAACAGATGGCTCTCAAAAGGTAGATATTGTCACAAAACATATTTCCAACATAGTTAGTCTCTTCTTAATGGTGTTACCGGGAAAGTATATGCCCCAGAGTTATACAGGTCAAACTTCCTAAGAATTCATCGCACAAAAACGCTATCTCTGCTCTGCTGATACAGTCAACTCCCTCAAAGTCGAATTTCACTCTTACTCCCCTCAAATTTCCATTCTATATGTAGTTCTCTCTAGTTCAAATTTTTGCAAAACTCTCTCTAACTCGAACTGATTTTGATATCCCGTGAAAATTCGACTTCGAGGGAACCCACTGCATATTTTTATTATACATAGATACCAACCTGATGTTGAAGATTCTCTGTGATTATAATCTGAAAAGGAATGAAAGTTCCAAGGAAAAAGTGATATAAGTTATTCGTATACTTTCACAAAAAAAAAATTTTAAGTTCCATAAGGCATTAGCATTATTGAAATGCAAGGGACTTGCAAGCAAATCATGATGGGGTTCTATTTCAAAAATTTTATTGTATGACTGTTTGTACCTATCCTTCTGTTGCATGGCACAAAAGAACTATAAGGTTGCAACGACTACAAAAGCATTTAATAAAGTCCAAGGACCTATATATGTATATATGATTCATTTTGCATCTAATCCCATTACACATGGTCATTCTAAAGTGATAAGCAAGGCAACAGCCAACATTGGAGTACCAAACCACAATATGAGAATGTATAACATGAAATTTTAATATTCCAAGTTTTTAGTATCAACTTTTATTATGATTTTGGACATTTGTATGAACTTATATTAAATCGGGATGTGGGTGAATTTGTTGTTGTTGAAAAAAGGATAGAAAAATATTCAATTTTTGATGTACCAGGTAGTCCAGTAAATAGAGCAATTTCACTACTGATCAAATGGATAAAAATAGAGGTTGAAATATTACAGAATTTTTCGAAGGTAGGTAAGGTATACAATTTAAATATAATTTAGCGACCTTTTACCCATTGCAGAGGTGGTGCCACGCGCACTTTTCTTCAATTTTGGTTTATTAAAAAGCGTCTGCACCTATATGGATTAAATTTTTATAATAAAAATAAAAAAAATTTCATACAGAAACCCACTGATGGGGGTCACGCCCTTTTTTCATATTCACATGAATATCAGTTTCTTAGCAACTGTCCTAGCAAGTTTAAGCGATTTAATATTCAAAAAAAGTTAAAAGCCCAAATCAGGCCCCAAAGTCTCATTCATAGCAGATTAAAAGAATTGTACCTAATATCGCTGCTAAATGGACAATAACTTTATATTAAAAAATCACTTTAAATAAGATCCGCCCACTGCCACGCCGACTTTCCTTCAATATTAACCGCATTTTTGTATCAACATAATCTGATTCGGATAAATTTTTAACACGTAATTGTAAAGGCGCGTCCACATTATGTCGAATTGTGTAGATCAACATCGTTGATCAACAGTGTTGAGTAAGTGTAGACGTGTTGATCGACAAAGCCAATCAACATTTGTTGACCCGAACGTAACCCGATTCAAATGGATAGCAATCGACAAAGCTGTTCAACAAATTTCATTTTATTGAACACATTTGTAGGGTTTTAAATTCATGAACATAATTTATTGGTTTTGTGCGTTATTAATCACATTTTTACTAGATGAAAAATGCAATATTTATTGTGAATAAGAATTTAATGTTAATAATATCGTTTTAACTTTATTGTTCACAAGAAAAAATAAAAAAAAGTTGGGTACCACCAGGATTCGAACCCTGAACCCCTAGGTTGGATCCTGACGCATCAATCAGAAAATTTCAAACCACACAAATGTTTGCTACGAAAGTTTTTCACGTACACACTAGCATGTTGATCAACAATGTTAACCAACAATGTTGATCGGCATAGTGTGGACCGTCCTTAAAATCTACATGGGATCCTGCTTTGTGTCTGGATCTATTTCAATGTTCCAAAAATTTGTTTTCACTCTGCTGTCTTTGAGGCTATTTACTATATTGTGAATAACTTCAGTAGTGCAAAGAAAACAGGCAAGGACACATGCAAAATAAAAACGCGTAAGGTAAAAAGAGACGGATATATAACACTGATGTCACCAAGATCCTGTTTGTTTTATTTTTCATGTTTTGATTCGAATCAATTCATGTGTAACTAAATTCATCTATTGTTTCTTAAAGATGGCTCTTTTGATGTACCTATTGATGATTGATGTCTGTCTGTCTGTTCGTCTACAGCCTAAACGGCTCGATGGATTTTCTTTAAACTTATAGTGGTTTTTGGTGACTATGCCCACACATTTTTTTTAGAACCAAAAATAACGGTACCTGCCATATAATTTTTTTTAGCAATTTTACAGCCATATTTTTCTCAAAAACGGCTCGACAACTTTTCTTAAAAAAAATCGATAAATTTACTTTAGTAAAGGCTTCCTTTGGAAGGAAAACCATTTTTCAAAAATGGTTATTAATGGTACCTCTCAAAGAACCATGTTTTTACTTCTTGATTTTCTTCAAAACGATACGACCGATTTCAATTATTTTTTTTATACAGAAGCTTCCAAAAAATATACATAAATAGTTTTGTGTACCAACATTTTTGAAAAAAATATTTTTTGGATTTTTAAAAAACTGTTTCAAATTTTTTTTTGGAAAATTAAATATTTCGAAAGAGTTTTTTAGTACTTTCTAAAATGTTTTTAAAAAAAAACCGTACATTTATGAAAAAATAACAGTACCTTCCATACAAAAGTTAAAAAACCGCAAAGGAAAATATTTTTTTTTGCTTAAAAACGACTATTACGATTTTGATTAAACTTATTTATACACTAAAATTAGTAGGATCTACTACCAAAAATTATAAAATTTTACACTTAGCAACTATTAATAGTACCTGTCATAGAACGTATTTTGTTATTTTGAATTTTCTCGTTTTTGGCTAAACGGATTAAGATGAATTTTTTTATACACAAATTGCAACTAAGATCAAATAATATTGCATATCAAAATTTTCAAAAAAAAAGTTTTTGGATTTTGAAGAAAAGTTTCAAAATTTATTTGTTGAAAATTCGATATCTCAAAAACGGGTTGACAATTTTTTTTTTTTAAATTTAGTTTTTATATGCACATTAATATATACTTTAGATTT
Source organism: Dasysyrphus tricinctus (assembly GCA_963921185.1). Taxonomy (NCBI): domain Eukaryota; kingdom Metazoa; phylum Arthropoda; class Insecta; order Diptera; family Syrphidae; genus Dasysyrphus; species Dasysyrphus tricinctus. The sequence continues at coordinate 87,929,164 of OY992530.1, forward strand.
ACATACTAAAATTTGTTCTTAAAAATGTTTTAAGAATTTTATACATACATATATTGTATAAAAAATTAATTTTTAAAAAAACCGCTTCAACGATTTAAAATTTTTTTTTTCCTTTACAATCATATTAAATCAAGAATTAAGATGGCATTCTTTTTTTCCACCTCAAACTGTTGTTTTAGCCAATTTAAATGTTGTATTTCATGCTTCTCTACATTTTTCTCTCATAATTTCCATGAGAGCAAGTACGTGCGACCCAGTCGTGCATTTTATTTTAAATCGGAAATAGCGCGGATAAAGCTTTGTAAAATGGTTTTTGGAAGTAAAAGCTGCAAATATGCGAATTTGTTTTGTATCTCTTCGACATATGAAGAAGAAAAAGTGACATTTACACTTAATAATTATTTTCAAAAATCGAGAAAAAACTACAAATAAAGTTGTGTCTGCCTGATTTGTAAATTGTTGTTTCCCTTATGTGCCTCACTTAAGCAGCTGTATTTGTTGTATTAATTAGTTTTTCAGCAGGATAGAGCTAATATTTAATAACTGAAACTGGTCAATTTAAGGCTCCTTAGAAATTGAGACAGAAAAATAATTTTTTTTATATTTTCCATTTGCTTAGGTGATAACTTTTGAAAAATCTATTGTGAACTTTTATACTTACGAAACAAATTGATAATTTGGGACCAGATATTTTCAATTAATTAATCGATAGTCTCTGATTGGGACCCTTGAATCAATGCTTCAAGTTCCTACCAGTTGACTGAAAAACGCTGTTAGAGCTTTGAAGTGATTAAAAATATATATGAGTGACTTGTTTAATACAAAATTTATTTAAATTGGAACTCGAAATGACGGAAGCATCATCTCCTAGTATGAAAGACATTTTGGAAGCATGCGAGTAAAATTTTGAAAACTACATATGTACATAAGGGTGGTCCTAAAAAAGGTCATTGACTTATTTTAACAAAGCCACCTAATTTGATACAAAAACATATTATTTTACCGTAAGCCTGGCCTTCAAGACGAAAAAAATTATATATGGGAAAGCACATGTAAAATGTTCAGTAAAATTTTGAATTTTTAGAACTTTGGTAATAATTGATACAAAAATATAAATGTGAAAATGTCAACTTTTTTCCTGAGCTTTTCATATGGCACCACAAACTTAGGACAAGACAGAACAACTTTCATTTTTACGGAATTGCTAGGTTCTAAAAAATGTACATCCAGACAATTTGAAAATTTGTTTTAATGTTTAAAGCGCACTATACACTAGGGTGGTCCTTATTTTGAAAACTTTTGAGCATCCGTTTTTTTTATTCATTGAGATCTTAAAAACACTCCCCTCTTTTTTTTTTTTATTTTTTTAAATCACGTTAACACGTGCCGCATTGAGCTTAAAGTTGATGCTCCTGTGAGAGTTAGGGCCTATTTAAATACTTTTTAGCTCCCAAAATAACGGAACTTACTATACAACCGTTATGAAAAACCTTATTTATCTTAAAAACAGCTCAAACGATTTCGATACACATTCTAAAAATGTTTCTATAGTTACTCGAATATTTTTGAAAATTCTTTATTTCCAAGCAAATTGAACTTTTTGAGCAAGAACGTGCGACCCAGTCGTGCCTTTTATTTTTTTTTTTTCTTTCGAAGCAAGAGCAGGTAACAGATTTTAAAGTGCACTTTATTAATTCTGCAAATCAAATTCTTAATAGCCTCCGGTTTTGGTCGGTTTTATGAAAATTCAAACTTTCAAACTCATTGCGGCACGTGTTAAAACAATCCGATTAGCGTCAAATTTTTTGTGTACACGTTTTTAATGTAGAAGAACAAAAAAAATGGTGCTCAGTAAAAACAAACAATTTTGTTTCTCCTCCATACAGATAAGGACCACCCTACCATACACCACAATTATTTTTTTTCAAAAATTCAAAATAGTGGTTTTGACTTCATGCTTCGCAAAAATGGTTTTTTGCACTAAAAGTTGCAAGTTTATTAATTTGTTCTGCATCTCTTTGGCAACACAAACTGATCACAAAACAGCACAACTTTAATTTTTAACGAAAAATTTCATCTATAAATTTGTTGCAAATTTATTTTTGCGAAATTGCAAAGTTTTCAAATATTTTCACCTGAAAACTGGCCAATTTGCGATTTTTTTTAATACTTACGGCACAAAAATTGAGCACAATAAAGCAAATTTTTTTTTAACTGAATTAAAAATGGTGGTGGTTTTTGGCTGTAAAAGTAACAAAAATGCGATTTTATTTATATTTTCGTCAAATGGCAGAACAAACTGAGCTAAATTTTGCTAAGAAAAATTCAAAACTTAAAAAAGAATTTGTACCTTAAAATTATTTATTGCAGAAGGTAGCACGGCAACAACAAGCTGAGCGCAATTCAACACATTTTTTTGGCTCTGGACCTTTGGCACCTCATATATGAGAAATTTGAAAAGAGAAATATTTGGTCAGTAATTAGTCAGAAAAGGTCAAATAGTCCTAGAAATTTGGCAGCCCTAGATAACCTGTAATCAATGCTTAAAGTTGATTAAGGTCACGCGAAGTCATGCACGATTTTTGGTGCCTCATGTTGAAAATTTTCAAATAATGTTTACCATCCGAAAGTTCTCAAGATCGGGATAAATGGCCAACTATTTTCAGTGTCAGCCATAGTTTTTTTCAATGAATTTTTAAAGTTCGTTTCGGTCACAAGAAAACTTTTACAACCTCATTTGGGTTATTTAAAAAAAAAATATGTCATTTGAAAGGCCACTTCATGGTAATTTAAGGTCAGCTTTTTTCAGTAATTTGGTACCCATAGATTTTTTGTATATATTTTTAAGGAATTAAAAAAGAAAAATTCAAGGTCATAGCGATTTTCGGCATTTCATCTTTGGTATATTTGCAAGAAATTAATATCACTTGAAATCCCTTAAGATCTTTATTGGTCAGCTAGTTTCACTAATTTGTTCAGCTATAGATGCTTTTTTACGATTTAAAATTTTTTTTTCAAGCCTTTAAAATTTCATTAAAAAAATCTATGGCTGATCAATTACTAAAATTAGCTGATTAAACGGCATCTCAATTTCTATTAATTTTTGACAAATATCCCATAAATAAGGTTTCTAAAATTGTTATTGCCTTGCCTGAACTTGAGAAACCTTAAGCTTGATTACCAGTTATCCAGGGCTAACCAATTTTTAGGATTAGTAGATCTTTTTTGAGCAATTACTGACCAAGTAGATGGCATTTCTTTTTTTCAAATTTCCCATAGGAATATGAGTTGTCAAAGGTCGAGAACCCAATTTTTTTTTTTGCAAATCGAAAATGGTGGTGCAAACTTTATGCAACAGCCCATCGCAGAGCCAATATTTGGCCATAAAAGTTGCAAATATACCTACGAATATTTGTGTCTCTTCGGCACTTGAGTTGAGCACAAAATTGTATAATTTTTTTGTTTTAAGAAAAGTGTCAAAATTTTATTAATAAATTAGCAAATTTTCCAGTTTCTGAAAAGCATAAAGTGTTCTTGGAGCATTGGTGTAGACATTATTATTTTAACATAACATAAACCACACGAATCCAGGCAGTCAATTGAAGTCTCCATTTCAAGAAATCACTTGTTCAGCAAATTTGTTCTAGGCTAGGGAAAATATTGTTTGGTAAGCCTTTATCACGTGACCTTTCGGAAACTTAATGATCAAAAGGCTACATCACTGCAAAAATTCACATTTTATGAAGCTTACCTTTACCTTCCGAAGTCAAACTTAACAAAAATGAATGAATATCTTGGTGAATGAGTGATAAACATGAGCATGGCTTTTTCCAATTCCTTCACCACCTCATATGAGTTAGATACAATAGAAGCCTGGATGTACGTACCTCTATACCAACCTACAGTCACACTACTTACCATTCCTATTTTAACGCTCAAGTCTTATACCTTGGTATGGATCGTCTGCTGCATCAAAATGTTTGTTTTTGGTAGTGCTGCTTGCTACCTAGCGCACACTGAAAGTTGTGACGGGCCAAGAAGAAGAATAGGTCTATAAAAGAATTTACACCACTATCATCCGGCATCAGTTATCTGTTGCCTGTGCTTGACGGCACTCGGGATCGTAAAAGCGCTGTCGTGTTTTGCTTATGTTTGCGGTGTCCATCGTGGAAAGTGTATACTTTTATACTCCTTGAAATTGTGAATGTAGAAATCTTTGGAATTAACCAATAAGTGCTGTCCTTGATTAAGCCTTAGAAAATAAAAAAATAAAAAAAACTACAATTCCAAAAAAAATATAAACAATGGTGCTTCAAAAAACAATCGGTATTTTCGGCCATTTAGTGATCCTCGGAACTCTCCTGCAGTTGTGTAGAGCCGCTAGTGAGGATATCAGTGGCAATGCACCAGCTGCAGGTGCAACATATCAAAACGCTGGTATGCGCACAGTTTTGCGCGTTTATGATGAGTGCTCCAAATCGGAGGGTGGTTTTGTGCCATGTTTGAAGAAGAAGACAGTTTCATTTATTGATCGGATTTCGATAATTGATGCTATTACCGTTGCCGATGGAATCAAAGTGGTTCGGTTGCCAGATGCACCGATACCACGGCCAGTTAGTGAAAATGAATTGGAATCTATATTGCCACGATCAATCGATGATCGTGACACAAAGTTAACGACCATGCTGATCGATCGGTTGAGTCGATTTTTCGATGGGCATTCAATGCAAGTTAACTTTCCAAAGTTGACATCGGAAGAAATTGGACGAGGATTGGAAGAAGGTTGGTTTACATTGTTTATAGATACTTTAATAATTGAGGGAAGACACTTTTGATTTTGTCTCTTTGGGTTGCGGGAAAGTTGGAAGATTTAGTTTGGTAGTGAATGGGGATAAGTGCATTTGAACAAATTCTAGTATTAATCATCGAAAAGGAAAAAACTTTAGTGTTTTCTTTTAAGTTGAAACAAACGGTGGTGGCGTAAACTTTGAATAATAAAAAAGAAATAAAAGTGAAGTGGTAGCAACGTGTGAACACACCAAAAAATTTAACAAATTTTGTATAATTTGTTTTTATTGCGACCGTTAGTACTATAGTACTTAATGTGAATTCTGTTCAATACAGTTGAAAAATCTTAACTTTCATTTAAATCAAACAAATGAGCAAAATTAGAATTGCTAAGGATATTTCTTTGACCATCTTGTAGCAATATTTAAGATAATTGGAAATGGTTCTTAAAAACTTTGAATCATATCGTCCCTCTTCTCACGAACTGACGTATCTGCTTTTTCAATATTTTACAGGAGAGCAGTTTTTAGTTTTGTGTCCTCCTTCTATAAGCGTTACTTCTGTGTTTTATAACGGTTTTGTTTTTTTTTTTGTAAAATTACAAGAATATGTTAAAGCTTTAAATGATATGAGATTCAATCAGTGGCGAGGCGTCCTATTGTTCAATTCGTTCATGCACGACTAGCTTTCAGATAAAATTATTATGATAAAAGTTTCATAAATTAACCTAACCACCCACAAAATTCTTTTGCTTTTCTACTAGTTTTCTTCGATTTCGCACTCAATCTCCAATTTTCCAACTCGTGCAACCCTTTTGTGCACGTAGTTAAAATAAACACAAACAAAAAACCTGCTACTGCGACAGCAACATTCCTACTCATTTTTAGCCTTCAACTCGTTCACAGGAATTGTGAACGCAATGTAACCACTAAAAGCATACAAACAACAAAAAAAAAAGTATACCCAAAATACTAACGACCTATTCGTTCAAATCACTTGTGAACGAATTCAAGCAAGTCTAGTGAGATTTGTTTGTTTTTACACTCAAATTTTGTTTGCTTGGTGTTTGGTCGGGATGGTTTCTGATGGTGGTGGATTTTGTGCTTTGTGTTTTATATAGGATGGATGCGCAAAGTATGAGTGGTTGTTGTATGATGCCTTTTGCTATTCGTGCAAGAAGAATATGAACGAAATGGGCATATATACAGATTTGTTCAAGGGATTGAGTTTTTTTTTATGTGAAACTTCTCTGGGTCTGGGTTCCTTAAGAAGAGTAAAATTTCAAATCAAAATTGAGTGCATGTAAAAATTAATGTAACGTGAGATCGAACATTATAAAAGCTAAATGGGTGGGTGGTAAAACAAAAGTAAAAATTGTATTTAGAGGCTCATTTATTATAATATTTATGAATACGATCCTGCAATAAAGGAGGGTTTTTTAGCTGATTATTCCAAATTAGAATTTAAAGAAAAAAAGTGTCTAAAATCAGGAGTGTTTTAGAAATTTGAATATGTAGGTAGGTATTAGGTTTTTGAAAAAAAGAGATGGTTACATAAACAGAGAAAGTAGGTCTCTTATTAATTTTTTTAATGTCACCAACTGTAGGCATTGTTTGAAGTAGAACAATTTCTTATGATTTTGTTTGTCAATGCTTTTAGGATGTTGAATCTATTCACTTATTTTTGTAGGGCATTTTAAAAAATCATTTTTAACTACATTTTTGGTTTACTAAACCACTGTTTTTCTTACATCGCATCTATAAATAATAAATGCAATTTTTTTCAGAAACTTAGAAATTATCTGTTTGAAAATCGTTTTCTTAACTTAAAAGATTAAAAATCTACCTTTTCTAGAACAACTACCGAAACAAAAACTTTTGAGGAAAACAGTTAATATCACAAAAGTGTAGTGCAAATATTTTTAAACAAATCGAGAAAATTTGAATAAAAAAAATATGTAGGAACATATATAATACCAAAATGTGTGTAAACTTAAATCATGAGCCTCTGATTGTAGGTCGCAGCTGTCTCTAAGCTCACTACAACTAAAAATCTTAAGTCTAAAAAAAATAACAAAATTAAAATAAATGAAGTGAACGACTATAGTTTTTATTCACGCGTCGCCACTGGATTCAATGTAAATGCAATACTTAAAACAGTTACAAATAATCGATCAACCAGATACGTCAGTTCGTGAGAAATTTTAGTGACAAGTTTTAGTGTCGTGGCAGTATGCACAGACACCACTGTTTTGAAAAAAGCTTATTAGTGAGGCATTTTAGTTTTGTGACAGTATGCACAGGTATTACTGTTTTGAAAAAAGCTCGCCCATAAGCCTTGTATTGACAATTTTAGTTTGACAGAGTATTGTAAACAGGAAGAACCGAATGCAATTTAAATTTAATTTAGTGATAGGTCAGAAGCAACATCTTAGCATAAACTTAAAGCGTTTTTATTTCTACTCACCGATAAATGCACCTAGTACCTGAAACCACTTTATTTACACAATAATTTGCAATAAAACGGAAAACTGCTACCCACATAATTGCAGTTACGTCTGTTCGTGAGAAAATTTTTACCTAAAATTGCAGTTATGCCAACTATGTCATAACGCATTGAACCATGTTCCAGACATTTTTCAGGGAATCTAATGATGTAGAAATATGCAATCAAGTTAACCAAGCACATATATGCCCAAATCTCAAAAACGACAATTTGCAAGTTACGTCACTTCGTGAGATGAGGGACGATATGCTTAATCACATTTGCCTTATATGTATCTACCTACATGAAGATACAACCTATGTATTGAGAAGCTGGACTTAAACAGCATTAATTTGGATCTAAGAGACAGAGTTTGAAATATTAAATAAAAGTGTTTTATGGTGTAACAAAATATTCACACTTTATGATTTAGTATTCGACTGCTGTGGTAATATTCATTGATACCTATTTAAACAATGGCATAAAAACCCCAAAAAGGATACTCTGTTCTGTCACGCAGGTTTTGAAATTTTAAAATATTTAATGAACCACGTTAATTTTGTTAGATAATGTACAGTATTTATAGGTTAACCATATTTTTGCTGTGATTCAATAATTTATCTCTCTGGATTATTATTTCATTAAGTTTTAGAATTTGCAATATTATCATAATCATAACCTCCCAACCCCACCCAGTCCCCCAAGTAATAATATGCTACCAAGGCACAGTGTTTTCACCCATACGACAAAAATGAAAAAGTAACTGTACATGGTTTTTTTGTTTCTTGAATTTTAATTATAGATTACTGTTCAATATTTACTATTTCAAACATTCACGTGTATATCAGTTTGTGTGTTTTCGCAGCCAAAGTGAGGTTATTTTTTGGTCTCACCCTTCATTCAAAATTTTGCGAAATATTGAATTATTTCAAAGTACATTTTTGCTTGCGATATAGGGCGAGTAATGGATTCGTGCGAAAGAAATAAAATGCACGACTGGGTCACACGTACTTGCTCTTATGTTCAAGACACTGTGGACTTAAGAAAATTGTATATAAAAACATGGTAATTATGAGACAAAAATGTAGAGAAGCATGAAAGATGACATTTAAATTGGCTAAAACAACTCTTTTGACAGTTTGAGGTGAAAAAAAGAATGCCATCTTAATTTTTAATTGAATATGATTATATGGGAAAAAATGGATCGGTTTTTTTTTTATTATTTTTTATATATAAAATTCTTAAAACATTTTTAAGAACAAATTTTGTATTGCAAATCTAAAGTATATATTTATGTGTATATAACAACAAAATTTGAAAAAAATTGTCAACCCGTTTTTGAGATATCGAATTTTCAAAAAAAAAATTGCAACTTTTTTTAAAAATCCAAAAAACTTTTTTTGAAAATTTTGATATGCAAAATTATGAAATCTTATCAGAAATTTGTAAATAAAAAATTCATCTAGATCCGTTTTGTCGACAACGAGAAAATTCAAAATAAAAAAATACGTTCTATGACAGGTACCTACTATAAATAGTTGCTAAGTGTAAAATTTTATAATTTCTGGTTGTAGATCATACTAATTTTAGTAGATATATAGAAAAAGTTTAATCAAAATCGTAGGAGTCATTTTTGAGAACAAAAACATTTTCCTTTGCGCTTTTGTATGGAAGGTACCCTTATTTTTTTTATAAATGAAAAATTTGTTCTAAAAATATTTTAGAGAGTACTCTTAAGTATCGGGTTTCAAGAAAATCGATCATGTCGTTTCAAAATATTTGATCTTGTAAAAAAAATTTTGAAACATTTCTTAAAAATCCAAAAAATATTTTTTTAAAAGTTTTCGGTCGTACCGTGTTGAAGAAAATCAAAAATTAAAAAAAATTGTTCTTTGGGAGGTACTATAAATAAAAATTTTTGAAAAATGGTTTTCGACCCAAAGGAAGCCTTTACTAAAATAAATTTATTGAATTTTTTTAAGAAAAGTTGTCGAGCCGTTTTTGAGAAAAAAGCGATTATGTAAAATTGCTAAGAAAAATTGTATATGGCAGGTACCGTTATTTTTGGTTATAAAAAAAGTGAAAAAAATGTGTCGGCAGAATCACCAAAAAATACTATATACCAAGTTTGAAGAAAATCGATCGAGCCGTCTAGGCTGTAGACGAACTGACAGACAGACAGACACAGAATAGTGCCAACCACTTATTTGGTGTTCTCTATCATCGTAATATCATGTTTGATTGTTATCTCAAATGTTTTTTTTGCACGAATCCTCATATTACCTATGTATATCGCATGTAAAAATTCAAGATAACAATCAAACATGAAATTTCGATGATAGAAAACATGAAAAAGTGGGTGGCAAAATTCTGTCTGTCTATCTGTCTGTCTTTCTTGTCTGTCTGTCTATGTGTATCTCGATCTGCAGCCTAAATCAATGATTCTATCTTCAGGGGGAAATACAGTAGACGCTCGATTTAGTGGATCTCAAAATAGTGAACTATCCACTATAGTGAACACACAAAATTTTATAAAAAAATGTATTTTGTATACAAATTTCGCGCAAGCATTTTATATAGTTTGAGAGCTCCGATGAATTGTTTCTGTTTTTTTTTTAACCTGAGAGAAAGCCTTGTTTAATGCTTAGTTAAAATTAATAAAATTCACATCGAACGAAATGTGCATTTTGGATCAAATTCGCCTTTATAAAGCCTTAGAAAACTCACGCTCGAAAAGTGAACAATCTCGAAACAGTAAACAGACCTGGTTTTTATTACTTCACTATATCGAGCGTCCACTGTAGAATTTTTTTTGACTCGCAAAATAACGGTACTTGCCATAAAAAAACTTATTTATCTCAAAACCGGCTCCAACGACTTTGACAAAAAAAAAGTGATTTTTTTTTTTTTTTAACTCAATTTTTATTTTTCCATTTTCTCAAAACTATCTTAAAGCTAGACAAAAATTCATCAAGACTAGCCTACTTATCAATATCTTACAACTAATTTACTGGCCCCATTCGGGCGCTCTTAGTTAAACTAATAACTTAATGCTAATGCCTTTCGGCCTAATAAATCTTAAAACTAGAATTCATATTGGTTTTATTTTTCACCAAGAAGAATTGAAATAAACCTGGTATCTATACCTATCTTTTATTTTTTGTTTTTTTATAAAACTTACCAACTAAATAAATCAGTGCATTATTGTTGGTATATGTATGTACATTTTGTTAAAAAAAATTACCAAAATCTGTTTATTAACGTCACCTGTCACATAAAGGTTTTTTTATTTTAAGTTTCTCACTAACGGCTTAACCAATTTTATCAAAATTCTTATAAAAAGCTGCTTTAAAATGTCAATAATATTGCATATAAAAATGTTGAAGAAAACAATAATTTTGGAGTTTAATTTTTTTTTGTTGAAAATTCAATATTTCAATTTTTTTTTTTGAAAGTAGGTTTTTTACATTCATATTTTGGCACACTTGTTATTTAATGGGTTCCTTATACAAACAAAAAAAAAACGATTTGAATGCTTTTTTATGCTTTTTCAATAATAACTTGCATATTTTAAAAGTTCTTAAGTTCCAAGCAACTTGAAAATAAGAGCAAGTACGTGCGATCCAGTCGTACATTTTATTTTTATAAAACAATATATTTTAGAAATTGTATTTAAATAAAATTACAAAATCAAGATGTGTTAAGTGTTTAATTCTCAAATCTTTTTCTCGAAAAAAAACATAAATATAGCACCCACAAACACCCACTAACGTAAAATTTAATTTCTACTATACCTACCTATATTTTGTTGAAAACAAAAATAAAAAAGAACTTTACAAAAATACATGAACAGTACCTGTCAAAGTCCAGAAAATCATATCTCCTGTAAAACTATGTTTTTATGACTTAGGCCAATTTTGCTTTCCGCTGACGATATGGGTAGGTACATTAGAATATACATATCTAGCAAATGTTTTGCCAAATAGTTCTTTATTTTTAGTAATTTTTGTTTCATTTGACAGATAAAACGGAAATAGTTTTCATGAAAAATCTTAAAAGTTAACAAAAATTAATCCTATAGTGAGGTATCATTTTTAAATCAAGTTAAAAGTTTTGCTTAGTAAAGTTTAATGGTTCCTAGAATTTCTTCTACATATTCGAAGTGTATAAAATACATTGAGCCATCAAGTTTTCAAAAGTATTTCGGAAAAATAGATTTGTTTTACATTTCCCTTGTTGATATAAACAATGTGTGGGTGTGTCAGTGGGTAAAAATAATTTATATGTAGTTTCCCATACTTTCTTTTATCATGTCTGAACATTTCATCAAAATCTGTTGCATCGTTTAGAGCTTATCGATTTAAGAATAGAAATAAACGCGAAAATAAATTAAAATGTCACGTGTGTTTTTTGGGGGTATGAAAATGTCACTACCCTATCACTTCATCAAAGAGCACGGTAATGCCCAGCCAAGTGCGCGGCACTACACCCTTTTTACAGGAACAAACTCAAGCAATTTTCAACCCCCTCTAACTCAGTACCAATAAAGTCAGAAATTTCAAATTTGCAGCATTTGCTGAACTGGTCATACACAGGTGGCTCAACAAATTTCATAAGTTGTTCCAGAGATATAGAACTTCAAAAATCGCAAGAACCGTAACTGACTGACTCACTGAGAGATCATCAAAATTATGGAGCACTTTCCGACACCGTAGAAACTTTAAATTTCGCACAACAGTTGGCCTTTCTATTCAGAAGGCGTGGCATCCACCCCTTTCTTAAAAATTCATATAAATTATATGGAGCACTTCCGATTGTTGTAGAACGATGAAAATTGGTCGGTTGTTAGGGCTTGAAGTATTAAGAAAGAAAAAAATCGAAAATTTGGAATTTTTCGTTCAGGGGGCGTGGTATCTACCCACTACCTCGAAAATTCTTATAAACAATATGGAGCACTTCTGATTGTTGTAGAACGATGAAAATTGGTAGATCAGTAGAGCTTGAAGTATAGGTACTTAGAAAGAAACAAAATCGAAAATTTTGAATTTTCCATTCAGGGGGTGTGGCATCCACCCACTTTCTCAAGAATAATTATAAACTATATGGAGCACTTCCGATTGTTGTTGAACTATGAAAATTGGTAGAGCGGTAGGGTTTGACGTGCATACAAAATTAATAGTCAGAAATTAAATTTTGTTAGCTTAATGGACGTGGCATCCACCTACTTTTTAAAAATTGTTATTTATTGTATAATGCACTTCTGATTGTTATAGAACGAAGAAAATTGGTAGAACGTTATGACTTGAGAAACATACAAAATTGAGATTTTCCATTCAGGGAGCGTGGCATCCACCCACTTTCTCAGAGTTGCTATTACTTATATGGGGCACCTTCCTTTGGTTGTCTTAGAATTGTGAAACTTTGTAGAGCGGTTGGGCTTGATTTTAACCTGGAAAAATAAGATCTTTGCAAAAAGGAGTAAAATCACAACAAAAACAAAAATTCTAAAAATAGAGCCAAGTTCTTATATGCACAAGAAACCTGTGTGTAAAAAGTCAGCCAGGAAAAGTACTGAGATCTAAAATATTTGCTAAGTGTTAAGTTCATCAAGGGTAATATCAAATATCTTAGGCGGAGTAACATGGAAAAATCTCCAAATTATGACAGAAATTTGGTATTTCATGATTACTGATCAAAATTTGGTGGATTTACTTGGCCATCTATTTCTTTCCAATAAATATGAATGAGATAAAAAAAGACAGAAGTCAAAATGAGTGGCCTCAGGTGAAGCTGGTATAACTTTTTTTTTATTAGCGCGCACTAAAGGGGTTTTGAGTACCCTTGAAATGTCCACAGTGCGAGCGTTAGAAAAATAGGGAAGGATTCAAGAGGCGATACCGATTCACATTGGTTTTGTAGCTCTGAATATCAAAATGAGAGGGAAATACAGAGCCAGGTAAAGCTTTCCACTTTCGGGTAGAAAAGAATCTCTATAGGTACTTGACACTTTTTGTAAAAATACCGATTATAATAATACCGATAATAATATAAATATTTTTCAAAGGCACGAAGCATTCCGGAGACAAAACTTGAAACCATCCGATACAACTTGTATTGAACGGTCCGAAAGGTAATTTCTAATCCATCAAAGAAGAGATTCATCAATACAAAATGCACGCATTTTCGATAAGAGAGCTTGGTGCAAAAGTATATCTAACGCTTTTGAAATATAAAGTGCAATAATCTTACTTTTTCCAAAACGATGTAAAAATTTGTTCCATTGCTCGGTGAGATATATTATCAGATCACCAGTGGACCTATTGCTACGAAACACGTACTGCCGGTCACTAAGAAGCTTCCGTTCTTCAAGATATTTCTTGAGCTGATAATTATTATTCAGCGTTTCCATGACCTTGGGAAGAAGGGACGTAAGTACAATTTGTCGATAGTTGGAGGGAGACGAAGATTCACATTTTTTAGGGACTGGCTGGACAAATGCTGTTTTCCATCCACTCGGAAAGAGACCAGTAGAGTAGGATAAGTGGAAAAGCTTACGCAGTGGCCTTACCAGCATTGAAGAACACCTCTTCAGAACAATGGGAGGGATACTATATACTACTGACATAAATCAGCCAAGTAGAAAACTTAGCATTAAGGTTTGGGCGTATTAAATTATTAATTCAAAAGAGCTTTTTATTGCCAGTGACACAGTGAGGGCCTTGTCTTACGCAATTTGTATTAAGTTCGGTTCAACTTACATGGATTTTTCAACAAAAAACCATTGTTAACCATATCCAACAAGATTAGAATTCCTAAACAGGAATATCCTGACAGCAGGAGTATCGTTGAAGACGAGCGTTGGAACCGAAGACGAGGTAGAATTAATTATACGCCTTTTACAAATGACCAGACATTTCACTATCTTTGGGACATTGTAGTAATTTTTGCCTTTATTTCTAATCATGCAAAAATTTGGTTCTTCCAATATGAACGTTACAGGTCTTTCAAGCCTGTTTGGACCTATTCTGGTTTTTTAATAAGAAAAAGCGCTACCCATAATCATAAACCGCATTCAGTTCTTGACCTTTCACGCTATCAAGACCTGATGATATTTTATGTAGGTTTGCTGCTTTGTAAGATTTGGTTTAAAATAAAATCTAAAACTTATTTCGTTGGCTAGACTTTGCCTTACCGTAAGAAGTTTATGGGTCACATACAATAAAAACACTAACCTTAACATTAACATAACCTAGTGCAATAATTTCCTACCTACCTACTGTCTTACTTTTAAATGCCACAATGTTTGATGAGCTTCATTCTTTTTTTCTTACACCTCGACAAATTTCTATGTCACTTTCGAAGAGATAAACCATTATCATTCTGAATGAAATATTACAGCAACAAAAAAATTAACAAGATAGAAGTACCGCAAATTAGACTCATTTGAGCTTTTATCTATCTACGCAAACTAATGCGTTACAATATATTATGTTGTATGAAGAAGAGGTAATCTTCTTTAAAATTTAATTGCCTCAACATAATTTTTCTAATGTGTTGCATATCTAGGTTCTTATTTATTTGTTTTATCTTTTTGTTGTTCTAAAAGATGTTTTTATGTCACTTTATGCAGCAGCACTTGTTTTGTCATGGTGGCTTTGTTTCTATGCTTAATGAGGCATTCATGTTATTTCTATATCAAACGGATGGACGACTGACGACGATGACGCCAAAGTTACAATAACATTTTCTACAAACTAAATTAATTTTCTTTTTTTTCGTTACTAACGTTCTATGAGACCGTTTTGCATCAATAAATTTGTTAAAGAAAAACCAAAGACAAGTTTTTGAATCTTTTGGACATTTCAATTAGGGATAACTTGCCGCTTAGCTGAGCTGCAATATCGGTAGATATCTGTGGTAAAAGTGAAATAAAAACTTCATTTAATGTCTAAAAATACTGGTAGATATACAAAGATTTTGTGAAAGTGCATTCAATTTAACAACAGGTCTTAAAGTCCTGGATGTGACAAACTAATCACAGACATAAAATAGCTAATTGATTTTTGGTCACACTTCACTTCAATTAATTATGAAAAATGATGTGGAAGCCGTCAGATGAGCCGTGTACCTACCTACTCTGAGTTGTTGTTGGAAAGTATGATGTATAATATGCACTTTTTGCTGTAACTCGATATGTATATGTTTCTATTAACGAAGTCGTAATCAACTAAATGGATGTGGCTTTGGCGGTACCTAATGCAAATGCAATTATTTCTGATGGAATCTTGTTTTGTTTTTGTTGTTTTGCTTTGATAGAAATCTTAAAAAAAAATCTTTCAATCAGGTAGCTAGTTGATTGAAAAATAATGTATTTTCTTTTTTTTGCATTTAAACATTGAATAAAAATAAAAGAGATATTAGTTTAGTTTAGATCTAGGTTAGATTTAATTTGATGATATTTTTCATTTTTTGGAATAACTGTTATTTAACATTACAAATTATTAAATTTACTGTGATTGACTGTTAATGTTAAAACGCAAGAGTTTGAAAAGATGTTGATCTGATTAGCTAGATTTGAATTAAAGTTAAGGCGAATAGTAGGGTTTACATTTACAAATATACACGACTGACTGATGGATTGTCATAGTTTATGTTCAAAATGTCAAAATAGCATTTAAATGTTATGCAAAAATAATACATACACTCAGGCGCGGATCCAGGATTTCGTTCAGGGGGGGCAATTTTCGTGAGTTTCCAAAATCTTGATGAGATCTACGGCAAATTTGAGTACACTTCGTACCGCTCTACAAGCCTGATTACACAAAGCAATGCGAGTTGATGAGTTTGATGATGATGTTCTCAAACGCAAACAGCAAAAGTCAAACACAAGTTTTACTGCATAAGCATTGTGTTTGATAATGCAGTTTGCTAAAGTCAAATGTTCGAAAACATCATGTATGGTGTAATTCTGCAGTAAAAATCGAGTTGGCAATAAAAATATTGAGAAGCCGGAGGACGTGTTTGTTCATAAACGTCAAATGCGTTTGCAAAAAAATTGAAGGATCAAAACCGGTATGAACTGTATCGTGTGCTCTGATGCATTCGTTCATCGATACATAACCAAACTTTCCGACATTGAATTAAGACACAATGATTATAGTGGAAAATACAAAGAAAAAACAACTTTAAATTAAACCTTTCCGTCAGACCTTCTCGATTCATCCTTCGATTGTGACTAACTTTCACTATACATCATTTACAATATACTTTACCTTCGTTTAGCTTTAATAAAAATGTTTCAAATAATCTCAAACCATCGTTTGCAGAGTTGCCAGACTCATGCAGTTCGATACAATAGTAATATTCGCGTCGAAAAATGACGACAATCGAAAAAACACCTATCCTTAGGTGTAAAAATTTCGTCCAACTTCTCTTCGGCAGTGACTGCTGTAGTCGTTCCTGGTTTCCCTCCAATCTTCTTCGTTGGATTCGTACTCTTCTAATAATATAGAAAACGGAAGTTCCTAAAATGCCGAGCTCGAAACACGGGTGCATTTGCATACTCTTAAGGTGTATATCTATTTTAGAGTAAAAAGACGGTGAGCAGCTCTGAAGAAGTTCTCAAGGGTAAAGGTAGAATTATAATAGCCGGAAGGCCACTTAAGTGGTCGTACAAAAACCAGCGATTACAAGGAATTCATATGTTGCACCCATAACTGCGATTTGGTACTGTTCGTCTAGTCTTCGTTAACTTTTGGCGTCGGGCGTGAAGAGCGCTCACCGACCGCTCTTTCGTAAGTGGTCGGATGAAAAAATCAAAATGGTGGAAGCAAACTAAAAAAAATTGGCCAATGGTGCATAGTTTTCAACTTTTTTCTTCTGTGTGATGAATGTGAAGTAAAATCTTTAAATTTTCTTTAAATTAATTTTTATCACATCGAATTTTTGTGGTTTAGCAAAGTAAAATAATTAAAAGCCTATCACTCTGTGCTGGGAATAAGTATAAGAAAATTAACATTGAACAAGCAATTACATATTTAAATTTTGTTTTACTTTCAACCACTTAAGTGTATTATGGTTGACTTATGAAACTTACGTTTCGGAAAGCTACTTTTCGGGTGGTTTTGACATAAGCTTCCGACAGCTTCCGCCTATTATAGTTCTACCTTTAAACACGAAAGTGGACACAACCACAGTCATGAAATAAGCTCACCAGAGGGGAAGACTGATATCCGAGAGTCGCTCTCGAGAGTTATTTTCTATAGTGAAAGTACTCCCTCAAAGGAAACGCACATTTAAATATTTATCATAAAAAGAACTTTATCACCCTTTGTATAAAATTTGTTGGTATTTCTCCATAACTTTTATATCTACACAAATATGTAGTTTATTATTTAAACTTGAATTAGATACCGTAGGCCCATTCGCTGATACGAAACTTAAATATTTAAATAGAACATAAAGGGCGTATCAGTATCAGTAAACGGGTCTTA
Source organism: Dasysyrphus tricinctus (assembly GCA_963921185.1). NCBI lineage: Eukaryota > Metazoa > Arthropoda > Insecta > Diptera > Syrphidae > Dasysyrphus > Dasysyrphus tricinctus. The sequence goes on from OY992530.1 coordinate 87,946,929, forward strand.
ATCTTGTAGATCCGAGCATTTGAAGCTAAGTTAGAAATTTTTGAATCTAATTAATTCGACGTAATTTAAAGATTAAATTTCTTTAGTAAATTAAAATCAACTTTATGTTTGATAATTTAGATAAGTGCCCTTGCCGCCTCTCCCGTTACATTTAACTATAAAAACCACTAACAAATTTGAAGGGGAGGGTTGGAGGTGGGGCAATAACTTTTTAAATCATTACATTTCAAATTGTAAAATTTTTCATTCACAGCATTTTGAAAAGTGAAAATCAAATCGATTTGGGATTCAATCTGCTCCCTTGTATGAAATAAATTGACTTCTCTAATAAAATGTTATAGGTACAGAAATGTAGCCGGACATCTATCTTTTAATTGAGGACCTTAACTTTGAAGATCGGACATCGAAAACCGAAGTTATAAGCTTTTCACTCAGTCGATTTAAAGGCAATTTGCGATTGCGCAACTGAATCTGGTCAGCCAGCCAACGCACAACGACTCATTGCTGCAACGCTGCGCTACCAAGAAACAAATTTAAAAACTTATACAAAATAACCTTTTTTATTACATTTTATTAAATTCATATTTTATGCTTCGTTCGTTCTTGCCCAGGGGGGGGGGCAATTGCACCTATTGCCCTCCCCCTGTATCCGCGCCTGCATACACTTGCCAAAACAGTTCTCACAATATGTTTCCCTTATGAGTTATGATATAGAGCAAAGACAGACGAATTATATTTTCTACTCAATATTTCGAAAACTATCTACATACTTGCTCGACATACGTGATAAAAGTTTTCAATTAAAAACAAAATACAGTTCTATGTTCGTTAATAACGATTTTTGAAAAATTATTTTGAATCAAAAGCTACTGTTTTTCTTTAAAACTATTTATTTGGATATTTAAAATTCCTTAGAGTACCGTTGAGCGGCTATATGAAATTCAAATCATAGAGTGTTAATTCTTTTTGGCAACAAAAATTTAATAATCTTAATAGAATATGAAGAAATTTGAAAAGAAATTCTTCTGTTTAAAAGGAGTGACTGAATATTTATAATTCAAGTTAAAAGTTCAAGTGAGCTCAACTCCATAATTACGTTTCGCCCAGGTACGATAGTTTGGCTCATCAGTAAGATGACTATCGTACAAAATTGCGTCTTAGAAGGGTACGATAGTCATCTAACTGATGAGCCCAACCATCTTACTGGGCGAAACGCAATTTTGGAGTTGAGCTCACTTGAACTTTTAACTTGAATTTTAATAATCTTAGTTAAAATTAATCTAAAAATACAAAAAAATAAGTTTTAAAATTATGTTGTCAAATCAATGACAAGAAACGTTCACTAGCCAGAGAAACCTATTATTTTATGATATAACTCGGCTCGCAATTTTTATTACTTGGGTTCCAATGGCTAAATGTTTTAGGTCATAATTTTGTTAACAAAGGTCAAATGTCAACTTAAGAATGAACGACTGGATCGCACGTACTTGCTCTTATGTTCAAGCGAGGCTTAGAGTTTAAAAAATGGACATGGAAACAATAAGAGAAGAGTATTTAAAAAACTAAATTTGATATTTTAATTCACTAAAAGAACGCATTTAATAGTTTGAGGTGAAAAAAACGCCACCTTAATTCTTGATGGAATATTATTGGATAGAAACAAATTTTAAATCGATGGAGCGGTTTTTTGAAAAATTAATTTTGTATATAAAAAATTCTTAAAACATTTTAAGGACAAATTTAGGAGTGCCAATCTAAGGTATATATTTATGTGCAGATGAAAAAAAAAAAAAAATGTCAACCCATTTTTGAGATGTCGAATTTTCAAACAAAAAATTGAAACTTTTTTTAAAACTTCAAATACTTTTTTTTTGAAAATGCCGATATGCAATATTATTTTAACTTATCTGAAATTTGTATATATAAAAATTTATCTAAATCCGTTCAGCCGAAAATGAGAAAATTCAAAATAAAAAAACACGTTCTATGAAAGGTACCTACTATTATTAGTTGCTAAGTTCAAAATTGTATAGTTTCTTTTATTGAAATCAATCATACAGTTTTGAAGAAAATCGAAAATTAAGAAAATAGTTCTTTGGGAAGTACCTACCATTAATAACCATTTTTTGAAAAATAGTTTTCCACACAATAGCAGCCTTTAAAGTATTTTATAAATTTTTTTTTGTAAGAAAAGTTGTCGAGCCGTTTTGAGCAAAATACGATTATATATAAAATGCACGACTGGGTCGCACGTACTTATGTTCAAGACACTGCGAGTTTAAGAAAATTGTATATACAAACATGGAAATTATGAGAGAAAAATGTAGAGAAGCTTGAAATACGACACTTAAATTAGCTAAAACAACTCTTTTGACAGTTTGAGGTGAAAAAAAAGTAAACCATCTTAATATATCTTAATATGATTGCATGGGAAAAAAAAATTTAAAATCGTTGGAGCGGTTTTTTTAAATTAATTTTTTATATATAAAATTCTTAAGACATTTTTAAGAACAAATTTTGGTATGCAGATTTAAACTTTATATTTATGTGTATATAAAAACAAAATTTGAAAAAAATTTGTCAACCCGTTTTTGAGATATCGAATTTTCAAAAAAAAAATTTGAAACTTTTTTTAAAAATCCAAAACTTTTTTTTTTGAAAATTTTGATATGCAATATTGTAATATTTAATCTTATCTGAAATTCGTATATAAAAAAATTCATTTAAATCCGTTAAGCTGATAACGAGAAAACTCAAAATAAAAAAATACGTTCTATGACAGGTACTACTAATAGTTGCTATGTGTAAAATTTTATAATTTTTGATGGTAGATCGTACTAATTTTAGTATATGAAAAAAGTTTAATCAAAATCGTATCAGTCGTTTTCAAGCAAAAAAATATTTTCCTTTGCGGTTTTTTCACTTTTGTATGGAAGGTACCGTTATTTTTTCATAAATGTAAAATTTTTTCTAAAAATATTTTAGAAAGTACTAAAAAAGTCTTAAATATCGAGTTTCAAAAAAATCTATGATGCCATTTTCGAAATATTTGATTTTCCAAAAAATATTTTGAAATATTTTTTAAAAATCCAAAAAATATTTTTTCAAAAATGTTGGCACACAAAACTATTAACATTTCTTGGAAGCTTTTGTATAAAAAAAATAATTGAAATCGAACATACTATTTTGAAGAAAATCAAAAATTAAAAAAATGGTTCCTTGGGAGGTACCATTAATAACCATTTTTGAAAAATGGTTTTCCACCCAAAGAAAGCCTTTACTAAAATAAATTAATTGAATTTTTTTTAAGAAAAGTAGTCGAGCCGTTTTTGAGAAAAATACGATTATGTAAATTTGCCAAAAAAAAATGTATGACAGGTACCGTTATTTTTGGTTCTAAAAAAAAAATGAAAAATATGTCGGCAGAATCACCAAAAACTACTAAGTACCAAGTTTGAAGAAAATCGATCAAGCCGTTCAGGCTGTAGACGAACAGACAGACAGACAGAATTTTGCCACCCACTTTTTTGGTGTTCTCTATCATCGTAAAATCATGTTTGATTGTTATCTCAATTTTTTTTTTTTGCACGAATCCATAACTTGCCTTATAGTACCTATAATCGCAAGTAAAAATTGCTAAAAAAAAATTGTATGGCAGATACCGTTATTTTTGGTTCTAAAAAAAATTTAATTAAATTTACAACTGGATCGCACGTACTTGCTCTTATGTTCAATTAAAAACACTGCGGATTTAAGTAAATTGTATATAAAAACATGGAAATTATGAGAGAAAAATGTAGAGAAGCATGAAATACGACATTTTAATTGGCTAAAACAACTCTTTTGACAGTTTGAGGAGAAAAAAAGAATGCCATCTGAATTTTTGATTGAATATGATTGTATGGGAAAAAAAATTAAAATCGTTGGAGCGGTTTTTTTTTTAAATAATTTGTTTAGGTATACCTAATATAAAATTCTTAAAACATTTAAAGTAAAGATTTATGTATGTATGAAAACAAAATTGAAACTTTTTTTAAAAATTCGAAAACATTTTTATTGAAAATTTTGAAATGCAAATATTTAACTTCATCTGAAGTTTGTATATAAAAATGTATTATTTAAATCCGCTTAGTTAATAATGATAAATTAAAAATAAAAAAAAACCTTCTATGATAATTACTATTAATAGTTGCTAAGTGCAAAATTTTATAATTTTTGGTAGTAGACCGTACTATTTTTTGTATTTAGAAAAAGTTTAATCAAAACCGTAGGAGCCATTTTTGAGAAAAAAAATTTTGGTTAACGGATTTTTAACTTTTGTTTGGAAAATACCGTTATTTTTCAAAAATATAAATTTTTCCTAAAAATAGCTTAGAAAGTACAAAAAAAAACTCTTAAATATCGAGTTTCAAAAAAATAGATTATGTTTTCGAAATATTTGATCTTCAAAAAAAAAAAAACAATTGAAACATTTTCTTAAAAATCCAAAAAATATATATATTTCTTTCAATTTTAGTACCTTCACAAAACTATTGATATTTTCATATAATCAGTCAAACCGTTTTGAAGAAAATCGAAAATATAAAAAATGATTCCTTGGGAGGTACCATTAATAACCATTTTTTGAAAAATGTTTTTTCACCCAAAGGATGCCTTTAATAAAATTATTTTATTTTATTTTTTTTTTTTTTAAAGTTGTCAAGCCGTTTTTGAGAAACATGCGATTATGTTAAATTGCTAAACAAAATTGTATGGCAGGTACCTACCGTTATTTTTAGTTCTAAGAAAAAAATGAAAAAAAAACGTGCGGGCATAATCACCAAAAACCAAAATTTTTGTTTGCAATAATCCAAAACTTGCCTTAGAGTAGGGGAGACCGGTGCAAGTTAACTCCATATTTTTATTTTATTTTGTAAGAACAAAACGGAGGCAGGTATCAAACAAATATTCAACTCTCTTAGATAGATAATCTTTCTAGCTTTCTTAATAAAATATTACTATTTAAATAAATGAATCATAAAATCCTTGTTTCTTAAATTTGCGGGATGACCTCTAATGGGTCAACTTACCCCAAAACCGGGGCAAGTTGGCAAACACTATGGGGTAAGTTGATAATGCTTTAGTTTTGCGCACTATTTCATAGCGTTTCGTATAAAAAACTGTTCAATGATAGATACCGATTTATGATATTAATATGATATAACTATATACATATTTGTACCTACTCACTTTTTTGTAACAAAAAAAATATACTCTTATAACAGCTAAACTATAGAAACATTATTTGAAAACTTAGTATAAATAAAAAAGAAATACATAAAAAACCCCTTCTTGTTGTAAAAGATATAGTGGATTTTTAATAAATTCGATTAAAACTAGAATATAGAAAACTTATTCATAAACTGAATTATTTTTTAAGAAATCCCATACAAAATTATGAGTCAACTTACCCCAAACAAAATAAGTCAACCTGCACCGACCGACCATTTTGCAATAAAATGGATTTTTTTCATAACGGGAAATATAAATAGCAAAACAGCTCAAATAGACAGATTCAGAAACACAGCTTTACTCTTAATTCCAACAAATTTTTGGAGCTAGGCTCAAAAACCGAATCGAAAAGAGGAAAACACTAGAAAGTACAAAAATAGCCTTCGGATGCAAAAAAAACAATTTTTTCATAATATCTTTGAAACTAGGTGTACCCCAGATATAAGAATATGGTTAGACTAAGCAGACAGCTCTGGTTTATCTAAGGACAAAAAGAAAAATCAATTTGACTGTGTAAATTTTAAGTTATTGAAAATTAGTCTACTAACTCCTGGGACCAACATTCCCCGGTTACCCCTACCTATATCGCAAGGGGACCAACCTATCTTTCGTACAAAAGAAAAATGTTTTTTCCCTCAAAAATGGCTTCTACGATCTTTTAAAACTTTTTTCGCATGCCTTAATGCGATCTACTACCAAACATTATAAAATATTATATTTGGCAACTACTAGGACCCTCTCATAGAACTTTTTTCTTTTTTATTGAATTTTCTCATTATGAGCTGAACGGATTTAGATAATTTTTTAATTTATAAATTTTAAATAAGTTCAAAAAATATTGCATATTAAAATTTTCAAAAAAGTCAAAAATAGTTTTTTGAAAATTCCATATTTTAATATGTTTTTATGCACATCAAAATGAATTAAAATGACGTTCTTCTTTTCACTGTAATGTTCCAAAGATGTGTTCTAAATATCGTGTTTGATGCTCTTAAACAGTTTCTCTCATGTACATACAATTTTTTTAAACCCTCAGCCTCTTGAACATACGAGTAAGTACGTGTGACCCCATCCAGTCGTGCATTTTTTTTATTAAAATTTGGTTAGTTTGGTTCTAACCATCTAACTTTGTTTTCAAACAAAATTTTCTGGGGATTTTTGCGGATGTATTTTGTGTGGAAATATCGTTATTCCAGTTTTATTCGCATTTAAAATGACTATTGATTCTGTTAGTTTTCTTTTGGAATGCATTTTGTTTTATTGTTTATAGACGAAATGTTTCAACAAGGCTTCAAGCTTCGATACAAGAAAATGGCTGCAACTTTGTTCGTTTTAAATTTTTTTGGTCAACGCTGCCCGATTTAATTTATGTTTATTTTGTGTCTAAGAGAGGAATTAAAAAAAATCATTTTTTTGCTAAAGATTTTAGGTAAATTTATTAAAAACAGTATTCATTTCATAGTTTGAGATACTGTCCAACAAGAAAAAAAAGTTTATTTTCAGTTTTTGCATACAGGGTTATCTTTGAAACCGCTAGTCCGATATTAAAAATTCAGTAGGTATTTGAAATGTGATACCAAAAGGAGGGCCTAGAGCCAAAATTGAGCCTTTTTTGGGGTTAAATTCAATAAACTCAGATATCCCATTAAATAAAAACTTTTCGTGTCGGAAGGGTTGAAGATATGAAATGAAATTATCAGATCTTAACTATATTTATTACTACATATTGTATTACACAATAATACCCTTCTAACGAAACATAATTCCTTGTTATCTATTGGTTCCTAAACCAGCTTCCATACAATTTTGTCAATGGTCTATTTAGACTTTAGTGTAACAAGAAAATAGATTACTGTCTGAGAGTGAGAGCTAGAGTCAGTTAATTTTATAAAGTTATTTTTTTTACTTTGGCCTCCACTGATTAGTTAATCATTCTCATTTTTTTTCTAAGTAACATTTTACATGATTTACATACTTTCTTTTCTTTTGTTTATTCATTTCAGGTCGCGGTAAAATGAAGAAGATGATGGGAATGATGATGATGGGCATGGCCATGAAAATGATGGGAATGATTCCACTAGCAATGGGTGCATTGTATATACTGGCAGGAAAGGCGCTTATAATCTCAAAGATTGCTCTACTCCTCGCTGGTATAATTGGACTGAAAAAACTTATGTCTGGTCGTGGTGGTAATGGCGGTGGTGGTGGTGGTGGAAGCTCTGGATGGTCTTCTGGCGGTGGTGGAGGTGGTGGCGGATGGTCATCAGGAGGAGGTGGAAGTGCTGGATGGGACAGGCGTTCACTTAATGAAGCCCAAGAACTAGCGTATCGCAGTTACAGTAAAGCACATCAACAGCAGCAACAACAGCAACAACAACAACAAATATTATCACAACAAACACAAAAGCAACAAGATGTTCAAAAGTCATAGATATTTCGTATTTGATTTATAATTTTTATATTCTGTTATATATTTAGGCAGTAATTGTAATTTAATTACTTTAATATACAATTTTTTGTTTTATTATTTATTTAATTTATTGTATTTATTTATTTAAAAAAAAAAACAGAAAACAATTTAACACTTTAAACTTAAGATTTTTCATTTCTTATATTGTCAGGCGCCCTCCTCGAGTATATTAGAGATGTGCACATGGCACAAATTTATTGTTGACATTTATCACATTATAATTAAAAAAAAAACACAAATTGTGAACAAGAAATTAACTGGTTGGCGCTTGGCCCAATACTTTTGACTGGAAATTTAAAACAAAAACTAATTTTGCATTTATTTATTAATTTATTTATTTCTATTAAAAATGATTTTAATTTTAAGAGAAACAATGTGCTGAATAATATTTTATAATAAAATATTAAAAAAAAACCTGATCAGAAAGCCAAATAACGTCTTGATCTTCTTCTTAAAGCCTTAGAATCAAATAAGATGGAAAAAAATGTTGTAAGACAACCTCTCTTTCAGTGTTAAGTTGGTACAAATCTTAAAGAGCCAAGAATTTTTTTCTAATAGTTAACCTCTGTCAGACTTCAAACAACAAAAATTTAACTGTGCAAGGTGGAGCAGTCCTGACATTTCTAGGACCAAAAGCCGTCACTTTATAAAAAGAACTATAAACAAAAGGACATTTTTCAGACAGCTATATGCAAGGGCGGATCCAGACTTTTGCCCAGGGGGGGGGGGTCACGTTCTTCAAAATATATAATATAAACCGTAATTTTTTGCCTTAAAACCTTATCCCTTGTCTTGTTAACGTTGCAACACGAAGCAATTTAAGTACTACTTTCTTTATTGACATTCCCTACACAATACAGCGGTACGTTACCATATACAGAAAAACGTTGAATTTCAAATAGTTTCTGCCAAGTTGCAAGGTGGGCAAGTATGTACAAGCAATAAAGTCCTCCAGCAAATCGAAGTAAAATGCGGTCGAATTGCAATCGAAAAATTAATTTGCTACCGCAATTTACTCTTCAATGTTACCCTAGATTTTTGGAACCTTATTTGTGAGTTATTCTCAAAAAATGTGTGACCTCTTAAAAACCAGGAGCCTTACCAAAATACCGCAAACCAAAATCTTGAATAAGGAAGTCTCGCATTTTTTCAATAAACTCAAAATTAAATAAAACCATTTTTAACAATTTTGCATTTACATTTCGCAACAAAAAAATCTCGTAAATAAATCGAAATCTCGCAAATTAAGATCACGCAATTCCAGTAACATTCGCTCCGAGTTTCGAACTGAAAGATAAAAATAAACTTGAAGAGCTGGCTCCAAAGTTTTGGTTTGAACGCATAACCAAAAAAGAGTATGAGGGTCTGCATCTTGACTCGATGTCATACAAAAGTCTGGCAGGATTTTTTGGTGCCCGCGGTAGGAACGAAGGTTTGAAAATTAAAATAAAGGGAGAACATTCCAATTCTACATCTCTTCTAAGAAATGGCTTAGACATTGGTTCCACTCCTACTGCCGTCTATGAGGATATTCCTGCTAGTACGAGTGAGACGAATGCAACTGGTGTGGGTCTGGGTGCTGAGAATGGAACAGAGTTCCCTCCAAACGAAGAAAGTGCTAATTATGTGAGTGTTGATGATGACAAATCAGTTAAAGCGCCCGATGACGATGGTGTTGTTATTAATATTAATGCTGATGTTGGAAATGTATGTCCTTCTGCTTATAACGACGGCGGCTGCGGTGGCAGCGACGAATCTAAAACTGATATTGGTATGAGCAAAGTCCCAATTGTTCCTGCTAATAACTTGATTTTTAAGACTGGTGGTAATATGGATGCGGATATCTTAAAGAATAATGTCTTTAGCAGAATGAGATGGTTCCATTTATTTAGTTTTAGAAAGGAAACATCGACTGAAAATATTACTGCTTACATTCAATCAAAAACTCAAATTGATGCTTCCCTTTTCCAATGTTATAAGCTAGTTACGCTTAATTATGATGAAGACAAGCTAAGATTTATTAATTTTAAAATTGGAACTCCAATGGAATATGTGAATTTGATCTTTAATTCTGAGCTCTGGCCCAAAGGTATTCGCATTCGCCCGTTCAATTACAGGCCAAAAAACGAACGGCTACCGGAAGCAGTTCCCACGACCTAGATATTGTTGTTGCTCACATTGCTGTTAATGAAGTTGATATTGCCGAAGTTCTTGCTGATTTTGTTGTTGCGGATGATTTTGAAACTGATGATTATGTTGCTGATGATGGTGTTACTGGTGCTGTGTTTGCCAATGAAAGGGTTGTCACTGCTGACAATTTTGTTGCGGAAGTTGTTATTTCTGATGATATCTTTGCTGATGTAGAAGATTTTGCCAATGTCGTTCGCACTGATGGTGCACCAAATGATAATTCTGATGTTGAAGTTATAGTTGATAATTCTGTGGCTGTCGATGGAGTTAATCCTGATGTCGTTGACGATTTTTTGGCTGCTGCTATTATTGCCAATGAATTAAACCCAAGAGATTATTTGTTGCTGATGATGGTGCCATTGATGATACCTTAGATGTTGAAAACGAAGCGGGCCATGAATTACTTAGTTGCTGAAGTTTCAGTATATATTATCAAAATGTTGGTGGAGTAAGAACAAAATTAAATGATTTGTATTTATATTTCGCTTCGTATGATTATCAAATAATAGATTCAGTTGAAACCTGGCTTAATGATAGCCATCTTACTACAGAACTCTTTAATTGTAATCAATATGCTGTATATCGGAAAGACCGTTGTTCGTTGAAAACTGGTCATAATAGGGGCGGCGGAATTATTATCGCCATTCATACTAGTTATATCTCTAATCAAATAGATTTAATTTCAAGTAATAATGACACTTGTTTTGTTATTGATCAATTAATTGTTAAAATTAATCTTAGAAAAAATGCATCTTTGTATATCTCTGCTTGCTATATTCCTCCAGGAAGCCCCTTAGAATTATAATACACCTAGAAAATTGTCGATTTTTGTTAACTTCCTTAAATGCATCTGATCATGTAATTTGTCTTGGAGATTTTAATATCGGTGATGTAAATTGGAAATTTGATGCTGAAGAAAAATGTTTAATTCCATTCGATATAAAAACTGAAATATTTGAAGTATTTATTTTCAACTTAAAAGCTTATGTTCTACTTTTTCCTCTGCGTAAACTGTCACACAAGCGCTTATGTTCTTCTTTATTTAAGTTTTATATCAGCAAATGGGCCTTAACGTCTTAAGATTGGTTAACATTAACTGGCTTTATCAAATAAAGGAGGAACAAAAAAATCGTAACATTTTTTGTACGTGGGTAGATGGATTGTGTGGAAATAAAGTTCATGAAATGAAGTTGAAAATACTAAATACTTAATAAATACTTATAGAAGACAAAATATTTGAATGAAGAATAAAATTGGTAAACAAAAAGCTTAAGCGTACACTATTAGAGTCATAGATTAGAGCACGCTTTCACGAAATAGAGTACAATACTCTATTTAAGAGTACGGTTGAAAACCCTAAGTCAGACATAGATTTCTTGCAATAAATTTTGGTTAAAAGGAATCTGTAAAAAAGGAAATTTTTTATACAATTTTGTGTTCAGCAATTTTGAAAAAATCATCAAACCAATTTCAAAAGTCATATTAACGCTGAAATTAAAGTTAACATAAGGTTGAATTCTTTTAGGTATTAATCACTGGAGCAAGAATTATTTTTGTGACGTTTTTTACTCAGATTTGTCTGCATTGGGTCCTTAAATGCGAATTAATGTTCGCAGACGAATTTTGTGCTTTGAGTAGGGAAACCATTTCTTAATGATGGAATTCATATATTTTAAATTTATTTATACTTGGGAAAAGCCCCATGGGGGTCATGACCCCCATGACCCCCCCCCCCCCTGTATCCGCCAATGGCTGTATGACACTATATTTGTTCTTTATTTTATTTCTCATTTAATTAATTTAAGCGTCAGCAGAGGGGTTGGCGTCAAAATTCTGCGTGTGTAAAAATTCTGTTTTCAAAATTCTGCTTTCAAAATTCTGATTTTCAAAACTCTACTTTCAACATTCGGTTTTTCATAATTCTGCTTTTCAAAATTCTGTTTTTCAAAACTCAGTTTTTTCTTTATTCTGTTTTACAATGTGTCCAAAAACTGAATATACATTTTAAAACTAGTGTTCTCTAGAGTTCAGTGTGTATTAACTTTTGTGGCTGAGTGTAATTTGAAATTATTTTTAGTTTTAAAGTTTGAAATGGCAAGAAAAAGCTGCCATCTGACAAATGTAATTTGTAAATAACATTTTTATAAATTTTTAACATTTTTTGTGACATTTTCAAATTAGTGAGATTAGAGTGCTATTAAGTTGCTATATTTTTTGCAAGGGCAAACACTGTCCTAGACAGATAACAAATAATAACATCTGTGTCTGCCTACCAAAAAGAGAAGAAGAAACCATGGAAAAAAATATGTATATAATAATGAGTATCATTGACCTGTGCCGTTTTTTTCAAAATCTCATTTTTTTGTGAATTCGAAGCCAAATATGTAAAGTTCTGTGGAGGCATGTTGGAATTTTGTCTTATCTTCGTAGAAATATTGATTTATTATTGTAATTTCAAGGCTATTTACTTGATACATGTTCATATTGAATGCGTTGTCATGTCTGTTGCTATCAATTTGTCCTTATACCACCTATTGGGATAATGGTCATCTTGTTAACGCCCAAAGTCACTTCAGTTATAAATGTAGGTATCTAGATGTTGATAGCAGTTTTGCAGTGAGTTATAATTGAATTTATTTTTTGATGCCTTAAACAAGTGTTTTCGACAACTTTATTATTACAAGTTACAAGCTTAAAGAAAGTAGACAAAAAAAAAACAATACAAGAGCATAGCTAGATATGTACATTGTTTTTAAAGAATAATCTTAAAAAAATCAACACGGTCACGGTCATAAAAAGTCAGCTATTTTCAGAAATTGGTCAGCTATACATTCTTTTTTACCATTTTTTAAAGTTTTTTTCAAGGTCACGAACGATTTTTGGCATAAGGATAAACATTTATAGAAGCTGTTTAAGTCGGAACTATTTTGCTCCGACCGCTGGACAGGGTACATAAACCTTGACCAGAATGAAGAGAAAATACAAAAAGGTTCTTGTACCTTTTGTATGTTGTCGTAGTGTGAATTTTGCTGCTAACTATTAATGCCCCTTACCACTGGTGGGGGGAAGCAATAATAATAATAACTCAGAACAACCTCTTGATCGTAAATGATAAATTTTATCAACTTACAATCCTATTTATACAATGATTTTGCTTACTAAGCTAAATTTACAATCGCACATAGAATGCAAAGAAATAATATAATACAAAACTTAAAGAGAACATGATACATTTTGACTAGGTATGCTTTGAGAATTAATGCAGAAAACTGCTGACTATTGTGAGAAATTTTAATTGCATTGAATATAAAAATTAAGCATACAGAAAAACTGTGTGTGTGAAAATAAAGCATACAGAGAAGCTGCTGCTGCTGTTGTTGTTATTGTTTTTAAAATAGGGCAAACAGAGAATGACACCAAATGTTAGTATATGATAATCTGCTGGATTAAAATATACAGAAGCAATCTATGGCTGACCAAATACTGACAAACTGACCTTTTATGACGATCTAGTAACCTATCAGAAAGTTAAATTTTTTTTTGTAAAATTACCCAAATGAGGTGCCAAAAATTGTTCATGACCCTGAGAAAAAAACTTTAAAAAATTGTGCTTTTCTTCCTATCAGGGCAAGAGAAGTAAGCTTCCGTTGTTACAAAGCCATCCCTACTGAGGAAAACCGGAAAAAGCTCAAACAAGCTAGAAAGACCTGTAACGGCCATATTCAACGAACCAAATATTTGTATGACCAAAAAAATTAGGCAAATAATCCTACAGTGTCTCAAAGGTAGTAAGAATTTTTGGTCATTTGTAAAAAACATTAGAAATAACACCTTGTCTTCGGTTCCAACACTCGTCTACAATGACAACCCCTATGTTAGCTCAATTGATAAAGCCAATTTGCTTGCAACGCACAGTTTGCTGTTAACTCGACGCTGCCAGAGAGTGTCACAACTCCTCCTGCACTTGAGACTTGAGAGCGCTAATGATTTCATGAGACGAATCTTCTTTCGCACTCGTGCAAAGGCAAGAGTTCTAAAAGATCTTTGATATACCTACACAAATCTGCTGGTCTGGATAGGATAGTATCACTCCCATTGTTCTGCGTAAGATTTTTTCATCTGTCCTATTCTACTGGTCTCTTTCCGAGAGGATGGAAATTAGCATTTGTCCAGCCTGTCTTTTAAAATGGCGAATCACAATCAATTGCACTTACGTCCCTTCTTTTCAAGGTCATGGAAACGCTGATAAATTATCAGCTTATATTTCTTAAGAACGAAAGCTTCTTAATGACCGGCAGTATGGATTTCGTATAGCAATAGGTCCACTGGTGATCTGATGTTTGAAGACGGCAGTACCCTCAGCTTTTCATATTCGTTCCAAGATTTACTTCCTTGCTATTCGGATGTGGAACATCAACGCCAGCGTATGATAAGCTCATTAAATTCCGATCTTAACAGCATTATCCAATTGGGAATAAAAAACCGCGTAGAATTTAATGCTTCAAAAACTCAATTCCGTCTTTTGTCGTTAAAGCGAGGGTATAACTCCCATATCTGGGCAGGTGCTCCTAAAACCCATTCAAGTCTCTAGGATAGAATTCAAAATAGAGCGTTGAAAATGATAGGTGATAGAACAATAACGGAAACATTTGCATCTTTCGAACACCGCCGCAATGTTTCGTGCCTTTCATTATTTTGTCGGTATTTTTACAAACAGTGTTCAAGTGTAATTCTCGTAATTCTAGGAATGCACATGAGTTTACCCTTGAGACGTTCTGCCAAGTATAGAGAGTCACACTACCCGAATGTGGAATGCTTTGCCTGACTCTGTTTTTCCCTCTCATTTTGATATTCAGAACTACAAAACCATCGGTATGTCCTCTCGAATCCTTCCCTATTTTCCTAACGCTCGCACTGTGTTTAATCATTTTAAGGGTACTCAAAACTCATTTAGTGCGCGCTTAAATAAAAAAACATGGCTCCAATGATTTTGATAAAAAACCAGTGTAATATCTAAGCCTAAGGTACATAATGTGTTCTTTTTATTGATAAAACAAAATTATAAGACTATTTTTGATTTTCTGATTTCAATCAAAATTTTGTAAGCAAAAGCTCCGTTATAATGAAAATAATATTGCATATTAAAATTTGTGTTTGTATTTTTTTAAATATATAATTTTTTTTCTTTTGAAAAATCAATATTTAAAAAAAAAGAGATGACGATTTTTTTTTCGGCACTAGGTTATTGTATATCTGCTAGTTATTACTCAAAATTGGCATAGATACCGACATTTTCTTAAAATTTTACCAATATTTTATTTATATAAGAATAGTTTTTAAGAAAACCGCTCCAACGATTTTAAATTTGTTTACATATTCATTTTTGTTTGTTCAAGTAATCAAATAGAATACTTGTTTTTGAGCTCTTGGCTTTTTTACGAGTCATACAATTTAAAGGACGATTTAAATGCTTTTTTGTAATTTTTAATATATTTCTTATTATAACTTTCATATCTTAAAAGTTTTAACATTCCATCCATCAGTCATGCATTTAATTTAGTATTTTGAGAAATTAAATTTCAAAGTCAACATCTTTGAAAATAATTTTCATTAATTTTTAATCAATTTTCGAAAACAAAATGTAATAATCATTCTTAGTTTTTTAGAAATTGAGAAAAAACAAAAAGTACAAAACTCAAAAAATTGAAGTTATTCATGACTTATCCTATTATAAACCCTTTTTTTGTGTTTTTTTTTTTTGGGAAAAAGTACCTTTTTTATTTCTGAAAACCTAAGAAAGATTGTTACATTTTTGATTTTCTGTATAGTTGACTAAAAATGAACTAGAACATTAAATTCGAACAAAAAATCGCTCTAAAATAGGCAAAATTTTGAAAAATATCTATCAACTTTAAAAAAATCATAATTTTTTTCAAAAAATTTCACTTTGAAATTTTATTTCTCAAAAAATGTTGGCAAAAACAACTTGATTTTAAAACCAAAAAGATGAAAATTATTGTATGTACATTAGGGTGGTCGTTTTAATGGGTTTTTTTGAGTTTTATTATTTGGATGGGCGAAAAACAATTCTAAATGAAGAAAAACAAATTCCCTAATTTATCAGATTTTTATTTTCATCCGCTTTAGTCACTGTAGGTAGGGTTAAATTAAATTTGCCCTTTTTTGGAAATTCACGTATAGCCTATTGAATAGACCGGAAAATGAGGGGTATAAAGGAACAATTACGTGCAAGGGTTTTTATTATTGAATATGTTTGTTTGGCCCATAAGCATTCTTAAAACCGAAAATGCTACTAAATTCACCCATGCGTTTCTGAGAGAATGGTCACACTGGCCACTTTTCAGTATTTTTGGTATAACTCGAAAACTAAGCCGAATTTGACAATTTTACATATAGTACATTTTGTTCAAAATTAAATTTTCTATTGGACTGGATAGTTCAAAAAATTTTACGAAAAAATTTAAGCAGGAAAAGTTAACAAAAACCAACCTAAAAAAAATAAAAAATCAAGGATATCTAAATTTTTTATAAATTGTGCATAACTTTTTTTGAAGCAAAGATAGGGTCAATACATGCAGGGAAAAAATAAAGTAGAGACTTAAAGCCTTAATATGGCATGTTCAAAAATTAATATTTGTTCAAAATTGACAGAGATATTCCCGTTCAAACCTTATCATTTCTTGTAATTTTTCGCAGTTTTGGCCCGAAAGTCCCTTTTTCGGTACAATATGGCAAATTTCACTTTCATAAAAATGTTCGAAATACAAATTTAGAACTATAGAGAATTAATAAAAAGGATATAAGTTCTCAATTTCGTTTTTCGGCTGTTTTTTAAAGCTTTCAGACCTACAGACCGAACGGCTGGTCCGATTAACATAAGTTTTGCTACTAGTTGCTAGGAACGTAAAATTTGTCATAAAGTACCAATAAATAGGCTTTTGGGCAAAAACTGTGAAAAATGATAAGAAATGGTAAAGTTTGAATGGATATATCTCTGTCAATTTTCAAATCATATGGCTTTTTTAACATGTCATACTAAAGCCCTTAAACTCTAGTTTACTTTGTTCATGCATGTCTTGAGCGTATCTTTGCTCCGAAAAAAGTTATGCGCAATCTAGAAAAAAAATTTAAAATCTTTGATTTTTTGATTTTTTGTATGTTGGTTTTTGTTCACTTTTGCTGCTTAAATTTTTTTAAGAAATTTTCCAAACTATCCATTTCGATAGAAAATTTAATTTTGAACAAAAAATATCAAATGTAAAATTGTCAAATTCGGCTTAGTTTTCAAGTTATACCAAAAATACTGAAAAGTGGCCAGTGTGACCATTCTCTCAGAAACGCATGGGTGAATTTAGTAGCATTTTTGGTTTTAAGCATGCTTATGGGCCAAACAAACATATTCAATAATAAGAACCCTTGCACGTAATTGTTCCTTTTTGAAAGGTCTATTCAATAGGCTAGTAGATCTGTAGAAATATTCAGAGCATGTAGGTGAGAAGTAGACAAGAAAAAAATCCTACCGAAGGGGGGTAAAATCTCCCACTGCTTGGAAGGAAGGGGCAATTTAATAAAATAACACCATAAAATAAAAAAATTTATTTAAAAAACAACGGCAACACTTGCAGTAATGTTTTGTAGCTTTTTGGAAAGCCAAAAGTCCATTTTAATAGCTGATTGTTAAATAAAATTATTTGAATAAACAATTTCAGCAAAGTCTGTTTTCAAACCTATAATTAAAAAAATAATAAAAATTTTTCTTCAAAATGTTGAATTTGAAACAATTTTTTCACAAAACTGTTCATCAAAAAAACTTAATTTAGAAACAAGCCGTAAGAATGGACTTTTGGCTTTCCAAAAAGCTACAAAACATTAAACTGTAAGTACTACCATTATTTTTTAATTAATTTTTGTCTATTTTATGCAAATATTTTATTGAAATTGACCCTCCCATCCAAGCGGGGGGAGATATTACCCCCCTCTAATAGAATTTTTTTCTTGTCTAGTTCCCCACTACATGCTCTGAATTTGGTTGGCAAATCATACGCGAATTCTCTAGTATGCAAAAAAAGGGGACATTTAATTTACCCCTAGAGCGACTATAGGGGATGAAAATAAAAATCTGAAAGAATTAGGGAATTTTGTTTTCTTCATTTAGAGCTGATTTGGACCCATCTGGGATGACCTTTTTTAACCACCCTAATGTACATTATATGCTATCCTTGATTTTTAATATTTTGTTTTGCATTTAAAGTCAATGTTTCAGAAATTGTCCCCCCAATACAATTTTCCTCCTATATAATTTTTTTCTTAAATATGCCCAAGAATTATGCCTACAAATATTATTGGGGAATTAAGGGACATCCTGCATAATAAGACCAAAAATAAAAATTCAAAATACATTTTGCACAGGTGTTGCGGTAAAATTTACCACAACAAGTTTCACCTGCCTACTCTTTCTCACTAACCATTTTTAGCCTTTCCTTTTTTTAGTTGCAGCTCCAAAATACTTGTAGAGTCAGTAGATACCTGGCGTCCATCAGCCAGAGACCTACTCTTAAAGTATTCTGGAAACGCAACAAACATAGGTCTCCGATTTTAAATTGTGCGACGTTAAGTCCACACGTACAATTCATAATACACTGTGCGACGGGCGGTCCACAGTTACCAAAACGAAATGTCGGCGTGTGACAGGTGGTCCACATGCACGACATACCCTTATCGTGTGACGACACTAAACCTTTCACTGGGTGACAGATAGTTCACAAGTTCTTCGAGTGTGCGATAGATGGTCCACACGGGATATAAAAACATGATGAGTACGACCCATGTTCAACGACATGTGTGACGCCAAGATCACACCAACGTAAATTTAGTATGGTGTAAGGCCCAACGTAACTTGTCATAGACACTAAAGAAAAATCAATTTGCGATGTGTTTCCCTATCCCCTTTACTTCTGCGCGGAGGTCTATGGGTTTAAAGTAGTTTAAATTTCGAGAAAGTCATCGGATCCTATCTCGTCATTTTAGTTGGAAAATGACAGTGATCCCATCTGACAGAATGTTTTCCTCTGCTTCGTAGTCTGGGCCGGTCTGGGCTGGGGACTTTGTCGTGATTTTAAATAACTTTGAGTGAATTATTATCCCAGTTGGGGGAAAATATCAAGGAAAAATAGGGAAGCTATTTTTCGAAATAATTCGAGGAGAGGAAGACGTTCTTTGGAGGCGATCTAAAGGGCTCGCGCCAGTAGGGGCAACATTGGAGGAGATAGGATTCGCTGTAAAAAAAAGCTAAGTATTTGGTTGTTTGGTTTTGTCCAAAAATTCGTTTTATATTGTGTAAATTCTCGTTTTGTTTTTGAGGCCCGAAAAGTGGCAAAGTTTCACCCCAGTTAGGCCTTCGCTTCGACCTTTTGTCCTCCCGAGATTGCGGGACTCGCGACCGTTTCAAATCCGTTGTTTGTTCGGGAACTTTCCCAAGTTGATTTTTCTTTGTGTCCTCGGTGACATTGCTTGTTTGATATCTTCTTTTTATATTTGTCAAATAAACATTTTTAACATATTTGGAAAATTGGCCCTCTGCCAATTTCCAAAATCATTTGTTAACTTTTTCTTGTTGTTGAAAAAATTCTGGGTTTTATACCTATACTTATAAAGGTTTCCCAGATATCTTTTCCCAATAAACTTTTTAAAATCCTAACAAGGGAAAACAAATCTTTTGTTTCTTTTCTTGTCGGAAAACTCTATTTCAGAATTCTTAAAAAGGTAATGGTAAGTACCATAAAACTTCCTGGCGCCCATTTTGTATTAAGTACACCCTGTACTATCAAATCATTTTTATTTTTCATATCAATTTTATTCATTTTATTAATCGAATTCGATTAATAAAATTATTCAATAAAACGAACCACCCCATTCGCTGAGCTACGGGTGGCAGCACTTTTGGTTTGCTGTCGGTTAGGAGTTTTGTGAAACGCGCCCATCATCTGACAGATTGTCATTCGGATTCTACACAAATCGTGGCGCACACAAGTTATCGTGCATTCGTCTTTTTTTTTTATTGTTTTGTAGGGAATTACTTTCAATCTAATAGAAACACCATTAACACCTTATTGCCAGTGTAAACCCTCACACAAAATTTTAATTTTCTTAACCACCCTGTAAAAACAAAGTGATCGAGCATGAAGAAATCCGTCAGCAATCAGCTGAGATACTTTGGTATAAAAAAAAATCGGAAATGCGACGACATGTCTATAAAGTGCCCGAAGAGGCTTCGTCTAAGATCCCAATCGTTCTTTCTGATCTGAGACCGGGCCGAGGGCTGAACATATTGTCTGTACAGATCACTTATATCCATAGTAGGCAACTGAAAATCCAGCATTCCGAATTGGAGAATTTAACTTAGAAAGGAAGCCAACACGACACGAATAATCGAGGCAGAATCTGTCATCCTCAACACGTGCTCCGTGGACAGAAATCTTCCTAGGCACTCGGTCCACAATTAAAGATCTCTAGAATTCGCCACTGGGCCAATCGAGCATCGGAATTAATCAAACTCAATTGATATCAGATTCTCAGCGCAGACTCCGAAGAGCTTCTCGCCACGTCGC
This sequence comes from Dasysyrphus tricinctus, assembly GCA_963921185.1. Lineage (NCBI taxonomy): Eukaryota > Metazoa > Arthropoda > Insecta > Diptera > Syrphidae > Dasysyrphus > Dasysyrphus tricinctus. The sequence continues at coordinate 87,967,488 of OY992530.1, forward strand.
GTCAGAGGTAGAGATCGGTGAGTTAGTCGGTCGTCTTGGACCATAAACGCAACCAAGCAACAAAGACTTCATCAACGAGATCTGTACTTACCCGTGCAGGCCTACACCGAGCAAGTACTCTGGCTCGCGAAGCACGTGGTACAAGTTTTGAAGTGGACACGAGGTTACAAGCGGTTGAGCGAGATCCAAATCTTTTTCCTCGAGACCAATAATAATCTACAAGTAAATTGGTCACCGAATCCAAAGTACATGCGTCCGCGGCTAAATCTCCACTTATAGTCTACAAGAGTAGAATACCCCGTAGCCCAGCATCCATGACGAAATAGTCACCACCATCAGCGGTTCCAAATTGATTCGTCATCCAGATCAACTACTAACCTATCGTGATCTCTAAAGAAAAGAATCTCCAACCAGTTCTATTTTTAGATCTAGTAGAACAGAATACACCGTAGCCAGCACCGGCGACGAAGTAATCAACACGATCAGTGGTTTCACTTTGATTCGTTGTCCAGATCGGCTACCAACCTTTCGTCTTCGCTAGACACAATAATTCCTACCAGTGCAATTTTTTGGAACTTGTACAACTGTGTACAACATAGCCAAACATCGACGCCGAGACCAGCACCATCAAAGCAGCAGCAGAACCATTCAACCAGCACTTGCCTTAAAGAGGCGTAGATCATAGGATTCCATTTAGTTTTTTTTGCCTTGACCATCTCTCTTATTGCTCATTTTTCCAACCACCAAGTTAAGTATTCAGTTGATATTAAAACTTATGTAAATTCGTTCCACTTTCAAAAGGTATAATTTGGTTTCTTTTCCAAGTGTTTAGCTTAGCTCCAAGATCAAGCCCCTTCGACGAATGCTGTGCACAACATCCATCGGAGGACGAGCCATCTTACATTAGAGTAAAACCCATCAATTCTAGCAATCAAATCGACAAGAGCGATAATTTCGCGTATTTCATATCGGTGAGTTTTGTTTGATATATATTATACCTTCCTTGGGAAATTTGAACGAATCCTTATTTTGAAGTTGTAGATACATTTGTAAATCTAAATATTTTGTAAGAAAGAGAAATGAGATTGAGAAGCCAGATTTATTTGCAAGATTAAACCTAATTAAAAGAGAATACGCGCCCAAAGTTCACAAAGAATATAAAAAAAAAAAAAGAGAAAACGAACCCTAATACATATAACTTTTCTACGAGTGCCTCCAATCGGAATTTAATTTAAAATTTTAAAGTATGTATTTTTGTCTCCGATTCTTAAGATTAAATGTCGCGGAATTAAATTTTTGCTTTCCTAGTACCTACTGCCATTCATTCTTAGAAGCGATATATGTAATTGAAACGCAACAATAAGTTCGTAGTATAAAATCAGCCAAAACAAAAACGAACATTTATTTCGAGAAATTAATAAAAAAAAAAAAAAAAAAAACATAAATATCAGAGAGAGAGATAACAGAGAGAAGAAATAAATTAGGATTAACTCAATACATTATTAAACAGAGAGCATATTAAAGAGAAATTATAATTTTCAAGGCCAAATAGATCAATAGTTTCTTTTTTCTGCTTTTATTATTATTATTTTAGGTATTTAAGAGAAACTTTTTTATAGAATAAAACAAAATGTGTGCATCATGAAAATGCGAAAAGAACTTCGAGTTTTTTCAACTTTATTATTGTGAGTGAATTTATTTGTGCGATGATTGGAGTTTGATATTGATTGAGTGCTATGGGGGGGCGTATGATTGGGTATAGTAATCGATGGAGCAGCACTGAGTGAAATCATTCAGGCTCAAGTACGGGGCTGTCACCATAAACTCTTGCGAGGTGATAGCTCAAGGAAGGTCGCAGTTTATAGAAACTCGACTGAGGGAGGGATATCGCAACTGAAACCATAACATCTTTTGGTTTCAAAACAATTTTCAGATAAAATCAATAACTCCATTGTGGGTTTCTTGGGATGAGGCATTTTAGTGTGTTCGATCTTTCTTATAATCCAGGCATGAAAAATAGAACGGTGTCCAGTAGTGGTGCAAGTACCCACGACTCCGTCGAGCTAGTGTCGTGCAAATGCAAGCATGCCTGCCGCATCCTCCTACTAGGACAACCTACCCTATGACCTACTGAGGCCGTCGGAGTTCCTGTCATTCGTGGTTATTAGTGGGTGGCATAACATCGCCTATTGTAGGGTAGGGTCAGCTTACCGTTACAGTTTATAACTCTCGGTTTGGTTATTTCTCTTTGAGTTTGCGAATTGTTGTTTCGCCACCGTAAATACAATCATCCTATATACATTCGTGTTTCATTAAATTTCCTAACACAGGCTTGCAAAATGTTTGGATGGATCGGTTTGCCAAGTTTTGACTGAAAAAGCAAAATTATTGAAGATATTTTGGTTTTACTAATCCAGACCTAGGAAAGTGGTTCATAATTTACTGCTGAAATTTTAAAATCTATCAAACACTTTCATAAGTTATAGACTTGGAGTTTTTTTTAATAGTTTTACAGATGGAACTTAACTGACTGAGTATGCATGAGTTCAAATACACCAGTCACCGAAATTAGAGGAAAAAATTTTTTAATTTCTGTTAGTGTTTTTTGAAGAGCTGTATCTTTCTCACGAGTGGTCGTATTGAGTTGAAACATTTTACAGCTTTATGTTTTTTGTTTCGAGATTTGGTTGCAAATTATTTTTTTTCGAAGTACCATTATAGCAAAAATGAGACGAGACAAGGTCCTCATTTTAGACTAAGAGCTGGCAGCAAATTTTGTGGGTGAACACATAACCAAAATATGAGTATGAGGGTTTGTAGGTACATGCATCTTGATATCGAATATTAAAGTCTGGCAGGATTTTTTTGGCGCCCGTATAGGAAACGAGGGATTGAAAATAGCGGTTTTTCCATTTGTTGTGTCAAGGGAACAATCACTTCATTTCATTTTTTAAAAATGGGAAATGATGCTCTGTCATTTTGCCTAAGTCCGAAGATTTTATTTTAAATGATCCAATTGATAACTCAAGATATAACCATTTTAGGTACACCATATCGAGATAAATTTGGAGATTTGAAAAAAAATAAAAAATCAACAAAAAAAAGTATCCAAAATAAGGCCGATAGGGTTCGCTTCAAAAGGGCATATCTTGAGTTTTATTAATCAGATAATTTAAAAGAAAGTTTGTGGACAAAGGAAAATGACCGAGCATCATTCCTCATTTTTAGTAAATTAATTGAACTGGTCTTACTCATGACACAACAAATGGGAAAACCGCTATTTCTAATCTCTCGTCCCCACTACGGGCCCCAAAAAAATCCTGTCAGACTCTTATATACAATATCAAGATGCATGCACCTACAAACCCTCATACTCAGATTTTGGTTATGCGTTCACCCACAAAATTTGCTGCCGGCTCTTAGACTATTTCTATGTATACATTTTTTTGCGTCAATCAAATGTAATGATCACATACCTTGTTTATTCAGTTTTTTTTTTTTGTTGTCGTACAATTTTTGTTTGCATGGTTCATCTGACTTTGAATGAAAAAAGATACTTTTAGCCTTGATTACCAATATCTCAGCAAATAATGACGTTATAAAAAATTCAAAGTAAGTTTTGGAGGTTTGAGAAAGCGTCTTACAAGATTTTGTAGAAATTTTTTTATTTTACCGTAGATTTTTTCCAAAGTTTTGCATAAGTAAGATACTTTTTTGACTTGAAATTAAAAGTATATTTTCAAAAAAATTCAAGCTTTTTTGTTTGAAAAATTTTTGAAACTATTTTTTTTTTTTTTTTTTTTTTTTTTGTTAAATGTACATACATACTTTTTATTTCATTTGAAGTCAAAAAAGTATCTTACTTATGCAAAACTTTGAAAAAAATCTACTGGAATTATGATTTTCTTGTCATTTTGATGACGACTACGCATTGTTTAAGAACAACACAATTTTTTCCTTTACCTGGTTTGTAAGACTTTGAAATTTTGGTGAGAAAAAACGATTCGATGGATCAATTTGAAAATTTACAGGAATATTGATGCTTTAAAAGTCTATAAATTTGCGTACCACCAAGCCATGCAATCAATATTTGCAAAAAAAAAATATATTTACGAAAAGACCATAAAAAGTCGGTTTTTAGTATTTTTTTAAACTAACGGTGAACGGTAAGAAAATTATTTCTAAAAAATCTTATAAAAATCTTGTAAATCGCTTTCTCAAATAACCAAAACTGTCTTTGAATTTTTTATAACGTCATTATTTGCTAAAAGCTTGGTAATCTTGGTAATCAAGGCTAAAAGTATCTTTTTTATTTCAAAGTCAGATAAAAAAAAAATTAATAACAACAAAAAATAAAATGCACGTATATACTTGCTCTTATGTTCAAGACACTGCGGATTTAATAAAATTATATATAAAAACATGGAAATTATGAGAGAAAAATGTAGACAAGCATGAAATACGACATTTAAATTAAAACAACTCTTTTGATAGTTTGAGATGAAAACAAAGAATGCCATCTTAATTCTGCATTGAATATGATTGTATGGAAAACAAATTTAAAATCGTTGGAGCGGTTTTTTAAAAAAATAATTTTTTATATATAAAATTCTTACAACATTTTTAAGAACAAATTTTGGTATGCAAATCTTAAGTATATATTTATGTGTATACAAAAACAAAATTTGAAAAAAAATTGTCAACCTGTTTTTGAGATATCGAGTTTTCAAAAAAAAAATTAAACTTTTTTTAAAAATCCAAAAACTTTTTTTTTTGAAAATTTTGATGTGCAATATTATTTAATCTTATCTGAAATTTGTTCATATAAATCCGCTAAGGCCATAACGAGAAAACTCAAAATAAAAAAATACGTTCTATGACAGGTACTATTAATAGTTGCTAAGTGTAAAATTTTATAATTTTTGGTAGTAGATCGTAGTAATTTTTGTATATAGAAAAAGTTTAATCAAAATCGTAGGAGTCATTTTTGAGAAAAAAAGTATTTTCCTTGGCGGTTTTTTAACTTTTGTATGGAAGGTACCGTTATTTTTTTATAAATGTAAAATTTTTTCTAAAAATATTTTAGATAGTACTAAGAAACTCTTAAATATCGAGTTTAAAAAAATCAATCATATCATTTTCGAAATATTGGATTTTCCAAAAAAATTTTGAATCATTTTTTTAAATTCCATATTTTTAAAAAATTTTGGTACACAAAACTGTTAATATTTTTTTGAAGCTTCTGTATAAAAATATAATTGAAATCAGTCGTACCATTTTGAAGAAAATACAAAATGGGTGGTTCTTTGGGAGGTACCATTAATTACCATGTTTGAAAATGGTTTTCCACCCAAAGGAAGCCTTTACTAAAATAAATTTATTGAATTTTTTTCAAGAAAAGTTGTCGAGCCATTTTTGAGAAAAATACGATTATGTAAGATTGCTAAAAAAATTGTATTGCAGGTACCGTTATTTTTGGTTCTAAAAAAAAATGAAAAAAGGTGTTGGCACGAAAAGACAGACAGACAGACAGAATTGTCCCACCCACTTTTTTGGTGTTCTCTATCATCGTTATATCATTTTTGATTGTTATCTCATTGCACGAATCCAAAACTTGCCTTATAGTACCTAAATCGCTAGTAAAACCCGAATTGAATATGAATAAACTAGGTAATTTTTTTGTCTCGTCTCATTTTTTGTATTAATGCAGGAACGGTACTTCAAAAAAAAATTTTTGCAAACAAATTTCAAAGCAAAGAACATAAAGCTGTAAAATGCTTTTTGTCTCAACTCAATTCGACCACTCGTCACAAAGATACAGCTCTTCAAAAGCACTAACAAAAATTGAAAAAAAAAATGTGTTCCTTTAATTTCGTTGACTAGTGTAAAATGAATAGATGATAGGCAATTTGAAATTGTCTTATTAACAAAATTCTAGTGTTTAAATAACATGACATCTTCTTATAAATGTCATACATGTCATCAAAAATATGTAGGACCATGTTTATTTTACTATAAATATAAGTGTATTGAAAAAGTTCAAGATAATTTCTGATTTTTCTGCAAACTTATAAGCGAAATTAGGTGTAGACTTTGAATAGACGAGAGTCCAAAAGCTCCAGATGACATCAAGAAACCTGGTAGATTTTTTCCTGATATTTTTCTCTGATGACCGCACCAACCAAACAGCAAATTAACATAACATACGTAGGTAATAGTGTAAAATTTAAATTTCAAGCTACCTACCCCTGAAGTTGGATCTACAACTTCTTTTAAATAACAGATAAATGCCAGTTTTAACTTTTAAACTATAGTTTTCTCTTTGTACCTACACTTAAGAAGAATTTAATTAAATACAAAATTTTAACCTTGTCAAAAGATCAACGCATTCGCCTAAGTGTATGCTTTTATTAAGAGCTACACTTTTTGTCAAACAAAACTCCTAAAATGTGTTCAAAAAAACTGTTAGCCGCATCTTCATTGTACCGCCGTCATTTCATTAACAATAATGAGTAACGACTTTCTTCGATGATAAACCACACGCCAGCCATCAGCCAGTGTGTGTAGGTATCTGTTTTTAGGGAAAACATACTATCAGGCGAGTAATTAACTTACTTGTTTGCTTTTTACATTTTTTCTTGATTTAAAGATCGTAACAAACATCGTCAAATTTGTGTAGTTTATTGTTATAGTGAATTATCTCCAACAAAAATTTGATCACCACAAATACAGTTGCGAGGTTGTGTTTTCGAAAATAAGGAAAAGTCAGAAGAAAATTCTATTATAAATTACAAAGCCTCAATGGACTGGAATTTTATTTTCCTTTTTGTTCATCATAATCATGCCCCGTTACCCCGGTTTGGGCATAGGGTAAGAACAAATCGTTTCCATCCTTCACATTCTGCCGCTAGATATTTTAACTGTTGGTACATCTTTCTATGGGAGCCTGCTTCTGCAATAGGACAGTTGATTTCCATGTTGTTGCACCCTAAGGATTGCATTCAAAGGACTGCTTTGCAATTTCATCTTTTGGTTTCGTCACTGTGTAACCAATGCCATTTACGCTTTCTTATGTAGACGTTCAGCCACTCTAGAATTGTCCTGCAACACAGTTCTTCGTTTGATATAATTCGTGGCCATCGTGGACATGGTATGGACAGCGATTCACAAAAGCCTGCAATTTCTTCGAGATGGTAGTAGTGACTTTCCAGGTTTCACAACCATTATAACAGCAAGGATATTGGATTCGAAGAATTTGGGACAGAGTTTGGAGCAGCCTGTGAGCATTATTTTTGTCTTTTTGCTGTTTTTTCTTAAACCACTCGACTCTTCCTTCACTTGAAGTGCTTGGCTCATCCCCTTCAGGCAGTCACACTTATGTTATTTCGTTATTTGCCAGGAGTCATATGTCATCGGTATTATAGTCTTCTAAATGACTGAACGTTTGAATGACCTGTAAGTCTGCTGTTCCAATTCCAACACTGATTTCCAATACGTTGTCCATCGTACACCTCACGAAGGAGTCGGGTAGCTGCCCATTGTGTTAAACAAAACACCTTGCGTTGTTGTAGAGCTTTCTTATAATGACAACAAATTTTGGGGGAATTAATCCACCAAGCAGTTCTCTCCAATTACATTCTCAGTTAACTCGATCCAAGGCCTCCTCAAAATGGCTCCCTGAAATTACGCCATAGGAAATTTCGCCAAAAAGAGTTGGAAAAAAAGCCCAAAATTATTTGGCATACAATTTTTGGAAAAAGTGCTTAAAATTAAAAAGGAAAATTCGCCAAAAAACTTGGAAATTAGCCGCACTTTTGGGAAAAGAGCCAAAAACTTTAAATGGAAATAACGCCAAAAAAAGATCAACTTTTTGGTTTAATTACCAAATTAATTTTGGAAATAAGACCAGAAATTGTGGCAGATGTCCTTCAGGTCTACATTAAATATTACAAAATGTACGCTCTGTTCACAGTACACAAATCTAAGGTAGTATACTGCGCAGGTTGCCAGTCGAAAATAAAAAATGGCTGTGAGCGTGAGGAAGAAAACACACGTAAAAACAACAACAAATTAAAATAGAAATTGTCAGAAATAAAAATGGCTGGGAGCGTGATGACTTAAATACACGTAAAAACAACAACAAATACTGACATTTGACACAAATTTTGAAGAAACAAAAATCAAAACTCTAATGATATTTGTTTACTATTTTTATTTATATTTTTTTACCGGTGACGTGAAATAACACCAAACGAAATATAGCCAAATTTTGAATTTGGCCTTATTTCCTTCTCGAAAACGAAATAACGCCAAATTGGTGTTATTTCTTATGCCCGATGGAAATAACACCAACAAAATAATCGAAATAAAACCAAATCTATCGCAAGCAGTTTTTTGGCTTTATTGCAATGCGAAAACAGAATTAAGGCCAAATATTTCTTGAGAATTGTTATTTCGGCTATATTATTCAAAGTTTCATAAAATACAGATTCTTTAAATGCAAAAGAAATTTTGCATTCACCCAACCTCGCACCCACTCCAAATCCTATATCGAGCCCAAGCAGGGGGGTTGCAGGGGGGCAGCATGCCCCCCCATACATACCTCACTGTTTATTCGCGTATTTTTAAGTACGCGACCCCCCTGCTTGGGCTCACTATAGGATTTGGGGTGGGTGCGAGGTGAGTGTATGCAAAGTTTCTTTTGCATTGAAATAATCTGGAAACTTCGAATTTATTCTACCAATACACTTCTTTTCAATACTCTCCTTATGTCAGGAAACAAAATTTCAGTTTCGGCAGAATTGTTTGAAAATATGAAATAAGTTGAAAACGAAATAAAGCCAAATTGGTCTTATTTCGGTTTCATAAATGAAATAAAACCAAATTTAAAATTTGGTCTTATTTCGTTTTTGAAAACGTAATAAGACCAAATTTTTTAATTTCGGCTTTATATCGTTTGGCGTTATTTCACGTCACCTTTTTTACCTTTAATATGTGTACTGTGAGCTGCTCTGTTAACATAAATTGACAAATTGAAATAAACAAAGTTATAAGAAGATGTGTTGTTTTAAATGTGTTCCACAAATCAAATGCACAAGTATGATATAATCAACGGCGAGGCAGGAGGGGGGCGCGTTCGCGCTACCGTTCGCCGTTGCCGCAGCGCACCAGCCACGCAGCAGCGCACGCGCTACCGTTGCCGTACACTGGTCACGCGGCACGGCCAGCACGGTGTAGCGCGTGCGCTGCGGTGCGCGGAGGCAACGGTGAACGGTAGCGCGAACGCACCCCCTCTCCGCCTTGCCGTTGATTATATCATACTTGTGCATTTGATTTGTAGAACACATTTAAAAAAACAAAATCAAGTTTTTGGCGTATTTTCAAAACAACAAATTTTGGTCTTTTTTCAATATTCTTAAAGGAAAAAAGGCCAAGAAATTTTTGGAAAAATTACTTAAAATTCCGGAATCTACGCCAAACTTTTATTTGGCTGGGCACTACCGTGCCCTTTGATGGTGAGACTGTGCTTCAAGAAAAATGAAATTGGTCGAAAATGTAAAGAGTTGTTCATTCAATGAATTCATAAGTTAAAATTAATGCCAAGGAAAATCGTCAGTCCCGGTAAGTCCACTTTAAGCTAGGAGAAATAAATAAAAGAATATTGACAAGAGTGGGGCTCGAATAAACAAGCACTTTTAAGTTAGCCAGTCAAGCACTACATTCTCCCCACCAATAGCTACCACCCACTTTCTTTTACCGAATAAATATTTCCAGAATTGATCCAAATTTGTCTATCGTAAGTTCTACATTTTATCCACTTACTTCCTTTGAATAAAAAATGAAAAAAACTGAGTGAGTTAACACTTTCACTATCTTTTTATTTTTCACATCAATCTCTCCTCATTTTAAATAAGTACAACTCTATAGCCAAAACGACCATATTTTTGGTTTCTCTGAAAAATTAATAGGTATATTTACCAATTTAAAGCCTCTAAATATGGCCATATGAATCAAAGATTCTACCATGTGGATAAATACTGAAATGTTTTTCTTGGAATATTTTGATTGACTTTTAAATTGAATCGGTGGGTGGAATATCTGTACAATCACCACTGCAAGAAGATTAAAATAACAACATAGTTTTTCTGCTTAAATTTATTAAAAAAACACAATTTAAGGAACTTTTCAATCATGAGCATTGAGCATGAGCACTTGAGCAGTCCCTTTCATATTATAATACCGAAAAATATAATATTTATCTGCGAAATAAGAGTTATGTCTCTTAAAGTAAAATTTTTGTCCACTCACCGATTCAATTAGTTCATCAATCCATTTTATATTCTGGGAAACATGTTATAACTCTTAATCAGTCAGTTTGTATGGTTTATAAATATTATGTATCTACAATTTATTATTTCATATTTACATAATTAAAAAAACACGTGAGTAAGTGACTTCATTTAATTCATTGATTTTCTTTTATTGGTTCACGGATGATTGCGTGAAAAATTTTAAATTTGCATTCAGAAAATTCTCATGAAATTGAATCTTAAATAATAACTCTTCGTGCTGATTGTAAAACGTATTTTACTCCCGGAGTTGACGGGGCCCGTAGTTTTCCTTTGCATTAGCTTTAACATTTAACACGGCGAACAACCATGAAACCTATCAATGAATATCCAGTCCCAGCGCCCAATACTGAAGAGGTTAAGAAAGCCATCCACAAGCTTAATAACAACAAATCCGCCGGGTCGGATGCGGAACTCTTCAATTATGCAGGAGATGTCCTGATGGTAGGGTGCATGCACCAGCTCATCAACCAAGTGTGAGAGGATGGAAGTATGTTCGGCGACTGGTTAAATAGCTCAATATGCCCAATCTACAAGAAAGGCGATCTTATGTCCTGCAAAAACTACAGTGGCATATCCCTGCTTAATGTTGCCTACAAGATCCTGTCCAACGTACTATGTGAGCGTCTTAAATCTTTCTTCAACACATTATGATCGGCACGTGCCAGTATGATTTCAGGCCAGGCCAAGAGTTTCTATTGGCGATGTCGGAACTCGGGATCCCGAAAAAACTGCTAGCTATGCCGCATGATGTTTCAAAATACATGGTGCAATGTGCAAACAGCTCATCCGAGCTATTCCAGACGTCAACAGAGGGTTCAGATTCAGACAAGGAGATGCGCGATATCATGTGATTTCTTCAATCTAATCCTGGAGCAGAGTCTGCGCAAGAGTGGTGTTAACATGGAAGGCACTATCTTCGACAGGTTTTCTCAACTGCTTAGCTATGCGGACGACATCGACATCATCGGCCGCTCCAAGAGAGCTGTACTTGAAGCATTCACAGCTATTGATGAACAGGCGAAACGCGTTGGTCTTGAAGTGAATGAGGACAAAACAAAGTATATGCTATCAACAAACAAAGTGTCATCTGTCCATCGCCTAGGACAAAACGTCACTGTTGGTAGCAGTAATTTCGAGGTAGTCAAGGAGTTCACCTACCTCGGAACAAACATCAATCCCACGAACGACACCTTAGTGGAAATCCGACGAAGAATTACCCTAGCGAACCGCTGCTACTTCGGTTTGGCCAAACAAATTAATGGGCTCAAAACTCCTTTCTCGAAAGACAAAGTGCTCGCTATACAAAACGCTAATTTTACCAGTTCTACTCTACGGCGCGGTTGCACTTTCGAGAGAAAAATTCTTCGGCAGATATTTGATCCTATGCAAAGAGGGCGATTGGAAGAGAAAATTTAATCGTGAATTGTACGAGCTGTACCAAGATGTGGATGTAGTCCAAAGAGCCAAAACACGTTGACTACACTGGCTCGGCCATGTGGAGTGAATAGACAAGAACGCTCCAGCCAATCTCCGAATACCAGCCCCCCGCTACAGGGACCAGGCGGTTAAAGACGTAAGAGCGCTTAGTTTCGACAAGTGGAGGGAGCTTGTGAGGGACCGCAACCGATGGGAGACCACAATATCCCAGGCAGAGACCCTCCATGGATCGGGAGCAGGGATAAGCAAGTAAGTAGTAGTAGTAAGTGAAACTATAATATTTCAATTAATCAAATAAACAACTACCTGCTTAATAATTATCAGTTTTCAAACACTACCATTTTTCTGAAAGCTCAGTCTCAATATACAAATTTTGCGTGAAAACAAAGGCATTTCACTGTGAATATTTTCAAAAACTAAAGGAGTGGATGGAGAACCATTGAAGCTTTAAAATATAATTAAGCGGCGTAACAGCTCGTGGCGAACCGCACGGCCTAGTGACTTAAAACTCTCAACCATTCTTGTGTGCATGTTATTGTCGAGCCCGAATGGCTCGATGAGAAGCTCTTATTCATGACAAGTACAGTCGACTCCCTTTAAATCGAACTCCATCTAAGCCAAATTTCTGTCTAACTCTAACGTTTTAGTCATGTATCTGTACTCCCCTTAAATTATTTATTTCTTTTTAACTCGAACTTTTCCTAAACTCTCTCTAACTCGAACTAATTTTGATATCCCGTGAAATCTGAGTTAGAGAGATTAGACTGTATACTCTTGGATGATTTGTCTGTACCTCAGGAAAAACATTTCTCTTTTAGGTGGCAGTGGCTGAGAATCGAATCCAGAGACCATCGGCATGACAGTTCAACGAACTAACCATTATGTCACGAGGAACGACATTATAACATTGATAGAGAAGGCGAAGAACCCCCCCCCTGGGCAAGAACGAACAGAGCATATAATATGAATTTAATAAAATGTTATCAAAAAAGGTGCTTTAGTTATACGTTTATAAAATTTTTTCTTGGCAGCGCAGCGTTGCTGCAATGAGTGGTTGTGCGTTGGCCGATGGCTGACCAAGTTCAGTTAAGAAAAGTTCCGCTATGTAAAAAAAAGCCCTCACATCGACTGAGTGGAAAGCTTATAACTTCGTATTTAGATGTCCAATCTTCAAAGTTAAGGTCTTTAAATAAAAGATAAATGTCAAGCTACACTACTGCATAACATTTTATGAGAAAAATCAATTTATTTCATACTAGGGAGCAGGTTGAATCCCAAATTGATTTGATTTTCAATTTTCAAAATGCTGTGAATGAAAAATCTCACAATTCGAAAAATAATGATTTAAAAAAGTTATTTCTCCACCTCTAACCCTCCTTTTCAAATTTGTTAGTGGATTTTAATAATTAAATGTAACGGGAGAGGCGGCAGGGGCACTTATATAAATTTTCAGCCTCAAAGTTGATTTTAATTAAAAAAGAAATTAATCTTCAAATTACGTCGATTTAATTAGCTTCAAAAATTTCTTACTATGCTTCCAATCAGAGCAGTGCAGGATAATGACATCAAAGGGCATGGTATTGCCCAGCCAAGTTCGCGGCACTACACCCTTTTTACAGGAAAAAACTCAGGCGATTTTCAACCCCCCTCTAACTTCAGTACCAATAAAGTCAGAAACTTCAAATTCGGAGTATTTGCTGAAATGATCAAACACAGGTGGCTTACCAAATTACAACTCTTTAGCATTAGCAGTTCCCAAGATATAGGACTTCAAAAATCGCAAAAACCGTAACTGACTGACTCACTGACTCACTGATTCACTGACTCACTGACTCACTGACAGATCATCAAAAAAATCGAAAATCAGCTATTTTCTATTCAGGGGGCGTGGCATCCACCCATTTCTTAAATAATCTATAAATTATATGGAGCCTTTCCGATTGTTGTAGAACAATGAAAATTGGTAAGTTGGTAGGGTTTGAGGTACTTAGAAAGAAAAAATTGAAAAATTGGAATTTTCCATACAGGTGGCGTGGCATCCACCCACATTCTTATAAATTATATGGAGCACTTCCGATTGTTGTAGAACGATGAAAATTGGTAGGTCAGTAGGACTTGAAGTACTTAGAAAGGAAAAATATTGAAAATTTGTAATTGTCCATTCAGGGGGGGGGGGGGGGTGGTGCCATCCACCCACTATATCAGAATTGCTATTATTTGTATGGAGCACTTTCGGTAATCGTAGAATTATGAAACTTTGTAGAGCGGTAGGGCTTGACTTTCACCTGGCAAAATAAATCTTTGCAAAAAGGAGTGAAATCACAACAAAAACATACATGTTAAAAAAGGAGCCAAGTTCTTATGTGTACAAGAAACCTGTGCGTAAAAAGTCAGCGAAAAAAAGTAATGAGATCTAAAATATATGCCAAGTTTTAAGTTCATGAAGTTTAATATCAAATATCTTAAGTAGAGTAATATCGAAACAATTCCAAATTATGACAGAAATTTGGTAATTAATGATTACTGATTAAAATTTGGTGGGTTCACTGGTCAAGTTTTCATACATTTTAAATTTGTGATTAAGTAAGTATTTAAGAGAAAACTTGCCAAGTAAATCCATCAAATTTTAATCAGTAATCATTTAATACCAAATTTCTGTCATGATTTGGAATTGTTTCGATATTACTCTACTTAAGATATTTGATATTAAACTTCATGAACTTAAAACTTGGCATATATTTTAGATCTCATTACTTTTTTTCGCTGACTTTTTACGCACAGGTTTCTTGTAGGTACACATAAGAACTTGGCTCCTTTTTTAACATTTATGTTTTTGTTGTGATCTTATTAAAGTTGAAGTAATAAACTACATTTGTGTATAATAGTTATTGAGAAATACCAAAACATTTCATACTAAAAGGGTGGTATAGTTCCTTTTATGATAAATATTTAAATGTACTTTTTTTTGAGGGAGTACTTTCACTAGAAAACTCTTTAGAGCGACCCTCGGATATCTTTTTTTTCCCTCTGGTGAGCTTATTTCATGGCTGTGTCTGCATCCACTTTCGAGTTTTACTCTTAAAAACTTCTTCAGAGCTGCTCGCCGTCTTTTTACTCTGAAATGTATACTCACTTTAAGAGTATGCACATGTGTTTCGAATTTGGCTGTACGCAGCGATGCCTGCAGACGTGTTGCACATCTGTAGCCTTAAGATAAGTTTCTGTCTGTTGTATTTAAGTATTCGTGAGGATTTTAGTCACTTTCGTGGATGCGTTTTAGGAACTTCCGTGTTCCATATTATTAATAAACTGGAGAAGAGTACGAATCCAAAGTAGAAGATTGGAGAGAACCCACGAAACGACTACAGCAGTCACTGCCCAAGAGAAGTTGGATGGCACTTTTGCACCTAAGGACAGTTGTTTTTGGTCGTTTTTGAAAATGTCAAGTCAACGTCAATTCGATTGTCAAATGATCATCATTTTTCGACGCGAATATTGTTATTGCATCCAACTGCAAGTCTGGCAACTTTGTAAACGATGTTTGGAGGTTATATGAAACATTTTTATTAAAACTTAACGAAGGCTTAGTATATTGTAAATGAAATTTATAACGAAAATTTTTCACAATCGATACGGTTCATGGTTCATCTCGGCTTTCATCTATAATTTTAGTTTGGCTTAAATACAGCAATTGTCAAATTAATGCAATGATTTATTTCACAAAATTTTTTTTGTCAACGTCCTTCAATTTTCTTGCAAACGCATTTGACGTTTATGAACACGTTCTCCGGCTTCTCAATATTTTTGTTGCCAAATCGATTTTTTTACTGCAGAATTGCACCACACATGAACATGATGTTTTCAAACATGTGACTTTAGCAAACTGCATTATTGAACACAATGCTAATGCAGTAAAACTTGTATTCACCTTTTTGAACAGAAGACTTTTGCAGTTTGCGTTTGAGAACATTCTGCAAAATACATTTCTGATGCTGATGACTTTCTCAAAAACGGCCTTTTACTGGCAAAGGTTAGGTTGTCTCAGCTTAAGAAGAGGCTGGAAATTTCACTCGAACTCAACGTCACGTGTCTGAATAGGAACATGCCAATGCTATTATGTTTTCTGAGCATAATTGTGGAGTTACGTAGATCCAGAGGGAAGTCAAAAACACTGTTAGGACACCATGCTATAGCTAAAAACTGCAAAGCATCAACTCACAAAGTTCAAAGTACCCGCTGTTCGAGACACTGTGGCAGTTATGAAAGAGTTAATTGCTTTGTGTGATGAGGTGTGTAGAGCGGTATGAAGTACTATCAAATTTTCTGTAGACCTCACCTAGACTTTGGAAACTCATGAAAATTTACCCCCCCCCCCCTCCCTGAACAAAATCCTGGATCCACGCCTGCGTTGAGCTACAGCCTAAAGTGTCGAATCCATTTTTTCAAACTTGGTCTTAGATCATTCCACCTATACGTTTCTTCTTACAACCAAAATTAAGCGGTACGTGCCACAAATTTTTTTTTAGCAGTTTGACAAACCTAGTCGAATTTTTCTCAAAATGGCACCACAAGCTTTTTTCTAATTTAAATAAATTACTTTTTGTATAGGATTCCTTTAAATGGAAAACATGTTAGTATCTCCAAAATAACCATAGGTATTTTTTTGATTTTCGATTGTTTTGAAAAAAAAAAACGGAATTACTGATTTTAATATATATTTTAGTTTATGCAGAAGCTTTCAAAAAATTTTAAAAGTATTGTGTGCCAAAATTTTCAAAATAACTTCGGATTAAAAAAAAAATATAGTATATTTTCCAAAATTTTGTTTTGAAAACTTAATATTTCGGAAATGACATATATAATCGATGCTTTTTAACTCGGTTTCTCTGTTTTTAAACGCTCCCTAGAATATTCTTAGAAAAAGTTTTTGTTTGTTAGAATTTTAGGAAAATCTTATTTTTCTCAAAAATGGCCTCTACGATTTTGAAATTTGTTTCGATATATGATTATTTTAGTGCTACTACTACTAATTTTCACTTAGCAAGTATTAAAAGTACCTCTCAACAACTGGATGGATTTAAATAATTTAAAAATTAAATTAATAAATAATTTTTTATATACAAATTTGAAATAAATTGAAATAAAATTGAGCATACAAATTTCTAAAAAAGAAATTTTGAATTTTTTAAAACTTGTTTTAAATTTTTGTTTGCAAATTCGATATTTCAAAAACGGATTAATAAAACCAAGTTATTTCCTTAAAAATGTTTTCAAAATTTTATAATTTAATAATTAAAAAAAAAAACGACTCCAAAGATTTTCTTTTTGTTTCCATACATTATTTGAGGTATGATCAAGAATAATTCAGATGGAATTAATTTTTCACCTCAAACTATTAAAGGAGCTGTTGTAGCCAGTTTGAAAGCTTCTAACAATTTTTCTAATAATTAACATGTCTTTATATACAATTATTAAAACTTTAAGCCTCTTGAAAATAAGATCCAGTTGAGCATTTTATTTCTACAAGAATTCAAATTTCGACACAGTTCACTGGACATGAAGTTTCAAGGACCGCATTTCAAAATCTCGCATAATTATTGTTGAAATGTTAAGATCTGCATTTTAAAATCACCGCAACATTAAAATCTTAAACATTTGACTGTCGCTTGGATTGCTTAAAAAATTATTTTTAATCTGCCGTCAATCATATACCGTTCCTAATTTAATGAGATCCCTCTTTTATCCTAATCTATGTATATAGCTACTTTTACTTTTGGCAAATGTTCAATGGAAAGCGAAATCTGCCCCATGCAGAGGAATGTGTGCTCAAAGCAGAAATATTTCATTATGGCAGCTCAGTTAAGCGGCCCAGTTTCGATCACCAATTTATGAGTATACAACTGAGATTGAGGCCATCAAACTCCAATCAAGTCGTGATTCTTCGTCGTCGCATTTCTTCGTCTCTTTATTATTATTTATCATTCGCAGCTCAAGTCTATGGAAATGATGACGAATTCGACATATTAAGAAAGCAATCACATACATAGATTATATTTTTATAAATGCCGTTAGAGAGCAAAAAAAAAATACAATTAGCCAATGATCCTCGACCGTTACGAATCAGTCTCAGGTATTAGCACGTGATCCAACCTAACACAGACGATTTGAAGAAATTACTTCCTCAATGATCATTATAGGTAATATGGAGATTTAACGCAGTCTTGTAGTCCGGGAGCGAATTGGCTTGTGCCGTTGGACATGTAAACAGCGCTCAGTGCTCATATTGTGTGTCTTCCCATAGGCTTCTTCAGATTCAGTTTGGGCCTGGGGAGAAATAACGATATAGCTTAGCTATACATAGTGCGTATAGAGTATCATTATGGTTGATTGGGGCACCCGATTGCTACTATACAGACAACTGATATGCGTGAGTTTCTGTTATTCGAAAGAGTTCAATATCTTGATTGTAAGTTCAATTTTGGTTTTCAATGATCGATGACTTTGAATTGGATTTCGATTGCCGAAAAAAGAAGCTGGAGGAATCTGAAGTTTAATGCTTTCTTTGGTTTATTTATGTTTAACGTTTTTTATTGAAACTGTCAAAAATTGAGAAAAAAAAGCTCTAATGGAGAGTTATTTTGGTCACTTCAAAAGCATATTTTGATTCATAAATAAAATATTAAGAAGCAGAATATCTTGCTCCTAGAAGAAGAGGTCTGGAAGTAGCACAGTACATTCTGCAGTAAAGGTAACCTAACCGGCCTTCGTGACTTAGATTCCGAATGCTCAGGGTGAAATTAAAAGAATGTTGCTGGCAATTCAAGGACAGTTGACAGGACTTCAAGACCAGATCAGAGAGCAATCGAATAGGGTAGACCATCTCTACTCTGCGTTGCCTAGCTTATCGCATCTTTGAAGTTAAAGGCACGCTGTTGGAGAGGCCTCTTAAGGTCCGGGCTGTGAATGGAAGTTCACTGATTAGGACTAAACGTAGAGCTCATCTTTTCTAACTGTTGAAAGACAAAGCCCAGAAGTTATTATGGCCAGCAATACTAAGCTGAACCAGAAAAATAAGTTGACTAACAACAAGTGCAATATCGTTAGAAGTGATCGACCCAACTTGGGCGTCGCAATCTTCATACAAAAGGCAATAATAATACATAAAGTTCCTCCTCTCCGACAGGGGAAGCGAATGCATGTGATCGCAGCCTATGCATCGGTATCAATACAGCCAATTGATCCTATGACATAAAACTTTTCGAATGTCTACGCTTGAGCCTGGAAGAAAATTACTTTATCATCGTTTCCAAGAAGTGGCGCCTATCTGGATCTATAGTTGATAGACGCAAGACTGACAATAACTGATACTATGGCTCAAAAATCAAGAAACTTTTCACGAACCATCGAATGCGATAGTTCGTTGTCAATTAATTTGTATTGTGACAAAGAAATTTTTGCCGTTAACTATTGGGACCCACGTATGTTTCCCCAATTCAGTAAGATATTTAGAAAGAATGATCAAAAAAACCTTCCGTGTCTGAAGCTTCAGAGAACGACTGAAAACAGAGACGTTCTTCTCAAAACAGGAATTGATCCAGAGGAGGCCCATCTTGGACGATGACCTCTTTATAGTTGAAGATCCACAATGGAAAGTGGGGGCTGTGGGGGCTGCTTTCCAGCAAGTGTACAAGCTAAATGCATGCATTTTCCCGAACCATGACCTGCAAAACAGAGCCTTTCTCCACAACTTCTACCTTCGGATGACGTTATGCAATGGCGATCAGAGAACCTCGGTTTAACTGGGTTCAATGAAGATCATTTGGTAAACGCTTAAACTGCCGAGCAAAATGGGCCCAGTCCCCTTTTAATTACGTAGCTTGAGGAAGTCAGTATATAGGAGTCGATGCCATATCCTACGCTGTACTTCGACATTACTAAAAGAAGCAGTATATATTTATGCTACACTCCCAGATCGCAGATGTTGTGCATCGTCTCCCGAAAAAGTAAAACGACAGACGAATCTCCGTTCGATAAGTCTTCTTCGGAATATTGGCATAAGGTATTCGAAAAAGTTATCAATAGAGCTCTGCCTAAGTGGGCAGAGGACAATAATACCATACCGGATAATCAATTCGGTTTTATGGCAGGACATAACACCATTCACGCCACATCTAAACTGGTTTCTGATATTAAATGGAACAAATTTAAAAAGCAGTGTACGGGTTCACCTGTCGGGTTGATTTGTTGAAGGCCTTCAAATACCGTATGGTAAGAGGGTCTTTATCTTAAGCTGGCCAGACTTGACATTAGTAAACCACTATTGTATACTTTCAGATATGCTCAATGGTAGAAAATTTTTTGTCAAAAGTGGCAATGCGGAGTTCTACCACAAACTTTAGTATTGAAAATGATCTTCAACAGGAAGTGATCAATTCACTGGTTTTATTCGGCATTTTTCTCAGCGGAGCAATCTAATAAGTAGTCAAACTCAGGAAATTGCGTATGCCGATGAAGATGATCTGGTTGTGGATAGAACAGCTCCAAGAGTCGAGATCATCAGAATTCTTTTGCAGCGTGACTTCGATTAGAAGGGGACTTTATTCCGCCCGATGCATTTCTTTATTTAGACAGTCGAGGGTGGATCCAGGATAGAGCGTTGTTTCCACTTATCTAGCATATCGGCCGTCGAACTTTATGTATGCGGCTCCTTTACAGTCGAGAAGTCCTCGCACAAGACGGAGAGAAAGGGTTAAAGCAGAAGATGCAAGAGACCATAATATTTTGCCATTTTTCCTATTTTGCCTTTTTTCGCCTTTTTTTAAATCTTAAAGTACAAAAAAGTTAGTTTTGAGTATTTGTGTACTTACCCGAGGCCACACGAGCAAGTACTTGCAAGCAAGTTGCAATACATACACATTTGATTACTAACACTAACAAACCCAAGCAACTTGCTTATCAACTGGCATGCAAGTTTTGAAGCCAGTAGTGAAGCAAGTTGAGAAGCAAGTTGGGAGACAAGCAAGTGGAATGCAAGTGGAAAGCAAGTGGGAGGCAAGTGGAGTGCAAATTACGAATTTGACAGGCAGTGTATGTAGCCAACTTGCTTGCAAGTACTTGCTCGTGTGGCCTCAGGGTTAGCTACTTTCTGCATTCACTTACATAAGCTTTGTTCCAAACATTGACCAAAACGGCCAATGTTACTTATTTGTTCAATTTCTGTTCCAAACTTCAAATATTTGTACTTGCGATATATGTAGGTACTATAAGGCAAGTTTTGGATTCGTGCAAAAAAAAAATTGAGATAACAATCAAACATAATATTACGATGATAGGGAACACCAAAAAAGTGGGTGGTCTGTCTGTTTGTCTGTTCGTCTACACCCTAAACGACTTGATCGATTTGCTTCAACTTGGTACATAGTGGTTTTTGGTGATTCTGCCGACATGTTTTTTTAAATTTTTTTTTAGAACCAAAAATAACGGTACCTGCCATACCTACAATTTTTTTATCAATTTTACATAATCGCTTTTTTCTCAAAAACGACTCAACAGCTTTTCTTAAAAAATTTCAAAAATTCAATTAAATTATTTTAGTTGAAGGCTTCCCTTGGGTGGAAAATCATTTTTCAAAAATGGTTATTAATGGTACCTCCCAAAGCACCATTTTTTTAAATTTTTTTCTATTTTTTTATTTTCTTCAAAATGGTACGACCGATTTCAATTATTTTTTTTTATATAGATGCTTCCAAAAAATATAAATAAAGGAGAATAGGACAAAACGGTCTACAGAGGACCAATAAGGACGAAACATATGTCGTTGGAAAGGTATTTTTATGAACTACAATAGTTACTATGAGGGTTTACTTCAAATTGCTGTGTGAAAAAAGTTATTCGCTAAATAGAATTGTGTTCTGGTGCATTCTAGTATGAAAAACATATATTTAGTATGGGCAAAATTTATGAAAACTGGTCAAACAAATATCAACAATATATATGTCATTGGAATGGGATTTCCATTACCTACAGTACCTTTAATAGCACTGGTCAACAAGGTTTTTCTTACAGCAACAAAAATATACTTTTCCGTAGGTTTTGGGTGTGCTGAACTCGAATCTGAAGTCAGAAAAATTCTATCGGGCTACGTTTTTGAGATATTCCCGTTACAAAATCGAAAAAACCGTTTTTTTGCTGTTTTCAAAGTTGTATTGTAACGTGAAGTAAATTGTTTCAACAAAATTTTTAATGGTTTCTGAAAGAACTAATTTTCTTCTTTTAAAATCAGTTTAAATCTTTCCGATACCTCTTTTCTTCTCGGAGAAATCTTCAGTTAATTGAAGGAATTCCATTTATGACATAAATACAATGTGAAGGATAATGGGTAAAAATTTATGGGAAATGGTCCATTTTCCAATACGAATGTGTCATATATCCATGAAAAGGTTATTTTGAGTACATAATTTCATTATATGACCGTTAAGCTCTAAATCATGGGGCTCGCGAGATATTCGGCTTCAAAGCACCGAAAGAACAATAATGTGTTCCCAATCCACATTAGCTGAATATCTCGTGAACCCCATGGTTTAGAGCTTAACGGCTATATAGTGAAATGATGTACTCAAAATAACCTTTTCAACGATATATCACACGTTCGTATTGGGAAATGGACCATTTCCCATAAATTTTTGCCCATTCTCCTTAACATTGTATTTATGTCATAAATGGAAGGCCTACAATTAACTGAAGATTTCTCCGAGAAGAAAAGAGGTATCGGAAAGATTTAAACTGATTTTGAAAGAAGAAAATTAGTTCTTTCAGAAACCATTGAAAATTTTGTTGAAACAATTTACTTCACGTTACAATACAACTTTGAAAACAGCAAAAAAACAGTTTTTTCGATTTTGTATCGGGAATATCTCAAAAACGTAGCCCGATAGAATTTTTCTGACTTCAGATTCAAGTTCAGCACACCAAAAACCTACGGAAAAGTATATTTTGGTTTCTGTAACAAAAAAATAATTAAATTTTGTTGACCAGTGTAGTAGTTCCGTTCAAATCACTGTGTGAAAAAAGTTATTCGAAAATTAATGAATTATTGTGGTTCATTTTAGTGTGAAAAAAATGCTTTCTTTTTGGTATGGGCAAAAAGTGTGAACGCAAGTTCAACCAATAACAACGGGACGTATGTCGTTGGAAAGGAAATTTTATGTACTACAAAAGTTAATGAGGCAGCTTATTTCAAATCACTGTGTGAAAAAAGTTATTGGCTACTTGTTACCCATGCTCCATAAATTTTATCTGTACCAAAATTCCCTAAAACAGCGAATAACTTTTTCCACACAGTGATTTTAAATAAGTTGTTATAGAAACTATTATTGTTCATAAAAATACCTTTTCATCGACATACATATTATTGGTATTGGTAAGACCAGTTTGTATAAATTTGTTCCACACTGAAATGTACCAAAACAAAACATTGGTTAGTAAATAACTTTTTTCACACAGTGATTTGAGATAAACTGCCATAGTGACTATTGTAGCGCATAAAAATACCTATCCAACGACATACGACTCGTTTTTATTGGTTCCTAGACCACCATCCATACAGTTTTGCCGATTGTCCTTTGTGTACCAAAATTTTTGGACAAATATTTTTTGGATTTTATAAAAAAAATGTTTCGAATTTTTTTTTGGAAAATCAAATATTTCGAAAAAGACATAATCGATTTTTTTGAAACAGTGCTGAGATCAAACGAAGAATTACTCTTGCCAATCGCTGTTTCTTTGGGCTAAGAAGGCAATTGAGAAGCAAAGCCCTCTCTCGAGCAACTAAACTGTCCCTATATAAAACGCTTATCATCCCGGTCCTGATGTATGGTGCAGAGGCATGGACACTGCTAACGGTGGAGGAGAACGCGTAGGCTGTTTTGAGAGGAAAATTCTCCGCGAGATTTTTGGTCCCGCCTGCATAGATGGGAATAGAGAAAAAGATACAACAACCAACAACGAACTGTACGGGCTGTACAGCGAAACCGACCTAGCCACAAAAGTGAAAATCCAACGATTGAGATGGCTGGGTCACCTAGAGCGAATGGACATCAATGCTCCGGCTCCGGCCCGGAAAGTCTTTGAATTTGAATCCAACCCCGTGGGACAGTGCAGTAGAGGTGGATAGCGTAAAAGGTGGCAAAATCATCCTCGTTGTTCATGAGGAGTTGGAAATAAACACAAGTTTAATTTTTGTTGAATAAATAATTCAATAAATTTTTATTAAATTAAAATCAACAGGGGCGCAAAATCATCATCGTTGTTTATTACAGAAGTTGGTAATAAACACAAGTTTATTTTTTTAAATTAACAAATCTTTCATATTTCGAAACAAAATGATGGCTTTCGTAATGACCATTAGCTTAACATATATGTGTTTGTTAATTCTCTCAATTTAGAGTTCAGAGGGGTTGACCTTTCTCAGAAAATTTTTCGCGTTAGATTTGAAAAAAATGCTGTAGATTGAATGTTTATGTTTTTTTTTTCAAAAATAAAAAATAAATATTATTTAAACAAAACTGATCAATGAATAAAAATAAATAAAACATTACATTAGTTTCATTTAATATAAAACCAGCAAACAAAAAAAGCTCTAAATTATATGTACATAAATGGCTGCATTCAACACAAAGAATTAAAAAAAAAAATGTGAGTTTTTTTGCGAATGCTTGAATATTTTTTTTTTGTTTTCGTAAAATGAATTGCAGTATGTAGATTATGCAGCAGATTTATTTGGAGATGCATTAGATCAACAATCTACTACAATTTCAGTTAAGTAACAACTCTGTAGTCAGACACTCAGTCAGTAGTGACTTGCCCGTGGCTTTGACCATTTCATGAGAGATTTCTTGTCCCACTTTAGAAATATCTGAGCTCTCAGATATTTCATTTGGTGAGACACGCCTAATGAACAGTTATGAACTTCACTATTTTTTGACGAAAGCAAACATTACAAAAATTTCAAGTTTCATGTGCCTTTATTATAATATACAGTCGGCTTAAAAATAAATCTGAGTAGGTCAGAAACAAAGAAAATTCATCCAGCATCAGCTATTGCGGCAAAGTGGCGTGTATCAATATTTCGCAGAGTGTAATTCCTTGCATTTATAAAAAAATATTTTAATCAAAATTTTGTCTGCAACTTTAAGACCGATAATATGAAGACCAGAAATTTTTTTATTAAGTATTGTTAGCCCGAAGGGGCGGCAAATTAGTGTTTTGCCCCGGGCGGAAAATATCCCAGCTACGCCACTGAGAGGACCCCAACCAACTTGGCGTGCAAAACTGGAGACAGCTAGCTAGAAACCAAGCCGGCTGGAAGAAGCTTGTTGGTTGAGGCCCTGGTCCACCCCGAACTGTAGCGCCACATTAAGTAAGAAAGGAATACAAAAGTTAAAAAACCGCAAAGGAAAATATTTTTTTTTTTCAAAAATGACTCCTACGATTTTGATTAAACTTTTTCTATATACTAAAATTAGTACGATCTACTACTAAAAATTATAAAATTTTACACTTAGCAACTATTAATAGTAACTGTCATAAAACGTTTTTTTTATTTTGTATTTTCTCATTATCGTTTTTTCTACATACAAATTTCAGATACAATTAAATAATATTGCATATCAAAATTTTCAAAAAAAAAGTTTTTAGATTTAAAAATTTTTTTTTTTTTTGAAAATTTGGTATCTCAATAACGGGTTGACAATCTTTTTCAAATTTCGTTTTTATTTACACATAATTATAAGCTTTAGATTTTCATACCAAAATTTGTTCTTAAAAATGTTTTAAGAATTTTATATGTAAAAAATTTATTATTTAAGAAACCGATCCAAAGATTCTAAATTTTTTTTCCCATTCAATCAAGAATTAAGATGGCATTATTTTCGTTCACCTCAAACAGTCAAAAGAGTTGTTTTAGTCAATTTAAATGTCGTTTTTCATGCTTCTCTAAATTTGTCTCTCATAATTTCCATGTTTTTATACTTATACAATTTTCTCAAATCCGCAATGTCTTGAACATAAGAGCAAGTACGTGCGACCCAGTCGTGCATTTTATTTTGTTTAGGGCAGAAGAAAGTGCTTCCCAGAGAGTAAAATATTTCTCCTTCCTGATTAGTTCTGTCCAAGAAATTTCCTTGGGCAGTCAGATGCCATATAGGTTCAAAAAAAGTCAAAAATTCATTTTTGCCAGACAGAACATTTTTGTCAAAAAATCTCTGCAACAAGGAATATCAATTCCAATTATGGGCAAGTGTTCCCAAATTTAAGAATATCAGTTCAAATTTGGTAAAAGCAAAGAACCGATTGCAAGTAAGGGTTTGAAGGAATTCACTGCTGTTTTGAATGCAAATAAAGGACTTAAAATTGTTGAGCAAAAAAAAATATTGTAATGAATGGCGAAGTCAGTTCCAAATATCCCAAAAAACAAAATTTTTGTCTTGCTTTAAGATAGACTTAAGAAAATGGAAAAATAAACATGAATATAAAACAAAAGTCCCAGGACATAGGGATAAACACGGGAATAAATGGTAGAAGAGCTGGAAAAAACCGGGTCATCTCTTGATCCGAGCCAAACCGAAACCTCGGGACTAATGCAACTAGAGTAAGAAAAAAGTATAGAATTCACCACAGTTTCAAGATGAAGAGGCGGAGGAAGGCACACTTCACTTCCTTTGTGTGAATGCCCCAGCCTGGCCAGAACCAGAAAAGCAGCCCGAGCAGAATACTTCTTCGATGAAACTGGGCAATTTCTCTGTCTTGCCACTAAAGAACATCCTTAAATTCTATAAGAACTCAGGATGGTACAGGGAGGCTCCCACACCCCCACCCCTGAAACTTCCTTCTGATCCCTCCCTTCAACTCAGGGCCGTAGCTACGGTAGGGCATTGTGGGGCAATGCCCTACCTTAAAATAATTATGCCCTACTTTAAATATAAATTATTTTATTTTCTCTAATTCACAACAACAAAGAAATTACAATCAAAAAGGGATTTTAAAGAAATGGCTCCTATTACATTACAATGATAGAATAGATCTTTATCGAGTGGATAATTTTACTTCAAAATTGGTATCTACAGAGAATTTGTATGTGCTTCCAGACTTTGGTATTCGATATCCCAATAGATGTACCTGTAAGCCCTCATACTCAGATTTGGTTATACACTCAGAAAATATGCTTTTGGCTCTTATACTTTGTATTTAAAAAATCCAAAATTATACAAAATTTTCCCAAAAAAAAAATAAGTGTGCTAATTTCAAAATTTCACTTCACAAAAAATTTGAAAAATACGAGTTATATTTTTTAAATTATCCTTCTGGTTTATGGTGAATTATTTCTGAAACCTCTATTTCCAAATTTTTTTTTTAAATATGTGATCATAAAAGGAAAAAAATGTCTCTCATTGTTCGTTTGGAAAATAGTTTCTAGACTTTTCTCTTTGTTTACCCGCATTAACCCATCTGAAATCTCGAATTTTAGAAAATCAAGTTGTTTATAGACTTTAAATAAAATTTTCCTTATATAGTATTTTTACTTGCCATATAGGTACTATAGGGCAAGTTTTGGATTCGTGCAAAAAAAAAATTTCGAGATAACAATCAAACATGACATTACGATGATAGAGAACACGAAAAAAGTGGGTGGCAAAATTCTGTCTGTTCGTACCTCAACCTACAGCCTAAACCACTGAAGCGATTTTCTTCAAATTTTGAACTTAAGGTTTTTTCGTAACTCTCCAGAGGGGAAATTGAAAGTTTTTTTTAGCTCAAAAAATAACGGTACTTGCCATACAACCGTTAAGGAAAAGCTTATTTATCTCAAAAACGGCTCCAACGATTTTGATAAAAAAAAATCAGTGTATTATTGTAGACATGGTGTACTTTTTGGTAAGAAAAAAAATTACCAAAAACATTTATTAACGGTACCCGCCATAAAACGGTTTTTTTGATTTTCGGTTTTCTCATTAACCGCTCATCCGATTTCAATTAATTTTTTTGTGCAAAAGCTTTGTTAAAATATAAATAATACTGTATACCAAAATTTTGGAAAAAATTAATTTTGGATTTTTAAAAAAAGATTAAAATTTTTTTTTTGAAAATTAAATATTTCAAAAACGGGTTGATGAATTGTTTTGAAATTTCATTTTTAAATGTATATTAATATATACTCAAAATTGGCATACCAAAATTTTTTTTGAAAAATGTTACAAAAATTTTATATATAAAAAAGTAATTTTTAAGAAAACGGCTCCAACGATTTAAAATTTTTTTCTTGCATACATTCATATTTTTTCAAGTTCAATCAGATGGCATACTTTTTTTTGAGCTCTAAGTTATTTATCAGACTGTTTATACAATTAAAAGAACGATTTAAATGCTTTTTATACTTTTTCTACAGTAACTTGAATATTTTTTAAAGTTTTTAAGTCCCACACAACTTGAACATAAGAGCAAGTACGTGCGATCCAGTCGTGCATTTTATTCTTATATCCTTAAGGCTTACCATCTAAGCTGGGGCAGATAATTGATAAACCCCAAATTGAGAGTAATTGCTTGGCAGCCCTATGCCTTGACCACTTTTTGAATTGATCCCTAACTTATGTTTTCGGGGGTGCTGAATCCAAATCTGAGGTTTGCGAACAAAATTTCGTGACGCAACATGGGAAAAAATGCAAAAAATTATGTAAAAATGCATTTTTTTGGGAGTTTTTCTTTTTACATATGGCTCGTGAATTACATCAAAGCACAATTGAAAGTAAAGGGTGGTTAAATTTTAAGGGCCGATGTTGATTTTGAATAAAACACAAATTACTTAGGAAATTATTGTAATTTCTTTTTATTATGATTATATTGGTACAGTTCAATTATGTATAGAACAAAATAACGGCCAAATGGCCACTGCGACCTCGGCGGCACACCTCCATCCGATGGTCCAAATTTTCGATGACGCTGAGGCATAATTGAGGTTCTATGCCGTTAATGTGCCGAATCATCGCATTCTTTAGCTCTTGAATTGTTGCTGGCTTATCGACGTACACCTTTTCTTTCACATAACCCCAAAGAAAGAAGTCCAACGATATCAAATCACATGATCTTGGCGGCCAATTAGCATCGCCACCACGTGAGATAACACGGCCATTGAATTTGTCGCGTAAAAGAGCCATTAGGCGTGTTTTATTATCATCGAGATCTGGATCTGGATTAACTTTTAACACGTATTACAAAAACAATTTTGAAAATTTCCCACTATTTTGTTTTTGTATTACGTGTAAAAGTTAATCTAGATCCAGATCCCGATGATAAAAAGCTCGCCTATTGTTTCGTTAGCTGTGTGGCAAGTGGCACCGTCCTGTTGAAACCACATATCGTCCACATCCATATCTTCCAATTCGGGCCATAAAAAGTTCGTTATCATTTAACGATAGCGAACACTATTCACAGTAACTGCCTGACCGGCCTCATTTTGGAAAAATACGGCCCGATGGGCGATGATGCCGCCAGCCCATAAACCGCACCAAACAGTGACTCTTTGTGGGTGCATTGGTTTTTCGACAATCACTCTTGGATTATCATTCACCCAAATGTGGCAATTCTGCTTATTGACGAATCCACCGAGGTGAAATTGTGCCTCATCACTGAAGATGATTTTCTTCAAAAATTGACCATCCACTGTTGCCATTTCTTGCCACCATTCTGACCATTGACGATGGTCTGTGTATCTTTCCATAGTTCAAATTTAACTAGTCTGAAATTGAGAAATGTCAAATTAAATGCAGAAAAAAAACTTGACGTTAAGGTGTGGTTCACATTCAACATCGGCCCTTGAAATTTTACCATCCTTTATAAGCAATTTCCAACAAATCTCTGTCTAAGGTTTTTTTCTCCGACAACCCATTTGTACTGAATATCTTGGTGAAAACTCACGTGTTTTTATTTTTTCCGAAAATCCACTAATTTACTACTTTGAATCTAGCCTTGAATTGCTGTAGTACATCACGTTTTCGATATATAAGAATCTAAAAAAAAGCGTTTTTTATGCAAATTTGGGGTTATATTATTTCTCGAGGTAATTTTTTTCGAATTAATGTTTATGGTCATTCTGAAGTATGAACATTTTACTTCGAAATTCTTTTTAAATCTTCAAAATACCTAAATTCATCTTTGAGAAAACCTTCATTAGTTGTTAGGCTTCGTCTTTAAACTACGTTATTCGAAAATATGCTTACAATCCAGTCAATTTGTGCTTAAAAGAGGGCACTGGGGTAATTTTGAATTTTTTCCAGCCATATGTTTTTGAAGGTGCTGAATCCGAATCTGAGGTTTGCGACAAAAATTTCGTGACCCAACATGCAAAAATTTGCAAAAAATAGTACATATAAAAATAGTTTTAAGCATATAATTCGAAAACTATAATCACAAATCACATAGAAGTACATAGAAGTAAATTGAAAGTACATACAATTTCGAACAAATTGTTGTTCAAGGTTCTTTTCTGCAACAATCTATTCCTAATTATCTATTCTTATGAATTTAGCGTATTTTAAAATTATGTAGTTTAAGACGAAGCTAACAGCTAATTAATAATTTTATCAAAAATGAATGAAGGTATTTGGAAGATTCAAAAAGAATTTCGAATTAAAATGTTTATACCATAGACATTAATTCGAAAAAATTACCTCGAGAAATAATATAACCCCAAATGTTCATCAAAAACGCATTTTTTTTTTAATTTTTAGATTCGAACATCTCGAAAAGTATATCCTGGTTCATGTTAGAACAAAAAATTCAAATTTTGTCACCAAGGTAGTAAATTAGTGCTCCCTAGTGGATTTTCGGAAACAATAAAAACAGGTCAATTTTCAACCAGAGCTTCAGTTCAAATGGGTTATCTCAGAAAAAAACCTAAAACAGAGATTTGTTGGAAATTATTTATACCTTCAATAATTATACTTTGATGTAATTTACGAATAGGTGATAGTGCTCGAGCCATAAGTAAAAAAATACCAAAAAATGCATTTTTGAATAATTTTTTTCCTTTTTTTCAAGTTGCGTAACGAAATTTTTTTCACAAACCTCAGATTCGGATTCAGCACCCCCGAAAACATTAAGGAGGGAACAAATCAAAGCTACCCCATAAAATACAATATGACTAGTAAAAATACAATATGACTAGACTATAAATAGCTCTAGGTTTTCGGTTCAAAGTGATCATAAACGAGGTAGCAGCTACTTAATGTACGTTTATTTATTTTTTGAGAAAATTGTCTTATTTTTGGTATATTTCAATATATTGAATAATTTTGAATGAACAACAACAACTTGTGTGTATTACCACCAAGTATATAGGCTGGAGTTAAAGCTATTTCACGAGTGCCACCTCGATCATCAGACTCCTTTAGTGGTGCTTAGTCTGGTTATGCTCGTATTAATTGAAAAACTCTTTGCCGTCATATGGGAGCGAACCATGAAGAACCTTGCGATTCAGAGGCCGATGCACTACACACCGCGCCACTGAAACCACATGGTTGGCTCTATCTCAATGCAGGTTTCGTTGTTTATCAATTGCAACAGCGACAAGCATTTTTATTAACACACACAAGCTTGCTATTGTTCAGTCGGTTTCTTTCTTTTTTCAATATATTTAAGTATCAATAAAAATTTGTTATTCTGCCCTACCTGTTTCCATCGCTACCCTACCTTAAATTCGACTCTTGCTACGGCCCTGCTTCAACTTCTCGTACCTACCTACCCACACCTTGGGGGGTGCAATGGATCTACGGAGATCCGAGTGGGATGGTGCGGCTTGTCGTATTATCAACTCTTCTAACCTAACCTAAACCTAAGTAATCAAATGGCAGTCTTGTTTTTGAGCTCTAACCCGGAGCCCACACGAGCGAGTACTCGCTAGCGAGTTGGGTACATACATTAGTTGTGAAATCACTAGCCACACTACTCGCTTCTCAACTGGCTTTGAAAAAGGCAAGCCAGTTGGCTAGCGAGTAGAAAAAGTTTCGATGTATTAGTAACTCGCTAGCGATTACTCGCTCGTGTGGCCTCCAGGTTAGAGCTCAAAAACAAGATTGCCATTTGATTACTTAGGTTTAGGTTAGGTTAGAAGGGGTGATAATACGACAAGCCGCACCATCCCACTCGGATCTCCGTAGATCCATTGCACCCCCCAAGGTGTTTGATAAGTTGTCTATATCGAAAGAAGTATTTTCATGTTTTGTTTTTCAGTAATTACTGACATATTTCAAGAGTTCTTTTGTTCCAAGCAGTATTAAATTAAACTGCTTCTCAATTAGTACCGTTATTCTAGAATTTTACAAAAATAGGAAAAAAAAAAAACATGATCATTCACTCATGACCGTAGTGTTCAAGTATTTGAGTAAAGTCGTAATTCTTAACACTTTTTTGAAAACCAAAGAAACACACAAAGGCTACATGGACAATATTTTTTTTATGAAAAGTCTATACGGCTCCTTTACCCTATTGAAAGGTTATCTATTTATTTGAAGGACACCCTCCGTATAGTAAATGTCTCTTTTTGACTTTTTTGTGTGTTTTTGTTACCTTTTTTTTATTTCATTCAACAAAATTCTTTCTCTGCTTATGACATTCGCTTAAGTGAGCTTCTGACTATTATAGTTTTATAGTTATACCTTAAGTATATTGTTATGTCATAAAAAGAAAAAAACTGCGTCCACCTTTTATTTTCCTTTAGTCATCTTCTCCTATCGATTAGGTATTATCTCTTCCGCAAAGAATATAAAAATGACATTCAATAAAATTTATTGATTTGCCGTTACTGCATCAATTTAGATGTAGGCTGTACGCTGTAGACATAGTTTATGGCATTCTTCACTATCCCTAATACGAGTGTTTTAGTAGGCACTCTACTTAGTCTAATAAAAACTCGAAATTATCTCATATTAAATTCCTTACTTTTCCAATGTTTTCAAATTGATGCTAAGGATACGGAAAATGTGATGCTTTATGTATAAAAAAAAAAAAATATTGTTGACAATATTTTTTTTATCGATTTTTTTGATGATTATGACTATTTCTCTAATTTCATCATTATATTCATTCATTTGAACTTCAATTCTTTACAACTTCAAGCAGAAAACCACAAAACCTAGTACGGGTGACCAAGTGATTTATTTTGATTTGGGAATTGAGATCCACCCTTTCATAGTTTTTGCAACACCCTTATTCCTAACCTAACATCAATAGCTTTGGAAAACCCCAAAAATTCCGTACCTTAATTCGTCTGTGATTTTCGCTTGATTCATTAGCAATTTTGAATCTCATCCTGCATATTTCATCACTAACCATCCGAGATTGAAACGCACCATCTAAATTTGATAATATTCAAATGTACCTCAAAAAGGACATTATTTGTTGCTGAGATTAGGTTATTTGAAAATTGTTTTGCTTATTGTCGAAAGCAACACATAAAAAAAGAAGTAGGTACCTCCACGTAGGTAAATAAATTTGTTGTAATTTTATTCTATAAGAAAAGCAAGACCTCAACTTCCATTCATCCCGCAAATTATCAGCAATTTATCTTGAGCAAACCTACAATCAAGAAAAGAAGAAAATGCAAATCAACTTCGTGCTCTTTAGCTATGGGCTTTAAAATTACCCACCTATATCATCTAAAGTAAGTGCCAAGTGATGATTTGTCAGAACGTCTTCATTTGCATTCAAGACTAAGGAGGACTTGCTGAGTTTAACGGCAGTGGTGGGCTAATTTGGTGCCTTAAGGTCAGCATCAGCATAGGCGAGGCAAGGCACCCTCAAACTTTCTCGGGTGCTATAATTTCTCAAAGTCTAGGATCGGAAAATGGATAGAGTGTAAGTAGTGTGTGTGTGTTTTTTTTAACACTATGGCAAAAAACCCTCTGGAAAAACTGTTTGCATATAACGAAGTTGGTAATATTTGAATCAGTGTCTTATATTCCTCTGGCCGTGCGTGAAGCTCCATCCATCCGATTCTTGAGTTTGAAAGTGAACCACCCGCTATTTGTTTTTTTTTTTTTAAGCCATGATCTTAAAGGTTTTGTGGTTGATAGTGTAATTTAACTATAATTTGAACCATTTAATGGTATGTTTTATGAGACACGGCGGGTATTATTTGAGGTACGGCACGCTTTAGCTGCAAGTAATAATTATTATTATTTTTTCTTTTGTTCTTTATAAAACACACACAGCTGCTGGATAAAATGTCCAAGGGCAGAACGAAAGAAACGCATGAATAAATATTGTTTGACTTGGAAAAATAAGAAGTCTTTTAGTTTTTGGCAAATAACTCTGGAGAAAAGACTGTTATTGCCATCGGTCAATATAGGCATATTTCTTTTGAATAAATGAACTTGAAAAATCTAAGGAAAGTGATGTCTATAAATGATCACAGTAACTGGAAAAATTTGATCATTTTTCGTTGATAAATCGAGTGATGTGTTTGTGATTTTTCTACGCACCTACTATTTGTAATTCAAAAACATATTCAACATGTTATGGAACTTAGAAATAATAATTAAAATAATTATTTTGAATCAAATACAAACTATAACAAGTAGTGAATCTTTTTTAAACGAATGGAATGACTGGATAATAATTCCAGCTAGATCAGAAAGAAACTTAAAACGAAAGAATAATTCAAAGAACTTCAGTGTTTTTGATGTGAATTCGAGTGATAGTGTGAATAGTCTTGTTAATCCAGATAAAATGGAAACATTTATACTGAGAACTTTCAACAATAAGGACAATTATAATTGGAAGCAAACATCTCTGCAGCTTAAAAGAAGTGAAACCAATCCTTTTGAGGCGAATAGTGATCTTGCAATTCCTCTGGGACAAGCAATAGAAAATGTGAAGACATTCTGTTCAATTGTAATGGAGTTTCTCGAAGAAAGTGAGTTTATGTTATTCATTCATTGAAGTTTTTTACTTTCCAAAAACATTTATCAAAGTTTTAATATTACTAGTTATTATTCAAACTAAATCAAAATAATATTGGAAGGTGGTTTTATATGTGCGACTGTATACGTCTCACAGTGGGATGAAATGGAATTTTAGCGTGCCAAAAGTGCGGGATGAATGTACATAGGTAGTTGGTTGAGTCACGATTAGAAAAAAATCTTATAGGAAGAGTTTTCTAATTCCCTTTCTCTACTTAAAATAGACAAACATAAAATGCACGACTGGGTCGCACGTACTTACCTAATCTTTTGTTCATTATAAAGGAAAATTTTGAAATGATAATTTCAAGTTCTTATTAATGTGCAAATAAAAATTAAATTTCCAAAAAAATTATCGATTACCGAATTTTCAAAAAAAAAAAATATTTTTACCATTTTTTTTTTTTTTTTTAAGTAGTACCTCGTGCGTAGGACTGTCATGCCGAAGGTGTGGGTTCGATTCCCAGCCGTGCCACCTAAAAACAGAAATCGTCGGCTTAGAGTGAAAAGCAGCTAACTCCTATTTTGCATTTTTTATAAAAAATTATTTAAACAAAAGTGTTTGCATTATTTGAATACAACCAAAATTACATTAATTGTTTTTCAGTATTCGCTTTTGTTAAATTCAGTGAAATGGAAAAGATTTGATAGATTTTTGTATTTTTAAGCAATTTTTGAAGTGGTCTATAGTGACAAAAAAAATGTGGAGTTAGCCGCTTTACACTCTAAGCCGACGAAATGTTTTATTCGAGGTACTGCCTCTTGCGAGGAACTGACAAATCCTCCAAGAGTATACTTGTCATGAAAAAGTGTTTCTCATTTAGCCGTTGGGACTCGGCAACTCCATTCCTGCCATTTTTTTCTATTTTATTGTAAGGTCATTAAATCACTTAAAATTTTGTATCAAAATCGTAAGAGTCATTTTCAAGAAAATTGATAAATTGTGCGGTTATTGCATAAAACTAAAATACTAAAAATCCGTAAGATACTGAGTATGAAAAGAAATCAACTGGGTCGTTTTCCCGATATGTATTGAGTTAAAAAAAAAAATTTTTTTGTTTTAAATCCAAAAACCCTTTCTTTACTTCAATAGGTACTTTTAAAACTTTTTAGGACCTTCTGCATAAATAAAATGATTAAAATCAGTAACACCGTTTTCAAGAATATCAGATATCAAAAAATTGTCCTTTAAGAGGAACAATTAATAACCTTTTTTTGTTGAAAAAAGGTTTCACACCCAGATATAGCTTCCAATAAAAGTAATGATTTG
This sequence comes from Dasysyrphus tricinctus, assembly GCA_963921185.1. Taxonomy (NCBI): domain Eukaryota; kingdom Metazoa; phylum Arthropoda; class Insecta; order Diptera; family Syrphidae; genus Dasysyrphus; species Dasysyrphus tricinctus. The sequence continues at coordinate 88,003,556 of OY992530.1, forward strand.
ATTACGTACTATTACAGATTCCTTTTAGAAAGATTCCTTAGTATTCGATAAACGTGCTTTTCTATGTTTTAGCCTTCTCATAATATCAATAAATCAATATGCCTTCAATCATCAATGCATTAGAACTTTATAGCCTCGAACCATAAGAGATATTCCCTTCCCTGCAACCATGTTCATGCGCGGATACAGGGGGGGGGGGCAATGGGTGCAATTGCCCCCCCCTGGGCAAGAATGAACGAAGTTTAAAATATGAATTTAATAAAATGTAATCAAAAAAAGGTTATTTCGTTATACGTTTATAAAAAATTTTCTTGGCAGCAGCGCAACGTTGCAGCAATGAGTGGTTGTGCCTAGGTCGATGGCCGACCAGGTTTAGTTAAGAAAAGTTCCGCTATGCACAAATAGCCTTGAAATTGACTGAGTGCAAAGCTTATTACTTGGGTTTTAGATGTCCGATCTGCAAAGTTAAGATCTTTAATTAAAAGATAAATGCCCGGCTACATTACTTTATAGCATTATATGAGAAAAGTCAATTTATTTCATACTAGGGAGCAGGTTGAACCCTAAATATATTCGATTTTCACTTTTCAAAATGCTGTGAATGAAAAATTTCACAGTTTGAAAAATAATGATTTAAGAGTTATTGCTCCACCTCCAACCCTCCTCTACAAATTTTTTTAGTGGTTTTTATAGTTAAATATAACGGGAGAGGTGACAGGGGCACTTATCTAAATTTTCAACCTTGAAGTTGATTTTACTTTTTAAAAAATTTTATCTTTAAAATACGTCGATTAACGAGTAATTACCTTCAACAATTTCTAATTTTGCTTCCAATGTTCGGATCTACAGGATAAAGATATCTAATTAAAGTTAAAATAATAAACTAAATTTGTATATAAAAGTTATTGAGATATACCAAAAAATTCATACTATATGGGTGATACTGATAGAGTTCTTTTTGTGATAAATATTAAAATGTGCGTTTTCATTGAGGGAGTACTTTCACTAGAAAACTCTCGAGAGCGACTTTCGGATATCTGTCCTTGTCCTCCCCTCTGGTGAGCTTATTTCATGACTGTGTCTGTGTTCACTTTCGAGTTTTACTCTCGAGAATTTCTTCAGAGCTGCTCGCCGCCTTTTTACTCTGAAATGGATACGCACATGTGTTTCGAGTTCGCAGCGATGCGTGCAGACGTGCTGCACATCTGTTTTAGCCATATGATACGTTTTTGATGTGAGAATTTTGTCACTTTTATGGATGTGTTTTAGGAACTTCCGTGTTCCATATTATAGCATTCGCAAATTAAATTAACCAAATCGCAAAAAGGTTTAACCTAAACGCAAATAAGTTTCACCCAAGCGCAAATAGATTTAACCCAAACGCAAATAGAATTAACCTAATCGCAATTCGATTTAAACAAAACGCAAATATATTTAGACTATACGCAAATAAAATTAAACTATTAGCAATTCATTTTAACCAAAACGCAAATTGAATTTACCCGGGCTCAACTTGTTGTTCCAGCTGTGTGGTGAAGAAATGGAAGGCTAATAATAGTAGGAATAGGTCACCATAAGATTTTGACAAACCCCCAATTGAAAATCCAACTAGTTCTGCGCATTTTCCAAGAACTTACCAACAAATTAAAAGGCCAATCCCTTTATAATGGCTTTTTAACAATTATGGATAATACCAAAATCCATTACACCCAAAAAGTACAGCTGGAACAATAAATCAAGCTAAGGTTAATTCAATTTGCGTTTTGGTTAAAATGATTTGCCAATAGTTTAACATTATTTGCGTATAGTTTAACTATATTTGCGTTTTGTTTAAATCGAATTGTGATTAGGTTAATTCTATTTGCGTTTGTGTTAAATCTACTTGCGCTTGGGTGAAACTTATTTGCGTTTAGGTTAAACCTATTTGCGATTTGGTTAATTTAATTTGCGAATGCTATATAAAACTACCGAAGAGTGGGAATACAAAAAAGAAGATAGCAGAGAAAAACCAGGAAACGACTACAGCAGTCACTACCGAAGTGCCGAAGAGAAGCTGCATGGAACTTTTATACCTAAGGAAAGGATAGTTGTTTCGTCAATTCGATTGTCAAATGATTGCCATTATTCGACGCAAATATTGCTATTGTATCGAATTACAAGAGTCTGGTAAGGGTAACTCTGTAGTCGATGCTTTGAGCTTATATGAAACATTTATATTAAAACTTAACGAAGGCTAAGTATATTGTTAATGAAATGCATAACGAATGTTAGTCACAATCGAGAAGGTTAGACGGAAAGGTTTAATAAAGAGTGGTGTTTTCTTTGTATTTTCCACTATAATCATTGGGTTTTATTTCAATGTCGGAAAGTTTGGTTTTGTATCGATGGACTAAGGCATCTGAAACGGTTCATCTCGGTTTCGATCTATAATTTTAGTTTAGCTAAAATACAGATAATGTCAAATTAATGCAATTGTTTTGTTTGCACAAAATCTTTTTTATCAACGTCCTTCAATTTTCTTGCAAACGCATTAGACGTTATGAACATGTTCTCCGGCTTCTCAATATTTTTGTTTCCAACTCGATTTTTGACTGCAGAATTGCACCACACATGATGTGGTGATGACGTTCTCGAAAACGGCCTCTTACTAGCAAGGTAAGGTTAGGTTGCCAGCTACGGAAGAGGATGGAAATTTTGATCGAACGTCATATGTCTGAATAGGAACATACCACTGTACCATTATGTTTTCCAAACATAATTATAGAGTTACGCTGATCTAGAGGGAACTCAAAAACGCTGTAAAGATACCATGCTATAGCTACAAACCACAAAAATTCATTTCACAAAGTTCAAAGTACCCTCTATTCGAGATCTGTGGCAGTGATGAAAGAGTTTATTGCTTTCTGCAAATTATAGAGCGGTATGAAGTGTACACAAATTTTCTGTAGACCTTATCAAGATTTTGGAAACTCACGAAAATTGCCCCCCCCTGAACGAAATCCTGGATCCGCGCCTGACCATGTTATGCCAAAAATACACTAGTCAACTAAATTAAGGGAACAAATTGTTTTTCAATTTTTGTTAGTGTTTTTTGAAGAGCTGTTTCTTTGTGACGAGTGATGGTCGTATTGAGTTGAAACAAAAAGCATTTTACAGCTTTATGTTTTTTTGTTTCAAGATTCAATTGCAAAAAAGTTAGTTGAAGTAGATACCGTTATTGCGTTATTGCAAAAAATGAGACAAGACAACAAAATAATTTTTTTTTTTTTTTTAAGGTCCTCATTTCTATGGATAATTTTTTTTGAGTCAATTAAATGAAATGATCAGGTTCCTATTTCAGCGCTACTACAACAGAGCTACATCAGCTACATCAACTACATCGTACATCTAAATCCTACAACTAGAGCAGTTAAATGTGTCTGATTCAAACATACAACTGAAGTTATGAAATAAAAGACAAAAAAGTTTAACAAATTATAAATGTAACTGATGTAATTGTAAGATGAAGGTGTAAAATGTAGCTGATGTAATTGATGTAGTAGCGCAGAAATAGGCCCCAGATTGTTTATTCAGCTTCAATTTTTTTGTGTGTCGTACCATTTTTTTTTGCATGGTTTATCTGACTTTGAATGAAAAAAGATACTTTTAGCCTTGATTATTAATATTCAAATAATGATGTTATGATACATCCAAAGACAGTTTTGGAAATTTGAAAAAGCGTTTTACAAGATTTTTTAAATATTTTACAGAATTAATTTTTTTATTGCTCACCGTTAGTTAAAAATTAGTACTAAAAACCTACTTTTTGTGGACTTTTCGTAAATCTTTTTTTTTCTTTGCAAATATTGATTGCAAGGCTTGCGTTGGTATGCAAATTTGTAGACTTTTAAGGCATAAATATTCCTGTAAATTTTTAAATTGATTCATCGAACTGTTTTTCCTCACCAAAACTTCAAAGTCTTACAAACCAGGTAAATGAACAAATAGTGTTGTTCCTAAACAATTCGTAGTCGTCATCAAAATGACAAGAAAACCGCAATTCCAGTTGATTTTTTCACAGTTTTGCATTAGTAAGATACTTTTTTGACTTAAAATGAAATAAAAAGTACATTTAAAAAAAAAAAAATAATTTCAAACAAGTTTCTAACAAAAAAACTTGAATTAAAAAAAAAATTTTTTGTTAGATGTAGGTACTTTTTATTTAATTTCAAGTCAAAAAAGTATCTAACAAACGCAAAACTGTAAAAAAAAAAAATCGAATGGACTTTCGGTTTTCTTGTCTTTTTGATGACGATTACGCATTGTTTAGGAACAACACAATTTGTTTCTTTACCTGGTTTGTAAGAGTTTGAAGTTTTGGCGAGAAAAAACGGTCCGATGAACCAATTTGAAAATTTACAAGAATATTGATGCTTTAAAAGTCTACAAATTTGCATACCAGCGCAAGCCATGCAATCAATATTTGCAAAGAAAAAAATGTTCAAAGGGTAGACATGTGCATTCAAGAGAGCACAAGCGTCCACAAGCTTTTTTTAAAGCGAACCTCTCTATATCAACTCATACTCTCACCTCCCCGCGGTAAACATCGCGTTCCTAGTACCTTTAACTGAAGATGATGGGGTTAGAATCCCTGTGGTTGGTCTTAGGGGGCAGCAAACGAGAGAGGGGGGGAGGAGTGTTCCCACTAAGGCACTTCTCCTTCATCCAGACGGCAGTGGAAGAATTCCCAAGATGGAATCAACGGATGGCATCTACAGTTCCAGTTAGGCTGAACTACTTAGTGAACACCTTATACGGGCTACTACGACATATTCAGAGCTCAGGCCTATAAGGAGCGGTTAATCCGGCTCCCCACCCTTGGAGTTATATTGTAAGGGTCTGGTCCTCCAGGTTGGGCGTCGTGCCGTCGGGGTGACTTCCCGGCCACGTAAAGTTAATCTAGTTGCGAAGCAACAACAAGCCTCGGATACGGACGGATTTACTATTGACGAACCAAGCAAACGAAATAAGGACAACGAACTTCGGATCTGCACGTGGAATGTTCTGTCTCTCTATAGACCACGTGCAGCCGAACATTTAGCGGAGGCCTTAGACTGCTACAAAGCAGACATCACCGCAATCCAAGAAGGCAAAAGAAAACTGAAAGACTGCGATATCTACTACGGTGACTGTTACCGACCACAAGGGCAGCGTCTCTTTGGATGTGGATTCGTCGTTAGAGGCAGACTTAGGCAAGAAGTCTTGAGTTTCAACTATGTGAACGAGCGCCTCACGACAATTCGCATCAAGGCTACATTCGCCAACATCAGCCTCAAATGCGCGCATGCCCCCACAGAGGAGAAAGATGACGACACCAAGGACGAGTTCTACGAGCTCCTGGACAAGACATATGAGAAATGCCCGAGCTTTGACATTAAAATTGTCTTGGGTGATTTTAATGCCAAGCTAGGAAAAGAAGACATCTTTGGTGGCACAATTGGAAGATATAGCCTGCACGACACCACCTTCGATAACGGACTCAGGTTAATCGACTTTGCTGCGGGGCGAAACGCTGGGTAGCTAGTACGCAGTTCCCGCATCTCGATATACATAAGGAGACATGGCGAATCTCTGGTCAATCAACCGCTAACCAGATTGACCACATTGCGATCGACACAAGGCACTCCTCCAGTATCAAGGATGTCCGAATGTTCCGAGGAGCCAACGTTTATAGCCAAGGTAATGCTACGGATATCCAGACCAAAGCCAAAGCAGGGAAATAGTGTTAGGAAGTTTAACGTCGGACGGCTACAGCCGCAAGAAATCGCGAGGTCCTTTTCCGATCGAGTCTCTCGCACCCTCTTAAATAGTCCTATGCCACCAACTGCAAGTATCGAGAACCAGTAGAAGAATTGCCAGGAATCCAACAGAGATACCGTCTCTGACGTGCTGGGCCTCAAACGACCACCACAGCGAAACCCCTGGTTCGACGAAGAATGCTGACAAGTACATGCAGCCTAACAACAGGCATACAAGGCGCCGCTGCATAGAAGGACCAGAGCTGCTCGCGAGCTCTTCGAGCAGAAGAGAAGAGAAGAGAGGAACACAAGCTTCTTAGAAGGAAAAAGAAAGAGCATGAGAAGCGCGCGATCGAGGAATTAGAAGGATGCCACTGCAGGAATGAAGTTCGGAAGTTTTACCAAAAAGTAAAGAGAACCTCCCAAGGTTACAAGCCCCGAACCGAAGCCTGCAAGGACGATCAGGGAAACATCGTGGTGGAATCGCAGTCGGTGCTGAGGATATGGAAAAATCATTTCTGCAAATTGTATAATGGCGATGACGAACCGAGTTCCGCTACCATGCAGATTGCACCATTCAACCTGGACGACGCGACGTAGGCCAACAATTCCGTCCACCCGATCTCGACGAAGTATAAAGATAGCTATGCATATCTAAACTCAAGTCCAATAAAGCCGCTAGAGCTGATGGCCTTGCGGCTGAGCTATTCAAAGTGGCTTGCGATGAATTGGTATAAGGAGTATGAACCAGCTCATCTGTAAAATATGGTCGGCGGAAAGCATGCCCGATGAATGGAACCTCAGCATTGTTTGCCCGATTCTCAAGAAAGGCGATCCTCTGGACTGCACCAACTACAGAGGCATCAGCCTTCTTAATATCGCCTACAAGATCTTCTCTGTCGTACTTTGTGAACGCCTGAAGCCATTCGTCAACAACCTGATAGGTCCATATCAGTGTGGCTTTAGGCTAGAGAAGTCCACCATCGACCAAATATTCGCACTACGGCAGATCTTGGAGAAAACCCAGGAGTTTCAAATCGATACCCACCACCTTTTCATCGATTTCAAGGCCGCGTATGACAGCATCTATAGAGACGAGCTATATAGAGCAATGTCTAGTTTTGGCATCCCTGCCAAACTCGTCCGTTTGTGCAGGATGAAGATGGAGAATGCACACTGTTTCACCAACCTCACCGACACCTTCAATGTCAAAAAAGGCTTTAGGCAAGGCGACGCGCTGTCATGCGACTTTTTCTACATCGTTCTTGAAAGAATAGTGCAAAACTCTCACGTCAACACTAGAGGCACAATCTTTCAAAAGTCCGTCCAATTACTCGCTTACGCTGACGACATTGACATAATCGGACGAACAAAGCGTGATGTCAGTGGTGCTTTTGTGAGCATTGAGATGGAAGCCAAGAAGATGGGTCTAACGGTGAATGAAAGCAAAACAAAATATATGCTGTCCACAAGAAAGGACACCAAACACCGACGTCTCGGACAGAACGTCACTATAGACAGCTATAATTTTGAGAGGTGGTCAGAAACTTTATCTATCTACGATCCGCTATAAACTCAGCGAACGATACCAGTGCTGAGATCAAACGAAGAATTACTCTTGCCAATAGCTGTTTCTTCGGGCTAAGAAGGCAATTGAAAAGCAAAGCCCTCTTCCGAGCAACTAAACTGTCCCTGTATAAGACGCTTATTATCCCGGTCCTGATGTATGGTGTAAGGGCATGGACTTGGACACTGCTAACGATGGATGAGAACGCGTAAGGCTGTTATGAGAGGAAAATTTTCCGGTTGATTTTTGGTCCCGTCTGCATAGATGGGGAATGGAGAAGAAGATATAACAACGAACTTTACCTGCTGTACAGCTACACCGACCTAGCCTCAAAAGTGGCTGGGTCACCTAGAGCGAATGGACACCAATGCTCCGGCTCGGAAAGTTTTCGAATCCAACCCCGTGGGACAGCGCAGTAGAGGTGGACAGCGTAAGAGGTAGCGCACGCAAGTGGAAGAGGACCTCAACCATCTTGGCGTGCGAAACTGGAGACAGCTATAGCTAGAAACCGAGCCGGCTGGAAGAAGCTTGTTGGTTGAGGTCCACCTCGGACCGTAGCGCCACCTTAAGTATAAATATGTAAGTATGGAAGGTGCGGTTATTGCTTAAAACTAAATTATTTTAAAAAGCATTAAAAATCCATTGGGTACTGAGTATATTCAAAAAATCAACTGGGTCGTTTTCGAAATATTGAGTTTTCAATAAAAAAAATTAGTTTTAAACCCAAAAAACCCTTTTCTTTTATATTTTGATAGGGACACAATACCTTTTAACCTCTTAACGAGCTTCTGCATAACAAAAATGATTAAAATCAATAACACCGTTTTCAAGAAAATCAGATATAGCATTCACAAATTTAATTAACCCAATCGCAATTCGATTTAAACCAAACGCAAAATATAGTTAAGCTATACGTTAGTAATTTTAACTATTAACAAATCATTTTAACCAAAACGCAAATTGAATTAACCTAAGCTTAATTTATTCTTCCAGCTGTACTTTTTGGGTCTAATGGATTTTGATATTTATCCATAGTTGTTAAAAAGCCATTATTAAGGGATTGGCCTTTTAGGTATTTTTCGGTAAGTTCTTGGAAAAATGTGAAGAACTAGTTGAATTTTCAATTGGGGTTTTGTTAAAATCTTATGGTGAACTATACCTACTGTTATAAGCCTTCCATTTCTTCGCCACACAGACACAGCTTGAGCAACAAGTTGAGCCCGAGTTAATTCAATTTGCGTTTTGGTTTGGTTTATTTGCTTAAAGTTGAACTACATATATTTGCGTTTTGTTTAAATCGAATTGCGATTAGGTTAATTGTATTTGCGTTTGGGTTAAATCTATTTGCGCTTGGGTGAAACTTATTTGCGTTTAGGTTAAACCTATTTGCGATTTGGTTAATTTCATTTGCGAATGCTGTATCTAGTTCAATTGTTTTTTTTTCCCAAACAAATCAAGTAAGATTGCATGTTTACCTGATTTTAAAAAATTACGAACTAAAACAGATTCCTTTTAGCAAGATTTTTTAGAATTCGATAAACGTGCTTTTTTGTTATAGCCTTCTCATAATATCAATTAATCAATACCTTCAATCATCAATGCATTTCAACCTTAACCTCGAACCATAAGAGATATTTCCTGCAACCATGTTATGCCAAAAATAAATAATCAAATTTTATTTTAATAATACATGTATATAAAGTTAGCAGGAAACTTTTGGAAATTCAGGCTAAAAAGTATCCTATTATTAGTTGCTACTTCATTGGTTACGCAAAAAAAAATGTATTGCATTTTTGGTTTGCGAAAAAATGGGTGTCCTGCTAAGTTCATTCTCAAAAAAGAAGATAATCGAGCTGAAAAAAGTTGATTATTGAGGACAAATTAATTGCGAATTTGTTACGCAAAAAAAAATTTAATTGCATTTTTGGTTTGCGAAAAAATGGGTGTCCTGCTAACTTCATATGAACTTAGCAGGACAACTTTCTCAAAAATGAAGATAATCGAGCTGAAAAAATTTGGTTGTTGAGAACTTATTAATTGCGAATTAGTTACACAACAAAAAATTTGTATTGCGTTTTAGGCTTGCGAAAAAATGGGTGTCCTGTCAAGTTCATATGAAGTTAGCAGGACACCCATTTTATCGCAAACCAAAAATGCAATAAAATTTTTGTTTTGCGTAACTGATTCGCAATTAATGAGGATAGCTAACTTTATATGCATACATTAATAATACGTTGAAACTCATAATCAAACATCAGTTAGAAAAAATCCAGTTATACACAATCCTATTTTTTCCGGAAATAGCTGAGTATTTTTGAATTCAAAACAAATCATCCAATGTCCTCTGTCAATATCAATACTCGCATCTACACACTTCTTTGCTTCCCCTAATTTTGCGAAAACAAATCTGTTAGATTTATTTTTTTTTCAGCTGAAGGATACAACAAACTTAAACTGATTGAAGGTTGCGAAATGCTAGTGGCCGGGCATTTCTTTATTGTTTTGCTTTTACCAAGAATCGGCAGGTACACATAACATTTGTGTGCATTGGCAATGGGATTTATTTTCCGGATATCTGGTTTGCTTTGACAATTTCCATATAAATCAATGTGTTCCATTTTTTTATGAGCATGCATCAATCAAACAGAGGCTGTACCTATTGTTATCAACGACCCTGTCATCCAGCCTGGGTATGGGGTGTTGTGGCTGGGTGAACATTTAAAAAAAAAAAAGTGTATTTTTGTAAACGTTTTCCTTGTCTCTGTTGTGAATTGTTTGTGCTTCGCAGAATCCATGAGGCTTCCATTTCGATGAGTGAAAGATATGAAAGGGGAGTTTGTTTATTGTGTCTATGCAATATTTCTGTCTTTTGTTAATTATTACAATATAGCCCGAATATTGTGCTTTGCAGAATAATTGTAGTATCTTTTGTTTTGCAGTTCATTGAGCTCTTTTTCAAATTAATTATTATCTGAAATTAACATGAATCCAACTGACATACATATGGGCGTTACCATCTTTACGGGTGTGACAGTGAGACTCCATATTTTATTAATTGTTCACATACTATTCCCAATTTATAAATAAAAACTTTACTTTCCTATACCTGACACACAGTATGTATGAAAAATTAGTTTTTCAGTTATAGGATGCAATTGAGTTGCGTTACGGGTGTGACCTTATAGAAAACTGGAATTTGCGATAAAGATATATAATTTTCATGTGGTGTAAAATATTGCATGAAATGTATGCATCATTCTTTTGCAAATATTAACCCAAATAGTTAATCTTCCGTTTCAGTTAAGAAACGAAAACCAAAACTACGAAAAACTATACAAAACTTTCATTTGAAAACGTTACGGATGTGACAGGTCATTGTTACGGGTGTAAGTATGATTTTTATGCATGAAAACAACATAATATAATATAATAAATTTTGACGGGAAATTGTTGTCATAGATGTATAATTATTTTGCACATGATGTCAGAAAAACTTTCTCTAGAAAAATTAAGTTTTTCTCACTGAAGAGTGAATAGATTTCTCACTTCAATGAGATTTTTTCCATTTTCTTTTTAAATAGAGAAAACTTTCACTTAAGGCCGATTAAATTTATATTTAAAGTAGATTTTATTTTTATATTTAGAATAATTATATCCCCATGTCATGAATTTCATATCTAAGAGCAACAAAACTAAAATTGAGTTGAAAAACAGAAAGATTTGTCCAGTTTCTGAGGGCTCAGAGAATTTCCCCAGTTTTGCTGTCAAATACTATAAGTAAAAAAAATTTTGGATTCGTCTGCTCAGGTGAGCAAATTTCAAATTCAAATTCAAATTCTTGAAATTTTGTCTGACAGTAGATCATAGTATTCTCCTTTTTTCCACATATTATCACATTGATACAAATTTTGTTCTTCTTGTAATGAAACTCATAGTTTTTTTTGTTACGGGAGTGACACTAACCACTTTATGAATCAACTGCCTAAAAACTCAAATTGTATTTATGTACTATTGAATAATAAAATGACACGAAAACGTGCTTAGAGTTCTAATAAGGGCAAATAACCATCGGTTCACAAATTGTGAAAAAATGAATTATTGGAAATAGGGTTTTGAGCTTCTGATAACAAAAAGTGACTTTTGGAGACCTATTCTGCTTATAGGTGGTTCGAGCAGCAAAATAAGTGGCGATACAAAAAATTATTGATAATTTTTCACTTTCTAAATGAAGCATGCAATCTTTTAAAACCGTCTAACGGTACTTTTTTTCAATTCGAAGTCATATTTTGTGATTTTTCGTAAAGGGTCGTTTTGTTTGGAATCACCCATATGTATTAAATTTGGAAAATTATATCTGAATGAACTGAACAGATACTTTTGACATAAAGATACAAACTTTGACCTAATGTACAAAAAGTAGTACAACGTGGCATGATGGTTAGTGCGTAGGACTGTCATGCTGAAGGTGTGGGTTCGATTCCCAGCCGTGCCACCTAAAAAAAGAAATGTTTTATCCGAGGTACTGCCTCTTGCGGGAACTGACAAATCTATTAGGTACTAGTAATGAAAAAAAGCTGCTCACTTAGCCATTCGGACTCGGCAAAAAACTGTAGGTCCCCTCCATTCCTGCCAACAACACGCACACAGGAATGGTTGAGAGTTGTAAGTCAGTAGGTCCTGGTTCTCCACGAGGCTTTCGGAAACTGCGAAAAATCATTAGAAATGGTAAAGTTTGAGTGGCTATATTTCTGTCAATTTTGTAATATAAATTGCTTTTTGAATATAATCATATTAAAGCCTTGAGCCTCACATATGTAATATGCCTATCTTTGCTTAGAAAAAAACGTCCCTAATTTAGTAAAAGTTTTAGATATCTTTGATTTTTCGACTTTTTTTGTTGTTTCTTTATAACTTTTCCCACTGAAATTTTTTTATAAATTTGTTTCGTTAGGAAATTTAGTTTTTATAAAAAGATTTAAGTATTCAACTGCCAAATTATTCAAGTGAAGTCTATCTTTGGGTGGAAAACCATTTCCAAAAATTTTGAATGGCATACCTACCTTAGAACCATTTTTTGGATTCTCGAGTTTCTTTAAAACGGTGAGAGTGATTTGAATTTTTTTAATGCAGCTGTTCTCAAAAAGTTTAACTATATCGAGAATAAAATTTTTTAAATTTTCGCAATCGTTTTTTCCCGACAAATATCTGTGAAAAATATCTGTCCGGGAAATTTTGGAGATATGGGAGTAGGTATACATATTGGACAGTAAAAGAGAATAATGTTGAAGGGGTAACTTGGAAAATCCATAGGAATTCCACAAGTGATGCGAATGAACTGCAAAAAATGGTATTCAAATAAAAAAAAAGTTCATCTTCTCTTAAATGATAAAAATTAAAAATCTAATCATTGGATGCGTCAAGGTTGAACCTTTTTTTCATCCGAACCAGAATCAATTTCCATTCGTTGCTCCAAGCAACAAGGTTCCGTGTTAAGTATCTGCTAGAAAATTTTTCGCAGCCAATTAGCACTGGATTGCGTCGTTTTGATACCATAATTCGTTTGACCTGTGTATGTTTGAAAGTAGATTAAAGTGAGGATTTGCGGGTTTATTCTCTGAGGGGCTTATTCCTCAGGGGTCCCGTGTTTTTGGGTTGGATGTGAGATTTCCACTTGGGCCTACGTCTGCTCTTTCCGCTTGACAAGAGTTTTCAAGTGGAGATCATCTTTCCCAAGAAACCAGAAAAGTGTTCCTTGCTTTGAAATAGGACGGCTGTGCAATATAATTGAGGAACCTTATGAGTCAGTACAAAAGACAGAAGTTGGGTCATAGGACACTCACTCGATAAGATCGCATCTCACCCGAGCTTGCTACATTATGCCGAGCTGGGCAGGTTGTAGAATAGCACCGAAGCGCGATCAATCCGATCATTCCCATTAAGCATCATGAAGCACTGCAGAAATCCAGCTTCCGATTACTAGCGGTCTTTGGATCTGGGGGGGCCATGATGCAGAGCACAACTCATATTCGTCTCAGATCCATTTCGTGGCATTTAGAAAAGAGAGCAAGTTTTTGATCTTTATTTCGGAAAGTTCGTTTCGGTCGTCAAAATAAGCCTTTCCAAACGATTGTGCTCTCATTCTGGCTAGAGCTGGACATTTACAGAAAAATTAAGGACTGTTTCCTTTTCTTGCTGGTCTCCACAGCTGCGACAGTGAGTATTATGAGGAATACCCAGCCTCGCCGCATGTTCTCCAATTGGCCAGTGTCCGGTACAGGTTGCTACGACCCTGGCTATGTCCCGCCTGAGTCTACATATGAGAACAATTGTTCGGGATTCATTAAAGAAGGGCCAGATCGTTCTGGATATTTTGCAATTGGTTAAACTGCTCCACCTACGATTGAATTCCCTGAGGAATATTGACAATATATTGCCCTTCACAATTCCAAGGGGAATGTTGACTCTTTCCGCAAGTGAGATGTGAAGGGCTGATCCTTGCCTGGCTAGTTCATCTGTTCGTTCATTTCCTTCAATGCCACTGCTGTGACCAGGAATCCAGATAAGAGTAACCTTGAGGTTAATATTTAAATTTGCGAGCTCATCTCGGCATTGTTGGACCAATTTAGAGGATTTAGCCGAATCAATGCGGCTTTCAGCCACCTGACTGTCTGTAATGATGGGCTGTATTACGATTTTGGTTTGGATCTGCTCCAAGTATCTTTGCATGTCTCCCTAATATTGTCAGTATTTCAGCATGAAATACACTAGCAAAATTTGGTAACCGAAATGACTTAGAGATGTTGAGAGACTCTGAGAAGACTCCTGAGCCAACAGCGCACTCCATCTTTGAGCTATCAGTATAGATAGTTGTGCCGAAGCCTCTCGTCACGGCGTCATCATCCAGTCCCCTCTGGATGGAAATACGACTTTAAAAAAATCTTTACTGAGGCTCAGTGGGAGTCGAAAAAATGTCAGTGGGAATCTAATTTGTGATATTGCTGTGACCATATAAGGTTTAGCAACCCAAGAATTTGATTCTTTAAGTCTTAAGGCACTGCACGATACTAGATATTTTATGTGTAGATCAAGTGGTAGAACGTGCAGAAAAACGCTTAAGGCTTCCGTTGGGCAAGATCGAAGAGCCCCTGTGGTACCAACACTAGCTGTTCTTTGAACCTTTTTGAGTTTGTCGATGTTATATGCCTTGTTAAGTGCAGGCCACCAGACAATCGAACCATATGTAAGAATCGGCCGTACAACTGCAGTTTACGTCCATAAGATCATCTTTGATTGAAAGCTCCACTTTTTACCAAAGGTTTTACCACAGGCATAGAAAGCTATGCAGGCCTTCCTGACCCGCAGGATGACACCTAGATATTTTGCGAGATTTTTGCCAAGCCTAAAATAAACTCTATCATTAAAAACAAAATTGTTATACTTTTATGCAAAAATAACAAAGCTTGATTAACGAAAAACTCATTTTTCTCAAGAACGACTCCTAAAATTTTGATAAATTTTTTTCTGTGAGCTGATATACAGTCTGCCTACTATAAATTAAAAAATAAATTTAGCCGCTATTAACAGTGCTTCCTCTAGAACCATATTTTTAATTTTTAATTATATATTTCATCGCGAATTTAAATATATTTTCAATACAAAAATTACAAAAAACTATGTAGGTATCTCAAAATTCAAAATCAAAATATTTTTAAAAATTCAATATTTTTAAATCAAGCAAAAAAGTTATTTTGAAAATTTAATTTGTATCTACATTTTAATGAAAACTTTTATACCTATTTGCAAACCAAAATTTTGGAAAACCATCCCTAGTTTCCAGAAGTCAAAGCTTAAACCTATCGCTTAAAATTTTATTATATTCTATTGTTTGCATCTACTTAATGAGTAAACTTGTTGAGAACACTGATTGGAAATTCACTGTAAAAAAAAACGAAAAATGTGCATTTATTTCGACAGGTTGCCATTCAAATTCAAGTTTTCGTTCAGAGAAAAATCATTATAATTCAAGTAAAAAGTTCAATTGAGCTCAACTCAAACAGAAGAATTTTCTTTTTAAATTTTCTTCATTTTCTATATTATGAAAATTACTATGGTTAGTAAGTAAACAGTCAAAATCATTTAAAATAGTAGTTTTTACAAAGTTGTTGAACTGCCTGGTCTGAAAAGCAGTCAGAGGGTTGCTCATAATCAAAAAATAAATACTTAACTATACAATTAATGGCACTGAATAATTCTGTGCTCAGTTGGCTAAATTTTGAGGAACTTTTCTTAAATCTTACGGGAAATCTAGAAAAATGACTCAGTTCCTAACCTCGATCGAACTTTTCTTTTAACTTTTAAGTTTGGGACCATGATCTGACCTTAACTGTGTAGCCCCTGTTTGAAATAGAAAAAAATAGGCAGTACCACTGAATGCAGCATTCCCTAATCATTACAAACATATACCACGAACAATTATTGGCGTGGGAAGTAATTCTTGTCGCAAAAACTCAACAAACGGACCACTGTGTGGCTTGGCGATTACGTAGGTTCATCGAATCGAAAATATAGTGAAATCAGCTTGAATATTAATTTTTGCAGCAATATTTATGGTGTTCTTGTATGATACTTCAAAAATGGAGATTCCTGAGAACTGTTAAAAAGTAGATTGATATTGATTGATGCTCTTTGAAAGGGTACGTATTTTACATAGAAACAAATTCAAATTAACTTTTGACAAACAAAAATTGATTTTTTTCTATATGCGTTTACTAAGTTGAGTGGCTTTAAAACTTCAATTTTCTTAATTTATCTGCCCTGTCAAAGTGTCACCTTTGGCATTATTCAATTATTGCCTGTTTTGCCTACGTTCGGCACCGAATATTAATACATCACTCATTTATAACAATGTGTTTCTTACTACCTTTGTGGCCACAGCAAGTTCCAAAAAATTAAAATTTATATGTATAGATTTTTAAGTTCTTATAACTTTTTTAAATTTTGTAATTAAAATTTTTTTTTTTTTATTTATTATAGATTTTTCTAACATCGATAACAATCGAGAAAAACAGGCTGACAACGGTCGCAAATTGAAGAAACTTAAAAAGAAGTATAAAAAGTTTTTGTTTCCACTTCTCCTAGCGTACAAGCTTAAATTTTTAGCATTAATACCTTTGCTTATGGGTGGATTGGTGTTGCTTGTTGGAACAACAGGAATGGCTGGATTTTTCTTTGCCTTGTTTACTGCAGTTATGAGTTTAAGGACTGAAAATAAATTAGAAGTGAAAAAGTGGTAAAACGGATTAAAGAAGAAATATTATGTTTAGAGATGTTAACTTATCTAAGAAAAAAATAGTTATGTATTTATTTAAAATTCAAACAATAATTAGTTTTTATAAAATAAATTTAAATTTTGTATTGTAAAATTTGTTTGCTTTAATTTTGTTAATCTTAAATTAAATCGTTACTTAGATAGCTTTTAACATTTTGAGGTAAGTTTAAAAATTTTGAGTTTGAAAACTATTTTCCCAAATGATTCAGTAAAAGAACATAATTTGAAAATAAAACACAAAAAATGGTCTTTAAAAAACGCTATTGAATAATATTGTAAGTGCTGCTGTTGTTTTTAAATGTATTTTTTCTATTTTAGTATTGCCTTTTTTATTTGTTTTTTTTCTTTTTTATTGATAAGAAGTTTACAAGTGTAGGTCACAGATACAGTTTTAACATTTTATGTTGTCAACCATGTTGCTAATCATATTTTTTTAAGCCAGGCTTACGAATCTATTTCCGGCAAGTGTGTTGTAGACGAGCAAGTTATCCAATAGGTTGACAACTGACCTGGTTTAATAGTGACGCATTTCATGCCATAAACATCTACCGCTAACATAAAATTATTTATTTCACTAACGAAAGTGGTTAACTAAAAAGTCGGCCCACGAAAACTGCGACGCACGCCTTATTAATCGAACATGGATAGCAAGCGGATCCAAAAAAAAAATAATGTGTTGTGTGTATGTACTTCTTGCACCCTATTGGCACATGTTGAATCAACATTGATTTACAAATCTATGACATGGCTGCACTGGTTGGTTTTTAATCGTATATTGGTAGGAAGTAATGAATTCAGATTTTAAAAGCTTACAGCAGGCGGATGCGAATTTAAAATTTTCAATAGGATGGTAGCCGATTGTGATGCCATGGCACGTGTCGAAGTTGAAGACTACACGTATCAACAATAATTTCACTATCAGAGGAGAGACATGGATGTTAATTGAAAGCCCGCAATCAATGACATTAAACTTATATCAATCTCACAAAGGCCATCAGATATTCATTGGAGGAACTGAATTTGTTTTTTAATGCATACAAAATGTTCTTGACAAGAAATTAACATTTTATTTCTAAGAGTAAGTTTTGAAAAAGAAAATTATCATGAAATCTTCATTTGTTGAAACGTACCTGTATGCCATTCAAAATATATTTACCGATATATTGAGAAAACTTGTATTATTGCAGACAGCCCATCCATTTTTTTTAAGATTTGTTTAAGGTGGCAGTTCTTTTTAACTGTGTATCTTATTACCTTAATATAATATGGTTTATTGGAAACGGCCTCTTCGATTTAGATAAAATTTTCAGAGTTTGTTGTAATGAAAAAAAAAAAATTAGAAAATTATGTTTTGTAAGACCCGCCCACCATCACGCCCAACTTTTGTATTTCTTTGTACCTTGAAAACGGTTCTTTTTGCTCTACTTCTCGGAAATGATTTGGATGATATTTTCAGTATTTATTCTAATAAGAAAGTAATAAAATAATGTCAGTGAAATCCGCCCACTGCCACGCCCCTTTCTATTATTTAAAAATTTGATTTCTGAGAAATAACTCGAAGGATTTGTAAGAATTTTCAAAATTTGTTTGTATGAGAAAGTAAGTACAGAGGAATATCCATGCTTAATGTTGCTTACAAGATATTATCCAACGTACTATGTGAGCGTATAAAACCTTTCTGCAACACAATGATCGGCACATACCAGTGTGGCTTCAGGCCTGGCAGATCAACGATAGACCAAATCTTTACATTGAGGCAAATCCTGGAAAAGTCCAACGAGACCCACCTCCCATTCATCGACTTCAAAGCCGCATATGATGGCATAAGTTGCCAAGAGCTTCTATTGGCGATGTCGGAACTTGGCTATGCCGCATGAAGTTACAAAATACGGGGTGCAACGTGTAAATGGGTAACAGCTCATCCGAGTTATTCCAGACGTGTAGAGGATTCAGACAAGGAGATGCGCTATCATGTCATTTCTTCAACCTGGAGCAGATAGTGCGCAAGAGAGGTGTTAACATGGAAGGCACTATCTTCAACAGTTATTCTCAACTACTTGGCTATGCGGACGACATCGACATCATCGGCCGCTCCAAGAAAGCTGTACTTTAAGCATTCACAGCTATTGATGAACAGGCGAAACGCGTTGGTCTTGAAGTGAATGAGGACAAAACAAAGTATGTATATGCTATCAACAAACAAAGCCTCATCTGTCCATATCGCCTAGGACAAAACGTCACTGTTGGAAGCAGTAATTTCGAGGTAGTCAAGTAGTGCACCTACCTCGGAACAATTAGGTATATCAATTCCACGAACGAAATCTTAGTGGAAATCCGACGAAGAATTACCCTAGCGAACCGCTGCTATTTCGGGTTGGCCAAACAAATGGGTTCAAAACTCCTTTCTCGAAAGACAAAGTGCACGCTATACAAAACTCTAATTGTACCAGTTCTACTCTACGGCGCCGAGTGCTGGACGATAAGTAAATAAAATGCACGACTGGGTCGCACGTACTTGCTCTTATGTTCAAAGACACTGAGGGCTTAAGAAAATTGTATATAAAAACATGGAAATAAGAGAGAAAAATATAGAGAAGTATGAAATGCGACATTAAAATTGGATGAAACAACTCTTTTCACAGTTTGATGTGGAAAAAAAGAATGCCAACTTAATACTTCATTGAATATGATTGTATGGGAAAAAAAATTAAAAATCGTTAAGGCGGTTTTTTTTTTAAATTAATTTTTTATATATAAAATTCTTAAAACATTTTTAAGAACAAATTTTGGTATGCAAATCTAAAGTATATATTTATGTGTATTTAAAACCAAAATTTGAAAAAAAAATTGTCAACCCGTTTTTGATATATCGAATTTTCAAAAAAAAATTTTGAAACTTTTTTAAAAATCCAAAAACTTTTTTTTTGAAAATTTTGATATGCAATATTTTTTAATCTTATCTGAATTTTGTATATAAAAAAATTCATCTAAATCCGTTTAGCCGATAAAGAGAAAATTCAAAATAAAAAAATTCGTTCTATGACAGGTACTATTAATAATTCCTAAGTGTAAAATTTTATAATTTTTGGTAGTAGATGGTACTAATTTTAGTACATGAAAAAGTTTTATCAAAATCGTAGGAGTCGTTTTTAAGCAAAAAAATATTTTCCTTTGCGGTTTCTTAACTTTTGTATGGAAGGTACCATTATTGTTTCATAAATGTAAAATATTTTCCAAAAATATTTTAGAAGGTACTAAGAAACTGTTAAATATCGAGTTTCAAGAAAATCGATCAGTCGTCTTCGAAATATTTGATTTTCCAAAAAAAATTTGAAACATTTTTTAAAAATCCAAAATATATTTTTTCAAAAATTTCGGTATAAAAAAACTATGTATTTATATTTTTTGGAAGCTTCAGCATAAGATAACTAATTGAAACCGGTCGTACCGTTTTGAAGAAAATCAAAACAAAAAAAAATGGTTCTTTTGGAGGTACCATTAATAACCATTTTTGAAAAATGGTTTTCCACCCAAAGAAAGCCTTTACTAAAATAAGTTTATTGAATTTTTTTTAAAAAAAGTTGTGGAGCCGTTTTTGAGAAACATACGATTATGTAAAATTGCTAAAAAAAATTGTATGGCAGGTACCGTTATTTTTGATTCTAAAAAAAAATTTAAAAAACATGTGGGCTAGTTTGAAGAAAATCGATCGAGCCGTTTAGGCTGTAGACGCACAGACAGACAGACAGAATTGTGCCACCCACTTTTTTGGTGTTCTCTATCATCGTAATATCATGTTTGATTATTATCTAAAATTTTTTTTTTGCACGAATCCAAAACTTGCCTTATAGTTATAGTACCTATAATCGCAAGTAAAAAGGGGAATTGATACTGGGCACTTTCGAGAGAAAAATTCTTCGGCCGATATTTGGTCATGCGAAGAGGGTGATTGGAGGAGAAGATTCAATCGTGAATTGTACGAGCTGTACCAAGATGTGGATGTAGTCCAAAGAGCCAAAACACGTCGACTACACTGGCTCGGCCACATCGAGCGAATGGACAACAGCGCTCCAGCAAAGAAAATCTTCGAATCCCAGCCCCCAGGTTCGAAGTGACCAGGAAGACCGAACCTCCGCTATAGGGACCAGGCTTCGCAATTTTCAGAATTGATTGATATGAAGGAGAAAATAATTTATAGATTTATTTTTGGAAAATTTGTTTAATATGCCACGCCCACTTTTATTATTTTATTAATTATTTATTTCTTGGAAACGGCTTCAACAACTTGGATGGAACTTTCGGAGTAAGGAACTTGCATTGTATTTATCAGCAATAAAACATTTTTAGTAAAATACGAATCCAGCCACGACCATTTTTCAAATTTTTCTTGATTTCTCAGGTAAGGATCTATCGATTTAGATGATATGTTAAGTATTCGTTACTATAAGCAAAAATAAAGGGCTAAAAAGTGGTTTCAGTTCAAACCTCACACAGCCACGCCAACTTTTAATACTTCAAGGTTTCTCGGAAACGACTCTAACATTTAAATGGAATTTTTAGATTATGTTTGTAGATAGAAAGAAATTGGAAAATTATTTTACTTAATCCAGCCTACTGGCTTCTGTCACGCCTATTGTATTGTGCTTAAAGGCCACTATACTATACTTCAATATTTCTCAAAAAAAATCTTTAACAATTTGAATGAAATTTTCAGAA
Source organism: Dasysyrphus tricinctus (assembly GCA_963921185.1). NCBI lineage: Eukaryota > Metazoa > Arthropoda > Insecta > Diptera > Syrphidae > Dasysyrphus > Dasysyrphus tricinctus. Next base: position 88,024,944 of record OY992530.1, read on the forward strand.
TATGTATGAACAACAAAATTTTAATGGTTTAAGTAAAATCCGTCTATAAGAACAAATACATTTTCCTTTCTTCTGTAAAACAGTCTAGTCATATTGTGTTCTTACAACAAAAATTGTGGGTTAGTGTTTTTCCTGGCTTAATGTTTTCGGAGGTGCTGAATTTGAATCTGAGGTTTGCAACTAAAATTTCGTGCAATAATGCATTTTTTGAGAGTTTTGCACTTATGGCTCGAGAACTATTAATTATTCGTAGATCTCATCAAAGTAAAATTGAAAGTATACAAAAATTCGAACAAATGTCTGTTTCGGTTTTTTTTTTTCTGCGACAACCCATTTGGACTCAAGTGATAATTGAAAATTCAAGTATTTTTACTGTTTCCGAAAATCCACTAGAAAACACTAATTAACCCTCCTTTACAACACAGTAAAAGTCGGTACAAACAGACATGGGGGTCAAATGGACAATCAGACATGTGGTCAAAATGGACCCCATAATGTTTTCTATGAATTTTTTTATATCTATAATAAATTATTCAATTATAGATTTTCTAACTAAATATAAGAATGATTTTCAAACATTTTTCAAAACACTGAAGTTGAAATTTAATAAGAAAGGTCATATATCAGGTCATCAAAAAATTTGTTAACTTCAAAAAAATTCAAAGGGATTGTTGTGGTAAATGTTTTTGCTTTGTCAAACAAATTATGCAACAAATGTCTCCCTGAATTGCCAGCACCTTCAAGCTAAATTAGTATTACTACGTTTTTATTGACAAAATACCTTATTTACAAGAAAAATACGTTTTTTTTAAGAGTTTCAGTACATTGGGGTCCAAATGGGCCCCCAGATGAATGGACTTTTTTCAGAAAAAAATCGCAGAAAATTCTGTAAAAATTCAGTGACCATTGAAACGTAAGCAATGAATAGATAATTGAACTTTGTTCACTGAGTATTAGTCCAAAGGTGAAAAACTGATGTAAAGGCGGGTTAACTACTTTGTGTGACCAAATTTGAATTTGCGTCTCTAAAATGAACCCAGGTTTACTTTTCTAATGGTCTTTGATGCACTGAGTTCGAATCTGGCCCTGGAATTGCTCTAGCACATCACGTGATTGAGATAATCGGATCTTAGAATTTAAAACAAAGGCATTTTTTATGCAAATGTTGGGTTATATTATCTTTCAAGGTAGTTTTTTTCGAACAAATTAATGTTTTTGTTTCCTTTTTGAATCACCCAAATACCTTCACTCATCTTTGAGATATTTGAAAGACCACAAAAATTTTAAATAAAAAAACCACTTCGAGAAATAACACCACCTCAAATTTGCTTTTTCAAATTGCTAGAAAAATTCTGAGGTCAGATTCGAATTAAGCGCACCAAAGACCATTTGAAAGGGATATTTTGGTTCATGTTAGAAACAAACATTTAGGTTTTTTCCGCAAAGTAAGTAATTAGATTTTTCGAGTGGATTTTCGGAAACAGTAAAAATACGTTAATTTTCAACTACCGCTTGAGTCAAAATGGGTTGTCGCAGAAAAGACACATTGAATAGAGATTTTTTGGAAATTGTTTATACATTCATACTCCAAAAAATGCATTTTTGTATCATTTTTTGCATTTATTGCATTTTTTCCATTTTGGGTCACGAAATTATTTTAGTCGCATAGAATAGAAGTCGATAAGAATTTGATGGCTAAAGATCATAAATTTATGTCACGGTGGTTATGAATGGCCAGTGATGGGTAACTACCCGGTATATACCATTTGAGGGTATAAACCCTGGGTTTATGCCCGGTATTTACCGAAATGGGGAAATATAAGGGTATTTATATTTTTTTATTTGTAAAAGCTTATAATTTTGTTTCACAAATCGAAATGATTTTTTTACACAATGTAGACGGGAGCTATGATTTTTTAAAGAAGTCGTTTCGATCTTTTTTTTATTAAAATCCATCTTATTTGTAAAAAAATCTTTTAAAAGAACTCTGGCACCTCTGTTGTTGGATTGATGATAAAACATGGTATAATATAATTTGAGAAGAGGAGTGAGGCAAGAAATGTGCGATTTTAGATTTTCAAATTTGTAAAATTTTTCATAAACATTTGAATATAGAATGTAATAAATCTAGTTTTGGGGGGCTTTTTCACCTTTTTAGTATGAAAATGTTTACTCCTCCTCAATGGTATTTGTGTACAACGTAGTCTGTTGTGTCAGCTTTCTTTAAAAACCTTATCCTTGATGATCCGATCAGTAGAACAGGAGACATAATTTTTTAAAGCCATATCAAATTATAATAAAAACATTCGATGTAGATAACGGGATCGTTCACGCTGATGGATGGTCGTCTATAATGGTTCAAGCAGGAAATTTCAATGCAATTTTATTAATTTTTTGATTGATTTGAATAATTAATTTTGGCGCTGGTATAAGTCGTAGAATAATAAATGAGGTATCAAAATAATGGAAATTTAATTGACTGTTAGATTTAAGAATAATCAAAGTATCCATCTGAGGAGTTATGAGCTCATATGTATAGCAACCTTAATATGACCGTTATTTCCACTTAACGGCACCTGGGGAAGTTAAATATTTAATTTAAATTAGAAATCAAAAATTCTTATCAGGTAAGACATTTATCAACAAGTTACACTCACCTCTTAAAAATATAATCTCAAGAAACCACAAAAAAAAATCCAAAAATGTTCAGATTCCAATATCTCCGGTTAACTGTATTTTAAAAATCCAAAAATTCTCACTCAACATCAAAATCTCAAAATTCTTGCAGCTTTCAAAATTTCAGATTTTTCGGTTCACTCGTTTAAGAAATAAAAACCAAAAACAACTTTATAATTTTATATACCCGGCATAGGGTAGGTATTTACCCTTTTTTGGTATATACCCGGTATATACCCGGTATTTACCCATTAGTAAATACCTACGTGCCCATCACTGTGAATGGCCAATGAGTTGGGGTAAAAAAATGAATACCCAAAGTTTGAATTCAATTGAATACGCCAACATTTGAATTCCAACCCTCTTGATAAGCACAAGGATTATTTCAATTAAAGAAGATACTATCCAATAAGCAGCTTATGCAAAAAATCTTGTTCCGTAAATTTTTTTTACTAGTGTATATAGTAATAGTGAACAAATTTTCAAACCAGTCCCAATCGCTCGTGACTTTTGACAAAATGCTTTTCATAATTTGTATTTTGTAAAATTTTACACATTTTTAACTTAGGGCCAATTCGTACAAAAAGTGTGGCTCAAATTTTGATCTTTGCTTTAAGCCTAGTACGCAGCTGATGCGAAACGAAATATTTAGTTGGTCTCCAACAAGACAACGAAATGCTTACGAAAACGCAGCGAAAAAATATTCATTGACAGTTACACCAATTCAAAAATTCAAAACAAATGCAACTGAAAAAAAAGAGCACAGAGAGCCACGCTGTAATGAAAGAAACAACAAAAATACACACGAAAAAACACAAATGTCATTTTTCCGCACACAATAAATGGCCTGGGTAATTAATTGTGTGCGAAAAAGAGTGTAGACTTCTCCAAAAAATATGCAACGATTTTCAATTTCGTTCATCGAACAGCGTACTGCAGAACGAAAAGTGAAACTAAATTTTTCGTTTATGATTTCGTTGTGTCATTTTTGTATGGGATTTTTCGTTTCGCATCAGCAGCGTACTAGGCTTTAGCAATTTTAACTCAATTTCAGCAAGGTAAATGAGACATACGAACGTATACTGTCTGAACAGAATAGAGTGCTGCAACTAGAACTGGAGCTGCAGCTGGAATAGCTATCAGAAAATGTGGTATGTGATTTTTTGTTTACGTGCACACAGCTAGTGCAGCTTTATCAGCTCTTTTATATTTGATGTCATTTGAAATCAAATGTGAATCATTTGCGAATTTAATTCAACAACAAGAAGTATCGAAAATAAGAAAAAAAAAATTAAAATGCATATAATGATGAAATGGAAGCTAAAATTACTTTACGTCATTATGAGAGATAGAAAAGGGTTTGAAGCTCACTTCAACACCCATGTAAACACTTGGTTGCACTCGCAATTTTGAAACTTCAAAAAAGTTGCATGCAAGAGTTAAAAGTTGGCCAAATGGTCAAGCTGCGTTATTGTGTTCTTTTCGTATCCTTGAATTTGTATTCAAAAGCTCAAGTTGCAGATCGTTTCCATTCGATGGTAACATTGGCCACGTTCCGATTTTAATTCTCAGATATCCGGATAGCTAAAATTACTTTACGTCATTATGAGAGATAGAAAAGGGTTTGAAGCTCACTTCAACACCCATGTAAACACTTGGTTGCACTCGCAATTTTGAAACTTCAAAAAAGTTGCATGCAACAGTTAAAGTTGGCCAAATGGTCAAGCTGCGTTATTGTGTTCTTTTCGTATCCTTGGATTTGTATTCAAAAGCTCAAGTTGCAGATCGTTTCCATTCGATGGTAACATTGGCCACGTTCCGATTCTAATTCTCAGATATCCGGATAGCTTTGTGTTGTTGTAATCCCTTGTTAAAAAACAGCTGATGACTGCTGTCACAACAACAACTCAAGTTATTTCGAAATTTTTAGGATAACTAGATAATATAACGAATAAACATCGGAACGCGAGGATTGACATGCTTAAACCATCGTTGAACCTCATTTAATTAATCAAAATCGGTGAGTTAAAACTGCTGAACCATGTATCATAATTGATTCAAGTTCATACAACTGGCTCTTACTGTAATTTGTTTTATATTATTAAGATAATTTCAATATATTTGTTAGCTTACACTAGGTTAACTAACCACTAACACACCATGCACTTATGAGTCTCTAAGCCTCTAAATAAGCCTGAGCCTCTGAATTAAGATTTCAATAAGCTGCTTATGACAAAAAAGGAACTGAGTTACAAATAAGACTTTGCATTAAAAAATTGTAATTTCTCCTAAAAATCCAAATTATTAATATCTTCCCATGATTTTTTTTTTTAGTGCAATGATTCTAAAGATGAAAACAAAAATCATGGGTAAGGCAACATGTAAACCCATGAGTTTTTGTTTGTGCACATCTGTGTCGCAAAAGCAAAACGCCTACAGCGATATATTATGATTAATCCCTTCATGTTTTTTTAACCTTAAAGAAAGGGACTGAAGGGTTTTCGCTTACGAATAAATATAATTATTGTAATAATGATATTTTGGATTAAATAAAAATCAAACATACCCAAGTTTTGCAAGATTAGCTAAAAAAAAAACATTTTTATAAATGCATACCCCTGTGAATCCAATAAGCCATTGAAAAAAAAAAAAAATTCCTAAATCCAAAAGGAAATCAAAGCCAAAACCCACATGCCGCACACAAAGCTTTTTTTATTTGTATTTCCTTTATTCTGGTTGATAACATGACGACAGCAACTCTTTCGGTAAGGTAAATACATTTATTTCCCTTATTGTTATGAGAATAAAAAACATAATAAAATCCTTCCTATTATCCTTCTTTTATTATCAAAATATTTCTTTTAGGTGTCCCTAGACACCCTGACTTTGGACTGAAATCAATGTAATCATAGGAAGGTATGAGTTAGGTATGTAGTATTTCAAGTATTCCAAATATTTTTATTCAAAGCAGAAAATACTATAGCTATATTTACTAGATACAAGGTCAAGCATACGTGCAACTCAGTCGTGCATTTTATGTTTGAGGTAATTCTCTCACATAACTCAATACAATATTTGAAAGTATCCTCTCATCTTCCTCTTCAAAATTCATCTGGAATATTCAATATACAGGGTGTCCTGTAAATAATGGATAACCTTGCAACTGGTTGTAGCAGGCCTTATGACCTTTCCAGAAAAAAATATAAAAAAAATATTTTCCCAGTGGTCACTATGTTATATTGTTTTTTCCAAAAGTTGTTAACAAGTACTACTTTCCTCAAATATGTGAACGCTACTACCATGGATGAACAATTTTTACTATTTTTGTAATATCCTAGAATAACTATTGTAATAGATGGGTGGTAAAATTTTATAGTGGTTATTACATTTTTTTTTATTATAATTTCTTAAAATATTTTTTCAGTACAAACATTTATTTTCAAAAAAGTTTTATAACCTCTACTAAATTAAAATTGTATGCGAACATGAATGGCCGATTACTTAAAAAAGTTGTCTATATTTAATGCACTTTCCAAATTGGAATAACACATGCTTGCGCATTGACGAAATAACCAAGAAAATTTGTCAATCATCTAATAAAACAGCTTTTAACATTTTCGCAAAATGTCTATCAAAATGTTACAATAACCTCCAAATTTAGGTTGGACAAAGATTTTCTCTTTTGATGTGTAAAGGGGTTCAGTGCAAGTATAAAACTCGATTTTAGGTGTTGAAAGCCCCACCATTTGGCCAACATATTGAAAACTGAGTTCTAAAAAGTTTTCCATGGCAACTTAAATTTTATTAATCTTAGAAAAAAAAAATAAAGCAAATTCAATTCTCTTCAATTTAACACACTTTTTACTCCAAAGTTATAAATAAAAAAGTTATAATCAAAAACATATGAATTTTTTCAATGTTTAAACTTTGATTATAACTTTGGCATTCAATTTTCGCGTGGCCGCGATGAGATAGGTACCGAATTATTCGACTTTTGAATGAAATCTACGTATTTAAAATGTTCAAATACACTAGTACAAAAAATTACGTATGTGAAGTTGGAATAACATTTTTGAGCTTGACCATGGCATGAATTTGCAGTTTTTTTACATGTTGTATGCATTTCTATTCCGGATTTTGCAGTTCACCAAATAGTGGATGTAATCGACTGTACTGCTAACTTCACTGTGAAGTTAGCAGTGCCTATCCTTTTCTCAGGAACCGGGCTAGATAGCAGTCTGAAATTAGGCTCTGAATTTGCAGTTTAATTAGCAGTTCAAGAAAAGGAAAGGAAAAAACCGAATTTTTAAATCCTTACATACAAAAATTTCATACTATACTGCTAACTTCACCGTGAACTTATAAATAAAAAAAAGTCCTTTTCTCTGCAACGGTGATACTTAGAAATTTGCAGTTAGGCTGTTAATGTCCAAATTTTGAAGTACAAATTTGAAAACAAAATCCAATAAATTCATTTTTAACTTTTTACGTCAGTGTGTAGTTAGCAGTACATATTCTTTTCTCAGGAACTGAGCCAACTAGAAAATTGCAGTTTTAAGTCCAAATTTGAAACAAAAGTCGAAAAATCCACTTTGCACTGTTAACGTCATTGTGAAGTAAACAGTACATACCGTTTTTTCAGCGACGGAGCTAGTTAAAATATTGCAGTTAGGGTACAAATTTGCAGTGTTTCATGTACTTCAAGAAAAACTCAGTTTAAATTTTGAAGTCCGACAAGCCTCCGCCAAACAAAGAATAATATCTTTTTTCATTTCCAGATTAAGGTACATTATTTTAACATATAAGCTTCTAGCAAAAATTAAATCAGAAACAATTGCATATCATCTGTATAACTAGCCGAAAATGTATCTAGGTTTTACAAATACTGAACTGAAGTAAAGCATAAGTACAAACTTCTAGCGAGCTCCATTGATGAGAAAATGAGTGTCATTGTCATGCAAACTTCACAGTGCAGCTGATAGTGATTAATGAATTTTGCGATTTTTTATCAAATTTGAACTGAGTTTTTTTCTTCAAGTGCATATAAAACTGAAAATTTGAGACCTTACTGCTAATTTAAAGTAAAGTTCGTTGCTGACAAAAGCACTGTTCTGCTAAATTCAGAGTGAAGTTAACAGTGCAAAGCGAATTTTTTCGATTTTTTTTAATTTGAACTAAGTTTTTTCTTGAAGTGCATGAAAAACTGCAAATTTTGACCCTAACTGCAATTTTCTAGTAGGCTCAGTTGCTGGGAAAAGGGTGTGTACTGCTAACTTCAGAGTGACGTTAACAGTGAAAAATTAATTTATTCGAATTTTTTTTCAAATTTGGACTTAAAAATTTGGACATTAATTTTTCTTGAAGTGCAAATTTGGAGCCTAACTGCAAATTTCTAAGTATCACCGTTGCTGAGAAAAGGACTGTTATGCCTACTTTACAGTGAAGTTAACAGTACAGTATGATTTTTTTTGTATGCAAGGATTTAAAAATTTGGTGTTTTCCTTTTCTTGAACTGCAAATTAAACTGCAAATTCAGAGCCTGATTTCAGATTCCTTGCTAGCCCGGTTGCTGAGAAAAGGAGGAGGCACTGCTAACTTCACAGTGAAGTTAGCAGTACAGTCTGTTACACCCACTATTTGGTGAACTGCAAAATCCGGAATAGAAATGCATACAAAATGCAACAAAAATGGGAAATTCCTGCCATCGTCCCATTGGTCTAGCTCAAAAATGTTATGCCAGCTTCACACACGTCATTTTAGAGGTAATTAAAGATAATGGAAGCAATAAATAGCACTAATATTATTTGTTCAACTGCAAAAAATAAATATACAGTGTTTTCTTTAAAAATAAATCGATAAGTTACTATTTTAACTGCTGTTAACATGGTGAGGCTATTCTAATGTTACAAAAAAAAAATGTGTGAGTACCGGGACTCGCGTGGAAGATGTGTAAACATTCGTTTTCACCTGAAGGTAAGGGATCGGGTCATTACCACGTATGGAAAAAATTAGGAATCTGTAATACAAGCACTAAAACAAAATGGTTGCACGAGACAAATTATAATGAATTTATCCATTAAAAAACTCCTTCCGAGAAAGCACCTCCGCAAATAAACCATCACAAATTAAGCTACTTCAATTAACTTTATGACGTCACAAAGTTGTTCCTGTATTCAAAGTTAAAGTGTCAAAAAGTAACTTTGAGTACATTTTTCCAACTCATCTCTTTGATACTGAGTTGAAATGGTTAATCCGTCAAATTTCAGCTGCAATCACGATGTTTTCATTTTGAGTTATCTTTTGTTTGCTTCTCGATCGTTTGGTTTGGAATTGATCTCATTTTTGTAATATGTAATAGTTTAATTTTATTATCCCCCAGGTCTGATCCGGATTAAATTATCATAATAAAACAAACAGGATCCCAGTGCGACAAGAGTGCTATATACCTATCCGATCCCCGTTTATCCTTTTGTTTCTGTATTTTCTCTCTTTTCTATTCTCTATTTTCTCCCTATCTTCAACACAAAAAGCCATCTACCTGTGAGAGAAAAAACTCATTTTTGCAAAAAAGTACAAAGGGTGTATGGTCAGAATTAATTTGCAAATCGAAATCCAAAAGCAAGGTCGGATTTTGTGTTGTTTTTGTAATACATGTATGCATTTACAATCCAGATCAAATCTGGGGGAAAATATAAAGCTAATATATTTTTATTTTTATTGATTTTACCATCGATTGTGAGTTTGGAAATTTTTTCCAAACATTTGCGACATTTTTTTATCTGATTTGATCGATTTGTAGTAAAGAAATTTGTGCAAGTAGTGAATGATAAAAAAATTGGAAATATTTTTGCACAATTTGTTTGACAGATCAGCCATATTTTTAGCTTTTGTCGTTCCTAAATGAAAAGTAACTCAAAGTGACTTTTTTAAATATGACATTAGAACACTTCTTTTTGACACATTAACCACAGAGAAACATAAAAGAATGCACCACTTGGCAAATCATGTTATGACATTTCAAATCAAGAAATTGCAAATAACACTTAATATCACAAACCAAAATTGTCACCCACGATTGCAGAGATTAACATCAAAAGCAGCATATGGATACAAAATAATGAAATAAAAAATTAAATTTCTAGAAAAAAAAGCAACAAAATATTCACCTGGCAAAATGTATGTCAAATATCTCTCTCAAGATATGATTGCATCTTGACATCCAATCAAGATATGAAACGGAGTGACTCCATTAGATATTTAATGTCAAGACGAACATTCTGAGAGAAATTATCTACTGTGGAGTCGGGGTGTAAAGAGACCTACACACGATCAATGTTTATTGTCAATATTCGGTGAAAAAATCATTTTTCGCTAAGTATTGATCGTTCGTATGCTCTCCAATTTCATTGTCAATGAACATTGACGACATTGATGAGAACCAAAATCGATTTGGTTTTCTTCAATGTAAATGTCACTTGTTGCCTATGTTGACATTTAACTTGTGAAGTCGGTGCAAAAATAATACAAAATGTAGATTATCGGCTTAGTTCTCGCAAATTTCGAAAGAAATTTTTATTTAGCAACTTCTTCTCTACTACCCAATCTTGTTATCCCTGCTTTTTTATTTGCTGATACACACAATGCAGCCCTCTTGCAGCCAATTCAAACAGTTTTACGTAAAATTATTGTCAATTTTCTTTTATACGTGTGGAGGCAGTTTTGCATCAATATTTTTTGACAGAAAATTTCTTCAATAATTATTGTCAATGAACATTGATCGTGTGTAGGGCCCTTAAGGAATTCACTCCACTTAGCAAATACCAAAACCATTAGGTATAAACGAAAACTACCTTACCTATTCGAGTTTACAGAGTTCTACTTACCTACAACAAACAAAATGGTTCCAAAAGGAACCGTGAGCCCATGTCCGTTATAGCCGATTTTCAATTTTACCCATACCGAGCGCTAAGATGTTTACACATCAAAAACGTTAATTTTAGTGACAGCAAACCAAATCAGCTGAAAAAACTCCAACAGCTTGTAAAAATCACTTAAAACTTAATTTAATCTCAGGTAGGCTATTTCACCATGTGACTCAATACACAATTCCGTATGTTTACATCAAAAAAAGTGCCAAAAACAATTAATTTTAATAATAAATATAAGTGAGGCTATCCAAATGTTACGGACTGTATATGTCATATGTGGAGGTAGATCCTTGCATAAGTAACATTTTCAATACACTTTCTTAGTGGTCCTGCAAAATCCAATATATGAAATCCTTAACGCCCTGCACTATTGTTTACGAAATAGAAATTTTAATTTTTCTTGGTTTATGTAGGTAATACTTCTCCGCAATACCGCTCTAAAAAGTAGGCGTCGTAAAAACTTTGTATTTATTATTTTTATAAAAACATATTTTCTTAAAATTTTATTCTAGGTACCTACACTCTGAATATTTGTTTAGGAAACGATTCTTATTGAGGGAATCCGTTCTGTTTTCGTAGAAATAAGTCAAAAACGCCCCCACACCGCATGCAAAAGTTTTGTAAAGAGAAATTGTTACGAATTGCATTATCAACATTTTTCCAAAGAACACACCCCTCATTTAGGTCAAATTTCGAAGATTTGATTATAAAGAGGACATGTCAGGTCAGTTGGCTAAAATATTCTCTGATGATGGCTCATTATATCCTTTATCATGCCTGAAAGTTTCATATAAATTGGTTCACTGCTTCAGATTTGATAGATTTAAGATCGACTCTCCATACACCTTGAACCACTGTGCCACGTCACGTGCAGCCAAACATTAAGCGGAGGCCTTAGACTGCTACAAAGGAGACATCACCACCATCCAAGAAAGGTGAAGGCTACCGACAACAAAGGCAGCGTCTATGTAAGTGTGGATTCGTCGTGAGAGGCACTTAGGCAAGAAATCTTGAGTTTCAACTATGTGAACGCGCACCTCACGACGAATTGCATCAAGGCTAAATATGCCAACATCAGCCTCATATGCATGCATGCCCCAAAGGAGGAGAAAGATGACGACATCAAAAACGAGTTCTACGAGCTCCCGGACAAGACATATGAGCAATGCCCTAGATATGACATTATGATTGTCTTGGGTGATTGAATGCAAAAACCTAGGAAGAGAAGAGGTCAGAAGATATAGCCAGCATGACACCACCTCCGATAACGGACTCAGATTAATTGACTTTTGCTGTGGAGCAAAACGTTGTGGTAGCTAGTAAGCAGTTCCCACATCTCGATATACACAAGGGGATATGGCGAATTCCTGGTCAATCAACCACCAACCCGATTGACCACCAAAGAGCATGAGAAGCACGCAATCGTGGAAATAGAGAGATGCTATTGCAGGAATGAAGTCCGGAAGTCTTACTTAAAAGAAAAAAGAACCTCCTAGGGTTGCAAGACCAGAACCGAAGCCTGCAAGGATGATCAGGGAAACATCATGGTAGAATCGTTGTCAGTGCTGAGGATATTGAAAAATCTGCATGAATAGATTGCACTATTTATCCTGGATGAAGTAAGCCAACAATTCAGTCCACCCGATCTCGACGAAGTGAAGATAGGCTATATCTGAACATAAGTCCTTTAAAGCTGACCGGTGGAAATGAATTGGTCAAGAGAATGCACAAGCTCAAATGTAAAATTTGGTAGCAGGAAAGCATGTCCGAAGAATTTGTTTGCCCTCAGCACCAACTACAGAGGCATCAGCCTCCTTAACATCTCCTACAAGATCTTTTCTGCCGTACTTTGTGAAAGCCTGAAGCCACTCGTCAATAACTTGATAGGCCCATATCATTGATTGATTGATTTATTGATAAAAAAAAACAGCTGTACATTAAGAATAACTTATAAATAGTACAGGATATATTACACAAAGATAAATTAGGATATGCAAGAATGTATTATATTAAATAACAATTATAGCAAAATATTATTAGTTTATTTTAAAAGAGTAGATTTGAATGAATTTAATAAAATTTAAAGCCAAGTCGCAAAAGAGGAAAAATAAATAATAAAATAAAAAAGTTATCTCAGTTCAAGCTAGAGAAATGTTCAAAAATAAGTTCATTGAACTTTTTGTTTTCGATTCCAGACCTCATGTGACTGGGAACATTATTCCACAGTCTGAGAGCATAAACGAAAAATTGTCTGCGTGATGTCAAAAAGGTATATCTTGAGGAGCGCAATATAGTAGGGTCGCTTAACAAGAAAATCTGTTTTTGCCGGACAAAACACCAAATTTTTTTTAGGTACTACTTAGGTCCATAGCTTGAGATTTAGGGTAGGACCCATCTCGGTGGTCAGCCATCTTGGATTTTATAGCTGCCATTTTGAAATTCAGGTATATTATTAATATCTCAGCTTCTAAATCACTTAGGATCCCAACCTTGGGGTCAAGGCATACATTTTTGGGGTCAGGGAATACAACCACACACTTTTCAAATGTTAAAGTTTGCAAATAAACGAAGGGGGCATGGGGGTCATGACCCCCTTGCTCCAAGACAATCATATATTTAGGGTCGGATAATATATATACACAAGTTGAAAATGCATCTGACTAAACTTATTCAAGGAGGGAAATGGGGAGTCACGACCCCCCCCCCCCCCCTTCAGAGCCCAGTAAAAAGTATAAATAAAAAACAAACTTCATTTAAACACACAGAAGTGCAAAACTGACGCGACGTACGGCTAGCCCAAATTATTTCATAACCGTAATGTTACCTTTTATGATACCATGGTAATATTATTCGCGAAGACTGTATGTTTTGTCGTATCGAGTTTTTCCGAAAGGAAAATGAATTAGTTAAATGCAAATACAAAATGCAGATTTTCATCTTGTACTCCATTCAACATGAAAACAGAAATAGAAAAAATCCTAAAATATCATATAGATGATTATAAATCAAATTTAAAATTTAATTTCTGTGTCAGCTGTTTTAAGCAATATCTATGTTATGGTTAGTTGTCTAAATGCGACCATTTACGCAAGATTTTCCCAAGTCCCTTATTACACGATGATTCTTTGCCTCTGACTCTTTTCGAACATAATGAAGAATGGCTGCAGTAGGTGTATGGTTTGTACTGTTGACATGGACGTGGTGGTAATCCTCATTGGCAAGTTCCATCACCTGATGAACTTGTGCACAGATTTGAAGATTTCTGTTGCCTTTGGTACGGGCAGATCATTTAATTATATAGACATCAATGCTATTCACGAGAAACTGGGTGTAAAAAAATCCTTGGCCTCCCCGTATTTCACAGCTTTAAGGGTTGCGATACAACATCTTCATTTTTCGGACGAGGCAAGAAATCTACGTGGGAGGCATGCAATTGTTATCATGAGGTGACACATACCTTAACATATGCATAGCATTACATCCCTACACAGAGCTTGAAGGTGAACATTTAAATGGCTAGAACGCTTCACGGTAATATTATATGATAAAAATACAGTAATTCGGAGAGTGTGAATGATGTCAGCAAGGACCTGTTTTGTCAGAAGACTCAGACAATGGAGAAACTTCCACCAACAAAAGATGCACTACTTCAACACTCAAAGCGGGCTGTATATATCAGGCAGGAGTATGGTGTACCAGTGAACACATTCAACAGTGTGCTCCTAGTCCGGAAGGCTGGGGCTGGACTCAGAAAGAAGAAGGTGGATCATGGGTTCCTGTATGGAACACATTACCTATAGCTTCAAAGGCATGTACTGAATTGGTGAAATGTAATTGTAAAGGTGGGTCCACACTATGCCGATCAACATTGTTGGTTAACATTGTCGATCAACATGCTAGTGTGTACGTGAAAAACTTTCGTAGCAAACATTTGTGTGGTTTGGAATTTTCTGATCGATGCGTCAAGATACAACTGAAGGGTTCTGGGTTCGAGTCCTGGTGGTACCCAACTTTTTTTTATTTTTTCTTGTGAACAATAAAGTTAAAACGATATTATTAACATTAAATACTTATTCATAACAAATATTGCATTTTTCATCTAGTAAAAATGTGATTAATAACGCACAAAACCAATAAATTATGTTCATGAAATTAAAACCCTACAAATGTTTTTAATAAAATGAAATTTGTTGAACAGCTTTGTCGATTGCTATCCATTTGAATCGGGTTACGTTCGGGTCAACAAATGTTGATTGGTTTTGTCGATCAACACGTCTACACTTACTCAACACTGTTGATCAACGATGTTGATCTACACAATTCGACATAATGTGGACGCGGCTTAAGAGTCAAAAAGGATACACTGGTAGATATGCTTGCAAAGCTGCTTGTTGGAATTGTACTGATCTTTGTAAATGTCAATGCTTGAAGACGACATAAGCAAACCATATAATAGATAAATGCAATTCAACATCTTTTATATGTGATTTCTCTTGTATTTAAATTTTATATATTAATATGTATGTACATGTAATAAATAAATAAATAAATTGTGTGGCGCAACAGCTCGTGGAGAACCAAAGGCCTAGTGACTTACAACTCACAACCATATCTGTGTGCGTGTAGTTGGCAGGAATAGAGGGGACCTACAGGTTTTTGCCGAGTCATGACAAGTATACTCTTGGAGGATTTGTCAGTTCCTCGCAAGAATAGAACCTCGGATAAAACATTTCTGTTTTTAGGTGGCACGGCTGGGAATCGAACCCATACCTTCGGCATGACAGTCCTACGCACTAACCATCATGTTACGAGGTACTACATGTACATGTATGTATGTACATGTACATTATATCTTATTTAATTTTCAACCTTATATCTTAGAATCTATAATATTTTTGTCACTCGATATAATAATTGGATAGTTTGTAATTAATATATACTTATACAACCTAACTTAAATGTATTTGCATTTAACTTATTCATTTTTCTTTCAGAAAAACTCGATACGACAAAACATAGTCTACGCGAATAATATTACGATGGTCTCATAAAAAGTAACACTACGGTTATGAAATAATCTGGGCTAGCCGTACGTCGCGTCAGTTTGTGCACTTCTGTGTGTTTAAATGAAGTTTGTTTTTTATTTATACTTTTTCCCTCCTTGGATAAGTTTAGTCAGATACATTTTAAACTTGTGTATATACATTATCCGACCTTAAATATAATATATGATTGTCTGGGAGCAAGGGGGTCATGACCCCCATGCCCCCTTCGTTTATTTGCTAATTTTAACATTTGAAAAGTATGTGGTTGTATTCCCTGACCCCAAAAATGTATACCTAGACACCAAGTTTGGGATCCTAAGTGATTTTGAAGCCGAGATATTAATAATATACCTGAATTTCAAAATGGCGGCTATAAAATCCAAGATGACTGACCGCCGAGATGGGTCCTACCCTAAATCTCAAGCTATGAACCTAAGTAGTACCAACAAAAAATTTGGTGCTTTTGTCCGGCAAAAACACATCATCGCGAAATTTGACGCTAAGCGACCCCACTAATAGAATGGAACGATTTGAAGAACAGAAATTAAGTTTGGAAAATAGATAGTTCGGAGTCTTATTAACAATTAATTTCGAGAGAAACAAACAACACCGATACATGAAGAAAGCTTCCAATTTACAGCCCAAAAGTTGACGAGCCTGAAACGAAATGTGATCAAACCTTCGAAAGTTGAAAACGTAACGGGCAATAGCATTGAATGCAACCTTTAACTTTTGAAGTGAATAAAAATCAGGATCTGCGAACAACTCACACCCATATGATAATATCGGTAGGACAAACGATCTTACAAGCTTCAATTTGACTTGAGTAGAGAGTATAGTTTTAGTTACAGATAGTCCTCTAAGTGAACCATATATCTTGGCGATTATAGAATCTATATGAGTGTCCCATGTTAGTTTATTGTTGAAGATTATACCTAGGTTTTTACATTGGTGAAATATTCAATTTCGCATGTATTTAAAAGGAGACGAGGAAGGTTTTGAAGATGAGGACTATTTTTGGATATCGGGATAGCTTTCGTTTTTTCTGGATTAAGTTTAAGTCCATTGCGTGTAGACCAGTCATATATTGAGCTTAAATCAATGTTCATGCTAGCTATAGCATCCTCAACCATCCCAATGGGAAAACTTATATATAATTGCACATCATCCGCGTTAATATGAAACTGACAGTAAGATAAAACAGATGGCAAATCATTAATAAACAAAGAGAAAAGTAAAGGCCCAAGGATAGATCCTTGAGGAACACCAGAATTAACAGGAAGAAACGAAGACAGCTTACCATTGCACGATACAGCTTGCATACGATTGGTCAAGTATGAATAAATAAGATTTTTAGTTGTGTCAGAGAAATTGAAATAGGTCGTCAGCTTATCACAGAGAATATTAGAGTTAACGCAATCAAATGCTTTTGAGAAGTCAAGTAATGTTATCATAGTTATATAATTATTGTCTTAGGCCTGTCTTATATCATCAGATACTTTTAGAAGGGCTGAAATGCAACTATGCCCAGGCCGAAAACCAGATTGCAGAGCGTGAAGGAGATGTTTTTGGTTAACAAAATTTTTTATCTGGTTGCTTATAATATTTTCAAAAACCTTAGATAGAAAAGGAAGGATAGCTATGGGTCTGTACTCTTTTTTTTTTCTTGTTTAGGGATAGGGATAATTTTTGATTTTTTCCAGGAAGTGGGATAGGTTGAGGTCATTATTATAGTATTAAAAATGTGAGTTATATGAGGAAGTATGAAAGGAAGAAGGATTTTTATAAAGTCGGGATGATTGTTGTCGAGACCAGTAGATTTGGATTTAATAGAGAAAACTGCTTTTCCTACTTGATATTCATCAACAGCACACACAGAAAATGAATCTGCTCTATCGTTCTCAGCAAGTCTGGAGACCATATTGTTGAATTGGGTTGGAGGAGTAGAGAAATAACGATTCAGATCCTCTAAATCAATATTCTCATCGGAAACACAGGTATCTTGTTTTATACCAACACTCTTTACTTCTTTCCAAAAGAACTTGGATGAAAGATCTTTGTTGAACCTGTTATTATAATAATTGTATTTGGCTATTTTTATTAACCTTGTTACCAGATTACGGGATGTTTTAAATAGTTGAAGCATTTTTACACAACCAAATCGTTTCCAGCGGCGATATGAGACATCTCTTGCTCTAATTGCATTTAGAATTTCAGGAGAAAGCCAAGGACAGCTACGTGATTTCATAAATCGAGTCCTTAGGGGAACATGTTTATTAAAAAGATAGTCAATCATTGTAGTCTTAAGCCAGGAAAGTCCATCATCGACCAAAATAATGGAAAATGGAAAAAACAGATCATGAAAAAGTGACTTTAGGCACATAAATGCATTTTTTTACCAGTTTAGTTCTCCCATTTTCTTTAATCCAAATTTTGAAGGAAAAATAGCTTTCAGAATATCAGGTGTTTACTTCACAGTTCCCGAATATCTTGCGCTCAGAGTAATGTAAACACCACTTAAAATATGTTTTTATTTATTTCAGGTAAAATTAAAAGAAAAAATATCTTTCCAAACATTTCCATTTTCTCCACCACCGCGTGCGTCGTTGGCTTCGTCATTCTTCATATCCTAAAGAAAAAAACTTTTATCATTGTTGTCAACCACTGAATCATCATAGCCCCAGGAATCGTATGATCCATATTGAGGTGAATATTTGTCCTGCACATTCCAACCACCAAATTGTTTTTTTGATCCGCTCGGTCCAGGTCCAGGATATTGAACAATTTGTAATTTTGCTCTTTCTCGCGTTGCTGTCAACAACCAGCTTAAAGCTATTAGAGCCGATATAACCAAGGCAATTTTACTCATGACAAATGCTGATGATGTTGTTGCTATAAGCAACTTCAAAACCAATGGCACTACAACCAATTTAGCAAACATCGCAGCCATCAAAAGAGGATACAAAAGTTTAAGTATCTTTTTGCGTTTGTAGAGATGTCCTCGACCTTAAATGGGTAAATAAATTACATTGAGAACAAAATAATACAATATTTTTGTGGTGATGTGCACTTAAGACCATCACAGATGAGGAGTTCAACTGAACTATATACAAACCTTTGTTAATTATTTTTCCTCGAAACTCTGTCTGAGTGTTATTAGGCGGCGGCGGCGGCGGCCCTAAATAGGTTTCACTTTGATTAAAAGTAGCGGTAGTAGCTATTTGGCTATCAATTCTGGGTAATACAGCTCCCACATCCACTTTGGAACTTTTGATCCCTTTTGCCTTGGTGAATAGAAATAGCAAACCACAAATTGAAACTAACAGAAATAGAACACGATTTAACATCTTTGGTCGATGATTCTTAGCTGAAGACTGATTCTATTTTTGTTTGGCCATTGGCTGCGAAGGAGTTCGAGGAGTTCAGACCTCAGACCTTCATTGCCTTCAGTTTATATTTTTTTATTATATAATAGAATCACTTTGCACATGGATGCACTTGGGCAAGTTCCATAATCACATTAGACTGTCTAAAGATGAAGACCCCATTTGCCATGACTTACCCACCAGGTGGTGTAGCAAAAAAGGGCGATAACGTGCAAAGGCATAATTTATTATTGAATGGATTCTTGACGTGCGGTCATAAGCTAAGATATGTATATTATGTACAATAGATTCTTATACTCTAGGTATGCTATTATTGTATAATATTAGGTCTTATAGTTGGATGTTGTTGTTAACAAAGTGATTTTGTACTGAAATGAAGATATTTAAGAAGTTGGATACCAGCCTATACCACCAATTATAGTTTTGAAGAAAAACCTTTTTAAATGAGTAAGCATGACATTTTATGGGGACATATTAGGTTAGATTAGGTTATTGTGAAATATTGTTGACAGGCAACCCAAAATCACTGGGATGCTTTGAATATAAGGAGAGGTGATACCACATGAGTCTTAAAGCCTTATCTCTTTTCGTTCGACCAATTATGTATATTTAAAATTAAATGCGTAAGGCTTGCTATGGATCTACAGGGTGTCGCACACAGTCAGCGGGCGCATAGAAAAATTATGAGTTCCTGAGTTCATTTTTGATAAACCAAAAAATTTAAGAGGTAGTTTCGCCGTTTTCGCTTCGTTTATAAATTAACGGTTTTTAAGATTTTAGTGCCCGATTCTTTTAATTGGATCAATCTTTGCGAAATTCCAACCTATTTTTAAAATTTGTATTTTATTCAAACAAAATGTTTAAGCCTTTCAAAATATTCTTTTCAATTTTTATGTCATATTACTGGTTTCACGCAATTAATTATAAAACGCGATTTTTTTATTTTCAGTCTGTGAACCGACCGTTACAGTCGCATCTGCACCTGCATCTCTGAATGTTGATGAGTCGCTTGGTCAATTGATTAATCAAATGCTTACAAGCAGGGTTATCAATTCAAAACTGGGCGGCTTCTCAACAAGAAGACCTGTCTGTAGAGGTACACCGCAAGGGGGGCTCTTTCTCCCATTCTTTGGAACTTGGTAGTTAATGAGCTGCTTAATTGCTTAGAAGTGGAAAGCTACAGAGTGAATGCCTATACGGCTGACTTGGCAATAACAGTATTTAGAAAGGATCCTAACATTTTAAGAGATCTAAACAAGCTAACACTATGGGCAGATCGGTGCGGACTTGGAGTTAATCCCCATAAAACAGATCTTTTTCTCTTCTCAAGATATACAAATTCTGCAAATCGACCCCCTATATTGAAGGTGTTCCACTAACATTCTCAGACGAAGCAAAATACCTGAGTCTCTTTTTAGATAAGAAGTTAAACTAGAAACCTAACATACTAGAAAGAGTAAAAAAAGCCACAGTGACACTTTTCTCTTGCAAAAAATAAAGTAAATAGGGCCTTCAACCACTGGCTATATATTTTGGTAATTAGACCGATTCTACGGCGTGACAGTATGGTGAACTGCTTTGTATAAAGCAATATATCGCGATAAAATAAGCAAAGTCCAAGGAATAGCATGTAAGTGGACCACGTCGGCTGACTTATTCCGCTGCATTAGACACTCTACTCTATCTGACATCTCTTGACATTTTCAGCAAACAAACGGCTGCGAGCCCAACCATTCGCCTAAATGCTTCTCACATTGGATCAGTGATAAGATTGGTCACTCTGCTATTCTTAATTCATTCGGATCACTTCCAAGTAACACTGACTACTTAAACACAATCCCACTATTGAATTTCGATACAAGCTTTGAGGTAACCATACCTTCCAGATCCACCTGGTAGGATGTGTCATTTTTAGAAGAATAATTAATTCCAGGTGGAACTTTAAGCCATAAAAGAAGTACTATCTTGGTTTAAAGAAAACGTGATATCAACCGAGGATATCTGCATCTTTTCTGATAGTCAAGCCGCAATTAAATCCTTGGACTCTGTCTCTATAAACTCTAGAACAGCCCTTTTCTGTCGAGCATCTATGTTTGAGATGAAGGTGTGTCAGTATTAATTATTGAGAGCAACTTCTTCCTTATCTAACCTAGTCCAAATATTTACAAAATTACTGATAGGACAAAAGTTATCTGGTGGAAATGGTTGGAAAATATGCACTTTTTATGGCTTAATAATTTACTGTTAATTAGTCGTTTACTTGTTGTGACAAATTCTATCGTGCAATGTTTTCTATGTTTCTTGGGTCTTTTGCTATCTTGATATCAAGTTAGCAAATCATCACATTAAAAAGGGGTTAAAACTGCTGATGCCGAATGGTTAATGGGTTAATAAATAGTCGTTAATTAGTCATTAGTTAGTTTTAACATTTTCGAATTTGTCGTGCAATGTCTTCTACGTTTTTTTGGATCTTTGCTAAACTGATGTTAGCATAGCACCACCTCAAAAAGGTTTAAAAGCTACTTTAACCGAGTGGTTCATGGCTAAATAATTCATGGGCAATTGGTCGTTAGTAAGTTTTGGCAGCTTTGAATTTATTGTTGCATCGTCGGCCCAGAATTACACGGTTCTATGTCGACCGACCCCCATTTTGAGTTATTCAACTTTTAAGTTTTTGATACTCAGATTTCGTATTAAATGACTATTGATCTGCGTTTGAAGGATAACAAACGATAGGTTATGGATAGAAACAAATTAAAATATAATTTATTTGATTATATATTAGGGAATTTCTTTATAATTGCAATTTTAGTTTTTTGCACAAAGTTCTATAAGCCAATTACATGTAGTTCAAATTTCGAAAAAGGGTCTATGTACCACATAGAACCTTGTAATTGTTATTTAAACATATGAAGATTTCTAATGTTTAGTTTAATCGTTGAGAAACTATAGTATTTATAGTATAATAGAAGCAGAATAGAGTATCTGAAACGTTTTTCTAATTGAATATAAAACAAAAATCTGATTTTTAAACTTTTATTTACAGTTCAAAGTATGTAAATACGAAAATAAATAATAATTAAAATAAAACTTAAATTCTAATTAGCTATTGATTGGATGAATTCATTGTTCTTTTTAGAAGATAAGAAAGTAAAAAGTAATTTAATTAAACAAACTAAAATGTTAACTATTCATTACACATTTGTTCTTGTTTTTATTATATGTATGTACTTTGTTAAGTAAATTTAAGAAAATAAATAATAATTTAACTAAACAAAAAAAATTTTAATTATTCATTGCATATTTGTTCTATTTTTCATTATATTTATGAAAAATTCTTTATCAATTACAGGCATGTATTTAAGCATTGCATTAAATGATTGTATTTTTCCCGGTGCAAGTTCATTTTTAAGTGGTAGTTCATTTAAATTTGGCCATTGAAAAGAAGTAGTATTCTTATTTCTTAAAGTTTTTGAACACTTTAAGTCCACACTTTCAAAAGATTTTTTAAGGTGGGAAATCTTAAAAAACACTTGAGTAAGGTTCTGTGTAAGTTGAAGTTGAACAATTTTTGAAAACGGTATTAATTTAAAATTAAAAATCTTACAACACTCGGAAACATTTTTAAAATCTAACGGTTGCATTTGCAAAATTGTAAGATTTTGTTTTTTGAATGTCATTTTTAAAAGAATGCGAATTAAAGACAAGGGTGAATAAAAATCGCGAGTTCGTAAGACACGTTCAATGCAGCTATGAGCATTATCTATTTCCTGAATTGTAGAATGTCCTGGAGTAGAGAATTTAAAATTTATGTGGTGGATGTATGGGTGATGCCTAAGAAAATCCAATAATATGAAGGTTACCAACGAGTTCCGGTTCTGAGGAACACATGAATCACTCCAAAGTATAATTTCTGTAATTCCCGGACAATCTTCCATAATACGGCTAAGAATCTTCAGCAAAGCACTAGCAATGTCATTTCCTGTTCTTCCCATTCTGCTTTCATCCCACAAGCAGCAGTAGACCTTGTTATTAAGCGAAAAATGTCCCGTTAGGTTATACACATTCAACTTTGAGTGGTAAAAGAATGAGCTTACATCAGCTTTTGGACAGGTAAGAACATTTTGCATGTCAAAGCACAAAACTGGAACTGTATTTTCCCTGTCAATTTGTCTTTGCTTGTATGCCTCTTCCTTTTCCTGAAAATGTGCATTGTATTTCAAAACCAGCTCATCATCATCAGATAAAGTGGTGTTTTTAACTGCCATTTTATGCTCCTCACATAGATCACATCTATCTTTCTTGGGTTTATGGAAAGCCAAGTTAAACTGGGTGTTGAAAATATGTCGATACACATTAAATTTAACAGTTTCATCAGATCCTGCTTTCTCTTTATACATACGAAACATTTCTGAAATTGTTAGACTTGCTTCGAGATATTGCTTGTTGCTGGTTTTTCGGCAGTAGTGAGATTCTATGAATGGAAAAGAGTTTATGTGGCTCTTAACAGCTTCTATAAGATGGTCTGCAGTTACCCGCTTAGTATGTTTGCCCTGTTGGCTTGATGTTGGTGTACCGCTTATATCATTTTTTTTTGAGTGAACTAAATATATTCTTTTTTGGCTTATATTCAAAGTACTAAGATAGTAAACTTTACAGACATGAATTTTAGTTTCCCTAACGAAGAAGTAGTATTTAAATGAATTTTTTTTTGGTTTAACTGACTTCTGACTGCCTGTAACATCACCTCGCCGCCTGGCTGGAATACATTTTTCGGTCGTTTTTAACAAATAATGTTTTTTGCCTTCCAAGTCCAACTTATAAAAAGATTCAAAAATATGTTTTCTTTCGGTTTCAGAGATAAAAGCACCACATCTAAGCCTACAACTGTTCAAACAATCTTTAATTGTTTGAATGCTTTTAGCAGGAACTTCTTTACCCCGACTTGAAAGATAGCTTTTACCTGCTGCACGAAGATTCTTCCTTTGATTTAATTTCCAGCTTGCGAAATTTTTTGATCTCTTCCTTGTGATAATTTTGGGACATTCTTGAATTGTTTCCTCTTCATCCATTTCATTGCCTACTGCTTCAGGTTCATCGTCATAATTCTCAATCGTTGGTACATTATCTCTCACATTTAATGATGAAGCTATACATATAATGAGAAGCAGCCTTATCAATACCTTGTGATCACCACAATAAAACAAATACAAGGTCTTACCGGTACTTGCACACTTCTCCTCAGTCAAATCATTAATGCACATTTCATTCTCATCAATCTCCTCAATCGCTTGACCATCCATCGGCTCACAGAAGGATGCATCTTTAAATAAAACACTTTCTTTATAAATACAAATTATTTAAAGAATCTTTCAACTGGAAATACCTTCACTTTCACACTCTTCAATAAATTCTTCGAAATGCTCTGAGATATAATCAAGAAATTCATCGCTTGGTTTACTTTTATCCATGATCTTTATAAAACAAGCCAATATTAAGTAAAATTAACACTTTAAACTGTGAAATAATTATTTTTTCTAAGCCAGACACAGTTTTTATCGACAGACTTTTTGTAAACAATAACAAAAACGCAAAGGAAAAACCAACGGTAAACTGATCAACATAGAACTTTGTTGTGTTTTCGGCAATCCGATAAGAATTAAAAGGTTCTATGTACAAAAATAAGGAATACAAAGTTCTATGTCAATAAGAATATGTGTAATTTTTTTTTTGATCCCAGAGAGAATAACAAAGTTCTATCAGCCAATTTTGCTACATAGAACCTTGTAATTCTAAAAATAACCACATTTTGGTTCATAGAACTTTGGTTTTTTGCGTTTTACGCTTTATGGGGTGAATTAAGGTGTATGCCCATGGACTCATTCGAAAGCGCTTGAAAATACGAATCCAACGATACCCATAACTCATTTTTCGTAAAAATGGCGCTTAGAACCCTGTAATTCTGGGCCGACGGCATGTTTTTAGTTGCAATATAGGTACTATAAGGCAAGTTTTGTATTCGTGCGCAGGGCTGCCAGAAATCATGATTTATCATTATTTTCATGTTTTTTGGATCCAAATAATGTTTTAATGATTTCGAGACCAAAATCATGATTTTCTAATTTAAAAAAAAAAATATTATTTGGTTTTCTAATCGCTTTGAAAAAAACATGTCTAAGCTACGCTACAATCTGAAACGACAAACACATTACAAACACAAAAATAGTTAAAATGACTCTTTGACTCAAAAGCATATAACTACATTTTTGTTTCTGTGATTTAATTTCTTGTCTGTGAATATATGTATGTGAATTCACCATACAAAAATTCATGAAGTAAGGAATACATACTATTATACAACTCATCATTTTAGCTACTCACCACACACACATTTTCTCCTGGTTGATATATGCACCTTATGCAACATGCGCGTCCCAGAAAATATCTACCATTTCATTGGAACATGCCCTATTTTGATGGAGCACAGGAGATTTTTCTTTGGGAAGAACAACTTGCAGGAAGATGAAGTGAGGAGCTTTCTCAATGGAGATGACTGGTTGCGGCTCTATGAATTCATCACTGAAGCAATGTCTTACAGGACAAACATAATAAATTAAATCTTTTAAGGGATGTTCTTGTTTATAATTTTATCAAAAAATGTTTTAACTTTATTCAGCGAGGTTTGATTATAATTATAATTAATGTTGAAAAAAATCTAATATACTTAAAGTACATATTATATTATATAAAATTGAATACTTTAAAAGAAAGCAACTAATATTGAAATATTGTCACTCGGGCTGACGGCAGAAACGCCATGCCCTAAATTATTCAAATAAGAAACTTTTGATGAACACACATTTTCTCAGCAAAAATAATCCAGATATTATGCTTCTTTTAATTTCTCTATGCTCCAGATTCAAGTTTCTAACTTAGGCGCCAGTTATAGCGATCAGAAAAACCCATCCGAAAAACTTGAAACATTATGAAATTGATTTTTTGTCAAGCCGCCAAGATTTTTTCTGATTGAAATATCAGAAAAACTTTTTCGGATGGAGCTCTTTCAGTGGAACAGAAAAAAATTGGAATGATTTGTTCCTTTTTCTGTCAAAAAGTAATCAGCTGATACGAAAAATGAAATTTCATCCGAAAAACAAATAAATCCATTTAAAACATAAAAAAACTATTGTTTTGGCAAATTTTTTTCGCGAAAAAAATTCTACGCTGAATTACACGTCGATTGATATATAATTTGGCTATCAAATCGAAGTGAAAAGTAATAAAAACTTCAATAATTTTTTTTTCGGATGGTTTTTTCTGATCGCTATAACTGGCGCCTTACTAACGTAAAATTAAAAAAATATTTTATGCTAAGGGTATTCATGCAACAGCGTAAACTCGTCGTAATCATCGTAAAGTTGCAAACTTCGTGAATCTGTCAAATTTCCCATACAAATTGTGACAGAATTACGAAGTTTAAAAGTTTACAATGTTTACGACGACTTTACGCTGTTGAATGAATACCCTTACTATCTATATTTTTGATTTTCAATGTGCTATATAATACCTACATATGTACCTGAAACTGTGAAAAAAAAAAAAATATAGCACTCATAAATATGTAGGTATATAAATTATAACAATTTATTTTAATGTTATATACTTGTTTTCCTTCCATTTTTGTATTTTTTTAATAAATGCTCTCAATAAATATTTGAAAATATTTGTTTTACTTGTTACGATGTAGTTTAAAATTTTTAATATCTCTTTTACCGTCTTCCAACTCTGACCTGTAAATCATGATTTTTTAACTAAAATCATGATTTTAAACTATGTTTTTTTAAATTTCTGAGTGGCATCACTGTTCGTGCGAAAAAAAAAATATTCAAGATAACAATCAAACATGACATTTAGACCGAGAGCCCACAGCAGATTTTGGGTGTGAACGATAGCAAAAGAAGAAGTATAGGCGTCGAAAGCTTCATTAAAGACTATTTAAAAAATCAAAGTCTTGCAGTCCACAACTGGGGCCTTTGCGAGAAACAGTGCATCAAAAAAAAATATGAATGCAACTTCTAGGAAAATCGTGTTAGCCGAAATTGGTTTTCACCCCTCCCTAGATAAGCTCCGCGGATCCCATATCACGGAATTTGAGATCATTTGAGCGTTTAATTCGCCCTGCCAGACTGTTTAAAAAAACCGTTTTTCACTTAGAATTTTGAATTTTTTAAACGAACCGGTAGAGCGAACTGTACTCAACTGAACTCAAATGGCCTCAGATTCCATGATATGTGATCCGAGAAGCTTCTCAAGGAAGGAGTGAAAACCAATTTCGGCTAACACGAATATCCTCGAAGTTGCATTCATATTTTTTTTTTCGATGCACTGTTTCTTGCAAAGGCCCCAGTTGTGGACTGCAAGACTTTGATTTTTTTAATAATCTTTAATGAAGCTTTCGACGCCTACACTTCTTTTTTTGCTATCGTTCACACCCAAAATCTGCTGTGGGCTCTGAGTCTATTACGATGATAGAGAAGACCAAAAAATTGTGTGGTACATTCTGTCTGTCCGTCTGTCTGTCTGTTCGTCTACAGCCTAAACGGCTCGATCGATTTTCTTCAAACTTGGTACATAGTGGTTTTTGATGATTATGCCCACATTTCACTTGCCATACAATTTTTTATTCAATTTTACATAATCCCTTTTTTCTCAAAAACAGCTCGACAACTTTTCTTAAAAAAAATCAATAAATGTCCTTTAGTAAAGGCTACCTTTGGGTGGGAAACCATTTTTCAAAAAAGATTATTAATGGTACCTCCCAAAGAAGAACCATTTTTTTTATTTTCGATTTTCTTCAAAACGGTTAGCTGATTTGATTTTTTTTTACACAGAAGCTTTCAAAAATGTAAGCAGCATTGTGTACCAAAATTTCTGAAAAAAATATTTTTTGGATTTTTACAAAATGGTTCAATTTTTTTTTTTTTGAAAATCAAATATTTCGAAGATGACATGATCGATATTCTTGAAACTCGATACTTATTAGTTTTTTAGTGCTCTCTAAAATATTCTTAGAACAAATTTTACATTTATGAAAAAATAACGGTACCTTCCATATAATAGTTAAGAAACCGCAAAGGAAAATATTTTTGTTCTCAAAAACGACTCCTACGATTTTGATTAAACTTTTTCCATATACTAAAATTAGTAGATACGATATACTACCAAAAGCTATAATATTTTACACTTAGCAATTATTAATAGTACCTGTCATACAATATGTTTTTTTTTTTATTTTGAATTTTCTCGTTATCGGCTAAACGGATTTAGATTATTTTTTTTATATACAAATTTCAGATAAGATTTAATAATATTGCATGTCAAAGTTTTCAAAAAAAAAGTTTTTGAATTTTTAAAAAAAGTTTCAAATTTTTTTTTTTTAAATTTGATATCTCAAAAACAGGTGTAAAATTTTTTCTCAAATTTTGTTTTCATATACACATTAATATCAAAGGGCACGGTAGTGCCCAGCCAAGTTCGCAGCACTACACCCTTTTTACAGGAACAAACTCAGGCGATTTTCAACCCCCCTGTAACTTCAGTACCAATAAAGTCACAAACTTCAAATTCGCAGTATTAGCTGAGATGATCAAACACAGGTGGCTCACCAAATTTTAACTTTTTAGCATAAGTTATTCCGGAGATATAGGACTTCAAAAATCGCAAAAACCGTAACTGACTGACTGATTCACTGACTCACTGACTCACTTACTCACTGACTCACTGACTCACTGACTCACTGACTCACTGACTCACTGACTCACTGACTAACTGACTCACTGACTCACTGACAGATCATCAAAATTATGGAGCACTTCCACTAAAGACCCCACAAAGAACCCAGAGGGCTTGTGAACAAAAATAAAATGCACGACTGGATCGCACGTACTTGCTCTCATGTTCAAGTTGTGTGGGGCTTAAGAACTTTAAAAAATATTCAAGTAATTATAGAAAAAGTATAAAAAGCATTTAAATCGTTCTTTTAATTGTATAAACAGCCTGATAAATAACTTAGAGCTAAAAAAAAAGTATGCCATTTGATTACTTAAAAAAGTATGAATATATGCAAAAAAAAAATTTAAAATCGTTGGAGCCGTTTTCTTAAAAATTAATTTTTTATATATAAAATTTTTGTAACATTTTTCAAAAAAAAATTTGGTATGCCAATTTTGAGGATATATTAATATACATTTAAAACTGAAATTTCAAAACAATTCATCAACCCGTTTTTGAAATATTGAATTTTGAAAAAAAAATTTTGAATCTTTTTTTAAAAATCCAAAATTTATTTTTTCAAAAATTTTGGTATGCAGTATTATTTATATTCTAACAAAGCTTTTGTGCAAAAAATTTTATTGAAATCGGATGAGCGGTTAATGAGAAAATCAAAAATAAAAAAAACCGTTATATGGCAGGTACCGTTAATAAATGTTTTTGGTGATTTTTTTTCTTACTTAAAGGTATATCATATCTATAATAATACACTGATTTTTTTTTATCAAAATCGTTGGAGCCGTTTTTGAGATAAATAAGCTTTTCCTTAACGGTTGTATGGCAAGTACCGTTATTTTTTGAGCTAAAAAAAAAATTTCAATTTCCCCTCTGGAAAGTTACAAAAAAACTTTAAGTTCAAAATTTGAAGAAAATCGCTTCAGTGGTTTAGGCTGTAGGTTGAGGTAAATACAGACAGACAGACAGACAGACAGACAGACAGACAGACAGACAGACAGACAGACAGACAGAATTCTGCCACCCACTTTTTTCGTGTTCTCTATCATCGTAATGTCATGTTTGATTGTTATCTCGAAATTTTTTTTTTGCACGAATCCAAAACTTGCCCTATAGTACCTATATCGCAAGTAAAAATTTAAAAATAGAAATAACGGAAGGTGACAACTTTAAGGAATAGAATATTTTCAATTCTATCAGATTTTTATAAGACTTGTCGTACCTTCTTCGCATTATGCAGCATTTAAGCTAGAACATACTTCATGAAAAGTATTATAATCCATGGTATACACCTTAGGGCGGTCGTTAAAAAAGGTCATTTTGGATGTGCTTAAATCGGCTCTGAATAAGTAAAAATCCCCTATTTTTTAGATTTTTATTTTTATTTTTTTTCCGCTTTAGGGCTTAAGTAAGATTTCCCCCCGCTTGGACAAAAAAGGCAATTTTATAAAAAAAAATACATTAAATAAAAATAAATAATTAAAAAACAACGGCACCATTTACAGTATTGTTTTGTATCTTTTTGGAAGGCCAGAAGTCCATTCTTGTGGTTTATTTCCAAAAAAAGTTCTTTCAGGAAATAGGTTCAACAAAAAATGTTTTCAAACTTAAAATTAGAAAAAAAAATCATTTTTCTTCAAAATGTTTGAGTTTGAAACAATTTATTGCCAAAAT
Source organism: Dasysyrphus tricinctus (assembly GCA_963921185.1). NCBI lineage: Eukaryota > Metazoa > Arthropoda > Insecta > Diptera > Syrphidae > Dasysyrphus > Dasysyrphus tricinctus. The sequence continues at coordinate 88,055,439 of OY992530.1, forward strand.
TGGGATTGGAACTTTTTTTTTCTTCTTTATTTGAAGCCAATTTAAGCCCATCCAAGATGACCTTTTGTAACGACCACCCTATTGTACATACTTATAACGAAAGCCCATACATGAATTCATCTGCCAAGTAGGTTAGGTTCCTATAGCAACTTGATTACTTGACCTACTCAACTCATTGAAATAAAAATAGAACGCTTAATTAAATCTAAAGTGGGCACACTATTTATATTTACCCCGATAATTTACATAAGTACCTACTTGTTACGTTTCATCACGTTATCTACAAAACCTCCCTTCTCATTTCACCATTCCTCATTTGAATTGAAAAAAAAATAGCACATTCCAAAGCACTGAATCTTCAATTTAAAACTTAAATCATTAAAAATTCTAGGTATATCCAGCTATTTAATATATATTATTTTTTTCATATTATTATTATTATTTTCGCCCCTTACGCATCTATAATAGGAAACACCGACACAACATGCCAAGATAATACGTATTTGGGTTAAACGCAGACAGACATTCCAACTGGTGAAATTGATTTTCTTTTCATTTGTGTAAATGAGAAATTCCAATATTGGTTCAGTGAGAAAGTGTTTTGGTTGCCATTTATTGTTTTGTTGATCTGCGACTGCAGCATGGGACATCACGGCCCAACCCATGTTGCCATATCCGCCACAACTGTTGACGGACCTGACAGGTATTTCATCATCTCTTTTCCAAACAGTCATATCATCTTCAGTCGCACAGTCAGCATCATAATAACTTATCTTTTTATGAATGAACCATGAACAGGTATTGGTATAGTCATCATTTGTATTGTTGTAAGTTAGCAAACATAAATTATTGTGAAACTGTGAGATATTCATTCATAAAAAATAAAAACCCGAAATACGATCACGCACACCTTTAAGAAAATAGATACTTAGCTCACACTTATAGCTAGGTATACTCGTTTCCAAATTGATTCCACTCCATCATCACGTGCCAGTTAAATATTTCAGTGATTGATATGGACTTATTGCTTTTATTTGTTTGCTGATGATTTTGGTTTCGATGCAAACCAATTTGGTAATCGAAAAGATTGATAAATTACTTATCCAAGGTCAACACCTACCTCTTCAGATTGGGTGTCGTAAGTAATAGCATTACAGTTTGTATTTTATATTATAAGGGTTAGAGTGTAACATAAATTAAGTTTTGCATTCGTTAAAAAAATCCTTATTCAAAAACATCTGCTGAAGATTCTCAAAAATGAGTATCACATTTCTGTATGTTCGTATATTTATCTTTCCTCCTGCCTCTCTCTCCTTACACCGACAATCAGCCTATACTCTATATACTCTGCAAATTTTATAACTAATCCTAAGGCTGCATTAAGTCCTTCGTTCTTCATTCGGTGAACGTTGTTCCACAAACAACGAACAACGAGCAAAGTTCATAGAAAATTCAAAACGGCTATGAATTTGTTCGTTGTTCGTGTTCGGTATTATCATTATTTATCATCTTTGTTGTTCCGCGAACGGGCAACAATGAAACGTATACACGGACAATGAAACCGAAGGTCTAAATGCAACTTAAGAGGTAAAAGGATGTGGTATTTAAAATTGCTCTACCGATATTTCTAGGTACTAAGGCATTCGAGATTCTAGCATTCAAAATGTAGGTACTTTTTGCTGTATTGTGCTTATTGGTACTCATTGATTTTGATATTCAAAATTTTTTTGAGAAAATTGTTTTTCTATGTATATTATTTCGTTATTTTTGAACATTCATTTTTGTTCGTTAGAATTTTTTTTATCGTTTATTTCGAAATTTCATAGATATATTTGAAATGTTTGTCATTCGAGATGTCAAAGTGAACAGAAATCAAACCTTACAAAACAGTTTGATTGGGACTCGATCCCGAGTGTATTCGTGATTTTTGTCATTTGGGATTTTTCCCATTTGGGATTTTGGCTTTCGGGATTTTGCCCATTCGGCATTTTGTCATTCGAGGCTTTGGTTATCCGGGATTATGACTTTCGGAATTTTCATTTTTACCATTCGGGATTTTGTATCCTTCCCTTACATCAGACATTTGCGTCAATAACGGTACTTGCTATACAACCGTTAAGAAAAAGCTTGTTCATCTCAAAAACATAAAAAATGAGTGTACCATTGCAGAAAAGTGTACTTCCTGAAAGGAAACAAAATTACCATATAACGTTTTTTTTGATTATCTGTTTTCTCATTAACCACTCATCCAGCTTCAATAAGAAATGTCCACAAAAGTTTTCTGAGAATAGATATAAATAATACTGCATACCAAAATTTTGGAATAAATAAATTTTTGATTAAAAAAAAAAAGATTCAAGATTTTTGAAAATTCAATATTTCAAAAACGGGTTGATGAACTATTTTGAAATTTCAGTTTTTAATGTATATTAACATATTCTAAACTTTGGCATACCAAAATTTTTTTTGAAAAATTTTGAATCTTTTTTTAAAAATCCCAAATTTATTTTTTGCAAAATTTTCTATGCAGTATTATTTGTATTCTGTGCAAAGAATTTTACTGAAATCGGATGAGCGGTTAATGAGAAAACCGAAATCAATAAAACCATTAGATACATGGCAGGTACCGTTAATAAATGTTTTTGTAATTTTTTTTTATTACCAGAAAATACACTATATCTATAATAATACACTGATTTTTTTTATCAAAATCGTTGGAGCCGTTTTTGAGTTAAATTAGCTTTTCCTTAACGGTTGTATGGCAAGTACTGTTATTCTTAGAGCTAAGAACAATTTCAATTTTTCCTCTGGAGAGTTAAGGCTCCCCCAAACCAACGCGAAATCATAGCGAATCATTCGCAAAGACGATTTTTTGTTGTTGTGTAGTATTGTGTATCTTTCATATTTTGTATTATTGTGAATGATTTCGCCTCGTCGGCGAATGTTTCGCGTTGGTTTGGGAGAACCTTTACAAAAAAACCTTAAGTTCAAAATTTGAAGAAAATCGTTGGTTGATCGGCAATTTGCAAACCGCGGTCCAGATCCGGACCGCGAAGGATATAAATCTGTACGGATTATTTTTATTCTTAATTCAAAAAAACTTCATAAAACTCAAAATGTACCTGTGCAATTTTTTTTCTTGAAAAGTTAGGCGGCGCGATCCCTTAGTTTTGCATGCCCTTAGATACTATGTATATTTTATTTTCAAATAAAATCATTTTTCAACTTACGTGATACTATTTACTGTGCATCTCAATCTCGAGTTCTTACGTGAAATTTTAACATCAAAATGAATCACAGAAAGCCCAAAGTCTACAGTGAAAAAAAATTCAAAGTGAGTGGACAAAACATTTTCTTACGCTGGGTGGGCTAGAGCGGTTCCAGCAATAAACTTTGACTATCTTTAAAAGAGCAATAAAGCACCACTAGTGCCGATCTTAAAGCCGTTTTGGCTCCAGAAAACCCATATACGCCCTTGTATTTGAAGTATCTTAACAAATGTCCATTTGTATGCGAGTATTTGACATTAGAGGAGGGGTAAAATATTTATAGAAGCAATATTGACTTTTAAAAGCAAAACCCCATAGACAAGACATATTCCAAGCTTTTGATGACCTCATGACAAAATCAAAATATTATATTAAGAAATGTGTTTTTCTTAAACGTATATTTTTAAATTAATTCATACTTAAATGCCTTTAATTCTGAGTTGATTCAAATTTTCTCTTAATCTTAATGACGAGTTCAAATGTGACCTCATTCAGAGGGTGACTGTATTTCGTCAAAGGAAAATATTGAATAATTTAATAATTATAATTTTGTTTTTATAAATAAAGGTTAAAATTTCTGCCCACAAATTTCTATGTAATCTTTTCTGAACCCTCGTATGAAAAATTTTTCATCATCTGGACCGCGCTTGAAATTAATTGCCGACCCCTAGTTTAGGCTGTAGATCCAGATACAAACAGACACATGGGCGCCCGCAGGGGGGCAGAGGGGGCATTCACCCCCCCTAGATTTTCAAGTTTTTACTTTTGTTCTGTACATTAATTTAATTTTAATGTTCAGGACTACGAGGTGGTTCAATTTTTAGAATCAGAAAAAGATATAAAAAATATATAGGTATCCTACCAACCTTCCACTAATGCAATTCAATTTTTGTCACTCAATAATTGAATATCCAACAAAAAATGTTTTTCTGCCTCTCATGAAATTATTAGCAAAAGTTGACGTAGGTAATTTTTACCTTCCTTAGCACATGCACATGTTTCAGAAAACATAAAGAAGTAATCTTCCACATAAAGTTTGTTCTCTTTTATATTTCCTTCTACTCGATAAACAGATATCCTTAACAAAGACTACAAACGCGTCGCGTGCCAAAACGACAATATGTATTACTTTCATAATATGTTAAGTTACCTACTTGTATTTTTTCTTTCATAATAGAAAGGAATGTTTTTGAATCATGTCCCTGCAATGAGCGAGCAATGATCGACTCAGTGGCCTTTGTATACTTATTCCACATAGAGATCGGTTATCTACTCAAGCCACAAGAGCATTATTTGAAAAAAAAGTGCTAGACAGATTTTCTAGGGAAGCACCAAGAAGGCTACAAATTCTCTTGCGAGAAAAAGAATAAATCCAATATTTCGTGCCAAGGTCTTATTTTTTAAGTCTATTTTATATGTTTTTGTCTTATTAATTAGCCCTTAAAAACGTTTGGAAGTCCTCATTTATTTCGCCACTATTTAAAAACGGAAACAAGTGCAATATATCCAACTATAGAGGCATTGCTAAGTTATCATGTATACCAAAATTGTTCGAAAAAAATTATTCTAGAAGCCATTGAAAAAAGATACAAAAACGTTATTTCGCCACATCAACATGGATTTATGAAGGGTAAATCTACCGCAACCAACTTGATGGAGTTTTGCTCGGATGTCATTGTAAAAAACCAAAATGGATTTCAAACAGATGTCGCATACTTGGATTTTTCAAAAGCTTTTGACCGCGTTTATCATGGTTTACTTTTAAAAAAGCTAATGACCATTGGGCTCCTTAAATGGTTTACAGTTTGGTTATAGTCATACTTATGTTGCAGATCACAGTTTGTCTATTTTAAAAACAAAACATCAAAAAAGATAATTGTGTATTCCGGCGTTCCTCAAGGAAGCCATTTAGGTCCCTTTCTATTTATATTGTTTATAAATGACTTACATAGTGCAATCATTTTTCAAAAATCTAAGATACTCGTGTTTTCATTATTATTTTTTTGAAAATTTTTGTATGCAACATAAAAAGAGTTATCTAGAAGTCTCAGCATAAAAATTGATGGAAGTAAATCAATATTTTTTGCAAAAATTGGAATCAACAAACATTTCTTGGGAAAAGATATTAAAAAAAAATATTTTCAGTGGGGGTGTTTACTCAGATACCACCCACCTGGGGCCAGCACCTGACGCTGCCCATGAAAATCTAAATGGTTCAAAATCAAAGTCGCGATCATGCGAAATGCGACGTAATAAAGAGCAATCACTCTCACTATATAACGGGTGATTTTTTAGCTGGTTTGGTTTTGGCAACACTGGTTTTGACAGCTGACGTGTGTTTAGTACCTTGTGTCACTGTCAAACAGCTTCAGTTTGGTTTGCAATTTAACCATGGATCGTCTTACAAATGAACAACGCTTGCAAATTATTGAATTTTACTATCAAAATTCGTGCTCGGTTCGAAATGTTCATCGCACGCTGCTTCCATTTTATGGTCGGCATTCTCGACCTTCTGAGCAGTCTATTCGGAAGATTGTGACCAAATTTCGCACCAAATTTACTTTGTTGGACATTAAACCACCAACACGTTTACGTACTGTGCGTAGTGAAGAAAATATTGCGGCCGTATCAGCTAGTGTGACAGAAGACCGCGAAATGTCGATTCGGCGCCGAGCTACCGGCTACCGAGCGATGATAAAAAACTTTTGTTTGCCCGAAATGGAAGTTCTTGACTTGCATGATATGTGGTTTCAACAAGACGGTGCCACATGCCACACAGCACGCGAAACAATGGCGCAATTGCGAGGCGAGTTTGGTGAACAGTTAATTTCACGTTTCGGGCCGGTCAATTGGCCGCCTAGATCGTGCGATTTGACACCATTAGATTATTTTTTGTGGGGGTATGTCAAGGCTAATGTCTATAGGGACAAGCCCGCTTCGATTGACGCATACTGGAAGCCAACATCCATGCATTCATTCGTGAGATACCGGCCGATATGTGTGAAAGAGTATGCCAAAATTGGACTCAGCGGATGGGCTACCTGAGACGCATCCGCGGTCAACATTTGCATGAAATTATCTTTAAACATTAAATTGCAAGATTCAAACTATCGATTCAAATAAATATTTCATTCATTTTTTCGAATTTTTTGTGTTTTTTTTTTAAAAAGTTCTAAACCTCTTAAAAAATCACCCGTTATTTACATTGTTTCTCCATAACACCGGTCTTGACCAGTTAAATCATTTTCATTATCTTGCCACACAGCGACACAGCCTCAGCCACCGACAACGTCACGATCAAGATCTTCGGCATGACTCCGTAGCCGTGTCGTGATGGTAGTTGTCATTGTCGTCACCCCGGCTGCTCTCAAAGGAAAGTGAAACCGATGACATACAATATTATTAAGTAATCGATTTAAATGTTTATGTTAATAATGTTTAAGCGTATGTACATTGTATGTACCTTTTTTTTTACGTTGAATTTTTATTTTGCTTTTCCGCTATATGCGAAGTCTAAATGTTTGTATTTTCCTTTATCGAGCATTTAAAGTAGGTATGTATGTACTGATGTACCTGCTGCTAAATCAAGTTTGGTCGGTATAAGCTAATTGCCAAAAACTTTCACTGCGCCCTATTGTCGGTATATTGAGGGACCCTCGGGTATTGTATTACGTATCGTTTAAATTTTTCATCGAATATTAAAGTACTCAGAGTATGTAACTGCAAAGCTAATTGCGTAATGTAGGTATAAGTAGGTACATTGAGCAGGTAGGTACACGCACCATGCGTACGTGATGAGATAAAAATGTTTGGTTGAAAGAGGAAATGCATGCTTTAGCTATAAACTTAAGTACCTATATTTTTTCACAATATTATCGGTACTCGTAGGTGGTCCCCATCACAGATAAGCTAACGAGTAGGAAACGGTCGTTTTCACCTTTGTTTTTTAATTTTTTTAAATATTTTTTTGACAAAATAACAATATAAGACAAACTTCCACTTAAATAATCGTTTTTTATAGTGCAATTAGTTGTCCCCAGGTGACCTCCTAAAAAACAAAATGGATGGTAGCTAGGTATCTGAAAAATAAAATCAAGTAGTTAGAACTCAAAAAAATTGAGTTATAAATATACAACAATCTCTTAACTTCCATCTATCACATCTATGAAAAGTGTCTTACCAAGATGCAATATTTCTTTTGCCAGATGAGACTCTGTCCTTCATAGCTCTTTTCAAATGAGGTCAAATTGCCTTTGAGAAAAAAAGTAACATCTTTGTAGCGAAAAGTCATGCCATGATTTATACCTGAATGTGTCCTTTTAAGCTGTGTCATTTAAGTAAAAAAAAAACTTGGAAAATTCATATTTATATATGAAATAGAATGCTTTGCTATAATGAATCTTAGCAAGAAGACAAATTTGATACATTTTTGGTTGACTATAAACCACTTTAGTCGATTGAGAAAAAATTTATGAACAACTTGCTGTTTTTATAGTTGAGTTATAGCAGTTGAAGTTGAAAAATTATCAATTGGCATTACTTCTAGTGCTGTGTCAACTTTGATGATTCATTGAAGACAATATACCTAAAGCTTTATATAAAACAAAAATCAATTTTAATAATTTTAATTTTCTAAAGCTGTAGCTCGTAGCACTGTGAAAGTAGAAAGATATGAAAAAAGGATGCTGCGCTGGTACGTGAAGTTGTAAGTGAAGCAAGAAATCTATGGTGTAGACCAGAGGCTCCCAAACTTTTTTTCCTCGTAGACCACTTTTATAATTAACCTGGTTTCGGTAGATCCCCTGCTGCAACATTTTTACCATATTCCCAAAACTCGTCAGAAAATGCGAAGATTAGATCTAAGGATTGAAATCTGCGTCAAAGCTGAGTTCCAACCCTAAATTCGGGCGTTGCTTTGCAAGACTCGACACGCGTTGCACTGAATATCGAATATCGTCGTCTTTTTGTCGAAGCCTCGTAACATCGAATTTAAAAGGTAATAAAATGTCAAACAAAAATTCTTTGTTTCTTTTTTAGCTCAGACATATCTGAATATAAAAAGTGTTTCTTTGTTCCATCGGAGCTAGCTCTGAGCTTGCTCAATTAACTCAGGATTAAATGAGCGAGCGAATTGAGCAAAACACTGTGCGAAGCCAACTTCACTTATTTTTTTAATTAAAAATGGATTCCCAGGACTGTCCCCCCTCAACTTCATAGGTAAACAAATAATTTTTGTTTTAGTTTTTGTGTTTATTTAGGAACAAATATAAATATTTCTATTTTTTTTTTCTCATGTGTTTTGACAGCAAATTGTAAAAATTGCAAGAAATTTCACGTTACCAAAAACACCTGAGAAATGCGACAGTTCAGTGTTCAAGTGTGTTTCATAATTAAATCTGAGGAATGTGATCATAATCTGCTCAGAGCTCTGCTCTGATCGCTCAGCCTCTGCTCAAATTTTTACTCAGATCCAAAAAAGAAAAACGCCAATATTTGAATTTAAGATTTATGAGGTTTTGACAGAAAGCTGAAGATATGCAAGTTTTTACAAGTAACAGTCGCTGATCTTCCTAAAATATACTTCTCAAAAAACTTAAGAGAGATATTAAAAAAAGGGAATTAATGCTAAATAAACAGGCTTTCTGATCCATATACCAGCCTAACTCGACAAGTTTTTTGCAAGCGCGCAAACAAAAGAAAAATCAAAAAATTAACAACATTATTTTTAGAATAGGTGTTATTGATAGGACTGCATGAGAAGTTCCTTAAAAATTTTAGCCAACAATTTTGAAAATTAGAATCTTAATTCTTAAAGCTTCAAAACCCTTTTTTTAAGTTGCAATATGACCATTTTTCACTGAAATAGAGCCTGTCAAAAAATCACCGAAAAATTTGGAATTTTTTCGTTCCCTTAATGTATTTGATTTGTGTAGGAAATATCTGCCTTCATTGACAGATAAGACCAAGCTTAGATTTTTGTTCTTTACTTTCAAAACCAGAAACATTTTCGTGGACCCCCACTTACAACTAGTGAACCCCCATTTTTATTTCATGTCATCGTAGACTCCTGTCGAATCTCCCGTGGACCCCTAGGGGTCCACCTGGACCACTTTGGGAATCACTGGTGTAGAATGTAGAGTGACACATGATTCTTTGGGATTGTTACATGCTAACTCAAACTCATAGATTCTTTTGGGTAAAAACAAAACAAAAAAGCTTTTTTCGCTCAAAGACTGAAGTCAGCCAAAAAAATAATTAAATTAAAAACATACTTCCAAAATCTTTAAGATTCATATTATTAGGACTAACAACGATATCAGAAAAGTCACAATCTCGCTTAGGGCTGGCCCTCGATACCAAAGCAAACTATTCTTTCTTAAGTATCGTCTTGGTATCGTTAAAATACAAAAATGTCAGTATCATCTCAATATCGGTCTCGGTCTCGTATAAGTCAGGCTCATCTCGGTCTCGGTCTCGTATCTCTGGATGAAAATATTCTATAAAGCAAACACAAATGCCAAACATATTTTATCCGCAAAAGGAAGTCAGTGACATTGTTCTGTTTGAAAAAATACCGTGTTGAATATAAAATATATGTATTTTCTTTGGGTTAGTTCACAGTTCAATGGTCAAGTTTTAAACGTAAGACATTGTTTTTTGCATGAAAATCATTTCTATAAGAAAAACATACCTACATGTAGTTTTTTTTCGAAGGGGAACTGCACACTAAGCTTAAGAAATTAATGAATCCATCGCCAAAAAAAAGTTTCTATAGGTAGGTGGTATTGGTTATTAAAAAAATTGGTTTGGTAAAACTGATTCAAAAATTGTTGGAGCCTTTTTTGGGAAGTCAGTCAGTGGGTTGATTTCATCTCTCGATTAACTTGCTTATGTGCTGAGGAATTTGCGTAGTTTGAATCACAATTGAAACTTAGGACCAAAAAATGTTATTCAAACCCCTGGGTGCCGATAAATGAAGCATTAGATAAATGGGCGTGCCAGTGGGGGCCTTCACTTAAATTGTTTTCTAAACCTTCTATTTGCTAAAACGGAAAAACTGTGAAAGTTTAAACCAAATCGTGTAAGCCGCAGGAAACCGATAACAATGTTTGTTTGCTTTTAATAAGTTAATAATAATATTAGAAACACATTTTTTTATCGATACCTAAAAGTACGGTATCGCCTCGGTATCGTCGGAGCTGGGATCGTCTCGATATCGTTTGGGTTTCCGATACCGATACCAAACGATACCGAGACTTTTCTGGTATTGGAAACTTAAAGCCGATACCAGCTCCAATACGATACCGAGACGATACCATATTTTTAGACCGAAATTTACGGAGACTCTTGGTGGTTACGTTTTGTTTCAGCAGAAAAAAACGATTTGTGAACAACAATTCTTGTAATTATTGGTTTCTCAAGCTATAATGATTTGGATAAAATTTTTACAGTTTGTAGTTTTATTAAAGAAAAGTCACGACTATTTTTTTCGGAAACTCGAACGGTTTGGTATAAATTTTCAGAGCAAGATCCTTTTAGCTGGAGAATGACAAAGAAAATGAGTTTAGTTAAATCCACTCACTGGTACACCCATTTTCTTACTACACCTTTTCTCGGACACCGTTCTATAGATTGAGCATTGATTTACATTTTCTATAGTTCCCAGCCATGTCAATCGTTGGCTTTTCTTTTTTGTGAATAGGTCGCTGTTGCTATACAGCCCTACAGTTCGTTGTCGTATCTTCTTCTCCATTTCCCATATAATACGCAGACGGGACCAAAGCTCACCCAGAGAATTTTCCTCTCAAAATAGCCTTCTTCTTCGTTGGATTAGAAATAACCTTTCGGACCGTTCAATACAAGTTGTACTGGATGGTTTCAAGTCTGATATTCATAAAATAAATGCTGGTGTGCCCCAGGGCTCCGTTTTATCTCCGACTCTCTTTCTCATTTTCATTAATGATCTCTTGTCAGAAACTTCTAATCCATTAAATTGTTTTGCTGATGACAGCACCCTCAGCTTTTCATATTCGTTTTTTGATTCACATCCATCCTTGTCCTTCGGATGTTGAACTTGAATGGCAGCGTATGATAAGCTCATTAAATTCTGATCTTGACAGCATTGTTCAGTGGGGAATAAGAAACCGTGTAGAATTTAATGCTTCAAAAACTCAATGCTGTTTGCTGTCTCTAAAGCAGAACCTACCCCCAATGCCACTATCCAGGAGTGGCACTTGCATCGAGGAAACCGAACAGCTTTCAGTCCTGGGTATGTGCATCTCAGATCACCTTCTGTGGAATGAACACATATTCAATGTCGCCAAAAATGCTGCGAAGTGTTTAGGTTTTCTTCGAAGAAGCAAGAAATTTTTCTCCCCTTCTGATCTGGCTGTAATCTACAAACCCTTCATTCGTCCAAAGCTTGAATATAATTCTCATATTTGGGCATGTGCTCCAATAACTCATTTAAGCCTTTTAGATAGAATCCAAAAAAGAGCTCTTAAAATGATAGGTGACTGTAATATAACTGAAACATTCGCATCTCTTGAACACCGTCGTAATGTTTCATGTCTCTCCTTATTCTATCGCTATTTTTATAAACAGTGTTCTAGTGAAATAGGCAGTTGCATTCCTCCCCTAAAACAATTCCACCGTAATACTCGCACTTCCAGGAATGCGCATCAGTTTACTCTTGAGCCCAATTTCGGACGTACTGTAAATTACAAAGATTCTTTTTTCAGCCGAACAACACGAATGTGGAATGCTTTACCCGGCTCTATTTTTCCCTTCCATTTTGATATTCAGAACTTCAAAGCTGATGTGCATCGGTATCTCTTTTCAAATCCTTCCCTATTTTCCTAACGCTCGCACTGTGTTCAATCATTTTAGGGGTAGTCACAACCAGGGTTGTCAGATATGGCGATTTGTCGCCAAACAGGCGATATGAAATTTGATTTGGCGACACGAAAATCGGTTTGGCGATGTACTTTAAAAAAGGCGATATTTTTAGGTTTTGGTGATTTTAATTTTTTTAATCAAAGTCGTAATATCGAAAACGATAAAAGTTTTGTTTTAAAATTACCTTAGGACCCCATGGTTTTCGTATGTTTCGGTGACGTGGGACACCCTGTAAAATAAAAAAAAATGGGTGTCGCAACAGCTCGTGGAGAACCAGGGCCTAGTGACTTACAACTCTCAACCATTCCTGTGTGCGTGTTGTTGGCAGGAATGGATAGGACCTACAGTTTTTTGCCGAGTCCTAACGGCTGAATGAGAAGCACTTTTTCATGACAAGTATACTCTTGGAGGATTTTACAGTTCCTCGCAAGAGGCAGTACCTCGGATAAAACATTTCTGTTTTTAGATGACACGGCTGGGAATCGAACCCACACCTTCGGCATGACAGTCCTACGTACTTGCCATCATGCCACGTGGGACACCCTGTATATCAATTTCAATTGAAGCGAAATTTACTTTGAAGTTATTTCATTTGCGGTTGTACTTAAAAATTGTCAGGGTAAGTTATGGGTAGGTACATACCTTACCATGTATTATGTTTTTTTAAAGTAGATACCTACATGTATATGTAGGTACTAAGTGAGCTTAATACTAAAATCAGAAATTTTTGAACATAATTATGGAAGAAATTTAAGTAACTGAAAATTTCAACCCCCTCTTTTGGCTAGAGGCTTTCATATGGCATGTTAAATCACGCGCGCATTTTGGCATTCGGCGTTTTGTCATAAGGGATAAGGCTTAAGACTTAACGGATAACAATACCTATATCCAAATTAAGTTCTGGTTCAAGGGGGTTTATTTTTTACTAGGTACTGAATGCTTATGCAACTATTACCTATAAAGTTTATGTTTTATATTGATTCATCTTAAAAACTCCACTTATTGCTACGATGCACTCATAAAGAAAGTGTTTTCTTTGACGTCATTTACTTATGCTATTACATGATTGTGGCAATGATGGCCGCTCTTGATCATGCACAAACCGTTTAGCAAATAAATACAATTTGCATTTTATAAAAAAAAAAACTCTAAACCCCATTGGGAGTGCATTGCGCGCACGTCGAATTCAGATCCGTGTTTTAGCCGCAATGAAAGTGTCAAGTGGTAGGTAAACGAACAAAAAAACGAAAAAAAAATATGATGAAAGAGCCAAGTGCTTATGTTGTTGAGATTTACTTTACCCAAACGATGGTCTTGTGGTATGCTTACTTTATAAATAGGTATTTGAAGTTAATGGCACTTAATTGGTTTCATGCTCGAGTGGTGGGGCTTGTATTTGAGAGGTAGGCTATGAATTAATAATAAAGCCAACAATGGACCTCAATCTCATACAAGTGAAGAGTCGTCCATGTAAAGGTTTTATTTTTTTTTTTTAAGAAATTCCACATGAGATTGCTTGAAGTTTTGTTAATTAGTTTATTTTAATTTTATGCTTATTTTTTTTTTTCTTCTTCAAATGTTTTAATTAATTTTTTTTTGTGAGCTCTTCAAATACAATTATATACATAACTTTCTATAACAACGATTTGTTGGGCATTAAATACGCACGTATCACGCATTGCATGAATTACTAATAATAACAACCTACTCGTAAATTATGCACACGGCCATTTTTTTTTTCGTTGCGATATACATTTACATAATTAAATGAACTGTATAGGTAAACTTCCTAAAATGTACCTCATGATTGAAGTTAATCGTGACTTTAAGGAGTCTTCTTTCAGAACTTAAAGCTCAATGTTATGCGTTTTTTCATTAACACGTTGCACTGTCGTCGAGGAGGGTTTTAGTAGTGCTTTTAAGATTTTTCATTCGTAAACTCTCCTTCAGCATAATGCAAAAAACAAGTATTTCCTTTATCTAAACTGTGAAAAGGCAATTTTTATTAAAAACTGATAGAACTGTAACTATCCATCTAAACTTTATCATTTCTTATCGTTTTTGAAGTATTAGCCAAAAAACATGTATTTCAGTTCTATGAACATGGAAAATTTCACTTTCGTAAAAATATTTGAACCTAAGATTTTGATCAAATATGACAATAGGTACATATTCGTAAAGTAGGAGGGTAAGTCTCCAATCTTATTGCCCGGCTGTTTTTAAATACTTCTTGACCTATACAGACTGAATGGCAGGGCCGATCAATATAAGACTTGGTACTAGGTGTAAAGAATGTAGAATTTGTCAAGCAGTACCAAAAAATAGGCTTTTTTGCAAAAGCTGCTTAAAATTATTAGAAATATGGTTGTTTGAACGGCAATATATCCATCACTTTTAAATTAAAATGGCTTTGTCATTCCTTCAAAATTCATGGTATTTTGGTATTGCGTTACAAAATAAGCTTCTTTTATTGCAAATATGTAGTTAAAGATCCGTAATGCTTGGCCTTAAAACCTTAGGCCTTAAAAATACTATTTTTCTCTTTTGTATCATAACACGAAGGAGCTTAAGTTACTTACTACTTTCCTTAATGACATCCTCTGTACAAAACAAAGGTTTGTCGCCATATACAAACAAAAGTTGTATAGGTATTCCCAATAGTTTTAGTTTCTGTCAAGTTGCTAGGTGGGCAAGTGCAAGTACTCTAATCCTCCCGTAAATCGAAACATAATCCGGTGGCAATTGCAATCGAAAAACGAATTTGTTACCGAAATTTGCTTTTCAATATCACCCATGATTTTTGGCACCTGTTTTTGAGATATTCCCAAAAAAAGTGTGATATCTGAAAAGCAAGGAACCTTACAAAATAACAAAACCAAAATTTAACCATAATAATCTCAAAATTAAAAAATCCCATTTTCAGCAATTTCGCATTTACATCGCAGAAGAACATTTCTCAAATATATCGAAATCTCAAAAATTAAGGTCTCCAATATCAAAACCTCGCATTTCCAGTAACATTTGCTCTGAGTTTCGGACTGAAAAAATTTATACTCGAAGACGAATCTCCAACAGAATCTCACGCAAGATTTGCAAAATTTTGATTAAAACAAGTATTTTATGCGATATTTTGCGAGATTTTAATCTGAAATTTCTGCGATATTTTGCAAGATTTTAATCTGAGATTTAAGCTTGCGAGATTTTGTTAGTGCGGTATTGTAGTGTGATTTTGATATTGCAAGGTTTGTAACGCTATATAAGATTTCTTACCCAACCAGATAGGCCACTATAGACTGTGATAAAAGGTCTACCAGTTTCAGTAATCGGTTTTTTGTAATGCATTTTGGTTAAATGAATTTAAAAAGTGTTTTAAAGGCCACTCAAAGTCATTTAAGAAAATTATTTGTACCTCTGTTATATGTTAAGTTAGAAAACAAGTACAAGTATAAAAGATCGTAATTGGTCAGGCATTGATTTTTTCGATAAATTTTCAAAGCTATATTAATATCATAGTGGTTTTTGGCACCTAATGAAATAAATCATATTGTGGTATGGAACTTTGTTTTGAAATTCTTAAACTAAATCTATGCCTGACTTACTACTGACACTGTAGCTGACTTTTAATGACCATTTAGTGACCTTTGAAATTACACACATACAAGGCTAAAAGATTCAAAAGCCCCTATACTTTTTAGGAATATCAAGTTGATAGCTCAAAGTTATGTCAATTTCGATTTAATTTTTGGTTAAAAGGAATAAGTAAGTTGTGTTCAGCAATTTTGACAAAATCAACAAACTCATTATCAAATTTCAAAATCATTCTTACGCTAAAATTTAAATTAACAAAAAGTTGACTTCTTTTTTTTATTCCTTAAAACAAATTTTTAATTTATTATTAAGCAAAATCGCAGTTTTTGCAACTAAATCCTTAAAAGAAAATTGTTTATATTTCACTGGAGGACAAACTATTTTTGTGACGATTTTTACTCAGATTTTATTGCATTGTGTACTTAAATCCGCACAAATGTTCGTAGACGAATCTTGTCCTTTAAGTAGTGAAATCATTTTTCATGATGGAATTCATATATTTTAAGTTAATTTATGCTTGGAAAAAGCCCCAGGGTCATGACCCCCCTTGTAACCCCTCTTGTATCCACCAATGTCCGGAATGTTCAATAGTCTATTGAAAAGCAAATTAATTTTTGAAGTTAGATATCCTGTTTGTATCAAACACCACATAAATAATTGGTTAATGAATGTAACGGGTGTTTTTTTTTAGAGGTATAGAAATTTAAGTTGGCAAACAATGTTTAACTGGCAGCCATTTTGTCAGCTGTCAAGTGATTTATTTTTAGTTTGATTTGGCATTTCAACATGAATAGACTGACACCTCAACAACGCTTCCAAATTGTGCAAATCTATTTTGAAAATCATGGTGCTGTTCGAAATACGAAATAAGCGAAATTTGTTTAGCGACGAAGTTCACTTTTGGTTGAATGAATGAATCAACAAAAATTGGCTGTTTGGTGTGCTTTATGGGTTGATGGAATAATTGGTCCGTACTTCCTTAAAAACGATGCTGGCCAGACGCCAGAACGTTACAGTTAATGGTGACCGCTATAGAGCCATGATTACTGACTTTTTTGTTCATCAATTGAACAACCATGATGTGCAGGGCAGGAGCTGTGGTTTCAACAAGACGGCGCAACATGTTACACAGCTCGTGCAACAGTTGATTTATTGAAGGAAACGTTTGGTAACCGCATATTATTTCACGTTACGGACCCGTGAATTGGCCTCCAAGATCGTGCGATTTAACGCCACTTGACTTTTTTCTGTGAGGATATGTGACGGCACTAGTCTACGCCGATAAGCCCAAAACGATTGACCATTTGGAGGACAACATTTGCCGCGTTATTACCGATATACGGCCAAAAATGTTGGAAGAGGTCATCAAAAGTTTAACCAGCCGGTCATATTCCAGAAATCATATTTAAATTATAATGCCAGAAGATCATCTTTCGAATAAAGTAGATTTCATGTCAATTTAAAAAAAATTATCTTTGTTTTATTCCATTTCAAAGTTCTATCTCTTAGGAAAAAACAACCTTTATAAACCAAAATGTGGTGAATATTTCAAATCACAACACATACAACAAAATCACTGAACAATTACAACATCTTTATGAAGAATCGAAATATCGAGTTGGATTTTCAAGGGAATTAGAAAGATTTTTACTAAACTCCACTGAGAATTCGTGATCTAGACTAGATGAACCAAGCCGATTTCAACACCATACTTGTTTACCTTAAATGAATGAAAAGTTGGAAAGATTTCGTCTGCAAACAAAATTTGAACTAATCTTGTCCATAAAATGTTTGTTAACGTTGGAGTGATACAGTTTGTTTTTCAATTCCGATTCAAACCTAGCATATGTAGATCTATTCCGATAGATAGTCCTAATCCTAATTGATTTCTTTCATACATGCACCAAAGTTTTATTATTGTACAAAAATACGTCACTCTTCAGTGGCTGCTAGCACAATCTCCTATGGGAATAATGTAATGGTCTTTTAATTATTTTTTTTTTTCTTTGACCTTGGGTCTCGATCCATCGCATCTGTCAGCAGCCATAGCTTATCTTGATATTATGTTTATTTTTATTTTTTTTTTATTTTGAATTACCCAAGATTTATGTGAGTTCGATGTATGAAAGGTGTTTGATTATGTTTGTTTATTTCGTGGGCAGCAACTTATAGGTCGATTCATGAATAAATTATAATTAATAAACGGTGGGTAGGTACCACTTAAAAGGGTTCAAACTTCAAAGCAAAAAATCCATTTTCTATGTCACGTCAAATGGTTGGTAAGTAGGTACTCATGCTGCGATATTTTGTAATGAATAATATTTTCTATTGCATTTGTGGGTATTGTTTAAAATTTCATAATGTTGCACCGGCTTTTTTGTTCAAAGTTGCCGGTTGCTTAATGTTTTTTTTTTTGGTATGTTGCATAATGCTATCCAATTGCAATATTGATTTAATTATGATAAACTGTTTGAATGAATGATTCGTTGTCAAAACTTGTTAGTGATTATCGTATGGTTATTGAATGGAATATAAAATCAAAGGTTTAAAGCGGTTTCTACAGCTTGAGTTGGTTAATGTTTATACGGTGTTAAATTATTTCTTCACCAAAGTCTTTTTAAATGTATGTATGTTGTTAAATTAATAAAGGCAACATTTAGTAATGATAAGTTCGTTGAACTTTATTGTTTTTCTTTCTGTAAGTTCTTTCAAGGTTAAATCAACTTAGGATCAGTACAGTTGTTATTTTTTAGGTTAATGAATAAAATTTGTTTTTTATTCAGATAGGTCTAGAAATATCAAAATATAACATGATGGAATACAATTTACATCAATGTACATTTTATGTACCAGAAGTAAGTATCCGAAAAGTAATTTTTTATTTTAAACTAGCTGGCCCACCCCGGCTCCGCCCGGGTACACACAAATTTCGAGAACAAACTAAAAAAAAAATTAACTATGTGTCCTCGATTAATTAAACTCCGGATAACTAAGATTCGACTGCATTTTTTTAATTTTATTTTGTTAGGCCGTGTGCCAATTGCGTTTAAATCCTGGTTAAATATGATCCCATGGCTAAATTTTGACATTACTGAGGTGAATATAAACTTCAAAATTTAACCTGCTCAGGAGCTCGTTAAAATTTTAGTTGGTGGTTAATTTTTGACATGTCTATGGGTGCGTTCGGCTGCGTATCTTAAGCAATCCGGATTTGTTTGTGTTGTTGTAAACCCTTGTAAAAAACAGCTGATGTCAGCTGATGCAAAAACAACTCAAGGTATCTGAACATTTTTTGGATTATGGATAGCCTATCGTTTAGCCTGCCGAACGCGAGGTATGCTCATGAAGAAGTGAGGGAGATGAATGTAGATAAATATTTTATTTTGCTATCATGAAGTCATGAATCCTATCGGGAAAGATGACAAATGGAAAAAAAATAAAATTAAATGAAAGGATTAAGAAATAAAGACAAAGACCTTATAATAAATTTAAGTATGCACTCAAGAAGAAGTTTGAATAACATGAGATAAATCCTTGATAATGTAAAAGAATCAATAAAATGTATATTGAAAATACTTTTTCAGATGATTCATTCATTTTGCAAACTGAATTGTTTGCGAACTATCATTACTGAAAAAAATGCAATAACAAAACTAATGGGAAGTGAATGTTAAAAAAAAAATCCCATTTAATCCAATTGACACAGCAAAAACCTTAAATTTTACTCACCCTTATAAAAAGGGATAACATTTAACTGGGAACAAATTTAACCAGAATTTTAACACGGCCTTATAACCAAATTTCATGATTAATTAATTTCTTTTCAAACTGAATTGATCTACTTTTGATTACATAAAGCAGGTACCCAGAGTGCGCTTCTGCATATTTTTGGCAAACCGCAAGACCGATTTTAACCAAACTTCACAAAAACACTCCCAATACCAAAGATTATCTGAAAAGAATCATCCAAATAGTTCAAGCAGTTCTTGAGTTTTGGCGTGACAAAGGGAAATATGGATTAATTTTAATATATAGAATTAGTCTTAGGGCTCTAAATTTTATAGGTCTGGGTGAACTCCGTTTCGGATGAAAGCTATTATTTACATAAATCAATATAACAGCCAGTTTTCTTCTGAAAAATACTGAGAGAAAAGTATATCACAATACCAAATCTCGGCCCCACTGTGCGCCGCCGTTATGCTGTTGTGTGCTATAAAGTGCAAGGAAATTTATTTTAATAAAACGAAGTTCAGCTTTGGATTTTTCGTTGTTCATTTAATTAAAGTCGTGCTGATAGAAGTATAAAGGGAATAATATTGGTACAACGATCTGACTTTTTCATTTTTTGCTGACGAAGTTGAAAGCTCCTACCGTTCAAAGATAGTCATACCATTTATGACATTAAAAGTGCCTTAGGTTACTCCACTACATCCACGTTTAGTCTCGTCAGAATCGTTTTAAAGATTTTTAAATTGATGCAATTACATGTGTATGTTTCTTAGCAAATAAACAACCAACTGATTAACTTTCAATTATTTCCATATTAAAGACAAACACTCCAATTTAATTATTATGTAAATAAAACCTGACAGCGTTTCAATCGCATTATTGCATTTTTAAAAGTGGATTATTGTGGTTAAAGGACCGTCATAAGGCTGCAAGGTTGATGGCATAAAGTTTTAACGAAATAGTACAAAGTGTAAGGTATAAAACACTTTTATTTGTTGCATCTTGAAAATACATTGTGGTGGTCAAAGGGCCGGCCGTGGCATCGCTGCCTTGTTGGTGGCATTTAGTTTGCACAGATCTAGACACTGCGTTGACAAAATTTTCAGCAAAGCTTTCACCACCTCTAAGGCTATATAATTATTTTTCTAATGTAATTGTAAGTGTCTAAATCGATTATTTCTACTTGTTTATAATCATTTCCCATATATAAATTTTTTGTTTCGACATAATTTTCCCTTAATTTTTTTCTTTTTCTAATATTTTAAAGATAGCGTTAAAATTTCTTAAATTAAAAGTAGCCTAGATTACTCTCAGAGTTGTCCACTACATGTACGGAAAGTACCATTATAAATAACCTGTTCTGCTGTTTTGAAGGTTACCGCGGACAAACAGACAGACAGACAAAATTTTTTTAAATGATGCAGTTATGTTTCTTGGCAAGTAAGCAACCACCTAAGCTCAAACATTTGAAATTATTTCAATATTAACGACAGACACTCCAATTTTATTTATCTGTATAGATATGTATAGATGTAGGTATAGATAAGCTTATGATATTTAATTGACCTTCTAGCCTATTTTTGTCCTATATAACGGGTGATTTTTTAAGAGGTTTAGAACTTTAAAAAAAAAAAACACAAAAAATTCGAAAAAATGAATGAAATATTTATTTGAATCGATAGTTTGAACCTTGCAATTTAATGTTTAAAGATAATTTCATGCAAATGTTGACCGCGGCTGCGTCTCAGGTAGCCCATCCGCTGAGTCCAATTTTGGCATACTCTTTCACACATATCGGCCGGTATCTCACGAATGAATGCATGGATGTTGGCTTCCAGTGCGTCAATCGAAGCGGGCTTGTCCCTATAGACATTAGCCTTGACATACCCCCTTAAAAAATAATCTAATGGTGTCAAATCGCACGATCTAGGCGGCCAATTGACCGGCCCAAAACGTGAAATTAACTGTTCACCAAACTCGCCTCGCAATTGCGCCATTGTTTCGCGTGCTGTGTGGCATGTGGCACCGTCTTGTTGAAACCACATATCATGCAAGTCAAGAACTTCCATTTCGGGCAAAAAAAAGTTTGTTATCATCGCTCGGTAGCGTTCACCATTGACAGTAACGCTGCGATTCACATCATCTTTGAAGAAATATGGCCCAATAATGCCGCCGGCCCATAAACCGCACCAAACAGTGGCTTTTTCGGGATGCATTGGTAGCTGTTGCAATGCTTCTGGCTGATCTTCACTCCAAATGCGGCAATTATGCTTATTTACGTACCCATTCAACCAAAAATGAGCCTCATCGCTGAACACAATTTTTCGATAAAAAAGCGGATGAACATTTCGAACTGAGCACGAATTTTGATAGTAAAATTCAATAATTTGCAAGCGTTGTTCATTTGTAAGACGATCCATGGTTAAATTGCAAACCAAACTGAAGCTGTTTGACAGTGACACAAGGTACTAAACACACGTCAGCTGTCAAAACCAGTGTTGCCAAAACCAAACCAGCTAAAAAATCACCCGTTAGTTATCATAGATCATAGATCTAATGGTACTGTTTCAATGTTTTAATGTTTGATCACCAAAGTGTATAGGGGCACAAAGGATCTTTGCACGATAAGGGAAAATCTTCCAAAGATGGACAAAATCATGCACTGCGAAAAAATACAAGTTTATGTCAAAGGTCCGTAATAAACAAGGGAAAATATGTTGGAAGTGTATGAATTTTGTTTTTGGCAATGCAAAAAAATATGACTTTAAATCCACTCAAATAAACTTAAGAATTTAGCCTGAGGTTTTTGTGTAGGTACTTCAAGGCAAGGTATACAGAATACATGGTATGCTATTCCAAGTAGTTGATTTTATTTTTATTCTGCGCATCTACGTCACTTGTGGACAAAAACGTGTGGAAAAAACAACAACAAATCATAAACAAAATCAGAAACAAAAACAAATGCAAAGAGAATTGCATCACTAGTTTACAAAATGCGTGAAAGAGATAGGATAACAAAATGCGCAATATGATACCATGTACTCTATATACCTTGCCTATTTGTAATGCCATCGCAAATGCAGATCTCAAAATTCACGTAGTAAGCTCATCAGGTGAAAACGTCAATTTAAATCATTCTAATGAAGTTTTAAATCATGGCACCCCTTGACTACACACAAGTAGCACAATTGCCATCTATCCAGTACGAACTAGCTTGTTTTTATTTATTTTATTTTATTTTATTTTATTTTATTTTATTTTATTTTATTTTATTTTATTTTATTTTATTTTATTTTGTTTTATTTTATTTTATTTTATTTTATTTTATTTTATTTTATTTTATTTTATTTTATTTTATTTTATTTTATTTACTTTTATTTTATTTTATTTTATTTTATTTTATTTTATTTTATTTTATTTTATTTTATTTTATTTTATTTTATTTTATTTTATTTTATTTTATTTTCTTTTATTTTATTTTATTTTATTTTATTTTATTTTATTTTATTTTATTTTATTTTATTTTATTTACTTTTATTTTATTTTATTTTATTTTATTTTATTTTATTTTATTTTATTTTATTTTATTTTATTTTATTTTATTTTATTTTATTTTATTTTATTTTATTTTATTTTATTTTATTTTATTTTATTTTGTTTTATTTTATTTTATTTTATTTTATTTTATTTTATTTTATTTTATTTTATTTTATTTTATTTTATTTTACTTTATTTCATTTTATTTTATTTAATTTTATTTTATTTTATTTTGTTTTATTTTATTTTATTTTATTTTATTTTATTTTATTTTATTTTATTTTATTTTATTTTATTTTATTTTATTTTATTTTATTTTATTTTATTTTATTTTATTTTATTTTATTTTATTTTATTTTATTATATTTTATTTTGTTTTATTTTATTTTATTTTATTTTATTTTATTTTATTTTATTTTATTTTATTTTATTTTATTTTACTTTATTTCATTTTATTTTATTTAATTTTATTTTATTTTATTTTGTTTTTTTATTTTATTTTATTTTATTTTATTTTATTTTATTTTATTTTATTTTATTTTATTTTATTTTATTTTATTTTATTTTATTTTATTTTATTTTATTTTATTTTATTTTATTTTATTTTATTTTATTTTATTTTATTTTATTTTATTTTATTTTATTTTATTTTATTTTATTTTATTTTATTTTATTTTATTTTATTTTATTTTATTTTATTTTATTTTGTTTTATTTTATTTTATTTTATTTTATTTTATTTTATTTATTTTATTTTATTTTATTTTATTTTATTTTATTTTATTTTATTTTATTTTATTTTATTTTATTTTATTTACTTTTATTTTATTTTATTTTATTTTATTTTATTTTATTTTATTTTATTTTATTTTATTTTATTTTATTTTATTTTATTTTATTTTATTTTATTTTATTTTACTTTATTTTATTTTATTTTATTTCATTTTATTTTATTTTATTTTATTTTATTTTATTTTATTTTATTTTATTTTATTTTATTTTATTTTATTTTATTTTATTTTATTTTATTTTATTTTATTTTATTTTGTTTTTTTATTTTATTTTATTTTATTTTATTTTATTTTATTTTATTTTATTTTGTTTTATTTTATTTTATTTTATTTTATTTTATTTTATTTTATTTTATTTTATTTTATTTTATTTTATTTTATTTTATTTTATTTTATTTTATTTTATTTTATTTTGTTTTATTTTATTTTATTTTATTTTATTTTATTTTATTTTATTTTATTTTATTTTGTTTTATTTTATTTTATTTTATTTTATTTTATTTTATTTTATTTTATTTTATTTTATTTTATTTTATTTTATTTTATTTTATTTTACTTTATTTTATTTCATTTTATTTTATTTTATTTTATTTTATTTTATTTTATTTTATTTAATTTAATTTTATTTTGTTTTTTTTATTTTATTTTATTTTATTTTATTTTATTTTATTTTATTTTATTTTATTTTATTTTATTTTATTTTATTTTATTTTATTTTATTTTATTTTATTTTATTTTATTTTATTTTATTTTATTTTATTTTATTTTATTTTATTTTATTTTATTTTATTTTATTTTATTTTATTTTATTTTATTTTATTTTATTTTATTTTATTTACTTTTATTTTATTTTATTTTATTTTATTTTATTTTATTTTATTTTATTTTATTTTATTTTATTTTATTTTATTTTATTTTATTTTATTTTATTTTATTTTATTTTATTTTATTTTATTTTATTTTATTTTATTTTATTTTATTTTATTTTATTTTATTTTATTTTATTTTATTTTATTTTATTTTATTTTATTTTATTTTATTTTATTTAATTTTAATTGTATAAGCCACAATTTTTTTAAAATTTAAATCGTTCTTTTAATTGTATAAACAGCCTGATAAAAAACTTAGAGCTCAAAAAAAAGTATGCCATTTGATTACTTGAAAAAATATGAATAAATGCAAAAAAAAAATTAAAAATCGTTGGAGCCGTTTTCTTAAAAATTAATTTTTTATATATAAAATTTTTGTAACATTTTTCAAAAAAAAATTTGGTATGCCAGTTTTGAGTATATATTAATATACATTAAAAACTGAAATTTCAAAATAATTCATAAACCCGTTTTTGAAATATTGAATTTTGAAAAAAAAATTTTGAATCTTTTTTTAAAAATCCAAAATTTATTTTTTCAAAAATTTTGGTATGCAGTATTATTTATTTTCTAACAAAGCTTTAGTGCAAAAGATTTCATTGAAATCGGATGAGCGGTTAATGAGGAAATCAAAAATAAAAAAAACCGTTATATGGCAGGTACCGTTAATAAATGTTTTTGGTGATTTTTTTTCTTATTGAAATTTACATCATGTCTACAGTAATACACTGATTTTTTTTTATCAAAATCGTTGGAGCCGTTCTTGAGATAAATAAGCTTTTCCTTAACGGTTGTATGGCAAGTACCGTTATTTTTTGAGCTAAAAAAAGATTTCAATTTCCCCTCTGGAGTTACAAAAAAACCTTAAGTTCAAGATTTGAAGAAAATCGCTTCAGTGGTTTAGGCTGTAGGTTCAGGTACATACAGACAGACAGACAGACAGACAGACAGACAGAATTGTGCCACCCACTTTTTTCGTGTTCTCTATCATCGTAATGTCATGTTATCTCGAAATTTTTTTTTTGCACGAATCCAAAACTTGCCCTATAGTACCTATATCGCAAGTGAAAAATTATATTAACCAAGAATGCTCTACCGTAGATAGTATCACCATCACGCTTGAATATGTTAATTTTTTGTTTTGAAAAATTATTTTGAAATAATTTGAATTGTGTTTTCTATCACAGCTGATTATTTAATAAAAATCGGTTCAGCCGTTAGTCAGATTTAATCGATCTAATCAAAAAATCGTCACAAAACCCAGAAAAGGATGGTGTGGCAAGAAAATATATTGTTATGGTAAACTATTAAAAAGAATACTAATTATGTATTTTTTAAATATGTCTTTATGTCTTATGCCATTTTCTTATCATATTTGAAAGTATTATTAAAATCGGTTGAGTTTTTGAGATTTTATTGAATTATGACCGCCTTCCGATACAATCGAAATCACTGTACGCCCGGGTCATTTTTGCCTTCTAAATAGAAACTTTAATCCTTTTTAAAGCGGAATTCAAGTAACGCTTTATTGAATTAAATCCTTCATTAAGTAATTTTATACGATACACTTTGAGAGAAAATTATTATTCATTGAACTCCAACCGAGCTTTTTGTAAAATTTTTGATATATCTGATGAAAATAATTGCATCAATTATTATTATCAAGAAGGTGATACTCTGAGAATTAATGGTACACTGTGACGTATGCGTAATTTGTTTTGTTCTGCTATATTGTATTTTCTGTCTTTTTACATTTGTTATGGTCAGATGAAAGTTGATTATTTGAAAATATTTTTTTGTTATTTAAAAAAAAAAATAATCTTAGTAAAAATTCAATGGCGAAAAGCAACTATACAGTATTTTAGAACTATATCCTTGATCCTCTGACAGTTGAATCTTTCCACTTCAACCCTGAGTTTTATTAAGCTCAATGGTGCAATGACAACCTCGATACCACAGAAACATGTTGATTAAGAACAAAAATAAATCAAAAACTACAATGAATACCTATAGCATTTGATGGTCCCATCAGGAAGAGATGCATAAAGAATAAATTTTTATTTTTAGGGAGCTTTTTTCGGAGAATATTTTGAAGTCCCTATGGATGTTACTAATATACACGAGACACCTTGAAAGAGTATAGTCACATTTTCTTGGAATTTAGTTTTTACTGTCACATAATAGATACTCAACAGTATTTTGTTGCTGACAACTAGTTTTCATGTCATTAACAGAAATTTACTTTAGACTTTTGATTGACATACACAAATTGAAGTTATTATTTTAAACAGTTGGCATTAAATTAAAGGTTGAGTTGGGATTAAGATTAAATTTTCGTAAAATGTTTCAGACATATTCAAAATGGAAATTCCGAAAAGTAATAACCTATGAACTAAGAAAAGTGTAAAAATAAGTGTTACTACATATTTTAAGGCTATTTTAAGAAAAAATATTTCTTGATTTTTGCCTCACAGATAATATAAGAATATCTAAGAGGAAATACAAATAATAAGGTTTTTACTTAAAGATAAGTAAAATAAGGATAAATGACAAAATTGCCAAAGTGGGAGATCAACATGTAAAGGAAGATTTAAATGCCCAAAAAATGTATTATTGTTAATAGATTTATCAAATAGGCCATAATTCATTTGCATATAATTTCGGGGAAGGACTAAAGGCTTCTTAAAAACCTAAAAATAATTTCTTTTTTAATTACGGTGATACCAGACAAATCTTTAAGAACTATATTAATCATCTGAGCACTTGAATCATACCATTAGATTCTCTTTTCTTATATCAAAGGAAAAAGGATACAAAATATACAGATAATATCAAAATAGAATTTTTGGAATTTTGATGCATTAGGCTTCAAAAGAAACTTTGCCACCGGATTTAAACTTGTTGAAAAAGTAAAACCTGGGTGCATCCAGATGGTCAAACCGAAAACCAAATTGATCATATCATGATTCAGCAGCAATGGAGGAAGTCTATGTGTGATGTCCGGAGTATAAGAAATGTCGATGTGGAAGCGACTACCATTTAGTTCTGATGAGTCTCAAACTACGAACCACTGCCGTACAAAAACCAGTGCAGGATGCAGCAAGAAGCTCAAAATTCATTCCGAATTCCTTAAATGACCCCAACATATGTCGAAACTATGTCACCACCCTTAACGACAGAGCCTCGTCATTAAACGGAATCCAGCATTCAACAATTGATGAGATGTGGGGGGAAATTAAAAGTGTTTTTATGGAGGCTGGATCCGAAACTGTACCCATGCGAACGAGACGTAGAGACTCTTGGATATCCCAAGACACCTGGGATAAGATCGAACTTCGCAAATCGTTGTAAATCCAAATAAATGCCGAAGCAGATTTTCAACGAAAGGCTGACTTGCGAAGAGAGTACCGCATTGCACATAAGATGGTCTATCGCTGTGTGAGACGTGACAGGAGGGTGAGGTTAGATGGACTCGCAGATAATGCGGAAATCGCTGCCAGAAGAGGACATATCCGGGAGTTGTCCCAAATAGCCAAAGATGTTATCGGAAAAAAAAGCAACACCAATCATCCTGTAATGGATATGGATGGCACACTTTTGGTATCAATTGAGGATCAGCTTCGTAGATGGAAGGACTATTTTTGTACCCTGCTAAATGAGGATTCAGTTGAGCAGAGTGCTGAAGTGCCCCAACTAAACGAGATGCGCAGGTCCTATAGGGGTATTGACATCGAACCCCCGTCAGAATCGGAAATACATACAGTAATAAATCTCCTCAAAAACAACAAGGCAGCTGGACTAGACGGAATACCAGCTGAATTCCTGAAAGCCGATCCCGTAACACAGGCTAGTATTTTACATCCGCTGATACAAAGCATTTGGGAAAACGAAAGCTATCCCAGGGACTGAAATGATGGTGTGATTGTTAAGTTGCCAAAGAAAGGTGACCTTAAGAATTGCAACAATTGGCGTGGTATCACCATTTTGTCTGGTTTCCCAAAACTAATGGCAACCATCATTGTCGAGCGAATAAAGGATAGAATCGAGTCTACACTCAAGAGGCATCAAGCTGCCTTCCGCAGTGGTCGATCGTGTGTCAACCATATCAACGTCCTCGAGCAGTCAATGGAAATTCAATCACCGCCTTACCTCATGTTCTGGGATTTTGAGAAGGACTTTGATTAAGTTAACAGAGAATGTATATGGAGATCGTGGCTTGGTAGAGGAATTCCGCCAAAAATTGTTGCCATTATTTAAGAGTCCTTCAACAACGCAAGGTGTTTTGCAACAGGGTGTGAGACAAGGGGATGTTCTATCGCCAATTCTCTTCCTGCTGGCGATGGACGACGTATTGACGGCCAGTGTTGGTACAGCTGAGTAACATATACCGATGACATATGTCTACTGGCAAATAATATCAGTGGGCTGAATAGGATGGTCCAAACACTGCAAGTGAAGGGAGAGTCGAGTGGTCTAAGAATAAACAGCAAAAAGACAAAAATAATGCTCACAGGCCGCTCCACACAGCAGCGTATTATTCTACAGGAGACGCTAGTTGAAGTAGTGGAACAGTTTAACTACCTTGACAGTATTGTTTCTGCAAATGGTGGTACTGATCTGGACGTTAAAAGTAGAATAAATAATGCTCGTGCTGCCTTTGGTACTCTGTCCCCAATTTGAAAATCCAGTCAAATCTCCTTACGCACTAAGTTGGGATTCTTCGAATCCAATGTGAAATCCGTTCTGTTATATGCTTGTGAAACCTAGAAAGTCACGTCCATCATTTCGAAGAAGTTGCAGGCTTTTGTGAATCGCTGTCTTCACCACATCCTAAAGATTCGCTGGCCACAAATAATATCAAATGAGGAATTGTGGCGCAGGACAAGTCAAGAGCGGCTGGACGTTGACATAAGAAAGCGTAAATGGCGTTGGATTGGTCACACACTGAGGAAACCAAACGATGAAATTGCAAAGCAGTCCTTTGAATGGAATCCTCAGGGTGCACGGCGGCGGGTTGGAAGACCAAGAATAACATGGAAATCAACTGTCTTAGCGGAAACAGAATCCCAGAGAAAGACGTGACCACATCTAAAGTACCTTGCAGCAGACCGTGATGGATGGAGACGTTTTGTTAACGCCCTATGCCCCAGCCGGGGTTACAGGACACGATGATGATGATGAAAAAAGTAAAATGCAAAAGAGATCTGCAGAGATACGAAGATGTAAATGAGTTACCAATCAAAAAAGTTATAAAATAAATTGGGTGGCGCAACAGCTCGTGTAGAACCAGGGCTCATTGACATACCATTCTCAACCATTAATTTGTGTATGTTATTGGCAGGAATGGAGGGGACATACAATTTTTTGCCGAGTCTGAACGGTTAGAAGAGAAGCACTTATTCATGACAAGTATACTCTTGGAGGATTTCTCAGTTCCTCGCAAGAGGCATTACCTCGGATAATTTCTGTTTTTAGGTGAAACGGCTGGTACTAAAAACGTTATGGTTGTATATAAATATTTTAAAAAAGATTTCTACCCAAAATTCCAAAACCTAAGTGAAACAAAATTCGTGAAAGGTAAATGTTTCGTTTTCAAAATTTAATCAATGCAGGGAACTTACTGATAAATTTGAGCAACGGATAATTTAAATATGATTTTGGTGGGGCAAAACCCCATTTATTCGACTTAATACAAACTAATTTTTAATCTAACCTAAAAACTAAGAATTTAAGCTAAGGTTGGTGTGGGGGAGGGCGATTCAGAAATGCGGAGTTTTTATGCAAGAAAACTGAGGTTAAATGAGGTTAAAATGAGGTAATGAGTTCTTTTTCGAACTTACACTCTACCTCAGTATACGAGAAACATATTATGTGTAGGTTTATTTGAGCCAAAAACCAAGAAAATTATATTGACAAAGTTTTTGACAGTTTCAGCTCCCAATCTTAGGGTTCGATGACAGTGGAAACTACTAGTTAATTATCTTGGTATGGCAAATTAAATAAAATAGTTTGACCGAATTTTAAATAGGTATACTCGTGGATGAAAACCCAAAAAAATATTAAATCTTACCAACTTTTGGCGTTTAGTTTTCAAATTATTATTTTGGTTTTCTTTTCAAGTGAAGTGCAAGCCCAAGCGGTAATTTTAAAAATTAATTCTTACAATAACAAAAAGGACCTGATTCAACTTTTCCAGGGGTTATGTTTTTCATATTAACAAGTAATTAATTTTTCCCATGTAACAACGTTCCGCCAATTGCTTATACTAAAAACAAACATATAAGACCCTTGTACCCTAAGAGGGTTTTATATTATTCGTACCTACACAAAAGTTTTACGTAATTGTCCCTTTCTTTCTCTCATTTTTCCAAGAACTTCACAAAACAATAAAAATATTAATTTGAAGTAAGTGATGTTAGGTGATGTCGTTAGTCTACATTTCTGTCAAATTTGTTTTGAATTTTTCATGTAGGTATACAACATATCACCACGGTTATTGCGTTGGAATAACGAGTGCAAATCATAAAATTTTCTTTTTATTTAGAATTGAGAAAAAAATAAGAATTTCAAGGAAAAATTGTAAAGGTAGGTAAGGTAGGTATATGTAGGTACATTAGGGTGTTCGTCATATGGGGCTTTCGAGTTGTTTTATTTGGATGGGCCTACATTAGCTTTAAATGAAGAAAAAAAAGTTTCTAATTTTTTCAGATTATTATTTTCATCCCCTAAAGTCGCTGAAGGGGTAAATTAAATTGCCAATTTTACTTGCGATGGATAGGTTCTATATGGCAAGCTATGCATTCGTAACAAAAAATGGAACTCGAGATTTTGATCAAACTTGTTATTATATGATGATAGATAAGACAAAACAAGTTAGTCTCACAATTCTGTCTGCCTCTCTGGCTGTCTATCCGTTGAGCTACAGCCTAAACGACTGGATTGATTTTCTTTAAACCTGGTACAAAGCATTTTTTGGACATCCCCAGACAATTCATTCATTATTTTACAACTGAAAATAACGGTAACTGCCATACATTTTTTTAAAGCAATTTTACATAATCGTATTTTTCTCGAAAACGACTCCAAAACTTTTCTTAAAAAGAATATTATTTACTTCTAGTAAAAGCTACCTTTGAGTGGGAAAACATTTTTCAAAAGATGGTTATTAAAGGTACCTCCCAAAGAACCATTTCGTCATAACTGATTTCAATTTGTTTTTATACAGAACCAGAGAATGTGATAGTGTAGTCATAGTGTACGAAAATTATAAAAAACAAATGGCTTTTTAAAAAAGATATAATATATTTTTTTTTTTGAAAATCAAATATTTCGAAAACAACAGGATCAATTTTTTTGAAACTTGATACTTGAGAGTGTTTTAATACTCTCTGAAATATTTTTTTTCTTAAAAACAGTTCCTACAAATTTGACACTTCTTCCCTATGCTAAAATTAGTGTAATCTATACTAGCAAAAATTATAAAAATTAACACTGAGAAACTATTAATAGTACCAATAATAGAATATGTAGAAAATTTGAAAAGAAATTCTTCTGATTAAATGGAGTGACTGAATTTAATCAAATTCCCTTAGAATAATAAAATTTACAGGTATCTCCTATGCTGTGATGTTTATATTAGTCGGTAAACATCGATACAAAATTGCGTCTTAGAAGGGAACGATAGTCATCTAACTGATGAGCCCAACTATCGTACTTGGGCGAAACGCAATATGAAGTTGAGCTTACTTGAACTTTTAACTTGAATTATATTATTAGTACCTCTAATACAATGTATTATTTTATTTTGAATCTTCTCATTACACTGGATACAAAATAAAAAAAATCTGTACAATAGGTGTCGCTATTTTATTCATATAGATTTGAGTCCACTGATCTCGAAAATCACATTAAAAAATTTTTCTATGGATAGGTTTTCGAGATACGATTTTTATTTCCTTGTTGGCTTTTTTTGAAAGTATATAATTAGTATTTGGTCCATATCTTTAATTAGAAGTGAAGAAACTGTTTGCAAAGAATCTTAAATCAAAGAATTTTAAATTTCCAACAAAAATAATTCTAATTTATCGCAGTAGGTCGAGTACCTTTAAGTACAGTGAGCCGAAATCTTAGAAAGTATAATTTTCTTGGACGAAAATTGAGGTAAAAATGTATTCTTTTGCAGAAAAAAATTATATCACAAAAATATGATGAATTTTTATCTTTCTACCCAAAGCCTGGTCTATTGCAATAAAAATGGAAGCATTTACAGACAAAATCTATAAAAAAGTTTTTTGGCTATTAGGTACCTACCTATGACCGTTTTCGGAAAAGTGCAACAATTCAAACTATTTAATATTTTGTTGAGCTTTTACCTTAATTTAGTTTGTGTTTATGTTATGTAATATTAAAAAAAAAATTACCATCTCCAGGGATACCTACATATGTGTTTTAGAAATGATTTTTGATTTTGAATCGTCTTCTATATTTTTCGGTATCCGTTTTTCTTATAAGGAAACAACTAAAGCTATTTTTATACACTCAAAATGCATTATTGTATGTGTTTTGTATTATATGTGTTAAATTTATGTTTTGTATGTGGACTGTATTTTATTTGTAATTTATTTAGTTTTATTTTGTGTAATTTGTTTAGTAAAAACCCAAAAGAAATGTCTAATTTTAATATGTGTAATTTAATGTAAAATAAAATGTGTTTGTACAATAAGTGTTCGATTATATGTTACCAAGTCCAAGATAAGTGTTTACTGTGTGATGTCCAAATAGCAAAGAGGTAGAATTTTAGTTTAGGCAAGTTGATTTAGCATAAGAATATAAGCACAAAGAGTAGGCAAAGATTAAAGTTACGTTAGGATTAACAAATTATTGAGAGGAATTTAACATTTGTAATTGCAGTTAAGAAACGTAGGGTATGATTGGACATTGTTTGGCATTTTACAAAAATAAAATATTTTTATGTTTTGATTCCAAAACATTCAGCCCCCCCTGGAAGACTACGGGCTTTCAGAAAACGGCAACGGGGCGACCTTCACGATGGGTCGAACATAATCTCCATTCTTAGTTCGGATTGTAACAACTCGACATCTGTCGTCTTTCCCAGGATGGACCTCTATGACTCGTCCTAGAATCCATTTCGAAGGTGGAAGATTTGGTTCCTTCAGCAACACCATGTCATTTTTCTGTAAGTCTCGTTTTGTCTTCTGCCATTTGGGCCGATTTTGTAAGGAGGTTAAATATTCCTTATGCCACCGATTCCAGAATCCTTGCATGAGAGTCTGTAATAGATACCAGTTAGAACTTATCGAAAAATTTGAAAAATTTAAATCAGGTTGGGGAATTGTAGAATATGATTCTCCGATCATGAAATGAGATGGAGTAAGGGCAATGGGTTCAAAATCAGATGTCTGCCACATAGGGCGTGAATTAAGCAAACATTCGATTTTGGTGAGGAGGGAATACATTTCCTCATATGTAAGTATATGTTCACCGATAACGCGTTTGATGTGCTGCTTCACGGATTTTACACCCGCCTCCCAAAGCCCACCAAAGTGGGGTGCAGAGGGTGGTATGAATTTCCAATCGATGGCGTCCTTGGACAGATGATCTGCGATGATGTTGTTTCGCTGTTGATCCATCAACAGCTCATGCATCTCTCCGAGTAGCCGCTTAGCACCATGAAAATTTGTTGCATTGTCACTCCATATTTCGGTTGGTTTTCCTCGACGCGACACAAAGCGATCTAAAGCCAAAAGAAAGGCACTGGATGACAAGTCACCGACAAGTTCAATGTGAACTCCTTTTGTTACAAAACAAACGAAAAGAGCTATATAACCCTTGACAAATTTAGGGTTTCTGCCACGAGCCAAACGAAGAGTGATGGGTCCAGCATAATCACAGCCAACTTTACTAAAGGGCCTTGAGAACCGTACCCTTTCGATTGGAAGATTTCCCATCAATTGTTCGGAGTTAGATTTTCGTTGTTTAAAGCAGTCGACACATTTATGGACTACCTTTCGGATAATATTTCGGCAACCGAGAATGTAGTAGTTTTGTTTTAGCAAAGATACCATAAATGTTACACCAGCATGCAAATAATGTTTATGGGTGTAATCGACTATAAGTTTTGTGATTGGATGCGATTTACACAGAATTATTGGGTGCTTTTCATTGAATGACAGTTCCGAATTATTTAAACGCCCACCTACCCGAAGAACATTCATATTATCAAGGAATGGAGCAAGTGATAAAAGTTTATTTCGCGAAGGCAAGGACTTGTTATTTTTAAGAGTTTCGATTTCAAAAGTAAATAAAATTGATTGAGCAGATTTTATAAGGGAAATTAGAGCACTATTTAATTCTTGAGTTGAAAGAGCTTGAAGATTACGTAAGTATGGAGATAGACGACGATTTTTAAGAAAACGAAAAATGTATGCAACCACACGTACCGATTTCATCCAGTTTGACGATTTAGATATAATTTGTCGTAAAATATTATTTTCATTTATATTTGATACGAATACCTGGACTGTGTGTGATTTTCTCTCTTCCAATTGCTCACTTGAAAAGTTTTCCACTTTTCGAGATTCAGGCCATTTGTTCCGTTCCATTTGGAGCCAAGCTGGACCGTTCCACCAGATGTCAGTTAAAGCCAGTTGAGATGGCGCAATTCCTCTTGAGGCAACATCAGCAGGATTTTCGGCAGATCGGACATGGTTCCACGACTTCGATGGTATAGTTGAAACTATCTCTGACGTTCTATTGCCAATGAAAACCGACCATTTTTTGGGCGGTGCGGCAAGCCAATGTAAAACAATGGCCGAGTCTGTCCAGGCAAAGACTTGCATTTGGGGAATCTGTAACGAGAGCTTGATTTTATTTATTAACCGGGTTAGTAAAAGAGCTCCACAGAGCTCAAGTCTGGGAAGTGAAAGCACTTTGATAGGAGCAACTTTGCTCTTAGCCGCTACTAACGAAATTGAAACGCTTCCATCTTGGTTTTCACTTCGGCAATATACCACAGCTGCGTAGGCATCCAACGAAGCATCACAAAATGCATGGAACTCGTAGTTTAGTTTGTTATGCCACATAATTCTCGGAATGAAAATTGATTCCACCAAATGAAGTTCATCTCGAATAGTGATCCAGCGCTGAGAAAGTTCCTGAGGGATTTCGTCATCCCAGCCTATAGCCTGTCTCCACAAGTCCTGAAAGAATATCTTGATAGACACCACAATCGGAGCTAGAAAGCCAAGAGGATCAAAAATTCGAGATGCTTCCGATAAAATGCGGCGTTTTGTACACGATGTTGACTCATCCAGATTTACTTTGTACGAGAAGCAATCCTTGGATGGACACCATAGCAGCCCGAGAACCTTTACCGTCAGAGAGTTTTCAAAATCGATAGGAGACAGCTCCCGTTGATCTTCAGGCAAAGATAAAAGAAGTGGCCAGCAATTAGTTGTCCATTTACGAAGATTGAAGCCGGCAGATGACAGAAGCTCGACGAGCTCCTTTTGAGTGGCGATGATTTCGTCAATCGTATCAGCGCCAGTTACGAGGTCATCGACGTAAAAATCATTGAGAATTATTGAAGAAGCCCGAGGGTGTGTTTTAGCTGAATCTAGGGCCAGTTGGTTAAGGGAACGTTTTGCTAAAAATGAGGCAGCTGACGTCCCGTAGGTTACAGTTAAAAGCCTATAGTGTTTTATCGAAGATTCAGGATTTTCCCTCCATAGAATCCTTTGAAAGTTTGTGTGATTTGGCGAAATCCAGATTTGTCGGTACATCTTTTCGATGTCCCCAGACATGGTGTATATGTGACGACGAGAACGTAGACATATTGTAAAGATGTCACGTTGGATTTCAGGGCCAACGAAAAGGGATTCATTTAAAGAAATTGACTCAAGTGACGACTTGGCGGAGCCATCAAAAACTACTCTCACCTTGGTTGTGCTGCTATCAGCCTTAAACACAGCATGGTGAGGCAGATAATAGGAACTAGAATTATTTATTTCTTCTATGGGTATTTCTTCCATATGTCCCAACGAAAGGTATTCATTTAAGAAACGAGAGTATTCTATTTTGAGTTTCGGATCACGAAGAAATCTTTTTTCCATTGAATAAAGCCGATTGAGTGCGATTCGAAAAGAGTTTCCAAAGCTTGGAATGGAATTCGATTTGAATGGTAAATTTACCATGTATTTACCATCCACATGACGACGATGAGTTTGAATGAAATGATCTTCAGCCTTTTGTTCCTCAATAGACAAAGGTGTTTCACAATTGACCTCTTCTAGACGCCAAAAACGTTCTAGATCAAACTCCTGTGTATGGTCAAGTTGTGTGTAGAATGTCCTAACTCCGATATCAGATTCACTGGATTGAAGATGATGACAGCTTCCAGCTATCACCCATCCGAAAATTGTTAGAAATGAGTTAGGAACACCGGGTTCTGGTTTCGATGTTTCGAGTATGATATTGAAAATATTATCTGCTCCGATGAGCATGTCGATTGGACTCGGTTCATTGAATTTTGGATCCGCAAGATCTAACGAAATAAATTTGTTTGTCTTCAATTTTAGCGAAAGAGGTGGAAGCATAGATGTAAGTTTTGAAATTACATGAAAATCGATATCTATGTGATTTGAATTGAAGCGAGAGTATAGTTTCAATGAAACCAAGCCATTGGTTGTGCCAGCAGAAGTCGATGCAACGCCAACAATTGGAATACGAGACGGTTTTCTAGGAAGTCCCAAACGTTGGAGAGCCTTCTCCGTAATAAACGATATTTGGGATCCCGAGTCGAGTAGAACGCGAATATTTTGAAACGATCCAAATTTGTCTTGAACTTTCACAACGGCAGTTGGAAGAATGGTCGATGAATGAACATTGGATTCGAGAGAGTGATGCGTAACGATAGAAGAATTCGAAGTGTTTTGTGACGACGATTGCTCATTTTGTTGTTGAGCGATTGTATTAGACGAAGTATTTTGTGAATCATGTACCAGTGAATGGTGTCGAGAATGGCATGATTTGCACCGAAATTTAGAATTGCATTTGTGAGATGCATGTCCAACTCTGAGACAGTTGAAACAAATCGAGTTCTCTTTAACGAATTCGCGACGAGCGTTTGTATCGAGAGCCAGAAATGTTTTACAGAAAGGTAGAATGTGATCTCCTTTACACTTTGGGCAACTTTGTTTTGTTTCAACGAAATGCGAACGAATATTGTTTGGAGCCTTAGTAAGAGTTTTTTGCGAACGAGTGAATGAGCTACACGATTCGAGACAGTTACATCGATTTTGAAGGAAGGATAGAAATTCTTGGATGGAACAATCATCCCGAGATTCTACCTTCTCTGCCCAAGATTGCTTAGTTTCACTGTCTAGCTTTTGAAGAAGGATATATATCAACCAAGGATCTCTAGAGTTCATATGTAACGCGTTTAATCCACGAATCACTTCATCAGCCCCGTTCGTTAGTTTTCGTAGGATTTCAAGATTCGAACTAGACGACGACGGCAAGGACATATAACTTTTAACGAACGATTGGACTATCAAATGTTTTTTGTCGTAGCGCGATTCAAGTTTATCCCATGCTTCGAGATAATTTTCTTCGGTACACGAAATATGTTTTAAAAGATTAGCCGCTTCTCCACTCAGGAATGATTTCAAATATTGAAATTTTTGCGTAGCGGATAGGGAGGCGTTACAGTCGATTGTTCCCGTGAACAAATCTTTAAATACCGGCCAGTCTTTATAGTCCCCAGTAAAAACTGGAATCACAAGTTTAGGTAACACGACCGATTGACGAGAACTCGTTTGCTCTATCTTTTGCAACAGCGAAGCGTTTTGTTTCGATATGTCTTCCCTAGATTTATCTGTGCGTTTTCGAATTGCACTAGAAAAAATCGCAAAAGCTTCAAAATATTTTGTTTCATAGTCCCCATATTCTGGCTCAGGGTCTACAAAATCCTCATCATCATAGAATTCGTACAAACTATCCTGTTGCAAAACGAATTCATCCCAAGATTCCTGAAGTTTCTTCAATTGAATCTCTAACATGTCAAGAGGGGTGGAATCATCGACGGATTCCGAAAACGTAAAAGCCCTAGTGATAGAACCCTTTGCACGACCGCGCTTTTGTTTCACGATATTCATTTTATCAGAATATTTTGGTTAATCGAAATAAAGTTTATAAAAGTTTCTATAAATAGACGACGAAATTGTTTTTGTTGCAATATATTGTAAGGTATATGTACAACCGAATGAAATCAGATCATATACAACACACGTGTTAAATGAAATGCCAAAAGTTTTAATTCAATTTGTCATATGAAAATTTAACACCGAAAACAGTGAGCTGATCCCAAAACTCAGAAAAAGGTTTCTCAAAGATAATAATTTTGCTTATTCGTAGCAGGATCATGCGATGAATATCAATTTTTTTTATATAAAAATCATGCACCAATTGGTATGCTATAAATGTATATATGTATACAAAATGTTCATGCAGTTTTACCTATGTACTTTTTTTCATGCAAAACTAAAATATACGTATATCATAAGTTCATATAATGCATCAACCCGAACACGAGGAGCAACTTTACATCATTCATAAGTCATAAAACCTAACGCACATAATTTAATTGAGCACCAAGTATGTATAATTGTTATGCACACGATTTGTTTTTTGATAACGAATTAATTAATCTTTCGCGCACTGATCAACGAGAATTAATCCGGCGAGCTAAGGACCAATATGTTTTGTATTATATGTGTTTAAATTTATGTTTTGTATGTGGACTGTATTTTATTTGTAATTTATTTAGTTTATTTTGTGTAATTTGTTTAGTAAAAACCCAAAGAAATGTCTAATTTTAATATGTGTAATTTAATGTAAAATAAAATGTGTTTGTACAATAAGTGTTCGATTATATGTTACCAAGTCCAAGATAAGTGTTTACTGTGTGATGTCCAAATAGCAAAGAGGTAGAATTTTAGTTTAGGCAAGTTGATTTAGCATAAGAATATAAGCACAAAGAGTAGGCAAAGATTAAAGTTACGTTAGGATTAACAAATTATTGAGAGGAATTTAACATTTGTAATTGCAGTTAAGAAACGTAGGGTATGATTGGACATTGTTTGGCATTTTACAAAAATAAAATATTTTTATGTTTTGATTCCAAAACAGTATGATTAAATGTATCAGTTGAATGATTAAATTATTTCTCCGTATATCTATATTAAAGGTACCTTCTTTGAGTTTTATGTTGAACGTTTTAACAAAAAAAGAAGATAAATGTAAAAAACATCAACGGTCTAGATGACGAAAATTCAGCTTTTATGAGTATAACACAAAATTCGTATTTCTAGCGTTGTTTCCTTCTGATATGTATAAGGACCAAACATTATGAGAACGCAAATTTAACTAAATAGTGACACCCTAAAAAAGTAAGTTTCATACACGCACCTCAAAGTAATTTTAGAAACAAGAAAGTTAGAAACTTAGATGAAAAGTTTTGTTGGCCGTTTTTAACTCTGACTAAAGTGGGAACTTTCGACAGGCACGTTATCACCCATAACATATTTTTATTTGAATATGTCCATTTTACCTGAAAAATTAGGCAAGAAAAGCATTTTATCACTTTGCCGAATCAAAAGTGGGGGATTTTTTGCTATGAATAAGGTTTAAGTCCAAAAATAATGAAAAAAATCCATTTTTTGTGCTTGTATATAAATGGACATTACTTAAGAACTAATCCGTAGATTATTTCCGAAAATGTCTCATTTTCCTTGCTTAAGTATCTTATTAATGTAAAAATTAAAAAAAAAAATATTTCAAATTTTTTTTTTACCTGAAATAAAAGATTTGGTGTTCTTATTTTCGTTTCAAAAAATAAGATTTTTTCGGATATTTTGACCCATATCATTCAAATTACTCAGCCGATCATAAAAAAAAGAGAAACGATGTTGGCCTACAATTTATTAATGTTCAATAATTGAATCCATTTTAAGCCAGATTGTGCATTCCTTAGTGAATATATGATATTATTTGTAACGGACCGTCGAAAATATATTTAAAAATTCATATCTCGAAAACTTATCCGTATTAATTTTTTTAACGCCATTTTGGAGCTCAGAAGGTCAAAATTTATAAGAAAAAAAAAAGTGGCATCAAATGTATATTGTAAAAGTGGTATCAGCTGCATGGATTTAGATACAAATTTTATATTCAAACTTGAAATAAGTCCAAATAATCAAAATTTTCAAAAAAGAAATTTTTGAATTAGAAAAAAGGGCTGAAATTATTTTTTTTGAAAATTCAGTAGGGTAGAGCGGGGCTAGTTGGACCACGGGGCAAGTTGGACCACGCCAATAACTCGGAAACTGCAAGTGCTACATGAAGACGATCATACACGAATGAAGCATATTTACTTAATCACACGTGCTAAACTGGTTTTGGGTGGATTTATTCTGCCAAAGGAAAACCACGCGCTAATTTGTGTTTTTTGGGTACAAAAGTAAAAAAAAACGAGTTTGTTTCTTTTTGTGTTATCGTTATGAAAACATGTGAATTTTTCAACAAAGTATAGTAATTTTGGGAGTTCTGTTACTGACTTTTTATATTCCATTTTTGAAATTGTAAAATTCAAAGTGTTTAATTTCAAAGTGACGGAATATATTCATCAAGGTAGGTGTGGGGTTAGTTGGACCAACTTGCCCGCTGTTTATTTTATATTAGAAAATAGTTGAAAAACTTTGGACACATAAAGTTTCAAAGAGGAAGAAGAATAATATTGCTGTATGGTGTTATCATATGTATGGAAGCAAATTCTGAGACTTTATCCGGCGAGGAGTGGGTGCAATGCCATTCTTGCTGAAATCCAGGCCCATACAAAATTCTTTATTACTGGCCATGGCACCATGGGATCATTAACGTTATCTAAAGTTGTGATTCGAATTAAGTTTAAGCTTGCGATCAAATTTAGTTCAAACTAACGGCGGTTATGTCCTTAATAGAGCTTCTTTTTCAACTTTTTACGCATTGGTCCAACTTACCCCATCTACTGGTCCAACTAGCCCCGCTAGTGGGGCAAGTTGGACCACTTGGACTCGGTGCATTTAAAGTAATCTTATTCTTCTGCCATAACATGTTTTTAATTTTTTTAAATTTATTAAAGAAGCCGAAGTTACATTCTTTCTATAGATTCCAGTTTCATTGTTATGTTATGAATAGGTGAAAAGTTATAAGACTTCAAGTAAAAAGTGGTCCAACTAGCCCCGCCCTACCCTAGCTCAAAAACGGGTTAACAATTCTGTTTGAAATTTTATTTTTATTGGCACATAAATCAATACTTAAGATTTGCAAATCAAAATTTTTTCTTAAAAATATTTTAAGAATTTGATATATGTACATATAAAAATATTTTTTCTTAAAAACCACTCAAGCGATTTAATTTTTTTTTTTGAAACAATCATATTCAATCAAGATTTAAGATTGCGTTCAGTCTCTTTCTACGCTGACATTGGGTCAGCCTTCTACCCTGGCTAAACGCCAACACTTCCCCCAACATACACCAAAAACACCATTGACAACCGGGAATGAACACCCTGAGAACGATGAAGTCAGCCGACTTTTAATTTAAATTTTTTGACGTGTAACTTATATATCTATAATTTGATAAACTTAAGACATTGTATAACGTTAGGCCCCCTATGTTCCAACAAATGTAACTTTATCATAGTATCATGTTAGTTATAAGCCAGGTTGTATATATTATGTTCAATAAAAGAAATTGAATTGAATTGAATGAAGATGGCGTTGTTTTTTTACAACGAACAATCAAAAGAGCTGTTTCAAACAAATTTAAATATCATATTTCATCGATACTTATCGTATTTTAAACATTTCTCTCATAACTTCCTTGTCTTTATTTATCTACAATTTTCTAAAATCGTCAGCCTCTTGAACATAAGAGCAAGTACGTGCGACCCAGTCGTGCATTCTATTTTTCTTCATTTAGAACCGATTTGGGCCCATCCACGATGACCTTTTTTTTACGACCACCCTGATGTACATACACAATTATGTAAGATACGCAATGCAAATGTTTGTTTCCCAAGAAAATAACTTATTATTATTTTCCAGGAAAAAATGTTGCTTTAATTTAATATGAGAGTAAAGTAAAATCATGTCGAAATGCAAGTTTTCACTTTTATCATGGATGTTAATGTTATATTATTTTTGATTTATTATTTATTATGATTTAATGAAGAAAATTTTAAGTGAACTTTTGCTTTTGGAAATCAAAGAAATGAAATATAGCATTCGCAAATTAAATTAACCAAATCGCAAATAGGTTTTACCTTAACGCAAATAAGTTTCGGCCAAGCGCAAATAGATTTAACCCAAACGCAAATAGAATTAACCCAATCGCAATTCGAATGATACAAAACTTAAATATAGTTAAACTATACGCAAATAATTTAAACTATTAACAAATCATTTTAACCAAAACGCAAATTGAATTAACCCGGGCTCAACCTGTTGTTCCAGCATGTGTAGTGAAGAAATGGAAGGGTTGTAACAGAAGAAATAGTTCACCATAAGATTTTAACAAAACCCCATTTGTCAATTCAACTAGTTCTGCGGATTTTTCACCGAAAAAATAAGGGAGCGCTACGATATCCCCCAAACAAAAATCTCGAATAACGAAATCTCGGATTTTTTTTTAAAATCTCGATTAACGAAATCTCGCAAGTTAAAAATCTTGTTTTTCATAATCTCGCAATTACAAAATCTCGCTTTTTACAATCTCGCATTTACATCTCGAACCAAAAATTCCCTCAAATTTCAACTAAAATCTCGCAATTTAAAATCTCGCAAATCAAAATCTCGCAACTTCAAATTTCACAGCAACGAATCATCGAATTCATCGAATCGAATCAAGCATACCTACCCAAAAGCACTTTGCTTTTTTCTTTCCAACTAATAACTATACCCGACAACAAAAAATTTGTACATCCTTTATTACTGTTAATAACCATTTTGGTTGTCTTTTACGCGTTTATAATGGAACTAAAAGTATCTTCTAGTTCAAGGTCAAATAAGATTAAT
This sequence comes from Dasysyrphus tricinctus, assembly GCA_963921185.1. Lineage (NCBI taxonomy): Eukaryota > Metazoa > Arthropoda > Insecta > Diptera > Syrphidae > Dasysyrphus > Dasysyrphus tricinctus. Next base: position 88,099,253 of record OY992530.1, read on the forward strand.
GCAATTTGCACATGACACTCTACAACTGGATATACAATCTCCATGTTCTCTCTCTTTGAAAAATCAACAGTTCAAATTAATAATAACAGTGCGGTCCAAAAGTACTCAGAGACTGGATTATATATTTTTCAGTAGCTAGGATATGTCGCAAAATTAAATTGCATTGCAACAAATACATTTTTTTAATCAAAATTTCGCAAATCAAAATCTCGGATTCGAAATCTCGCATAACGATATCTCGCAATTACAAAATCTCGCTTTTCATAATCCCGCAATTACAAATTCCCGCTTTTCATAATCTCGCAATAACGAAATCCCGCAAACTAAAATCTCGCATATCAAAATCGTCGCAAAATTGAATTGCATTGCAACAAATACATTTTTTTAACCAAAATCTCGCAAATTAAAATCTCGCGCGAGATTTCAATTTGCGAGATTTTGATTAAAAAAATGTATTTGTTGCAATGCAATTTAATTTTGCGACGATTTCGTAGCCAACCCAAAAATAAAAGGCCAATCCCTTAATCATGGCTTTTTAAAATATGGATAATACCAAAATCCATTAGACCCAAAAAGTACAGCGGCAACAATAAATCAAGCTTTGGTTAATTCAATTTGCATTTTGGTTAAAATGATTTGTTTATAGTTTAAATGATTTGCGTATATTTTAACTATATTTGCGTTTTGTTAATTCTATTTGCGTTTGCGCTTTGCGCACCTTACTATTTTTAGAGATAATGCAGGCTTTTGTTTTTTTAACCGCTGAGATATAACCAATGTCGTTGAGGGTTCTTCTTGCTGTTCATCGGCTAACGGGCTTATTTATTGCTAAAGAAGCATGATTTGGTGTTAAACACTTGTTCCTTTTCATTTCCAATATCCTGCTAGGGCCGTCTGCATCCGTCAAAAATTGTTTGCGGCCTTTGACTTGTGCTTTAGGAACAATAACTCGCCTGTCCTCAATATTTCGTGATAGTTTCCTCATAATTTTAAAGAGCAATGAAATTATTATAATTATTTATTTCATTTACTAAAATATACTGGTGAAAGTTCTAACCATACGCAATATAAAGCAAGTCATAAACAAACCAAAAACTGGCAAATCTAACAGCAAATTTCGATATTTTTGCTCATTTACGCTTGGTTCAAAAATGAGTACATGCGATTTACTTTTGTTTTATTTGTTTTTTTCTTAGAACTTGCTCCTTACGGTTATGTATTATATACCGTTTTGTTAAGAATTGAAGATTAAATACAGGGCAAAACAAATTTTTCAATTTGCCTTATTATTTCTGTTCTTATGCATCAATAAGTGCGCGAGTTACAAACGTGTACTCATTTTTGCTCCCTACTGTAGCTTGAGAGCTCTGAGGAATTGTTTCTGTTTTTTGTTTAAAGCTGAGTTGAAACTATGTTTAATTGGAATTGGTTGAAAGAAAAGGGTATAAAGAGTCTTAAATCAAGTTTTCAAACGCTTACCTTTGGCCACCATCTTGAATTTAAGGAAAATGGCTTTTGTAAAATATACAAGGTGTTTTGCATAAACACAGGGTGTATAACAAAAAACTAGATTGTTAAGGTTGGGGTGATAAGAGAAAAAAATCGTACTGGAGGGCCCAACTTGCAATTTAACTTGTATAAGGTTCTATACAAGCTATTTTTAGACTGCTATAGAAACAGTAAAAGGCCTAATGCAAGTCATTTTGGCGCATTTACGCAAGTTAGTTAACTGCCATAAGACTTTCGTTGACAGGTTTAATAGCAGCAAATAGCTTTTCATGAACTGCTATTAGCTTGGCTGAACAAGCTAAAGCTTACCTTGGATGTTTATAAAAGGCCTTACGAAAGCTATTTTGACAGCTATTGCCAATAGCTTCCCTTGGATGTTTATATAAGGCCTTACCCAAGCCATTTAATGACAGCTATTGCCAATAGCTTGCCTTGGATGTTTATATAAGGCCTTACCCAAATTTATTTTGCATAAGCAATAATATATGCTATCGCGAAAATCTATTTTGTAATCGAGAGACAAAAATTTTTTTTAGCAAACCCGATTCTGAAATTTAAAAAAAAAAATATTTTTTGTTTCCGTTTCTTATTTTATTTTTCTGAAGTTGTATTTTTTTATTGCATTTTATTTTATTGTATTTTTTCTTCTCAGCTGAGTGAAATGTTAGTTTAATTATAAAAATGAAAAGTTTTTTTTTTACCTGGGATTTGAACTCTATTCCTTCCTCGCACCAGTCAAGCACTGAGCTGTTGAGGAAAACATAATCAAAAGTGAATAAGTTGATGATGAAATTCCTCCACAAAAGCGTACTGGCTGGGACCAGCGATTGCTATTGCAGCAGAGGGAACAGTCAATAACTGTGCGCATCTAATATCTGTTCTTTGTTCTTCCAAACTTCTTGAATTTTCTCTGGCTGTATTAAGAATTGCTTCTCTGTTTTTTCTCACTTGTCTTTGGTAGGTTCCAGATCTTTTAAGTTTTGCCATGAGTTATTCATTTTTAAGTTTTGCTAAAAAGTTCAATGTTACTGTAAGCACTTCTTTTCTGTTTTACGATGTTCAATGGGTACTTTTAGCACAATATTTTATAAGACACACTTGTTGATCTTCACTGATTATTTTAATTTGTATAAGGCCTTTACAAACAAGCCTTATATAAGTTGTTTGCAATGACTTGTCGTGGAGAGCCTTATAGCAGCTATTATTTTAAGCATTTTCAGTAAACAACTTTGGAAGGCCTTATACAAGCTATTTGTAACTTATATTAACAAGCCTTGTATAGAGCTTGTGTAAGTCATATTTTAAGGCCTTATAGCAGCTATTTGTTTAAATTTCAGGTGGAAAATTTTTGGCTTGCTCAAGATTGCCTTATACAAGCTCTTTACAAGCTATTACTTGCCAAATTCGAAAAATTTTACCTTATACAAGCTAAATTGTTAGTTGTGGGGGCAGGAGGGGTAATTTACTAAACAAATGACTTTAAATAGAAAAAATATATCAAAAAAACAAAGGCAATACTTGCAATTTCATGTTATAGCTTTTTTGAAAGCCAATAATCCATTCTTCCTTAAATTCAAGATAGTGGCCAAAGTTTAAAATCTGGGCGGTCGAAAACTTGATTTAAGACTCCTTACATCCTACTCTTTTAAATAATTGACAAGCAAATACTAAACTTTTTGTTTGTATAATTCGAAAACGCCATAAATGAGTTGACTGAAGTACAATAGCACAATTCTTTTTTCGGATTAAGTCAACAAATATCAATCGTAGAAAAGATATTTGTGTGACGAAAACTGTAGATATTTAAATTTTTAACGACTATCAAGTGCATTTTAAGTTAAAAGCTTAAAGTAGCCGAGTTATTTAACAAAAACTCATTTTTCTAAAATCCAAGATAGCGGTCAACTTAATATGAATACGAGGCTGAAAACTTTTTTTTTTACTCCTTATGAGCCCCTCTCACAAATAAAATCAAAAAAATACCCGTATATCTAATTTTTTGCATTTCAAATGCACATTCCCTATCAATTTGGTCCATGAGTTAACTCACGAAATTAGGCACACTATTATGATCAGTTTACAGTGGATTTTCGTTGAAAAATTCATGTAAGGTGTACTGAACTTAAACAAAATTGCGTATGCCCTCACTATGTCACTGATGAGTTCAAGCACAATAGAGTAAGCCGAACGAAACACCAAACCCCAATTTGCAGGACTAAACACTAAAGGCCATAAAAAGCTATTTTGAATCTATTATGATCTCGGTTTTAAAAACTGTCCTTTCAGCAAATAAGTAAACAAGGGTCAATATGTCTCATGTGCAAATTTGAATTTTTAAATAACTAACCAAAACATTCTATGCTTACATAAAACAACAGTACAAGACACGACCTTTTTGAAAGCTATAACTTTTCTATTGCCGATGGGCAAATTTGTCAAAGGTTGATATGATCTAGAAATGCCCAGTTTCGCATTGGAGTGGGGACATTTTTTTACAAATTTATATTCCATTCATGTTTAAAAATATCTAGAAAAGTTATTAAGCTATGTTCGCTTCTATGAGAAACATTCAAAAAAGTTTGTCACTCGTTTTTCTAACAAATAGTTATAAGCGGCAGGACCAAGGGATTATACACAAAAAAAAAAGACATAATAGCTACATATCGTCGGCTGAGTTCTTAAGTGTTCAATCTACCAAAGTTTAAAATGTTCAGGAGACGAGTTTTTGTCTTTATTTTACCCATAAGTTTTGTTTGAAATAAGCAATCGTCTTCAAACAAAAAACACAAGAAACATCTGTAAATTATGGCCCCAAGAGAGGTGGAAAGAAGTTTTAAATGCTGAACACGAAATTTAAAAAAATATTTCTTATAAAATGTTCAAAAATGGAGATTGAACAGGATCCCATATAAATACTAAACGCTTGAGAAAAAAACTGGATATTGAACACTTTTTTGGATATTGAACAAATAAGAACTCACTGGACAGTTCCTGTAGCAATATGATTTCCTTGGACTTAGAACATTGAAAATGAAACTCAAAATTTGTTTCATACCCTTTAATTCAGTCTTTTTTAATTTTATATTAGGTAAATAAAGTTATAAAAATGTAATAAATAAAATTAATAAAAAAGAAGGAAGTAATTGCGAGTAACAATAAAATTTTCACAACCAAGTATTTGTACTCTACGTTATTTTTGTTTGGTTTGACAATGTTTTATAAAACTCGACGTCACGTAATGGCATCCACGGGAGCATCAATATTATATAATTTGTTTCTCATTTGACAGTAAATTTACTGATTTCGTAGTATTTTGTACTTTTGGGAGTTTTGTATTTATCGGTTTATTCAAGCGATTCTTTGTTTTTGCGTTTATAGATTTTGGCATAACTGAAAGCACTGGATAATAAATTAGCTTCCACACCATAACATTCACGATATTTAGTACGTTGTTGTGATTTATCATACAAAATTTCCTTTGCTTTGTCGCAAAGAAAAAAACTATACAAACTTGATAACGATAATCCAATCTTTCAAAATAATATTTTAATGAATGCTGTCTGCGAGAAAAGGTAGAATTTGTCCGTTTTCTAGCTATCTGGGTTCTTTTGACAAACTTACTGTAAAAGCTTTGCTTGAGATTATCTGATAACTTCTAGAACTTGACATGAATGCTTTCGCGGGCAGATTGAGAAAACTTGAGACAGCAATTAAAAACATTCTTCGCTACAAATATTTTGCTTAGGTACTTTTTTAGGGTACTTCTTTCCCTTTCCGTTGATATATTTTTTACCCTGTTCACTGAGGTTTTCAATTACCTCTTTTTTTCAATGTGATGGATTCCGCGATTTTTTTGTTAAGGGGTAGTGAGAGTCTTTAGTTGATCTCCGGTCTAAGAAGAAGATCGTGTGATTGAGTATTTTGGTTGTCAATACTTTCCAAGACAGCAGGAATATTTATTAACTCGTTTCCTGCATTGGTTTAAACAGAGCTTGGAGTTGCATCCCTGAATCCATATGTTGCTTTCATTTCTTCACTTGTAAGACTTAAATTTGAAACTTTGTCACCATCCATTGGAAAATTACAATTCTCAGAGTCCAAATCATTTAATGTAGGTACTGTTTCATTCCCTGAAAAATAACTAAATATGCAACCAACAAAAACATAAATATGAGAAACAAAGTTATACTCTTCAATCATTGGAGGTATAAATGGAATCGGTGATGAAAGTCTTGGTGATGTACTCCCAATAGAGTCTTGGGCGTGCTGGCGGAAAAAATCCAGAGAAAACATCAATTAGATAATTGAATAACGTTATGACATTTATACTGCATACCTCTGATTATTTTCTGGATTCATTCCGCAATATTTATTTCCACAAACCAACCAGACTATATGTATGTTCGCGTACTTCCCAAAACTACGAATTTCTACGAATTTAATTTTTTTTTATATGAGCTTTGACAGAACTTTGGGATAAATTCGTAGAAATTCGTAGTTTTGGGAGGTACGTGAACAGACATATAGTCTGGTTGGTTTGTGGAAATAAATAAATATTATGTCTGTTCGTGTACTTCCGCAAACTACGAATTTCTACGAATTTTATTTTTTTTAAATGAGCTTTGACAGAACTTTGGGCTAAATTCGTAGATATTCATAGTTGTATTTATTAGATTTTCTTAGAACACGCTTAGGCAGCTGTCCAGCTAGTCAATGACCAAATAGTTTAGGCAACTTGTTATTTATAAACGCATTCCAACGATTGCCCAAATGTGACCTCATTTATTCAGTGACATGCCTGTATTTATTCATTTTTGAATGAATTAATGAATTTTAATACGCTTTGGGATACGTTCAACTAGCTTTTAATTCATTTCAAAACTTTAAAATTAGAAAACCAGAAATATTTGCCTACCTTATTCATTAAACATGTCTTCTTTGAAATAAGATTTGGACAGCCAATTTCAGTGGCTAAGTTAGCCAATCGGTGCTAAATGTTTATAAATAACATTTTGGAGTTGGACAGGTGTCTAAAGTTAGACATTGCCTGGAATGGGTTTATAAATACCACTGCCATAGTTTTGGGAGGTACGCGAACAGAATAATTTATAGTGAACTCCCGCCAAATTGTCTGTCAAACACCCAAAACACAAGGAGATTGAACAAAGTAACAAATTAATAAAGCAAAGAGAAATCACCTGGGTTTTGTTCAATGTCCATTTTCATATGGAGATTGAACACATTGGAATTGATCTTATGATTTGATATTTTCTTTGTTAATTTGTTCAATCAGCCACAATATTGGCACTTTGAACATTTAAGAACTAATCGGTGGAGAAAAAAACGTATATTTTTGGTCTATTGAACAAAATGGAAAGAGGGTATTTCCAAAACTATTATGGATGTACTATTTCTGATTGCACCAATCGAAAGAGCGTCCCCAAAAACCTAAGAACCAATAATAATACCATTTTCGGAAAAATTGGAGATTGAACACTTAAGAACTCAGCCGGCGATATCTTGATATTTTATTTTGCATATTAATGTAAAAGAGTATCCCCCTAGGTTATTCGATACTAATCCGTGCATTCTGTCTCTAAATTTTTCAATTGTGTACTGTGACCTTATGAATTTGTGTGTTGTGGGTGAAGATAAATCCTTTTTCCTTGAATTTTATTAAAATTTCATTTGTGGATATTATCAACTCATTGAAAGAGAGGTTAAGTGTACAAATTATGACGTATAAGGTTTATTTGCTATAATAATACGATAATACCCTTTATTGCATGAGAATTCATTTTTTTTTTATAATAATCTCTTATAAATTGCCAAAGGCTACCCCAATGTTTTATGCAAAAAATTATGTTTTTATTCTTAATAAGAGTCTTTTCATAAAGTTTCATTATCTTTTTAGAATTGGGTGCAGACATTTTTAACAATCTTAAATTAAATGTTTAGTATGTTAAATTACATAAATCGTTTCATATTTTGTTTGGGTAAATGAGGTGCAGGTATACCTACCTTCATTTTTCTTGGCAAGCAAGTAGGAATCCACTTCAAGATGGATGGGAACAAATAAATTAATTAACTTGTGGAACTACACTTAACGTTGTTTTTTCATTAAACCTTATTACACTTACATAGATCTCAATTTTTGAGGTGTGACAGACAGACAATTTAAGAAAAATGAAAACTCTCTACGCGAACGCATGATGAACGTGAGTTTGGTGAAGTTTATTGTTTTGGTTAGTCTTAAGCTTGTAAAGCAGTTTTATCTGTTATTGTTGTTGACATAGGCTTGCCGTTCTGTTTGGAGAAATTCTTTGTAACGATAACTCAACGGAATGACACAGAAATACAGAAACAGTACAAATATGGGTGCACTTTTCGACATTAGATTTCTTTGTAAAAAGAACTATATGTTTTTTTATTATTATTTTCCTTATCATAATACTGTCATAGTTCGAAACTAGTTATTTCAATATAATGTAACTGAATTTTTAAAACCCCAAGAAATTTGGGGTTTTAAAAATTATAAAAAGAAATGGAAATTATGACAGAAATATGTGTACAAACATAAAATTGGATGTTCAAATTCCGTTAAAAAACTACTGTAATAGTTTGAGGTAAACAAAAAAAAAAATACCATCTGAGTTGTTTGATCAAATATAATCTTATATATAAAAATCAATCGTTGTGCGTTAGTCCTGAAAAAGCTCAAAAACGGCTGAACCGATTTGGATGATTCTTTTCAAAAAGTGTTTGGTATGAACCGGTGGGTGTTTAAATGAAGTTTGGTCTAAATTGGTCTTGCGTTTTGCCAATAACATGCAAAAATGCAATTTGAGTGGCTGTCTTACATAAAAAAAATTAATAAATCAATTTGAGTTTGAAAACATCAATCAATCAATTATTATGAAATTTTTGTTTGACAAAATAAAATTAAAAAATTAATATTACAGTTGAGTCCCCTTATCCGGAATTCCGTTTATCGAGGACCGGATTTTAAAAACGAGAATTTAAAGTGTGGCCAAAGTTATACTTAACCCATAAGAAAATGCCTTCGGATCGGTTTGGTAAAATGCAAATAAACTGTTGATACGGGGTATTTTTACTATCCAAGATGTTTTTAGGGGGATCAAAGACTTACATTTTGAGTATTGTAATTTTAGTGCATTTTGCAAAATTTCTAAAAAAAGTCAAAAATGGTATAGTCCATTGAACTACATTCATAGTTGAAGACCATGAACATGATATGACTTTTGGTAGCTAAGAGGTTATAAATATCCGTGGCGGTCGTGAAGAACCAGGTAACTCAAACTCTTAAAAAGTTTATAAGGTCGGGGTTTATGTTGAATATCATACACAAAACCATGCTAATGTGGAAAACGACCGCCATTGATATATAAAGGTTTACTTCATGAGAAAATTTAAACTATGTTCTCAGGTCCTAAACGCGGATTGGTGATGGAATTAGTCTAAAAGGTCAGAATCAAGGGATGAAGATCTATATGCATATAATTTGTTTCGTTTGTTTTTTTTTTCCTTTTGAAAAGTAAAAATAAGAAGAATAAGCTAGAAACATAGCGGGATGAATACGTATGTATACACCAAAAAAAGTAAGCGAGATGCACTCTGAGAAGCGAAAGGATGGTATAGCTTGAAGGTAAGTCGAATCTTGATCGCAAGGGCCAGAATATCAAAACGAGATTTTTAAGTGCGGTATATTTCATTCACTTACAATATAAAATTACTAAGGATTAGGATCGGTTTGGTATAACTAATGTAAATAAATTGTTAATACAGAATATTTTGTATAGTCCAAGATAGTCCGTGGGGACGAAAATTGCATTTTGAAATTTCAGCGCATTATGCAAAATTAGCAAAAATTCAAAAATGATGAACCATTGAACTACAAAATATTGCAGACAGTGAAAAATGAATGGCCTTTTTGATTGGAAATCTGGAAGACCTTGACTTGACTAGAAGAGGAAGAAGAAGAAGATCTGTCATTCTGACTCCAATCGAAAAGGCCATATGTCTTCTTATTTCCATCAACAGCCTTATCCTTTTCAACAGTTTCAAGTGACCTGCAGAATTGGTAAGAAATTGGCTTTGTGAACCAGCAATGGGGTCGGATATCTACTTTGTTTGATTTTTTTTAATATAACAGACTTCCGATCAGATTCTAAAAATTGATATTTGTGTTTGAAGGGTTGAAGTTATAAAATGGCCTTAAGAAATGAGTATTTTTAAAGATCTAGCTTTTTTAAATGATTTTAAATAAAAAAAATTATCACCCCACCAAATTCCAACAAGGTATGAATACAGTGAAAGCTCTATTTGCGGATAGGTACGATAAGCGGAAAATTCCCTTAAACGGACATATTTTTGCGAACCAACTCTTTTCTCGAATTTCTCATATACAAATTGCGTTCCTTTATAGTTTATATGGTCACTCCTTTACTGACTCGCGGGCACTAATTTTTGCTCATTTCAAATAGAAAACGTCACAACAAATGGACACAGTGGAAGAAACAAAGGATCTGTTTTCTAAACAGTTTCGAATTTTTGTTTTCAATACAAAAGCAAATTTATAATAACCAAACAGATTACTGTTGCTTTGAGAGCTAAGTACGGGATCTCCTGGGTAACTATAAGTTAACTTTAGTTTAGAGTGTGTCATTCCTCTCTCCAGCTTTTATTTTCGAAGTAATTTTATTTTGCGATGCCAAAAAGAGTAGGTTGCCATTGGGCAATCTTTCTCTTTACGACAGCTCTGATAACAGGACAAAAAAGAGGTGACGATGAGTGTTCGCTTATTGTAGCTTTCACTGTACCAGGCTATCAAGTATTTCTAAGACTCAGATTTCTATAGCCTAGCCTATTTAAAAAATATTCTATTACAAAGTGAGGTGACCACGATCTACTATACCTAAATTCAAAATTATATTCGGAGTTTGCCTTCAACTGTATTTTCTAATGCGATACAACGTCCGCTGGCCTTAGCCTATGGAGAGTTAGACTCAATTTTTTTTAAATTAATTTATGGTGAAACGAAGTTCACCGGGTCATCTAGTACTAAATAAAAATGCTATAATACTAACAGTTTCCGTGAACAAAATCTATGCAAAAATGTCGGTATTGTATAAATTATTGAGGGGAAATACAAACATAATTTGTACACGATTAATTTTCCCATTGAGAAGTTTTGGAATGAGCTTAAGAAAAATTAAGTTGTCAGAATTTTCATAACAGGAAGCAATTATATGAGGCCGTGAGAGACAATGAGGTATAGTGGCCTAACTGCAATTCTATCGAAATTGAGTTTTTTATACAAATTGATCCTTTATTTATTAAACAATATGTATTCCTGCACTTACATTTTTTTAATTAATGTCTCCATGCGATATTTGTAGGACTTTTTGTACTACGAAGTTAACCACAAAAAATTAAAAGCTTCAATGCAAGAGTGGCCTATCTGATCAGTTATAACGGTATTTAGAAAAATCATTAATACAACTTCAGCAACCATTTAGTTTTTGATCATATCACAAAAATAATCTATGTTAGCTATTATCTTTATTCTAAAACTACAAGTGTTTGAAAATAATCTATATTCCTTATTTTTGCTCTAATGAAAATAATCGAAAATGCAGTTAGGCCACAAAAACAACAAAAAACAAAATTATTCACAAAAACCGGATAAAACATAAATTTTTTTGTGCAGCTGAGTACATTTTTAGTATATTAAATTTATTTTATTTTATTTCATTAACTTCCCATTGGAAGTTATTGTAATTGGTCCGATTAGTCGAGTTGAAAATTTTGACTTATCTTCAAGTTTCGAGCTCCCTAGAATGGGAATCCATCATTTTTAGAGAGATGTCTTTGTATGTACGTACGTTCATACGTTCGTACGTTCATACGTTCGTGCGTTCGTACGTTCGTATGTTCCTTTGCTTTTTTCGTTCACCGTATCTCAAGAACAAAAGAAGATATCGACTTCAGATAAATTTTACTTTACAGATAGTAGATTCATTACGTGCAGAAAGGACTTTCAAAAAAATCTAATGAGCGTTTTTTTACTATAGCAATTTAAGAAAAACGTTGTCAAATTTCTTAAGTCTCGAATATCTCGAGAATAAATCATGCTATCAACTTCGGGTTGATTTTATTCTACGCATATCGACGCAATAAAGAATTGGTAAGAATAAAAAAAAAATATTTTGACATATATATTTTTTTTTTTAAGAAAAAAGTTACTGAAATCGTTAAAAAAAAAGGTGTTTGGCTCGAATATCTTGACAGTAAACAATACTATTGGCTTCGGGGTAATTTTATTTTATACATTAGCTTATATATAAAAATTGATAAGATTTTAAAAAATATTAAATGAACAGCTTTTTAAAAGCGAAAAAAATTGCAAGCAATTTTACCAATAACTGTTGAAAATTTAGTTTTATGTCAAATATCTTGAAAACAGACAATGATATTAGTCCAGTTAATTCGTGCTTAAAAGGGCTCTTTGCGAGCGCATTGGAAATAGTTTTTTAAGCGAAAAAAGTACCAGAAACGTGAAAGATTTTAACGCGCGCTCAAAATTCACTTACATTTCATCGAACAAATATTGTTACATTTGTCATGTTTATTTTTGTCATTTTTTTATGAATTGGTTCCCATTTTAACTTAAATTGATAACTGGAGTTTGTAGTTAATCGAAGGCGATGATGAACCGAATCCCGCTACCATGCAGATTACACTATTCAACCTGGACGACGACGACGTAGGCCAACAATTCAGTCCACCCGATCACGGCGAAGTTGAGATAGCTATATCTAAACTTAAGTCCAATAAAGCTAATGGAGCTGATGGCCTTGCGGCTGAGCTATACAAAGGGGCTGGTGATGAATTGGTTAGGAGTATGCACCAGCTCATCTGGTAAATATGGTCGGAGGAAAGTATACCCGATTAATGGAACCGCAGCATTGTTTGCCAAATCCCCAAGAAAGGCGATCCTCTGGACTACACCAACTACATAGGCATCAGTCTTCCTTAATATCGCCTACAAGATCTTCTCTGCCATACTTCGTGAAAGCCTGAAGCCATTCGTCAACAACCTGAAAGGTCCATATCAGTGTGGCCTTAGGCCAGGGCAGTCCACCATCGACCAAATATTCGCACTACGGCAGATCTTGGAGAAAACCCAGGAGTTTCAAATCGATACCCACCACCTTTTCATCGATTTCAAGGCCGCGTATGACAACATCAATAGAGGCAAGCTAAAGATATAGAGCGATGTCTAGTTTCGGCATCCCTGCCAAACTCGTCCCTATGTGCAGGATGACGATGGAGAATGCACGCTCCTCCATCAAGGTCGGCAAAGACCTCACCGACACTTTTGATGTGAAAAAAGGTTTCAGGCAAGGCGACGTGCTGTCATGCGACTTCTTCAACATCGTTCTTGAAAAAATAGTGCAAAACTCTCACGTCAACACTAGAGGCACAGTCTGCCAAAAGACCGTCCAACTACTCGCTTGCACTGACGACATTGACATTTTCATGAGTATTGAGAAGGAAGCCAAGAAGATGGGTCTAACGGTGAATGAAAGCAAAACGAAATATATGCTGTCAACAAGAAAAGACACCCAACATCGACGTCTAGGACAGAAAGTCACTATAGATAGTAACATTCTGAAGGTGGCCAGAGACTTTGTCTACCTAGGATCCACTATAAATTCAGCGAACGATACCAGTGCTGAAATCAAACGAAGAATTACTCTTGCCAATCACTGTTTCTTTGGGTTAAGAAGGCAATTGAGAAGCAAAGCCCCCTCTCGAGCACCTAAACTGTCCCTGTATGAGACGCTTATCATCCCCGTCCTGATGATGTATGGTGCAGAGGCATGGACACTGCTAACGGTGGATGAGAACGTGTTAAGGTGGGTCCACACTATGCCGATCAACATTGTTGGTTAACATTGTCGATCAACATGCTAGTGTGTACGTGAAAAACTTTCATAGCAAACATTTGTGTGGTTTGGAATTTTCTGATCGATGTGTCAGGATGCAACCGAAGGGTTCAGGGTTCGAATCCTGGTGGTACCCAACTTTTTTTTATTTTTTCTTGTGAACAATTAAGTTAAAACGATATTATTAACATTAAATATTTATTCACAACAAAGATTGCATTTTTCATCTAGTAAAAATGTGATTAATAACGCACAAAACCAATAATTATGTTCATGAAATTAAAACCCTACAAATGTTTTTAATAAAATTAAATTTGTTGAACAACTTTGTCGATTGCTATCCATTTGAATCGGGTTACGTTCGGGTCAACAAATGTTGAATGGCTTTATCGATCAACACGTCTACACTTACTCAACACTGTTGATCAACGATGTTGATCTACACAATTCGACATAATGTGGACGCGGCTTTAGGCTGTTTAGAGAGGAAAATTCTCCGGGTGATTTTTGGTCCCGTCTGCATGGAGAAGAGGATACAATAACGAACTGTACGGGCTGTACAGTGACACCGACCTAGCCACAAAAGTGAAAAGCCAACGACTGAGATGGCTGGGTCACCTAGAGTGAATGGACATCAATGCTCCGGGCCGGAAAGTCTTTGAATCCAACCCCGTGGGGCAGCACAGTAGGTAGAGGTGGACAGCGTAAAAAGTGGCGCACACAAGTGGAAGAGGACCTCAACCAACTCTGCTTGTGAAACTGCAGACAGCTAGCTAGAAATCGAGCCGGCTGGAAGAAGCTCGTTGGTTGAGGGCCTGGAAATAAATTTTACTAATCTTAGCACACAGAAAAAGTTTTATAAACATCGTAAAAACTGTTTAAAAGAAAAAAATATAAATATTCTCCTTAACGGTCTTTTAACATTTGTAACAGAAACCAGAAAGTACCGTTATTTTTTATATAAGTAACCCAAGTAACAATTTTCCTCTCATAAGATTTTCCAAGCGGCTTATGAGACTATACTTCGGGAGCTAGTGTTACTCTAGGAAACTACTCCAACATTCTTATGAAAGTGTTACAAGCGTTAAATGGCCCACTTACAGGAGTTAAATTTCCTCTTATAGAAACATTTTAATTGTTCCTATGGGATGACAAACGTCCTAAATCTTGCTAGGAGAATGCGTCTCTTCTTGTGGGAGTTGATGAAAAGAGAACGAGTATGTGCAAAATTAAAAAAAACATATACACATACATAGTTCTCTTTCACATTGTCTATACTTTTTTTGGAAGTAGGTACGGAGATATTACTTTTATCTGTATGTGTCATCGTCATTGTCTCATGGCGAAAAACTAATGTGTGTCTTAGTGAGAGCATTTATATTTTGATATCATGGTGACGTTAATATATTTATAGTTTGTCACATTATGTGAAGCTAAATCTTAGTGCGATTGAAACTTTTTCTACTAACTTAAACATTTTACTTCGAAAAATAACAAAGCGCTTTCAAAATTATTGATATTTAAATTATTTTATTTTTAATTTGAAATAGAAAAAGGGCTACCTTGATGTTTATTTTGAATCAGAATAATACTTTTTATTCTGATATTATTTATGGTTTTTATTCATGTTATATGACAAAAAAGGTATAGTAGCAGAAAATTTGTCGGTTTGTTGGTCTTATTCTTGTATACCTGTTGTTTATAATCAAATAATTTACAAGAGGTTAAGAGACGTTTTAATAAAAAAAAAGAAGTTGACAAAATAAACATCAATAGCCCTGTTCTTTAGTGCATTTTTATCTTTGCTTAAAAAAAAGTAGTATTAAAAATACAACAACAATTTGGTATAACTCCGTATTGTTGTTGTTTTAAACATGCTACTTTTTTAAGCGAAGATAAAAATGCACTAAAAAACAGGGCTAATATAAATACACTAATACTGGTAAATATATCTTAAATAAATTCATCATAATGGAAACCCAAATAAATTATTTTAAGATTTATTTTCAAATCACGGTAACCCTCAAACTAAACAAACAACACTTCGTTCAAATTGAAATATGGCTGCTGTCCACTCGATACCTTTAACTCTTGAATAAACATTTTTATGAGAGTGTTGTAGCATTTATGTTGGTATGAAAATATACACTTGTTATGAGAAGTGAGATGCTTCTATGTGACTTTTTTTTGACAGCTATCAAGCAAACCAAGAAAAAATAAACAAGTATCGGTGATGCGTTCCTTTTTCTAACGAATGTTTACTTTTGTTTATGTTTCAATAAAAGTTGAAATGTCAAAGTAAGAAAAATGTTTAGTTTTGTGCATAACCGTTTCAGAATGATAAATTTACATTATGGCGTCATAAATGTTGGAATAACTGAACAAAGAATATCAAAAATTAGCATTCCACTAGGCTACAAAATTATAACTATTTGGTCAAATTTACAAGTGTAATAATGTCGAAAAAATTACACCGAAACAAAATAAAATAAAAAATCACCGAAAGTTTACATTCGTCCAAAATAAAATAAAGTTTTAATTGTAATATACAACATCAAATGTTTTCATTCAGGTAGCAAGTCCAATAGAAAACTGAACGTCAGAAAACAATGTACACACAAAACTTTAAGAAAAAGAACGACTTGTGTATGAATCATATATAAGCAGCTGTGGATGCAACATTTCATCTCATATGAATCCTATAGTTAGTGTTTTGTTTTTGTTACTTTATTACCTCTTGATAAGAGATTTTAAAGATTAAAAAATGACGTTTAGAGCTTAAATTTGATAACAAGATTATATTACAAGACATTAAATTCATACACGAGGAATAATTGTTCTAGGTATAAAATTAAAGCGATTCGATGTTTGAAAAATGCTAAGATCGTATAATAAAAACGCTAAAAGACGAATTTTTGTTTCATAATGAGAGATCATGTATTTAGTATAGCAATAAGATCTGAAAGAGAATTATGGGAGTTTTTTTGAGAAAATAAGACCTAAGCTCTGGAGAGTTTGTTAGTTGGGAACAATTGTTCTTAAAATATTCTAGAGAGCGTTAAAAAACAATCGTTAAATTATCGACCATGAAGTTTTTAAAATATTCGATTTTCAAAAAATATTTTTCTTAATTTTGGATTTCGAGAAAAATACGATTATGTAAAATTGCTAAAAAAAAATGTTTTGCAGGTACCGTTATTATTGGAAAAAAAAAAACATATAAGAAACTTGGTTGGTGGGAATAACCAAAAAATGCTATATGTACCAAGTTTTATGGAAAATCGATCAAGCCGTTTAGGCCTTAGCTCGACGGGCAGACAGAACTGTAAGACCAACTTCTTCCGTCTTCTCTATCTTCGAATAACCAGTTTGATCAAAATCACGAGTTCATTTTTGTTTACGAAAGTTTTACTTGCCATATAGCTCCTACGTACATATAGGTACATAAATCGCAAGTAAAAAGTGTTAATTTTAGAAAACTCAGTAACATAAAACTGCCAACATCCGAATTAATTTTTCCGAAGGCTGTAGGTGCTAAAAAAAAAGTTCAAGTGTTCATTTGAATGTCATTACCTTACAAAAAAAAAATTTAAAATTAATTTTTTTGGGCCAAGTTAAAACAGCAAAAACGATAAACCTCATTAAATAATAAATGGTCTTTTATGTATGTTTATTGTATATGCCATTAAATTAAATCAAATTGAATTTATTCAACAAAATCTCAATATTCATTCACTCTTAATTAAAACTCTAAAAACTGGGTTACATAGTAAAATGACTAATTGGTGCATGAAAGTAACATGCTATTAAAAAAAACTCCCTATCAAGTCTATGTTAAGTTAATTTACTTAAGTCTATGTCGCTTGGTGATTTTCTTAAACGTTGTATGCCGCAGTTTTTATAGATACTAAAATCATTAAAACTTTTACGATTAAAAAAGAACAATAAAAAGCTGTTACAAATTGAATTGTGAGTTTCAGAATTAATTTGTCGGGGGTTGACAAAAAATTGCATGAAATAGTATAAATCATCGACCGTGAAATAAACTGCAAGTAAGTTGCATATACAAAGCGAATACTATCTCAATCACCGGCAAAAGGATTAACGTGTTCATGGTTTCATGTTTTCCCTCCCATTGTATAATTAATATTTATAATAGGTGTAAAATTTTAGTTTGCCCTAGACAGCTTGTCTCCTGGATCGATCCAAATTCCGCACATTAAGATAAAGTTTTAACCGTCCATCATTGCAAGCATATAACCGACTTGAAATAGCTCAAATAAACTGCTATAATATTTAATGGGCGAAAATGTATGTTGAACTTGTTTAACAATATTTTTTTTTCAAGGCATAAAATCTGGATTATCAACTTTTTTTTCTTCCAAAATTTAAAAAAAAAAATGGTCGAATCCATTTCATAAGAATTGTTTCATGATATAAATCCACAGCTCCGCCCTGACTGTGTGCGTGCGAGTAATCAAACAAAAATCCAAAATTGTAACTCTCTCGGTTTTTTTTTTTGAAAAAATAAAAAACCGCATGTATGGCGTATGAGTAATCTAAAGCACTTCATGAGTGGCATGGCTTATTATACGATTGCGAGATACTGTTTTCTTTTTTTTTGGCTCTGAGCTCTGACAAGAAAATGACTACAATTAGCTTCTCTCTGGAACTTCAAAAAGAGTATATACCAAATTGGCCAGTTACCAAACGTCTTGACCAAGCAATTGTTTACTCTCCCCTGATGTTAATTGTGGGTAAATATACGGCCATAACACTGAGTCTGAGGCTGCTTTGCGGTGTGATTGTTTGAGCCAACTTTTTTGGTATTTTTTTTTTTTAAACTCATTTTCAACATTATTGTTCCTCCTCTTAAACAACGCGTGAGTCTTATACACTTACGCAGCGCAAGCGCAAACTCATCATTGATTGTCATTTGGGCTAAACTAAACACGCTGAGCACGAAAAGCCTTAACTGTAGTTGTCAACTGTAAGCATGCGGCAAGGTAAGCGGTAAAGCATCTCTCTCTCTGATGGCTGGCTTGGCTCACAAATTTACTACCAAAGACGCGACACACCAACTGGCGGTATAATTTTAATTTGTTTTTGCAGTTTTATGGTTCGTTCGCCGCGGCATTGCTTAACGGTTTCTTGTGTATTTTTCGCGAGAGTAAATATTGACGAAAAATATATCGTCCCCCCCTCCCTATCTCGTGGTGGATAAACACAATGGGTAAACAATGTGCTCCACCGCCAGCAACATCGGAGCATAAATACATATATGAGCTGAGCAATGAGGGATGGCAATAACTTTGTAGAGTATGCAGTCTTTTTCGGGGTGGGGACATTGCGAGGGGTTTCGAGTTTAAGGCGTATACGTAATCACGATAACTCGTGGTTTGTTGCTCTGCCTCTGCCACACCATGCGACAATATATAAAGCCAACAACCAAAAAGTGACTTTTTAAATGTGGTATAAAAGGGTGCCAGTGTCCGGACAAGTACATCAAATCATTCTCACATCTCACTAGCGATACATCAAAGTTAAAAAACCTCGATTGTTTTTGTTTTTTTTTGAAAAGTGAAGCCTTATAAAATATAAATAAAAAAAAATACATAAAAAGCATCGTGCGGTTTTGAAGTCGAATTAAATAAAAAAAAAATGAAAGTGTTTATTGTGTCTGTTTTGCTGTTTGCTGCTGCAGTCTCAGCAGCCCCAAGTGTTATCGATAACAAAATCGAAAGTGAAGGCACCCTATCGAGGGCAGCTAAATATCTTGGAGCCTGTTTTGAAAGTGACGATATTACGACATGTCTGGCGGTTAAAGGAATTACCGCAATGAATCGTGCTGCAAGGAGTAATAATATTGTTGTTACCAATGGAATAACATTTAAAAGGTGTGAATTAAAAAAAAGACATACAAACAATACGAGTTATTAAGAAATAATGTGTGTGGATGAAAAAAGTGTTAATTGTACGGATTGTTGTTAATATTACAAAATTAGTGGCTTAATGAAACATATTTAATAGTTGTCAACAAATTTGTCAAATAATCGTTATTTTTTCTCAGAGAGTTTGTTAAGTCACTTAAGTGGGATTTCAAGAATTTCCAAAATTTTTCAGAGGTGATAAGCAATTTTTAGCGATATTTTTCGGTTTTCCTGAGAAAAAAAAAACAAGTTTTAAATTTACTTCAACTCTTGAACGGGGAAACATTTTTGAGATCTAATTATTGTGAACTAGCTTGGTTCTCCAAAATTTGTAAAACTCACGGTCAATTTCCGATAAAAAAAACAAACTTATAGCCAATTCATAAGCTTAGAGTTGGACAACTCTTTCACAACTCTTTAGCAACTCCTTAACAACTCTTAAACAACTCAAAACTCTCACACAACAATGAAAACATATTATTTCTTGGAATTGCAAAGCGGCCTTAAGCTAGACTTTAGAAGATAGTTTTCGATTTGGCACATTTAAATGTGCCTGTCAAATTTTTTGGTTTAAAAAAATACCTGTCAAATTAGGTTTTCTAAAATTTTTCTTACTCAATTCTCATCGTATCAGCAAAAGGGTCTAGATAATAATCCAAGCAAACCTAAGTGCAAATTACTTTCATTTAAAATAAATTTCCTTGCATTGATCCTGTCAATTTTCAGGTTGCCAAAAAAAACTAAGTGACTTTACCATAAAATTATTCATTATCTATTAATTTGTGTCCCATGGACTTATGGCTTTGCGCAAGTATGTATTTCGTGTCTATTTCGTGTCCAATTTATTCATTTGCATTTAAATTTGAACCCTCTATTAAAAATGAGAAGTTTACCCAATTTCAAGAAAATTTTATAAATTATAATTTAAATTTAAATAGAGCTTGAAGAAACTGAGACCTAAACTAGACATTGTGAAACAAGCCATTAAATTTAATACCACCATTTGAAATGAGAACTTTAAAAAATTTCAAATAAAAATTTTTAATTAAGAAAAAAATATAAATTTACCATTTTAATGGAAACTTTAAATTTAAGGGTGATTCAATAGATTCGGACATAACACTACTATTAAACATACAAATATGATTAAAAATGAAAGATTACGATATTTCGTAAAAATTTTATAAATGTGCCATTTTAATGGCGACTTTAAATTAAATGGAAATTGAATAAATTGAAACTTGGTTATTGGAAAACAAGCCCTTAGAAGAACAACATCATTAAATTTAAGGCCACAATTAAAAATAGTGAAAAGCTTACGAAGTTTCATACAAATTGTCCATTTTAATGGCGACTTTAAATTTAATGGTGACTGAAGAATTTGAGTATTAGGCATTAGGTATTAAACAGACCACCACCATAAAATGGAAGTCACCATTCAATCTTTTTTAAATTTCCACTTTTAATGGCGACTTTAAATTTAGTAGTGATTAAATATATTGAGACTTAGATATTATGAAAAAATTTCTTAAAAAGCACCGCCATAAAATTTTATTTCCACCATTAAAAATGAAAAGCTTACGAAACTTTATAAAAAATATAAATTTCCTATTTTAATGGTGACTTCATTAACAAACATATAACAAACCGTTTGAAGAACACTCCCACTTATTTTAACACCACCATTAAAAGTGAGAAGTTTACGAAATTTGATAAAAATTCTATAAATTTCCCATTTTAATGGTAACATTAAATTTAATGGTGATTGAATAAATTAGGACCTATACATTGCAACGCTTAAAATTATAAAAATTACTAAACGCGCATTTTTATTAAGTTGCACACACAATTAATAAATTTCCCATTTTAATGGCGACTTTAAATTTAAGAGATAGAGTAGGTTTGGACTTAGATATTGTAAAACAAGCTCTTAGGAGCCACCATTAAAAATGAGAAGTTAACTAAATTTCATACAAATATTTAATGAATTTTTCATTTTAAATGTAACTTTAAATTTAAAAGATATAGAAGAAATTCAGACTAAAATATTGTAAAACAAGCTCTAAGATGAACAACACTATAAAATCTAGTTCCATCATTTAAAATGAGACATTTCCGAAATTTCGTAAAGTTTTTCTAAATTTCCCATTTTAATTGTGACTTTAAATTTACAAAATGGAGATTGGGACAGACATTTTGAAACAATTCCGCAATTATTTTTAAATCTACAGTTCAAAATGAGCAGTTTACGAAATTTCATAAATAAATTGTAAATTTCCCATTTTAATGGTGACTTTTATATTTTATAGAGATTGAATAAATTAGGACTTACGATATTGTGAAATATGCCCTTAAAAGAACACCACCATTAACTTTAAACCTACTATTAAAATGAATATAACAAAATTTTATATAAATTTTACGAGTTTGTCATTCTAATGGCGGCTTTAAATTTAATGGAGATTGAATAAATTGAGACTTAGACATTGGGAAACAAGAATTTATAGGGGAACACTTTCTTATTGAAAAGAAAAATACAAAAAAAATTACCGATAATTTGCACATCACTAGCTTAGCATAAATTAGAAATGAATACAATTTGGTTAATTGCATCTGATTACAGGCAAGATTCATTCAACATCACATTCTACTATTTTGTTGTTGTATCAATTTACCACCCATTCGTGAACTGAAAATTATAACAAAGCCTCTTTCTTTTTCCTCCCTTTTCATCTTATAATATTTAATTTATTTTTTTATAGAGATGAAGCAGCTCCAGTTGCACGCAGTGGCAAGGCATTGTCCGAGAATGACATCATGTCTGAACTACCAACCGAAGCTGAAGATAGAAATGGACGTCTTATGGATATGGCTATGCAATCGGTTGCAGATTTCTTCGGATCACACAACTTGGAAGTCAAGGTACCCAGTGAGACCACTCAAGAGGTTGCCCGCGCCATCGAAGAAGGTAAGAAAAAAAAAAAGTCCAAATGAAAACAAGTTTTGCAAAACAGCCAGCTAGCCAAAGAGGCTTTTTCCTTATAAAAAAAACGTTATGATACATTTCGTGTACACCGTGAATAATTTGTTGTTGATGACGCCTTATTTCTAGGTCGTGGCAAGATGAAGAAACTCATGGGACCATTGATCTTGGCTGTTGGTGCTAAGTTGTTTGCCCTGGTGCCACTTATGCTGGGTGGTTTGGCTCTGCTCGCCACCAAGGCCATTGTTGTCGCTAAGATTGCATTCCTTTTGGCCTTGGCTGTGAGTGCGTCGAAATTGTTCGGTGGAGCTGGAAAATTGGGTGGTCTTGGTGGTGGTGGAGGTATTGGTGCTGGTTTGGCAAATGCTGCTGCCGGATGGCAACAACCTGCTCAACAAGGCTGGTCGTCGGGTGGTTCTTCATACCCATATGCCCGCAGCTTGGGAGATGATGAAAGTGCAGAAGATGCGCAAGAATTGGCCTTCAAAGCACAAATTCCAGCTTAATAGATGATAAATACAGGTGCGGGAAGATGCCAAATCTTCATCGAGAGTTGTGCCTTTTGTTTTTTAGTTTGTAGTTTAATTTATTTAAAAAAAAGAAAGATGCCGAGAAGTTGTCGAAAAAGTGACAAATTGTTAAAAAATAAAATAATGTCATATGCCATTGCGCTGATGGTAAACAAAAAAATAATAAAACATAATGAATCTGAAAGTGATGTTGTGCCAGTTTCATTTTTTTATAAATTTGTTCTATTAAGTTTGTTTAAATGAGGTTACACCGCGTGTTTCTAGTTAATTAAAATTAGGAATAATAATTAATTAAGGTACATATAAAAAAAAACACATATTTTTGAAATTCAAATATCACTGCAGATGATGTGTACATTGTTTTGTTAAATTTATACCTAAAACGAAAAAAATAAAAAAATATAAAATAAAATAAATAAATATATAATTATATCTAGTCTTAAATTTTATCGATTGCAAATTGAATAAAATTTGAATACATTTTTGAAATCATGCTGACTAAAGAGAAATGCCAGCAGCCAAATTAATGGAAATTTAATAGACCCCAATGATGGTGTGGTATATGATGATGGTGATGGTGGTGATGATGATGCTTTTTGTGAATTTCAGGGCCAACAATGTGATGTAATTTTTGTGATGAGAAAAAGATAGATGATTTTTTATTTATGCATGCATTTGTGCTAAAAATACGTGTCAATGAACGTTTTAGAGATCACCGATAAAGTGTTTGAATATGTTTGACCTACTGAGACAAAAATTATTTGATTTAATCTGAGTAAATTATTTTTTTTTGTGACTTAATAAACAATTTTTATGTTCAAGGTTAGAAATTAACATTTTATTGGCTAAAAGAAGAAGTTGGAAATATAGGTAGATTACTTATTTTATTTGAAAATGGGGTTATTTAACTTTGGTGATAGTTTGATAGAGATGTAAGTGTGGTACTTTCCAAAGCAAGGGGGTAGGCAAGTGCCCCCTAAAGTAAACATTACATTTTTAGTTTTTCGTATATATTGTGAAAATTAAAGAAATCATCAGTCACAAAAATAAAGAAAATTAATAGACTAAGAGCTGGCAGCAAATTTTGTGGGTGAACGCATAACCAAAATAATGAGTATGAGGGTTTGTAGGTGCATGCATCTTGATATCGAATATCAAAGTCTGGCAGGATTTTTTTGGCGCCCGTAGAGGGGAAGAGGGATAAAAATAGCGGTTTTTCCATTTGTTCTGTCAAGGGTACAATCACTTAATTTCAGTTTTTAAAAATGGGAAATGATGATCTGTCATTTTCCTTAAGTCCAAAGATTTTATTTTTAATGATCCAATTGATAATACTCAAGATATAACCATTTTAGGTACACCATATCGAGAGAAATTTGGAGATTTGATAAAAAATTAAAAATCAACAAAAAAAAAGTCTCCAAAATAAGGCGGATAAGGTTCGCTTCAAAAGGGCATATCTTGAGTTCTATTAATCAGATAACTAAAAAAAAAGTTTGTGGACAAAAACAAAATGGCCGAGCATCAATCTTCATTTTTAATAAATGAATTGAACTGGTCTTACGCATGACACAACAAATGGGAAACCCGCTATTTTCAATCTTTCATCCCCACTATGGGCGCCAAAAAAATCCTGCCAGACTTTTATATTCAATATCAAGATGCATAATGCACCTACAAACCCTCATACTCAGATTTTGGTTATGCGTTCACCCACAAAATTTGCTACCAGCTCTTAGACTATAAGAATATATTATCTATTGAACTTGATACAAGGAAGTCATATTCAAACTTGTAAGCTTTAAAACTATAAGAACAATAATTTATTATAAGGGAGATAGAGGGTTAAAATATCAAAAGATCTCAAAAAAAAATTATCAAAAATTCAAATGTTTTTAATAGATTTACGATAAATTTTACATTAACGGGAAAAGTAAGACGTCTGTGAAGCTCAGGGCAACTTTCACCTACCCAAATTGCATCCTGACAGGAATTTGCAGCTATTTTGCATTTATTTACATTTGTATTCCCAATTTTGCAATTTGCCATAAAAGGATGCCATCGAGTGACCTTCTAACTTTACAGTGAAGTTTCAATTAAACATAAGATTTAGGAAATTGTATTTGTTTGCATGTGGATGTGGCACTAAGCAAAGAGGACAAAGGACATACATAATTAAGCCTGCAATCAAGAATATTTACATTGCATTTAACCTATTTTGGAATACCTTTTACCTTTAGTGAAGCCAGTATTTTGTTGGAAATCTCTTCTGTCTTATTAATTCAGCTCATCTATTTCCAATTTTATCGACCAGCCAGAGCTGCACATTGAGAAGGGGTTAATTTTCCCACTCTTTTTGGGTTTTATTCCTAAGAGAAGCCTCATGCATGGATTTTTCTAAAGTCGAAACTGCTCTTTTTATTATGCTCCGGAATTTCTCTATTCGGTTCAAATTAGAGTTTTGATAAAACCACTCCCGAACTTGGATGGCGTTCAATTCAAACTACACCCAGAAAAATATTTCGTAAAATCACTACGAAATTCTTTCGTAAAACTTTTTTTCGTTCATTGCACGAAATTTTGTAAATTGAACAAATCTTTCGTAGTGAAATTCAGATTCAAAAATTTCTGCGTTACGAAAGAATTGTAAAATCTACGAAAGCTCTTTTGTGATTTTCTATTGAACAAATTTTAATAATATGTACGAACAATTTTGTATGTTCTACTAAATCTGCATGAACTTAGGATAGCTCTTAATATTTGTATTGCTGTAATAATTTTGTATACCAAAGATTTCATAAAATTACAAACCTTTTGTAAATTTATCAAAACAATCAATCAAGGGATAATATCCAGAAGATTTCGTAAATTGTATGAATTTTTTGTACTACTCACAATTTTGTTTTTAATACTTATTCAATACTGTAGTAGATACATACTTATTCGTCACTTGAACAAAATTTTAGTTCACGTTTGATAGAGACATCAAATATCATCATTTGTGTTTCAGTCGTTGTAGAGTAAAGTCATGTGATTTTTGTTTAATTATTTATATTTCAGTAAATTAATGAGAACTTTTAATTTAGTTTATTTCATACAAAAAAACAATCATTTCATATTTAGTAAAGTTTAAATCAGTGATACAAATGTTACACATGACGGAAAACGTATTCTGCAAAATTAATTAAATCGTAAGTCATATCCCCAAGTCTTTATATTATAAAATTTTGAATTCTCATTATCTTTCTCTTATTATTTATAGTCGAGAAGATAGAAAAACTTAATCAACAACAAGAGAAGACAAGACTAAATCCACATTTCATTTTATTAATAATTACTTAAATTGCAAGAAATTTCCTACTAATTTTTAAAATAAACTTTTCCAAAGATTCCATTTGTTTTATTCAGCATCAGGTTACCTTTTTTTCTTTTCTCATTGCAGCCGAGATACGAAATATTCGTAAACTTACGAAACTATTCGTTCTTATAAAAATATTTTTCATAAGTATATACCTACAAAAAAAATCGTAGAATCCACAAAATATAAGAAAAATATTTCGTACATTGCACTAAAGTTTTTTGTCAATATTTTGCAAAAAATACAAAAGTTTCGTAATATTTACGAATGCATTTGTATTTTTTATCGACACGATATTCGTACAGTTAACGAAAGCTTATTCGTGCAAATTTCAAAAAACATTCGTGGTTTTGCACCACGAAAGTTTCGCACAATAAACGAACTTTTTAATTATATAAACCAATTATTTTTTTGGGTGTAGGACTTCATGGCCAAAGAACAATGCACTAAGTCAATAACCGGTTGAAATTACCAGAGTAGTGGCAAATTATTGATGAAAAATTGATTTTTCAGAATAACTGTGTTCAATACAACTCATATTTTACCAGATGAGGTAAAATATCTACAAAACAATCAAAAGGGCTAACAGGTTGTTTGTGAATTTGGGGTCCAATTACTTAAATGATAACGCCTGAAGTATGATAACCTATCATTTCTAAAATCATTAAACTTCGATTCCTCGTTTCAGATTAAAAAAATTCTCGCTTGTGCTCTTATGTAGATGCTCTTTAGAAAACCATTGTCTTCGTTAAATATTTTTTTGTTCGACACGTTTGGCCTTCGTCTCGTAATTTGACCATCAATTTTTATTCCTACTTATATCTTTTCCATGTGAAAATATTTTTAAATAGTTATCCATCTTAATTTATTGCACCGATATAAGAAAAGTACAGTAGACGCTCGATATAGTAAAGTAATAAAAACCAGGGCTGTTCACTATTTCGAGATTGTTCACTTTTTCAAGCGGGAGTTTTCTATGGTTTTCTAAAGGCGAATTTGATCCAAACTGCACATTTCGTTCGATGTGAATGTTTTTAATTTTAATTAACCATTAAACAAGGCTTTCACTCAGGTTTTAACAAAAAACAGAAACAAATACTCAGAGCTCTCAAACTATGTAAAGTGCTTGCGCAAAATTTTTATACAAAATACGTTTTTATATAAAATTTTGTGTGTTCACTATTTTGAATAGTTCACTATTTCGAGATTCACTAAATCGAGCGTCTACTGTATATGATTTGCAAGGTTTCATGAATTTTCTATCTTCACCTCTTTCTTGGGGGACTTCAACCCCAAATAACATTAGATTTGTGTTACTTTCATAATTTTGGAAGCATTTCTATACAATTTTTTCCTCAGATGGATTGTAGCTCCTATTTTTACCAATTTCTTTTGATATAAGTACATACATACATACATATATAATTTTGGCACGAGTACGATAACTTTGGCGCCAAAAAGTGATAACGGTTTTTTGTAGAGGGGTTAAAAACAAGCTTCTTTTACTTTACTATGGGGGCAGCAGGGCTGGATTTAGAGGTCTGGGGGCCCTGGGACAATAAGGGAGTGGAGGCCCCTGGCCCATCATTATTTTCAAAATAAAATAAAAAAAATTTTATGTTGAGTGTTACAATAATTTATTTGCAAACATTTTTCATTGCTCGGTTGACCAATTATAGATATGGTTATCATTGAAAATGGTCAATGAAAATTATGTTCTTCGTAAAAAATCATTTCCTATTTTGATAGAGGATTTAAGCTCAAGACTATTTCTTGCCAAAAAAAATTCAAATATTTCCATCCTTTCACATTAAAAGTACTTATCATTGGTAAGGGAGTCCATTGCTTGAAATGATACAACTCATTTTATATTAATGGCTGGCCCCACTTTAAATAAAATGCACGACTTGGTCACACGTACTTGCTCTTATGTTCAAGACACTGCGGGCTTAAAAAATTGTATATAAAAACAAGGAAATTATGAGAGAAAAATGTAGAAAAGCATAAAATACGACATTTACATTGGCTAAAACAACTCTTTTGACAGTTTGAGGTGGAAAAAAAAGAATGCCATCTTAATTCTTGATTGAATATGTTTGTATGGGAAAAAAATTTAAAATCGTGGGAGTGGTTTTTAAAAACTTAATTTTTACATATAAAATTCTTAAAACATTTTTAACAACAAATTTTGGTATGCAAATCTTAAGAATTTACTTATGTGTAGGTATGTACATATATAAAAACAAAATTTGAAAAAAAATTGTCAAGCCTTTTTTGAGATATCGAATTTTCAAAAAAAAAAATTTTAAACAATTTTTAAAAATCCAAAAACTTTTTTTTTTGAAAATTTTGATATGCAATATTATTTAATTTTATCTGAAATTTGTACATAAAAAAACTTCATTTAAATCCGTTAAGCCTATAACGAGAAAACTCAAAATAAAAAAAAACGTTCTATGACAGGTACTATTAATAGTTGCTAAGTGTAAAATTTTATAATTTTTGGTGGTAGATCGTACTTATTTAAGTATCCAAAAAAAGTTTAATCAAAATCGTAGGAGTGGTTTTTGAGCAAAAAATATTTTCCACTGCGGTTTTTTAACTTTTCTATGAAAGGTACCGTTATTTTTTCATGAATGTAAAATTTTTTCTAAAAAATTTTTAGAAAATACTAAAAAACTCTTAAATATCGAGTTTCAAAAAAATCGATCATATCGTTTTTGAAATATTTGATTTTCCAAAAAAAATTTCGAAACATTTTTTTTCAAAAAATTTGGTACACAAAACTATTTATGATTTTTGGAGGCTTCTGTATAAAAAAAATAATTGAAATCGGTCGTTTCGTTTTGAAAAAAAATGAAAAAAAAGTTGTGCCACCCACTTTTTTGGTGTTCTCTATCATCGTAATATCATGTTTGATTGTTTTCTCAAATTTCTTTTTTGCACGAATCCAAAATTTGCCTTATATCTAGTACCTATATCGCAAGTAAAAATTTGTTTTGACTAGAAAAAAATAATTAAGACGAGCTTTGTTTTGGCATCAAAATCATCACTTATTTTGCCTTTTAACTGTCTCATAATTCATCATTAAAAATGGTGAGTTGCGCCTTAGTTCACTGTCACCTCGAAGGCTAGTCTGCACTTGACAATGAATTTGATAGTAGGTACTAACTATAATTCTAAGGAATTTTTGTGCCTCTTGCTTCGCTAGCATTTGATGGATGTGTCCTGTGACTTTTCTCTGTTGCTTTAAACTCATTATTGATTTCTAATGAGTTTTTGAAATTCATATTCGTAAAGACGATCAGATGAATGCCTTCTCACTGAGCTTAGCTTGATGTTTTGAGTGAATCATAACTAACACCATTGAATAACTACAAATAGAAGGGACACCGGGCAAAGCGTCCACTAGGTGGCCTGGTTTGGCAGTCTGTCGCTGCAATCGCTCTATCAAATACAACACCCTTTAATAAATTTGTTCCTTAAAAGTTTGTTCCTTTTGGGAAATTTCCTTAACTGCCGAAGAAGAAAGGGAAGAAATGTTTTTTTTTCAACAACAACAACAACAACGAATTGAACAGCCATTTTAGTTTTGCTTTTGAGGTATTTTTTTCAAATTTCAATGCCATTCGAGGACTCAAGGTTAATGAAAATATGGGGTAGAGATAAAAATTATATTTTCTTTTCTGGGTTGTGTGTTGTCCAGTAAATAAAATTGTTGTTAGTGTTTTCTTGCAATTTGGGATGTTAACGATGATGGCTTTGTTTTGTTTTTTATATCTTGAGATCCATAGGCAAGGAATAATAATTTTTTTTTTTATTTGAAAACATAAGTCTCAAGTGGTAGGTACATACATACACACAACACAAGTGTGCACTCTTTGATTTTTGATGTGGTGGTTCGATCGGTGGTATATGTGTGGCGGAGTGTGTGCACACTTATGTGCTGTGAATGGGTCGTTTTTTATAGGTATATGCAGAAAGGTACCTGTTCCATCTTCTTTTACATTTTTCGTTGATTTTCACGGATCCTTATCATTTAATATAGATTATCAAGTATTGAGTACCAATTTTCAATTCGTACCTATTTATTACATAGGTACCTGCAATCTGTCACATAAAAATAATTAAATAATGGTTTATAATTTGTTCTTATTTATTGTTTTTTCAACGATTTTGGTATAAATGTAGGTACATACATACATTGTTATTTTTAAGATAGGAAACATAAAAATTATAAGTATTATTATGTACTTAATAAATCAAAAAAGAAACTAAAGCAACCAGCGATAGTAAAGATGTAGTTTTTTTTTTTAATTAAGGTTTTGTTTTTACTGTACCCAATTGAAAAATTTTTGAAATTTAAAACTAAAGCCGTGAAATAGGGTGTAGAACACATTTGAAGCTATGTAGGTATGTTACTCCCTTTTTTTAGCAACTAAGCGATAAAAATGGTTCTATCTTATGTTTTTCTTTTAAATAGAAGGATACACTTTAAGTGGACTTTTGAGAGGTAGATATTCTGATTTTAATTTGGCCATAATTTAATTTAAATTAAAATTAAAATCGCATGTATGTACACTAGTTAAGAAAAATTCTAGGAACAAGATTTTGTATTTTTTTGTCAGCGGTTTTTGTTTTATGTGTGAGATGAGACAGAAAGCTTTTTTTTAATTTTTAAAGGTTGTAATTTACTATATAAGAAGGTTTTATAATACAAATTCTATATACTACTGAAATAAATCAGCCAAGTAGAAGACTTAGCATTAAGGATTGGACTTGTTGAATTATTGATTCAAAATAGCTTTTTATGGCCTTTAGTCCTATAAATTGGCGTTTCGTTCGGCTTACTCACTTGAACTCATCAGTGACATAGTGAGGGCTTTGTCATACGCAATTTATATTAAGTTCAGTTCAACTTACATGAATTTTTCAACGAAAATCCACTGTAAACTATATCCAACAAGATTAGAATTCCTAATCATTAAGCTGGAAGTTTTTTTTGCCCTGGGCCAGGCATAGTTTCTATATAAGAAGGTTTTATAATACAAATTCTATATACTACTGAAATAAATCAGCCAAGTAGAAGACTTAGCATTAAGGATTGGACTTGTTGAATGTAATTTACTCGGAACTTTTTTGAGTCAATCAAATCGCCAAAATCACACCTAATAATAAAAAAAAACGACTTTTTGTGATCCCTTCATAGGTACATATATGTTTATTAGGGTGGTCCTTATATTGTTTTTTTTTTTGAAAATCCAACTTGGATAGGCATCAAATGAAATGAGAAAATCAAATTTCCTAATTTTTTTCAGATTTTTATTTCACCCCCCCTGGTCTCCCTTTTCCCACTTCAAGGTACAAATAATGGAGTTAGGGTGATTCTTATAACACGCGAAAAAAAATCAGAACTTATAGATTAGACTGAGACGAACAAGAAATTTTATTGGAGGGGGGTCTTTTTCCCCCCGTTCAGGCGGGAGGGGTCATTTTCTAAAAATTTGACCCAAAATAGAAAAAAATTATTAAAAAACAACGGGACCACTTACAACGGCGTGCTTTAGCTTTTTTTAAAGCCATGAATCCAGTCTCTAATATGTTTCTTAAATCAAGGTTTTTATTATAAATAGTTTCTGAAAAAAATAATTTTCAAACGTACAACATCATTATTTTTGTTTTTATTTTAGAGTTTGAAAATTATTTTTTCCAAAACTATTTACAATAAAAGCTTGATTTGAAAAACATATTAAAGACTGAATTCATGGCTTTAAAAAAAGCTGTAGCACGCCATTGTAAGTTATTAGTTATTTTTTTCAATTGGAAAATTTTCAAAAATGTTAAATATGTTAGTCTTCAAATCTGCATACTTATATTAACCATGCAATAAATATTTGGAAGGAAGCAAAAGATATATGTACATACCTACGAAGAGATTACAAAAAGTTGTTTGAACTTTTTTCTAAAATAACGGTGAAAAGCCACAAAAACAAATAGTCTCAACAAGTCTAAAATGATCATTATAAGTTGGGATATTGGTGATAAAAAAACATTATTCATTGAAGCTTGAAGATCACATATCTCAGGTAAAACTAAATATTACAACAAAAACAAGGTGACTTAAAGCTGAATACACAAGTCACCTAACTATAGTTCCGAACATAAAGTTCGGACCGAACATAAAGTACGGAGATTTTCTCACTTTGACAACCTTCAAAAATAAAAAAAATGCTTCGTGTTTCATCTTATACCACAACTTAGTACCATGAATACAAAATTAAAAACAAACATTTTGTTTTCCTTAAATTTGTTTGAATGGTTGAAGTTTGACGTCTGAGTCCGAACATTAGAATTGTATTTATTTAATTAATTAAAAACAAAAAGTAGTTTTTAAATTATTTTATAGATTTTAAAGTTTAGTCTACACATAATAAAAAAAATAAAGAATACTTTTTGAAAGTGAGCGGCAGTTTGTTGTTAAGCTTAATTCAAACAACAAATACAAGAAATTATTTAAGTCTTAGTATAGATAATATACAGTGTGTCCCGGACCTGAGTGGAAGTATTTTAGGATGTGGTTCTTGGGGTTATTCTGAGAAAAAAAATTTTTGGGGGGAAAGTTGTATCTCCCCTCCCTGAGGCAGGCAAAAAAAAAACATTAAAAGTCAACGAAAACACATCTTATAATGTGCTATAGTTTTTTTTTTGAAAGATAATACTCCATTCTTGCATTTGGATTTCAAATCAAGTTGTTTAAGCGAATAGGTTTCGAAAAATTAAATTTCAAAGTCAAAATTCAAAAAAAAAAAAAATGTGATTTTTTTTCTTAAGTCGATATTTTTCAAAATTTTACGTAATAAAGTGCTTTCTTGTGTTCAATATTTAATGCCCTCATCATTTATTTAGTCCATTACCGAAAACCAAATGCAAAAATTTTCCTTAGTTTTTGAGAAATTAAGAAAAACAAAACAAGGTACTTTTACCAAACACACAACAATTAAACGCAGTTCTCCTCCGTATCGTAACCGGACTTCCAACGCACAATAATACAAATAAAAGAGAAACAGTTTTGTATCTTTTTGTTGCTGTATGGCGATGAGACGGACACCAAACACCAATATATTCAAAATGCACCTATGTATACCTACAAGTGCGTTCATTCACAAAAGAAAATCAAAGCACAAATTGAAGAAAAAAAAATGTATCCTTTCTTCGCTCTATCTACATCTACATATCTACTCGTATGTATCTATGTATATCTCTAAGAAAAATACAAAAGGATTTATTTGAGACTCACTTAGCCGAATAGAAAACCAATTACTGTGTGAAAAGGAAATTATAGCTTCATGAGCGGCCACTGGATTTGATTGGTGCGACTGTCGTTTGAGCAATGCTCGGTGTCCCCTTCTATTTGTAATTATTCAATGACAATATACTTTCCCCGTAGTTGAAGAAAAGCAAAACCAAAATTGACGATCTCTTGATTTATTGTGGCGTGTAAACAAATTATTTGAACATTTCCGAAGAGACTTCAAACTTTTTCCCGATACTTCAACGCAACCTAAAAGTTCTGCAGAACCTTTTTCAGCCCAATATTATATTTTTTCATTTGTTACGCTATTAGGCCAAAGACAAATGTCATTTTGGAGACCAAAAAATTCGGCGTGCTCTTGATTCTGATTTATCAGGTTTTAGAAAAAGACTTAAGAAAAGACGCACCTGAAAAAAGCTCATAACCAATAAGAAAATAGTCGTTAAGTTGATAGTTGAGCAAGAGGAAACATTAGCAGAAACACAAAAAAGACTATTGGAGTTAAGAATAGTGCACATGGAAAATGAGAAGAGTAGAGAAGCTGCGAGCTTTGTATAAAAAACTGTCCAGTTACGTGCATGCACTCAAAAAATAAGATAAATGCAGATGTGAATTGATAATTGAAGGAAATTATTTCAAATTTGAATTAACGAATCAATGTTACCTATTACCTTTTGATTATAATGTTCCAGTCCCCCAATTTATTAAATACATTCAAGCAGAATTAAACAAACGCATTATTATTATTATTTAATCATTACCTCTCCATAACCCTTTTTTATGTTCTTATTTTTAAGACTTCCATTTGGTCATTATTTTTTGTTGAGCGGTATTAATTCACTCGTCGGAATTCGAAATTCCATCCATTGTGGAGGCCCCTGTTTTGTGGAGGCCAGAGGCTGTAGCCCCGGCTGCCCTTCCCTAAATCCGGCACTGGGGAGGGGTCTATCTCGCCCCGTGTAGGAGATAGGAGCAATTTTAGAAAAAAATTACTTAAAATAAAAAAAAAAATTATTAAAAAAAATACTTAAAATTAAGTACTATACCGTTTTTGTAAGCCAGAAGTCTGTTTTTTAATCCTAAATTTAAATTAAGTTATTTAAGTCAATATTTTTAAGAAAATCCGCATGCAAACTAAAAAAATTGATAAGAAAAAAATGAAAAAAAAAAATCTGTTTAGACCATTTTTTTTTTCAAAATTGTGAAATGAAAAGCTAAAATGGCTTTTTGTAGTCAATGCTAATATCAATTTTGAATCGAACACAAAAAAACCAATTGGTTTTAAGTTTCTTAGTTCTTGCTTTTTATTATTTTTTTTTTTTTGGTTACTTACATTTAGTCCAAGCGGCGACCGTAAGATCACTTAGCACCATTGGCGTAGGAAGGAATTTTCTCTAAGGTGGGCAACCAGTCCAAACCAAACCTTATCATTAAACAATTTTTCGGTACAAATGATTCCTCAATAACTATGTTTTTATTTGGACTTGAGCATTTAATTAATTCCCGAATTTGTTCAAAAGAGAACTAATGAATGAAGCCGACAACGACACGTCAACAGTAAAGCAAATTAACAGTCATTAGAAGTGCTACCAAACTCAACTCTGCAACTATCGTGCCGATTAGTCAATTCGCAACATTCTACTCCCCCGGAGTTGACCAGATTTGCACTGGATTCGCATTCGCGTTTTTTCTCAATTAGTACTCGTCGAATGAACTATATTATCGATTCCGAAACTTCCCTACCATTTTCCGAACTATATTATCGCTTTTGTCATTTATTGACATTTCAAACGTAACACGCAATCTCAAGGGGTGTTCAGACATTCCTCACGTCAAAATGAGTCGCCTCACATGAAGCCTGTCTAAACATAATCCTAAAGTTGTAAACAATTTATTTCTTCAAAAAGAATGTTAAATACTTTACTTTAACTAAACTATACTTTTAAATTCAGAATTATGAGTGTAAATTTACATTTCTGTGTTATTCATCATGATTTTCTGACAAATAAAGAAAAACAATAGCAGATTCACGACAAAATTGGCGCGGATATAAAATGGGAAAGTTTGTATGGAGA
Organism: Dasysyrphus tricinctus; assembly: GCA_963921185.1. NCBI lineage: Eukaryota > Metazoa > Arthropoda > Insecta > Diptera > Syrphidae > Dasysyrphus > Dasysyrphus tricinctus. Next base: position 88,134,922 of record OY992530.1, read on the forward strand.
GCGAATGGTTTGCGGTTTCACTAATATCAAATTTGTTGAATAAAATGTCAGTGGTGCAGATAATGTTACCGACAGTCATTCAATTTTCAATCTCAAATTGACTAATAGCTAAAATCTCGAAAATGAGTTGAATGGTTGCAAAAGCTCATTCGCCGTATTCACTAATAGAGGTGAATGTCTTACGATGCATCTATATTAAAAATGAATGGTTTTGGGTAAAATAAGTTCCCAACCAAGTTTTTATCCGCTGCACTGCCGATAAACTTCTATCACAATCGGTGCAACTAACCGGAAACGGCAATGCGGCCTTTTGTAGTTTGTATATACATTTGAAAATTTCCAATATGTTTTTTGTTTTATTGTCAAGGTTTATCTAATAACTCATTAATTCGAACATATTTTTTCATAATCTAGACTTCGGCACTCAGTGCTATATTGAATTCATTTTAAAACATCTTTAAAGTTATTGATAAAATTTGTCTGCAGTACTCATATATAATTTGACGAAGGCGACAAATGAATGGGCCAATAGAATATTTTCAAACCGCCTTTTGAAGTTAAACTTTTTTTGTGTTGTTAAAATTGCTGTCATCTGTGGTTAGGTTTAATATGGATTAATATGTTTGTCTTATTTTATCTCGTGTAGTATGTTATTGCTGTGTCGAATAGTGCGTTTGCTTTAAAAGTTAACTTGTCGTTAAGTAGTTTGTCCTGTTCTGTTTTGCTTGCTCTGTAAATTTCGTTCTCTTCTAGTGCGTCTAGTACTGCCGTGTTAAGAAGAAAAAACGTATCTGTATTTTGGGCATTTCGAAATAAATGCGTTTTTGTGTTTATGTACGTAGCTTTTTTATTTTTGGATGAATTTGTTCCACACTTTAAGGAAATGATAAGTTATCAAATTATTAATTTTTGGTCAAAAACTCATTTAATTATATTTAATAGAAGTCTAGTTAAATAACTTTCATCTTAAGACTATGTGCCATATCTGCAAGTAAATAATTTTCATTTCTGGATCTACGAATATTTGTTTGGTACTTACGCTTATTTTTTTTATGAAAATGCAGATACGTCAATTTATCTTAAAAAAAGCATGGTTTTTTGTACATACGTCATATTTAGAAAGCGTTTTTAACCACGAAAAAGGCAAGATAGTGATTTTATTACTAAACAATAAAATAATAACCCTACCAAGGATGTCAAAACTGGCTCTAACTCAAAACAGCCAAAATGCCAGTTACGTTTTTTCTTCTTAACACGGCAGAGTAGTCTTCCCTTTTTACATTGTATTTATAAACTTTGATAGCTGTCCTACTCCAAAAAGTTCTTTAAAAACTTTGTTCACCCTTGTCCTAAAGTTGTCTTACTTGGACAACGGCATCGGTTTTCTAATATTTGACGAACTTTGCATTTTATTTAATTAAACAAAGCATATTTCCAACTATTAAGAACTTTTAGAAACTGTCGAACTACTCAACCGTCAAATAAATTTAAATTCAGAGTATAAACATTACCTATTCAATTTGATTTTTGATTCAAAATAGCTTTTTATGGCCTTTAGTCCTACAAATTGGCGTTTCGTTCGGCTTACTCACTTGAACTCATCAGTGACATAGTGAGGGCTTTGTCATAAGCAATTTGTTTTAAGTTCAGTTCAACCTACATGAATTTTTCAACGAAAATCCACTGTAAACTATATCCAACAAGATTAGAATTCCTAATCATTAAGCTGGAAGTTATTCAATTTGATTTTTCCTTAAAACAGAGCTTGTCTTTTGAGTCATTTATTGAAAAGAAAAATAAATGCTTCCACTAAAATTTTGATCGCATTTTGAAAAGAAACTTCAAAATATGAATTTAAATATTGACCATTGAAAACAAATCAAAGCTGCATTCAAAAAATAAAAGAAAAAAAAACTTGATTAAAAAATCTACCTGGGTACAAATTATAATATTTTTATTCTCCAACAATCTTCGGTCTCGAAATGGGATGCCAAATCTAGTGTATTGCTTTCGCCACAACACTGTTGCTGAAAAGTAAATTTGTTTTTCCTGACGTCTCCTTTTTGATACTCGTATAGGTTTTAAAGGAATCTCATACTTTTGTGAAAATTTTTCTATTTCAAACCAAATTTTAAAATCATTCCTTAATGTTTCAAAGGAATGGACTTTATTGTCTGTAGAGTGTAGGTACTTGCACAGAAAAAGTGTATTTTGATCCAAATGTCACCCAATTGCCCTAAAATCATCTTTTTCCGGAACAGTAAAAAAAAACTAAAAATTTCTGATTTTGTTGAGGTTTTTTAATTCTTCCACATTTTACTGTTCCGCAGGCAATAAGTAGACAACTCGCTTTAGATTTTTTTATAAAATTCCAATTATTCGGTTTGATTTGTCTGTTACAGAGCAAATACTATCTACGTTAAGTCTGAGTCGATGACAAACGAGTTAATACATACCGAAACAGAACCGTAAGCTTTAATTAAAAAAAAAAACCAAATCGAATTACGTTTCGGTTCAGGTTTCAAATTTGTCAGATGTAGCGATTTATCGCCAAACAGACGATTTTAAATTTCATTTGGTGGCATGAAAATCGATTTGGCGACGTACACAAAACAGGCAATATTTTTAGCTTTTGGTGATTTTAATTTTTTGAATTCAAATCTTTTTATTTTTTCCAAGTTTTTACTTGAACTTAACATTCGTTTAATAGTTTAAAATCTGAACGCACTCCAATTATCTTACATTTGGTGATTCCGCTTTTTAAACCTTAAAGCCTACTCATCTTCAAAATTAAGATGGGCAAAAATTGCTTTTATGTGACGACCAACTGTAACTGTAGGCAAAATTTAAATTTTCGTGTCTGAAATTTCATTCACATTTGTTCAATCTTGCTTCTTGGGTGGGTTGTAGAACCAGAAAAGTTTAAATGTCGATTTTTCTAAGGTGGGCAGTTCATTTTTTAAGGTGGGCACTGCCCACCTCCGCTCCCCCTTTCCTACGCCCATGCTTAGCACATAAGGTAAGAGATTCTAATAGCACTTAATCGATAGATCTATCTGAGAAAAACCCAACGCAAATGGGTTGCCTAGAAATATTTGGGTGGATGGCGTCTTAAATGGGCCACTTCCGGTACGTTTTTTCGACCATGACTTTGCTCGTCAAGTTAAAGGCTTAAACTATTCCTAAACTGTAGAGCTTGACGAGACAGAAAGAAAAAATATAGGGTTACCTAATCTTATATGGGTGGATTATGTTGGCAACCCTCTTTCAAAATCACTTTTTTTCATCCATAACTTAGCTCATCGAGTTAAAGGTTAAAACTGGTCTCAAATGAAAGATCAGATGGTGCTGAAAAATTGGTGCATGTACGTGGCAACCCTATTTGAAGGAAAAAATGTAAGAAACACGTTATTTCTCATTACTATTTCTATTCTTTGAGTTCGGTTATTTGTTGCATACCAAATTAAAGGTTAGGATCTGTAGAAAATTAATAAGATAACCTTTAGTAAAGTCTTCCAAACGTCACAAAAACAAATTAATATGGCAAACTTGAAAATTTTCACAAGAAACTCAAGTAAAAGAAGACCATAAAATTACAGCTTACACTCTACTCTATTTGAAAAATATAGGTTGCCCGTGCCCATCAACTAGGTGCATGACCCTGGCAACGCTGTTTTTAACCAAAAAATATACCAATAGGCGTTTTCCTTTGGAGGTGGCGAAGTACTTGCAAGTACTTTAGCAGCTTTTTTCAATGGAACACATCAAACTGCTTTCACATGTAAAATGTATCTACTCGCGCTTGAGAGCATGTGCAGTTGGTAGTACTAGATTAGAGTTTTCATCTACTCGTAAGTACTTCGCCACCTCCAAAGGAAAACGGCTAATAACAGTACCTTTTCAACTAAAGTGTATAGAATTTAATAATGTTTGAGTTTAAAATACGCATCAAATTAAAGCTCACACTCTACTCTATTTTAAAAATTTAAATTGCCTGCACTCAAATAGGTGCATAGCCCTGGCAATCCTGTAGACACTATAAATAAAAGAAGAAATACAAATAAAAAATAGAAAAAACCAAAGGAAAATAACATTTTTATCATAAAGAAACTTCACTTATCATGACTGATTTAAACAATGTTTCCTCGAAATCTTTTTATTTTCACACATTTTAAGTACTTTGCTTCGTTAAGTGCCTTTTTAAGTAAGTTTTGTTTATATGTAAGTATTTATTTAAGTATGGCTACTTAATTATATATTTAATTAAAGGTTTGAAATTAGGGTTTTCAATGGTGCCAAAAAAGTGTATGCCATCACTGAATTTTTAGAGATATCGCTGTACAAAAAAAGTAATTTTTTTTTTAATATTTCAAAATGTGTTTATAGTAGGAAAATAATTTTAGGAATATCGAAAAGTCTAGAAATGTAGCTTTCATTTGAAGCCAATATCATTTTCTTACATATCCCAGATCGGAAGATATCAACAAAAAGCTAAAAAAGCTCCATTTGCAGTTGCCAATTTCAAGCTCAAATATCTCATATCTCCAATGACAGATTTTGAAAATATTTCACTCATATAACAAGCTCAATATAAGCTATCATTTGATACCAAATTCATTAGTGTTGACTCTGGGCCGAAAATGCGAGCAATACCCTTTAAGAACATTAAACAATAATTGTTAGCATTTTGGACCAAAGGGGAGTTGGTGTGGTTATATGTTCTTTTTCTAAAGCTTTTTTATTTCAGAACTACCTTCAACTACCCATATTTGTTTGGTTGTAATTATGGTATCCTCATAATTAATTTTCCAGCAATTTACATATTTATGTTAGGAAGACGTTAAGCGTATCTTTATTTTCTTAAAAATATTTACTTTTGAGTCCTACCCACACAATATTAAGTTCATAACTTCTCAATTATACAAACCTACCTTCCTACAGACTGCTATTACTTGTCCTTGATTTCTATGAATTTTACTCTCGCTCTCCGAGTAAAATTAATTAAAAACCCTTTTTTAATTTGAATTTGAACTTCTTTTGCACAATTGCTTTAGTTTTTATAATTATTGTTTTAAAAACATACCTAGTTTTAATTTAGTTTTTGATTATATTTTAGTTTATTCTTTTGTATGCTTTCGCATAATTAAAACAATCTTTGGGGTGGTATAGCGTAAGGTGTTCAAATTATAGGTTAAGCTTTTGTCTGTATTCCGCAGTAGCATTTGGTCAGGGTATGTTGGACCGTTTGTTTCTCTAATTACATTTTTAATGTGTAACATCTACTCACTGGATTTAAAGGTTTTAAAAAAAATCCAATTTCCGTGTAACTCATTCCTTCCGGTTAAAAGAAAAAGTCGTTTTAATTTGAAAATTGTATGCAATGGTTATTTGAATTTTTGTATCAATGTTGAGATTTTGACAGATGATAGAAGTTATTGGGTTGAATATGAATTCAAAAAATTAGGATCCTAGAATGCCGCTAAACGGAGATAACGGCAATATTTGAGCTCTTTCGCTTATGAACTCATATTCTTTGAATTGATGCATGGATAATGGATTAGTTTGGTTTTTATTATTTTCAGATATAAATAAAATGACGGTAATATTCATACCTCATTTACTATCCTAGAAAATGGCTTATAACATCGTTAACTGTTTTTTGAATACTCACAAATGTAAAATGAAATATGGTGTTTTTTGTCATGCAAATTGGGGGTAGTTTTGATTTTTTCACTGCTCTGTTTTTGAGGGTGCGTAATCTGAATCTGATATTTGCGACTAAAATTTCGTGACGCAAAATAAAACAAAAAAATGATACAAAAATGCATTTTCTTGAAGTTTTTCACTTCGGACTAGAAAACTATCAATTATTCGTAAGTTTCATCAAAATACAATTAAATGTATACACTATTTCCAACTAATCTCTGTGCAATTTTTTTTCTGCGACACCCCATTTGGAGTCTAGCTTTAGTTGAAAATTCACGTATTTTTACTGCTTCCGAAAATCCACTTGAAAACACTAATTAATTACTTTGTGTGACAAAACGATAAATTTTTGAATTAAACATGAACCAAGGGATACTTTCCTGATGGTTTTTGATTTGCTGAATTCGGGTCTTCCCTAAGAATTGCTGTAGCTTGTAATCTTTTAGAGATATTTGAAACTAAAATTTTCAAGAAACATGCGTTTTTGATGCAAATTTGGCTTAATATTATTTCTCGAGACAATTTTTCGGTAGGGCTGGTCACGATACAAGAAAAGTCTCGGTATCGGTATCGGAAACCCAAACTCGATACCGATACACTATTAGCTCCAAAGCTTCCAAAGCGATACCGTACTTTTAGGACCGAAATATACCGAGTTTATCGGTAGTATTGTTTGGTATTGGCAGATAAAATGAACCTATTTGTTAATATTATTATAAATTTATTACAAGCAACAACAAAAAAAAACATTTAAATCGGTTTTCTGGAAGTGGCTTTAACGACTTGCATGAAATTGTTAGAGTTTGTTCTTTTTAGCAAAGAGAAGGTTTAGAAAATAATTGAAGTGAAAACCGTCCACTGGCACGCCCTTTCACTCTCGGAACTATAAAAGATTTTAATAACATTTTCAAATTTGGTCCTTTTTAGCTGGGTGAAGTAACTTTATTGAAATCAACCCACGCCTACTTTTTCTTATATCCTGATTTCCCGAAAACGGCTCCAACGATTTTTGTATCAATTTTACCAAACCATTTTTTACTTGCGATATAGGTACTATAAGGCAAGTTTTGGATTCGTACAAAAAAAAATTTTGAGAAACAATCAAACATGATATTATGATGATAGAGAACACCCAAAAAGTTGGTGGCACGATTCTGTCCGTCTGTCTGTCTGCTCGTCTACAGCCTAAACGCCTTGATCGATTTTCTTCAAACTTGGTACATAGTGGTTTTTGGTGGTTATGCCCACACGTTTTTTCGTTTTTTTTAGAACCAAAATTAACGGTACCTGCCATACAATTTCTTTTTAGCAATTTTACATAATTGTATTTTTCTCAAAAACGGCTCGACAACTTTTCTTAAAAAAAATTCAATAGATTTATTTTAGTAATGGGTTCCTTTGGGTGGAAAACCATTTTTCAAAAATGGTTATTAATGGTACTTCCCAAAGAACCATTTTTTTAATTTTGAATTTTTTTTCAAAACAATATAACAGATTTTTTTTTATACAGAAGCTTCCAAAAAATATAAATAGTTTTGTGTACCAAAATTTTTTTGATTTTTTAAAAATATTTAAAAATTTTTTTTGGAAAATCAAATATTTCGAAAATGACATGATCGATTTTTTTGAAACTCGATTTTTAAGAGTTTTTTAGTACTTTCTAAAATATTTTTAGAAAAAATTTTACATTTATGAAAAAATAACGGTACCTTCCATACAAAAGCTAAAAAACCGCAAAGGAAAATATTTGTTTGCTTAAAAACGACTCCTACGATTTTGCTAAAACTTTTTCTTATACTAAAGTAAGTAAGATCTTTTACCAAAAATTATAAAATTTTTCATTTAGCAACTATTAATAGTACCTGTCACAGAACGTATTTTTTCTATTGTGAATTTTCTCGTTATCGGCTGAACGGATTTAGATGAATTTTTTATATACAAATTTCAGATAAGATTTAATAATAATGCATTTCAAATTTTTCAAAAAAAAAGTTTTTGGATTTTTAAAAAAAGTTTAAATTTTTTTTTTTTGAAAATTCGATACCTCACAAACGGGACAATTTTTTTTTCAAATTTTGTTTTTAAATACACATAAATATATACTTTAGATTTGCATACCAAAATGTATTCTAAAAAATGTTTTAAGAATTTTATATATACAAAATTATTTTTTTTAAAAAACCGCTGCAACGATTTTCAATTTTTTTTCCCGTACAATCATATTCAATGAAGAATCAAGATAGCATTCTCTTTTTTCACCTCAAACTGTCAAAAGAGTTGTTTTAGCCAATTTAAATGTCGTATTTCATGCTTCTCTACATTTTTCTCTCATAATTTCCATGTTTTTAAATACAATTTTCTTAAACCCGCAGTGTATTGAACATAAGAGCAAGTACGTGCGACCCAGTCGTGCATTTTATTTTATATTCTCAACGCCTGGGCAATAGGAACAATTATTAAATTAACACTCAGCGGATGGTGTTTGACACACAATAGAATTCAAACAATCATTGTAGGTTTTTAATGATAATTCTGATCCTTCAGTCAATCATAATAAGTTACCACCTTTTAAAGAAATAAATACAAATACTTATATCTAGGCTTCTGTACTAGAAGTATGATAATTTAAATAAGTGACAAAGTTTTGTCTGTGTTTTTTAACTGACCTTAGATCATGAGTTTGATATTTTGATGAATAGAGCAAACACAGACTGTATGCATGCCAGATCCACCAGCTAAAATGCAATTCTTTGGGCGTAGAGATGCAAAGGACGAGTATTCAATTTGTATTTCTGGGTATCTTGAATGGAACATTTTTTGTAACTCTTTTAAATTACAGAGTACTAGTCGATTTTGTGTTTGAACTTTAGTACCGTCGTCGTTACGTAATGAAATTAAATCCTTTTTTCCTGGCATTGGACTGTTCATTTCATCGTCATTATAATCATTTATCACACTTGACTCTACTTCAGAAGATAGTTCATGGCCTTATAATCCCATTATATTAGCAAATCAGTTCAGTTAACGTTCTAATAATAATTTAAAAATCTATTAACTAACGATTCAATAGCTTACCAATTGTAGGTAATGATAATATTCCTTTCTCAGCAAAAAGATTTTTTGCTACTCGTACTATATGCTCACTCGCACCCATTACTTCAACAACCTTATTAACGATCCAACTTGACGGCAGTAGATTCAAAATTTGTACGCGTAAGGATCTGCTTGTTTCATCGTCATTAAATTTATCACTCAATCTGTGAATAATATCAGAAGCATTTGACTCACTGAATTGATAATTCAAATTGTTTCAACTCCTAATAATTTTCTGGTAGAACCATAATCAGTGGCGTAACCAGGAATTTGTTCTGGGGAGGGGGGTTCTGGGCTTCAAACTATGATTTTTTAGGTAGAAAAATATAAAACAAAACATTATGTACGGTGTCCGGTAATTCGTCAATGATTTATTTTACGTAGGTATGGGGGAAAACTTTATTATTATAATTTGACAATTCTTTTCTCAGCAAGAATATCGACAATCTTATTGGCATCTGTTATACGATTGTTACTCACACTGACTTAATCAACCTGTATATAATGTACCAAAAAAAAAAACTTAAAGGAGCAAAGAGAAGCAGGGCGGTAAATGCGTACGGGCTAGAGCAGTGTTTCCCAACCTTTTTTGTGCTATGCCCCACCAAAACTTTTTCATAGTTCGTATGTCTCCCCAAAATTGTATTTATACAATTTTTAACATTAAAAAAAATTTAAATGTTCACTAAAAACTTGAATGATTAAAAAATAGGAAGAAATCACCAGAAACAAAAAAATCTTTCTTTTGAGTCCGGCGATCAATTTTCCAGATGTTCAGAACGATATTGACATTGACGTCTCACTCTGATCTCTGGGAAAAAAGAGATGGCCAAGTGAGGCAGAGATTTTTAATTTTTTTTTTTAATTCCTGCCGCACCTAGGAATGAGATAAAAAGAGAAGTCAAAGTGAGTCAACTTACTTGGCGCTGTTCTGAACACCATCCAATAAATCATAGATTCTCCGTCAAAACCTCGCAAATCTTTGAACGCCATTTTAATGTATTTCCGATCAAAACAAATCACTGAATTCAAATATCAATGTCTCGTAATTTAATTGTGTTATGGTTTCTTTTGGCTCTATCAACCAGTTTTAAATAAAACTTTTAACGATCAAGGAATTCCATTTTATTACATTTTTTGACATGTCTATGCTAATGAAGTAGTGAGGGAGATGAATGTAGATAAATATTTTATTTTGCTATCATGAAGTCATGAATCCTATCGGGAAAGATGAAAAATGGAAAAAAACTAAAATTAAATGAAAGGATTAAGAAATATAGACAAAGACCTTATAATAAATGTAAGTATGCACTCAAGAAGAAGTTTGAATAAGTTGTGATACATCCTTGCGATAATGCAAAAAAATCAATAAAATTTATTGAGAATACTTTTCAGATGATCCATTCATTTTGCAAACTGAATTGTTTGCGAACTATCATTACTGAAAAAAATGCAACAACAACACTAATGGGAAGTGAATGTTAAACAAAAATCCCATTTAATCCAATTGACACAGCAAAAACCTTAAATTTTACTCACCCATATAAAAAGGGATAACATTTAACTGGGATCAAATTTAACCAGAATTTTAACGCAATTGGCACACGGCCTTAAATTAGTTTTTTGTGTCTTTTAGAACGGACTTACCAGGTTTTCACAGAAAGCCGACGGAATATATTTATATATGTATAACGGTTTCAGTCACTTCACATTTTTGGAGCCAATGACACCTGTCAAAATGTGTGTTGCAAATATCAATACGGGCACCCAAATATCTTATCGTTTTTATATTTTTCCTTGAAGTTGCTTTTTAAATGTATCTACTTTTTCAAAAACAATCGACTAAATTAACTCACGAATAAGGCTTTATGACTGTTTACAAATTTTCATTTTTGGTTTGTTGCTTAACAGAATCAAAAAATTCCGCAAATCCTTTCAAACATTTTCAAGAGCCTTCTTACTTCAGTGTGAAGTATAAGTCCCCATGGTTTTCAATTTGTTCCTTCCAAAATAGCTGAGAAAACATTCACAGTTTGCACAAGAAGTCAAGATTAAGTCCAGGTTTATTTTGTAATTAATTGAGTGTGAGAGTAAGATCTTTTTTCTCCTTCGTACTTATTTAATTAAGAAATCTTAAACGTTTGAAATGCATAAGAATATAAAATTGCCCCCTTTCAAAATCAAATTGCCCCCCTGTGGGGCGTGGGCCCCACGTTGGGAAACACTGGGCTAGAGGCTAGCTATTCGGTTCAAAGTGGCGTAGTTTTTTTTTTTTTAATTTTATGATGAGATATTTTAAAGGGATGATTGAAGAACAAAAATCAACAGAAAAAATTAGAATAGCTGCAGTAATTCGAGAGAAAAAAAATAAAACGTGAAAAGAACGAAAATCCCCTACAAATTTGTATGGGAAAAGTATGGGCTTAGACCCACGTGTAAATGACCTCGGACAAAATTTTTGCTGGCCATTTTTTTTTTTAGGGCATAAACTTTTCAATTAAGGGGTGTCTGCTGTTAAAAACACAAACAAGAAGTTGCGATATTTATAATTTAAAAAAAATTCCATAATTTTTTAATACTTCTTTTGAAATACATGAGTTTATTTAGTCTAAGAGCCGACAGCAAATTTTGGGAGTGGAGGTATAACCAAAATTGGAGTATGAGGGTTTATAGGTACATGTATCTTGATATCAAATACCAAAGTCTGGCAGGATTTGTTTTCAGCCTTTGGGAGGGGTGGGGGATTAAAAAGTGCTAGATCCCCTGATTTATTTTGGGGGTATTTACCGTTTTAATTAATTTTTAAGAAAATTGGATATGATTCCCTGTCATTTTTTCTAAGTATAAACATAACAACTTTGACGGTCCGATTAATGGAACTCAAGATATAACCATTTTACTTGAACCTTATCATCCCTTTTTTGGAGATTTTCAGCAAAACAAAAAATCAACAAATAAAGTCTCCACAAAAACGCAAATAAGGTTTGTTTAAAAAGGTTAAATCATGGGTTCTATTTATCGGATCACCAAGATAAAAGTCTTGAGACTTAAGGAAAATGACAGAGCATCATATCCTATTTTTTAAATGTGCATTGAAGTGTTAATGACCCTACCATATAAAAAGGCAATCAAGCGGTTTTTAAACCCCCACCCCCACCAAAGGCTGAGAAAAAAAACTGCCAGACTTTCATATTCCAAATCACGATACATGTACCTATAATCCCTCATACCCCGATTTTGGTTATACCTCCACTCCTAAAATTTGCTGTCGGCTCTTGGTCTAATTGCTTTGTTACTTTTTTCAAAAACAATTCCTGTTTTTATTATCTTGAATGACAGTTTTTCGAAACCTTTCGAGGCAAAAATGAACCAGTCACAATTTTTTTTTTCTTTGCAAATTTTTGTGAACATTTTTCAGCTCTAGCTTTTCCATTTCCAAATAAGAAGATAATTTAGAAAATAAACTTTAGAATTTTCATTATTACGAGTGAAATATTCATTTTAGTTATTAATGGCAGTTTATTTACTAAACCTCTTATTATCTTCCAATTCACTTTTTGTGACTTGGTTTGGTACAGCTATGAGCCCTCCATATTTGAGAATAATTTTGGTCAATGATTCCATATACTTTGAACTACAGTTTAAACGGCAAAATACTTTCGTTTAACTTAAACTATAGAATGAACTCAGTTCAAATCCTAAACGAACACTGTGAAACCAAACATATTGTTGAACTTAAGTTTTTACCGAAATCAGAGTTTAAACTCCCACTGTGAAACCACGCTTGTCAAAGACTTTTTTAAAATGGCGGACAACGCATGGACGCTTTTTGTTCGAACTTTGTGGACTAACATTCTCCAATAAGTACCCTTTTAGAATCAAAAACAACATTTGATTATGAATAGTGACTAGACTTTGTTGGTCTAAGTCCGAAGTCCTCTTACATTTCGGTGAAATGTGTTAATTATTGGTGCGACGATTTATTTGTCTTGTCTTGTCAATCTTTTCTGAAAAGAATTTGGACAACCACATACCCACAACACAATAATAACAAATGAACAACTTTAATAAATTATACCAATAACAACAACATAAAACAAAAAAGAGACAGGCACACCAAACGACGAAGAACTAAGCTTTACAACACCAATAAGTTTTTTAAATACGCCCGACGATGGAATTTATTCCGAAACGCGTTGCGATTAATTTTTAATTTTTAATTTTAACTTTTCAAATTGTGTAATAAGTTGGAAAAATTTTTTGCAATAAAACGTTTTTATATAAAATTATTTAAAATTAAAACCTTTTTATTTCATAAATAAATATATCTACACAATTGGAGACAACATACCATAAAATGTACTATTCCTTTTGTTCACAAATTCATGAACGGTTATACTATCAGATCAAGCAGGTGATTGAAAATTTCCTGTGTTACATAAAGTTAAAGTGACTTTTGGTTGACAATTTTAAGCTTGGGATTTTGGAAATTTAAATTTCAAATTGATTAATAGAAATTGACTAATCCCGTCGAACTTATTCTGAAATACGTTGTTAAATTTCTATTTATTTATTTTAAAACAAATAATTGTGTTAAAATAAATTCTATGTGAATACTAAAAAAAAATTAATTAATAATTTTATATTTAAGTGGTGTTAATGGATAATATGCTGCGAAGTATACATCAATTAATATTGAATAATTTTGAATCAACAATATCAATATTTTATTAATTCAACACTTATATTAATACATGTACACATAATCGCTCCATTTAAGACGATAACACACAAACTTCAATATTTAATTTCATACACTCATAAATATTAAGACTAACTAGGTTAGATACGTTTTGTGAGTCCATCCAAACCCCTCGATATTTTATACTTCGTCCTATCAAAGTTGTAAAGAGAATTATTCTATTTAGGTGTATTTTCATTATTTTTGAGTTAACTTTCCATGAGTATAAATTGATTTTTGGTATATAGTAAAGTTAAAGTAGATAATATGTCCTATTTTCTAGCTTCAATCTAAAATCCAATCATATTGAATTCTTAAGAAATAATCAAGATTAGGCTTTATTGATGAAATTGAAATCATAAGGCCACAAATTAATTTATGAAACTACATTCACAAGCAAAGCCATTTAATCAAAAATATAAATAAAAAAAAATAAATTGGGTGGCGCAACAGCTCATGGAGAACCAGGGCCTAGTGACTTACAACTCACAACCATTCCTGTGTGCGTGTTTGTTGGCAGGAATGGAGGGGACCTACAGTTTTTTGCCGAGTCCGAACGGCTAAATGAGAAGCACTTTTTCATGACAAGTATACTCTTGGAGGATTTGTCAGTTCCTCGCAAGAGGCAGTACCTCGAATAAAACATTTCTGTTTTTAGGTGGCACGGCTGGGAATCGAACCCAAACCTTCGGCATGACAGTCCTACGCACTAACCATCAAGCCACGAGGTACTACTAATCAAAAATATAAATGTCTATATTTGATGACATGTTTTTGTAGGTACTTAAATATATATTTGATATTTTAATTAAAAATCCAATTTCTGCTCAAAATCAATTTTCGCAAAAACCTTCAAATTGTTATTGCTCATGCTTTCATGAGCTTTTATAAAGAAGAAAGTATTTAGAACAAATTTACAAAATCAATTTCAACAGAAATGATAACGCAAATTAATTTATTCAACTAAAACACAACTCTCGGTTATTTGTCTCTCATGATTTCGTTCTCGAAAACTTTCGCAATTTATAAAACACCCACCTCTTGGTATTCGGTATGATATGCCTATACGTACGAGTACTATTATATGCCCATAGAAAACATAAAATATTATTGAGAACAAACATTTCGATAAATTCCAATCTATTCCACCATTAAATCCAAATAACCTATACCCAACCCAAATACTTTGATGAACAACTAGGCTGGTGTGCAGCGATTTTCATAAAATGAAACGCAAATTAATTTCGACACAAATTGTCGAGCTCCACAAATTCCATAATTATCTTCTTATGACACTTAAGTAGGGTATCCATATCCATGTCCATAGTCGTTTCTATATTCGTTTATGATTGATAATCGCAAATTGTATACTTACGGCCTTCGGTGTAAGAGTTATTATAGGAAAGGCTTTCTTTCGAACACCATTTCAGGGTCTGGTCGGCTTGATGGCGAGTGTATGATGATAGAGGGAGATTTCAGCCATTGGCTTAAGAGGGTCGTGGATTGAATTCCAATATGGATGACTTGAAAATGAAAATCAAACGGTTTTATAGAGACGCGGAAGACCTACCATGTTTGGTGTGGCGACTATATGGAAGCGCACGAACATTGAAGGTGCCGATGGGTGGTGATTGGTGGTTCCGCCCTAGGGCTGCCACCGCACCACCATAGCGTGCATCTGATAATGTACTATAGACATCCACAACACATGTGGGGGGCTACTTTTGGCCGCAGTCAATCGATGGATGATGAAGGAAAGAATGGTGTCACGTAGTGTAACATATTTTTATAGCAGCCTCATAGAATGAATACTAATTAAAACTGAAGAAGAGCTTCAATTACGGATGAACAATGAAGACCATACAAAAAAATAATACTTACCAACTTCTGTCCCCCACTATGACACTTGAAAAGACTTTTGCTATACCTACCTACTCTTTGGTGACATTCCTTCGTCGTTTTACACCTCGCACCTATTGCCTACCATTTGGTATTTTGGCAGGTTGATTTCGAATTGACCACTTGATACAGCGAGTCTCTGGATTGTAAGTTTCGTCTAAATAAATAGCTTGACCGATAGCCAATCAATCACAAAGCAAATTGTCCACTCGTTCCGGTTAAGACGTGTCCAGTAATCAGTGTGATCAGAACATTAATTTTTTATTAAACGCAAAAAAACCATTTTTTTTAATTTCTTAAAAATGTTTTCGAAATTCTCAATTGTGCTTCTCGCTGTTGTGTGTGCCACCGCTGTTGCTCTACCACATCAGGATAATAGTGATAAGGATATAATTAATGCCTTGAATAAAATCGATAATGAACCATCGCTGCCACTGTTCGGGGGATTACGTATCGAACGGGTAGAAAATGGTCGTTCATTTGGTGAATCAAATTCTGGTGAAACATTCGAGGATCGTGCCGAACGTTATTTGGAATCGCACGAATTGAATTTGGCCTTCCCCGGTGAAGATGATGATAGCGAAGATGAATTCGCTGGACGTTCTGCTGATGGTAAGGGTGAGGGAATTTTTCTACTGCATGATAAGTTTTGTGTTGTTAAAAATCTCGTTTTGAGTGTGTTCTTGTAAAAGTGAAAGAATTAAGGATTAATTTTGTGGTACTCAGGTGATATTGGATAAATGCATCGAAATAATCATTTATTTCGTTTTTGCTTAAATTCAAGTGAAAAATTAAAAATTTTGAAAATAATCTTTTCTTACGTACATGTATGTGCTTTGAACATGAGCTTCACTAAGGGATATAAAATCATTCCAATTAGAAACCTTATTAAAGGTAAAAAAAACATACACCCTTATTTTGATTTTTCGTTCTGAATCAAAATTCGAAGTAGTCAAAATCATGTTCTGAATTTATTTCGAATTAAATTTTTGAATCGTCGGTATTAAAACCGGATTATCATAAGAAATCCTCGTCTAAGGAATTTCGAATCTCAAAATGATTTACGACAGCAAAGCACACTCCTTCCGAAATTATTGAAAACAAAAAATATTTCAAAAACTCACCCACAGTTTGAAAGGGAATGGATTGATACAAATTCAGAACAAGAGTGTTCCTTTACTACTTCAGAACTATTTAAGAGAGCCATGACAAGATGGTATTGTGCAGAAAAACCAAAACAAAAAAATCAGCTAAATGGCAATAAGACTTATATAGCCAGCATTTTTTGGCTAAATGACAAATCAATAGGTTCTATGTAGTTATTTCATCTCCTTGTAAGTTCGTCTGCTTATGTTTATCTTACAAGTTGTATGACTGTTTTCTAACAATTTTCCAAAGTAACCTCCTACTGAGTTTGAATACCTTAAAATTACGATTTCTTCAACTATTTTGTCCATAGGTCTTCAGTGTTTTATTGAATTTTTTTCATGACTTCTAAGAATATGCAATCACTTCCATTAACCAATTTTCAACAAATTTTAGGTAATTGTTTTATCACTCTTTTTGGAAATATTTTTAGCTTCAATTTTTTTTTTTGTGGCGGAAATTTTGTCACAAGTTCAGAACAACTTGCTTATATTTGAATTAACTTCCAATAACAGCCATAATGCGTTTTGCTCAGGAACAAAAGTTGATCTCATCAGTTAGGTGGTGGTTGTAGCCTTCTAAGATGCAAATTTTGACACGATGCTTACCAACTCATATAGAAATTCTCAGCATGAATACTTTGTGAAATCTTTCAGAATGTAAACAAAATATCAGTTTTGAATAACAGTGATAATTAGTAGTATTACTAGTAATAGGAGCAGTAAAAATAGTAGTGAAAGTTGGAACTGTAGTATAATTCTAGTATTAGTAGTAGCAAGAGCAGGGGTGATAGTTGTAGTTGTAGTAGAATTTGCAGTAGTAGTTGAAGTTACTGCAGAAGTAAGTACCTAGTTATGTTTTAGTTTTAGATTTTGTTCTTATCAAATCTGGGAAATTTTGTTTTCAAAAACGAATTCACAAATATATTTTTTATTATTTTTTTAGAAAAATAGTTTTCATGTCACCCCACAGGGAAACTTTTTTTCGATTTTGATTTTCTTGAACTGTATTTAATTAATTCGTTATTTATTCGTTATAAAGTTCAAATTGCATAACAACTAAATATTTTAAGGATTTTTAAAAAATATTTTTTATCTAAAAACTAAATATGTTTTAGATACAAATTCCCGAATACCAAAGCCCCGAAATGGAAAAAAATCCTGAATGCCAAAATACCGAAAGACAAAATCCCGAATGACAGAAACCCGAATACCAAAATCCTTAGTAGGTTAGTAATCGTGCGCGCGATTTTTAATATCAAAAACAGTACATACTAAGCCATTCGAGATTCTAGCCTTCAAAATATACTTTTTGTAATGTTTTTGTTTGTGCTTTTTGTGTACTTGTTGATTATGATATTCACAATGGATTGAGAAAGTTGTTTTTCTCCCTTCTATACCTAATTCATAATTCTTTTGATTTGGGTATGTTCGAAATTTTCACATAACATTTTTACTCACCCCAATTACGATTTACAACTATCAGTTGATATTGACAAATATTGAATTTTGATATTAAACACCGCGATTGATGAATGTTTTGATCTTGATTAATGATTTGATGTTGACCGTGAAGAGTTACTAGAATATTATTAAATTTTCTATTAATAGTTGGTCAGTTTTTAACAATTGACTTTTGAACTACCATATTTCAATGTTTTTCAATCATCGAATTGATAATTGACAATCATAAGAAGGGTGATTGCTTATTTCCAAATTTATTTTTTAGACAGTGTCAATGCTAAGGCGTGCGGAAGCCAAAAGCCATACAAAACAGTAAGATTTCTTTGAAAGTACTGAAATAATACTTGAAAAGTATTGGAATTTGGTATTCTATCCGGAATGTATCCGGAATTTTTTGGCATTCAGGAATGCTTCCATTTGGGATTCGGCTTTTGGGATTTTGTCCATCCAGGATTTTGTCCATTCGGGATTTCGGCTTTCCTGATTTTTTTGTCGGGATTATGGCACTCGGGATTCTGTTTTTTTTGCAATTCGGGATTTTATACCCTTTTCCTAATTATGTATGTGTTTCGAAAAGTAATTTGTCAATCTTTTCTACACCTCTGGCTCCTTACAGCTTTTTAGCACTGTGTAGAAGATTTTGAAAAACATATTATGTGAATCAAGTTAGCAGGACGTACAATGTGTAGATATTTATATATTTGATCATGATCCCCTGAGAAACATAGTAGACGATTGCTACAATCACTCCCATTACGAAACTGAAGACCGGAGTCATTTGACATAAACCATATAGTAACGATTACCGAATATGTGAATCTGCGGAGAATCGACAAAATACTGCATACTCAATTATTATCTTAAGACAAGTGAAATCTGTTGCGGATTACATAATCAACATGAATAATTCATAATGTTTAGTTAGTGTTGCGATTGCAATTGGAAATAAATTACACGAATGAGTCACACCCACACGTAGCTACTTGCTCTTATGTTCAAAAGCTTAAGGTTTCAAAAATTGTTTATACATAATATGTACATATTATGTTATTATGTAAAATATGGAAATTGTGAGAATATATATTTTTTTTTAATAATTGAATTCGTTTTTTAAATAGTAAAAATTGCAGTGTTTTTCAAAAAAAAATATTTTTATTTATTAAATATTTCAAATATTTCCTAGGTAGATTTTTGGTATGCGAATTTCAAAATCGTATTAATATCTATCCAGATGAAAACTATATTTTCAAAAAAAAAAAGTTATCAACCCGATTTTGGAATATCAGATTTTCAAAAATATATTTTTGAAATTTTTTTTATTATTTCCATATGCATATGTATATATTCATTTTGATTTTTTTAAAATAAAAATTATTTAAATCCGAAGGGCTAATAATAATAAAAAAAAAAGAAAATCAAAAATTTCTCAAGGAGGTACTGTTAATATTAGCTTAGTGATATTTTTTATATATTTAACTAAATTGTACACAGAAAAAATTTGATCAAAATCGTAAGGATTTTTGGCAAAAATTAGATTTCTTTCAACAGGTTTTAACATTTGAATGGAAGAAACAAATATTTTTGCATACAATTTTAAGATATTTGTTGATATATTCCTGAAAAATTCTTAAAAAGTATTAAGTACCAAAAAACGACTGATAATCAATCAAACATCTGATAGTACTTATTTTACAGGATAGAGTACAAATTAATATCTTTTTATTCCTCTGACAATTAACTATTCATTGTTTAATTGATGCTTGAAAAAGAGATTTTCGGCCCAACAATGCAAAAAATTATAAGAAATTGTTAAGTTTGAATGGGTACATTCCCATTTAATCTTGAATTAAAATTACTTATTAAACATGCCATATTTAGGCCTCGAGTCTCTACTTCATTTTGTCTGACTATGTATATACTTGTTCAAAAAAAAGTTATGCGCACGTTATGAAAAAAAAATTATAAATGTTAAATTTTTATTTTTTAATAGAGTTTTTAAACCATACATTTCAATAGGAAATTTAATTTTGAACAAAAAGTTTTAATTGTAAAATTGTCAAATTTGTCTTAGTTTTCGAGTTATTCATAACATAGCAGAAACGCATGGGTAAATTAAGTAGTATTTATGGCTTTGAGCATGCTTATGGGCCAAACAAACATATTCGATAATAAAAACCCTTAATTGTTCCAATTGTAGTACCTCGGGCCTGATGGTTAGTGCGTAGGACTGTCATGCCGAAGGTGTGGGTTTGATTCCAAGCCGTGCCACCTAAAAACAGAAATGTTTTATTCGAGGTACTGCCTCTTGCGAGGAACTGACAAATCCTCCAAGAGTATACTTATCATGAAAAAGTGGTTCTCATTTGGCCGTTCGGACTTGGCAAACAAAACTGTAGGTCCCCTTCATTCCTGCTAACAACACACACACAAAAATGGTTGTTTTACAAAACCTACTATTTAAACTTTTTGAGAGCTTCTGCACAGAAAATGATTAAAAACAGTCACATCGTTTTCCAGAAAATCGTTAGTCGAAAAATGGATCTTAAGAAAGTACCATTAAGAACAATTTTTTGAAAAATGATTTTCCACCCAAATTTTTTTTTAAATGGTTTTCCACCCAAAAATTATCCTCACTAAAATTAATGTAGGTAAGTATCTGTCAAATTTTGTTAAAGAAAAGTAGTTGTGGAACCACTTTTAAGAAAAATAAGATTTTGTAAAATTACTAAAAGAAGTATTTCATGTATTTTTGGTTCTACAAAAAAATGTAAAAATCCTGTAGGAAAAATCACCAAAAACCACAACGAAGTTTAAAGAATATCGATCCTTTTTTTTTTTTAAGCTGAAGCTGAACCGACAGACAAACAGAATAGTGAGAGTCACCGCATTGTTTCGCATAATTCATTTGGAATTTTTCTATTTTTTTTTTTATTCATTATGGTTTTCATCATTTCGCAGTCCACACTCAGCGCTTTCATTTTACGCTTTTGTTTAAAATAATTTTCAATCATTTTCGCAAAATTCATTTGGCAATTTCTTGTTCAACTTTTGTTTTGTTTAATTGTTTGTTATTGGTAAAAAATTGTTTGTTTCGCAAAATATCGTTTTGTTGTTTTATTTTCGCGAAATAACGCCAAGCCATTTCATTATTTTGCTGATTTATCGTTTTTCCATTAGATTGTTTGACCCTTCATTATATCATTGACTTGGTAAGATTTACCTTTTTGCCCGGTAAATTATGTTTTTCTTTAATCGCTCTGCTTAGTTGTTTAGTTCTTAATTGTTTTTCTCAGTTTTTATAACGGAGCATCATTATAAAACCTATGAGGCTCTTAAATCGATTATTAACAAAGATGTATACTGAGCATCAATGGATGTTCCTCAAATTTCTAAACACAAGACCAAGATAATTATGTAAAATTCACCATTTTGTTCAGCTGTTTTTCAATTGTTTTTCGAATTTTTGACTTCCATTAAATTAAATGCTTAAAATTTTGATCAAAAGTGAATGCTAAATAAAAACGAAAATCAAAAAATGCCAAAAAAAGATGCCAAATAGCAAAATGCGAATGAAAAAAAAGCAAAACAACAAAATGCCAAAGACAAAATTTGCTAAGCTTTAAAACACCAATAAAAAAAATTCTAAGTGAAAATTGTGAAATGAAAAGTGCAAATTAATCATTTACAAAACAAAACGTAATTTGCCAAACCTTAAATGCGGGAAAACGAAATGCTTAATAAAAGAAATACGAAATATAAAATGTCCAAATGATACTCCGCACAACGTTAATTTTCCAAACGTACTATATAATTTGACTGGATAGGTGTAAAAAGGAGTGTCAAATGTACAGTATCTTTTTCTGTAAAAATATAGTTCGTAAACTCAAATCAAAATTAATCTTTTAAATTGATGAATTTCAGAGAATAATTGAAAAATTTCACAAATGTTTATAATAAAAGTATCCATGGTGATTCTCCCCATATCACCGAAGATATAATATCTATCTGCCCCATACCAAGCTTTCTTGTTTTTTTAGTTTTTTTGTATTTATACAAAAAAAACATGTGTTTAATATTAATTTTATTTGAATAGTGTCAGAGTTAAGGGTCAATAAAAGTTTTCCGTTTTTTCCCTTAAGGGTGTAAAACTGAAAAAAAGGGAAAACTTTTTAACTTTGACAACTCTAAGAGGACCTTTGAATGATATGAAAAAATGTCAAATGTAAAAAAAAGATAAAAATAAATAAATTTCCTAAAGGATTTGATTTGATAACGATTTTTTTGTTCGAGCCATCTTCAAGATATTTAATAAAAAATACGCAAAATGGCAACTTAAGCACAAAACTTACAACCAAAGTAGTTTTTTTTTGTTTTCAATAGTTAAAAAAAAAATACTTTGGCACATATCTGACCTACCGACGTGGTTTAACTAACAATCTTCATGGTATTCGAAAACTTGAAGAATTAATTACTTGTCGAATAAAATACCCAATTGCACACAAAACCAATAATTTTGTGTGTTGATACAAATTCTAATTAAAAATTCTTTTGACAAAATTCAAAATATTTTCAAGGACTACAAAATTAACAAGAACAAAAAAATGAAAAAAAAACAGCTCAGCACAACAAAACGAACAACCCATTTGCACAGGTTGCACGTCTTTGAGCATCTGCAAGATATCACGTTCTCGTGATGATGCTTTAAATAAGAAAACCCATAATTCCAATAAATAAAAAGAAAAGAAAAATATACAAAACTTTCTTTTATTTCCACAATAATATTGTATATGAACATCTGATGAATGACATAAAATTATTGTGATCTTGGGTAAAAGTCCATCTGTCATAAAAAAAACAAAACAAAAACAAGAAAACCCAACTTTCAAAGATGGAATATTAGAAAGCTTTAACTCTTTTTTTGTTCTCTATATGAGTGTCGGTGGAAGTGGTAAAATAGGTACATATCTCCATACACAGAAAGAGGAGGATATTAAATTGTGAAAATTATAACATCAGCAACAAAAAAGTAATCAATAAGCAAAAGAATAAAAAAAAGTAATAATAATAAACAAATAAC
Source organism: Dasysyrphus tricinctus (assembly GCA_963921185.1). NCBI lineage: Eukaryota > Metazoa > Arthropoda > Insecta > Diptera > Syrphidae > Dasysyrphus > Dasysyrphus tricinctus. Next base: position 88,158,047 of record OY992530.1, read on the forward strand.
TGCTTTTTGTTTTTGTTTTATTCTTTCTCTACACAAGAATACAGCACCCAGTTCTTTCCGCTTCCCCATATGCAATATTAACTGCGATATTATGATTAAATTTATTCCACATCTACATATCTGACGGTATAGCATAAAAATGGCGTAGATACACGAAGTTACTTCTATGTGTTATTCCGGAAATCCATTTTACATTCTTATTCTTCATTTAGAAACTTCTTCGTACTCTCGTATGTATAGAGGTAGCCCTTTTAAAGGAAGCAAAAAACGGTTATTCACTTCCGCAATGTAGTAAGTTATCTATCTACTTCTTCGAGCATTCTTATAGATACATTATTCAAATTCTTTTAAATATTTGAATGACAACAAAGAGTGTGACTGCCCCACCCTGTATGGTTTGTCAAATTGGGGCAGTGGGAGAAAAATGAAAACACCAACTCTTTGCCTCTACCTACCTAATTTATTTAACAACAAATGCATTTACATTCTTGAAAAAAAATATATCTTTGTACATAGCTAGTTTCATTTATAATGAGAGTGTTGTTATGGTTGTGAGTAAGCCGCATTGTCTTAATATACTCTTACCAACCAGCAGCAGCAGCAGAAGCAAGCCAGCAAGACATCACAAGTTGAAGTTCGTAGACCTCAAAAACCAGTCATTGGAAAAGAAGAGAGAAAGCAATTTTGTTTGGCGGTCACGTTCAAAATGTGAGGAGAGCATGAATGTAGCTTTCCATGCCACATAGCACCCCGCACAGCCCACCACACCCCTCCTCATGCAATAAAGATTTATGGCCTTTTTTTGTTTTAATTTTGTTTTGTACACTTTATGCCAGCAATAGTTGTACTAGGTATAGTTGTAAAGTAGAAATTCATTAAACAAAAAAAATTGTTGAGGCTGGATTGTGTAGTGTACGAGTTTGTATAGGTAAAGAGTTGGCTTAAATTTCAAAACAACTTTCGAAATTAATTTGCAAAGTGAAATTTTGTTGTTATTGTTGTTGTTGATGTTGATGTAGTTTATCGTTTTAAGTATATTGACCATTTTCATCAGTCCCACCCTTTTAAGAGAAATTCTTTTATCATCAGCTATATGCACACATAGTGTGGGTTAAATAAAAAAATACTTTCTATAATTTGCACATGGGCTGTTGATGCTGTGTATAAGTTTGATATAGATATGGATACGCGATCCAAGCATAGAACTTGTATATAAAATGATTGTGTATCGTTATGAATAAAAACAGACACTTGCTAGCAATTGACTGAGAAAGTTGTTTCAATTTTTAATAGATGCAAAGTCTATTGGGAATGTAGTTTAGAATATTAAAGAAAACACTACAATATTTTGTATAGGAAAAAATTTATAGTCAATAATAAAAATTGTTTCTGCAGAATATCGGTCTTTTCTAAGAACATAATTTGGCTGTGTTTGCCAAAAAAATTATTTTCTAGGAATGACTTGCACGAAAACTTTTTTGACAGTAGTAGTTAGACATGAATTTTTATACTGGATCTTTTTGTATTCAGTGATTAAACTGTTGTTAAGAAATATTCTCGCAAGTTGTCCAAATTCTCCTCTTAAATTTCAATTTTGTAATACTTTTTGTCGAATTTTCTTACAAAAATCTTAGAAATATGGTTTGGGTACGATATACCTATCGACTTTATAAATGAAGCAATGAGTGCAAAAGTGGTGTAACCCATTTTTTGGCATTTTTTTCAATTTTTGTCTCGTATTTTTACATTCAAGCATATAGTTTATAGAGTCCATGCGAAAAAAAATCAAAATTTTCAAAACGATTTTCCACCATTTGTATGCATCAAATTGAATAATATTCAAAGCGAAAAAGGTTTGCCTTGGCCTAAGCTACCCATTGGAGTCATTAGTTTAACCCTTAATTATTAAACTATAGGCCTAAAAATGTAAAATAATTATTTTTGAATGTAAAAACAATTTAATGCCTTGAGGTGAATATATTTTTTTTTTGGAAGCACACTTTTTTCGCATGCAAAACAATTGCCGGTTCACTGTTTTGCATGACATTCTATGACAGCTATGTTTTTTTTTGGCATGAAACTGTAAATCAATCATGCAAACAATTAATTTTGCACTACACCTCAATTATGTATATTTGACATGCGAGAATATTTGCATAAGTTTTTTTTGTGCACGGGAGATGTAAGCTAGGCTTTATGCACCAAAAGTAACCAAAGCAAACATTTTGAATTCTAAGACATCGCAGCTTTCTAAATATGTGACTTATCCTCCTTAAATGTCAAATAAAACAGTATTTAAGGTCGATTAAAGATGAAAATATGATGAAAAAAATGGGTTACACCACTTTTGCACTCATAGCCTCAAATATCGATCCCATAAAGAATGTTTTCATAATCTTGACAATCGAACATTCTACTGATTAAAAGACCGACTGATCAAAGAATAGAAATTAGTTTCACCGAATTTTCAAAAAGTTGAATCTTCTTAATGTCAGTTCTCAGAATGTCTATAGTGATCGACATTTTTTGAGTTGAGATTTTAACAGTAGGTAGGTATTTAAGGTGTCGACATCTTGATCAAATCAGCATTAACTCATTTCACATTGTCATCATTGACCATTTAAGACTTTTTTAAGCAATTGCTTTAAGCTGAACAAAAGCATGTATCTAAAAACAGAGCCTAAAATTTTCCATTAAACCAATAACTTTTATATTCCTGTTACGATATCAGAAAAATTAACTTATGATTCCAGAGTTTGTGCTCATTCTATGAAAAGATTTAAGGCAGAGCGTTATTCTTTGGGTTAAGTTACGAATAATCGACTGAAAAAATGTCAATTAGTTAAAATATTGACTTATATCAACTTTTCATTTTTAGTAGATATGTAAATAATTCGTTAAATCGGTAAATATTACCGAGTACAAAAATTGGTATTCATTTAGGTGCAATTAGGCCGCATAGAAAATTGTATTTTGTTTTGCAAAAACGTCGGTATAAATCGACATTTCAACCAGCTGCTAAAATTTATATATATATAAACTGCTCCTTATTGCAGCAGGTAATTTTTGTACTGCACTCTTTACAGTTTTAAAAACAAAAAATTCTTACAAAGTGCAATTTAAGTGTGACGAGTTTCATTTTAAATGAAAAGATCCCACTCTTTAGTTTTAATATTTTTTTGAAAAGTGAAACTGGTTTTTCATCATCAATTAAAAGGAAAACTTTGCATATCCTCGGCTAAATGAGTAGGCCGTCTTAGCCCTCTTTTAACCGAAATTGAGATTCTGATAACGTTTTCTTTCCAATTAAATTTGGCATCAATTGCTTAAATCAGCCTAAACTAATAGGACTGGGCCAAGCAGTTGAGATTAGGCCGTTAAAAAAAAAAAATTGGCCTAAAAGGAAATGTAATCGATTTGGTTACTGAATTGTTTATTTCAGAAACAACATAAGTCAATGAGCATTAACTTTTCAGGAGCAACAACAAAATTTTTTTGCATGAAAAAAACTCCACAAACACTGCAAGTTTCGATTGTAACAAATTATAATTTGGCAAGGTGCATTTAAAAACTGCTAAAATGTTTGACTTTTTTATATCTTCTCCTGATTTTAAGCCTTTAAGGTCGCTTATGTCGACTTATGTCGTTTCTGAAATAAACGATATTTTTTTGTAAAATTTATTTTTTTTGTTTTTATTAAGCTCGAAACAAAAAAAATATGTTTAAAAATATAGAGATAATGTTATTGACCTGAAATTGGATCAAAATCATTTTGACAAGTTGGCCAAGAAAAAATGCCATCACAACTTTAATGAATGATTATCGTTGTGGATCCTGCAAGAAGTAGTGGGTCACTTTTCTGTTAATGATCAGGAGAACAACACAAATAGTTTTTCTTTTAACTTACATTTTATTTTTATATTTTAAAATGGATTAAGACAAATAATAATATTGTATACTGAGAATTATCAGAAAATTTACATACGACTGCTTGCAGTATTAAAGACGTGATGTCTCCTGGTAGACACGATTTACGTTTTTTTACATCATTCATCTTTTTGGTATTGTTTGACAACTTTTCAGAAGGTTAAGCAAGGGCTTGCGGCACAGCAACCAGCCCATCCTTGTGGCAAACAGATTTTGTAGTCGATAATCTCTGCCGTTTCTGGTTAAATAACAGAAATAATAGTTTTTGATGCTGAAGAAGAAGTATAGAATCGGCATCTTCTTGAAAAATATAATGTACTTAATTCTATAATATCTTATGCTTTAAGCATATAGGAAAATACTGTTCGAAAGTCTTGAACTTTTTCAATGATACCAAAAACCTTATCATGATGATTTCGATTTTTATTTTGACCATCTAAAAATATGCAATTCCTGGACGTCAAAAAAATTAATTTGTTGGTGCGACAGCTCGTCGAGAATTTTTGAACTCAAATAAATTTATAAAAAGGATAATTCCAAAAAAAAAGCATCTATTTGGATAAAACATATGTTTATGAAAGGGTATCCAACGTAGGTAGCAAAATTGAAACTCCTTTCATTTTAAGTTATCTCCGAGACTGGCTATTACGATTAAAAAAAACTAAGTACATACTTGATATTTCCCCATACAATGTAGTTATCAAATATGAAATTAATTTATCAAGAATCAACTGTCACCAATTACAGAAAACAGTAAAATAGTTTTCATAGCTATAAAAACAAATAAGTATATAACGGTCCATGGGTCATTAAGCGAATTTTAACAGAACACATATTAAAAAATAATATCATACGCGTTTTAATTTTTGTTCAAATATGCACCTATCCCCTATTAATTCATTCATTCAAATATGTAGGTAAAAATAACAAAACCAGAAGTCCATTTTCTTGTCAAATGTCAAAATGACATTAAGTGGTGCTCTCAACAAACATTCATTTTAATTACTGACATTTTCAATTTTGACAACCTGCGCAAAATGTACATATATATTATGTAGTTAATTTGTATACTGTGGCGAATACTTACTTTTTTTAACAGAAACCAAATCCTACTTTTTTTTAAGAATTTTGTTTGATTATCTTTTTTAAAACTGGGCCTGTTTGTAAACATATTGTCTTAAATGTGTTACAAGTATTTCACAGGTCCCGATTAAATGGAACTATAATAAACCAATACTGGCAGATTAAGCGATTTCGATAATTAAAAACTCAAACTATGATGGATTCGTCGACTAAAGTTTTAGTTAACAAGCACATTCGAGGATTAACCAGTCACAATTATCATTGATAAAAGATGATAAGCTGTGAACAAACTGGCCTTAAGTGTTACGGTATGGGTGTTAACCAGGGTTTTCAGATTGGGCTATTTATCATAAATTGGGCTATCTTTCTCCCAGATTTGCGACAAGGATTTTAAAAAAGGAGCCCATTTTCTTTCTATTATTTTAAAGAAAATTCGTTACATATAAGTTCATCAATATTTTTAAATTTTTCCAGATTGTAAGGATTTTCCTTTAGAAATTATTCCAAAAACAAGAAGAACGTGGATTGAATAAGTAATTTTTAAACGAGATTGGGCTATTTTTTGGGGTTACATTTACGGCAGCGATTTTGGGATACAAGAATTCTGAAATTGGTCTACACAAATGCCTCTTAACCTAGCAACCCTGGTGTTTACCACCATTTCATTAATACTTGTGATTGTTCACTGGAATTAAAAGACAGCATCATGTTGTTATTGCAGATTTTTTAGTGACTCACCAAAAGTTTGTGGAGTACCTAATTAATAAATTTGGAAAGAGGTATGCGTCCTTTTGTTAAAGTGTTATATCTTAGTTAATGTAACCTAAGTTAATAAGAATATTATAGGATCTCATATTTTGCTCTGATTTGTATTGGGTACAGATTACTTTTGATGCATTATGCCATTTTAGTCCCAGTTCTTTGTCCTAGAACAGCAATCGATTGTTTTTTGGATTCCATCTTTATTGATCATGACAGTTTGTTACAGATACAAAAATGTTTAATTCACATGAAACACATATACAGCGGGTATACCATAGTCATTGATAATAATTGCCTATATCTATGGTAGTTTTCGTAATAACTATCTACTGATCCATAGCTGGGTACATACATGTGTCATTTTTTGTATCGCTCTTGCCAAATTTGTTTTCATGAACAAATGCTTAGTTATTAAAAATACAAAAAAATACCATAACCAGTCTCGGAGATAACGTTTTAAGAAAATAAATTAATACTTCATTGGCTTAGAGTGAAAAGCAGCTAACTCCTATTTTGCATTTCTTTCAAAAATTATTAAAAACAGTGTTCGCATAATTCGATAAAACCAAAATTTCGTTAAGTATTTTTATACACTCGTTATTGCTAAATCCAGTGAAATTGAAAAGATTTGATAGATTTTTGTATTTTTTAGCAATTTTTGAAGTGGTCTTTAATGATAAAAAAATGTGGAGCTAGCCGCTTTTCACTCTAAGCCGATGAATTATAATTTATTACTGATGCTCCTTCAATCCACCCACATTTTATATTTATCGACTCAGGGGTTTTCGGCAGTCAATTTTCATAATTTCGACAAAAAACAATTTCAGTGACTTTTGAAAATGTGAATTTTTCAAAGTGTAAGTAATTATGAATACTTTCTTGAATTCTTTTTCAAAAAGAGATTTCTGTCTTTTACAAGTGAACAATTGAACATGTTTGACTTAACTCCACAGGCACCGACAGAATGAATCCAATCTGATACCAAACTACCAGAAATTCATTACTCTTCAAGTTATGTCGTCGTTATACTATTCATTGTCATTATGATGATAATTTTTTAAGAAACTTGAACAATTTTTTTCAGTTTTGGTTGTTCAAAATGTTCGGAAATATTTTTTTTTTATAAAAATCTTTAAAAATTTATTTTAAAAATCGAAGATTTTCTGTTCAACTATTGAAACTTAATGACGATCTAGTGGCCCTTCAGATGATATAAATTTTGTTGCGAATGTTCCAAAAATGAGTTGCCAAAAATTGCGTGTTAGCGTTGACTTTGAAAATCTGACCAAATTCTAAAACTAATTGAACTTTTCTGACCAATTATATGGCATTCTTCTTTTGTGAATATACATATGTCTAGGATGGCAAGATCCCAGAGCCAAAATAAGGTTAAAAAGATACCTGAACTCAAACGCAAAATAGCTATAGGTTACAAGTTTTCAAAAATCACTAGAAACCATACTTTCTAGTATTTGGAGACATATTTATATTTATATACAGTCAGACTAAATAATTTTGACATCACAGAAATATTGTTACAGGATCAACATTGTATTTCATACATTCGTCAAAGTCCAAGGTATAAAATAAAAATCTTTAGCAGTCTCTCGTTATTCCAGCTATTATCTCTACATTTGGTACTTTTATTTTAAACTTAAGTATAGATAAAAATGTCCAGCTTAAAATGTTTAATGTTTTTTGTCACAGATCGGTGAATATTTTTTCTATGACCCGAAAGATCAATATCTGAAATGTATGTTTTGGAGATAGTTTCATTCAGTTTTTGCCTCACAACATCACCGCGCCTTATATTCAGAAGGTCCATTTTTGCAACATTTTTTTTGAACATTTCTACTATTAGTAATGTTGGCTGACTTAATGGTGAAGACACTACTTGACTTCACACAGGCCCCAAAAAAAAATCCAAAGGCGTCTAGTTGACAGTTCCGAAACGTGAAATTAGCTTCTCACCAAAGTGATTTTTCAATGAAGCCATTGTCTCAAATGCTGTGGGTGTTGTAGTCCCGTCATGCTGAAATGAAATACTGCCAATGTCAAGGGATTTAAGTTCAAGCAATAGAAGTCTGTTATCATGGTGCTATGATTGTTATGATGTTATGTTTGGCATAATTTTAAAAGAAATGCGAACCATCCCATAAATCATACTGAAAACAAATAGGTACTCTCTTAGGATTAATCACTAATCTAAACGTGACAATTTTGTTTATTGACATATGGGTGATTCTCTGCCAACTGTGATTCTTTTTTTAGAAAATTTTCAAAAATTAGAACTTCTTGGAATTAATTTTTGTTTTGTGTTTGTGGCTTCATTTAGTCAGAGTATCATATCAGTAAAAGCATTTTGCTACAACTTTTAAAGAACAAAAACATATAGTGAAATGTACTAAAACTAGTAAAGACGATAATGACACTCTTTTTCTCTTTTTGTTTTAAATTTGTTCTCCCTCTTTTTGACCATATTTTTGTTGAGATTCTTAATTTTCTAATACGTTTTGACCTCTTGAAATTTGGACTTCCCTTTTTTTCTTTAAAAATGATCTCTTTTTCGTTTTTTAAGTCTGTTCTACTTAATAGCAACCCTTACCTTGTGCTGGGTTATTACTTTGTTTTTATTGCACGGAATGATTTTTGTTTGGCTCTTTTGAGGAATTGCTACCGTTAATATAAAGAAAATTGGTGGAAAAAAATATTATTGCAAGAAATTATTTAATTATATTTAATTAAAGCTCAAAAAGTGTTTAAATGCCACGGTACTGACATCCACGGTACTGACATTTAGACAGTTTATGTGACTTAACTTCTCTCTGGTAATGAGAAAAATAATTTCCAGGACAATTTTAACTTATGCCGTTAAAAGGAATACAAAATTCTGATAGGCAACCAAAAACATGTTATAACATGCTTTAAAAATACTACCACGGTACTGACAAATACATTTGTGACATACTTTCATCCCATGAAAACATATCATTCTTAAAGTACAACAACGTACAAAAATTAAAATGACTGTTGTTAACTATACATAACTAGTTTACCTTTTAGAAAACCATAATACATACGTGTTAAAGCTAAAACAAAATGGCGGTTGAGCGGGAAATCTTTGTAGTTCAAAAATAAAACTAAAACATTCATGATTATTTTACTCAGTAATAAGTATTTTGACTTAATTTTTGCATTATTTTGTCGAGCAAGTATTGCACTCAAATTTTTCTAAGTACAAAATTTCTATTCAATGAAGTATTTCATTAGAAAAAATTAGATTTAATCGGAAAAATACGGAACGGACATGCCACGGTACTGACATTTTTACTACACTTTCCCAAGCCATGTGGAAGAAGTAGCAAATTGGTTTATGATATCGAATGTAGATTGTAGTAAATAGCCATTTACACAATTCAAACCAAAAATATAAACGAACATTTTACATTAAATAACAAATAAGCACTGGACACAAAGAATCACAGTTGAAACGGAATCACCCATATATCAATTGATCCAGACTAAAGGCCTCATTACTTAACAAAATTCGGTGCAACATTTTTCATTTGTCACAGAATGCTGATAAGACATGTGTTCCATTGTGATTCTTTCCATGATAATTTGTCAGATTATGATTTTTTTTTTAAATACGGCAGTATAACACCAATCACGTGGAGTCTGTCAAAGAAACCTATTCTAAAATTCTAAAAAGGAACTCTAAATGAATTCCCCGATTTAGACTATAAACGCACTTGGATTCTCTGTTGGAGTGACTAAAAAAAGTGATCGCAACTAAATAGAATTTTCGTTGGTGTCGTGTGCGTTCAATCGCATCAAAACTCATGTGTTCTATTTTTTGCAACTTAATAATCGTGCGACAGAAAACAACAAGTGCGTTCCTAGCCTAAAACAATAAATTTGATAGCTTGCCAGCTCGTGGAATACCAGGGCTTAGTGAGTCTTTTTACTCTCAATCATTCCTGTTTCTATATACATAGTTAGGAGGAATTGAGGGAATTTAAAATTTTCTGCCTGATCCCAACTGTAAAGATAAATGGTACTTAATGTCAGTGAATACTCTTAAAGTATTTTTATCCCTTCTCACAAGAGGTAACTAAGCTTAAGTTTGGTTTTGATTCCAGATATTCAACATATGAAATCCAATCCTTTTGCATTTTGAATTTTGTACTTGTACTTGCTCTTAATATCAAGTACAAAAATCGAGGATCATGATCAGTCCCAAATAGTTGTTTTAGTCATACCGTTAATGGAAACGGCCTTAATTCATCTCTTTTTCAAAACTCTTATACCACTCGTAAAAACGCTACATTAATTAAAATTTCTAAATTTAAGTCTTGCTGCTGGTTTTCAAGTCTTATGTTGCCCTCCTTCTAGTTAAAAAAATTAGCAAAATTAAAACATTTTCTGCTTCTCATCTAAATTATTTCTTCGTAACGAATTCAGTTATGAATAAATGTACCTAAATACACCAATCTTTACTCGCCATTGTGTTTATAATAATAACCTCTAAACAAGGTGATGGATCAATCATTTTTATATAATAAAAATATATAAAACTGACATTAAACCCAAAAGATTAACTTTTATTATCCAATTGCACGGAATACCAAAAACTTTTTAACAAAAAATAAAAAGTTATTGATTGATATTTCTCTTAGTTCTCTTAGCTGCCTAGGGTTTTCGTACAGTAAATGCTCGTAAGCAATTTTAAAAAGCACTCAAATTCAACAGAATATTCTTATTTATATTTAAATCGACGAAAATGCATATTTACCTTCCATTGTGTGATATGTAACAGACATTTTGACGGTATTCCTTTGTCCTGACTTTTGTTGATGACATGGAAGCCATTATTTTTTCCTTGAAAAATATTGGCCTTACATTATTTTGCAACAATGATTGCTGTGAAATACCTGAAAAGTAAAACAAAAAATGCACTTTAGATTCACAACATATTTTAAGGGCTGGTATTGATAATGGCAACTGTTGGTATAAAGGTAAATTAAATCGTGGAAATTATAAAAATTACTTGTAAACGATGGATGAGTAAAAGTTACAAAAAGCATGCATTTTTAACCTCACTGGCTTAACAAATTTTTATTAAATGTAGCTTAAGTTGAAACTTAGCTTAAATATACAATATTCTTGGTGCATCTTCACAGCTCTGTATATCTTACCTACCTACCAATAAAGTATCTCTTTCGAAATTTAAACAATGCAAACTAACTTCAGCTACTTACCACACCAATGATTTCAGTTTTTAACAGAAATGTAAGCCTTGATGAATTTCCCAAAGAACACAATTCAGTAGTATATTTTTAGGAAAAATATAACAATTCTCAAAGCAGCCTTGAACTATACCACTAATTTTCTTTTTTGTTTTCTCCTTAAATAGAGCCACGCACCAGGAGGGTCAGGAAAGTTTTGTTGCCACTTCTTTTGGCATTAAAGCTGAAAAAAGCTGTTGTCTTCAAGGTTCTCTTCATGATCGTTAAATTCATCTCCCTCAAGGCTTTGGCTATCAGTTTCTTGGCTCTCATCTTTGCCGGTAAGTGCTTTTTGGTTTCTTAATTATCTTTGTTTATCAAATAAAATAAAATGCAATTAACCTCTGTTTATATTTACTTAGGTGCCACCTTCTTCAAGGATCTCTTGGCCAAGAAGAAGGATCATGTTACCACCGCATACATCACTGGAAGCCCATTGAACGCTGAAATTGTACACTCTGACTGGAGTCGCAATGGACAAGCTACTGCTCAAGATCTAGCTTACAACCACTATGGACTAACCCAACCCTACTAAATTAATTTTTAAAAACCTTCTCCTTTGTAAATTAATTTATAAGACCCTAGGATGTATCTAGTTAGACCAAATTATTTAAAAAAAAATGGACTTTTAAGAAAACGAAAATTAACGGCCAGTGAAACAAGGACAATGATGCGCATAAATCGACCGAGATGATTATATAAGAGAAAAAGAGAGAGCTCTATAAGACGGATGGTGTAAATACAATTCCGAAAACAATTTAACTTATTTTATTTCATAGTTAAAAAATATTTAAAAAACAAAATCCAATTTATTTATTTTATTATGAAAATATGAAAACAAAAACAAAAAAAAAATATGTAAAAATTATTCCACACAATCCATATATATGAAAGTTTAATTAATTTATATATCGTCATCATATAAAAAAAATATTTCATACACAAAATTTATCATTTCATCAAACTCAGGATCATATTTATGTTTTGTGTGGAAGTTTTATGAAAACATGCAATTGAATAAAAAGAATTCAAATACAAAATCAAAAATTTATGTTTTTTTATTTAGACTTTAGCCCCAGGAATGTTAGACAAAATATTGGCAAAACTTCGAAAAAACTCCAACTAAGCTGAATTTTGGTGGAGAGCTTTGCTTTGACGTGACGTCTTAAGCATTTCCTTAAAATTTGCGTAAATTTGGTAATTCTACACAAAAAAGATTTACATATTTTTTTCATGCAATAAATAGGTTCAGAGAAAATCATGCTGGAGCAAATTTTTCCATGAAATATTTTAAAATTTCATTAATCGATGGGCTAAATTTCTTGTACGAGTTGTGGTTGGCTTCATCTTCTCATTACAGAACAAAGCTTTTGGGGTGCATGGGGTAAAAGGAAGGCCGCTATCTTGGAAAAGAAAGTGATTCGGTTTTATTCAACAACTCGATTGAATTTCCTTTTACAACAAAATCATGAAATAATGGGGGCTATCGTGGATAAAATTTCCCACGGAATTTTTCCCATGTTCTAAAATTGGAAATCCCAACATTATTTAACTGTTCCTTGCTGGTTCAAATTTGGTCGATCAAAATGGTTGCCCAGTGGCCATGGAATATTAATTTTCGATGCCAATAAATTCCGAGAGAAACTGCGACCACAATTCACGTTCATAGTTTTCGACGATGGGAAAAATTCCGTGGGAAATTTTATTCACGATAGCCCCCAATAACTTTTAGACAATAAAATTATCTAAAAAAGGAGTTATTAACAAACACTGTAGGTTTATAAACCATGAAGTCATAGCCTTTCAAAGTAACACTGTTGATTTTATATTGTAAAGGGACAAATAACAGTTTTTTGTATACAAATGTATTTTTTTTTTTAAACTAATGAATTTATAGATATTATTGCCCATAAAATTTATTTTGTAGGTGCAACAAATTTTTAGAAAAACATGCACAAACGTACTCTTTACCTATTTTACCCAAGCAAAATGATGACAAAATTTAATTACAGTAAAAAGCCCTTATAATAAGGTTTCTGCAAGTTTTTCTCAAAATATGTTGCTCCTACGAAAAAAAAGTGTTATAGGTAGTCTCTTTTATTCCTTTATTCCGCTTCTCAATTCCTTAACAGCTTACATTTTTAATGCTCTATATCCAAGTAGTGTATCCTTCCTTGTTAAAAAAAAATAATAATAAAGATAGTATAGGCACATTGCAATAACTAATCATAAGAACCATTGTATGGCGTATGAGTGTTTTTTTGACACGAAATCGAATAGCTAAAACGTTTATACAATTTCGGGTAGCAGCTAGTAGCAAGCTGGTAGCAACTTAATTTATTTGGATTACAAGAACAAATATTTAAACTAACATGGTATTTTAAAATCATTAGAACTCATCAGGCTCTGGACCTTTGGCACCTCATATCAGGGATTTGATTAAAAAAAAGATGCCATCCAATTGGTCAGAAAAAGTCAACTGGTCCCGGAAATTGTTCAGCCCTAGATAAATTTTAATAAAGGCTTAAACTTTCTCAAGGTCGCTCAAGGTCACATGCAATTTTGGCACCTAATTTATGGGAAATTTGCAAAAAAATGTATACCATCCAAAAGATTTCTAGATCGTGATAAAAGATCAACTCTTTTCAGTAATTGGTCAGCCATAGATTTTCTTCTATGAATTTTTGAAGTTCGTTTCAAGGTCACAAAAAAAACTTTTGGTACCTCATTTGGGTCATTTAAAAAAAAGTATGCAATTTGAAAGGCCTCTTCAAGGTTGTAAAAGGTCAGCTATTTTCAGTTATTGGTCAGCCATAGATTCTTTGTATGAATATTTAATGAATTAAAAAAAAATTCAAGGTCAAAACGATTTTTGGCACCTCATTTATGGGAAATTTGCAAAAATTCAGTACCACCTGAAAAGCCCTAAGATCTTTATAAAAGGTCAGCTTAAAAATAAATCTATAGCTAACCAATTACTGAAACTAGCTGATCTTTTATATAAATCTAGTGATCTTTCAGGTGGTACACATTTTTTGGAAATTTCCCTACAATGATTTTTTCCCTAAAATGATTTTTTTTTAAAATTCATTAAATATTCATACAAAAATATCTATGGCTGACCAACTACTGAAAATAGCTGACCTTTTACAACCGTATGAAGAGGCCTTTCAAATTGCATACTTTTTTTTTAAATGACCCAAATGAGGTGCCAAAAGTTTTTTTTGTGACCTTGAAACGAGTTAACCATTTATCACGATCTAGAAATCTTTTGGATGGTATAAATTTTTTGCAAATTTCCCATAAATGAGGTGCCAAAAATTGCATGTGACCTTGAGTGACCTTGAGAAAGCTTAAGCCTTTATTAAAAGTTATCTAGGGCTGACCAATTTCTGGGACCACTTGATCTTTTCTGACCAATTACTGACCAATTAGATGGCATCTTTTTTTATCAAATTTCCCTCATATGAGGTGCCAAAGGTCCAGAGCCAAAAACTCATTCATAAAATTACGAAAACTTTTTATTGTAGAATTACAATAAGAATTGAAACAAAAACAACAATACAAAATTTCCAAAAATGTATTTAAAAATGTCAGTAGAACCCTCCATAAAAAAAAAATTGATTTATAACACAACAACTTGAAATCACTTACAGAAGAACACTAACAAAATTGCATTGCAAAATTGCACAACACACGATGAACAAGAAAAAAAAAATGCAATGCGTTTTCCAATGAGTATTAAGGATCCATTAGAAAACTTAATTACTCCTACGTACGATGATAGGGGAGACAAAAAAGTGGGTCTCACAATTCTGTATATCTGCCTGTGTGCCTGTATAGCTGGATCGATTTTATTAAAACTTGATACATAGTGCTTTTTGGTAATTTCCCTCACACGTTTTTTTAATTTTTCTTATAGTCAAAAATAGCTGTAGGTACAACAGGTACATACCATTTTTTACAACATAATCTTATTGTTCACAAAAACGGCTCCACAACTTTTCTTACAAAATCCTACTTCCTACTAATATTATAAATGTGAAAGTGAGTTTGTTTGTTTGTTTGTGACGCTTCCACGCCTAAACTGCTGAATCAATTATGACAAATTTGGATATAGAGATAGATGGGACTCTGAAAGCGTCAATAGGATACTTTTTTTTACCGTAATGGAAAAAAAAAATATTTGGTACCAAAACAACTTCATTTTATATGTGAACACAAGTAATCAATTAAGTTTGAAAAAAAAAATCAATCAATTTTGATATTTCGTTTGAGCGATAGTTTGTTTTTTTATTATGTTGAAGTTTTATTTTACTATTTGCTTCACAAGCGCTGCTTTAAATTAAACAGGAGATCATCGCAAGCCCGGGCAGTGAAATTTGGTCGATCAAAAAGAGATTCATTCATGCCGAATTAAGAGGCTGCCTTGAGGACATTACATCATGAAAGTAGTATACAGCAGCATCCTCACATATAGTCTAAGAGCCGGCAGAAAATTCCGTGGGTGAACGCATAGCCAAAATATGAGTTCATTTATATAAGGCTTTGTAGTTTCATATATCTTGATATCGAATGCAAAAGTCTGGAAGGATTTTTTTGACGCCCGTGTTAGATTGAAAATAGTACTTTTTAAATTTTTGTGTCAGGGATACAACCACTTCAATTCATTTATTCAAAATGGGATATTGTGTTCTGTAATTTTTCCTACATAAGTCCCCAAACTTTAATTCTATGATCCGAGTAATAAACTCAAGATAAGAGCCTATAAAGCAAAACTTATCGGCCTTATTATTTTTTTTTTTAATCTCCAAATATCTCTCGAGCTGTTGCGCCACCCAATTTAATTTAATTTAATTTCTCGATATGGTGCACCTAAAATGGTTATATCTCAGGTTCAGATAGTCAAAATTAAAGTCTATGGACCTAGGGAAAATGACATAGGATCATTTCCTGTTCTTTGAAAATGGATTGATGTGGTTGTAACCCTGTCACAAAAATTGGAAAACAGCTACATACATATTTTCAACCCCGTCTCTAACACTGGTGTCGAAAAAATCTTTCCAGACTTTTGAATTCAATATTAAGGTGCATGCACCTACAGATTCTCAAATTCATATTTTGGTTATGCGTTCACCCAAAAGATTTGCTACCAGCTATTGGGCTAATAGTGGGATATTTTGTTTGAAGCCAGGTAGAACATATGACTCTGCAGTAAATATTTTTCATTTTGTAATAATTTTATCTTCATCTTTATTAACCAATAACCTGAAATAATAAATTAATAATTTTTTCGTTAATGATTTCTTTATATTGGCAAAATAACCATGAGCGCGAGCAAAGCCGCGGGTAAATGCTAGTATTCAATAAATTTCTTCAAGTTTATGTAAAGCCTATCCTTGGATAGGAAATAATTTTTCAAAAAAAAAAAAGGTTTTTAATGAAAAGAAACAATTTTTTTGTTTTCGATTGTTTTCAAAACGGTAAAACTGATTTCAATATTCTTTCTCAACATTTAAAAAAATTGTTTGGATTCTTTTTTTCTTTCTTTTTATAATATAACAGGTACACTTAGTCAACGAAATTAAAAAAAAGTTTTTTTTCAATTTTTTGTAGTCTTTTTTGAAGAGCTGTATCTTTGTGACGAGTGGTCGTATTGAGTTAATAGCCTATTGAATAGACCGGAAAATGAGGGGTATAAAGGAACAATTACGTGCAAGGGTTTTTATTATTGAATATGTTTGTTTGGCCCATAAGCATGCTTAAAACCGAAAATGCTACTAAATTCATCCATGCGCTTCTGAGAGAATGGTCAAACTGGCCACTTTTCAATATTATTGGTGTAACTTGAAAACTAAGCCGAATTTGACAATTTTACATGTAAAACTGAATTTTCTATTGGAATGGATAGTTCAAAAAATTTTACGAAAAAATTTAAGCAGGAAAAGTTAACAAAAAACAACCTAAAAAAAAATAAAAATCAAGGATATCTAAATTTTTTAATAAATTGTGCATAACTTTTTTTTAAGCAAAGATAGGGTCAAGACATGTACAAAAACAAAGAAGAGACTAAAGGCCTTAATATGGCATGTTCAAAAATTAATATTTGTTCAAAATTGACAGAGATATTCCCATTCAAACCTTATCATTTCTTATAATTTTTCTCAGTTTTGGCCCGAAAGTCCCTTTTTTCGGTACAATATGGCAAATTTTACTTTCGTTAAAATGTTCGAAATCAAAATTTTGATATAATATGACATTAGAACTATAGAGAATTTATAAAAAGGATGTAAGTTCGCAATTTCGTTTTTCGGCTGTTTTTAAATGCGTTCAGACCTACAGACCAAACGGCTGGTCCGATTAACATACATAAGATTTGGTATTAGGTGCTAGGAACGTTAAATTTGTCATAAAGTACCAAAAAAAAAAAGGTAGGTTTTCGGGCAAAAACTGCGAAAAATGATAAGATATGGTAAAGTTTGAATGGCTATATCTCTGTCAATTTTCAAATAATATGGCTTTTTTAACATGTCATATTAAAATCGTAAGACTCCAGTTTACTTTGTTTATGCATGTGTTGAGCGTATCTTTGCTCAGAAAAAAGTTATGCGCATTTTAGAAAAAAATTTAAAAATCTTTGATTTTTTCGATTTTTTATTTTGGGTTTTGTTTACTTTTCCTGCTTAATTTTTAAAGAAATTTTCCAAACTATCCATTTCGATAGAAAATTTAATTTTGAACAAAAAGTATTGAATGTAAAATTTTCAATTTCGACTTGGTTTTCGAGTTATACCAAAAATACTGAAAAGTGGCCAGTGTGACCATTCTCTCAGAAACGCATAGGTGAATTTAGTAGCATTTTTGGTTTTAAGCATGCTTATGGGCCAAACAAACATATTCAATAATAAAAACCCTTGCACGTAATTGTTCCTTTTTAAAAGGTCTATTCAATAGGCTATAAAACAAAAAGCATTCTACAGCTTTATGTTTTTTGTTTCGAGATTTGTTTGCAAAAATGTTTATTTGGAAGTACCGTTATTGCGTTATTGGAAGAAATGACACGAGACAAAAAGGTATTTTTTGAAGGTCTTCATTTCTATGTATAACTTTTTTTGAGTCAATCAAATAAAATGATCAGATAACTTGTTTATTCAGCTTCAGTTTAATTTTTTTTGTCGTACAATTTTTGCTTGCATGGTTTATCTGACTTTGAAAAAAAAAATACTTTAAGGTTTGATTACCTATATTTCAGAAAATAATGACGTTATAAAAAAATTAATATACAATTTTGGAAATTTGAGGAAGTGTTTTACAAGACTTTTTTTTCAAGATTTTGTAAAAGTAATTTTCTTACCGTTCACCGTTAGTTTTAAAAAAAGTATTAAAAACCGACATTTTGTGGTCTTTTCGTAATTTTTTTTCTTTGCAAATTGATTGCATGGCTTGCGTTGGTATGCAAATTTGTAGACTTCTAAAACATCAATATTCCTGTAAATTTTTAAATACTTTTCCCAAATAAGCCCGAAAAAATGAATGTATTCATGAATTATCAAACCTTTTTTCGGGCTCTTTTGGTAAAAATGACTTTTAATATACGTCTGACAAAGCCCTCACTATATCACTGATGAGTTCAAGTGAGTAAGCCGAACGAAACGCCAATTTGTAGGACTAAAGGCCATAAAAAGCTATTTTGAAAAAATGACTTTTGTTTTTTCTTAATTTCTCAAAAACTAAGAAAGATTTTTACATTTTGTTTTCGGTAATAGACTAAAAATGAGGACATAGAATATTGAACACAAAAAGAGCGCTTTTACGTAAAATTTTGAAAAATATCTACTGAAAAAAAAATCACAATAAAAAAAAAAATTGACTTTGAAATTTTCAAAAACTATTCGCTTAAACAACTTGATTTGGCATTTAAAGTCAATGTTTCAGAAATTGCCCCCTGCCTCAGGGAGGGGAGATACAACTTTGCCCATAGGTAAACATTTTATTTCTTAGAATTACCCCAAGAACCACACCGTAAAATTCTTCCACTCAGGTCCGGGACACCCTGTAATCGGTCAATTTTGAATAAAAATAACTTTTTTAACATATCCCATATTATAGCTTTGAGCATCTACTTTTTTTTAACACTTCAGATTCTTTTTTTTAGTTCTACCATGTTTTGGGCCTATTCTTGCTCCAAAAAAAAGTGATGTGTGATTTTTCAACAATTTAGAAGTCTTAAATTTTTCGAATTATTTTTGCTGATTTTTGTGAATACCTACTTGCTACAGAAAAATTTTATATTATTTCTTAAACCAATAGGAAATTTAATTTAAAAAAAAAAATTTAAGAGGTAAAAGGTCAAATTCGGCTTAGTTTCCGAATTATACCTAATAAATTTAAAAGTGACCATTCTCTCAGAAACGCATGGGTGAATTTAGTACCATTTTCGGTCTTAAGCATTCTTATGGGCCAAACAAACATATTCAATCATAAATATGTTGCATATGTAATTGTTCCTTAATACCCCTCGTTTTCCGGTCTATTCAATAGGCTAATAGCGATAAAGCCTCCTTTATACTTACTTACTTTACTTACTTATCCGGCTCCCGATCCATGAAGGGTCTCTGCCTGAGATATTGCGGTCTTCCATCGGTTGCGGTCCCTCGCACGCTCCCTCCAGTCGTCGAGACCAAGCGCTCTTGCGTCTGTGACCGCCTGGTCCCTATAGCGGAGGTTCGGTCTTCCTGGTCACTTCGAACCTGGGGGCTGGATTCGAAGATTTTCTTTGCTGGAGCGCTGTTGTCCATTCGCTCGATGTGGCCGAGCCAGTGTAGTCGACGTGCTTTGGCTCTTTGGACTACATCCACATCTTGGTACAGCTCGTACAGTTCACGATTGAATCTTCTCCTCCAATCGCCCTCTTCGCATATAGGACCAAATATCCACCGAAGAATTTTTCTCTCGAAAGTGCCCAGGATCAATTTCCCTTTTTTTACTTATCTTCCAGCATTTGGCGCCGTAGAGTAGAACTGGTAAAATTAGAGTTTTGTATAGCGTGCACTTTGTCTTTCGAGAAAGGAGTTTTCAACCCATTTGTTTGGCCAAACCGAAGTAGCAGCGATTCGCTAGGGTAATTCTTCGTCGGATTTCCACTAAGGTGTCGTTCGTGGAATTGATGTTTGTTCCGAGGTAGGTGAACTCCTTGACTACCTCGAAATTACTGCTACCAACAGTGACGTTTTGTCCTAGGCGATGGACAGATGAGGCCTTGTTTGTTGATAGCATATACTTTGTTTTGTCCTCATTCACTTCAAGACCAACGCGTTTCGCCTGTTCATCAATAGCTGTGAATGCTTCAAGTACAGCTCTCTTGGAACGGCCGATGATGTCGATGTCGTCCGCATAGCCAAGCAGTTGAGAAGACCTGTTAAAGATAGTGCCTTCCATGTTAACACCACTCTTGCGCACTATCTGCTCCAGGACTAGGTTGAAGAAATCACATGATAGCGCATCTCCTTGTCTGAACCCTGTACACGTCTGAAATAACTCCGATGAGCTGTTACCCATTTGTACGTTGCACCGCGTATTTTGTAACGTCATGCGGCATAGCTGGATCAGTTTTTTCGGGATCCCGAGTTCCGACATCGCCAATAGAAGCTCTTGGCGACTTATGCTATCATATGCGGCTTTGAAGTCGATGAATAGGTGGTGGGTCTCGACTTGAAATTCGTTGGTCTTTTCCAGGATTTGCCTCAATGTGAAGATTTGGTCTATCGTTGATCTGCCTGGCCTGAAGCCACACTGGTAAGTGCCGATCATAGTGTTGCAGAAAGGTTTTAGACGCTCACATAGTACGTTGGATAGGATCTTGTAGGCAACATTAAGCAGGGATATGCCTCTGTAGTTCTTGCAGGACATAGGATCGCCTTTTTTGTAGATTGGGCATATGGAGCTATTTGACCAGTCGTCGGGCATACTTTCCTCCTCCCAAACTTGGTTAATGAGCTGGTGCATGCACCCTACCAGAACATCTCCTCCATACTTGAAGAGTTCCGCTGGTATTTGTTGTTCTTAAGCTTGTGGATGGCTTTCTTAACCTCTTCAGTATGGGTGCTGGGACTGGATCTTCACTGACTGGTCTAATGCTTCTTTGATCCCCTGTCGCCTCCTCTACATAATGCCCATTAAGCAGCTGCTGGAAATGCTGCTTAAACACGTCTACAATTCCCTGTGCTTTGGTGACTAGGTTCCCTTCGCTGTTTCGAAGAGCTTGCGTGCCAGTTCTATAACCAGATGCCAGTTGCTTGGCTGTTTTGTAGAACCGGCGCGGCGGGTGTTGGTTGCGGTGCTGATCTCTTCGAGATACTTGAGCTGAGAGGCTGCGGAAGCTCTTTTCTTTCTACGCAGGGTTTTTTTCTTTTTCCTTCTCTTTTCACGGTACTCCTCTCTTGCTGCTCTTGTTTTCCGTTGCAGCATTTGCATTCGTGCATTTTCCGTCTCCTGCTTCAATACCGCGCATTCATCATCATACCACGGGTTCTTTTTTCTGGGTGGTTGATAGCCTATGGTGGTCTCGGCTGTCTCCTTAATAATGTCGCGATACTGGTTCCACTGGTTGTTGACGCTTGTGGCTGGGTTTCCGGCAGAGAGTTTCCCTGTCAATTGCTCACTGTAGTCTCTGGCTTTCTCAGATGTGCTAAGGCATGCGATGTTGAACTTCTTTCTTTGGGCGGTCTTCGTTTTCTTTTCGTTGGACAGTCGGGCTCTGAACTTTGTCACAACAAGAAAGTTGTCAGAGTCCACGTTTGCACCTCGGAAAGTTCGCACGTCCAAGATGTTCGATGCGTACCTTGCGCCAATTAGCACGTGGTCGATTTGGTTGGCAGTTCGACCATCTGGAGATCGCCAGGTTGCTGTGTGTATCCTTCGCCTGGGGAACCTAGTGCTACTTATTACCGTATTACGAGCTGCAGCAAAGTCGATTAGTCGGAAGCCGTTGTCTGTTGTCATTTCGTGGAGGCTGTGCTTTCCAACTAATCCGCCAAAGATGTTTTCCTTTCCAACTTTAGCATTGAAGTCTCCGAGCACGACTTTGACATCGTACTCCGGACAGGCTCCGTAGGCTCCGTCCAGGAGGTCGTAAAACTCCTCCTTGTTAGACTCCTCAGCTTCATCGGTAGGGGCGTGTGCACATATTAGGCTGATGTTTTGGAAGGTAGCTTTGATGCGGATCACAGCCAGGCGATCGCTTATCGGCTTAAAATCGATGACTTTCTATCTGAGTCGATTTTCCACGACGAATCCGCATCCTAGCATGTGCAGTCATGACAGCTGTAATAAATGTCGCAATCTTTTCTTTTCGTTACACCTGATCCTATCCATCGTATCTCCTGGATCGCGGTAATGTCTGCCTTGTACCGCGAGAGGACAGATTCAAGTTTTTGAGTAGCACCTGGTGTGTAGAGTGTCCTTACATTCCAGGTGCATACTCGTAGATCATAGTCCATTTTCGTTCCGGGTCTGGTTGCCATTTGAGGGGGGTCGTTATCCGAGGCTTCCCGCGTCTCTCTCATAACAAAGCCTCCTTTATACCACTGCGAAATTTGTGTAATGAAAATGAATTTCATTTTTTGCTTCCCACCCTTGCATCCAAACAAATCAGTTTCACCATAACCTCCAAGACCCATGTGGGATGGAATTTATTATGGTTTTAGAACTTATCTTAGATGTTTTCATGTCTAATCGTATAGGATGCGCTGTCAAGTTGTGTGAGATGAAATTTCATATTTTTTTTCCACACACTATTGTGCTTTACACATGATTTTCTTCACACTATATTACAAATACAATACAAATACAAATATACAAATGTACAAATATTCCATGGGATAGAGTGGGAGAGCTATTAAAAAATAACAAAATCGGTGCTCAAACTTCAAAAAACCCGGATTTTCATGAGCTTACAATAAAAAAAAAAAATCAGAGACATGAACAAATGCCTCCTAGTCCTCTGCCATTATGCAATCCAGAAAAATAACCATTATCTATTGCAATATTGGTGTATTCCCTTCACCGCAATTGTGAAAACCCATATACATTAGACGTTTTGCCACATTTTTAAATTATGAATAATAATTTAGGAGCAAAGTATGTAACTTAATAAAACTCAAACAAGTAAACTTTTCAAATTAGTTACTACCTCTTCCTCAAACCACAATGGCTCAGTAACAAAACAATGTCACCATCAAGTTTAAATATTTCTGCCTCCCAAATGGAGCATAAAATCGAGATATTTTTGTGGTAATTGATCAACGGGGAAATAATTTTATGTTCCATATTTCTTTTCCAGAGTTTAAAACACTGAACACCTACACGTGTGTACATATAGTTGCCACTTTCCACAGGTGAAAATCTAGTTGAACGGAAAAAGTAATTATCTTACTTGAGCTCCTATACTCTTGAACAATTAAAATGTATGTGTATGTAGGTAAGGTACTTCTGGGCTTGAGGATAAATCTCTTTATGTACTCAAATTCATAACCTAAAATTATAATGTAATTTCAAAGAAGTTTGACATTTTGTATATACATATGTAAGGCAAGCAATTTGTTTACACGAACACAAATCATTAAGAACATACATTTTTGACGGTATGAACAATAAGAAAAAGTTATAATTGATTAATTATGGAAGATTAATGTCTAAAGAGTTACGAAAGTACTTAAATAAAGCAAGTAATGTTGTTAGATATGACACTGTATGATGTCTTTAAGGTGGTTTAGTAACCCTCATATTTAAAAATCTGGTAATTTTGTCTCTTATTTTTGGATTTTAGGCGTGTGATTTAAGACACTTCCCTTAAAACTCTAGAATGGTTCCAGAAGATAACAAAAAGTTTCTGCATTGGTTGCTATGTACCTAATGTTTTAAAATAAAATTATATGCTTGAAGAAAAAGTTTGAACATTGTCAGAGGGAAAGTACCTATACTGAAAAATGATTTATTGTTCTGATTTAAAACATTTTGTGTTTGGAATACAGTGAAAGGTCCCATAAGCGGATATTCATCGTCCTCTAGTTCTTATCCGATTATGATTACTGTCTGGTTAAAAGAAGTGTTGCACGGAGAGAATTGAAAAATCTCCAATTGCAAAATTTTCAGTTGCAATTTGCAAAACATGTTTTATTCGTTAATCATGGCGTTTTAATGCCAAATTTATACAAAAACTGGTAATTTAACATTCAGAACATAGCAAACTACAAAACTTGTCTTGTCAAGATTTGCAATTAAAATCCATGATTCAAACTTGCATTGTTCATAGTAAAATACAACTTTTTTGGCGTAATTCGTTCTCCCAAAGAATGATTCACTATTGCATCAACGAAAATATTGATTTGCAATCACTTTTTAGCAATTTACATAGCACATTCACTGATTTACAAACCACCAAATATTTATAAAAGTGGTGACCACGAACCTTTATTGCAAATTTAAAAATTGGGTAAACATATACACACAACTGAGGAGTATTTGGATCAAATTGCGATAGAAAAATTGATACTTAGAGAGTTAATTAGTGATTTTTGAGTATCAATACCTTCATTTTGCTCAGATTTGCAAATTGCAAACAAATAGTCGTTAATTACTAAATCCCGAGCCGAGGTTTAAACCGGGATTCATTTGTCGTGATTTGCAGCTCATTTTTCTTGATATGATCCTAAATTTCTTTCCGTGTGCCAACGTGCGACATACTCCTCTTATCATCATGTTGGGAATCCACCTAATCTGTGACTCCACCAGGATAAAACAAAATTCCATTTAGGTATCAACAAAATAATAAATTAAAGAGTTTACGAACACTAACCATACGGAATTCTGTATAGGTACCTGATTTGCACTACAGCTGATTAAGTGTTCAATAAAGCTCAGCGAAATCACTTCCATTTCCTCCTTTGTGGAAAAATGTGAAATCGAAACCCCTAATATTATATACTTGCCGGTGGAAGATCTCTCCAACAAAACTGATAATCTTGTCCAATGACCTAGTGTTTTCTGACTTTTTTGTCAAGGAAAAAGTAAGCAATACATTTTTTTTAATTAACTGAATTTATAGCAATATTTTAATAGCAAAAGCCAAACAGAAAAAAGGGCAAAATATCTACTCGAGATTAACTTAAAGACTCATCTCATACCAGGTAAACATTTTATTTTTATAAAGCAATCCAATTATCATATGTACAGTGCCATCGAACATTCCTTTTACTCCAAAAAAGAAGAGAGAGGACAACGTCAATCTATCCAGCCATTCCAGCTGTATCTAATATTCTGATTACAAAAGGAATAGCTCTACCACCGGCAGTATACGCATGATTTCACAAAACGCAACTGTACCAAAATCTGTACAGTGGACCTAAGCTCAAAGCCATCACACTCTACCAAATTTAAGTGACGCGTTATCACGTTTTTGTCACCAATCGGACATACATATTTTCGTATACATGCACCCAAAAGCAATCCTATTACAATAAACAAAACTCTACGTCATCCTCGTCTTTCTCATCGTCTTACAATAAACCTACAATAGCCTTCATAATATCCACATCAGAATCGACCTGTCATCCAATCTCAATTCCTACATCATCAACGATAAAAATAGCCTAAGCATCATTAGTACCAGCAACTTTATCATCACCGTCTTTATCAGCATCATTATCACCAGCATCTTCATCAGCATCAGCAATAGCCTCAGCATCTTCCTATATGGCTAACACAAGATCATCATCAAAACATAATTTGTGTACTTTTTTTTGTATTCTACTTCTGTGCTTGCTTATCTTACAAGTGCAAGAGCACCGATTTCCGAAATCCGAATTATGCATTCCGAAAGTTAAGTATATTAACTTTTTTTTATTAATTTATTGCTGATGTAAGGCTCGTTATTTGTAATAACTTCTTTTTCTTACCTTTTGATCACATTAAGCTAGAGCGTCGGCGATCCAATCTGCTGTGCAGTGCATACAACAAATTGAGACACCAGCGATTCTGCGTAAATGATATAGTAACAAAGTTAATTTCTTTATATAAAACTTAAATACTAGCTGGCCCACCCCGGTTTTGCTCGGTTAGGCAAAATTTTCGAATGATATCCTCTACATATAACCTTTCAAACACAAAAAGGACGTTTAAAATCAGATTCCATATTTTACAAATTCCATTTCACACTATAAGTATTTAAATTTTAAAATGTCTTCAGTCCTTAACCCTTTAAGAATAACCTTCCCAACTCCAAAAGTTTTTTAAATAATATACCCATTTTGAATGTCTACCCCAATACCTATAGATTATGTATGAAGACATCATCCTTTTCGTAAACTCTATCAAACAGTAAAAGAATTTTTGTTATGTCATACCATTTTTGTTTTTACTCGATTTATCCCTACAAATTGAATTTTTTAACCGCTAAGCCTTTCCCTTAGAATAACCTTTCAAACTCAAATAGAAATTTTGAAATCTCGAAATATAAAAATCAAAGACTCACAAATACCCCAAAAAAAGTACAAACATTTAGATTTTAACGTTGCAATTAATTTGTATCCAAATAAAATTTAGCCTATTTTACTCAGGGACATTATATCTTTTCATTTATTAAAGAATTTTTAGAATCGATTGAATATTTCCTGAGGTTAGCCCCTACATAGGTATAAACAAATAAATGTTTCATCTTTATAATATAGTATAGAAGTATAGACTAGCTGATGCCCGCGACTTTGTCTGCGTTTAAATATCACGGAAAGTTAATATAGAAATTAGTGGTCAACGACGGTATTAATTGATGTTTACAAATCTTTATTTCCATTTATTATGGTGATTGAATCTTAGATAATAGAGTTACCTCGTGGCATGATGGTTAGTGTGTAGGACTGTCATGCCGAAGGTGTGGGTTCGATTCCCAGCCGTGCCATCTAAAACAGAAATGTTTTATTCGCGGTACTGCCTCTTGCGAGGAACTGACAAATCCTCCAAGAGTATACTTGTCATGAAAAAGTGCTTCTCATTTAGCCGTTCGGACTCGGCAAAAAACTGTAGGTCCCCTCCATTCCTGCCAACAAAACTAGCACAGAGGAATGGTTGAGAGTTGTAAGTCACTAGGCTCTGGTTCTCCACGAGCTGTTGCGCCACCCAAATTATTTATTTTTAATAGAGTTACATAGATGTCACATCCAGTACAAATAAAAACCATCATTTTTACTTGCGATATATGTAGGTACTATAAGGCTAGTTTTGGATTCGTGCAAAAAAAAAATTTTGAGATAACAATCAAACATGATATTACGATGATAGAGAACACCAAAAAAGTGGGTGGCACAATTCTGTCTGTCTGTCTGTCTGTCTGTCTGTCGGTTCGTCTACAGCTTAAACGGCCCGATCGATTTTCTTGAAACTTGGTACATAGTGGTTTTTGGTGATTATGCCCAAACGTTTTTTTCATTTTTTTTTAGAACCAAAAATAACGTTACCTGCCATACAATTTTTTTTTAGCAATTTTACATAATCGTATTTTTCTCAAAAACGGCTCGACAACTTTTCTTGAAAAAAATTCAATAAATTTGCTTTAGTAAGTGCTTCCTTTGTGTTGAAACCCATTTTTCAAAAATGGTTATTTATGGTACCTCCCAACGAACCATTTTTTTAATATTTGATTTTCTTTAAAACCACCGATTTCAATTTTTTTTATACAGAAGCTTCCAAAAAATATAAATACTTTTGTGTACCAACATTTTTAAAAAATAATTTTTGGATTTTTAAAAAATGTTTCAAAATTGTTTTTGGAAAATTAAATATTTCAAAAACCACATAATAGATTTTTTTGAAACTCGATATTTAAGAGTTTTTTAGTACTTTCTAAAATATTTTTAGAAAAAAATTTACATTTATGGAAAAATAACGGTATTTCCCATGCAAAAGTTAAAAAACCGAAAAGGAAAATATTTTTTTGCTTAAAAATGACTCCCACAATTTAGATTAAACTTTTTTCATATACTAGAATTAGTGTGATCTACTACCAAAAATTGTAAAATTTTACACTTAGCAACTATTAACAGTACTTGTCATAGAATGTATTTTTTATTTTTTCGTTATCGGCCAAATGGATTTAAATGAATTTTTTATATACAAATTTCAGATTTAATTAAATAATATTGCATATCAAAATTTTCAAAAAAAAAAGTTTTTGGATTACAACAAAAATTTGAATTTTTTTTTTGAAAATTCGATATCTCAAAAACGGGTTGACTTTTTTTCAAATTTTGTTTTAATATACACATAAATATACATATACTTTAAATTTGCATACCAAAATTTGTTGTTAAAAATGTTTTAAGAATTTTATATATAAAAAATTAATTTTTTTGAAAACTGCTCCAACGATTTTAAATTTTATCTTCTCATACAATCATATTTAATCAAGAATTAAGATGGCATTCTTTTTTTTCACATCAAACTGTCAAAAGAGTTGTTTTATCCAATTTAAATGGCGTATTTCATGTTTCTCTACTTTTTTCTCTCATAATTTCCATGTTTTTATATACAATTTTCTTAAGCCCACAGTGTCTTGAACATAAGAGCAAGTACGTGCGACCCAGTCGTGCATTTTATTTTTCCATACAATCATATTCAATCAAGAATTAAGATGTCAATGGATGTCGTTTTTCATGCTTCTCTTCAAATTTGGTACATAGTGGTTTCTGGTGACTATGCCCACACGTTTTTTTCATTTTTTTTTAGAATCAAAAATAACAGTACCTGCTATACAATTTTTCTTAGCAATTTTACACAGTCGTATTTTTCTCAAAAACGGCTCGACAACTTTTCTAAAAAAAATTCAAAAAATTTATTTTAGTAAAGGCTTTCTTTGGGTGGAAGACCATTTTTAAAAAATGGTTATTAATGGTACCTCCCAAAGAACCATTTTTTTAATTTTTGATTTTCTTCAAAACGGTACGACCGATTTCAATTATTTTTTCTACACAGAAGCTTCCAAAAAACATAAATAGTTTCGTGTACCAAAATTTTCGAAAAAATATTTTTTGGATTTTTAAAAAAATGTTTTAAAAATTTTTTTGGACAATCAAATATTTCGAAAACGACGTGATCGATTTGTTCGAAACTCGATATTTAAGACTTTTTTAGTACTCTCTAAAATATTTTTAGAAAAACCTTTACATTTATGAAAAAATAACGGTACCTTCCATACAAAAGTTAAAATACCGCAAAGGAAAATATTTTTTTTGCTTAAAAACGACTTCTACGATTTTGATTAAACTTTTTTCATATACTAAAATTAGTACGATCTACTACCAAAAATTATAAAATTTTACACTTCGCAACTTTTAATAGTACCTGTCATAGAACGTATTTTTTTATTTTGAATTTTCTCGTTATCGGCTAAACGGATTCAGATGAATTTTGTTATATACGAAATTCAGATAAGATGAAATAATATTGCATATCAAAAATAAAACATAAGAGCAAGTACGTGCGACCCAGTCGTGCATTTTATTTTCTCATAATTTCCATGTTTTTATATACAATTTTCTTAAACCCGCAGTGTCTTGAACATAATAGCAAGTACGTGCGACCCAGTCGTGCAATGCAATGGCGAAATACCCAGTCGGCAATTTATTGTGTTTTGCTAAATTTCAAATGCATAGAAATGGGAAATTTGATTAGAATTAGATAGATACGATCGTAAATGTTATAAAAAAGTGTTATATTTTAATTTGTAGATGGTGTTATTTAAAATAAGAATTTGAAGAAAATTGTTAAATAATGTCCTTCGGTTCAAATGGTGCGAATGAATTAAGTTCAAATAAGAAGTTATAGTGAGTTCTTTATCGGCTTTTTATCGGATCACCAAGAGACTTAGAGAAAGTGACAAAGCATCATTTCCTAATTTTAAAAAGTGCGATAAAATGTTAATGACGCTACCATACAAATAGGAACTCAAGCTCGTTTTAACCCCACTCCTCCACCGAAGGCTGAGCAAAAACTTGCAAGACTTTTGTAATCGATATCACGATATACATATGTATCTATAATCCCTCATACTACGATTTTGGTTATACATTCACCCAAATGTGAAACTAGTTTTCAAGGAGTGCTGTAATCAGAATTGTGAAATAGGACCATTTTCAGAGGAGCTTATAATATATTCAAAAAGATGGCGAATGCATTAATCTATCAGAGTGTACATACAGATTGTTAGCTTTGCAAACCTTGAAAGAAAATAAGATGGGAAAAACAAAACCCAAAGATTATCGCCTCATTTTCCGTTAGAGTAGAGTTTATCATTTTTTGTGTCCAATCAGCCATTTTCCCCAAATTGTAAGAACTCGGCTTCTAGAAATATGTTTATGGACATGAATTGCTCCATGTGCGTGTCAAACAAAACTCTAAAACTTCGATTGTTGTTCGCGAGATTGCTTCTGTTGGAAGGAGCGTCTAAACACACATCAAAAGGCTCCGTGTGAATCTGACCATCATCAATGTTGCTGTCATTCTTTTTGTTGTCAATGTAAAGTGTCAAATATTTCTGATGTCATATTCTAATTTTGCTAAGTCATGTTTCAATTTCTTTTTGTTTCATTGGTTTTATATTGTTAAATGTCAAATAAGTTAAAGTCATTTAAAAGTCAAGTACAAAGTAAATTTTCATGTCAAATAAAATCATTATTGTACCAACCACCAGCAGAAACACTTCGTCTTTAATTTCAACATTTATTGAAATCAACATTTGGTCCTTCGAGCCGGATAAACTCGAATTATTAATTATACTGTGATATACATACTGTGATAAACATTTAATTGAGCTGTGATATAAATAATAAGTGAGTGTTGGATTAACATCGTCTTTTTGGAGTGCCGTCATCGTTGGAGTTTTCCTGTTTTTTGTATCCTGTACACCACCTATAGTTGGCCAGCAGAACATCAATCATCTGTCCAGAGGAGCACCTACAACAAATTGTAAGATTGAAGTGAGTAAAATATACAAATTATACTTTTGAAAGTGCATAAACCGACACATACGTTTTTCTTTACGTCGATTGGAACGTCTTCGTTGGAGGATTTTGTCCAGTTATTGCCGCTATTGAGTGCCGTTGATTAGCTGTCCTGTGCTGTTACTTCATAACGTTGTAGGATTGCTTCAGTGTCCAGTAATTGCCGCTATTGTGAGCCGCTACTGTGTGCCGCTATTGAGTGCCGTTGAATAGCTGTCGTCCTGTGCTGTTACTTCGAATAATTATTGTTGCAGTCATCTGTACCTAAGTGTTTTTTGTGGAGTCGCAGTACCTGAAACCTGAAACGACAGTTAAGTTAATCAAGGAGATCAAAGTGAGTGCAATAATTTTATTAAACTATATTTATACACATACCTATATTGAGTGCAATTCTGAACAATGAGTGAGTCATCGACATTTAAGATTTTCAAGAAAACCTGTGGTCAGGTGGAAAAATGTAGTGCAGGCTACCGAAAGTTGAGCGCAGAAAAGAAAACCAAGAATTATTTGATAGGTCGCTTGAATCTTTTAGAGGAAAACTTTCGAAAAATCTCCGATCTTCATGATGAGATTCAAGGCTCCGAAGAAGATGACGATTGTTTAGTAGAGTGTGAGGATATTTTCGATAATATTATGGAGATTTGCCTTTCGTACAAAACGGACATTTTAGATGAGTTAGATAGGTTAGAGGGTTTGCATTTTGGTGAAAAATCGAAGGATGACACTGCCAAATTCCAGGATAAGCGCGAGTCTTATTTAAATTGTGGTGGAAAAACATCTAATTCTCGTGAAATAAAACTTCCTGCCATAACTCCTCCAACGTTCTATGGGGATTATAACAATTGGCGTCCATTTTACGATCTTTTTGTGTCCTTGATTCACAACAATGCATCCCTGTCGAAGATAGAGAAGTTAACATATTTAAAATCGTGTCTTAAGGGTAGTGCTGCGTCGTTGTTAGATTACCTTGAAGTCAACAACGATAATTATGATGAAGCATGGTCAATTTTAACAACCCGGTACGACCATAAAAGGATTTTGGTCACAACTCATCTGAAAAGTTTTTTTGAGCAGCCAACAATCAGCACAGAATCATCAGATTCAATCAAGGGCTTGTTAGACAAGTCAAAGGAAGTGCTTCATGCTTTGAAAAACTTAGGCGTTCCGGTAGACAGTTGGGATGTTATAGTTGTCTTCACTCTGCTTCAAAAACTACCAACAAATACACAGCAATTGTGGGAAGAGAAGTTAGGTTTGAGTACAGAGCTACCTACCTTTAAAGAGTTTTCGGTTTTTTTGGAAACTAGGTTTCGTTCTTTAGAAGTTGTTAGCCAGCAAGGTTCTAAATCCAAAAACAGTACGAACAGGGAACAATCTAAGTACAAACCTAAGGTGTTGCATCTGAAATCGACGAGGAAGGAGAAGTATAGCTGCGCTGTTTGCCACAAGGGTCAGCATTCGCTTCGAACGTGCCACTCTTTTTTGAAGCTGGATGTGTCTGCAAGAATGAAAACCATAAAACAACTTGGTGTTTGTGAAAATTGCTTAGCCTACAATCACAAAACATTTCAATGTCCGAGTGAAAAACGCTGTTTTCAATGCAACCAAAAACATCACACGCTTCTGCACATTCCTCAACCTAATTCAAACAATCAAACACCATTCATTCAGAATTCTCAACCTAATCATTCACACAATAGTCAAAATTCAATAGCTCAAAATTCTCAATCCAACCACTCACACTTTTCCAATTCAAACTCAGCTCATTCCAATACAAACAATAGAAATACAAATTCACAGTCTCTTATTCCTAATACCAATCAAAATACATACCAAGTTTCAACACAGATAAATCCAAACGCACCACCATTTAATCCAGTTTGTGAGCAAGCTTTGACAAATTCCATTGCCCATAACTATCACATCTCCAATCCGATAAATACAATGGTTTTGCTGGCAACAGCAGTCGTCCAAATACAATTCTATGGGGATTATAACAATTGGCGTCCATTTTACGATCTTTTTGTGTCCTTGATTCACAACAATGCATCCCTGTCGAAGATAGAGAAGTTAACATATTTAAAATCGTGTCTTAAGGGTAGTGCTGCGTCGTTGTTAGATTACCTTGAAGTCAACAACGATAATTATGATGAAGCATGGTCAATTTTAACAACCCGGTACGACCATAAAAGGATTTTGGTCACAACTCATCTGAAAAGTTTTTTTGAGCAGCCAACAATCAGCACAGAATCATCAGATTCAATCAAGGGCTTGTTAGACAAGTCAAAGGAAGTGCTTCATGCTTTGAAAAACTTAGGCGTTCCGGTAGACAGTTGGGATGTTATAGTTGTCTTCACTCTGCTTCAAAAACTACCAACAAATACACAGCAATTGTGGGAAGAGAAGTTAGGTTTGAGTACAGAGCTACCTACCTTTAAAGAGTTTTCGGTTTTTTTGGAAACTAGGTTTCGTTCTTTAGAAGTTGTTAGCCAGCAAGGTTCTAAATCCAAAAACAGTACGAACAGGGAACAATCTAAGTACAAACCTAAGGTGTTGCATCTGAAATCGACGAGGAAGGAGAAGTATAGCTGCGCTGTTTGCCACAAGGGTCAGCATTCGCTTCGAACGTGCCACTCTTTTTTGAAGCTGGATGTGTCTGCAAGAATGAAAACCATAAAACAACTTGGTGTTTGTGAAAATTGCTTAGCCTACAATCACAAAACATTTCAATGTCCGAGTGAAAAACGCTGTTTTCAATGCAACCAAAAACATCACACGCTTCTGCACATTCCTCAACCTAATTCAAACAATCAAACACCATTCATTCAGAATTCTCAACCTAATCATTCACACAATAGTCAAAATTCAATAGCTCAAAATTCTCAATCCAACCACTCACACTTTTCCAATTCAAACTCAGCTCATTCCAATACAAACAATAGAAATACAAATTCACAGTCTCTTATTCCTAATACCAATCAAAATACATACCAAGTTTCAACACAGATAAATCCAAACGCACCACCATTTAATCCAGTTTGTGAGCAAGCTTTGACAAATTCCATTGCCCATAACTATCACATCTCCAATCCGATAAATACAATGGTTTTGCTGGCAACAGCAGTCGTCCAAATACAATCATCAACCGGAGAGTTTATCAACATGAGAGCGCTGATAGATCCAGGTTCAGAAGCAACTTTCATCACCGAACGAGCTGCGCAACAACTTGGGTTGAAGAAGTGTCGAACATTCGTCGAAGTCTCTGGATTTGGAAACAACACAAATGGATCATGTCAAAGCTTTGTCGATATGAAACTTAAATCTTTACATACCTCGTTTGAAACTGAAGCTAGGGCGTTTGTTTTCAAAACTTTAACTGGTTTGCTTCCCAATAGGGAACTTCTCCACAATGGAATCACATTCAGGGTTTGAGTTTGGCTGATCCTTCATTTTATAAACCTTCTAGTGTTGACTTGCTCCTAGGTAGTGATGTCTTTTCTGAGGTCGTTTTGCCAGAAATAGTTAGAGGAAGTGAGCCTATAGCACCCATTGCTCAAAATACTCAACTTGGCTGGATCGTCTTTGGTAAGGCACCAATTCAAACTTGCCGTGTTCACCTGCAGCTTGTTGACATCGATACACAGCTTCGAAAATTTTGGGAAATCGAAGAATCTCCGTTTGAGGATCCCGAAACTGAAGAAAATATTGCCTGTGAAGATCACTTCCGGACACATACCAGGCGTTTAGCAGATGGACGTTTCGAAGTTTCGCTACCATTCAAGGAAGGTTTTCGCCCAGCACTAGGAGCAAGTCAGCAAGGAGCACTTCGAAGGTTTCTCCAGTTGGAAAGAAGATTCGACATCAATCCTGAATTACACAAACAATACTCTGCCTGCATTTCAGAGTATCTTCAGCTTGAACAGATGGAAGAAGTAGATGTCAGCCAAGGTGAAATTCTCAGATCACCATTCCATTATGTTGTGCCTCATCATGCTGTGTTCAAGGAGTCCAGTACAACCACGAAGCTTCGTGTAGTTTTCGATGCTGCTTTTAAAACTACAGATGGGACTTCCTTGAACGAGCATCTTTTGGTTGGACCTAAAACACAAGCAAACATTATGGATATAATTCTAAAATGGAGGAAATTTAGGATTACCTTGACAGCTGACATCGAAAAAATGTACCGGCAGATCCAGATGAGAAAACCAGATTCTTTTTATCAGCTGATTTACTGGCGAGACAACACGACGAGTCCTTTGAAGCTTTATCGGTTGAAGACGGTGACTTTTGGAACAGCATCCGCTCCCTACCTGGCTACTCGAACGTTGAACAAGCTTGCTGATGACGAGAAGAATAAATATCCATTAGCAGCTCAGATGATTCGTCAGGAAATGTACGTCGACGATTTGGTTAGTGGAGCAGACTCAGTTCAAGAGGCTCAACAAAAAGTTTCCGAAATCAATCAACTTCTTTCATCAGCTGGCTTCCACTTGCGCAAATGGGCAAGCAATTCTGAAGAAGCTCTAATCAATATTGCGCCTCAAGAACGTGAAGTCGATTTTCTTCTGCCCTTTGATTCTTCGGAACATATCAAGACATTGGGTATAAAATGGCTTCCTTCCAGTGACTCTTTCTCTTTTCAGTGGGTGCAGACCGAAGCAGTTGAAATCACCAAGAGAACC
This sequence comes from Dasysyrphus tricinctus, assembly GCA_963921185.1. NCBI lineage: Eukaryota > Metazoa > Arthropoda > Insecta > Diptera > Syrphidae > Dasysyrphus > Dasysyrphus tricinctus. The sequence continues at coordinate 88,193,837 of OY992530.1, forward strand.
ATTCTGTCGACAATTGCTAAGCTTTTTGATCCACTGGGTTGGATTTCTCCGTGCGTAATTTCAGCAAAAATAATTATGCAAAAACTGTGGTTGAAAGGCTTAGCGTGGGATGTTCCTGTTCCGATGGATTTGCAGCGTGAATGGATTTCTCTACGGTCAGAACTACCACTACTTGAGCACATCCGGATACCTCGTTGGATTTTCACTGAAAAGAAAAATTTAGAGATAGAGTTGCATGGCTTTAGTGACGCTTCCATGAAGGCATACGGGGCTGTAGTTTTTCTAAGGGTTTTAGATAGAAACAACCAAATTCACACTCACCTCGTCATGTCTAAAACCAGGGTAGCTCCTCTAAACACTGTTTCACTTCCTCGACTAGAGTTATGCGGTGCTGTTATGTTAGCTCGACTTCTTTGCTATGTAAAAGGCGTTTTGCAGCTAGGCCAAATCAACATTTACGCGTGGACTGATTCCACCATCACACTATGTTGGATAGCTGCACCCCCATCGAAATGGAAAACATTCATCAGCAACAGAGTCGCAGAAATACAGAGGCTAACCAACGTCAACATATGGAAGCATGTACCAACGAAACAGAACCCTGCTGATTTGGCGTCAAGAGGAATTTCACCATCTGAACTGAAGGACAACACTCTTTGGTGGCGAGGTCCAGAGTATCTGCAATCCATTTGGAAGTTTTCATATCCCAGTTCACTATCAACTTTCGAAACTGAAGAAGAAATGCGTCCAGTAAGGATCCAGTTGCATCATGCAGTAGAAGCTGAAAACGAAGTAGAAAAATTATTTCAAAAAATTTCGGACTTGAAAAAACTGGTTCGAATCATCGCTTATTGCCGGAGGATTGTACGTGTCTGTCTCAAAAAACTTCCGATGAGCCAGTTAAATGAGCCACTTACCCCTGAGGATATGCAAAACGCAACTTTTAATTGCATAAGAGCCGTCCAAAAGGAAATGTTTTCTGAAGTCATCGAAGATTTAATCAAACAGCCGTCATCATCAAAACATCTAGGATCTCTGCATCCGTTTATCGATTGCCATGGTATTCTGCGAGTTGGAGGACGACTTCAAAACTCAAGTCTTAATTATGAGCAACAGCATCCAATCGTCCTGAAACCAGATCACTGTTTTGCTAATTTGCTGATCCGTGAAGCTCACGAAAAAACGCTCCATGGTGGATTGCAGCAAATGGTCGGCTATCTACGCACCAAATATTGGATATTCAACATCAAGCGAAGCGTGAAAAAATATATCCACCGTTGCGTAATCTGCTACCGATTCAAGGCCAAACCTATGCAGCAGCTGATGGGGAATCTACCAGCCCCTCGAGTCAGAGTCTCTCGCCCATTCACGCATACCGGAGTAGACTATGCAGGACCGATAGATGTGAAGGCTTGGAAAGGACGTGGAGGAAAAATGTACAAAGGATACTTCGCCATATTTGTGTGCTTAGCAACCAAAGCAATCCACCTGGAGGCAGTCAGTGATATGACTACTCAAGCGTTTCTGGCAGCCTTTCGAAGATTCACTGCACGTCGAGGTGTCTGCGCTGAAATGTACAGCGATTGCGGAAAAAACTTTGTAGGAGCGAACACCGAGCTCCAAAGGATGCTAAAGGCTGCAAACATCGACTGGAAGCAAATCCAATCAACAACAACCAATGTCGGAACAAGGTGGAACTTCATTCCTCCCGCTTCTCCCCATTTCGGAGGACTATGGGAAGCCGGAGTGAAATCCGTAAAGTTTCACTTGAAACGGGTCGTCAAAAATGAGACCCTGACATTCGAGGAACTCAGCACGCTTCTGAGTGAAATTGAAGCATGTTTAAACTCGAGGCCTCTATGTCCACTCTCCGACAACATCGATGACTTTGCCATCCTGACGCCAGCACACTTCCTGATCGGTACATCAGCTCATTTAATACCAGAAGCAGATTTAGCCGTCGAAAAGGTTTCTCACCTGGATAGATGGAAGAAAATCCAAATAGCCGTTCATTCATTTTGGAAGCAGTGGAGTGGAGAGTACCTGTCTCGTCTTCAGCAGCGACCGAAATGGTTGAAAACGGAGCGACAACCTCAAATAGGAGATCTTGTCCTGCTTAAAGATGAACGGCTACCACCTTCCAAATGGGCTCTTGCACGCATTACATCTCTAATTCCAGGAGCAGATAAGCTGATTCGTGTCGTCAACTTGAAAACACAGTCAGGAGAATTCAGAAGACCAATTACAAAACTCTGCCTTCTACCTTCAAATAAAAAAGCAGACGAAAATGCAACCATCTAACCATGGACGAATATCTAACATGCAGTCAACAGAAAACATTCACCCAAAACAAAATCAATCATTCGAAACACAAATCCTCAGATTTTCAAACACTCATAGAATAAAATCGAAAAATAACAGTCATACATCGTTAAAACACTCATACAATTCTGATGTTGTTCTCAGAAATCAAAATATTCAACATCAGTCACTCAATTTTTGCACTCACTCACTCACCCATTCACTCATAAAATGTCGCACACAGTAAATCAAAATATTCGACATATATTTATTTGAATCCTTTACACATTCAAATACTAAGTATCACGCTTCATTCAATAACTCACACTCACAGTATTGAACTCACTCACAAATATAGCAAAATCATTCGATATCGCTCACACTAAACAATTTTAAAAATCACTCATTCGATATCACTCAATTTCATCAAGAATCATTCATTCACACTCATACGCACTCAAGCAAAAATCATACTCACACAAACGATGTAATCAACACAAATTTAAATCATATTTCAACAATTAAACACCAATGAATCAAAATCACAGAACCATAAAATCATCACATCAATCACAGTCAACACATAGCCACGAAGGAAATTCATCTTTAAATTCAACTTTAACCCATCACCAAATAAAAATTTAATCACATAAATCATTTTAAAACAACATCAAAATAACATAAAAACATTTTAAATCAATTTCAAATTAATAATAAAAAATATAATTTTTAACCTAAAAAACGAAACACCCTTTAAATTTGAATCAAAATATACTTTTAATTAAATTTCAATCAATAAAATACAGTCCACTAAAAATCACATTCAAAATAATTTTATTCAAAAAAAAAATATTTTTGTTTACACCTAAGACACGAGACACCCTGTACCAGAGTCAACTAAAATCAATCAATGGAAAAGTATCCAAGGTTATCAATGAAAAAAATACACACGCTCTTATGAGAAACACACGAACATGTGTATTTCTTATGGGAGACACACAAACACGTATATTTCATATGGAAAACGAATTAATGAAGCAAATAGACACAATTGATCAACATAAACTAGGAAATTAATATAAAAATAGTAAAAGAACTCACCTGATATAATTTATAAACGACACAATCTTATTAAATTAATATTATTTGGCTCTTAAACAATAAAATTTAACGAAATTAATCACTTCATAAAAAAAAAACACAGCATTGAATTGCAATTACAACCGACCGACGTCAATACCCGAGAAGAAGCGAGACAAACATATGACAGATAGAAATTCAGCAAAGGCAAATTATTAGTTAAAGCTGTCATAGAGCTAGATCTGTTTGTTTAAAATTTTGTTTTCGTCTCTGTAATCTAATTGTTTATACATTGTACTAAATATTACTCTTTATCGTTTCATGTGAATTGAGCATTACTTAGACGAGCCAAGCTATAATTGCGAACTTCGTTCACAGCCGGGGAGGAATGTTGGAAGGAGCGTCTAAACACACATCAAAAGGCTCCGTGTGAATCTGACCATCATCAATGTTGCTGTCATTCTTTTTGTTGTCAATGTAAAGTGTCAAATATTTCTGATGTCATATTCTAATTTTGCTAAGTCATGTTTCAATTTCTTTTTGTTTCATTGGTTTTATATTGTTAAATGTCAAATAAGTTAAAGTCATTTAAAAGTCAAGTACAAAGTAAATTTTCATGTCAAATAAAATCATTATTGTACCAACCACCAGCAGAAACACTTCGTCTTTAATTTCAACATTTATTGAAATCAACAGCTTCTGAAAAAAAACTATCTCATTTTGGTAAAAGGTGGTCTGCGACGACGAATCCAAGTTTGTTATCGATCCAAAAATGTTAAATCAATTTGTATTAATTGAACGTATCCTTGAAATTTAAAAATCATAAAACATTAAGTTCTTATAGTGGGGCTGTTAGTGAGACCAACCTGTCATTTTGACCTGACGGGTTGAGCTTTAGTATAAAAATAGTCCATGTCCTTACTTTACTTTTAAGAAGTGTTGCCAAGGTGGCAACGCTGTCAGAAGGACAAGAGAAGGGTTGCCACAATCCCGAAATGTTGCTTATAAATTGAAAACCAAGGGTTGGAATATGACCCGAGAACTCCCGTTGGATTCAGCACCTTTGAAACCATAGGGCCACATTATTGTTTTTCTCCCACCCCTTGCACGAAGGGGGTGGAAAAAAGTCAAAACGAAATTTGAAAAGCCAAGAAAAGTTAGAAAAATATTTGTTTTAATAAAATTTAAAAATGGTGTCCACGCAGAATTTCACAATCTACTATTGCATCAAGAGTTGATTGAAAACCTACTTTGGTTTTTTTAAAAAGCCACTTTCAAAGTGCTGAGGAGGGGGGATATGAAAGATTAACAAACTTAAATATTTATATTGGAATAATATAAGCATATGACACATGTCTTAAGGGAATTTTTTAATGCCCAATCTTACTAAATCAGGATTAACTCGATACAACTTCCTTCAAAAAAGTTATAGCCTTCTTCATTAATGATGATCAAATTTTTAGTGAAACAAGTAAAATATTACCAAATTCCAATAGCATTGACACGAAACTTTTCATTTGTCATAAGCAACAAGAATCAAAAGAGTCTACAAAAATATTTGTAGTGAAAGGGTGTTTTTTCCAATGAATTTGAAAAATTTTGATCTACTACCATGAATCCCCTCCCGAAACTGGAACGTTGATGAAAGTTGCTGAAAATGTTTGATTAATCCATATACTAAAATTAGTACGCCCTACTTCCAAATATTATAAAATTTTACACTTAGCAACTATCAGAGTTGTAAAAGATTGTAATCTTTTGCGAATGCAATCTTTAGTGACTTCAATTAAAGATTGCATTCTTTACATTCTTTTCTAAGAATGCGACTTCAAAAATGCAGTCGCCATTCTTTTTTCCTTAAAAAGATTGCAATCTATTTTTTTTCCAATCTTTTGTCATCATCAACTTCTTGCAATCTTTTGGGACTTCATGCATTCTTTGCATTCTTTTGAAGTCTTTTGAATTCTTTTGCATCCTTTGAATTTTTGCATTCTTTTGGAGTCTTTTGAAGTCTTTTGCATTCTTTGAATTCTTTTGAAGTCTTTGAAGTCTTTTGCATTCTTTTAAATTTTTTAATTCTTTTGAAGTCTTTTGAAGTCTTTTGCATTCTTTGAATTTTCTGAATTCTCTTGAAGTCTTTTGAAGTCTTTTGCATTCTTTGAATTTTTTGAATTCTTTTGAAGTCTCTTGAAGTCTTTTGAAGTCTTTTGCATTCTTTGAATTTTTTAGCATTCTCTTATAATTTTTAACATCATATTATAGCGAATTGCTCATTTTATATGGGAGGTTTGGTCTTGAACGCACACAAACGCGTTTGGTATTAAATGAAAGGTGACATTGATTTGGTTATCTTTGTAAAATACTTAGGCAATTGTTCATGCTTCATGGGAGGTGCGAGATATTTGGTTGGCATCTTAAGCAGAGTTATTTAACTATCGTTTTAATGAATCTGTAACCGTAATAGGAACTTAACTGGCTGAATACAATACGAATATTTATATTAGGTGCATATTTAATTGAAGAATATTAACTTATAATACATCAGTGAAAGGGTTGTTTATCAAGTTTTAAGTCAGTATTGAAATGTACATGTTATTATTGGAATATGAATATAGCAGTAAATAAAAAGTTCGTAGTATGTTCACGTCAGTGTGCGTTTTGAAGCTAGTTTTGCTTTTAATTAAGAATTTATTTGACAAATTACAGTTAATTTTCTAAGAAAATTAAGCGTTTTTAAGGTGCCAAAAAGGATACATATTTCATAACTAAATTTTTCATGATATCAGTATGCGAAAGCCTGCCCAAAAAAACTGCCTCTCAAGATGTTAAATCTGAATAATTCAAAATTTATTTAACGTACAATTTTGATAAAATTTAAAAGGAGGTAGAAGCACCTTTCATTTAATACCAAAATCATTTTGTTACCATCATAAAATTCCGAGACATAAACAGCCAACCCCAAATATCTCGCACCTCCCATGAAGCATGAACAATTGCCTAAGTATTTTACAAAGATAACCAAATCAATGCCACCTTTCATTTAATACCAAACGCGTTTGTGTGCGTTCAAGACCAAACCTCCCATATAAAATGAGCAATTCGCTATAATATGATGTTAAAAATTATAAGAGAATGCTAAAAAATTCAAAGAATGCAAAAGACTTCAAAAGACTTCAAGAGACTTCAAAAGAGTTCACAAAATTCAAAGAATGCAAAAGACTTCAAAAGACTTCAAAAGAATTCAGAAAATTCAAAGAATGCAAAAGACTTCAAAAGACTTCAAAAGAATGCAAAAGACTTCAAAGACTTCAAAAGAATTCAAAGAATGCAAAAGACCTTAAAAGACTCCAAAGAATGCAAAAATTCAAAGGATGCAAAAGAATTCAAAAGACTTCAAAAGAATGCAAAGAATGCATGAAGTCCCAAAAGATTGCAAGAAGTTGATGATGACAAAAGATTGGAAAAAAAAATAGATTGCAATCTTTTTAAGGAAAAAAGAATGGCGACTGCATTTTTGAAGTCGCATTCTTGGAAAAGAATGTAAAGAATGCAATCTTTTTGTTGAATTCAATGAGAGATTGTTTAAAGACTGCATTCGCAAAGATTGCAATCTTTTACAACTCTGGCAACTATTACTATGTAGTAGGTACCTGTCATAGATCTTTTTTTTATTTTGAATTTTCTCTTTATCGGCCTATCGGATTTTGACAAGTTTTTGTAAATTTCAGATAAGATTAAATAATATTGCATATCAAAATTTAAAAAAATATTAAAAAGTTTCAAATTGGTTTTTTGAAAATTCGATATCTCAAAAACGGGTTGACATTTTTCTTTAACCTTTGTTTTTCTCGGTACATAATACTTTAGATTTGCATTCCAAAATTTGTCCTTAAGAATGTCTTAAGAATATTATATATAAAAAAATAATTTTTTTAAAAACCGCTTCGAAAATCACGTATGTACACCCAAAAAAATAATTGGTTTATATAACTAAAAAGTTCGTTTATTGTACGAAACTTTCGTGGTGCAAAACCACGAATGTTTTTTGTAATTTGTACGAATAAGCTTTCGTTAACTGTACGAATATCGTGTCGATAAAAAATACGAATGAATACGTAAATATTACGAAACTTTTGTATTTTTTGCAAAATATTGACAAAAAACTTTAGTGCAATGTACGAAATATTTTTCTTATATTTTGTGGATTCTACGATTTTTTTTGTAGGTATATACTTATGAAAAATATTTTTATAAGAACGAATAGTTTCGTAAGTTTACGAATATTTTGTATCTCGGCTGCAATGAGAAAAGAAAAAAAGATAACCTGATGCTGAATAAAACAAATGGAATCTTTGGAAAAGTTTATTTTAAAAATTAGAAGGAAATTTCTTGCAATTTAAGTAATTATTAATAAAATAAAATGTGAATTTAGTCTTGTCTTCTCTTGTTGTTGATTAAGTTCTTCTATCTTCTCAACTATAAATAATAAGAGAAAGATAATGAGAATTAAAAATTTTATAATATAAAGACTTGGGGATATGACTTACGATTTAATTAATTTTGCAGAATACGTTTTCCGTCATGTGTAACATTTGTATCACTGATTTAAACTTTACTAAATATGAAATGATTGTTTTTTTGTATGAAATAAACTAAATTAAAAGTTCTCATTAATTTACTGAAATATCAATAATTAAACAAAAATCACATGACTTTACTCTACAACGACTGTAACACAAATGATGATATTTGATGTCTCCATCAAACGTGAACTAAAATTTTGTTCAATTGACGAATATGTATGTATCTACTACAGTATTGAATAACTATTAAAAAAAAGATTGTGAGTAGTACAAAAAATTCATACAATTTACGAAATCTTCTGGATATGATCCCTTGATTGATTGTTTCGATAAATTTACAAAAGCTTTGTAATTTTATGAAATCTTTGGTATACAAAATTATTACAGCAATACAAATATTAAGAGCTATCCTAAGTTCATGCAGATTTAGTAGAACATACAAAATTGTTCGTACATATTATTAAAATTTGTTCAATAGAAAATCACAAAAGCGCTTTCGTAGATTTTACAATTCTTTCGTAACGCAGAAATTTTTGAATCTTAATTTCACTACGAAAGATTTGTTCAATTTACAAAATTTCGTGCAATGAACGAAAAAAAGTTTTACGAAAGAATTTCGTAGTGATTTTACGAAATATTTTTCTGGGTGTATTTCATAATTTTTAAATAATATCTTCTTTAAATAATATTTTTTTGTACGTTTACCTTCAACAAAGGCACCACTGTGCTTCATCTAATTGGGGATTAATCTGAATAGCTATACTATTAACACGAGCTTATGGGCGGATTTAATTGAAAAATGTAGAAAAATATTTCAATGTATGTACCTACCTAATTCCCAAAAAAAAAAAAAATACTTTCTGAACAAAAGGGAGCAACGATTTTTAGTTAGGCTCAGGTACGCCTTGGAAGACAATTATTATTAAGTATATGTACGCCCCTCTATAGTTTTCATACTTATATCAAGTAAGGTAATATCTGACCATTGCTTTAAGTTTGTTAACTTTTAAATAAATGATTGACTGACATACACTCTCCTTGTTGAAAGTTTTATTTATTTATTCTCCAAATTGTTTCCCTACTCAGATCTAAGTTTTGTTAAGACATAACATTAACAAAAGCTTAATTATTAGTTTTGACATCAAAGAATTTAGTTTTTAATTTTTTTTTTGTGTTTCCTTTCTGTCACCAAATTTACTCAACCAAAAAGAAGTCCAAAGAAAACACCACAATGAACAAAATGTGCTCTTAGTCTAAATGCACTTGACCATCAAATTGATTGTGGCCATTGTTTCGCCACGAGCCAACGTTAATGGACAAAAAAGCTACTGCAAAGGAAAGTGCTTCTGTTTATTACAAAAAAATACACAAAAGTTTAAGGTGAAAATTTGTGTATTAAGTGCTAAGAGATTCATGTTTTCAAGGGTCCATCACGGATGAATGATGAATAGTCATTTTTGCTTTCATCGTAATCATCCAGCAGTAGTAATTTGCGGTAGTAGGTAATTGTAGCATCTACCTATTTTTGGTCATTTCTTTTATTCCAATTTGGATTTAGTTTTCTTATAAATCTTTTGTGTGTAACAAGTCCAGAAGCCTATAATATCTTATATAAATTGCTTCTTTAAAAGTTGGACATTAGTTCTGGTTTGATCATTCATTTTGTTAGTTGTGGTATTAGTTAGTTGAAAACTTCTTATAGAACGGACTTTTTTTTCGGAAGCATTTGAAGTGATTAGAAAATGAACTCTTTTAAGGAAGTGCTAGTTTGTGTGGTCTTTCTCGGTATTATGTCAAGTGGACTAACAGCAAGTATTGAGAGCAAATTGGAAATGAAAAAGTCCATCGACAACTGTGATAAGGAAATAAGTTTTACGTGTCTGAAGTTAGAATTTATAAAGCTTCTTGAACGTTTATTAGAACGCAAGGAAATTGATATCCTGCCGGGATTAAGTTTAATTCAGGATTCAAATGTTACTTTACAAAAGAACACGGAATTAATTGCTGGTAAAATAATTACGTATATGAATGTAAAAAAAAGAAAACAAATTAACAAACAAATACTAATTCAAGATTTGATTGGAAGCCGTTAAAAATTTTGTTATTCATGGTTTGGAATATGAAAATTAAAAAAAAAAATATTTTTTGAAAAAATTGGGAGTGTTTATATGTATAAATAGTAATGTAATTCTGATTATCTACAAAGCGACTGTATACATTTTTCAAGATTATGATTTCTTTGGAAAGCATAACAAAATCTTTATTTTTCTCAAATATTGTGCCACACATTTTTATTTTGTGAAAATATTTTTTCGGTTCGTTTGCTGAAACTCAGTTTTTCAAAATTATGTCATTTAAAATCTTAAACATTAAAATTCTGCTTATTCTGTCTATTCTCAAACACATTGGAACTAAACTTATTCGTGTTTTTGTGTGTAGCTCCTTTTTATTAGCAAAACTATAAATAAAAAGAAAGTTTTTAATGAGTTTTTATGATAAAGATTATTAACAACACATTGCTTTATGATATTAATTTAACAATAATTTTTGATTACTGCAAATATTTCTTCAAAACATGCGTTTGCGGGTGTTTTGTCGCATTCGGCTTATTTTTCGAGTCATATCAAAAATATTTAAAAGTGGCCAGTGCGACCATTCTCCCAGAAGTGCATGAGTAAATTTAGAAGCATTTTCGGTTTTAAGCTCGCTCATGAACCAAACAAAAATATTTAGTAATGAAGTCCCTCGCACGTACTTAATTGTCCCTTTTTAAAAAGGTCTATTCAATATCCTAGTAGCAAACTTTCACTAAGGGATAGTAGAACACACTAACAAAATTGTTATTGTCCTCGATAACAGAACAGTCTTAAGCAAGGGCGAATGTAAAATTTTGGCCAAAAATTTAAAAAAAAAAAATAGTTTTGACCAATAAATCTACCTTCAAAAGATGACAAATTACCCAAAGTTCTTAACGTTTACCATAACTTCCTTGGCACAATTTAGTAAAACAGAATTTGAAAATAAGAATTTTGAAAGGCAGAATTTCAACAAACAGAATTTTGAAAAGTAGAATTTTGAAAACATAATTACGAAAAGCTGAATTTTGAAGGAAGGACTGAACAAAAATATTTTGACCGATCTACTTTCAGTAAAAACTACATTTTGTATGAAAACCTTTTTTCAAAAACTTATAAGTAATTGTACCTCCAGAACCATATATTTTTACTTGTTTTTTTTTTTTTTTTAATTTTAATCCTATATAGATAAGTTTTTACTTGCGATATTGGTACTACTATTGGGCAAGTTTTGAATTTGTGCAAGAAACATTTTTGAGACAACAATCAAAAATTATGACATTTCGATTATAGAGAACACGAAAAAAGCGGGTGGCACAATTCTGTCTGGCTGTCTGTCATAGGCGCCCGGAGGAGGGGGGTAAGGGGGCAGTTTCCCCCTGGCTCTGGGCAATACCATACCCCTAACATATTTTTTAATTTGCTATCATGAATTTTATAAAATACTTCTCATTTTTTGTCGGAGTCTGGACCAGGCCGAATATATCTGAAAATATCCTTAACTTCGATATTGTTTTCAAAATATCGATATTTTCTTGACAGGTTCTTTTCAATGTTCTTGGTTTGTTGCCAATAGAAAAGGAAGTTCTAGCATAGGTAAATGATATTATTCAAATGGTTGAGGCACATGCAAACATGCATGAGAAGGATATTGCCTCTCAAGAAAATGGACACATAAATTGCGAATTGTTGTTTGCCTAGAATTATTCAGTTGAGTGATTTTCTGATTTCTGACATCAAACCAAGAACCTTTCTCCGCTTTCCAGTACCTATCTGCTACGCTATCTAGCTTAGCTACCTTAACAAAAATTCAGTTATCTTTAGTTGCTTTTGTTTCACAAGGATTTACAGCAACACAAACCTATCCAAAAGGCTTTGGATTATTTTGGAATAAAGAATTTTTTGTTAAGAATTTCCAAATTATTTAATATTTTTTTCAAAATCCAACTCAATTCTGACTCCTTATTTTCATGACCTGGTAACTTTTTCCATACAAATAATTATATTTTTACACTTTTTACGATTTGTTTTTTCTTGGAATATTAAAGGCACTATGTGACAAATTTTACATTGGTAAAAAAATTTGACCCGAGATTTGATCGAATGACCGACGATACGGAAGACGAAAAAAGTGGGTTTTATAATTCTGTCTGTTTGCTTGTCTGCCTGTGTGTCTGTCTATTTGTCTGTCTGTTCGGCTACAGCCTTAACGACTGGATCCATTTGCCTTAAACTTGGTCCATAGCGTTTTTTGGTCATTCTACATTAGTTTTCTTTTCATTTTCTTAGAACAAATTTAACGATTTCTAGTATATGATTTTGTCACCAATTAAATATTCTCAAAAATGACCCAACACATTAAAAATAAAATCAATAAATTACTTTTAGTGACCACAACATTTGAGTGATAGAACAATTTTTTTGTTTTATATTCTATTGTTAACATATATGCAAAGGCTTACAAAAAGTTTGAGTACTGTACTGGTTTTTAAAAAATATTATTTTTTGGAAAATTCAATACATTATAATCTATTAAAAATATTATTAAACTTGCTTTGTAACTTAGTGCGTAACGATTTTTAACATCCGTTAAAATTTAAAAAAAAAGTTAAATTTTCATGCTAAAATAACGAAAAGTAAAAAACCGTTGAGGAAAATCTCATTTTGATAAAAAAAATTTCTGTCTGCTCAAATAAGTATACGGTCTACTTTCTACTATTAAATATACAATAATTTTACGCTTTACTATTTTCAATTATACCTCCAATAGAAACTTATTTTGAATTTTCTCACAATTGACTGAACGGATTTAAATGAAGTTATTTATAAAAAAAACTTCCGAAAATAATATTGCATTTCAAAATTTTCAAAAAAGTATTTTTTGAATACTACATTTTTTTTCTTTTTTTTTTAAATTGATATCTCAGAATTTTGTTGGTGTGGAGCAGAGTATCGAAGAAGACCTGAATGAGTCCATCCGCCATCGCGTCAAAAATTGTTGGTCGAAAGTTCGTGGTCGAAACTTGGGCCTCTCGGCTGGAATTTATTCGAGCCAGCAGCGTCGGCCACTTGCACGAAATCATTTTTAAAACATAATGGCAAACCCTTATTTTTATAATAGAGCTAAATTCTTGACCATAACATTAAATTGTATGCGTTTTATTTCTTCTTGAAAACCACACCAAAAATAAAACCCTTTAGAATTTTTTTTAGCTCCAAATATAACAGTAGCTACTTGCAATACAACCGTTAAGGAAAAGCTTATTTATCACAAAAACGGCTCCAACGATCAATGTGTTAAAGTAGGCATGGTGTACATTTTAAAATAAAAAAAAATCCCAAAGACTGTTATTAACGGTACCTGCCATATAAGGGTTTTTTGATTTTCGATTTCCTTTTGAATGGATTTCAATAAAAAAGATTATGAAAAAGCTTTTTGGAAATGCAATAATAGTGCATATCAAAATTTTGAAACAAAAAATATATTTTTGTGTTTTAAAAAATATTAAATTTCTTTTTTTGAAAATTCAATTTAAAATTCAATGTCATTAGTGGGAAATTTACAAAAAAATGTATACAATCAAAAAAGTATGCCATTTGAAAAGCCACTAAACCGTTATAAAAGGTCAGATATTTTCAGTAATTGGTAACCCATGGACTTTCTTTAATGATTTTTTAATGAATTAAAAAAAATCGAGGTCATAGTGATTTTTAGCACCTCATTTATGGGACATTTGCAAAAATTTAATACCACCTCGAAGGCCATCAGCTAGTTTCAGTAGTTCTTCAACTATAGATTCTTTTCCACGATTTTTTTAAGTTTTTTTTCAAGGTCGCGAACGATTTTTGGCAAAAAAAATTAAAATTCGTTAAAAAGAATCTATTGCTGACCAATTCCTAAAACTATGTGACCTTTTATATAGATCTTAGGATCTTTAAGGAAGTGTTAAATATTTGCAAATTTCCCATAAATAGGTGCCAAAAATCACCATCTTCTAGAACAGAAATTTAAAAATTCATTAAAAAAAAATCTATGGCTGACCGCAATTACTGAAAGTAGCTGACCTTTTTTGATGGTGAATTAGCCTTTAAATGATATACTTTTTTTTTAAATGACCTAAACGAGGTGCCAAAATTTTTTTTGAGACCTTGAAACAAAATTTAAAGATTCATAAAAAAAAAATCTATGGCTGACCGTTATATGAAAGTAGTTCACCTTTTATCACGATTTAAAGATCTTCCGAATGGTATACCTACATTTTTTGTAAATTTCCCACAAATCAGGTGCCAAAAATCGCGCATGACTTTGCGTAACATTAAGATGCCTTAAGCCTTGATTACAAGTTATCGAGGGCTGACCGATTTTTAGGACTAGTTGACCTTTTACGACCAATTACTGACCAATAATATGGAATTTTTGTTCAAGTTTCCCGTATGTGAAGTGCCAAAGGTCCAGAGCCTGCGGGACTATTATACTACTGCGTACAACGCTACTAGGTACAAAACTTTTGGCTTTTGGACTGGCAACAATAAGAGGAAATATGCCAAACAACAAAAATATAAAAATGGAGTTGTGTGATTCCTATTGGCCAAGTAAAGATAAATTAAAAAAGAAGGTGTATGAATAAATATTAATGATGGAGTAGTGAGTGGAGGTAAATGTATACGAACACGAGATCAGAGTTAGACATAGTAAGGAATACCATGAAATTTGAAATGCGAAATGCCGGTTGGTGATTGCCATTGGTTAGAAAAACTCATTATTTTGGATGGTAAATAGGATGGTAAACTTTGTTGTTTCTTGAGCGATTTTCATGAAATTAACGCAGGTGACAGGTAAGACAGATTTATTAGAGGGTGTTGTAAAATGTGTCAATGTACTGTAAAAGTTTAAGTAGGAACAGTTAACAAAAACCAACATAAAAATATCGAAAATCAAAGACTTTAAAATTTTTTCCTCGCATAACTTTTTTTGCAGTTTTTCCCCTAAAGTTTATTTTTTTGGTAAAATGACAAATTTAACATTCCTTGCCAAAAGAGCCGAAAAGCAAAACTGTGAACTGGAATACTTCTTAAATATTTTTTTCTATGCGCACTTTATTGAAAAATTAGAAATCTTTGATATTTTGATTTTCGTATGTTGGTTTTTGTTAACTTTTCCTGCTTAATGTTTTTTTTTTTTTTATTATCGATTTCAATAGAAAATTTGTAAAATTCGACTTAGTTTCCGAGTTATACCTAAAATATTGAAAAGTTTCCAGTAGAGGCATTTTTGGTTTTTAGCATGCTTATGTGCCAAACAAATATATTTGATAGTAAAAACCCTTGAACGTGATTGTTCCTCTATACCCCTCATTGTCTGGCCTATTCAACAGCCTACCCGGTTACTCCTTATTGACTTCTATATAAATGGCAAAACCTGACAAGAGATTATAAATAATGTGAAAAAGAAAGAGAACTTAACAATGAATGAACTTCTCTCAATATACCTAATAAACCTTACTGCCCTAACTACCGGAAACTATGCCAAAAACCATTGAAAACTTTTTAATAATTTTGTTCTTTTTTTTGTAAACAAAAATCAATAAACTGCCATTTTTTTCCCATTTTTTCCAGTGCGGGTGACAATGGTGCAGTGGATGTAGTGCTTGACTGCTAATTTAGAGGTGTGGGTTCGAGCCCCATTCTAGGCAGCATTCTTTTCTATATTCTCCCAGCTTAACTGGACGCCACCCGTGAGAATTAATGAGATAATAAACACCTTGATCTCAATGCACTGTGCCAAATCTTTCTTATCCTCCTAATCTTTCTAACTAGTGTCGTGCAATTCAGGAAGCATTTAAAAGACCTTAGGTCTAATAGGCATATAGTTAAGATTATAAAAAAAAAATAATTTTATATTTTCAGACCCCTTTTCCAATTCTGGAAATGAACAACAAAATTCCAAAAACTTTTTGAAAATTTTTTGAGATTTTATAAAAATATTTTTTAGAAAAAAAAAAGATGACAATCTTGTATATACAAAGAATTTTTTTCTAATTTTGAAATATTTGTCCACTTTGTTCTGCAAAATTGACGTCAAGTTATTTTCGTAGTCCAAGAGATCAATTAATTCTTTTTATGCATAGGTATATCTATGATTCTAACAATCAATTATCAATTTTTATTATAAGCATAATGAGCTGCTTTCCCATTTTATAATTAACACTGTTAGTTTACTTACACTCAGTTTTTTTTTAATGAAATCAAGCACTATCAAAACACTTGAGGGAAAGTCAATGTTTAAGAGGTAAGCTAAACACTTTCGATAAGTCAGACTGAGACTACAAAATAATAATTATTTTGAAGTTTTAGTCAGAGTTAATGAAAGTGCTTAGGGAAATTGCCCCATTATGCTTTTAGTACAAATTGCTATAGAAAAATTTTTCATGAATCGATAATTTATAATTATAAATTATATTAAAATATTTATCTTAAAACCTAACGCAATTTACCATTCTAACATAATTGGCGTAGGTATATTAAAAATAAAAGACTCACAATATCTATAGTAGAATATTATTTATAAGCACTTTCCTGCTAGGTACACTGTTTCTTAAATTAAAGCTAACATTACAAAAATTTTCTTATTATTAGATATTGCCCGAAGTTTCCCAAAGGATCCCGATCAGCGTTTAAATGCATTTATCATGAGAAAAATTAAAAACTTTCTTCAATCCCGTTCGTTGCGGTTTAAGTTGCTAGCATCGGACGATCCATCACCAAATGAAGAATCTGCAATTACTGGACGAAAAGGTAAATTTCACAAAAAAGGAGGAATGGAGGCACTACTTGCTGCTGGTTTAATGATGAAAGGTTTGCTAAAATTATAACAAAATTTTTTTTTGGTGAAAATGATAACATTGAACCACATTTTTATAGGAACATTAATGGCCTTAGGAATGGGCACCCTAGCACTACTAGCTGGTAAGGCTTTATTGACGGCTTTAATGGCGTTAACACTTTCAGGTGTTATTGGCCTGAAGGCTCTAGCATCATCCGGTGGTAAGTCGACAACTTATGAAATTGTCGCGAAGCCTGTTTACACATCATCACATTCGCATTCTATGAGCCACGAAGATGGTCATCAACACGGTGGACATTACAGTGCACATAGTGGCAGTGGATATGGAGGCTATGGTAGATCGATAAATTTGGATTTACCTAATCATTTGAAAGCACCTTAATAATTAAGCTGAACGTCGAACACTTAAATAAATTGTAAACATATGCCTATTTATTACAGTATTTATTATAAATTTAAGTAATTTATTATAAAATTGACTGGTTTACTATAATGTAACATGTACATACTCTTATATTAGAGTAAACAAATAATTATGATGATTTTATTTTGGTTTTGTTGTTTCATTAAAAATTTCAGTTTTACAATAATAAATTATTATTGTCGCACTAATTTAAAAAAACCAAAGAACAAAAGGTTTCTTGAATTTTTAAATGATGGAGATCTGGCTATATAATTTGTATATACCTATCTAGCAACATGAGAAGAATGCAGAATTCTTTTTTTTGAAAAATTAATCTTGTTAAAATGTTAACGTCAAGTGCCGAAATATTTAAAAACAAGGAAATCAAACAACAGTGAATTGAAAGTAATAACCATGACTTTTTAAACTAATCGACGATTTAAAATTAAAATTTTCCCCAAAGTATACACTGAAATATTTACATCACTCTATGCACACAAATATATTGCATACTTCTAGGTGTAAGCTGAATAAAATTGTTCGTTAAGAGTGTTCCGAACTGAACAAAACCAGTCATTTGCTAACTTTTTTTTTTGCATATATAAGAGTGTTTTTTTTCACTTGCATCAGATACTTTGTTTTATAAAACTTTGCATTTTTACTAATTGGTCACTACTAGGCGTATTATTGTATTGAAAAAAAAAATTCTAAAAGTAACTGATTTTAACTTCTAAATTTACATAAATTTTCTGCCAAAAAGTGCATTTTAAGAATTAAAAATTTCAATAACAAATGATACAAGCATGATTACATAATTAATGAAAATCATGAAAAATATATTGAATTTATATCCACTACAAAAAAATTTGTCAAAAAAATACCGTTAGGTATAAAAATTGACTGTCAAAAATGGGTTTTTTCAAAATTCACAAGCATTTTTATTTTGCATTATTAAAATTTTTATTAGGTACAAAATTAAAAATTTTCTCCGATAGTGGCATAATAAAAATATGGAATTTTATGTTATTAAACATTTTTTTGCAAAAAATGCTATAGTGTAGGCTACATTTGCTTTGAAAAACAGCCATTTTAGCCATTTTCTCGATTTCTTAGAGGCTTTTACCAAAATCTAGAGCACAAAATTAATTTTTTTTCCAATGATGGCATAGAGAATAAGTTTATCTATCCATAGACACCTTAATCGTTTTGATCGGATAAGTACACGCTTCGCAATCTTATTCATGAAATCACCATTTCAGTCCGGAACACTCTTAAGTGCAATATCATAAATTTTAAATTAATTTTAGTGTAAACAAAAGAGCTGACTTGCAAACTTGTGCTTCAAATTTATTTATTAAAATCAACTAATTTGAGGGATAGAAATAGTCAATATGCATGTACCCTTAATAATATTGTATTAAATACAAAAATTTTGTCTTCGTCAAAAATCTGGCAGACGGACCTAACGTTAAGAAACTTTAACTGCCGATTTATGGCCTCAGTTGCTCTATAAAGTTGATGAGAGTAGAATGATTTGTATCTTCTTTAAATAATACTGTGTGACAAGGTGAAACAGTTAAGCTAAGTTGAATTGCTTATTGAGTTAAGACTATAGTTGCCGAATAATGTGGGTACCCAGTACGTCACGTTTCTATGTTACGACGCCATAACGTATATTTATAATATCAAAATCTGGTTTGTAACAATAGCCGCGTTTTATTATCGCTCATAACCCATATGGTTCACCTCGTGAAAGTAAAACGATGTGGGTTAGTGCAAAAGCAGTGCTGTATATCAGTCTCTCTTTTTCTTATGTTTATTTGTTTTTCATATAAGCACTTGTCTCTTTTCCTCTTTATTCCTAATACTGCTGACAAATCGCTGACATCCATTCATAATGGTAAATAGCCCTCTGCCGGTCAGAGTGAAAACCTCTATCTGGGTTATTGAAATTAACCTCGATAGAAACATAAATGCCATGTTGTTTCTGTAATGCATGTTAAAAGATAACCTTGACCCTAATACCATGTCTTTGTATGTTTTAAAAAATTTTGGCTGTTATTTTCATAGACACGAGTCCAATTTTATGACAAGTAGTAAATGTCATGGAGAAATTTTGATTTTGTGACAGGAGTGTTATATATTCGTCTCTTTTCGCCTTATGTTTGTTTATTTTTCATGTGTCTGTTGCCTTTTTTCTTTCCCTACTGAGGCATATTCACAATAGTGATTAGCCTCCAAGCCACCAGAGTGAAAACTAATCTTTGGATCATTGAAATAGATCCAGATAAAAAGCAGGCGATTCCTTGTTGTTTTTGTAATAACGTGTTAGAAATTGATTCAGATTAGATCATGTAGATAATAAAATACAGCTAATATTTATATTACTAACTTTAACGCTCTCAATTGAAATTTATGAGTTTAGCATATTTCGGAATAAGGTAGTTTAGGTCAAAGGGTAAAAGCTAGTTAGATAATGATTTCTCTAAGATGAATCATGTTATTTGAAACAATCAAAAGAATATCAAAGATAAATGTTAATACTTCCGACTGCCGATAAAAATTTATTTGAAATAAATTACTTCAAGAAATAAAAGCACTTCAAATTTGCCTAAAACACATATTTTCAGAATTTGGATTCGAATATCTCAAAAGCGTGACCTGCTAGAAAAATTCTGTGACCAGATTTGAATTCAGTGCATCAAAAACAATTTTCTTGTTTAGTTTGGAGACAAATATTTAAATTTTGTCATACAGTGTAATTTACTTGGGTTGATTCTGGGAAAAATAAAAATGTAAGTATATTGATAAAAAAACGCTTTTTCAAAGAAACAAAATTTTTACTTGCAATAGGTACTATAAGGCAAGTTATGCATTATGCATTCGTAAAAAAAATTAAACTCAAGATTATGATCAGACTAATCTATTATATCGATATGATAGGGAATACAAAAAAAAGTGAGTTCCACAATTCTGTCTGTCCGTTCATTGAGCCTGAAAAGCTGAATCGATTTCCTTTAAACTAGAAACATAGCTGTTTTTGGTCACACATTTTATTTAATGTTAAAATCAAAAATAAGGGTACCTGCCATATACAATATTTTTAAGCAGTTTTACATAATCTTTTTTTTCTCAAAAACGGGCCCACAACTTTTCTTTAAAAAAATAAATTTCTTTTAATTATGGCTGCCTTTTGTTGGGAAACTTTTTTTATATACTTCTTCCTTGTAATATAAAGAGAGACTCTGAATAAACTTTTATATCATTTATTTGCTTTGATTTTACATCAAATTAAAAGCATTGTTAATAATATAGATAAAATTCTCGATTTAGTTTTTACTTCACAAGATGAAATGAAAGTGTCAATCACTGATATTGTTCAATATAATTTGTTAATCAATTCAATCCACCATAAAGAAGGGAGCGGGTTCAAATGCTGTATTTTAAAATACTGTATGGTCAAGATTCTGTATGATACTGTATGATACTGTATGGTCATAATACTGTATGGTTAATATTCTGTATTTCAAAATACTGTATTTCAAAATACTGTATGTACAAAATACTGTATGATAAAAATACTGTATCTCATAATACTGTATCTCAAAATTATTCATCTGAAAATGCTGTATGAGCAAAACATTGTATCTCAAAATTCTGTATCTAAAAAAAATGTATTTTTGTATGATATCGTTCTTAAACCTCCATTATAAACAAAAAGCAGAACTCGATTTATGTATACGTATATCATTTATTGAAAATCCAAACAAATGTAAAACCAGAATACATTAATAAGTCATAAATAAGTAAATGGATAATAAGCAATACTAATCAAAGGGCACGGTAGTGCCCAGCCAAGTTCGCGGCACTACACCCTTTTTACAGGAACAAACTCAGGCGATTTTCAACCCCCTCTAACTTCAGTACCAATAAAGTCAGAAACTTCAAATTCGGAGAATTAGCTGAACTGATCAAACACAGGTGGCTCACCAAATTTCAACTCTTTAGCATTAGTAGTTCCCAAGATATAGGACTTCAAAAATCTCAAAAACCGTAACTGACTGACTCACTGACTCACTGACAGATCATCAAAATTATGAAGCACTTCCCGACATCGTAGAAACTTGAAATTTCGCACAACGGTAGGCCTTGTGGTACATACAAAGGAAAAAATCGAAAATCGGCAATTTTCTATTCAGGGGGCGTGGCATCCACCCACTTTCTTAAATATTCTATAAATTATATGGAGCCTTGCCGATTGTTGTAGAACAATGAAAATTGGTAAGTTGGTAGGGTTTGAGGTACTTAGAAAGAAAACAATTGAAAAATTGGAATTTTCCATACAGGGGGCGTGGCATCCACCCACATTCTTAAAAATTCTTATAAATTATATGGAGCACTTCCGACTATTGTAGAACGATGAAAATTGGTAGGTCGTTAGGCCTTGAAGTACTTAGAAGAAAAAAAATTGAAAAATTGGAAGTCTCAGTTCAGGGGGCGTGCCATCCACCCACATTCTCAAAAATTCTTATATATATTATATGAAGCACTTCCGATTGTTGTAGAACGATGAAAATTGGTAGGTCGGTATGCCTTAAAGTACTTAGAAGAAAAAAATCGAAAAATTGGGAGTTTCAGTTCAGGGGGCGTGGCATCGACCCACATTCTTAAAAATTCTTATAAACTATATGACGCACTGCCGATTGTTGTAGAACGATGAAAATTGGTAGGTCGGTAGGACTTGAAGTACTTAGATAGGAAAAAATCGAATTGGAATTGTCCATTCAGGGGGGGGGGGTGCCATCCACCCACTTTATCAGAATTGCTATTATTTGTATGGAGCACTTTCGGTTGTCGTAGAATTATGAAACTTTGTAGAGCGGTAGGGCTTGACTTTCACCTGGCAAAATAAATCTTTGCAAAAAGGAGTGAAATCACAACAAAAACATAAATGTTAAAAAAAGAGCCAAGTTCTTATGTGTACAAGAAACCTGTGCGTAAAAAGTCAGCCAGAAAAAGTAATGAGATCTAAAATATATGCCAAGTTTTAAGTTCATGAAGTTTAATATCAAATATCTTAAGTAGAGTAATATCGAAACAATTCCAAATCATGACAGAAATTTGGCATTTAACGATTACTAATTAAAATTTGGTGGATTTACTTGGTAAGTTTTCCCCTAAATTAAAATGTAGGAAAAATTGACCAGTGAGCCCACCAAATTTTAATCAGTAATCATTAATTACCAAATTTCTGTCATGATTTGGAATTGTTTCGATATTACTCTACTTAAGACATTTGATATTTAACTTCATGAACTTAAAACTTATGGCATATATTTTAGATCTCATTACTTTTTTTGGCTGACTTTTTACGCACAGGTTTCTTGTACACATAAGAACTTGGCTCCTTTTTTAACATTTATGTTTTTGTTGTGATACATAACTATCTTTGTATTGTATGTAGAAATGTATAAACAAAAACAAAGTAACGAAAAATTACAACAAAACAAATCAAAATCACAAAATTCCTAGTATAGCCTATTGAATAGACCGGAAAATGAGGGGTATAAAGGAACAATTACTGGCTGAACAGAATGGAGACGGAGCTGCAACTGGAGCTGCAACTGACATAGCTGTCAAAATTTTGAATACACACAAATTCAATGATACGAACAGAACACGACGCAACTGCAGACGGAGCTGCAGACGCAGCTGGACAAGTTGGCCAACTTTTGTCTTTTGCTTGCAGCTTTTTTGACGTTCCAAAATTGCGAACAAAACGAAGTGTTTACATGTGGGTTAAATTGGTTTTTAAACTCTTTTCAATCATTCATAAAGACGTAAAGTAATTTTAGCTTCTTTTTCATCATTATTCATTTTTATTTTTGTTTTCATCATTGTGAGCGCGTAAAAAAAATCACGTACGACACTTTTTGACAGCTATTCCAGTTGCAGTTGCAGCTCCAGTTGCAGCACTCTATTCTGTTCAGCCAGTTACGTGCAAGGGTTTTTCTTATTGAATATGTTTGTTTGGCCCATAAACATGCTTAAACCCGAAAATGGTACTAAATTCACCCATGCGTTTCTAAAGAATGGTCACACTGGCCACTTTTCAATATTTTTGGTGTAACTTGAAAACTAAGCCGAATTTGACAATTTTACACATAATACTTTTTGTAAAAAATTAAATTTTCTATTGAAATGGATAGTTCAAAAAATTTTACGAAAAAATTTAAGCAAGAAAAGTTAACAAAAACCTACGTAAAAAAAATCAAAAAATCAAGGATATCTAAATTTTTTAATAAATTGAGCATAACTTTTTTTGAAGCAAAGATAGGGTCAAGACATGCAGAGACAAAATAAAGTAGAGACTAAAGGCCCTAATATGGCTTGATCAAAAATTAATATTTGTTCAAAATTGACAGAGATATTCTCATTCAAACCTTATGATTTCTTATATTTTTTCGCAGTTTTGGCCCAAAAGTCCCTTTTTCGGTACAATATGGCAAATTTCACTTTCGTAAAAATGTTCGAAACCAAATTTTTGTTATAATATGACATTAGAACTATAAAAAATTTATAAATGGATGTAAGGTCGCAATTTCGTTTTTTCGGCTGTTTTTAAATGCTTTCAGACCTACAGACCGAACAGCTGGTCCGATTAACATAAGATTTGGTACAAGGTGCTAGGAACGTTAAATTTGTCATAAAGTACCAAAAAATAGGATTTCGGGCAACAACGGCGAAAAATGATAAGAAATGGTAAAGTTTTAATGACTATATCTCTGTCAATTTTCTAATAATATGGCATTTTAACATGTCATATTAAAGCCGTAAGTCTCTAGTTTACTTTGTTTATGCATGTCTTGAGCGTATCTTTGCTCCGAAAAAAATTATGCGCAATTTAGAAAAATTTTTTAAAAACTTTGATTTTTCGATTTTATTTATCTTGGTTTTTGTTTACTTTTCCTGCTTAAATTTTTTGTAAAATTTTTTGAACTATCCATTTCGATATAAAATTTAATTTTGAACAAAAAGTATTAGAAGTAAAATTGTCAAATTTGGCTTAGTTTTCGAGTTATACCAAACATACTGAAAAGTGGCCAGTGTGACGATTCTCTCAGAAACGCATGGGTGAATTTAGTAGCATTTTCGGTTTTAAGCATGCTTATGGGCCAAACAAACATATTCAATAATAAAAACCCTTGCACGAAATTGTTCCTTTTTAAAAGTTCTATTCAATAGGCTAGTATATAAATGATAACAAACAGATGAACTTAAGATTATAAGCAAAATTTTAATAGAAACCTAGATTTTTAGAAATTCTTCTTAAGTAACCAATATGGTTTAAATCATTAATCTGTCTCATTACATGTGCAATTTTTGTATTTCTAAGAACAGTTTTCATAAAAAGGATTCGTAAAAAGGAATATGTTTACCATTTCTAACCCTTTCCACTAGCGCTTTTGCAAATAATAGCTCGTTTTTCAGGTCAGTAATAAGCTTATGTAATCTGTTTATGCAATTGTTTATTATGATCAAAACAATTCATGTAAAAGTGTGAGAGAGATATAAGCAATAAAGAAGAAGAAAATGAGAAAGAGAAAATAAGAACAAGATACAATTTATTTTGTTTTTGTTTTAAGAAATTCAAAGACATGAATTATCATAGGTACATGTTATTGTTCAAGGGAAGTATATCAGAATATTATGTTAATAAAAATTATTATGATATATTCTTAAGAAAAGTATTCTGTTTTCTGAATTTGGAAATACAGAATTTTGACCAACCAGAATTTTGAAATACAGAATTTCGACTTACAGTATTTTGATCATACAGAATTTTGTACATACAGTATTTTAAATACAGTATTATGACCCATACAGTATTTTGATCCCAACCCCATAGAGAATTATACAGGGTGTCCCGCACCTGAGTGGAAGTATCCTAGGGTGTGGTTCTTGGATATATTCTAAGAAACAAATTGTATGGGGGGAAAGTTGTATCTCCCCTCCCTGAGGCAAGGGGGGCAGTTCGACTAAAAATGCCAGAAAAAACATTAAAATCAACGAAAACTCATCTAATAATGTGCTATTTTTTTTTTTTTGAAAGTTAATACTCCATTCTTACATTCAGCTGTTTAAGCGAATAGTTTTTGAGAAATTAAATTTCAAAGTCAAATTTGTTTAAAAAAATGAGATTTTTTTTTTCTTAAGTCGATATTTTTCAAAATTTTAGGTAATTTAGTGCTATTTTTGTGTTAGATATTCATTGCCCACATTATTTTTTAGTCCATTACCGAAAACTAAATGTAAAAATCTTTCTTAGTTTTTGAGAAATTAATAAAAAACAAAAGGTACTTTTCCCAAAAAAGCCCGAAAAAATTAATTTATTCATGAACTATCCATAATTTAACCCTTTTTTCGGGCTTCTTTGGTAAAAGTACCTTTCGTTTTTTCTTAATTTCTCAAAAACTAAGATAGATTTTTACATTTGGTTTTCGGTAATGGACTAAAAATAAATGAGCGCAATGAATTTTGAATACAAAAATAGCACTTAATAACGTAAAATTTTGAAAAATATCGACT
The DNA here is from genome assembly GCA_963921185.1 of Dasysyrphus tricinctus. Classification (NCBI taxonomy): domain Eukaryota; kingdom Metazoa; phylum Arthropoda; class Insecta; order Diptera; family Syrphidae; genus Dasysyrphus; species Dasysyrphus tricinctus. The sequence continues at coordinate 88,219,712 of OY992530.1, forward strand.
TAAGAAAAAAAAATCACAATTTTTTTTAAACAAATTTGACGTTGAAATTTAATTTCTCTAAAACCATTCGCTTAAACAACTTGATTTAAAAACCAAACGCAAGAATGGAGTATTAACTTTCAAAAAAAATATAGCACATTATAAGATGTGTTTTCGTTGATTTTTAATGTTTTTTCTGGCATTCTAAGTCAATTTGTCAGAAACTGCCCTCCCCTGCCTCAGGGAGGAGAGATACAACTTTCCCCCCATACAATTTTTTTCTTAGAATATACCCAGGAACCACACCCTAAGATACTTCCACTCAGGTGCGGGACACCCTGTATATTGAAATCCAATTACATAGTTATTTAAAACTTAGCTGTAACAATTCAAAATCATTTAATTTCTAAAAATCGAATTTCATTGAACTCGAATATTATCTTGGAACTGTAGACTGGAAAACTGAATTTTTTATATAACTTTTTAGGCTTTCGCGGTTGTTAATAGATATAATAAATAATTATTTTTCGGATTAGCCGCGATATAAAAGTTTAAAGAGTGCACTTTAGTTCCCCTAAAGTAGATCATCATCATCGTGTCCTGTCACCCCGGCTGGGGCACAGTGGCGTAGCGAGCACTTCAGGGGCCCCACATCAAAAAATTTTTAGGGGCCCCCTTTTTCGTGACAATGGCACTAGCCTTTTCGTTTCATGCAAAATAAACTTACATCAACTTATTTTAAAAGTATAATAATCTAGGAACTTTACATAGATTAAGGTTCGATTAGACGGTCAACGCAAATGGTCAAGGCGTTGACTCTCAGTCAAAGTGACGTCAAATTGTGTCCAGAGTTGTCTTGTCGTTTGATCATCAACGCAGAATACTTTCAAAGCGTTCGTTGACGGCTGCGTTGACACTCTCGTTGAAACAAATTTAGGGTTTAATGCGATAATTATTTTCGTTGGCCGTGTAATCACTCTTTCAACGAAGTCAGGCCACGTTCAGCAGCTTGCGTGGATCTTATTATCTATCTAGAAAATTTTGCATTTTTTTTGAGGATTTTTAATAGATAGATAGATAGATTTTTAATACATCGAGAGTTAAAATAGCTTGACAGATGGTGGACGAACCATATTTTGACATCAAAAGTATATTTCGATCTTAATAACACCCGATTGTCCTAAAAAACACTTTTTTCCAGAGTAGTAAATAAAAATTTCTGATTTTAGATGTTTTTTAATCCATCGACATCGTAGCCATCCTTTGACGGAATTTGATAGTTGATGGCTTGAGAGATGGAAGACAAATTATATTTTGACGACAAAGGAATATATGATATTTTTCATCCATCCACATTGTATTGTTTGATAACACAAGAGTACAGCCAATGTCGGGTGATGGTCAACGTTAAAAAGAATGATTAAATTTTATTCTTGTTTACTCCGCCTCAACGTTCATAGTGTTTGGATACGCTCAAAAAGTGTACTCGTCAACGTTTCACCTATCAATTCGTTGACACTAAGGAGAACCAATACATATAACACGTAAACGCATTTAGGGACAACATTGAAGGAGTAGCGTCATTTATGTGATCGTCAACGTTTCATGCGTTGACGCGGTTAACGGTGACAGTATATTGACGATGTTTCTCAAGATGTCAAGGAGAGTTGACCATAAATGTTGACCGTCTAATCTAAGCTTTAGTCTCAAGGAAATGGATTGCCTTTTATTTGTACGGTAAAAGGGACAAAATACAGCTTTCTTATAAATATCTTAAAAACTGTTTATTTTTTCAAAAAAACTAAATTGAATCTTATAAAGTTCTACACAAAAATGATTATAAAATTTTTTTCTGCAGAGCAACAGATTTTGAGAATAACACGGTAAAACGCTCAGTGTGCTCAGTGTTTAGATTTACACCAGTGTGCCGCCAGTGTGGCTCCTTTCTCTGAAAATCTGATGTTCTAACGAAATTTTAATAAATTTTTTCGACTAATTTGGTCATGAAGTTCTTGCAGGCTTTTCTCTAAATTATTGATTGTATGATAAAAAGTAAGCAACTGTTTTGTTTAGTGCATAATAACATTTTCTTACCCCTTAAAATATTAGCCCCAGCCCAGATTAAGAGTAGGAACTTTTTATTAAATGCTTAAGACGTTAAAACGAAGCTCCACATTTAAATTCAGTTTTGTATGAATTTCTTCCTAATTTTGCCATATTTTCGTCAAATTTGTCTGGGCTTCTGGCACGCGTTCCATTAAAATACAAAGTGGTAGTACGTAATAGTTACGGTTGCTCTTTTTGGTAGGATGTAGATAGAGACACGTAGGAAAACTATCGAAAAAAACATAGGATACTAAAATAAGTACATTTTAAAAATTCAATCGACATTTTTTGTCGTATTCATCTCAATGAAAAATTTCATGCACACATCGAGTCCTCTGTATCGTGGGGGCCCCTTTATGTCGGGGGCCCCGTATCATTGATACGGCTGATACCGCGGTAGCTACGCTACTGCTGGGGCATATGGCGTCAACAAAACGTCTCCATCCTTCACGGTCTGCTGCAAAGTATTTTAACTGTGGCCACGTCTTTCTCTGGGATCCTGTTTCTGCTAGGCAGTTGATTTCTATGTTGTTCTTGTTCTTCCAACCCACCGTGCACCCTGAGGATTCCATTCAAAGGACTGCTTTGCAATTTCATCGTTTGGTTTCCTCAGTGTGTGACCAATCCATCGCCATTTACGTTTCTTATGTCGACGTCAGGCCACTCTTACCTCTTCCTGCGCCACAATTCCTCGTTCGTTCGTTATTATTTGTGGCCAGAGAATCTTTAGGATGTGACAGCGATTCACAAAAAAGCCTGCAATTTTCTCGAAATGGTAGATGTGACTTTCCAGGTTTCACAAGCATATAATAGCATGGATTTGACATTCGTTTCGAAGAATCTCAACCTAGTGCGTGATTTGGCTGGATTTTTAAATTGGGGACAGAGTACCAAAAACAATACTGCCAATTTAGTTAAACTGTTCGACTTCTTCCATTGGCATCTTTTGTTGAATAATACGCTGCTGTGTGGAGCGGCCTGTGAGCATTATTTTTGTCTTTTTGCTGTTTATTCTTAGACCACTCGACTCTCCCTTCACTTGCAGTGTTTGGCACATCCGGTTTAGCATAGTCTAAATGACTGAGCGTTTCGAGTGATCTCCCATGACGTCTATGATATCGGTTCTCTGAACACTCCTGTAAACCGAGTTAAGATGAGTGTAGACCGTGGTTTTGTCTTTCTCGGTCACTTCATTTGTGGGGGCGGGCGTAAAACCGAATAATTGTGACGTTACGAACTTTTGAACGAAACCTTGCTGTCATTAATCTCGCAGAAATGGGTGCCCAGGAGATCAAGCTACGCCTCGCTTCTCCGTTCAACATAATCCCGACACCATGCAGTCTTTGATTACCCTCTCTTTCATCTTCCCCAGAATACAGCAGTCTCGTCTGTCCACCGTCTGATCTGTATTCAGCTCTTCCTCTCCAGTAAGTTTCGCTTATACTCAGGATACTGATCTTTAGGCGAAACATTTCACGCTCAACCTGCTCGTATCTACCTTCGCTGATGTACAAGGATCGAACGTTCCATACTCCGATTTTCGTACGTATCCGGTAGCCAAAAGTAACATTTGAGCTTCTTGAAAGACTTCTTCTATTTGTCAACGATTCGTTTATTATTATGGTGTGTTGATTGACGCTCGTACATGAAGGATGCCGCACCCCCCAATTCCGATGTGCGGTTTACTGCAACCATTAAAAGATTGCCTCTTGCGGTCTCATTTCCATTTGTTGTCATAGGTCATGTATTTCCCATATATCCATATATCCATGGTGTTTTCCGAGATTGGAACCAAAGCATATTGTTTGTGCGATCCTCAAGAAAGGCGATTCTCCGGACTGCACCAACTACAAAGGCATCAGTCTCCTAAACCTCGCATACAATATTTTTTTGCCGTATACTCTGTGAACGCCTGATGCCATTTGTCGACAACTTGAAAGGTTCATATCAGTGTGGCTTTAGAGCAGTGAAGTCCACCATCGACCAAATATTTGCACTACGGCAAATCTTGAAAATAAACCAGGAGTTTTAAATCTATAGCCACCACCTTTTCAAAGATTTCAAGGCCACGAATCACAACATCTTTATAGAGACGAGCTGTATGGAGCAATATATAGTTTTTGTATCCCTCCCAAACTCGTCCTTCTGAGCAGGATGATGATGGAGAATGCTCGCGGCTTCATTCAGGTCAGCAAAGACCTGATCTTACGGATACCTTTAAAGTCAAAAAAGGTTTTAGACAAGTCGACGCGCTTCTATTTGACTTCTTCAACATCGTTCTTGAAAGAATAGTGCGAAACTCTCACGTTAACACTCGAGGCACAATTTTCAAAAGTCCATTCAATTACTCGCTTATGCCGACAATATTGACATTAGCAGACGAACAAGGCGTGATGTCAGGGGTGCTTTGTGAGTATTGAGGAGGAGGCCAAGAAGAAGGGCTATAATTTTGAAGTGGTCAGAGTCTTTCTCTAACTAGGCTCCGCTATCAAAACACAGCGAACGATAACAAATGAAGAATTTTTCTGGAAAATCGCTGTTGCTTAGAGTCAAGAAGCCAATAATTGAAAAACAAAGGTGGGATGAGAATGCTTTGAGCTGTTTTAAACAGAAAATTCTCCGGGTAATTTTTGGTTCTGTCTGCATAGATGGGGAGTGGAGAAGAAGATACAACAGAGAACTGTACGGGTAGAACGGTGACACTAACCTAGCCACAAAAGTGAAAAACCATCGAATGATATAGCTGGTTCACCTAGAGCGAATTGACATCAATTCTTAGGCCCGAAAAGTCTTTGAATCCAACCCCGTGGGACTTAGTTTGTCTCTTAAAGAGCGTCGTTTGTGTGCAAAGTCAAAATGCAAACTTTTAAACATGATGTTCAACAAAACCCTTCCCCTTTCTATTTACATTAAGTTGTCAATTTTACAACTTAAGGAAATTACATTTAAATGCTCAGTGCTGTATAAAGCATAACAACCAGTGAAGAGTTGACATTTTGTTCATATATTTCAATACAGAAATACAAGCTCCAAATAAATACAAAATATAAGGTAAAAGCAAATCCATTTACCCATTTACATGATTAAACCTCGATGGTACAGGGGTAAACATATTACGTAGATCGATAGATTCTACTTACTTTTCCGTCATTGTAGTTGTGTAAGGTTTGGTTAAAAGATTCTAAAGATTTTTTTTTTTCATTCTTTGAACCTCGGATGATAAGGAAGTCACAAAAACCGAACATTTTTTGTTATGACTTAAAAAAGAACTTACCTACAAGTAAGCTATATCAATCACTGGAAGCTTAAAGCAATAAAATCATTTCTCAATTCTCTAACGAGCTATAACGTTCCAAATCGTTGCTGTCAAATTCAATTGTTCCAGATATTTTCATGCATCCTTTAACAAGTCAAGAGTGCATTTAGTTACCAATTACTTTATTAATGTTGCACTTTACGAGGCAACTTCTAAACACATCAACACTTTTTTGTTGTATTATTTGAGGAGATCGACCATAACTGCAATGATTAAGCGCTTTTTTGTTCTCCCACTAGCAACGCCAGCCGCCGCCGATGATGATGATGATGATGACTCTGGAAATGGAATCAACTGACTTACTGACCGAATCATATAGTTCGCACCGTTTAAACAGTGAGGCTCCAAGGTTTCTGACAGAAAAACTTAACCCGCTACTCGGTCATTTATCAGTTGTTAAACAACAGTTTCTTTTATTATTCCGTTGTTGGTGATGGGCGATTTTCAATGCTTCAGTAAAATTGTATTGAGATTTCTTAATTACCATGCGAAAAACGTTTGGTTTTTTTTTCCTTTGCAGTTCTGCAGTGATATAGAGAAAAAAAATTGAAGTGATAATGCAAAAAATATGCTTATTGCTTGTTGCTTATTGCCCACGGTGGGCAGTGATTTTAAGGTTAGTCCCGGTAATTGTTTCATTACTTTCTAGGTAAGAATTTAATTATTATTAAATTGGCACGCATCTGGAGGCCTTTAAGAGGGAACAATGATTTTATCTTGTAACTGTGCGATGGTTGGTGAAGAAATTTTTGAGATGATTGATTATTATTAATTGGCCGCAATGAAAGTACTTACGTGTGTCAATTATTTTATTATTTTGTTCAAATACCAGACTTTGATAGTTAAGAAAATCTTCTTAAGAAAATTATATTAAAAAAGTCTTTAATTACATAGGCTTACAGGGTCTTGGAAACGGAGAAATTATAAAATCGATCCAAATGTAATTTTTGATGCTTAAGCTGGCATATTTATTTTCATGCACTAGAATGTATAAACTAAATTATAAATACCTATATATAATTTTTGTATGAACTTATTGAATACATTTTCATCTTGTAAAAACAGGGTCAATTTAACTTTTTTTGCATTTTGAAAGTCTGTGGTTTTTGTTCTTTACTAGTCCCAAATCAAGCAAACACAAAGTTGTAGTTGTAGTCTTGTATCTAGTAGGTAAGTCAAAGTAGCTGGTAGCTCTCTTACTTTAAGGCTCAAATAGTTTGGTTATTTTTTAAAGAATATTAAAACATCTTCGTTGCTTTTCACAATCATATTTAATGATTAAAAAAAAAGTATCCAAACATTTATTCCAAGTTTCATTAACATACCTTTATTATCAAAGAGTTTTCGGTAATATTTTCCCTGTTGTATACCTGAAAAAAAGTCATCACTACATACAAAGGACTATAACTTTTCTTTGGTGGTTGTATCATTTTGAATTTGGTTTCATTAGATTCAGCGTTAAAAACTACCCTCAAATTATGTATCATATGGTTAAATTGTACCAAAACAAACATTTTAGTTTGATAGACCTCCAAGTTCTCCCTGTCTGCACCTCTTCAAATGTATTGATTCAATACGATTTTTATGAATTTCATAAAAGGGAGACCATATTTGCGAGGCGTACTCTATAGATGAGGTCGTACATAACAATTGTATAAAGAAAGGGTAACATAAGGATCACTAAATTCCTTACCCCCAACGTTTTATAAATCCAAGCATAGAGCTTGCTTTATTAACAATGTAATAAATGTGTTCAGTGAATTCTAAATTTGAGCAAAAGTTAACACCCAAGTCCTTGAAACTAAAAGTAGCTGGTAGCTCATTGACAGAGTTTTTGCTGTGAAATGGAATAATCAAAAGCACTTGCATGTCGCTTCCTGGAAAAAGTAATTGTTTGGCATTTAACAGGGTTAAGAAAAAGACCATTCTTCCCACACACCAAATAGTGAAACTGTCAATATCGGCTTGCAGAAGAACGTGGTCACTGTCAGCTTTTATTGACTTAAATATCTTCATATCATCAGCAAATATAAGAATGTCACTAGAACGTATACATGAAACAACATCATTTATAGCCAGGATAAATAGAAATGGACCAAGATGACTTCCCTGGGGCACACCGAAGTGAGCATTGAATAAATTTGAAATGCAGCTTCTAAATTTTACTAGATACGATATATTTTCAAGATATAATTTTATAGAGATTGCAATTCTGCAGTTTATTTTGCATTCGAAGAATGAGCTAGGTTCTACTTTTAAAGTCCCTATTAAAAAAAAAAAAAAAATTGACCTCATTACTGATTAAAAATAGCTTTTTATGGCCTACAAATTGGCGTTTCGTTTGGCTTACTCACTTGAACTCATCAGTCACAGTACACATATTAAAGGTAATATCATTAGCGTTTTCATTTTTGTTAAGTTCTGCGCATCAATCAAAATCAGTGGAAAATGGTGAATCCCGTGACCCCCACTCGTTAAACATCAAAATTTGTTGTGTGTTATGTGTTCATTTGTTACTTATTTATAAGCAAATACAATTGTTTCAAGCTTTTTAGTGTTTATTAAAATTATTTTGTCATGCAAACAACATACCTTCCTAGTTTTTAGTTTTATTTAAATTATCCTTTTGTGTTTATTTTCTTCGTTGTTGTTGTAATACAGCGGACGGGGTCAAGTAAGGCCGCCATCTTTCTTTGACAGTTCTCATTTCGTACAACATGCGCAAGATAATACCTTAGATATGTGTACTGTTCTCATCAGTGACATAGTGAGGGCTTTGTCATACGCAATTTGTTTTAAGTTCAGTTCAACTTACATGAATTTTTCAACGAAAATCCACTGTAAACTATATCCAACAAGATTAGAATTCCTAATCATTAAGCTGGAAGTTTTTTTTGCCGGGGCCAGGAATAGTTTCTATATAAGATGGTTTTATAATACAAATTCCATATACTACTGAAATAAATCAGCCAAGTAGAAGACTTAGCATTAAGGATTGGACTTGTTGAATTATTGATTCAAAATAGCTTTTTATGGATTTTAGTCCTACAAGTAAGTTGAACTAAACTTAGAAAAAATTGCGTCACAAATTGCCCTCACTATATCACTGATGAGCTCAAGTGAGTAAGCCGAACGAAAAGCCAATTTGTGGGACTAAAGTTTTGAGAAATTACACTTTAAACTTTATTTGTATGCTTTTTTCTCGCAAATTTTGAGTTTAAAATTTATTTTTTCAAAAACCATGTATAGATTTCACTTGATTCAAAAACTGGCTAATTGAACAGAGTATTGGCTTTAAAAAAAGGTATAATACTTAGTTGTTAATATTACCGTTATTTTTAAATATTTTTTTACATTTTTGGTACTGTTTTTATGAAATTGTAAAATATAATGCTTGTATTAAACTGCAAAAAACCGTACTCATTTCTTGGCGCCTGAGTTATCGTACTCGTGCCGCGTAAGGTGATTGTCACTTGTGATAATCATATTTTTGTGACTTTTTCTTGTGACACCTATTTCTTTGTCATTTCCATTTAAAATTTAACTTTTTTTTTTGATTTTCTGAACCAAAATGTGCAAAATGGAAAACATTTGCAACAGAAATATGGGGCTCTTGAGGATAAACCTCGGAAATAATTCCAGACTCATAATTTGTCCACACATATTATTTTCTACTATTTATTTATGTATAAATAAGTGACGTTCACAAAAGTGGTTCATAACAAACATTTATTCCAGCTGAGTGTAACGTTCAGTTTTCGGATGCCAATGGCAAGTCGATTTTCAAATCGCAAAATTATCTGGAACTATCAAAACAATTCGCTGGAGAATGTTTGCTTAGAGGATGGAGACGATGCTGTTGGCCATCAACGTGAAATACGACATTTAAATTGGGTAAAACCACTCCTTTGACAGTTTGAGGTGAAAGAAAGAATGTAATCCTAATTCTTGATGAAATATGAATGCATGGGGAAAAAAATTCAAATCGTTGGAGCGATTTAAAAAAAAAAATATGTTTTTATATACAGGGTGTCCCGTAATGAGTGGATAATACTGCAACTGGTGATAGCAGGCCTTATGAATGCTCAGAAAAAAAATATAAAAAAAATATTTTCTTGTGGTCTCCATGGTATAATTTATTTTCGAAAAATGTTAAAAAATTCAGGGTCCCCTAAAATACCTGATTACAACGGCCACCCCTAAAGGATTCTTATTATTTTTGTATTTTTATAATATTTTTGAATAACCGTTCTAAATGATGGGTGGTAAATTTTAACACCAGCTGATGCATTTTTTGTGTTATAATTTTTTAAAATTGTTTTTTTATTCAAAAATAATTCAATATTTTTTTCACCAAAGTTTGAAAAATAATACAGGGAAAAAGTGTATGAGAACATAAGTGGCAAATTTGATAAAAATTGGCCTGTTTAATGTACTTTCCAAAATGGTATAACACATGTTTGTGTCTACAACTATAACCAATAAAATTGGCATAGAATCTACAAAAGTAGATTTTGAACATTTTAAGTTACAAAGTTAAGTAAACCTACGACGACGAATGAATGACTAATATTGTTCTTTAATTTTTATTGCATTTAAAAATAACCGTTCTTAAAAAAAGGCAGTAATATTTAACACTAGTTGTTGGATTTTGTTTTAATAATTTTTTTAACTAATTTTTTAATAAAAAAATGATTAAATATTTATTTTCATCAAAGTTTGATGACAACAAAAAATGAGTTGTAAGGAAAAGTCAATAGATATACCAGTGTCACTATTATGAGTGCTAAATTCACTAACTAAAATAATAGTATGCACTTTCAAAAAGGTTTCGATTAAGGTATGGGAAATGCGATAAATAAAAACAACTGTATTAAAAATTCTGATTTATTTGTATTTTTAAATAAATTTATATCAAGTGTTCAAACTGTCCCCCATTCACTGTGATACAGGCTCTGCATCTTCTAATGAAGGACCTCTCAATAAAACGAGCATATTGGCGCTAATTTATTTTCATCACAGCGTCTTGAAAACGTCCATTACCAGGCATTCGTCCTTCTGAAAAACATTGGTGGACTCTGATGAACACTCGATAGTCCGGATGTCGCTCATTTGGATTTGGATATCGCTCTCTATAGAGTGCTGCAGCAGTGTTAGCGCTTCCTCTGCATTCCCCGTATATTAAATGCATATTTGCATACTCCAGCTGCGTATACTGTGACATTCTTAATCAGTATTAATTTAATCAAATTCAAAGATTCGTTTAGTTGACGAAACCAGTATAACAACGTTATTCGTAATGTAATGACAGAGAATTGACAATATTTGCAAATAATACACTTTTATGCATTTTAATGCCTATTTTATTACAAGTCAATTTTGATTTGAGAAAGTGTTAAAAATCTTCTCTAGTAGATTAAAAGCCAATTTAATGTGTTATTGCTGTAGATAGAAGCTTGTGATTTACCATTTGGGAAAGTACATTAAAAGGAGATTTTTTTTAAATTATTTGCCACGAAAGTTTTCAGTTTGTTGTATTTTTTATTAACTTACAAACTTTGATGAAAATAAATATTTAATCATTTTTGTATTAAAAAATTAATTAATAAAATTATTAAACAAAAAATCCAGTAACTAGTGTTAAGTGTTACTGCCTTTATTTAAGAACGGCTACTTTTAAATGCAATAAAAATTAAAAAAACAATATGAATCATTCATTCGTCGTCGTAGTGTTTACTTAGCTTTGTAACTTAATTTTATCTGATAAAATGTTCAAAAACTACTTAAGTAGATTAAATGCCAATTTTATTGGTTATGGTTGTAGACACAAACATGTTTTATACCATTTTGGAAAGTACATTAAACAGGCCAATTTTTATAAAATTTGCCACTTATGTTCTTATACATTTTTTCCCTGTATTATTTTTCAAACTTTGGTGAAAAAAATATTGAATTATTTTTGAATAAAAAAACAATTTTAAAAAATTATAACACCAAAAATGCATCAGCTGGTGTTAAAATTTACTACCCATCATTTAGAACGGTTATTCAAGAATATTATAAAAATACAAAAATAATAAGAATCCTTTAGGGGTGGCCGTTGTAATCAGGTATTTTAGGAGACCCTGAATTTTTTAACATTTTTCGAAAATAAATTATACCATGGAGACCACAAGAAAATATTTTTTTATATTTTTTTTCTGAGCATTCATAAGGCCTGCTATCACCAGTTGCAGTATTATCCACTCATTACGGGACACCCTGTATAAAATTCTTAAAACATTTTTAAGAACAAATTTTGGTATGCAATTCTAAAGTATTTGTTTATGTGTATATAAAAACAAAATTGTCAACCTGTTTTTGAAATATCGAATTTTCAAAATAAAATTTGAAACTTTTTTTAAAAATCTAAAAACTTATTTTTGTTTTTAATTTTAATATGCAATATTATTTAATCTTATCTGAAATTTGTATATAAGAAAATAGTTTTAATCCGTTTAGCCAATAACGAGAATATTTAAAATAAAAAAATACGTTCGATGACAGGTACTATTAATAGTTGCTAAGTTTAAAATTTTATAGTTTTGATAGTAGATCGTACTAATTTTAGTATATGAAAAAAAATTTATTAAAATCTTAGGAGTCGTTTTTAAGCAAAAAAATTATTTTCCTTTGCCGTTATTTAGCTTTTGTATGGAAGGTAGCGTTATTTTTTCATAAATGTAATTTTTTTCTGAAAATATCTTAGAGAGTACTAAAAAACTCTTAAATATCAAGTTTCAGAAAAAATAGATCAGTTCATTTTCGAAATATTTGATTTTCCAAAAAAAAATTTGAAACAATTCTTAAAAATCCAAAAAATATTTTTTTTAAATTTTGGTACACAAAACTATTTATATTTTTTGGAAGCTTCTGTATAAAAAATAATTGAAATTGGTTATATCGTTTTGAAGAAAGTCAAAAATTAAAAAAATAGTTCTTTGGGAGGTACCATTAATAATCATTTTTGGAAAATGGTTTTTTACCCAAAGGAAGCATTTACTTAAATAAATTTATTTATTTTTTTTTAAGAAAAGTTGTCGAGCCGTTTTTGAGAAAAATTCGATAATGTAAAATTGCTAAAAAAAATTGTATGACAGGTACCGTTATGTTTGGTTCTAAAAAAAAATTGAAAAAAAAAACGTGTGGGCATAATCACCAAAAACAACTATGTACCAAGTTTGAAGAAAATCGATCGAGCCGTTTGGGCTGTAGACAAACAGACAGACAGACAGACTGACAGACAGACAATCAGATAGACAGACAAAATTGTGCCACCCGATCTTTTGGTGATCCCTGTCATCGTAATATAATGCTTGATTGTTATCTCAAATTTTTTATTTTGCACGAATCCAAAACTTGCCTTATAGAACCTATATCGCAAGTAATTAAAGTACCTACGTATATCGCAAGTAAAAATTTCAGAAAGGTACGTAGGAGACTCTTGCAAAACATTTTAAACGATGTAAAATTAAATTATAATCAAAACAAATTCATATTTTTATTTAAAAGATCCACTGACTATTAAATATCAACGGTAAAAAAATTGTTTTTGTTTCTTCACCGTTTACTAAAATGTTTATCTACTAACTTTAACGCAATGTTTAAAAAAAAGTTTTTGGTCTTATGCTTAATTAAATGTTGCGTCATTTAACGAACTTTGCAAATTTTTAAGGGCATATATCTGTAAGTTTATACAAAAAATTTATACAAATTTATGTTTTTTAAAATTTTGCATCATTTCATATATTTTTTAACTTTCTCAAATATACCGTTATTTTTTTGTCCATTTTACTTTTGGACCTTTAATATTTTTTGCATGGTTCTTTATGGAATTAATGAAACTATTCCTGAAATGTCTGTAAAAAAAAATTAAAAATATTACAAACAATGTGAAATTAAATAGTGACTAAAAACTATGTGTTTTGATTTTCTTACATTCTGTTTAAAATTCCATTTTTAGGGTAAATTCTGGGAAAAAAGGTTCAAACCTACATTTTTTTCAAATTTTTGTTAAAAAAGAATACCAATTTAATGGAAAAATATGTACAAAAACCATACAGTCTTTTATTATATGGAAATCCGCGTCGTTTAAGGTATTTTTCAAGTCATAAAAATGTATCGTCTTAAATAGAGTAAGATTTGTTTTCACGAATTTTTCTTTAAATAAAATATTTTTTTTTACTGAGGGATGCCCGAAAAAATTTGTAAAATATACCACGTGGAATTTGTTAGTGAGCAAAACTGCGTTTTTTGTTTTTAATAAAATGGGTTAAAATTCAATACGGAAAAAATTATAATAAAATGTAAGAAATTTTCCATTTCGACATTAAAAAAAAAAAATACGTACTAGGTAGGTAGTATAAATAAAAAATATATCCATATTTATAAAAAAAAAAACTATTTCTGAATTATTTAAATTAAATAAGAAGTTTGTTAAATATACTGTTATATTTTTTATTTTTGTTTAACCTTTTTTTTTTTGTTTCAAACGTTGACTACTCGAATTCCCTAAAGGCTAAAAGCGGGGATTTTTCCTCAAATACGCCTTTTAACAACCCAAACAAAATTTCAGTCTTAGTACAAAATTTAGAACTATTGTACAAAATTCCTGGGCTAGTAGACATAGACACCAACAAGATTTTTTTTTCCAGAGGAGGGGAGGGAAGGTGCATAGACATCCGCAATATTATTCTCTAGGAGGGATGAGAGGAGCGAGGGGACTCATGGATTTCGACAGAATAAGATAAGTACCTTATCTATTTATCAAAAGAATATAGTAAATAAAATGCACGACTGGGTCGCACGTACTTGCTCTTATGTTCAAGACACTGTGGGCTTAAGAAAATTGTATATAAAAATATGGAAATTATGAGAGAAAAATGAGAAAAAATAAATTGGATAAAACAACTCTTTTGGCAGTTTGATGTGGAAAAAAAGAATGCCATCTTAATTCTTGATTGAAAATGATTGTATGGGAAAAAAAAAATTTAAAATCGTTGGAGCGGTTTTTAAAAAAATTAATTTTTTATATATAAACATTCTTAAAACATTTTTAAGAACAAATCTTGGTATGCAAATCTAAAGTATATATTTATGTGTATATGAAAACAAAATTTGAAAAAAAATTGTCAACCCGTTTTTGATATATCGAATTTTCAAAAAAAAATTTGAAACTTTTTTTAAAAATCCAAAAACTTTTTTTTGAAAATTTTGATATGCAATATTATTTGATCTTATCAGAATTTTGCATATAAAAAAATTCATCTAAATCCGTTAACTGATAACGAGAAAATTCAAAATAAAAAAATACGTTCTATGACAAGTACTATTAATAGTTGCTAAGTGTAAAATTTTTTAATTTTTGGTAGTAGGTCGTACTAATTTAAGTATATGAAAAAAGTTTAATCAAAATCGTAGGAGTCGTTTTTAAGCAAAAAAATATTTTCTTTTGCGGTTTTTTAACTTTTATATGGAAGGTACCGTTATTTTTTCATAAATGTAAAATTTTTTCTAAAAATATTTTAGAGAGTACTAAAAAAGTCTTAAATACCAAGTTTTAAACAAATCGATCATGTCAATTTCGAAATATTTGATTTTCCAAAAAAAGTTTTGAAATATTTTTTAAAAACCCAAAAATTATTTTTTCAAAATTGTTGGTGCACAAAACTATTAACATTTCTTGGAAGCTTCTGTATAAAAAAAATAATTGAAATCGGTCATACCATTTTGAAGAAAATCAAAAATCAAAAAAATGGTTCTTTGGGAGGTACCATTAATAACCATTTTTGAAAAATGGTATTCCACCAAAAGAAAGCCTTTGCTAAAATAAATTTATTGAATTTTTTTTAAGAAAAGTTGTCGAGCCGATTTTGAGAAAAATATGATTATGTAAAATTGCTAAAAAAAATTGTATGGCAGGTACCGTTATTTTTGATTCTAAAAAAAAAAATGAAAAAAACGTGTCGGCAGAATCACCAAAAACCACTATGACAGACAGACAGACAGACAGAATTTTGCCACCCACTTTTTTGGAGTTCTCTATCATCGTAATATCATGTTTGATTGTTATCTCAAAATTTTTTTTTGCACGAATCCAAAACTTGCCTTATAGTACCTATAATCGCAAGTAAAAATGTTTGGTAGCGTCTAGCGTGGTATTGTCCAGAGCCAGGAAAAATATACCCCACCTGCCCCACACTTCGAGAGCCTATAATTTATGCGTGTATTTTGCTAAATCACTTTAAACCGCACTATTTTTTTTATCCGATTTTGCAATAATATTAGTAATGATGGTTTTGTTTCGACCGTCCGGCATCAACAACCGTCTTTTTAATTGTTTAATTTAAATTACTTAAGCTAGTATTTTTTTAATACCATAAAACTAGTCTTTAAATTGATAAAACACATTGAACGCAGGTTAATTACAGACATACAAAAAAATTCTATATATACTAGTTTGCTCAGGCGATAAAATGTATTGTTTACAAACAAGATCTGTGCGAATTCATACAGTCTTCTTATCACAAACATTGTTAAAAGTGCCGGTAAATTCTCTTAATTTACATTTGATAATAATACAAAAATGCCTATATCTCTGCAATGTTCCCCATTCGTTAAGTTATACCAATCTCTAACTCTTTTCAACTCTCTTTAATTTTAACATTTATACCAATAGACTCTATATAGTAAGTTGGTAGTGGCGGTAGCAAACGTACCTACTTGAACCAAATTTCTTTCATCCAAAACGATGGTAAACAAACCTACCATCAGTTATCAGATACTCTTTCTTTCTGTGGCTTAAACAAAACACCTTTCTTCCATTTTGGGCCTTGAAGAATAAAACTACCAGTAGACCCGTTTGGGCCTTCAGTTAACCGGTTGCTTTCGCCCAAACACGTATACGAGCGCGTGTTTAATGTGAAATTATTTTCCGATTCAATCACTAATTTGTTTGTTGTTTTTTTTCTAAAGACGGATAGTAATTAGACAAATTAAAATTATCCTCACGCACCAGTGAGATACAATAAATTAACAGATTTTAAACTTGTGGGTGGATTTTTGGTGTTGTGGCTTAAAAGAATTGACCTAAATAAACAAAAATTAATCAAAATATTTGTTTAATGTAAATTTAAATGTGCAGTGCATCTTGAGGATTTTGGACATCATTAACCTTGATCCAGTGATAGCTTTTCATGTTACTTGGTTCTAATAACGCTTTATTAGATTTTTGACTTCAGTTATTTAAACAATTTTGGCTATAGAAAATCAATCTATTTGGTCAGAGTAATATTGTCAAAAAGACTGTACTTATTATTTATTTGGTCGATGCAACGACAAAGCAACGGACGTGCCTATATTTCGTGCTCCAATACACAAAAATGCAAAACAACAAGCAAAAAATAAATTGGATCTATAAATAAATTTTAAGAATAAAGAGGACGTAGCTTTCGATACCCGATTCAGGTAATGAGTGATAATATTTTTTTGGCGTAATAGTTTCTCGTTACTTTTTTGAGAAAGTTCAATAATTTAAATTTTTTATTTCGGATTAAGTCCAACTAAAAAAAAAATTGGAAAGTATTGCCGAAACGGCAGTAATTTTCAATAAATTAAAATAAATCAGATAGTATGTACACAATGTGGGTATTGTAAATTTGTTAGGATATCTACTTCCTATTGCGTGAAAGAGACATTCCATCAGAACTGTTTCTTGTCAAGAAAAAGCGATTTTAGTCTTGGCCCTTCAGACCGGGGCAGAGAATTACAGTTCCCCTCAATTCGTGCCTACGACATGCACAAAGTAAATGAACGAGAGATTCAAGTACCTTGACTATCCAAATTTCAAAATATCATTGCGGTTGACTGCAGACCTGGAACTCAAGCCCTTGTCCTTGCGACCATTTTTAGATAAATTTACCTACATTTAAATGCAGTAATCATATTTTTTGCAGTACAATAATACTCGCAGTAATAAAGCCCGTGGGCCATATTTCTTAAGATGAAAGGAAATAACACCCACGGGTTTATTTTTCATTTTAAAATGGAAACAAAAGCTGTGGGTTTTAATTTCAATTATATGAATGTAAAGAAGACCCATTGAACAAAATGGATAGGATATATTCAAAGTTCCCATAAATCCAGATTCTTTAAAATGCAAAAGAAATTTGGCATACATCTTAACTCGTACCCACCCCAAATCCTATAGTGTGCCCAAGCAGGAGGTTGGAGGGGGTTGCAGAGGTGCAGTGCCCCTCCATACATACCTCACTGTTTGTTCGCCATAATACTGGGTGCCAGCACTGTATTTATGTAGGGCAAGGCAAGTGTAAATAAGATCAGTGCTAGCACCCAGCATTACGGTGAATAAACAGTGAGGAATGCAACCCCCTGCTTAGACACACTATAGGATTTGGGTTAGGTGCGAGATTGGGTGTACGCAAAGTTTATTTTGTATTTAAAGAATCCGGGAGTCATACTTACTTACTTACTTACTTACTTACTTACTTAAGGTGGCGCTACAGTCCGGGGTGGACCAGGGCCTCAACCAACAAGCTTCTTCCAGCCGGCTCGGTTTCTAGCTAGCTGTCTCCAGTTTCGCACGCCAAGTTGGTTGAGGTCCTCTTCCACTTGCGTGCGCCACCTTTTACGCTGTCCACCTCTACTGCGTTGTCTCACGGGGTTGGATTCAAAGACTTTCCGGGCCGGAGCATTGGTGTCCATTCGCTCTAGATGACCCAGCCATCTCAGTCGTTGGCTTTTCACTTTTGTGGCTAGGTCGGTGTCGCTGTACAGCCCATACAGTTCGTTGTTTTATCTTCTTCTCCATTCCCCATCTATGCAGACGGGACCAAAAATCACCCGGATAATTTTCCTCTCAAAGCAGCCTAACGCGTTCTCCACTGTTAGCAGTGTCCATGCCTCTGCACCATACATCAGGACCGGGATGATAAGCGTCTTATACAGGGACAGTTTAGTTGCTCGAGAGAGGGCTTTGCTTCTCAATTGCCTTCTTAGCTCAAAGAAAACAGCGATTGGCAATAGTAATTCTTCGTTTGATCTCAGCGCTGGTGTCGTTCGCTGAGTTTATAGCGGATCCTAGGTAGAAGAAGTCTCTGACTACCTCAAAATTATAGCTGTCTATAGTGACGTTCTGTCCGAGACGTCGGTGTTGGGTGTCCTTTCTTGTGGACAGCATATATTTTGTTTTGCTTTCATTCACCGTTAAACCCATCTTCTTGGCTTCCTTCTCAATGCTCACAAAAGCACCACTGACATCACGCTTTGTTCGTCCGATTATGTCAATGTCGTCAGCGTAAGCGAGTAATTGGACGGACTTTTGAAAGATTGTGCCTCTGGTGTTGACGTGAGAGTTTTGCACTATTCTTTCAAGAACGATGTTGAAGAAGTCGCATGACAGCGCGTCGCCTTGCCTAAAACCTCTTTTGACATCAAAGGTGTCGGTGAGGTCTTTGCCGACCTTGATGGAGCAGCGTGCATTCTCCATCGTCATCCTGCACAAACGGACGAGTTTGGCAGGGATGCCAAAACTAGACATTGCTCTATATAGCTCGTCTCTATAGATGCTGTCATACGCGGCCTTGAAATCGATAAAAAGGTGTTGGGTATCAATTTGGAACTCCTGGGTTTTCTCCAAGATCTGCCGTAGTGCGAATATTTGGTCGATGGTGGACTTCCCTGGCCTAAAGCCACACTG
This sequence comes from Dasysyrphus tricinctus, assembly GCA_963921185.1. Classification (NCBI taxonomy): domain Eukaryota; kingdom Metazoa; phylum Arthropoda; class Insecta; order Diptera; family Syrphidae; genus Dasysyrphus; species Dasysyrphus tricinctus. The sequence goes on from OY992530.1 coordinate 88,238,869, forward strand.
ATATGGACCTATCAGGTTGTTGACGAATGGCTTCAGGCGTTCACAAACAATACTGAGGTTCCATTCATCGGGCATGCTTTCTTCCGACCATATTTTACAGATGAGCTGGTGCATACTCCTAACCAATTCATCGCCAGCTGCTTTGAATAGCTCAGCCGCAAGGCCATCAGCTCCAGCAGCTTTATTGGACTTAAGTTTAGATATGGCTATCCTCACTTCGTCAAGATCGGGTGGACGGAATTGTTGGCCTACGTCGTCCAGGTTGAATGGTGCAATTTGCATGGTAGCGGAATTCGGTTCGTCATCGCCGTTATACAATTTGCAGAAATGATTTTTCCATATCCTCAGCACCGACTGCGTTTCCACCACGATGTTCCCCTGATCGTCCTTGCAGGCTTCGGTTCGGGGTTTGTAACCTTGGGAGGTTCTTTTTACTTTTTGGTAAAACTTCCGAACTTCATTCCTGCAGTGGCATCCCTCTAATTCCTCGATCGCGCGCTTCTCATGCTCTTTCTTTTTCTTTCTGAGAAGCTTGTGTTCCTCTTTCCTCTTCTGCTCGTAGAGCTCGCGAGCAGCTCTGGTCCTTCTATGCAGCGCCGCTTTGTATGCCTGTTGTTTGGCTGCATGTACTTGCCGGCATTCCTCGTCGAACCAGGGGTTTTGCTGTGGTGGTCGTGCGAAGCCCAGCACGTCAGAGGCGGTATCTCTGATGGCTTCCTGGCAGTTTTTCCACTGGTTCTCGATGTTTGCAGTTGGCGGCAAAGGACTAGTTAAGAGGGCGCGAGAGACTCGATCGGAAAAGGACCTGGCGATTTCTTGCGACTGTAGCCGTCCGACGTTGAACTTCCTGACAGTATTTCTCTGTTTTGGCTTTGGTCTGGATATCCCTAGCATTACCTTTGCTACAACGAGGTAGTGGTCCGAGTCAACGTTGGCTCCTCGGAACGTTCGGACATCATTGATACTGGAGGAGTGCCTTGCGTCGATCGCAATGTGGTCAATTTGGTTGGCGGTTGATTGACCAGGAATTCGCCATGTCCCCTTATGAATATCGAGATGCGGGAACTGCGTACTAGCTACCACAACGTTTCGCCCCGCAGCAAAGTCGATTAGCCTGAGTCCGTTATCGGAGGTGGTGTTGTGCAGGCTGTATCTTCCGATTGTGCCACCAAAGACGTCTTCTCTTCCTAGTTTGGCATTAAAATCACCCAAGACAATTTTAATGTCATAGCTAGGGCATTGCTCATATGTCTTGTCCAGAAGCTCGTAGAACTCGTCCTTGGTGTCGTCATCTTTCTCCTCTGTGGGGGCATGCGCGCATATCAGGCTGATGTTGGCGAATTTAGCCTTGATGCGAATTGTCGTGAGGCGCTCGTTCACATAATTGAAACTCAAGACCTCTTGCCTCAGTCTGCCTCTAACAACAAATCCACATCCAAAAAGACGCTGCCCTTGTGGTCGGTAACAGTCACCGTAGTATACATCGCAGTCTTTCAGTTTTCTTTTGCCCGGCCCATCCCATCGCACTTCTTGGATGGCGGTGATGTCTGCTTTGTAGCAGTCTAGGGCCTCCGCTAAATGTTCGGCTGCACGTGGTCTATAGAGAGACAGAACATTCCACGTGCAGATCCGAAGTTCGTTGTCCTTATTTCGTTTGCTAGGTTCGTCAACAGTAAATCCGTCCGTATCCGAGGCTTGTTGATGCTTCGCAACAACGGGAGTCATAGACACTTTGAATTTATCATATATATCCAACAATAACTGTAACTGTATCATTTTGAGATCTTTAAATAGAAGAGCATTTAAAAGCAAGATATGGATCCTACTTTAAGTTAGTGTGGGCTTAAATGTCAAATCAAAAAAGCAATAATACCCGCGGTTCTTATATCTTTTCTTTCGGGGGTTTTATTGGCTTTTTCAAAATCGAAAATAAACCCGTGGGTGTGTTTTCCTTTTATTTTGGGAAATGAGACCCACAGGCTTTATTACCGCGGGTGTTATTGCACTGCACCATCATAATTAACTGGTTAAAAGAACAGAATTGACCAAAATAAATTTATTTATGAAAATGTTGTGTTCTGTAAAAGATATGAACTTATTTTTGCAGTTGTGATATCTATATTTGGGCAAAATTATAAAAAACAAGTTAATATGACAAATTTTGATTAATTGTCAAAAATATGAATGAGTGTCAAGTTAGCAAAGCAACTTTCACAAATCGAAAAATCGGTAGGTGGATAATTTGCTGTTAATTAGTCGTTAATTAGTTGTGACAGTTTCGGATTTATCGTTCAATTTTTTCTATGGTCTTATGGGCGCTTTGCTAACTTGATACAACTCGAAAAGCGTCAAGAACTTCTTATACTTAATGTCTTATGACTTTATAATTTGCCGTTAATTAGTCCTTAATTAGTTGTGAAAAATTGAATTCGATCGTGCAATGTTTTCTATGTTTTTTTTTTTATTCTTCGTTAGATTTTGGAAGTTTTTACCACTTTTTGAAAAAAAAAAACATAGAATGACAAACTCGAAGTTACCACAACTAATTAACGGCTAACTAATGATAAACTATTAATCCATTAACCATCCAGTATAAACAACTTTTACCCCATTTTCAGGTGATAATCTGCCAATTTGATGTCAAGTAAGGAAAAAACATAGAAAATACTGCACAACAAATTCAAAATTGTCACAACTAATTAAAGACTATTTAATGCCAAAATATTAAGCCGTAAACTATTCGGTATTAGCAGTTTTAAACTTTTTTTAAGGTAGTGCTTTGCTGACTTGATATGAGACTAATGAAGACTTTTCAAGTTGTGCCAAGTAAGCAAAGCACATACAAAACATAGAAAACATAGAACAACAAATTTGAAATTGTCACAACTAACGACTTATTATCGGAAAATTATCCACATTAGGGTGGTCCTTATATTGTTTTTTTTTTGAAATTCCAACTTGGATAGGCATCAAATTACTCTAAAGGGAGACACAAGATTTTCCACCCTTTTTTCACTTCAAGGTACAAATAATGGAGTTAGGGCGATTCTTATAACACGCAAGAAAAAAACAGAACTTATAGATCAAATTTAGACGAACAAAAATCGTACTGGAGGGTGGGTCTATTTCCCCCCGTTCAGGCAGGAGGGGTAGCTTTCTAAAAATTTGACCCAAAATAGAAAAAAAAAAATATTAAAAAACAACGGGACCACTTACAATGGCATGCTATAGCTTTTTTTAAAGCCATGAATCCAGTCTCTAATATGTTTCTTAATTCAAGTTTTTATTGTAAATATTTTGGATTTATGGCTTTAAAAAAATCTATATCAAGCCATTGTAAGTGGTCCCGTTGTTTTTTAATATTTTTTTTCTATTTTGGGTCAAATTTTAAGAAAATTACCCCTCCCTCCTGAACGGGGGGAAATAGACCTCCCCTACGATTTTTTTTTCATCTGAATCTAATCTATAAGTTCTGACTATTTTTTTGTGTGTTATAAGAATCACCCTAACTCCATTATTTGTACCTTGAAGTGAAAAAAGGGGGACCAGGGGGGTGAAATAAAAATCTGAAAAAATTAGGGAAATTGTTTTTCAATGTTTTGAATCGAATGATGGCTATCCAAGACAATGTCCGATTTAAGGACCACCCTAATCCACATACTCATTTTTTCAATTCGTCAAATTTGCTTTGCTAACTTGACACTCATATAAGATGAAGTAAAAATAAAAATACAAAATGTCACTCTTACCGGTTTGCCCACAAATTGCAATAACGTTAATTTTGAGCGTACAGTTAGCTAGCATGACAGCCTTCCAAAAACTAGTTTTTAAAATGCAATTAATTGTCGATTAGTTGCAGTTAATTTGCCGCGTTAGCAAAGAAATTACCACTCTTATGGTTTACCCGCAAAAGGTAATCACGTAAATTTTATGAGTAAGATATGACTGCTTGGTCAAAAACACAACATCAAATGCCAATTTAAGGTCGTAAATTTACCGTGAAAAAAAAACGCACTTACGGTTTGTGCACAAATTGAAATTATGTAAATTTTCAGCGTACAGAAATAAGTTTTTAAAATATTCTTAATTATGGCAATTAATTGCAGTAAATATGTCGTGAAAACAAAAAAAAACTGCAAATCGAATGGTTTGCCCACAAAGTGTGTAAATTTAGCAATGTTAATTTAGCTGTGGGCTTTTTGGGCAATCCAAAAAAGCGGTAACATTTTTGTTGTCGAAGGCATATTTACGGCACACAATGGGACCTCTTGTATGGAGAGCGTGCTCAAAATGCAAAATTGAAACTAACGGTTTCGAATAAAATTATAATGAGGATTCAAAGTTGACATGATTGCTTATCAATATGTCAAGTTTTGAAGTTTTGGGAGACAGAAAAGTAATAGAAAATAAGCGATAAGAGTAGCAATTCGTGTAAATTCTAAAATCCATTGTGCAGTTGTAGGTCATTTGAAAATTTGGAAAAAATAAATTCGCGGTGAATACAAAAATATAAAAAATATATTGGCATCAAATGAAGGTCAGTGGAAAATGAAAAAATATTTTCATCAAATTAGAACAACATTTTTCCCTTACATTTTAAAAAAATTGAAAAGTTACGTAGAAAATATTCAAAAAATCTTATTTCAGTTTTGCGCACCATGCTCTCACTTTTGACTTCTGTTTCATATAGATGAATATTGATACTACTAGACCACGTATTCAGTTTTAAAAGCATTGTGCGCAAAATCAAAAAAAAAATTTTTGAACATTTTCTACGTAACTTTTCAGTTTTCTTAAAATGCAAGTGAAATATGTTGATCTAATTTGATAAAAACATTTTTTTTTATTTTAACTGACCTTCATTTGATGTCAATATATTTTTTATATTTTTGTATTCACCACGAATTTATTTTTTTCGAATTTTCAAATGACCAACAACTGCGCAATGGATTTTAGAATTTACATGAATTGCTGCTCTTATCGCTTATTTTCTATTACATTTCTGTCTCCCAAAACTTCAAAACTTGACATATTGATAAGCAATCATGTCAACTTTGAATCCACATTACAATTTTATTCGAAACCGTTAGTTTCAATTTTGCATTTTGGGCACGCTCTCCATACAAGAGGTCCCAGTGTGCGGCAGTTAGTCGGCAATTACTGACATACCTACTCAAAAGTTTTTTCGGAAGTAGGTACAGGGGAGAGCAGGTGCGGATCCAGGATTTCGTTCAGGGGGGGGGGGGCAATTTTCACGAGTTTCCACAATCTTGATGAAGTCTACAGAAAATTGGAGTTCACTTTATACCACTCTCTACACCTGGCCAAACAAAGCGATGTGTGTTTGAAATTTGAAGAATGCAATTACTTCTTCCATAACTGCTATACAGGTGTCTCGAACAGCGGTTACTTTGGAACTTTGTGAAATGAAGCAAAGCACTTTGTGGCTGTAGCATGGTGTGTTTGTAGCGTTTTTGGAATCTCTCTGGATCTCTGTAACACCACCTCAAATTTCGGAAAGCATAATGGCACATCGGTATGTTACTATTCCCACTCATTACTTTCTAGTTCGAGTGAAAGTTTTAGCCTCCTCTTTAGCTGTTTTTTCGAAAAAATCATCCGCGTCAAAACGCATTTGCAGAATGTTCTCAAATGTCGTTTTGTTCGAAAATTCAAATACAAGTTTTTCTGCATAGGCATTGTGTTCGATAAGACAGTATCCAAAAGTCACATATTAGAAAACATTATCTGCGGTGCAATTCTGCAGTAAAAATTGAGCTGACGACAAAAATATTAAGAAGACAGAGAACATTTCAAATCTACTTGCAAGAAAATTGAGTGAAGTTGATAAAAAAGACTTTGTGCAAACAAAAGCAATATTCACGTCAAAAAATAACAATCATTTAACATACGAACTGACGTTGGCCGTTTTCGAAGAGGTCAAATCAAAGTCAATGTGATCATCAAATGATCGTCGTTTTTTGACGCAGATTGCAATCGTCATATGCAATTGTCCTGCTTGCACAAAATTGGTTTGATTAACGTCATTCAACTTGCTCGCAAAAGCATTTGATGTTTACGAACACGCTCTCTTGTTTCTCAATTTTTTACTTTCAACTCGATTTTTTTTACTGCACAGCTGCACCGCAGATGATGTTTTCAAGGATGTGGCCTTAGCATTTTGCCTAAGAGATCAATCTGCAAATGCATTTTTGACGCAAATGACTTCTTCGAAAACAGCCGTTGACCTGACGTCTGTAAAAACGGCCAAAAACAACTATCCTTAGGTCTAAAAGTTCCATCCAACTTCTCTTTGGCAGTGACTGCTGTCATTGTTTCCTGGTTTCTCTCCAATCTTCTTCATCGGATTCGCACTCTTCGCAGGTTTGATAACACGGAACAGGATGTTGAACTTGGTCAAAGGCTGACGAATAACCACTCATTGCTGCAATACTGCGCAGCAAATTTAGAAATATTGTGCACAGCTCTGGGCTACATGCAGCACTTGAGTATGTCTGCTCCCATTAGAACCTGAAAAAGCTGCACGTGTGTTTTACTCGTACTTATAAAGGTAAGGCTCAGCTGGGAGACGTGAGATACATTGGAAAATGAAAACATGAAGTCCTCTTTTGACTGCCAAGAATATATTTTATAAACGAAAAAACATTTTTTGATTACATTTTACTAAATTCTTATTTTGTGCTTCGTTCACTCGATCTTGCTCAGGGGGGGGGGGCAATTGCACCCATTGCCCTCCCCTGTATCCGCGCCTGGGGGCGAGTGAGGACAATTTTTACATAAACCAACCTTGAACACTCATACATCACAATATCCAATATATTTTTGATTGACGTTGCCCTTTCATACCTTAGTTTGTATTTAATTATATATGTATAAATTGTTGTATTAAAAAGAAAACTGTTATAAATCTGTCCCCCTTGGGGGGTTGTTTTGGACAGCCCTGGGGAAGATTTCGACATGCCTTAAGACAAGCATTTAACTATGTTTTATTCTTTATTTAACAGTAGTTCCTAATTATTTCAAAATATAACATTAGCTTAAGTAAGTCGCAGGAGATTGTATTTCTCTAATGGCTAAATGTACTGGAAAGGAATATTTCTTGCTTGAAGGAAATCCAGACAATAATGAATGAAAACATGGTTTCAAGGAACCACCTGCACCGGTTATGTTATAGGATAGAAAAGTTAAAACTTTTGTATAAATTGAATATTTGTTTTATCAAGTCTGGTGCAGTAAGAAAAGAGACCACAAAAAAAAACCTAAGCTCAATTTGGACTTATGTACATATCTATACAAAAAAAAATGTTAGGTGAGCAGCATTTGGAAATTACGTTCATGGTTATAATTTGTCACACGCACTGTATTATTGTTCCTACAAGAACTAGGCAGAAAACACAATTTAGCGAATAACCTAAAACTACGGCAACACTAACAATACCCTGTTAGTGGCCAAAATACTACTTATAGCTTTTATTGAAACTCATAACTGAACATTTTTACTACAAATTTTAAGACGTTTGAACAACAAAATCAATAACAACTATAGTGATGCCAAAGTAAAGCTAACGACTTAATTATTATTTCTTGCCAAAACCAATTTCATTTTGGCCCAACCCTCAACACAAAATTACTTTAATTATCTCAATGATTGAACTATCTTACCATAACCAATAATCATTGAATCAAATTTAAATACTTTTTTGACCAGAAATAATAATAAATTAAAATCATGAGCTTTATTTTAACATCTACAAAATAATTGATTTTGTTGCTTTCTAATCGTCTGAGATTAAAAATGGAAATCTTCAATGATGATGTTAGAATGATAGGTATTACTGCTGTCTTATTATACTCGTTTTAAAGCCAATTAACAGTTTAAGAAATACAATTTTCAAAATCAAAATAGTTAAGAGAATAAGTTGAAAGTAAATTTTTCTTAAGATGTTATTGCTTATCAAGCATGTACATAAAATGTTGGTACTTATCTGTCATTTTATGAATTAAAAAAGAATAATGTATTAAAATTCCTATTGGGTATATAATGAAAAAATATTCAGCAGAGAGTAAGCGTTCGTAGTAAAGGTTTTTCTATGCATAATGTATACATAGGCTATTGATTATGTCATATAATGAGGAACTAAGACGTTCACTGAATTTTATTGTAAAAATCATCAAAGGGGTCATTGAAGATGAGAAAACCGCGGAGTGCTATTAAATTGGCGGGTGCATTTTTGAGAGGGGGTGTGCAAAAGCACCCTTTTTGGTTTTTTGCATATAACTCGAAAACGAAGCAAAATTTCGAGATAATTCTCTCAACCTTTTTTGTAGAAAATAAAATTTACCGTCGAAATGGATTTTTGAAAAAAAAAATTAAAAATTTTTTAGTTAGCTAATTTTTAAAAAAAGTCATTGCTAAAAAATGTGAAAATCGCATTTTTTGGTTTTTTTTACGTATTTGCTTATAACTTTCTTACCAGCAGAGATAGGTATAGGCATTGCTCCATATAAAAGAAAGATAATTAGATTTTCTTTAAAATAAATTTTTAAGAAAACGGTTTGGATAAAAATCGACCGAGAAATAGTCGTTCAAACTAGGCTCATGTAAAGTTTTTAAAGCTTTATAAATGGCATTTTTGGCTATTTTGATGGACTTGTTAGATTATACACTCAAACTGGGTGTATTAGGGAGTCATGACCAGTTGAGTCAAAAATAAAAGTCAAGTTTAAAATTTTTCGCATTAGGGTTGCCATCTATTTTTTTTTTTTAATTTAAAATAACTATCAAAACCAACACACTTGCTTTTACAAAGCCGGGTTTTGAGCACATGTTAGCGTAAACCTTCTCGAACATGTAAAAAATTGTGTGACCAGTTTTACGGTTGAAGGTCCTTGCCAGACCAGCTAAACATTTTCTAAGTAGGTATTAAAGAAATTACTTTTTTTATTTTGGAATACCTAACTCGTCTGACACTATTTTGTCCATATAACGAAAGGCATAAAATACCAAATACCCCGGTTTGTAAATGTAGATTTGCTAGTTTTGATAATTATTTAAAAAATTAGAAAACAAAAGGAAACAAAAATCACCAACATTATAACATTATAACATTATAACATGGCATGCATTTTCGACAGCCAAACTTGTCTGGCACAGTTTTGTCTCTATTTAAGTAGACATTAGATAGCATATATTGAAAACCCGGCTTTGTAGAACAAGGTTTGGCAGTTATTTGAAATTTTTAAAATAGTTATTTCTTATAATACCTACTTTGAAAAAGTTGAGCTCGTCTGGCAAGGACTTTCAACCGCAAAACTTGTCTGGAACTATTTTTTTTCATGGTCGAGAAAATATAAGCTTACATGTGTTCAAAACCCGGCTTTGTTAAGGCAAGTGTTTTGGTTTTGACAATTATTTTAAATTTTGAAAAAATAGATGGCAACCCTTAAACTGCGAAAAATTTGAAACTTGACTTTATTTTTGACTCAACTAATGTGTATAATCTAACGAGTCCATCAAAATAGCCAAAAATGCCATTTATAAAGCTTTAAAAACTTTACATCAGCCTAGTTTGAACGACTATTTCTCGGTAGATTTTTATCCAAACTGTTTTTTATTTTATTTATTTTAAAGAAAATTTATCTTTCTTTTAAATAGAGCAATGCTTATACCTATCTCTGCTGGTAAGAAAGTTATAAGCAAATACGTAAAAAAAAAATCAAAAAATACGATTTTCACATTTTTTTGCAATGATTTTTATAAAAATTAGCTAACTAAAAATTTTTTAAATTTTTTTTCAAAAATTCATTTTAACGGTAAATTTTATTCTTTACAAAAAAGGTTAAGAGAATTATATCGAAATTTTGCTTCGTTTTCGAGTTATATGCAAAAAACCCAAAAGGTTGCTTTTGCACCCCCCTCTCAAAAATACACCCTCCAATTTAATAGCACTCCGCGGTTTTCTTATCTTCAATGATAGTCCAGTAAATAGAGGTAAAAAAAGGGGGATTAGCCTACAAAAGGTCGGGTAGTTCTAAATTTTTGATATGTTATATGGTATGGTTGGTAGATGAAAATTCCAAAATTCCACAACAACGCCCCCTCCGCCCCCTTCAAAATCCTGGAAAAACTACAAAAAATCAGCACTTTTTTCAGTTTTTTGCTTATAACTTCTTTCCGGTATATATTTTTGGAAAAAAATATGAGAGACATTTGTAGACAATAAAATTTCCTACAAATTATGACTCAGAAAGTATTTTTGTACAACCACTACAAACAGCGCTATGGAGCTCCCAAAAAAACCTAAAATTTCGTACCTTGTAAGATTTTCAGTTTCTTCCCTCTTTACAGCACAATAACTCCTTAACCGTCAAGTTTAGGGCAACATTTTCACAATCAATCTTGTAGATAATCTAATTGGCTACCAATTTCATGTAACTACAGTCGACGCACTCTAAGTCGGACTCCCCCTAAGTCGAATTTCCCTTTAACAAGAATTTTTCACCATGTTTATTGTATACTCCTCGCAAATTTCCAAACTTATTTATTTCTCTCTAAATCGAATTTTTGCAAAACTCTCTCTAACTTGAAATAATTTTGATATCCCTTGAGAGTTCGATTTAGAGTGAGTCGACTGTATTTTCATTTTGTGACCAATACAATTGCTAAATTTATGCAAACTTTGTCCACGTTGTTTGTATACGGAGCAAGTCTTGTCATCCATCTTACTCATTGGAATACAAATTTTAGGTAGTAATGATAAAGGACTTTAAAATGAATGCCAGTAAAAGATCAAAAATCTAAACCATGAGGAAAATTCTGGAAATGACCAGTGAACTTCAAGTTGAGACACAAGGTTTCTGCATTGGCTTCAAGGCCGCTCATGGAAGCATGTTCATCGTAGATAACTCTATATGCGAACTCGGGATCCCGAGAAAAAAGACCAGTTGTATATCGTGACATTGTAAACACAAGGTGCAATATGCCAATTGCATTGTGCAACTAGAGTCTAGCTTCTTCGAACTGTTCAAAACATGTACAGTGAACTCGGCGAGGAAATGCGATAACATTTTTGTTTTTATTTATCTCCTTCTGGAACAGATACTGCTTAGAGCAGCAGTTAACATAGAATGCCCTGTCTTATGTTCCATTGTGTCTTTATAGAGTTCTTCATGGTGATTGAAGAACAGGTGAAATAGATTGGTTTTGAAGTAAACGGGTAAAAGCCCAACTAACTGCTGTCAAGAAAAAAGCATTATGTTAACAATCTAGGCCAAAACATCACTTTATTAGCACCAGCTTTGAAGTTGTTTAGAATTTAATTTACTTTGCTTGGAGTCAATACTCGTATTTACTCCACGGATGACTCCTATGTGTATATTCAACGAAAGATGAAAATCAGAAATGAAAACTGATACTGGACTCTTTCGCAAGCAATACTCGTAATATTCGAAGGATTTTTGGAGGAGAAGGCACAAAAATGTGAGTTCAATGAGCTGTTCAAGGACAATGTAGACCAAAAAGTCAAAATACGTCGACTTGGCTAACCTAGATTGTGCGAAAGGGAAACAATGCTCCAGCCTTTTGATTTTCTGAAATCCAAGTTGAGGGCAATAAAGAAGATCAAACCTCTGGTTTAGAAAGTAAGCCATCACCAGAGCATATGTGGTTTCGGCCCTTCTTTGGTCATCTGAACAACAACCGAATTTTTATAATTTTTTCCGAAAATAATATGTTTTAAACAAATGGGAGCGGCAGTGGGTGGAAATTAATTGTATTGGTTTTTCATTATACCGGAAAGAAGTTATAAGCAAAAAACTGAAAAAAGTGCCGATTTTTTGTAGTTTTTCCAGGATTTTGAAGGGGCGGAGGGGGCGTGGTTGTGGAATTTTCATCTACCAACCATACCATATAACATATCAAACATTTAGAACTACCCGACCTTTTGTAGGGTAAAACCTCTCTATTTACTGGACTATGACCCCTTTGATGATTCTTACAATAAAATTCCATGAACGTCTTACTTCCTTATTGCCCTGTTTTTTAGGACATAATCAATAGCCTAACAAACGATAGAAGGCATTCAGAAGAATAAAAAAATCAGACAAAAATTAAAACTTTGAGATTATGCTCAAACACGAAGTTACGATTATTGAAAAAAAAATAAAAACAAAAAAAGTAAGAGCCTCAATTATTTCTGTCTTAGGTATCGAAGGGTACCATATGTACGTCCCCCTTTCTAGTGGGTTTGTCCCCATATTTCATAATTCCTTAAAGGGACATTGTTTTTGCTCCAAAAATAACATTACCTGCAACCTGTCTCACAGCCTTAAAGGAAAATCTTATTTATCTCAAAAACGTCTATAACGATTCCTATAAAGAAAACCTTGGTTAAAAAAAATGAGCAGAAGCTTCTTTAAAATATTAAAACAAAATTGCATATTAAAATTTTGGAAAAAAAGAAATTTCGGGTTTTTAAAAAATATAAAATACTTCTTTTAGATCTAAAAAAACGGGTTTTTTCGAAACTTGTTTTTTTTTTAGTGTAGATTTATTATATAATTATATTGGGCCAAGAGCTGTCAGTAATTTCTACTGAACTAATTTTCTTGTTGAAATATGATCAGAGGTGTCCCTCAAATATACACTTGTCAACGAAATCAAAGGAACATTTTTTTTCAATTTTTGTTAGTGTTTTTTGAAGAGCTGTATCTTTGTGAAAAGTGTGTTAAGTTGAAAAAAAAGCATTCTACAGCTTTATGTTTTTTGTTTCCAGATTTGTTTGCAAATTTTTTTTGAAGTATCGTTATTGCGTTAGTGCAGGAAATAACGCGAGGAAAAAAAAATATTTTTTAATTTTTTTTGAAGGTCCTCATTTCTATGGATAACTTTTTTTGAGTCAATCAAATGTAATGGCCAAATACCTTGTTTATTCAGCTTCAGTTAATTTTTTTTTGCTGTCGTACAGTTTTTGTTTGCATGGTTTATGAAACCAATATCTCAGCAAAAAATGACGTTATAAAAAATTTAAATACGGTTTTGGAAATTTGAAAAAGTCTAGTGTTGAAGTGAGAGCTTTGCACTATTCTATCAAGAACGATGTTTAAGAAGTCGACAGCACGTCGAGACTTGCCTTAAGCCTTTTTTGATATCAAAGGTTTCGATGAGGTCTTTGCAGTCCAGAGGATCGCCTTTCTTGAGGATCGGGCAAATAATGCTGAGGTTCCATTCATCGGGCATGCTTTACTCCGACCATATTTTGCAAATCAGTGGTGCATACTCTCATCTCCAGCCGCTTTGAATAGCTCCATCGCAAGGCTATCAGCTCCGGCAGCTTTATTGGCCTTAAGTTTAGATAGGTACCTACTATCTATCTTCACTTCGACGAGATCGGGTGGATGGAATTGTTGGCCTACGTCGTCCAGGTTGAATGGTGTTATCTTAATGGTAGCGGAATTTGGTTCGTCATTGCAGTTACACAATTTGCAGAAACGATTTTTCAATATCCTCAGCTACGCCTGCAATTCTACCACGATGTTCCCCTGATCATCCTTGCAGGCCTCGGTTCAGGCTCTTTTCATGCTCTTTAGTTTTCCTTCTAAGAAGCTTGTGTTCCTCTTTCCTCTTCTGCTCGTAGAGCTCGCGATAAGCTCTGGTCCTTCCATGCAGCGCCGCTTTGTATGCCTGTCTTTTGGCTGCATGCACTTGCCGACATTCTTCGTTTAACCAGGGGTTTCGCTCTGGTGGTCGTTCGAGGCCCTGCGCGTCAGAAGCGGCATCTCCGATGGCTTCCTGACAATTCTTCCACTGGTTCTCGATACTTGCAGTTGGTGGCAAGGGAATATTTAAGACGGTCGAGAGACTCGATCGGAAAAGGATCTAGTAATTTCTTGTGACTTTAGCCGTCCGATGTCGAACTTTCTCACAGTATTTCCCTGCTTTGGCTATGTTCTGGATAACCATAGTATTACCTTGGCTACAACGAGGTAGTGTCCGAGGCAACGTTGGCTCCTCGGAACGTTCGGACATCCTTGATACTGGAGGAGTGCCTTGCGTCGATCGCAATGTGGTCAATCTGGTTGGCGGTTGATTGACCAGGAATTCACCATGTCCCACTTATGTATATCGAGATGCGGGAACTGCGTACTACATATACCACAACGTTTCACCCCGAAGTCGATTAGCCTGAGTCCGTTGTTGGAGGTGGTGTCATGTGGGCTATATCTTCCGATTGTGCCACCAAAGACGTCTTCTTTTCCTAGCTTGGCATTAAAATCTCCCAAGACAATTTTAATGTCATAGCTAGGGCATTGCTCATATGTCTTATCCAGGAGCTCGTAGAACTCATCCTTGGTGTCGTCATCTTTCTCCTCTGTGGGAGCATGCGCGCATATGAGGCTACTTTTGGCGAATTTAGCCTTGATGCGAATTGTCGTGAGGCACTTGTTCACATAGATGAAACTCAAAACGTCTTGCCAAAAAGACGCTGCCCTTGTGGTCGGTAACAGTCACCGATGCATGGAATCTCAGTATTGTTTGCCTGATCCTGAAGAAAGGCGATCCTCTGGACTGCACCAACTACGAGGCATCAGTCTCCTGAACATCGCATTCAAGATCTTTTCTTCCGTACTTTGTGAATGCCTGAAGCCATTCGTCAAGAACCTGATAGGTCCATATCAGTGTGGTTTTAGGCCCGGCAAATCAACCATCGATCAAATGTTCACATTACGACAGATTCTGGAAACGCAGGATCTTAAAATCGATACTCACCACCTCGTTCTCGATTTCAAAGTCGCATATGATAACGTAGACACAGACGAGCTATACACAGCGATGTCACACCTCAGCATCCCTGTCAAACTCGTCCGCTTATGTAGGATCCAAGTCAAAAACAGATGTTATATCTACTCTCGTCGTCTTCGTTGTTTACAGGATGACGATGGAGAAATCTTGCAGCTCCGTTAAAGTTGGTAGTAAGAACACCACCGAATCCTTTGATGTCGAGAAAGGTTTGAGGCAAGGCGATATGCGTTATCATGCAACCTCTTTAACATCGTTCTTGAAGAAATTCTACGCAACTCGCAAGTCAACAACAGAGGTACAGTTTTTCAAAAATCGGTTCAACTACTTGCTTTTGCAGATGATATTGACATTATTTTGGAGAACGAAGCGAGCCGTTACCGGTGCGTATGCAAGTTATGAATCGGAGGTGGCGAAAATGGGTTGGGGTGTTAAGACAAGACGAAGTATATATGCTATCATCAAGAAAGGAATCCCAACATCATCGACTCAGGAAAAACGTCACGATGAATATAGGTACAACATCGAAGTCTTCAAGGACTCTTTTTACCTGGACTCCACTATCACATCGTAAAATGACATCAGTGCAGAGATCAAACGAAGAATTACTCTTGCCAACCGCTGTTTCTTCGGGCTAAGAAGGTATTTGAGTAGGAAAGACCTCTCTCAAAGAAACAAGGAGACCTTATATAAGACCCTAATCATCACGGTTCTGTATGGGGCAGAAGCATGGACCCTGTCAAAAACGGATGTAAATCTGGGTCCTTTGAAAAGAAAACTCTTCGGGTAATCTTCGGTCCAGACGGTATCGATGGAGTATGGAGGAGAAGATTTAACAAAGAGCTTTACGGAGTTTACAGTGACGTTGAGCAGATGGTCAAAAATCTGAAAATACAACGGCTGAGATGGTTGGGATAAGTGAAGCGTATGGACAACGACGCACCAGCCCGACGATTCTTCGAATCTACCCCTGATGGTCTACGCAGCAGAGGAAGACCCCCACCTAAGGTAGTGCACACAAGTGGAGAACGGCATAAACCTATTTGGAGTGCGTAACTGGAGGTACTAAGCCCTTCGGGATTTTGACATTCGGGATTCTGTGATTCGTGATTCGGGCATTCGGAAGTTTAGGCATTCGGGATTTTCTCCAGTCGGGATTTTGTTTTTTAAATTTTGGCATTTAGGATTTTTTCGTAGCCAACCCACTAAAATTTTATGTCTTTTGTGACCTTTAATCCAAATGCGATTTGTCCTGGTACAACAGTTGGGTTGATCATCAGTTGGATGTTATTTTACTCTTCCAAGAAGCATAATTTTCAGTCTAAGGATGCCAACACTCATAAAATAAATACCACAAATAAACACAATAAATTATATTTTCCTCTGGAATTTGGTTTTTGTAATATTTTGCGCCCATAATGGTTTATAGAGGTCACAAGTTTCTCATAATTTTCATACCACGTTATTTGAACTTTTTTTAGCGTTTAAAAATTACCCTTTCCAAATAGCAGTGTTTTCATTTGAAATTAGTTAATTTGCATTATAGCATCGAACGGAAAATACTATTTCTCCGAACTTGTACATAAATCAGATGATTTTGGTGTTAGTATGAGTCCAGGGCAAAATCATATAAAATAGTGTGAATTCTGTGAATTCAAAAGTGAATACATTTGGAAAGCAATTATGTAAGCAATAATTTTCCAGTTAAAATAAAACTTTATACCTATTACTTTAGTTATTTTTTACATGAAACATTTTTCATGTTAAATTTCCGATGCATACAAATTTAAAGAATTACAGTTTTTTCATAATTACCTCAATAGTATAAGTAAAAAGAAAAAACAACATAAATGTCCGCTCCAAATCCACTTTCTCAGTAAATGAACATTATTTTATTTATCTATGATAAGCATCTCCATGAGTGTGTTTTGAGAACATTTAAAATTATAAAAGCTCATATTACAAACATTATGTAAAGATTCAAAACGGAAAGTCGTTAAGTGTATTTAAAGTTTTGTGTGTATATAATTGTGTGGGATTTTATATGTGACGAACAAAATGCTTTCCTAAGTTAATTACTAACCCTTTTATAGTTCCAAAATGAAACTTGTTTTTATTTTTTTATTATTAAAGCGAACGTGCTTAAATTTGAGCATTTTTTTGTACCTTTAGGCTGCACTCCGAACACACAGGTCATCGCTGGAATAACAAAATTATATAACAACTCAATGTCATGTCAAATGTCAAACGTGTTTTCATTAAAACGTATAAAACTTGTTCCTATTCAAAACCATAAAGGTAGCTACTTATGTACCTATATTTGCGAATTAAACATTTTAAGCTCCTTTAACATTCATTTAATGTATTCAAAGGTTGTTCTACTCTACGGAATAAAAAAAGCTAGACATGATGTCTAGATGTCAGATTATATAATAGTTCTATTTTTGTAATTACTTTCCTATGTAATGTAGGTACTCAGTACCTACCTTTGGCAGATAGGGCAATTTTGTTTTCACTATTATTTTCATTAGCGAATGTGAAAAGAGATCGAGATGAAACCTTGACGAAACTATTTTTTTTTAAATTCAACATGAGTCGCAATGGTCTGAGTTGTCTTGGTAGAAAAAAATAAAAATAAAAAAAAAATAAATAATTTTTGTTTTATTTCATACAATTTTGTTTATGTTTACTGGACTGTGTTGATAACTTGCCATCTTGCATTCAGCCTTATTTTGAAAGTCAGTATCATGAACTTTTCAGAACGTCTTCCTCTTACTCCCAAACTATTAGCGCATTATCTGAAGAAGGTATACCACTTACTGCATGAACAGAATTCAAGAAGTAGTTCAAATAGATGTCAGAAATGTGCAGTAGATGGCAAAAATTCTGCAGAAAAAGTTAAAAATTATTCAACTCTTGCAGCTCCGGCTGCAATATTTTTGACATCTATTCCAGCTCCGTCCTGCATTCTGTTCAGGCAGTTAGAGAGACATTTAAAACCATTAGTCTTTGTTTTGATGGTTGGATGCTGTAGGATATGGGTAGTCAATGATTAGCATCAATATGTCAACACGTCTAGTAATGCAACGAATTTTACACGCCAATTATGATTATTTTATCTTCAAGTGGTAACAAATGATGCATACTCAGCTCGTTCATCCCGAATTCCCGAATGAACGGTGCCCCCAACAGGCTTGAAGACAGAAACCCAGAAGAATGTTCCAATACGGCACTTCTCCTTTCATCAAAGCGGCAGCGGAAGAATTCTCTAGATGGAATCAACGGCGGCGTCTACAGCTCCAATTAGGCTGGACCACTTAGTGAACACCTTATACGGGCTTCTACTTGACCTGGACCCTACTTAAGAACTTCTATTTGTACGGGCTAATACGACACATTTGGAGCTCAGGCCTTTAAGGAGCGGTTAATCTGGCTCCCCGTCCTTGGAATTATATTGTAAGGGTCTGGTCCTCCAGGTTCGGGGTCCTACCGCCGCCGCCGTCGGGGTGACTTACCGGTCACGTAAAGAGATTTTAGTTGCGAAGCATCAACAAGCCTCGGATATGGACGGATTCACTGTTGACGAACCTAGCAAACGAAATAAGGACAACTAACACGTGGAATGTTCTGTCTCTCCTTAGACCAAGTGCAGCCGAACATTTAGCGGAGGCCCTAGACAACTACAAAGCAGACATCACTGCCACCCATGCAAGAGTGCGATGGGATGGGCCAGGCAAAATAAAACTGAAAGACCGTGCCATCGACTACGTTAACTGTTACCAACCACAAAGGCAGCGTTTCTTTGGATGTGGATTCGTCGTTAGTGGCAGAAGTCTTGAGTTTCAACTATGTGAACGAGAGCCTCACTACAATTCACATCAAGGCAAAATTCACCAACATTAGCTTCTTACGCGCGCATGCACCCAGAGAGGAGGAAGATGACGACACTTAGGACGAGTTCTACGAACTTCTGGATGAGCAATGTCCTAGCTATGATTTTAATGCCAAACTACGAAGATAAGACGACTTTGATGGCATAATCGGAAGATAAAGTCTGCACGACACCATCGACGATAACAAACTAAGGTTAATCGACTTTGCTGTGGGGCGAAACGTTGTGGCAGCTATTATGCAGTTCCCGCATCTCGATATTAACAACGAAACATGGCGAATTCCTGGTCAATGAACCTCTAGATGGACCACATTTGCCAACTTCAAGCATCGAAAACCAGTGGAAGAATTGCCAGAAAACAATCTGAGATGCCGCCTCTGACATGCTGGGCCAACAATTCCGTCCACTAGATCTCGACGAAGTGAAGATAGCTATATCTTAACTTAGTTGATAAAGCTGCTGGAGCTGAAAGCCTTGCAGCCGAGATATTCAAAGCGGCTGGCGATGAGAGTATGCACCACCGATCTACAAAATATGGTTCTAGGATAGCATGCCCCTAAATGGAACCTCAGCCCGAAAGGCCATCCTCTGGACTGCAATAATTACAGAGGCATCAGTCTTCTAAATATCGAGTACAAGATCTTCTTTGCCGTACTTTGTGAACGCCTGAAATCATTCGTCAACAACCTGATAGGTTCATGTCAGTGTGGCCTTAGGCCAGGGAAGTCCAACATTGACCAAGTATTCGTACCACCCAGGAGTTTCAAATCGATACCCTCAACCTTTTCATCTATTTCAAGGCAGCGTATGACAGCATCAGTAAAGATGAGCCTTAAAGAACAATGTCTAGTTTTGGCATCCCTCCCAAACTCGTCCGGTTGTGCATGATGACGGTGGAGAACACACGACACCCATTGTACCCTTTGTTTATTCGGTATCATAGTATGAGCTTGGTTGGTTGACCAAAGGACTCGTTGAAAACCGAGATATCACTTCAAATTGAATTTAGATTCGACAGAACACAGTACAGTATTCCATTTAGGTCTTCGACGAGTCCGTTGGTTAGTCATATAAGTTAATACCAGATACCGAATAAACATAGGGTACTTTTAGACATGGAGCGGAAAATGGTATGGTTCGTGGATGTTTGGACATGTTTCTCTGGACAAGGAGTGGTTCCGATTAATAAAATACGGGTTACGTACGAATGACCGACAAAAAAAATGTTGACTGGTTAAAATATCGACTTTTATCGACTTTTCTGTAAGTCAAAATACCGACTTTGTTTTTACCGACTTATTAAAATGTCGACAACTTGAAATGTCGATTTGACAAAAAGTCGACTGCCCTGATAGAAGTCGAGAAAAATATCGACTTGTCGGTATTTTTCCCACAAAAAAGTCGATATAAAATATAAATCGACATTTTAACCAGTCGAAATCTTAACTTGTCGAAATTTTGTCTGTCGGTCATTTGAAAGCAACCTAAAGAACAACGCTCTGCCTTAAATGTTTGCACGGAATAATACTATGAGCTCAAGAATCATAAATTCGTGTCTGATTTTTTAGCAGTTCTTTGATGCTGTGAAAAATTTAAGACTATGTTTAAGACACAAGTTCTTATGTGAATTTGATTCTTATAATAATTAACTTATTTAGGTAGTTATTAATTTTATGTTACCTCTTGTTTAGCTTCAAGAAAGTTCAATAAAACGCATTTTTGTTGCCTACCTACATTAAAATATTTCGACGTTTTAACTACCTCATGTTCTGGATGTTTTATTTTTAATATTAATATTAAAACACATCACAGACCCTGAAGAAGAGGCAATTATGACATCGAAATATATAGGCAACAAAAATCAAATTACAAAAAATGCGATTTATTGAACTATGACAATGCAATGTTAGATAATAATGATCAGATCATAGTTTAGGGAATGATGTTTACAAGCGCGCGCTTGTAAACATCATTCCCTAAACTATGATCTGATCAAAATGTTGACTATCAAAATGTCGACTCTTAAAATATCGACTTTTGAAATCTCGATTCATAAAATTTCGATCACTGTCGACATTTTGAGAATCGATATTTTGAAAAATCGAAAAGTCGGTTAAATTTGTGTCTATATTTTGATCTGTCGGTCTTTTAACCAGTCGAGATTTTTTCTGTCGAGATTTTAAAAGTCGATCTTATGGAGTCGATATTTTAAAATTCGACATATCGTACCCAATCCATAAAATACATATATGGAATTATGGACCGGTGTGTATTCAACATCATGGAAAATGTCATGCTTCCATGTGCTGAGGAGGATCTTCCCCTGAAATGGATATTTCAGCAAGATAATGATCCGAACCATAACAAAATATAGTCAAATAAAATGCACGACTGGATCGCACGTACTTGCTCTTATGTTCAAGTTGCGTGGGACTTAAGAACTTTAAAAAATATTCAAGTTATTATAGAAAAAGTATAAAAAGCATTTAAATCGTTCTTTTAATTGTATAAAAAGTCTGATAAATAACTTAGAGCTCAAAAAAAAAGTATGCCATCTGATTACTTGAAAAAATATGAATATATGCAAAAAAAAAAATTAAAATCGTTGGAGCCGTTTTCTTAAAAATTAATTTTTTATATATAAAATTTTTGTAACATTTTTCAAAAAAAATTTTGGTATGCCAATTTTGAGTATATATTAATATACATATAAAACTGAAATTTCGAAACAATTCATCAACCCGTTTTTGAAATATTGAATTTTCAAAAAAAAATTTGGAATCTTTTTTTAAAAATCCAAAATTAATTTTTTCCAAAATTTTGGTATAGAGTATTATTAATATTTTAACAAAGCTTTTGCACAAAAAAAATTATTGAAATCGGATGAGCGGTTAATGAGAAAACCGAAAATAAAAAAAACCGTTATATGACAGGTACCGTTAATAAATGTTTTTGGTAATTTTTTTTCTTACCAAAAAGTACACCATGTTTACAATAATACACTGATTTTTTTTTATCAAAATCGTTGGAGCCGTTTTTGAGATAAATAAGCTTTTCCTTAACGGTTGTATGGCAAGTACCGTTATTTTTTGAGCTAAAAAAAAAATTTCAATTTCCCCTCTGGAGAGTTACAAAAAAACCTTAAGTTCAAAATTTGAAGAAAATCGCTTCAGTGGTTTAGGCTGTAGGCTGAGGTACGGACAGACAGACAGCAGACAGACAGACAGACAGACAGACAGACAGACAGACAGACAGAATTGTGCCACCCACTTTTTTCGTGTTCTCTATCATCGTTATGTCATGTTTGATTGTTATCTCGAAATTTTTTTTTTGCACGAATCCAAAACTTGCCCTATAGTACCTATATCGCAAGTAAAAAATCGTTTCAAGTGGAAAAACTTGATGATTTGAAGTGACCAGCACAGTATCCTGGTCTCAAACCCTTGAAACACTAGCCGTGTTTTAGTATCGCTCATAACCCATATGGTTCACTTCGTGAAAATAAAACGATGTGGGTTACTGCAAAAGCAGTGCTGTATATCAGTCTTTTTTTTTCTTATATTTATTTGTTTTTCATGTAAGCACTTGTCTCTTTTCCTCTCTATTCCTAATACTGTTGACAAATCGCTGACATCCATTCGCAATGGTAAATAGCCCTCTGCCGATCAGAGTGAAAACCTCTATCTGGGTTATTGAAATTAACCTCGATAGAAACCTAGATCCCATGTTGTTTTTGTAATGCATGTTAAAAGATAACCTCGACCCAGACCCAGAGATAATAAAACGCAGCTACTATTAGAGATTGTAGATCGAGAGAAAATTCCAGAAATAGGAACCATCTTTTTGTCCAGGTCAAGAAGGCTTGGAATAGTATACTAAGTTCCACAGTTCAAAATTTTCCGGAGAAAATGCCCTGGAGCTGCAGTTCGATGATGAAATACATAGGTTTTTCACAAAATGTTATAAATTAAACACTAAATTTAATTAAAAACATGCATTTTTAAAAAGTTGCTTATGTTTTGAACAGGTAAAATGGGACATAATATCATTATTCTTTGAATATTTAATTATTTTAGTTATTAATTAATCATTTTTGTTGTTATTAATTTTATTTTGGTAATAATAAGAGCATTTATCAATTAAAAGATTATTAAATATTTTAAAATCCAGGCAGTTAAAGACCAGGCTTTAATTTCATGAAAAATGTTGCTTATGTTTTGGCTGACACTGTATCAAATAAACATTATGGTTATATTAAAAAAATTGTTTTTCTTTTACGCCACAAGTTCAACATTTCTAACAGTAAATAGTCACAAAATTAATTTAAATTCAAATTTATTTCAATAAGGCATTTGATAAGATATTTATAATATAAACATTAAACATCCATTGATGGAGACCAGACACCAACTATACGTAATTCAACTACCATTAAAAATATTCTAAATGAATGCAACCATTCTCTGTTTGCTCTTTAAATTTATGTATCGAGAACATTTTAGAATTTTTTGGATCAGGTATTTAATTATTGTTATAGAGGTTAAAAGAGTAACAACCTTTAAATATTCATGAATACAAAATTAAAAAATATTTAAAAACGAATATAATGTTCTTATTTCCATAAAAGATTAGATTTTTTATGAAGTACCTAATCTTAGTTTATTTCTATTACTTCTACATATGTGAGATGATTCGCGTAAAGTACAACTAAAATCTATAGAAGGTTTAATATATTCAGAAAAAAAGTAATAATTATTAAAAATAAATCGATTGTGGTCTGATAATTTTCGTTTTAGCTTAAAGAACTTTATTATACATATGTAGACATACATATTTGTAGCTATATTTTATTCAAAATTTTTGTTGAAGTAAGTTTTTTAATATTTGCATTTTTTTTTAATAAAATTGGTTTTTAAAATTCAATATTTCCAAAGTAGGTTGACAGTTATGTTTTATATCTATGCAGTATCAGCCACGCCAATGATATGGGGCCTCGGAAGCACAGAGGACTCAATGTGTGCAAGATATTTGCCATTGAGATGAATACGTGCACAATGTCAATTATAGTAGTGGTGCAGCATAACGAATACTGACACCTTTATTGAACGATCGATTTTAAAAACACTTTTTGGAAGGTATTTAGATATTCTACAAACGAAGGAGTGACGACTGTAAAAATATAATAAGCAATTTAGGCACCCTTGATTTTATTGTGTAAGTTTAATTTTTTCTTCCCTATTTCCAAAGCCTATCAGAATAGATTAAATGTAATAAGATAACCTACAAATAATAATAATAATGATAATATTTTTAAAATATTTTTAGGGAAAAATTTGGGTATGCAAATTTTAAGTTTTGTAGTTAAAAATTACTAGCTCAATTTTGAAGTATCGAATTTTCAATAAAAAAAATATTTTTTTTTTTTCAATTTTAGATACAAAACATTTTTTGAAAATTTTGAAAAGCAATACATGTATTTTATATCTAGTTGAAGTTTTCGATTCACAATTTTATTTAGGTACATCCCATCAGCCAATAAATTAGATACTTTTAAGGGTTTTAAAAATCACTGAAAACATATCTGACTGATTTATAACTCACTCACTATTTCACTGACATACCATTAAAATTATGGTATACTTCCCGACACTCACCGTAGAATTTTGAAAACTTTGCATTGAAAGTAGTTTGAGGCTTCGTTTTTATCAGTTCATTTTCACAAAATTGTTTTATTTTATATAAACCAAGTCCAAATATAACTTTGGCAGGTTTAATTTGTATTGCTCAATTACCCACAGTTGAAAAGGTTTTCTGATTGGCATCTGCATTGAATGTTGAATGTTGTTACAAACGGTTTTAGAATTCGAATACCAAAATTCTGAGAAAGATTTCTTCTAGCCAAAATGTTCCCTTATTAAAGAATCTGATTTCAAATCAATAAAACACTCAAACTGCAATGATTTACCTAAGTGTAAGGGAAGCTGACTTTTCCAAAGCAGCTGAGTATGGGTTTGAAACCTAATTTTCCTTAATATGAATAGCAATGGAAGCTGTCAAGCAAACGTAGAATGTGAATATGAAAGTCATTCAAAATATCGTCGTATACATTTGTTGACCATTGGGAAGCTGTATTTATCAATTAAGCTCATAGCTCGATTTTCTTTTTAAATGCTTCTACTACTAGGCATCGAAAACAGTTATTTCCCTGAAGTGATACACTCAAATCATTTTGTTTTCAAATATCAGCTAGATACGCCAATTTCAATGGCCGAAGCTCATTACTCAATCTGTCGCCAAACCCTAACACAAAGTTGTCTACAATTATGAAGTTTCTGATTGCAGCCCTCATTTAGAAAAGCCACGCGAGTGTTTTGCCGCGGGAAAGCCACCTTTTTTCTGCATGAAGAAGTTTAGACGTATGCTGACTTACTATGCCCATGTCAGCATACAATATACTTTAAAAAGCCTTGTATTCTAAGGTCGTGGATTAATGTTTGTCACTATTTGTGTGTTTTTATTTCTTTTAAATTAATCGGCATGTTCACGTTCAGACCTCCAGCAAGCTCAGTCTCGCGATTAGGATTCCTCAGCAAAATTTCTCAGTTTTGCTGTTGAATTACTAAGGGACACGAATTTTGGATCCGCTTGCTCACTTTTTGACAAAGCAAAATTTGCTGAGGTTTCTGAGATCTCATTTTCCTTCACATACTTAATATCTCAAATTGTAAAGTTAGAAAAATGAAATAGTGAAATGGAACTTTTATGTATTTTTCGATCTTTTCGAGAAGCATATGGTTATTCTTCGCGGAGCACCAAGTGCTCCGCAGAGCACACTTTATGGGAAACCTGGGTATACAGTATACACATATAAAGGATTGGATAAATAAATACAATTAATCATTATGTAATTTGTATATGTATATATGTAGATAAGATGCTAATTTTTTATTAAATTAGGAATTATAATCAAACCAGGTGTATATCTTAAATATGGTTTAACATTTCCAGCAATAGTATAGGTATCAATAATTTTCAAAAAAAAAGGTTGCAGTCAAGACTTTCACTGAAGTGTGATTTTAAGGGCTTCAATATGAACACTTAAATATCGGGTTTCTCAATAAGAGCGCTACAAAAGTTTTTTTAAATAAAACAAAAACGGTTTTGGATATCAATGAAATTCTTTATTCTTGTGAAAGAACGTTTGATGCCATTATGTATGGAACTCGATTTATTTTGCATGGCCACCACGGGTACGCTTGCAGAAGTCCAGACGCTGAACCCAATTTTCGACGGTTTTCAAGCATAAATCGGCCGATACTGCTGCAATTTCACGTTCGATATTCGTACGAAGTTCATCAATCGTCGCTGGTTTGTTGGCATAGACCATTGACTTGACGTAGCTCTACAGGAAATAGTCTAACGGCGTCAAATCGCACGACCGAGGCGGTCATGCGACTGGACCATTTCATGAGATAACACGTTCTCCATACTTGGTTTCCAATAAATTGATTGTGACATTCGCTGTGTGGCTTGTGGCGCCGCACTATGGGCCCAAGTGACATTTTGCGTCTCAAAAATCTGTAACTTTTTTGTCTTGTGAGATAATACGCTGAAATTTCGCAAATATCTTCTTGAATATACTGCCAACAAAATAATGTAGGTTTCTTAAGGTTAAATGTATGCTTTTTTTATTTAAAAATTATTCAAACATTTTCATACAGACAAATTACGGAATAAACACATTACAGCGTTATTTGTTTGCGTCATGTTATTTGAAATTGAAGCTTTTTTTTCTTTAAATTTATAATAAATACACAAATAAAATTAAAAAAGTAGTACAAATGAAAGGGCAAGGTAATGGCAAGTAAAGTTCTTGCTCTACATTTTATTTACAGATCCAACCTGACCAATTATTGACCCCCTCTTACTCCAGTACCAATAAAGTTAGATACTTCAAATTTGAAGCATGTACTTAACTAATCAAGTCCAGGCGTGGCAATAAATTTCAACTTCTAAGAATTAGTGGTTCCTGAGATATATGGATCTCCATACTTCACTTAAACCATATAACTGACCTACCTCTCACTCGCTGATTGATAGATCGTCAAAATTGTGGAAGAATCTTGTAATTTCACACAACGGAAGGTCTTGTTGTGCATAAAAAAGAAAAAAAGAAAAAATTGATATTTTCCATTTAGGGTATGGGGTGTGTTATCCACCCGTTTTCAGTAAATTTTTATCAAAGGGCACGGTAGTGCCCAGCCAAG
Source organism: Dasysyrphus tricinctus (assembly GCA_963921185.1). Taxonomy (NCBI): domain Eukaryota; kingdom Metazoa; phylum Arthropoda; class Insecta; order Diptera; family Syrphidae; genus Dasysyrphus; species Dasysyrphus tricinctus. The sequence continues at coordinate 88,265,846 of OY992530.1, forward strand.
TTCGCGGCACTACACCCTTTTTACAGGAACAAACTCAGGAGATTTTCAACCCCCCTCTAACTTCAGTACCAATAAAGTCAGAAACTTCAAATTCGGAGTATTTGCTGAACTGATCAAACACAGGTGGCTCACCAAATTTCAACTCTTTAGCATAAGTAGTTCCCAAGTTATAGGACTTCAAAAATCGCAAAAACCGTAACTGACTCACTGACTCACTGACTCACTGACTCACTGACTCACTGACTCACTGACTCACTGACTGACTGACTCACTGACAGATCAGCAAAATTATGGAGCACTTCCCGACATCGTAGAAACTTGAAATTTCGCGCAACGGTAGGCCTTGTGGTACATACAAAGGAAAAATCGAAAATCTGCAATTTTCTATTCAGGGGGCGTGGCATCCACCCACTTTCTTAAATTTTCTCTAAATCATATGGAGCACTTCCGATTGTTGTAGAACAATGAAAATTGGTAAGTCGGTAGGGTTTGAGGTACTTAGAAAGAAAAAAATTGAAAAATTGGAATTTTCCATACAGGCGGCGCGGCGTGGCATCCACCCACATTCTTAAAAATTCTTATAGATTATATGGAGCACTTGCGATTGCTGTAGAACGATGAAAATTGGTAGGTCGGTAAGGCTTAAGGTACTTAGAAGGAAAAATATTGAAAATTTGGAATTTTGCATTCAGGGGGCGTGGTATCCACCCACATTCTTAAAAATACTTATAAATTATATGGAGCAATTCCGATTATTGTAGAACGATCAAAATTGGTAGGTCGGTTGGCCTAGAAGTACTTAGAAGAAAAAAACTCGAAAAATTGGAAGTTTCAGTTCAGGGGGCGTGGCATCCACCCACATTCTCAAAAGTTCTTATAAATTATATGAAGCACTTCCGATTGTTGTAGAACGATGAAAATTGGTCGGTAGGCCTTGAAGTACTTAGAAGAAAAAAACTCGAGAAATTGGAAGTTTCAGTTCAGGGGGCGTGGCATCCACCCACATTCTCAAAAATTCTTAGAAATTATATGGAGCACTTCCGATTGTTGTAGAACGATGAAAATTGGTAGGTCAGTAGGACTTGAAGTACTTAGAAAGGAAAAAATCGAAAATTTGGAATTGTCCATTCAGGGGGGGGGGGTTGTGCCATCCACCCACTTTATCAGAATTGCTATTATTTGTATGGAGCACTTTCGGTTCTCGTAGAATTATGAAACTTTGTAGAGCGGTAGGGCTTGACTTTCACCTGGCAAAATAAATCTTTGCAAAAAGGAGTGAAATCACAACAAAAACATAAATGTTAAAAAAGGAGCCAAGTTCTTATGTGTACAAGAAACCTGTGCGTCAAAAGTCAGCCAAAAAAAGTAATGAGATCTAAAATATATGCCAAGTTTTAAGTTCATGAAGTTTAATATCAAATATCTTAAGTAGAGTAATATGGAAACAATTCCAAATCATGACAGAAATTTGGTAATTAATGATTACTGATTAAAATTTGGTGGATTTACTTGGCAAGTTTTCTGTTAAATACTTACTTAATCACAAATTTAAAATGTATGAAAACTTGACCAGTGAATCCACCAAATTTTAATCAGCAATCATTAATTACCAAATTTCTGTCATGATTTGGAATTGTTTCGATATTACTCTACTTAAGATATTTGATATTAAACTTCATGAACTTAAAACTTGGCATATATTTTAGATCTCATTACTTTTTTTGGCTGACTTTTGACGCAAAGGTTTCTTGTACACATAAGAGCTTGGCTCCTTTTTTAACATTTATGTTTTTGTTGTGATTTAATTTACATAAATATAGAGCACTTCCACGTAGCACATTGATCTTTGAATTTTGGCGGAATAATAGGGCTGTGTAATGCATGTAGAAGAAACATTTTAGATTTTGCTTTCAGGAGGCGTGGCATCAACCCAATTTTTCAGAATTGTTATCATCTATCAACAATGTAAAATTTGGTAAAGCGGTAGAACTTGTAGATCATACATAGCTTACATTTGAAAACTTGAGATTTTCCATTTGTGGGTGCAGCATCCACCCACTTTCTAAAATCTATCAACTAAATGGCGATTTTGTCGTAGAATGATGAAATTTGGTAGAGTATTAGGGGTGTAATGCATTGGAAAATTGATAAATGTGTTATTTTGTATTCAAGGGGCGTGGCATCCACCCACTTCCTCAACAAAGAAAAATCTTTGCAAAAAGAATTAATTAATCAATTAAGAACAAAAACTTGACCAGTGAAATAAAATAGAAACATAAGACAGACTTTGCAATTCAAATTCACCTATTTTTAAACATACTTTTCTACACTTTATTTTTGTAACTTTTAATCTTTTTTTCACACTCTTAAATAAATGAATGCCCGTCCACTTTTGTATAAACATTTATGCATGTCACACACGCATTATGCAAACCAATGAAATCAAAATATAATGTGAGTGTGCTGCTGTAATAGAAACGATGTTAGCAAACTGCAAGATGGTCGATCCAAACTGGTGGGAAATTTAGAACTTTTATTAATTTTAAAATGAGAGTAGACTTTAAAAATAATTTCTTAGTATGTTCTTTGAATCGATTTTAAGTCTACAATGGTTTGGAACCACTTTAAAACGTTTAAGATTTCATGCGAAAAAACATGTAAAATCTGTGATTTTTTGTTCTACTTCTTATAATAGGTTTAAAATTCTTAATCGAAGAAAAGCATACAGATTTTTTATATGTTTAAGTATATGAACTAAGGAATAATATGTGCCCTAGAACTAAACGGTGGATGACGGTGGAAGTATCTACTTAAAACTCCAATCGAAATTTGGCAAAAGCTAAAAAAACATGTGTTATTGAAAAAAATAAATTTATCTAAAATATATATTTTCCAAAACATATTTTTGCAAATTCGAATAGTAGTAATAACAAGCTTTCCAAAAACATATAACACTTACACTTTATCATCATCAATAATTAAAATAAAGTGGTTTAAAAAATGGCTTCAAAATGTCACTCAAACAGTGTTTTTTCTAGGGAGCACTTTAGAAAGGGTAAAATACTAGAAAGACTGGATTGAAACATAATTTTTTTATTGTAATCTATACTTTTTAAGTATTCCTTAATTCATTTCTGCCAGAAATTAATCTTAAAAATAGTTTTGAAAAAAACATTTTTGAGACGCAAACCATCATTTGGGCCCATAGTGCGCCGGCCCATAAACCACACCAAACCGTAATTTTTTCGGGATGCAATGATGACTCATGGAGTACGTGTGGATTGCTGCCTGACCGATACCGCATATTTTGTTTATTGACGAAGCCATTCAGCCAGAAATGAGCCTCATCGCTGAAGATGATTTTTCGATGAAAATCCGAATCATTTTCAAGTTGTTGCTCAGCCCAATTCACGAACATACGACGCTTCTGGTGGTCAAGCGGCTTCAGTTCTTGTGTCAATTTAATCTTGTAAGGATGTAGGCCAAGATCTTTTCGCCAAATTCGCCACAACGACGCACGTCACAGAGATGCCCTACGCTTGAGAAAGACGTGTGAGAGACACATTTGGGCTTTCTGCAACTGAAGCCTCGACTCATTGTTGGCTCATATATCTTTCCATCATGAAATGGCAAACCTTATTGAAGAGTAATATCAAAAGAGCGGCAAGAAATATGGCGTCGTTTGCTGTCCCTGTCGCTCTACTTTTGTAGCGTCCCTGTTCAAATACCCGTTATATCTTCATTGATAATAATTATTATCGGAGAAGCACTAAGACTTTCCTCCAAGTCAAAATGACAATCAACCAAAAAATATATCAAAGGTTTGTCGTAAATTAATAAATATGTACAAAACTTTTTGATTGTAAAATTCTTCAATCAATACGGGTTAACTTTTATCATGAAGACGTAGATTAATATTGTATGTGTTTGGATCTATTTTGCTTACATTATGTGCACATAATTAAAAATGCAGAAGGAATTCTATTTAATTTTTGTTTAATAAATTCATCATAACTTCAAATAATTTTCTCTCATACATATTAAAATGTATATGTAAATATTATAAAATAATAATAACCCACTATGATGGGAACATTTTTAGTGAGTTCTCTGATTAGGGTCAATTTTGAACATTCTTTTCATCCAGTTTTGCTTAACAAAGCAACAGTTTAAACAATGTCAAATTTGGTTATTATGTCATTTAATTCCTTGGCTGGCGTCCAATTCTGCATATAGTAGGGCTGGAACACACACACCAATAAGCAAGCATTCAAGCAGTTATTGCCACCCGCAAATTATTTGTATCAGATTGTTGTGATGTCAAAACGTAGTTTTACTGTATAATCTTCCATCTGCCTGTGAGTCTATCGGTACCTACATAGAATGATGGAAGTATCAACTTTCAATTTGGCTATAAATCTAAATTTATGTAAATTCTTAATAATTCTATTTAGAAATTAGAGTATAATCCACCTTTTGTTAAAAATCGATGGGTTGATGTTTATGTCACATCACAACACACAAAATATTCACTATGCCTGGCAGAAACAATATATAGCTATTGTTATTCTAATTTTATCTAAAGTTAAATTTTATTACTCAACAACCTTCGTCATTAATGCAATTTTATTTGTTTTTGATTAGAAAATATGATGCAACTAAGAATAGATACAAAAAAATAAGCACTTCAGAGCTAAAGCAATTCAGTATAAATTAGAAGTCTTAAAAGTCTCGGAGATAGTGTTGCATAATATTTGGTTGCACATGTTTATTCATTTTTATAATTTAAGAACATGTATAACGTTTGTAATATGAAAAAAAAAAAAAACCAATAAATCATAAGGGCATACACAGGATTTCGATTTGTGGCAGACCCGTTGAAAAAATATTCAATTTAATTTTACATCATTCCATTTTTTAAACTAAATTTGACGTAAAAAGTTTCAGGATGCTGAATTTTATATCAGACATTCAGCTTAAGAGTAAAAGTGGGTTTAAAAAATAAAATAAAACAAAAAAAAAAAAAACGGAAAAAATGGGTTTCACAATTTTGGCTTGATTTATATTTGTAGTCATTCTTACGTTTTTTTTAGTTCATTAAAATACCTTTCCAAATTGCAGATCTGTATGTCCAATCTTCCTTTTTATGGAAAAAGAATGGCCTTAGAGGCTCTGGTTTATCCCCTTTTAGACAGTATTTTGTTATGGTCAAAAACTTTATTGTAGCGCTTAAAATTTTGATTTTAAGGTAAATGCACGACTAGGTCGCACTTACTTGCTCTTATGTTGAAGACACTGTGGGTTTAAGAAAATTGTATATAAAACATGCAAATTAGGAGAGAAATGTATGGGAACAAAAAATTTAAAATCGTTGGAGCGGTTTTTTAAATAATTAATTTTTATATATACAATTCTTAAAACATTTTTAGGAACAAATTTTGGAGTGCAAATCTAAAGTATTTACTTATGTGTATATAAATACAAAATTTGAAAAAAAAATTGTCAACCCGTTTTTGAGATATCGAATTTTCAAAAAAAAAAAATGTAACTTTTTTTAAAAATTCAAAAACTTTTTTTTGAAAATTTTGATTTGCAATATTATTTAATTTTATCTGAAATTCTTATGTAAAAAACTCATCTAAATCCGTTTAGCTGATAACGAGAAAATTCAAAATAAAAAAATACGTTATATGACAGGTTCTATTAATAGTTGCTAAGTGCAAAATTTTATAATTTTTGGTTGTAGATCGTACTAATTTTAGTATATAGAAAAAGTTTAATCAAAATCGTAGGAGTCATTTTTGAGACAAAAAATATTTTCCGTTGCGGTTTTTCAACTTATGTATGGAAGGTACCGTTATTTTTTCATAAATGTAAAATTTTTTCTAAAAATATTTTAGAGAGTAGGTACTTGAAAACACTTAAGTATCAAGTTTCAAAAAAAATCGATTTAGTAGTTTTCAAAATATTTGATTTTCCAAAAAAAAATTTGAAACATTTTTAAAAATCCAAAAATATTTTTTCAAAAATTTTTGTACACAAAACTATTTATTTTTCTTGGAAGCTTCTGTATAAAAAATAGTTGAAATTGGTTGAACCGTTTTGAGGAAAATTAAAAATTAAAAAAATGGTTCTATGGGGGGTACCATTAAAAACCATTTTTGAAAAATGATTTTCCATCCAAAGGAAGCCTTTACTAAAATATACGTATTGAATTTTTTTTTGAAAAAAGTTGTTGAGCCATTTTTGAGAAAAATACGATTATGTAAAATTGATAAAAAGAATTGCATGGCAGGTACCATTATTTTTGGTTCTAAAAAAAAAATGAGAAAAAACGTGTGGGCAAAATCACAAAAAACCACTATGTACCAAGTTTGAAGAAAATCGATCGAGCCGTTTAAGCTGTAGACGAACAGACAGACAGACAGACAGAATTGTGCCACCCACATTTTTGGTGTTCTCTATCGTCGTAATATCATGTTTGATTGTTATCTCAAAAATTTTTTTTTGCACGAATCCCAAACTTGCCTTATAGTACCTATAATCGCAAGTAAAAATAAAAAGATTTGGAACGGGATTTTCAACTCAAAATACCCAAATAAATAATTGAATTAAAATTTAATTTAAAATTTTTAAAATGTCGCTTAATACATTCTTACAGGAAGGTATCGATATTAATAAATTATATGCCTTAAAATGGAAGATAATACATTTTGGATGAAAAAACAATTTGCATGCAAATAATGCTGTGAGGTGAATAGGTACATTTTTTTCACCACCAAGCTTTTTTTTACTCGAAGAACTGTGTAATTAGCTTAAATGGTGAAATATTATTTCGAAAATTATACCCCCCGAAATAAATGTCTGATACCATTACCTAATTTGATTGCTCCAAGTCAGGGTCCTATTGAAACAAACTCCCAGATTCTTGGATTTCTCTACATACTCTACCAGCACCATTTAGCGAGATTTTGGTTAAAATTTGCGAGATGTAAATGCGAGATTGTTAAAAGTGAGATTTTGTAATTGCGAGATTATGAAAAACATAATTTTGGAGATTTTGGTTTGCGACATTTCTACTGCTCCCAACAGAATTGCACTGTGAATAACTGAGTTAACTCACCCAAATTAGGTGAATTAACTCTGACCTAACTTAGGAATTCAATTGACTGAAAAACATGCCTACCTATGGAGTTAAATCAATTGTAACCCATAGACTAGGATGATCTCACACTGAAAAACTGGCCCTTAGTATCATCATGACATGTATTGCGTCTCATCTTATAGACGTTTGGATTTGGCCGCTTATTCTGGAAAACTGGTAATTTATTTAGATGTTTAACGTTGGTAATAAATAGATTTCTGTGGTAAATGATCACTTCTTAGAAACATCTTCAAAAAAAATCGGTTTGTACCCTTATGGGGCAAAGTGATTAGACTCCTCGTAGAAATGCAACTTGAATGACCCATTTTGATTTGTTCAGCAATATAGGTGTAATGCCATTTGACGTTAATTCTAAATTGCTATGGGGAAAAGAGTCTCTTAGCAAAATGATTCTTCTCAAATTGTCTTCCGACTATTATTTCCCATCATTTTTACATACTGTAGTGGGTGGTTTTGCTTTACCCGGCAGGGTTGTCAGATGTGGCGATTTGTCATTGTCGCCAAACAGGTGATTTGAAATTTGTTTTGGTGACACACTGAGGGAAAAATGTATGCACTCAGCACATCATTTTATTTACTCATCCTATATTTTTCTGCACACATACTTTTCTGTACTCATTACCTAATGAAATATATACTGAAAACATAAACCTATTAGCAGTGAAGCAGCTACTAAATAGTTCTGTAGACTCATTACACGAATATGTACCACGCCAGCTTACGATTATGTAGTGAGAATAGATTCTATGCACTATTTTTTGATTTCATTGCGTAAATATAAACTTTCCATGGACTCAGTAAATAATTATGTGTAGGTTGTCGCACGATGATGTACTGAGTATAGCTCATATGCACTTATTAAATAAATGTAAATAAATCTATTTAGGCATTTTTTGAAAAAACTGTTAGTTTTCTGCGATTAGTACAGTGTCTATGCACTCAATAAATAAATATAAATATTTTATTTATGCATTTACTAAAAACAAACCGGGATAAGTACAGATTCTTTGTAGTGAGGACAGATCAATTTATATGTAATGAGTACATATTTATGTAATGAGTCCATATGTTTATGTACTCCACGTGTGTATGTCCTCACTACGTATGTTTGTATCGAGTCTATGTACTCAATTCATATTTATGTAATGAGTCCATATGTCTATGTACTCCACATATTTGTGAAATGAGTCCATATGTCACTACACATTTATGTTATGAGTCCATACATTTAAGAGAATCCTCTGTAACGTTTCACCTTATTCTGAAAGTTTATTTTCTAGATATTTATTTTATTTTAAAAATACTTTGTGATACTTACTCGGATTTGAACTGGGAACCTTTCACACACGAAGATAGCACGCATCCACCAGGCCACTTGGGGGCACAAAAAACTGGTGCCAAAACTGAATAAGTTGAAACTCATTGCTTGGATGGCTGAAGTGCTCAATATACACATAGAGTCAGTACAAGTTGCGTGGACTCAGCACTGTAGCTAGTCAATAGATACATGTGTAGGTATTGAGTATATACCGTCTGTATTGAATAAATGTCGAAATGGCACACGTCGTATTTACTCAACACATAACTTAATGTAACCTATAACAGTTTCAGTTGCATGGGTTGCGCTTGATATGTGTTGAGTATATACCGTCTGTATTGAACAAATGTCACCATAGACTCTGTGCAGGTTGCATATACTCAGTACATAACTTTATGTAATAAATGTTTTCTATACTTTGATGGCTGGAGCTTGATATGAACTGAGTAAATACTATCTGCATTGAATAAATCTCGACAAAGACTCAGTATACGTCATATTTACTCAGTACATAACTTCATGTAATAAATGTTTTTTACTGGTGGATGGCTGGCGCTTGAGTATTAACTGTTTGCATTGAATAAATGTCACTATAGACTCAGTGCACGTTGCATATACTCAGTATATAACTTTATGTATCAAATGTTTTTTATTGTTGGATGGCTGGCGCTTGATATGCGCTGATTATATACCGTCTGCATTCTATAAATGTAGACATAGACTCAGTACACGTCGTATTTACACAGCACATAACTTAATGTAGTTAATAATTTTTTATTTAGATGGCTGGCACTTGATTTGTGTTGGGTATTAAACGTCTCTATTGAATAGATATCGAGATGGACTTAGTACACATTACTTATACTCAGCACATAAGCTTAATTTTTGAATTTAAATTTTATTAAATCGAAACATATTTGACTTTAGCTGGTCCATAGCTTTGTAATGAGTATATTACGTCTTTATCCAATACACAAATCGGTACTCTAGATTGTTAGTTTTATTCGATACATAACTTGAATTATAACTAGTACACATTAACTTTACTTAGTGAATAGACCTTCGATGGCAATCCTTTGCAAACATCGGTACATACAATTTACATTTATGGTTCTGTACGGAGTGCATTCATTTTTCCCTCAGTGCACGAAAATTGGTTTGGCGATGTACCTTAAAAAAGGCGATATTTGGTGATTTTAATTTTTTGAATCAAAATCCTACTATAATATCGTGTGTCAGTCAAAAGGCAAAACTCACGAAGAACAGATAAATATATTGAAGAAAATGAGAATGAAATGAATCAAAATCCTACTAATATCGTGCGTCAGTCAAAAGGCAAAACTCACGAAGAACAGATAAATATATTGAAGAAAATGAGAATGAAATGCATTTTCTTAATTCTCACCCACAACTGAAAATCGATTTCTTCCCCATCACTAAAATAATTTTATTACATTTTTATGATTTTTAATTTGGTAATTTATAAAGTGAAACATTTTAAATTTTGTGATTTTTGGCGATTTATATTTTACATTTGGCGATTCTGCTTTTTTAAACCTGAAAACCCGGATCTTGTCTGAATTTTGGAATTGACTTCTTTAAAAAAAAAATTGATATTTTTGCTACCATTTCAATTTCTACATTTTTTGTCAAACAAAAAAAAAACAAAATCTGAACGATTCCAACACGTTCCACTATTACCAATGGATTTTTGTATTTATACAGTGTAGCATAGAAATGTTTTAGTCCCCAAAGCGCTTTGTTTGGCCACACTTCCTTAATAGGAGTGTTAATAGCTTGAAAAATTGATTCCACCTGGATGGATTGAATTACTTTATCTTTTACATTATTTTAAACAAGAACTATGAATATAACATTTTTACAACTCACTCTCTCAGACTATATAAGCAGAAAATCGTTCTACTAGACATCACAATACAAAATAGCTAGTTTACATTGTCCAACAAGTTGTCTTTAACTACATTTTCCAAGAATACAGCAAAATGCCTATAATTATCTCTTCAAGACAGGTTTCGTGTCAAAAAAAAAACAGTAGTTGATAGGTAGAAGCAAGTCTTTACCAACTCCCGCCATTGCATCTCATCACGCATCACATCGTTTGCGGTTGTTAACTGTCAATGTGTCAATTGTATTCACACAAAATTTTCCCAACCACCCATCTTCATCGATATATTTAATTCGTATAGAGCTGATGGATGTGATTTCTAAATATTAGCAACTGGCCGTATCGCGGCGCATTTTCTATTTGTGCAAACAGAAAGAGAAATTGGTCCACTGACCAGTTTTTTTTTTTCTACTTCTTCTTCCTTTTTTAATGTAGCTATATTCCATTCGCAAGGTGATGAACGTAATATTAGAAGAGATGCATCTTATCCACGTTAACCACGTTTCACCTGTTTATGTCGTTATAAATATGACCATGATATAGCCTTGCTAACGTCTTTAACACAACAAACTTAATATTTTCATGTTTTTCTTCATTTCAGAAACTTTTCGATCATAAAGCGAACAGCTGATAGACTAACTTAAGACATCATTCTTGGACGAAATCAACGGTGATAACGTGCTTTGCAGACTTAACGAAGTATCTGTAAGATAACGACTCCAAAGAAGACGAAAACAACAACGCAACGTTTAGCTTTCCACTTCGACCATTCGTTTGAAGACTCAAGAAATCGGAGGTAAATCTTCAACCTTAACCATGGTCCCACTTAGTTGCTAACAACCAGCACGCGAAGACGGTCTATTAAACGGTGTGTTGCGGGCGTTCGAATAAACTCGAACCAACGAATAACAAAACAAACTTCAAGCGGAAGTGCGCCAACTGTATATCAACTACTGTCGAACGTTCGTTCCAAAAAATGGAAAATATTTACGTTATCGATACGGAAAAATAATTAAACATAATTTTCAAATTAAAACCCAAGTCAGGATTTTTAAAAAAGTGTGTCACAGTTACAATGCAAATGCCGATGCAGAGGTACGGTAAAAAGTGGAACTACTCAAGTTCAATGTGTTCGAATTCCAAGTGCACCAGATCGTCAGCGAACGGCGGCGCCGCCGACGAAGACGCGACAACGACAGTGACGATAAAAGTGACTAATAGTAGAAGTAGTAGGTTGATGGTCAGTGAAGCAGCAATAGGATCAAGATCCGTGGCGATGTTTATTGTGTTCGCTTCGGTTTTACTTCTAATTACCGTGACAGATGTGCGTGCGACGAGCAGTAGCTACGATATACCAACGACGCCAATGACACCTGATGTCAAAACGCCCACCCCCGCCGCCACCGCCGCCATCACCATTGATGAAATCCGAAATAGAACCGCGAATAACGGTAAATGGTATACGAAATTATCAACGGGTAATGAGTTGTGGGATGGCATCATCCAGGATTGTTATCATCGACCGATGATTTCATGCTTCCAAAAGAATGTCTACACTTTTCTAGATGGCGCTCTTGATTCGAGTGACGTTAATGTGACAGGTCGTTTGAAATTGTTCAAAAACAAGGTGGATCCCACCAAATACTCAGCCGAGGCGAACGAAGAACATCAAGACCAACAGCATATCGATGGTGCTGATGAACATTTGAATGCCAATGAAATTCCAAATGAATCGAGAGCAGGTGAGTAACTTCTCGTGCGTCGTCGTGTTTATGGGGCTTCATCAGTCTTCGGTGAATTTTTATTACTTATTTTGCATCTTTTTGATCTGTGGAGAGTGTTGCTTTCACTTTAATTTTATGACTGGTTGGGTTGGGGCTTGGGGATTTCTTTCTATTCATTGAGCTTGTATCTGTAAAGAAGGCAATTCAGTTTCAAAATTGAAAAAGTGTATTATGATGCGAGGAAGGAAGGGGAAACATTTTATTACGTGGACAGAATGGATAACGAGTCTCGCAGCCGGTAATAGCTTATCAAGTCCAATGATCATCACATCCATAAAGTAGTTGAAAGGTTATGTGACATGTTTTTTATATTCTGGCTGTGTGGACACTAGATTTTTTTTCCTGTTCTTGTAGATATGCTTGTTTGGTATTTACTTTCGAAATTCAGTTTGTTTAAAAACAAAATCAACAACATCAAAAGAATTAAATTAATCGAAATATTGGTGGAGATATGTTGTGAAAGGAATAACAAAAAATGATGTAGGATATTGGACTCAAGGAATTTTGTAGCATACTTGTTGTTTGGATGTCAATTTATTGTTACTTTGTATTTTAGCTTTTGATGTTGTAGATAGGCAGAATTGTTAGCATTTTTTTGGGACATCATTTGTGTCCCTTCTTTTACAAGAAATCCATAAGGAGTAAATATCATGAGAAAGGAAAATTTATTTTAGTCACATATTATCTTATTGTTACTTTAAGTTAAGTTTGAATTAGTATTGAGTGATGATTGTTAAATAACTAGATTGAAAACATTAAAGGAACTTTTATTTAGATATTAGATGTTTTGTAAGGAGAAGGAACAGATAGAGAAGATTGTAGAAAGAATGTCAATCGATATTTAAACAAAAAATACCTAAAACCAAGTTGTTATAATTTTTGTGTCACTTAAATGTTTTTTGATTTCAAAGCATATTTATCTGGCAGAACCTTAACTGAATAACTATATACCTGAAAAGCTGAATGCGTCTCTGTATATGAATTTCAAGCCTTAACCGCTCAAGATGTTTACTTTTTAGTTATGTATACCCCAAAAAGTTTGCGTGCACAGACAAATTGGAAGATTTTTTCTTTTTACATATTACTCCAAAAATTTGTTTTTGTATTTAAACCTCTACCTACTCCTCGTCTATACAGACGGGATCGAAAATCACCAGAACAATTGTTTTCTCTTGTTTTCTCAAAGCAACTTTAAGCGTTCTCATTCGCTTTCAATCACTGCTTAAAAAGTTTAAAGTTTTTAATAAAACTGAGATTTTGTGTATTTTAAAATTATATTTACCCTAGCTGACCCGGCGAACTTCGTACCGTAAAAAATTGATATTGTTTCTGTTGGTTCCAGAGTGCGAAACATTATGATAAAAGACCCGAACTTTGAGTTAAAAAATGTGTGTTGGTAAACTGGGCACATCCAATGAACTTGAAAATTCAATTGTATAGGTATGGTGTTTCATCATCGTTTGTAACGCGATTTTGATGGATGCGGTTTGTCTGCGATTTGAATTTGAATAATGAATTTTTAAAAATCGACTTTCATTAAATAGTTATATTGAAAACAGCTTCCTTGATATTAAGTGAATTGACAAAAACCTAGCAGGAAAGAAATCAGGCCAGTTGAAGCATACGGCCATTTAAAATTATTGCCAACAGTTGTTTTGAGAAATGTAGTTCCTCGTGGCATGATGGTGGGTTCGATTCCCAGTCATGCCACCTAAAAAACAGGAATATTTTTTCCGAGGTTCTGCCCCTTGTAAGGAACTGACAAATCTTCCAAGAGTATTCTTGTCATGAATAAGTGTTTCTCATATAGCAGTTTGGACTTGACATAAAACTGTAGGTCCTCTCCATTCCTGCCAACAATACGCACACTGGAATGGTTGAGAGTTGTTAGTCACTAGGCTCTGGTTCTCCACGAGCTGTTGCGCGAATGCGCCACCCAATTTTTTTTTTTTTTTTGAGAAATAACTTTGCTTTGTTTGTTTGTTTCTCTGTGAGCTCTGAAAAACTTTTCTTAGAAAAAGGCGTTAGGGTTCAAATTTTGTGCAATTATGTATTAAAATTAAGCCTGTTTTTGAAAATCGTAAATAATGTATTAAGTCTGGTGTAACATTAACGAAAACTGTTTTAATAATCTTACATTTGATAAAATTTGTTTTTTTTTTTTTGAAACGCTCGCCTTAAGTTACTTTTCTTTTAACAACATTTTTCAAAGTCCAAGTAGGCAAAGTTTTGCTTCTAAAAACTTTAAGCAAAGTTTCCTTTTTTATAGTTGAGTGAAAGTTAAAGTTAAAAAGGTTTTTGAAAGATATAAGTTATATCTTTTTGCACGCGCTTGAACATAATTTGCTGACCTGAAAAATCATGAAAGAACTTGCTATCCATTCTCACGATCGCCGAATATCGCATATTAGTGCATTAAGGTAAATGCACGGGAACCTGGGAAGGTCGCTGACGCAGCATATCGCCGGGGATAATATCTGGTTAGGAAATTAGTTTTAAGAGTTTAGTTTAAGTTTAATTAGCAAACTGTACGGACAGAAATAAAGATATAATTACTCGAATACCTATAGTTTTTCATTTAGTAAGTCGAACAGTTGAGTCGACCCTGAGACCCACTTTCGCGTATTTTTTTAGAGTCCTCTTCCAGGACGAAGTTAACTTATAATATTGTTAACGTTTTTAATGCAAATATTAATTGTTTTTATCTTTTACTTTTAATATTATTGTTTTTTGGGTTAAATAAGGTAAAATAATGGTGTTAAGCGCATATTTTCCATTTTTTACTGCATATTTTTTTGGGCATATTTTAAGTGCATATTTCCGATTTTTAAGTGCATGAAAATCTTAGCCATAATTAATGGATAAATATACTAGGGGCTTGATTTTTGTTCAAGATTTATGTATGTATTATACTTTTCGTGCTTGGAAGGCTTTATATTTTGAGTGTTGACTTCGAAATTACTTGCTTGATATTTTTCAAAATATAAAGCTATTCCGATCAAAACAAATATTTTTAATTCTAAATAGCTTTTTATGGCCTTTAGTCTACAAATTGGCGTTTCGTCCGGTTTACTCACTATTACACTATTTTCGGTAGCGTGTCCTTTATATTCTTAAAAAGGACAGTAATTTTTCCTTCGTTTACTAAATTGTCCTCTTGTCCTCTTTTTATTTTTCGGGTCATTTCTCTACTATTAAAAATGAATAAAGTACGTTTTTAAAATTAAATAAAATACTTTATTGATTCAAAATAGCTTTTTATGGCCTTTAGTCCTACAAATTGGCGTTTCGTTCGGCTTACTCACTTGAACTCATCAGTGACATAGTGAGGGCTTTGTCATACGCAATTTATATTAAGTTCAGTTCAACTTACATGAATTTTTCAGCGAAAATCCACTGTAAACTATATCCAACAAGATTAGAATTCCTAATCATTAAGCTGGAAGTTTTTTTGCCCAGGGCCAGGCATAGTTTCTATATAAGAAGGTTTTATAATACAAATTCTATATACTACTGAAATAAATCAGCCAAGTAGAAGACTTAGCATTAAGGATTGGACTTGTTGAATTATTGATTCAAAATAGCTTTTTATGGCCTTTAGTCCTACAAATTGGCGTTTCGTTCGACTTATTAAATAACATACTTTATTCATAACTAAAACACTTAGATGTAAAAAGTAGACAGCAGGGTTTGAATAAAAAAGTATTTCCATTGTTTAAGAATTAAGAAAAGATTTAGAAATCAGTGATGAGGAATTATTTGACAAGATGACTTGATTTCGAATTCCTTTCAACCATTTCAGATCGAATATTTTTTTGGTTAAAAGGAATTTGTAAAAAGTCAGCAGTCAATGTAGTTTAAAGGCAAAAAATAAACAAATTGATATGCATATTAAACGATTAAAAACATTTATATATTTTCGAGAATAGGTGCAAAGATAGCCTTGAGTACGATAACTCAGGCGCCAAGAAATAACAACGGTTTTTTGTAGAACCATTAAATACAAGCATTTTTTACTATGGAGAGGGGGGGTCTTTCTAATCCCATTTGGGCGAGACGGGCAATTTCATAAAAACAGTACCAAAATTGTAAAAAAAAATATTAAAAAATAACGGTAATACTTACAACTAAGTATTATACCTTTCATTAAAGCCAATACTGTGTTCTATAAGCTAGTTTTTGAATCAAGTGAAATCTATCTATACATGGTTTTTGAAAAAACGAATTTTAAACTCAAATTTTTCGAGAAAAAAAATAAAATAAAGGTTTAAAGGGTTATTTCAAAAACTGTGAATTAAATATCTTTTTTTTTTCTGAAATTCGTTGCTCTAATTAATGCTTAATCAAAAACTGAAAACTAGATGATTCTATGTCTTCTAGTTTACTATAACTACTTTTGAATGGGATGTTTGTTTTTTGCTTGCTTACGTATTACGGCCGGCGTATAAGCAGTGAGGTATGTATGCAACCCCCCTGCTTGGGCACACTATACGATTGGGGGTAGGTGCGAGGCTGGTTTTATGCAAAGTTTCTTTTGCATTTAGAGAATCTGGATTTAAGGAAACTTTAAGTTTATCCTATACATCTAATGCCAACAGGAGTTTTCTAAGTATACATATACAAAGTTGCACATTTGAAATTTTCAGAAATGAAAATGTAATGCATTATAAAAAATTCACGTTACCTAGGTATTACCAACTGTACAATTGCAGCAAATTTATGTAAATTCATAATATGTATGTTTGTATTCGACATACCTATATATGTATATAAAGCAGTTGTATTGTTCAAAGTATGCATACCCACTTAGATAAAAAAAAACGAGCAAATATTCGATTATTGTACGGTATAGTATAGTTTTAGTAATTTTCAATTTTTCAAAAACTAGAAGACATAGAATCATCTTGATTTCAGTTTTTGATTAGAATTAATTAGAGCAACGAATTTCAGAAAAAAATGATATATAACTTTAGCTGTGTGAAGTCAGAACCCCAACCTCAAAATTTTTGTTTTTTTTTTATCGGATTCGTTTGTCCATCGTTAGTCCACGTTTGTCCAACCATTAAAATCGTTTGTCCACCCCCAGGATAAAAGATATTCGACTTTTCTTTTTTTATAGCAAACCTCGAGAAACAACTTAGTCCTCTAGCATCCCCAAATGAAGTCATAGGGGGTTGGGGCTTATTTTGTTCGTTTGTCCACGAGCTCAATATCAAAATCCATTAAAAATTGTTGTCCACCCCTGGAAAAAAAAATTTTCAACTTTTCGTTTTTGCACTGAAAAACAAAACGTGCTCCAACGTCCCCAAATGAAATCTTAGGGGGGGTGGAGTTAATTGTGTTCGTTTGTCAACCAGCTCAATATGAGAATCCAAACAAAAAATTCGTTTGTCCACCCATAGGATAAAAACTACTCGACTTTTCTTTTTTAATAGCAAACCTCGAAAAACAAAAAAGTCCTCTAGTATCCCCAAATGAAGTTATAGGAGGTTGGGGCTGAGTGAGTTCGTTTGTCCACCAGCTCAATATCAAAATCCATTAAAAAAAATTTTTGTCCACTCCCAGGAAAAAAAAATATTCAACTTTTCTTTTTTGCACTGAAAAACAAAAAGTGCTCCAACGCAACGACCCCAACTGAAATCTTAGGGGGATGGAGTAAAATGTGTTTGTTTGTCCACTGGTTTTTAGAGCCCTTTTTTGTTTTTCAGTGCAAAAAAGAAAAGTTGAATATTTATTTTTCCTTTTTTTTAATGGATTTTGATATTGAGCTGGTGGACAAACGAACTCAATCAGCCCCAGCCCCCTATTTGGGGATGCTAGAGGACTTTGTTGTTTTTTGAGGTTTGCTATAAAAAAAAGAAAAGTCGAATATCTTTGATCCTGGGGGTGGACAAACGATTTTAATGGTTGGACAAACGAATCCGATAAAAAAAAACCAAAAATTTTGAGGTCGGGGTTCTGACTTCACACAGCTTATAACTTTACAGTCTTGAGAAATTACACTTTGAACCTTTTTTTATGCTTTTTTTTTGCAAATTTTGAGTTTAAAATTCTTTTTATCAAAAACCATGAACAGATTTCACTTGATTCAAAAACAAGCCAATAGAACAGAGTATTGGCTTTAAAAAAGGTATAAGACTTAGTTGTAAATATTACCGTTATTTTTTAATAATTTGTTTACATTTTTGGTACTGTTTTTATGAAATTGCCCCTCCCACCCAAACGGGTTGAGATAGACCCCCCTCCTATAGTAGAAAATGATTGCATCAAACTGTTCTAAAAAAACCGTTATCATTTCTTGGCGCCTGAGTTACCGTACTCTCCCCCAAAGATAAACAAAAATAGTTGTACGTCCATTAAAGTTAAAAAAAAAAAAAACATTCCAAGATTTATCTATAAACACATCAATCGAGGAAGATATCGGTGAACGTCTGGTGCTTATCCCCAATTGATTTTCATTTTGGGCACTTGGAATTAAAGTTTATTGATATTGTGGTCACTTCTTACTAATAACCTTTTGACTAATTTTGGATCAATTTAAAACCTTTTTAATAAAATGTTTGTTTTTAATACACAAAAAGGCGAAAACTTTAAAATATTTGTTAAGCCCGCGGGCCTCTGGGCAAGCAAACTTCAACTCCAGAATTATGTCAAATTTTTTTAGTGTGTACGGAAGTCCGTGTAAATCTTGCTTCAAAATCAAGATTTGGTTTTGTCTAAAAAAATCGACTTTTCCTAAACAAGTTGGGTTTTTCCTAAACAGATCAAATTTTTTGGCTAAAATAAATTCAACATGAGTCAAACAATAATAAACAATGAAAAATAAATTGAAACATAGACAAGAAGTTGTCACCAAATAAGAAATGGCTTGAATTTTTCAATTTTGGATTTACTTGATTCCATGTCCAATTACGACTTCGATTTTTATAACTCTTACCCCCAATTTCACAGTGGAAGTTTAAACTGTACCTTGGGCTTAAACTTCGGCTCAGCAGAAAAAACCGAGCTCAGTTCAAGGTTTAAATGACACTCTGAATCTGGTCATTATGAATGCATTTTTTTTTTCAATTACAAAGTTTTTATAAAAAATAATTGGTTCTTAACCTTTTAACATTCGAGAAAAGTTGTCCTCTTTTTTGTCCCTGAAAACATGGTCACCGTAATTATGAACCTAGTTTTTATACTCTGGCTCTTGGAGTATAGGTATACATAATGTAGAACTGATTTTTTCATACAAATATTTTTTTTTCACTAACTGAATATATTTTTTCTTCTTCTTGCAATTTTGGCAAACTTTGAATCTGGACTCATCACTCTAAATAACTGCAATTGACTTTAATTCCAGTTTATGCGATTCGCTTTTTTTATAGAAAAAATATAACAATATATATATAGTAAATTCATCCCAAAAATGTGTAATTGCCGTGAAAAATTATTTTATTAAATTGTGTTGTAAATTTAATTTACATTTTGTATAATAATTTCATACATGAATTCATATTGTTACATATATTTTTTTCAATAAAAGTCCCTAATAAAGAGTGTACCTATTAATGCTCGAAACGTCGCTTATTATAACATCGCATTTTTATTGACATGTAGCCTAATTAAGAACTTCTATTTATACAAATCGAAGAAGTCACCAAAAAATTGCTACATTCAACATATGTAATATTATATAATACCAATGAATAACAAAGCACATTAAAAAGTTTCTCTTAATTTAAATAATGGCAAATAGCTTACGGCTCTCAAATCAACAAACAATAAAATTGCAAGCACTATATTTAAACTTGTGCTAACAAAACATTCCTTCATTTAATTTATGTGTGGGTATGGGTCTACATACATACCTACTTTAAAGTGGTTCTGACTGCTAAATTAAGGAATAACAAATAAAATTAAATATACACACATACTTCCGAATTCCTCTTTGAAAATAAAGCATTGAAATTTTGATTAATAAATAAATTGTGTTTTTTTTAGACGCTTGACGTGTTCAAGAAGAAATAAAACGCATATAATTTAATGTTATTGGCAAGGATTTAGCCTTATTATAAAGATAAGTGTTTGCCATTATGTTTTAAAAGTAATTTCGGGCAAGTGGCCTCTGCGGCTGGGTCGCATAAATTCCAGCCGAGAGGCACATTTTTCGACCACTTTTTGCAGCAATTGTGGCCGTATGTCAGCAATAATGCATTGCTGATTCCTGATTGTTACATTGGCTGTATGGCATGTAGCGCCATCTTGTTGGAATCAAAGGTCGTCAACATCAACATCCTCCAATTCAGGCACGAAAAAGTCATTAATCTTGGCTCTATAGCGTTCCCCATTGACTGTAGAACTATGGCCTGCTTCATTTTTCAACGCAGCGTGCGAACCGAACCATTATTTTGGTAACAAATTTGCACGATTTGCAAACGTTGTTCAGTCTATGGCAAACCACACTGAGCATAAATCAAGTGACGGCTGTCAAAAAGACCAACTCCAAAAAAAGTATTGCCAGATTGAAACACACACGTCTTAAAAAACACCCTTTACTTGTTATTTATAGAAAATTAGTGATTTTAAACCAAAAATATTAGTTTCTACCTGCCATACCTGCCATGCAAAAGTTGTAAAAAGCAAAAATAAAAGTTGTTAACTTGGTTCCAAGGATTTTTCAAAAAAAAAATTCAATAAATTATTTTCAATTAAGACTGTATTTGGTTGAAAAATATTTTTTCAAAATGATTCATAATGTTAGGTACCTCCCATTTAACCATTCTTTTATTTTGTTGATACCTAATTGAAAAAAAAGTTTTTTCTTTATTTTTAAAAAATATTTCAAATATTTTTTTCAAAACACAGTTTATTGAAGATAGCATTTACTTTACTTTTAAAATCTTTAAGGTGCATTTCTATTTGAGAGAACTTTTGCTAGTAAACTCTCGACAGCTATTTACCGCTCTGTAAGCAAATTTAACGACTGTGTGCATTTTGGCTAGTTTAACTCTCTAGAACTGCTTGAGAGTTGCTTCTATTCTTTTTATTCTCAAATGGATAAGGGTGGACTCCGTGCCAACTACGATTTTTTGTGTGCAGTTCTTTTTTGCTAATTATTGTAAAATTTTTCTTGTACATAAGTATGTTTCTGGTTTGAATTGGGTAAATGCCTATCAACTACAATAAACATTCGAGATCATGACTAAATTTTCTACTTATTTGGCATGGCTTGGAAAAGTGTAAGTAGTCAAAATGTTAGTACCGTACTACCGTGGCAATATGGCATGTCCTGTCCGTTCTTTATTTTACGAATTAGATTTACTATTTTCCAGAGAAAAATTCAATAGAAATGTTGTTCTTATAAATGTTTGAGTGCAATTCTGGCTTGACACAATTTTGCAAAAATGGAGCTAAAACACTTGTTCCAGAATCAAATAAGTAAATAGATAGATAGATAAGAAAACAAAATTATTTCAGAAAGTTCTTACAAAGTCTTGGTTTTCATTACATTACAATTAAATTAAATGATAATAGCTTTTTAAGTTGCCTTGCAGGTTAAAGTCTCATCTTTAATAAATACATTAAAACTTAGCAATTGATTTTTACCTTTAAGAATATTCATTTATAATTAGGTTTCGATATCTAACAGCGTATTTTAAGAAACTATAAAGTTGACTACAGTTTTGTCCGTTGAGAATTTCGAGGATCTATTCACGGTTAAGGCTTTCACTTTCACAGGAATTGTCTTCTGTATGTCCGAAAACATGGGTACACTCCAACAAAGTGATATGTATTTTCAGTAGCATCAAGGTTACAGATCGTACAAATGCCTACTGGATCTCTTCCAAACGCTCTTGCATTGAGATTGAGCAATCGGCACCTGGACTTTAACACCATGCTAATCATCTCGCGTGAGTCTTCGAAGTAGTTTGGCATATCAGCATAGTTCAGGTTACAATGCTCGTCATGGAAGCGTGATTGAAGCGCTCTTTTGGTATGTTCCGTCCAAGGTTTTTCTATAAGTTTTGTGCAAGTGTCTATAGGCAAGGCCTTCCACTCAGACTTTGTTGACCAGTTCAACTCAATGTTGACCTCATTAAAAAGTGTGTTACTAGGTAAGGAAAAACATCGCTTGATAAAAAAACCTTTGTAATTTTTCGACTTCGTTATATTCGGAACAACCCCTAACTTGCGCACAGTAGTTCATCACTGATTTGGAAGGCGCTTCATATTTTGTACTTAGCTGAGTGCTGTATGTTCTTGTTTTTGATGAAGTTAGACCAGGGGTCTATTTCAGCGCTATAACAACAGAGCTACATCAGCTACATCAACTACATGGTACATCTTAATCCTACAACTACATCAGTTAAATTTGCCTAATTCAAACATTCATAACTGGATTTATGAAATAAGAGACAAAAAAGTTTAACAAATTATAATTGTAGCTGATGTAATTGTGCGATGAAGTTTTAAAATGTAGTTGATGTAATTGGTGTAGTAGCGCAGAAATAGGCCCCAGGTAGTATTTATTGAGTTTTTAGACAGTGCGAGTCTCTGCGTAAGATGCTCTGTTCACGACATATTGTGCTTGTATTTGTTTGATATTTTGATTTCATCGTTGTTAAATGTCCATTTTTCTTCAGCTGCCCGGCGTCCACCGTTTGGAAAAATCACTATTTCTGATTTCCTTTCAAGTTCACAAGCAGATTCCATTTTGAACAATAATTGGCGAAGCTTTTTATCATTGCCTGGAAGGAAGTGGGATTATCAGAGAGAAGAACAATATTGTCGGCATAAAGTAAGAATTTTACTGATATGCCTTCAACAGTTACTCCACTCGGTAGATCAGAGTCGAGGTCATTCAAGAACAGTATAAATAGCAGAGCACTGAGAGTGCATCCCTGTCTTACACCTTGATTGATAGGAAAGCAGTCGCTGATGTTTGTTCCATTCCATATACTGTTGCAATGTTGTTATGTAAGAGAGCCTTTAGGATTAAGAGCATTTTTGTAGACATTCCCAAAAGTGTTAGTTTGTGGAATAATGCGTTTCTGTTTACACTGTCAAAAGAAACTTTTAAATCGATGAAAAACGCATAGATTTTCTTTTTGATTGTGTTTAGTTTTATGAGGCAGGAATGATTGAAAATTTGGTCTACATCGGAGTAGTTTTGCCTGTATGCAGCTTGGAGTTCATTCAAAATCTGATTTTCTTCGACCCATTGATTAAGTCGATTTAAAAGAACAGTTGTGACAAGCTTGTATATAGCGTCCATAAAAGACAAACCGCGGTAGTTGGCTACATCGTTAGGGTTCCCTTTCTTGAAAAGAGGAAACATTATTGACCTTTTGAAAGAATCAAATTAGTATGAATGAAAGTTGTCCGAGAGTTAAATTTTATTTTTGAATTCAAAAGATTTAACACTGATCCGCCATTTGGTTTAAGTTTTAAGACGTTAGAGTGGTAGTGCTCTAAAAGAGACACTATTTGTTATTAACAACAGACAATTAATTTTTGTCAGAACCATGATACTTTTTTCAAAAAGGATACAAAATTTAGGGAAGCCATACCAGCTTTAAATTTTTATTTCTATTGCGAAATAATTTCAAATGACCCATATATTTCCCTATGAATTGATTCGCTTCCTCAAAAAATGTCAACTGTTCTGTCGTCGATTCTCGAAAGCTACTCGCAAAATATGAACTGTGTTGGAATTTTGCAAGTTCATCTCCGATAGTGATCAAAACATGTGTCTTCTAGAAAGCTACTCACAGGATTTTTACTCTCAAATAGACACGCACCATTAGCATATTAAACAAAAATTTCACTTTTATGCTTAATTGCCGTACTTACCATAAAAAATTAAAAAAAACCGTTGAGGGAAATATTATTTTTCTCAAAAACGGCTTTACATTTTTGATAAATTGCTTGTGTATACCTATACTTAGATAAGGGCGGTCTGTTTTCAAATACAAACAATTTTATGCTATGGGCAAATTTTCGTTTTTTTCGGCCGAACGATTAAAATTAAATTTTACAGAAAATTTGAGTTTGGAAAAGTATCTTTCGAATTTTTAAATAAAGTTTCAAAAATGTTTGTTTTAAAACTCAAGAAAGTATAAGCAATTTACGAACAATCGCGATAACCCATTCGAATAAGATAGTTTAGAAGGCTTACAATTAATTAAAGATTTTCTCAAAGATGAAGGAAGATGTTTGGAAGATTTAAAAAGAATTTCGAAGCAAAATGTTCATACCTCACAAAGACTACAAGCATTAATTCGAATAAAATTATATCGAGAAAAATAATATAACTCCAAATTGGCATTAAATACGCATTTTTTTTGAATTCTTAGATTCGAATATCTCAAAAACGTGACGTGCTAGACCAAATTCAAATGTCATCAGAAAAGTATATCTTGGATCATGTCACGCAAAGAAGCAGAGTAGTGTTTTGGAGTGGATTTTCGGAAACAGTAAATATACGTCAGTTTTCAACTAGCGCTTGAGTCCGAATGGGCTGTCGGAGAAAAAAACCTTAGCCTAGGAACGCACTTGCGTTTAATTGGACCATTATTTAGTTGCAAAAAATAGAACACATGAGCCACAACGTGATTGAACGCACATGCGACCAAGAAATTGTATTGTAGTTGCAACCGTTTTTTTAATCGCGGCGACAAAATATCGCAAGTGCGCTCTAGCCTTGATCAAATATTTGTTGGAAATTGTTTATACTTTCAACTGTAGATACCTTTATGTAATTCACCAATAAAATTGATAGTTTTTGAACCATAAGTAAAAAGCTCCAAAACATATGCATTTCTGCATAATTTTGTGAATTTTTGTCCATGTTGCTTCATGAAATTCTAGTCGCAAGTCAGCACCCCCGAAAACATAAAGGAGGGGACAAATCAAAACTACCCCACAATTTAGTCGCTAAGAGCCCTTTTGAGCACAAATTGACTGGACTACTACAAAATATACAGGGTGTCCGCCGGGAAGGTATACTACTTTGTTTGTTTATAATTTTTGATTAAATGAAAGAGAATGGATCTTATATTGATAAATGTTTTATTTAATGTCGGCAATTATGTATGGAATACATTATCAGATAAATGTCCGCATCTGTTCTGTTAGTCTCACAAATGCGAGCCCTTTTGAAAAAAAAAAGAAAAAGAGTTGCTCAAGCGTTTCTGGTTTCTTTGCATAAATCTGGATTTTCAGATATCCCCACAAAAAGAACTCCGGAGCAGTCAAATCAGGCGACCGTGGAGGCCAATCAACATCACCATTTCTGAAAATAACTTGTTGTGGAAAAAGGTCTCGCAGTAATTCCATTGTAATCCTGGCTGCATGCGATGTGGCACCGTCTTGTTAATCAAGCCCAAAGCATGCAGTTGTGGCGTTAAAAAAATTTCAATCATATCACGATATCGCTCCCCATTCACGGTTACCGTTAAGCCGTTTTCATTTTCAAAGAAGTAAGCCACAATGATTCCTCCGGACCAAATTGCACACCAGACTGTAACTTTTAATGGACGCAAAGGTGATTGATGTATAATTTGAGGGTTTTTCATTGCCCAGAACCGACTATTCTGTTTATTCACATATCCATTCAAATGAAAATGTGCCTCGTTGTTTCTCCCAAAAATTTCACGTATAACTTTCTCATCGTCACAGTAATCGATGATTGATTTTGATAAAATGTTTTTACGATTAAAACATCGAATATTTTTCCATAATAAATTCGCCGCGTGTCTACTTCACGACTGCCAAATATGAACTGTCAAGACTAATGTTTACCAAAATGGCGGCAAAACAAAGTAGTATACCTTCCCGGCGGACACCCTGTACATACTTTTCTAAGAAACCACTGGAACGATTTTTGAATTCTGTTAGCATATTTTTCAAGAATTTTATCAAGAATTTTGTGGGCATTCCTTTTTTTCACCTCAAACAATTTCAAAAATAAGCCCCACCCTACTAAACAGTCTAATTCTGCAAGTATGAACTCACGTTCAAATTATATATATTGTCGTCTGTCTGTCTGAGTTAGATAGCATCAAAATCTAGTGAGATTCAGATACCTACATTTTTTAAACCAAAAAGTCAGATGCGGATACGTGTTGTGCATGGGCATGACTTATTGTATAAAAGTAGGTGGCCCCAACCAAAGACCGTATAATACCAAGATACCGCATCTCAACCAACCACCAAAAATCAGCATGGTCTTTGCCCCAACTTTAGGTTGTGAATTTTTTTAAATATCTTTTTTTTTTCTTACAGATTTTCAACAGTTTATGGAAGACTTTTCGTTGTCTTGAATAGCATAGCCCCCGCAATAACAATTAATCATTGTGATACCTTAATTTTGACATATTAATAAAAATGAATCTTTATTCTTGTCAACCCAACTCAAAGTTAAACTGAATACCTTCATCGATTTTTTTTAGACAAAAGGTATAGAAAACCTTTATCTTCATATACATACTTTCACTCTCTTTCGTAAAGGTTTCCATACCTCAATTAAATTTTATGGAAGTTCACTGAACCTCATGAATGTTCGGCATCAATGAAAGTTGCTTCTTACATGATTGTCTCAAATTAATCTTCTAAATTCAAGAAAATGTTATGCAATCAGAAATCTAGTTTAAAATCGGTTGACATATAGCTCTTATGAATAAAACAGTTGATAAATAAAATGCAAAATGTTAGCGAAGCTTATAATAATAAGTTTGTAGTTTGCTTATAAAAGAGTTATTATTTTTTTTGAAGATTAACTATGTTGTTTTGTTTCAGCTGAATCACCGATTGAAGAAGTAACGAATTCACTTTATGGTAAAAGTGTTAAATTTGTTATGACACACGATGTTGAATTGAAATTACCGGAAATAGTTTTTGATGGAGCAACATTTAGAATTTCACCAAGATCGATTGAAGGAAACGGAGCTATAGTCAAGTTGGAATTGATACCAAAAGTTGAAGTTGAAGCGCGAAATGCGGGGAAATTCTTTATCAAAAAGAAAATACGTGAGTAAAATAAGAATTTGTACAATATTATTAAGACTTTCTTCAAAATAACATGATTTCATGTTAATTACGTTTTAATAAATACCAAGCCTGATAATGAAATTCACATTCTGTAGTGCGGCTATTAAGAGTACTACGTTGAAATTTTTATAGAATACGATTTTGACTGTCTATTTTACTAGAGACTGTTTAAAAAATTAGGGATAAATAATAACAAAAAAAGTGTAACACAACGACGCAACGTTGCTCGAGATTTTTTTGTTATTACCCCGACACGAGTTTTTTTATTTTCGATTTTCTTGAAAACAAGTCTTGATGATGTTTTTTTTGCAGAAGCTTTAAAAAAAATCAAAAAGTTTTTTGTACCAATATCTTCAAGATAAATATTTTTTTGATAATTTTTAAAAATACTTCAAATTGTTTTTTTTTTTTTTGAAAACGCAATATCTCAAAAATAACAATACAGATTTGTTTCAAACTTTGTACCTAGCGGGTTTCAAAGCCTTTTAAAAAAATTTATATTGAAATATACTTAGTTATATACAGGGTGTCCCGGACCTGGGTGAAAGTATTTTAGGGAGTGGTTATTGGGCATATTCTAAGAAAAAAATTGCGTGGGGGTAAAGTTGTATCTCCCCTCCCTGAGGCAGGGGGGAGGCATTTTCTGAAACATTGACTTTAAATACAAAAAAAAAACATTAAAAATCAACGAAAACACATCTAATAATGCACTATAATTTTTTTGAAAGCCAATACTTCATTCTTGCATTTGGTCATAAATCAAGTTGTTTAAGCGAATAGTTTTTGAGAAATTAAATTTCAAAGTCAAAATTAAAAAAAAAATTGTGATTTTTTTTTTCTTAAGTCGATATTTTTCAAAATTTTACGTAATTAAGTGCTTTGTTTGTGTTCAATTTTCAATGGGCTCATTATTTTTTAGTCCATAACCGAAAACCAAATGTAAAAATCTTTCTTAGTTTTTGAGAAATTAAAAAAAAAACAAAAGGTACTTTCACAATAAGCCTGAAAAAAGGGTTAAATTATGGATAATTCATGAATAAATTAGTTTTTTCGGTCTTTTTTGGTTAAAGTACGTTTTGTTCTTTCTTAATTTCTCAAAAACTAAGAAAGAGATTTACATTTGGTTTCCGGTAATGGACTTAAAAATAATAGGGCATTGAATATTGAACACAAAAAAAGCACTTAATTACGTAAAATTTTGAAAAATATCGACTTAAGAAAAAAAAATCAATTTTTTTTTTTTTATTTTGACTTTGAAATTTAATTTCTCAAAAACTATTCGCTTAAACAACTTTATTTAAAAACCAAATGCAAGAATGAAGTACAGTAGACTCTCGATATAGTGAAGTTATAAAAACCAGACTTGTTCACTGTTTCGAGATTGTTCACTTTTTCGAGCGAGAGTTTTCTAAGACTTTCTAAAGGCGAATTCGATCCAAAATCGATGTGAATGTTTTTAATTTTAATTAAGCATTAAACAAGGTTTTCACTCAGGTTTAAACAAATAACGGAAACAATTCCTCAGAGCTCTCATAGTATGTAAAATGCTTGCGAGAAATTTGTATACTTTGGATAGATAGTATATTGTGGATAGTTCACTATTTCGAGATTCACTAAATCGAGCAGCTACTGTATTAGCTTTCTAAAAAATTATAGCACATTATTAGATGTGTTTTCGTTGATTTTAAATGTTTTTTTTTTCTATTTAAAGTAAATGTTTCAGAAAATGCCCCCCCCCTGCCTCAGGGAGGGGAGATACAACTTTCCTCCCATACAACTTTTTTCTTAGAATAACCCCAAGAACCACACCCTTAAACACTTCCACTCAGGTCCGGGACACCCTGTATATTAAAAAAAAAAACTGTGGAGAATATTGATAAAATGTTTCCGTGTGGCGAGATTAGTGTAAAATACCATTCAGTATAAAACAATTTTAAATTAAGCCATTGGTCATCATAAAACCATTTTTTCTTGCAATTTTTAGGTATGGCAAGTTATACAAATTTAACTCGAAATTTTGATCAGACTTATCATTAGGGTGATAGGGAAGACGAAAAAAGTGGGTCTTATAATTCTGTCTGTCTGTTGAGCTTTAGCCTAAACGGCTCGATCGATTTTCTTAAAACTTGGTACAATGTGGTTTTTGATAATCCTCCTCATACGTATTTTTTCATATTTTTAATAATAATAATTTTTTTTTTTTATTTTTCTTATTTTTCTCAAAAATGGCTCCACAACTTGTCTTTAGCAAATTGAATAAATTTCTTTTATAAAAGGCTACCTGCAGATAGGAAGCCATTATTCAAAAAAGATTACTAATGGTACCTACCCCCAAATTTTTTTTATTTTCGACTTTCTTCATAACCGTATTTCTGATTTTAATAATTTCTTTTTAAACGGATGATTCTAGAAAAAAAATAGTGTTTTCCCAAAATTTTTAAAAGAAATATTTTTTGGATTTTTAAAAATGATAATTTTTTTTTAATTTTTTTTTTTCTAGAAACTGGGAATTTAAGGGCTTTTCAACACTTTCTTGAATTTTTTAAGAAACAATTTTACTTTTATGAAAAAATAACATCCCTTCCATACAAATTTTAAAAATCCGTTAGGAAAAATACTCTTTTCTTGAAAACGGCTGCTTCGATTTTAATAAAACTTTTCCTATGTGCTAAAATTAATGCGATCTACTGCAAAGAACTATAAAAATTTACATTTAGCAACTATTACCCGCTCACGGATTATTACGCAGAATTCAGGATTTCCGGTATTAGCTAAATAAAAAACTAATAGGTAAAATTGTTGTTAGCACTTTTAGGCTTTACTTAAAAGACTCAAATAACATAAACTAAAATAAAATTTCTTAAAATTGCTGAAATCTTCAAAAACTAACTCTATTAGCACAAAAGATGGCTAGGTATGCTCATACAATAATTTCTGTAGCAGTAGGAACTTACAATTTCAACTTCTTGGTAATAAGTTCTTATAAATTCGATAAAATTAGTAGTTAACCCACATATTGTTCGAAATATCGCAAAATCCTCGGTCGTAGCTGGTTTCATGTGACAAAAAACCCTGTCTGGCATATCTTCGCTATGAGGCAAATCTTGTGGTATCAATATTTCAATCTTTTCGTCACTTCTATTCATTTTGAGAATAGAATAACAGTATCTAAGTAAATAAATATTTTACGTAACCTAGGCAGTAGCGGATCCAGGATTTGGCTGTGGGGGGGGCTTGGAGTTCCCCTAGACACATCTTTTTAAAAAATTTCTTAATCATAAGCGAATGCTCTACCAACCCAAATTTTCTTTTCTCAGAAAGGCTAGTCGGCAGCTGAATTAAAAAGATTTTGTATAAAGCAAAAATATATGTACTTAATAGGGAAATTCGGCAAAATTTTTTGATTGAAAATGGAGCATTTAGAATTATTGAGCCTCAGCTGCTATTTTAAAAAGACACTTTAAACAGTTTCTCCACAAAGACACATCGTATAAGACAGTTTTTAGGAACTTTAAATAAGTAGCTACCTTTCTTTAATTTGAATATTTTTTGTAGCTATATGCGCTTGCCCCCCCCCCCCCTAATCAGAATATATTTCATATATTATTCAATCTTTATTCTTTTGAAAACATTTTAAAGCAAGATTTTTATAATAAAACTATTTTTTGAATAAGTTTGCCCCCACCTAATCCAAATCCGGCGTACGCCCTTGTATCTCACCTATCCAAATCTTAATATTTAATTCTTAAAGAAGAGAATCAGAATGCTATGTCCAAAAAGAAAGGTAATTAAGCTCCCTATAAAATACACTTGCAAATTTTGTGTACAAGTAGCTGTTCCAAGAAATTAGCTAAATCATGTTTTTCAATAAAAAAAAAATTAATTTGGATGTTCTATATCTATTCCATCTAAAATGACTTTAGTCCATGTGGATTGGTATTTCGAACATAAAAATTTGTGTTCAACATTCCGATCATTGACTATTTTAAATGAATTCCATTCATATTTTTTGTCAATTGAAATCTTACAGTTTGACGAAGATTTGAAAAAAATTTGAGTTGAAATTTTAAAAATTTTGTCTGCCCTTCAATTTCTATTTATTTATAGTTATACGAGTATTTAGTTTATATTCAAACAAAAATGTACCTATATTACACTTTTTAAAGAAAAAAAAAACATTAACCGTTACAGCAGATTTTTACATTTCGAAAACGAGTTCGAAGTGAATTGAAATTCTTTTTTATTTCATTTAATAATATTGCTCGCGGGAAGAGCTCTCTAATCTTTCGTTAGAGCACAAAGGAAATCACAAGAGAAACTAAGATCAAAAATCGCTTCATCTTAAAGCAGTCTTTGAAATCGTCAAAATATCCTTCGGCACACGAAAACAATCTGATATAAAAACATAAGTTTCAATTTCTAAAACAATACTTTGATGTTATCATGCAAACTATCCATATCAAAGATTACCTATAGCATCCGTCCAATGAGCTGTGGAGCGAATCAGACTGAATTTTGACATTTTTACTATGAGCCAAATGTCAAAATTGAGCCTGACTCATTCATCGCATTCTGTTATCAGGGTGATTTTTTACACCGGAAGCTGAGTTTTTAAACTAAAGCCCCAAAGTTATCTGGGCTGAGCTAAGTCCGAAAAATACCAAGAGGAGTTGAAGAAAAAGGTAACATTGATTTATTTTGTGAAACTTCATTTGATCTTTAAGAAATATCGATTCCCAAGGAAATCTTCGTAACAATAATAGCATGAAGGTCAACCTCACTAGTCTCAATATAAGGACTTGGAAAAAACACAGCATTTAGGTATGCATACTTACTAGCCCCAAACTTGTTATTTCTTTAGTCCGATTCCCTAGGGGCTTGAAAAAAACAAAGCTCACATACAATTTGCTAAGCCCCAACTTCCATTTTCCCCAACAACAGCTTTCATGCTAATTTTTTAGCTCTTGCCTCTTATTTTCGTCGGATTTCTTTAATGCCTTTGTTAGCCCTATCAGTGTTATAGTTTTCATCAGATTCCCTTGCAGGCTTAGGGCAACGCTTCGTAAAGGTTTAGCCCCAAGCCTCAATTTTTCGTCTAATACCTTTAGGGCTTGAAATAAATAGAGCCATTTGATTTTTTATATAATCGCCTTTTTTCATCCAATTCTTTTGGGGCCTCGAAAAAAACACAGTTGCATATAATATGGTTCACCCCAACAATTCCTCCAATTTCCCTAGGGCTTGTAAAAACACAGCTCACATGTAAATTTTGTAGCCACAATCTTAGTTTTGTTTGCTAACTCTCTTCTGAATCAGCCGTGGGGGGGGGCTTCAGCCCCTATAGCCCCCCCTCTGGATCCGCCACTGAACCTAGGCCAAACGCATGCTCTCCAAGCTCATATAAAGGTACATGGATGGACTCTCCTACACGACACGCACACATTGAAGTATTTGAATTTGAAAATTTGTTGGTGTCTCTGAGACAGGTGGTAGGTGGTTAAGGGTTAATAGCACCTTTCATAGAACTTTTTTTTTTAATTTGAATTTTCTCATTATAGACTGAAAGGATTTATGTAGATTATTTTTATATACAAACTAGATGACCCGGTGAACTTCGTTTCACCATAAATTAATTTAAAAAAAATTGAGTGTAACTCTCCATAGGCTAAGCCCAGCGGACGTTGTATCGCATTAGAAAATACAGTTGATGGCAAACTCCGAATTTAATTTTGAACAACTCCACTCCCGATGGCCGCACTTCCAAACATTTTTTTTTTTCATATATAAGGTATAGTAGATCGTGGTCACCTCACTTTGTAATAGAATATTTTTTAAAAAGTCTAGGCTATAGAACTTCTGAGTCTTAGGAATACTTGATAGCCTGGTACAGTGAAAGCTACAATAAGCAAACACTCATCGTCACCTCTTTTTTGTCCGGTTATCAGAGCTGTCGTAAAGAGAAAGATTGCCCAATGGCAACCTACTCTTTTAAGCATCGCAAAATAAAATTACTTCGAAAATAAGAGCTGTAAAACATTTACAATGCCGAAACGCGGTGGAGAAATAGGAATGACACACTCCAAACTAAAGTTAACTTATAGTTACCCAGGAGATCCCGTACTTAGCTTTCAAAGCAACAGTTATCTGTTTGGTTATTAGAAATTTGCTTTTGTATTGAAAACAAAAATTCGAACCTTTTTAGAAAACACATCCTTTGCTTCTTCCATTGTGTCCGTTTGTTGTGACGTTTTCTATTTGAAATGAGCAAAAATAAGTGCCCGAGTCAGTAAAGGAGTGTCCGTATAAACTATAAAGGAACGCAATTTGTATGAGAAATTCGAGAAAAGAGTTGGTTCGCAAAAATATGTCCGTTTAAGGGAATTTTCCGCTTATCGTAGCTATCCGCAAATAGAACTTTCACTGTATTTATACCTTGTTGAAATTTGGTGGGGTGATAATTTGTTTTTATTTAAAATCATTTAAAAAAGCTAGATCTTTAAAAATACTCAATTCTTAAGGCCATTTTATAACTTCAACCATTCAAACACAAATATCAATTTTTAGAATCTGACCAGACGTCTCTTAGATTAAAAAAAATCAAACAAAGTAGATACCCGACCCCATTTCTGGTTCACAAAACCAATTTCTTACCAATTCCGAAGGTCACTTGAAACTGTTGAAAAGGATAAGGCTGTTGATGGAAATAAGAAGACATATGGCCTTTTCGATTGGAGTCGGAATGACAGATCTTTGTTCCTCTTCTAGTCAAGTCAAGGTCTTCCAGATTTCCAATCAAAAAGGCCATTTATTTTTCACTGTCTGCAATATTTTGTAGTTCAATGGTTCATCATTTTTCAAATTTAGCTAATTTTGCATAATGCGCTGAAATTTTAAAATGCAATTTTTGTCCCCACGAACTATCTTGGACTATACAAAATATTCTGTATTAACAATTTATTTACATTAGTTATACCAAACCGATCCTAATCCTTAGTAATTTTATATTGTAAGTGAATGAAATAGACCGCACTTAAAAATCTCGTTTTGATATTCTGGCCCTTGCGATAAAGATTCGACTTACCTTCAAGCTATGCCACCCTTTCGCTTCTCAGAGTGCATCTCGCTTACTTTTTTTGGTGTATACATACGTATCATCCCGCTATGTTTTTAGTTTATTCTTCTTATTTTTACTTTTCAAAAGGAAAAAAACAAAAGAAACAAATTATATGCATATAGACCTTCATCCCTTGATCCTGACCTTTTAGACGAATTCCATCACCAATCCGCTTTTAGCACCTGGGAACATAGTTTAAATTTTCTCATGAAGTAAACCTTTATATATCCGTGGCGATCCTGAAGAACCAGGTAAGTCGAGATACCTGAAGGGAATTATTGTTGATAAAATGATTACGAAATTTTATTTAGTTTTACCCTTATGTAATATTTTCCTAGATTTTGTGTGTGATATTAGACATTAACCCCGACCTTATAAACTTTTTAAGAGTTTGAGTTACCTGGTTCTTCACGACCGCCACGTATATTTAGTACCTCTTAGCTACCAAAAGTCATATCATGTTCATGGTCTTCAACTATGAATGTAGTTCAATGGACTATACCATTTTTGACTTTTTTTTAGAAATTTTGCAAAATGCACTAAAATTACAATACTCAAAATTTAAGTCTTTGATCCCCATAAAAACATCTTGGATAGTAAAAATACCCCGTATCAACAGTTTATTTGCATTTTACCAAACCGATCCCAAGGCAATTTTCTTATGGGTTAAGTATAACTTTGGCCACACTTTAAATTCTCGTTTTTAAAATCCGGTCCTCGATTAACGGAATTCCGGATAAGGGAGACTCGACTGTAATATTAATTTTTTAATTTTATTTTGTCAAACAAAAATTTCATAATAATTGATTGATTGATGTTTTCAAACTCAAATTGATTTATTTATTTTTTTTTATGTAAAACAGGCACTCAAATTGCATTTTTGCATGTTACTGGCAAACCGCAAGACCGATTTAGACCAAACTTCATTTAAACACCCACCGGTTCATACCAAAGACTTTTTGAAAAGAATCATCCAAATTTGTTCAGCTTTTGCAGGACTAACGCACAACGATTGATTTTTATATATAAGATTTTAAATTAAATTAAATAATATTGTACACATATACAAACTTTTCAAAAAAAAGTTTTAAAATTTTTGAAAAAGCTTACATTTTTTTTCGAAAATTCAATATCTCAAAAACGAGTTCACAATTATTTTAAAACCACTTAAAATTTTTTGTCCATGCAATCAAATTTTATCAAAAATTCATCATTCTGTTTATTAATTTTTAGAGTTGTTTTAGCTAATATCTTCCGTGTCCTTATATACATAATTTTAAACCCTCAGCCTCTTGAACATAAGAGCAAGTACGTGAGAACCAGTCATCCATTTTACTATTACTTTTAAAATTACAAATTATTGTTACTGTTTCAGTTGTATAATCGTGCGCAATATTAAAAAATTCGCAAAAATAGGTTGTTTTGAGTCTCAAATGGTGTAGGTACGTCTATTCAGAATTATTTTCAACCAGTCCTTACCTGCGGCTTCACTCACGCTAATGTTTAATTTGTCCAGCGATTCTGGTTGTTCAACGATACAGAAATCATTAACGTGAAAAACTATTAATTCATTTATTTCAGGTTATTGGTTAATACAGGAAATACAATTATTTCAAAAAGAAAATTATTTACTTTATTGAGTTTTTGTAGGCTAAAAGTCATTTTTATATTTTTTTTTAAATCTGCAACGCTTTGGGGATGCTTATCCCCTTTCTCAGGCAAATAAAAAGGTGATATTCTATACTACTTTTGATTGAATATCACCTTTTTATTTGCATAACGAAGGGGATAAACATCCCCGAAACCGAAACGGTGCAGATTTTAAATAATATAAAAATGACTTTTAGCCCACAAAACTAAATTAAAAGTCGCACAATACAATAATTAGAAAAATATTATATAGCTGTGAGTTGTAGGTCCCACTATAAGTCCAAGAGCTTACAGAAATTTTTTTGGGTGAACGCATAACAAAAATATGAATTTGGAAACTGTAGGTCCATGCATTCTTAATATCGAATGCAAAAATCTTTCAGGATTTTTTCAACACCCGTGTTGGGGATAGGGTGTTGAATATAGCTATATTTCAATTTTTGTAACAGAATTACAACCACACCAATTATTTTCCAAAAAACAGAAAATGATTCTCTGTCATTTTCCCTCATATCTTCAGTTCTATTACTCGGATCATAAAGTTTTGGACTTACGAAAAATTACGGAGCATAATTTCCCATTTGAGTAAATTAATTGAAGTGGTTGTACCACTGACACAAAAATTGGAAAAGTGTTATTTTCAACCCCTCGTCCCGAACATAGGCTTTCAAAAAATCCAGCCAGACTTTTGCAAAAGTGTTTCATCAGCTCTCGAGGCAGCCTCCTCAATTCGGCTTGAATGGATTTTTTTTTAAATCGAGCAATTTTTACTGTCCGGGCTTGCGATGAGCTCCTGTTTAGCTCAAACCAACGTTTGCGAAGCATATGTATAGTATAAGGAAACCTTAAAATAATAGTTAAACAAAGTATCGCTCAAACGAAATATCAAAATTTATTGAAGTTTTTCTTTAACTTACTTGATTAATTATTGCTTCCAATATAAATTGAAGTTGTTTTGGTACAAATTTTTTTTTTTATATGGTAAAAAAAGTCTCGTATTGACGGTTCCTTAGCCCCATATCTATCTGTATATGTATCAAAATTTATCAAAATTGATTCTAACAAATTCACTTTCACATTTATAGTATTAGAAGGAAGTAGGATATTATAATTAGTATTCATATTTTAAATCAAAAATAATCAACTAAGAAATTATTTATCTAGTAACAGTTTTATCTGTAACAGTTTTTTTGATTTTCGGTTTTCTCATTTACCGCTCATTCAATTTCAATAAAATTTTTCCACAAAAGCTTTCTTAGAATATAAATAATACTGCAAACCAACATTTTGGAAAAAATATTTTTGGGTTTTTAAAAAAAGATTCAAACTATTTATTTTTTAATTATATTTCAAAAACGGGTTGATGAATTATTTTGAAATTTCAGTTTTTAACGTATACTAATATATATACTCAAAAATGACATACCAAAAATTTTGTTGAAAAATGTTACAAAAATTTTATATATAAAAAATTATTTTTTAAGAAAACGGTTCCAACGATTTTAAAAATTTGATTATTTGTAAAAATATGAATATATATATTTTTACAAATAATCAAATGGCATACTTCTTTTTGAGCTCTAAGTTATATATCAGGCTGTTCATACAATTAAAAGATCGATTTAAATGCTTTTTTATACTTTTTCTATAATTACTTGAATAAGTTCTTAAGTCCCACACAACTTGAACATAAGAGCAAGTACGTGTGATCCAGTCGTGCATTTTATTTTGTGTGGAAAGCAGTTTACTTTAACCTCTTGATCTGATCGCTACTTCAGAGGATTTAAGGTTGAGCCAATCTGAAGATTGGCTGAAAATTTTATCAAAGTCGGTAAAGGCATTTTTATTTTGAGTCTATAGGAATTCTAGCTGCATACATGGTTGTACTAGTCAGCCCCGGATCTATGAGGGGGGCAAACCGGAACCGGGGCCTGTGCCCCGGGCGGCAAATCCATGTGACTGAAAAAATTTAGAATTGCAAAGCTTAATCAAATTAAATGAATAAAGATGTGGCAATGGAATATCAAATTGTATTTCTCTGTCAACTTTTAGCTGTTTTTTCTATCATTATTTCACCATTAAAATAATTTTTAAAAAACTATTGACAACTATAACTTGATTGAAAAATTAAATAAAAGAAACGAACTATAATACATTGTTGAAAGTTTTTCTGTTGTATTTAAACAATTTTTTTATGCATCGTAAGTGCATTTTTACAAAACTTCCCCTCCTCCCTGTAGGAGATAGATCCCCCTTCTTGGTTAATAAAATACTCGAACTGTGTCCCCTTACAAGCCTTGCATCAAACGTAAAAATCGTAGTCTTGTCTAAAGAATTATTTGCTGGATGCAGGCAACTTTATTACACTGATTTTAAATATTTTTTAGTTCACAAAAAGTCTAAATACACACAAATGTAGGATATCAGGTACTCTGCAAGGAACTGTTAAGTAAAAAATTTCGTTCAGATGAACAAAAAGTGAGATAGACGCTAAAAACAATTTTTACAGTTTTTGGCAGTTGTTCATGATATCGAAATTTAAAAGATATTTTAATCAATAAAATCAAATAAAAAATTTAACTTTTAGTTCTATAGGAACCGAGAAAATTGCATTTACCTTTACCAACACCCTTTTTCAAAATAACAACATTTTCCACCAGCCAAACGCGTATCAAATCAACGAACCAGCCAATCTAAAATGACTTGTGTTTTGACGTTGCTTAGCTGTCGTACTATTAAGGATTGAATTTGTGTGTGTCAATTTCATTAAAATCTTTCAAGGAACAACGAAGTTATAATATGTTGACATTTTTCGTGAAAATATTTTTTTCTGTTAAAATTTCATTGCAATCGCTCAATGAAGAACGAAGTCTCATAATATCGACATATTTTTAAAACATCCTATTTTGAAAATATTTTTTTCTTCTATTAGCCTATTGAATAGACCGGAAAATGAGAGGTATAAAGGAACAATTACGTGCAAGGGCTTTTATTATTAAATATGTTTGTTTGGCTCATAAGCATGCTTAAAACCAAAAATGCTACTAAATTCACCCATGCGTTTCTGAGAGAATGGTCACACTGGCCAATTTTCAGTATTTTTGGAATAACTCGAAAACTAAGCCGAATTTAAAAATTTTACATATAATACTTTTTGTTCAAAATTAAATTTTCTATTGGAATGGATAGTTCAAAAAATTTTACGAAAAAAATTAAGCAGAAAAAGTTAACAAAAACCAACTTAAAAAAAATCAAAAAATCAAGGATATCTAAATTTTTTAATAAATTGTGCATAACTTTTTTTGAAGCAAAGATAGGGTCAAGACATGCATAAACAAAACAAAGTAGAGACTTAAGGCCTTAATATGGCATGTTCAAAAATTAATATTTGTTCAAAATTGACGGAGATATTCCCATTCAAACCTTATCATTTCTTATAATTTTTCTCAGTTTTGGGCCAAAAGTCCCTTTTTCGGTGCAATATGACAAATTTCACATTCGTAAAAATGTTCGAAATCAAAATTTTTGATTTAATATGACATTAGAACTATAGAGAATTTATAAAAAGGATGTAAGTTCGCAATTTCGTTTTTCGG
Organism: Dasysyrphus tricinctus; assembly: GCA_963921185.1. NCBI lineage: Eukaryota > Metazoa > Arthropoda > Insecta > Diptera > Syrphidae > Dasysyrphus > Dasysyrphus tricinctus. Next base: position 88,305,415 of record OY992530.1, read on the forward strand.
CTGTTTTTAAATGCGTTCAGACCTACAGACCGAACGGCTGGTCCGATTAACACAAGATTTGGTACAAGGTGCTAGGAACGTTAAATTTGTCATAAAGTACCAAAAAATAGGCTTTCGGGCAAAAAGTGCGGAAAATGATAAGAAATGCTTAAGTTTGAATGGTTATATCTCTGTCAATTTTTAAATAATATGGCTTTTTTAACATGTCATATTAAAGCCGTAAAACTCCAGTTTACTTTGTTTATGAACGTCTTGAGCGTATCTTTGCTGCGAAAAAAGTTATACGCAATTTAGAAAATAATTTAAAAATCTTAGATTTTTCGATTTTTTTTTATGTTGGTTTTTGTTAACTTTTCCTGCTTAAACTTTTTCAAAAAATTTTTTGAACTATCCATTCCAATAGAAAATTTAATTTTGAACAAAAAGTATTATATGTAAAATTTTCAAAATCGGCTTAGTTTTTGAGTTATTCCAAAAATACTGAAATGTGGCCAGTGTGACCATTCTCTCAGAAACGCATAGGTGAATTTAGTAGCATTTTTGGTTTTAAGCATGCTTATGGGCCAAACAAACATATTCAATAATAAAAACCCTTGCACGTAATTGTTCCTTTTTAAAAGGTCTATTCAATAGGCTATATAACTCTGTCTCAGCTATCAACTCTGTCAATTTCATTGAAATCGCTCAAGGAACAACGTACTCCCGGGGATTTCAAAACTTTTTTCGAAACTTTGCACTTTGAAACTTTATCTTGCGTAACTTTGGCTTTTCGAAATTTTGTCCTTTCGTTAAATTACATGTTTCATTCTTATTTGAATGGTTCTTGAATGGATCTTCAATAGTTCTCCCATGATAAATTCGGGAATGAACCATATTTTACAGATCCTTGCAGATTTGATTTGAATGAAAACGAATTTAATAAGGAATCAAAAACTAAGATTCGCGATTGAATACAAAATAAAATTCCCTTTTTCTGCGTATCGTCTTTGTGTCGGCATTGCGAATTTTCTTATCTATGTATAATGAAAAGTTTCTGAATGGACTGCACACCCATTAAAAAGTATTATTCTCCCAGTCACAAAAAATCCAAACAAGTAGGTTTTTTTTTCATTTTTATCAAAAATGGCAGGGGATCCAAAATTTAGTTTTTCCCCCGGTTCGGGAAAATCGTAGATCCGGGGCTGGTACTAGTATTTTGATGCATATAGAACTAAAAGCAAGTAGAAATAGTTTTTAATATTTTTAATTTTTAAGAAAAATTAGAAAACTTTTTCGTATCAACATTTAATTATATTATTATAATATTGAATATTTAAAACTAGCACTTAGCAATGACAATATTTGAAAAAAGGTAATTTGAACAAAATAACTATTTTTAAAAAATTTTGAATTTGAGGATAAATTTTTCAAAAATTATTAAAACATGAACGAATGATGGGTGTCGGTTCGGAACTTTGAATTTGAACTGAATATTCTTCTTCTTATTTAAATTATTTGAAGCATGACTTTTTGAATGCCGATTTTTTTTAATACATTTTTAGAAAATGATACTTTTGCAGGCCCCATACAGTTTTGTTTTGTGCGTAAATTAGAAATATTAAGACAACAATTATTATAAGTATGAAGGTATTTTTTCTTAAAATAGTATTTATATTTTCTTTAAATATACCTACATCATATATTCTCCACCTTTTTCGTTTCATTATTCAATGAAAAGTTACGAAAGAATTTAATGGAGGTTTGAATTGGATTTGGAGGCCCCCTAACACGATGGGCCCTAGGCGGACCGCCCCCTACGCTCCTACCTTAGTCCGCCAGTGAATGGTATGCTTGTCCTTAAGCTCGAAGCTATTTTAAGAGTTGTTTATAAAATAATTAAAACAATGATTTAAATGCTTATTTTATATTTTTTTTAAATTTGTTTTTATAATTACTTATGTCTATTTTAAAAGTTCTTAAATTTGAATTAACTTGAACATGAGAGCAGGTACGAATAATCTTGTCGTGCATTATATTTTTATGCAAAAGGTTCTTAAAAGTTTAGATAATATTGCATTTCAAAATGAAAAAAAAAATTGGATGGATAAAAATAATAAAAATGGTTCAGGCTAAGATTCTTTTTAACGAATTTGCTTACAGCCCTATTATTGACACGATTCAAAACTAGTTTTAACGTAAAACTAGTTCTATATAGTCTGGGAGCTCACCGTAAGGCCTGGTTCACACGATAATGCACCGCACGTTTTATTGCGGTATAAATCCAAAAGTCAGTATAAATCCAAACGTCTAACGAACACACGTCGTGTGAAAGGTTCTATGTAGAATGTATACGCCACTGCTCATTCGCAAGGATTTATACTGCGAAAAAACGTGCGATGCATTGTCGTGTGAACCAGGCCTAAGATTACCTATCTCATCGCGGCCACGCAACTTATATAAATGGGGTATCAAATGAAAGCTATGACTGTCCTCTACACGATACCATTGGTCGGACTGACTTTTTTTTGGCTGTTACGAAGAGTCCGACTATTTTTTAAAAAAGTGGTCTTTTTTTAACACTGCGTCTTACATCAGGGAAAACTGAGCAAAATCATTTCAAATGGTTAGGAAAGTGGCCTTAACCACTTTTTTTTCATTTTCATCTAAAGATGCACAAAATCTCTAATTTTAGAAAAGTGGTCGGACTCGTGCCAACAGCCAAGAAAAAACTCTGTCCGACCATTGCTATCGTGTAGAGGACAGCCCTAGCTTTCATTTGATACCCCATTTGTTGCTTATATTAGGTATAGGTACATTTAGCGGAAAATGCAACCTGAAAAGTGCATTTTCTAACCATTGCGACCAGATAAAGCTTGTCCGACCAGCGGTTTTGTAAATGTTTGGACTAAAGATATCGGTTGGCATCCAATTTTTGCGTGGCCGCGATGAGATAGGTAATCTTACGGTGGGCTCCCAGACTATATAGAACTAGTTTTACGTTAAAACTAGTTTTGAATCGTGTCAATAATAGGGCTGTTAGTTTTGTTCAAGGTCATTGCGGCCATACGGCATAGTGGCAAAAAAAAAAATCATCATCATTATTACACTATGCATACTGTTTTTGCCTTTTCTCTACGTTTTACGTTGTTAACGTAATGGATTGTGCGGGTTATAGCAAGCCTCATAATATTTATTATAAAAGTTACAAAAATAATCTCATTGTTGAGGATGAGGACGTTGTTCTTACCACTAATAACCAGCTATCAAAAACAAAGATTATATTGGCTCCGTTTTCTTAGAATTTTGTTGGTATAATAATAATGTACTTCTTCGGTCTCCGATTTCCTATGAAATCGAAGATTTCTCCTAATGATTCCTCTCAAACACCCCAACTTTTCGATTTGATATGAAAGGTTATCATTATCATCCACTAGAGTTGAAGTGGTATTCTCCTCAAGATGTACAGAATAAAATCCACACCCAAGTATCAAGCACAAAAGCCATTCCGCATAATAATTCAATTCAACGAGGAATGAATAGACTCAATATAATCAATGTCATCGTCCTTCTCATATCGAAAATCAAATCACGTGTGAAGCTGAGAAAAAAATTATCGTTTCACGGCTTCACAGATCGAAAATTGACTCAAGGGCTATTATGTAGCAAATCACATTCCCACTGCCAGGAAAATAATTGTTTCGACAAGGAAAAACCTCCTCTAGCTCTAATTAGCTTAGCATTTCTAAGTACATAGTTGTATGTTATTCCTAATGAAATACGTCTTGACTCATTACCTGGTATCTTATATTTTTTTTGTTTTTGTCTTAAGGAATTTGTTCAAATTATTTAACCTTGTATTATAGAGTACCTACCAATACTAGGGTTGCCTGATTTTTCTGGAAAATTGACGGGGCCATGGGCTACAGTAGAAAAAGATTGCGGATTTCAAAATTTTGCCTGAGGACAAAATAAATAAAAAAATTATAATAATTATAATACAGGGTTCTTTGCATGAGGTGGTATTGGCTTGTATAGTGTGAGCCTAGACAAAAAAAAAAAAAAAAAACTTCTACTTGCATGCGCCACCATTTACGCTGTCCACCTTTACTGCGCTGTCCCACGGAGTTAGCCAACTCATACGTTGGCTTTTCACTTTTTTGGCTAGGTATTTGTCGCTGTACAGCCCGTACAGTTTGTTGTTGGTTGTATCATTTCTCCATTCCTCATCTATGCAGACGGGACCAAAAATCACCCGTAGAATTTTTCTTTCAAAACAGCTAAACGCGTTCTCATCCACCGTTAGCAGTGTCCGTGCCTCTGCACCATACATCAGGACCGGGATGATAAGCGTCTTATACAGGGACAGTTTAGTTGCTCGAGAGAGGGCTTTGTTTCTCAATTGCCTTCTTAGCCCAAAGAAAGAGTAATCCTTTGTTTGGTTTCAGCACTGGTATCGTTCGCTGAGCTTATAGCTGATTCTAGGTAGGAAAAGTCTTTGACCACCTCAAAATTATAACTGTCTATAGTGACATTCTGTCCGAGACGTCGATGTTAGGTGTCCTTTTTTCTTGACAGCATATTATATTTTGTTTTGCTTTCATTCACCGGTAACCCCATCTTCTTGGCTTCCTTCTCAATACTCACGAAAGCACCTCTGACATCTCACCTAGTTTTGCACTATTCTTTCGAGAACGATGTTGAAGAAGTCGCATAACAGCGCGTGGCCTTGCCTAAAGCCTTTTTTTCATCAAATGCGTCAGTGAGGTCTTTGCCGACCTTGGTGGAGCAGCGTGCATCCTGCAAAAGCGGATGAGTTTGGGAGGGATACCAAAACTAGAACTTTCTCTTTATAGCTTGTCTCTATAGATGCTGTCATACGCGGCCTTGAAACCGATGAAAAGGTGTTGGGTATCGATTTGAAACTCCTGGGTTTTCTCCAAGATCTGCCGTAGTGCGATTATTTGGTCGATGGTGGACTTCCCTGGCCTAAGGCCACACTGACATGTACCTATCAGGTTGTTGACAAATGGATTCAGGCGTTCACAAAGTAGGGCAGAGAACATCTTGTAGGCGATATTAAGAAGACTGATCCCTCTGTAGTTGGTGCAGTCCAGAGGATTGCCTTTCTTGAGGATCGGGCAAACAATGCTGAGGTTCCATTCATCGGGCATGCTTTCCTTCGACCATATTTTTTAGATGAGCTGGTGCATACTGCTAACCAATTCATTGCCAGCCACTTTGAATAGCCACAAAGTCATCAGCTCCAGCAGCTTTATTGGACTTAAGTTTAGGTAAAGCTATCTGCACTTCGTCCAGGTTGAATGGTGCAATTTACATGGTAGTGGAATTCGGTTCGTCATCACCGTTATACAATTTGCAGAAATGATTTTTCCATATCATCCGCACCGACTGCGATTCTACCACGATGTTCCCCTGATTGTCCTTGCAGACTTCGGTTCGGGCCTTGTAACCTTGGGAGGTTCTTTTTACTTTTTGGTGAGACTTTCGAACTTCATTTCTGCAATGGCATCCCTCTAATTCCTCGATCGCGCGCTTCTCATGCTCTCTCTTTTGCCTTCTAAGAAGCTTGTGTTCCTCTCTCCTCTTCTGCTCGTAGAGCTCGCGAGCAGCTCTAGTCCTTCTATGCAGCGCCGCTTTGCATGCCTGTTGTTTGGCTGCATGTACTTGCCGGCATTGTTCGTCGAATCTGGGCTTGGTAGTCGTGCGAGGCCCAGCAGAGGCGGCATATCTGATGGCTTTCTGAGAGTTTTTCCACTGGTTATCGATATTTGCAGTTGGCGGCAAAGGACTATTTAAGAGGGCGCGAGAGACTCGATCGGAAAAGGACCTGGCGATTTCTTGCGACAGTAGCCGTCCGACGTTGAACTTCCTCACAGTATTTACTTGTTTTGTCTTTGGTCTGGATATCCGTCTTGGCTACAACAAGGTAGTGGTCCGAGTCAACGTTGGCTCCTCGGAACGTTCGGACATCCTTGATACTGGAGGAGTGCCTTGCGTCGATCGCAATGTGGTCAATCTGGTTGGCGGTTGATTGACCAGGAATTCACCATGTCCCCCAGTGAATATCGAGATGCGGGAACTGCGTACTAGCTACCACAACGTTTCCCCCGCAGCAAAGTCGATAAGCCTGAGTCCGTTATCGGATGTGGTGTCGGGCAGGTTATATCTTCCGATTGTGCCACCAAAGATGTCTTCTCTTCCTAGTTTGGCATTGAAATCACCCAAGACAATTTTAATGTAATTAATAAATGAAAACATCACTTGTTAATAAAAGATCCACAATAATTTTTGATATAATTTAACTTTATTTTTGTATAAAATAAAAATCCGACGCGTTTCGTCCTATAAAGACATCATCAGGGAACTAATATTGCTTGTCAAATACAGAGTGAAAAGCTCACATCTAAGTAAAAAGTATATAAACTAAAATATGAATATATATAAACTATATTTTAATATTTAGCAAAGGGCTATTATTTGTCAAGTCAATTTGACTGTTGAGAAGTACACCTTCTAATTTCAATTTGTTTATTTCGAAATAAACAAATTGAAATTAGAAGGTGTACTTCTCAACAGTCAAATTGACTGGACAAATAATAGCCCTTTGCTAAATATTAAAATATAGTTTATATATATTCATATTTTAGTTTATATACTTTTTACTTAGATGTGAGCTTTTCACTCTGTATTTGACAAGCAATATTAGTTCCCTGATGATGTCTTTATAGGACGAAACGCGTCGGATTTTTATTTTATACAAAAATAAAGTTAAATTATATCAAACATTATTGTGGATCTTTTATTAACAAGTGTTTTCATTTATTAATTACAATGACATCAAGATACCACCAAGTGCCATCAAAAGACTCCATAGAGTCCATCAACAATTTTAATGTCATAGCTAGGTATTGCTGATATGTCTTGTCTACGAGCTCGTGGAACTCGTCCTTGGTGTCAACACCTTTCTCCGCTGTCGGGGCATGCGCGCATATCTTTGCAAATTAAGCCTTTATGCGAATTGTCTTGAGGCTCTCGTTCACATAGTTAAAACTCAGGACTTCTTGCCTCAGTCTACCTCTAACGACGAATCCACATCCAAAAAGACGCTGCTGTTGTAGTCGGTAACAGTCACCATCGTAGATGTCGCAGTCTTACATTTTCTTCTGCCCAGCCTATCCCATCATAATTCTTGGATGGTGGTGATGCCTGCTTTGTAGCAGTCTAGGACTTCCGCCAAATGTTTGGCTGCACGTGGTCTATAGACAGACAGAACATTCCACTTGCAGATCCGAAGTTCGTTGTCCTTATTTCGTTTGCTAGGTTCATCAACAGTAAATCCGTCCGTATCCGAAGCTTGTTGTTGCTTCGCAACTAAATAGCTTTTCGTAGCCGGGAAGTCACCCCGACGGCTTGACCCCCAACTTGGAAGGCCAGATCCTTACAGTATAACTCCAAGGGCGGGGAGCCGGATTAACCGCTCCTTATAGGCCTAAGCTCCGAACCGGATTACCCGATCCTTATAGGCCTGAGCTCCGAATATGTTGTAGTAGCCCGTAAGGTGTTCACTAAGTAGTTCAGACTAACTGGAACTGTAGACGCCATCGTTGATTCCATCTAGACGATTCTTCCACTGCCGCCTGGATAAAGGAAAAGTGCCTAAGTGGGAACGCTCCTGCCCCCCCCCCCCCCGCCCCTCTCTCGTTTGCTGCCACCTAAAACCGTCCACAGGAATTGGAACCCCATCTTCAGTTAAAGGTACCTAGGCACCCGGTGTTCACCGCTTGGAGGTGAGAGTAGGAGTTGATAGACAGAGGATCGCTTTAAAAAAAAGCTTGTCGACGCTTGTGTCATGTACAAGTGTACAGACCAGCTTAAATATTGACAGAGCCATTATTAATACTTAGACTTGACAGAGTATAAAATCTTGGAGTCTGAGAATATACGTCGAACAGGACGGAAACGAAAGTGTCTCGGGAGTCTAAGTAAATCGAGCCATACAGATGTGTGAGGATCAGTCAGTCGTAGGACAGCCGTCGGACTGGGCGGATGCAGCTGGACGGACCACAGACTACTACAGTACAATCAATAACTGTTTTTTGAAAAATGGTTTTCCACCCAAAGGCCAATGGTAAAATAATATAAATTTGGTGGTGCAATAGCTCGTTTAGAACCTGGGCCTAGTTTCTTACAACTCTCAACCATTCTTGAGTGCGTGTTGTAGGAGGAATGGAGGGGACCTATGGCTAGATGAGAATCACTTATTCATGACAAGTATACTCTTGGAGGATTTATTAGTTCCCCGCAAGAGGCAGTAGGTACATCGGGAAAAACATTTCTGTTTTTTTTTTTTATAGGTGACAGGGGCTGGGAGTCGAACCCAATACCCAGACTTCCGGCATGACAGTCCAACGCACTATCTCTACGCCATGAGGTTCTACAAAAAAAAAAAAAAAGGCCAAAGGTATAGCCTTAGCTAAAAGTAATTGATTAAGTTTTATTAAGAAAAGTTGTGGTGGAATATCTACTGAAACCCAATAAAAATAATGTCAAAAACTGATGATCAGCAATTAAAATAATTTGTTTAATAATTTTTCAACGTTGTAGTAAATGCTTACTCATAGATGCTTGGGCTTGCTATAATAATTATAGAAATAATTGGGTGAAATCAGTTTGACACCAAGCTAAATGTGGCAATCTTAAAGTCATCAATTAATGTCTATTTAATTCTGAGTTTTCACATTCATAATAAAGGTACTTTTACCTTGTACGTACAAAAATATACACACACATCTCTATGTATGTAATTGATAATTTATTAATTTAATCATTGCGTTTTATTAAAAGCGGAATCGGTCACATTGATTTCAACTTTCTTTTATTTTTTTAATTAACACCATAAACTGCTAAAGTAAACCAACATCTTCAACCAAAGAACATTTAACAGCAATTATACACTTAAAAGGTTATAAAAAGCTTAACAATCATTATTATTATTCGAACTAATAATCATCTTTACTTAATCTCTTAATTTCCTTATAATAAATGCTTTTTAAATCGTTTAAGAAATCTTAAACAAAATCAAAAGAAATAAAAAAAAAAAAACATGACCAACCCTAAGAAAAATACCTTTCACACCCAAAAACATTTGCATATCAAAAAACCATTAAAATAATCTAAACAAATAGTCATGATGATGAATTGAATAATTAATGATTTTTTAAAATTATTTTAAATTTCCAGAGAAATTTTTCAAAAGTAAGCTGATGCTGTCATTCCTTGCACTGATCCTCATTTTGAAAATAATAAAGATCAAAATATTTTGGCTTTTGCCTTTAATTGTTGGAGTGGGCACGGCCAAGAAGCTTCTTCTCAAGTTCCTGCTCTTCCTCTTCCCAGCATTATCGCATCTCTTCAAGCTGTGCTCGTACTATCAGCAGGAATACCACTCGACCAAGTACCATCATCATCATCACCTCATCAACCATCATCACACGGTAAGTTTTTTTTTTGTAATTTTTTATTTTTTTTTCTGTTTGTTATTATTTCCGAAAATGAAAGTTTTTATTCCAGGAAATGCGTTGGCGCGGTGGGTACGGTGACGTATGCGCAACCAGTTATTGTTTTTTTTTTTTTTGTTAATGTTTGCATGATGGAATTCACGCATTGAGACTGTGGTGACTGGGGAGACTTCAGTCGTCATGGCAAATAAAATACACACAAGTCGGATTCGGAATTGGGTCACTGTTCACAGATATAAAATTGTAGGAAGGAGCTCAGGCGACACCAAGCCGAAGAGAGGCTGGGCATCAAGTTGGGGCCGAATTTTATTAAGGAAGCATTTCTACTTGAAATTCTTTTGTTTTTTTGTTCGTTTTGTTAATTTCGTTTTTACTTTGTTTTGATTATCTGATGGGGATTTAGAGTGAAAGTTACTTTAGAACTGGAATTTGAGTGGCGCAGTCTGAGTTATCATTTTAATTAAAGATTAATTATCTAAGCAATGTGTTACAAGGTCGTGGATTTGTTAAATGCTTAGATATACATACGTATACCCTCGAACTGAAAGAAGTCGCTTTTTAATCTGCTACCGGCGTTTCCTTTAAAGAATGTTTGGGTTGTCAAAATAGAGAATATGAATTGTATAGATGAATATGCGATTCCAAAGTCTGCATAAATAGATGTTAAATAAATAAAAAAATAGATAAATAAATAAAGATGTAAATTACTTAATAACTAAATATATGCTAAACTTTTTTGTTTTGTTTTCATATCTAACGCTTTCATTCAAATTTACATTTTAAGCTGTTTGAAAAATTTTGCAGGGACCGAATTTTTAAGTTCATTTACTAAGGTAGGGCCCTTATACAATATTAAACATTTTTATGAGCATTTAATGAAGGTTGTTTTATTGTTTTTTTTTTTTTTTGTTTTTCATAGTTAAAAGGGAAAAGGTTTTTTTTTAAGAACCAATAAAAGAAATAATTAATGTATTGTGGTTCTCTTTTTAATTACCATATTTTTACGTCCTATATTATGAAAATATGTATGGTTGGTCGTGTTCGTTAATTCATTGGCTATAAAGTCAAATACAAAACTACAGGCAAATACTGGCTGTTGAAAGGTTTTGCTACGTTTTTTAAATCTAAAATATTGAAGGGTCCAGGGGAAAAACAGCTTAGGTCCACTTGAGAAAAATTAAATTTTAAGTTTATTGCTAAAATAATGCTTAATTCAAAGAAAAATGAATGAAAGTAATAAACATTTTTGTCGAGCACGCTCTTTTGATACGATGAAATACGTTAAACGGACTTTCGACGTTGGAACCAAAACTTCGAGTTCTTCATTTGAAATTGTCTTCTGAACGAACACAACATGGAAACGGTTTTTAGCTTTTTATAAGATATTTCTAGTTTTTAAAAATACAGTTTGAAAATAAAACAGTTTTCACAAGCATGACATTGGATCGTTTTTGAAATTTAATTCGTTTTGACCGGATTTCGACTGGAAGTATTTCGAAAATCAGCTGATGTTTTTTTTGTATTTTCTAGCTGATCTGTCGCTAAGTCTAGGCACAAGTTTTTCTTTTTTAAATAGCGTTTTGTTCAATTTTTAGAGCAAACAAACAAAATTTTAAGGAAAGTTTGTTAGAAAGTGTGCCATTTTGTGAGTGTTCAAAATCTTTTTTGAAGAGAGCTATATACTTACATAAGATAGTTCTCATAAAAATCTACAAGATTTTTACAAGAGTGGACTTAAACGGGTTCTCCCCTGGACACTTCATTTGTTCTCAACAATTTACAAAAAATCAAATGTAACCAAAAGTTTACAAAAAAAAACATTTTTACAATAATTGTAGTTTGCAGTGATTCAGAAACATTACATTTATTAACCCGGAATATGTTATGAACTGTAAGGAATAAATTGCAAACTATACAAAGGCAATCGGGCTCTGGACCTTTGGCACCTCATATGAGGGAAATTTGATAAACAAAAATGCCATCTTATTGGACTGTAATTGGTCAGAAAAGGTCAAATGGTCCCAGAAATTGGTCAGCCTTAGATAAATTGTAATCAAGACTTAAACTTTCTCAAGGTCGTTCAAGGTCACACACGATTTTTAGCTCTTCATTTATGGGAAATTTGCAAAAAATTAATACCACCCGAAAAGCCCTAAGATCTACAATAGTCAAAAAAAAGTATTTTGACAAAAATCAAAATTCGCAATTTTCTTTATATCTTTTTTTTATTGATAGAAAAAATCTGAAAAAAATATATTATAATGGTATCAAAATGAGCTTCCAAAAAACATAGATTAAACTGATATTAGAAGAAAAAGATTAGTGCTTTCAGATAATTTCGAAATTCTTTTTGAAAATAATTATTTCTAGATGTTACGAGGCCTAAAAAACTGCAAACAAATGATTTTTGGTCATTTTCTTATAGAAATGTTTGAAAACCCTAACTGAAAGCCACAAACGGATGACGGATTTGAATTCTGCATCCAAAAACATACTAAAAAACAATCCTCACTACCTTTACTAAAAAGCTAACCGGTAATTGGGTGCCTTTTTAATTTTGTCAAAATACTTTTTTATTTTCAAAACTATTATCTTGATACCATTATAAGACATTTTTTTAGATTTTTTCTGTTAGTAAAAAGAAAGATATAAAGAAAAATGCGAATTTTTTGTTGTCAAAATACTTTTTCCGACTATCGTATATAAAAGGTCTGCTAGTTTCAGCAATTGGTCAGCTATAGATTCTTTTTTACGATTTTCTTCAAGTTTTTTTTTCAAGTTCATGAATGATTTCTTGCAGTTAGTTTCAATAATTGGTCAGCCATAGATTGCTTTAATTAATTGGTATCCTTATACCAAAAATAGTTCGTGACCTTGAAAAAAAAAACACTTTAAGAAATCGTAAAAAATAATCTATAACTGACCAATTACTGAAACTAGCTTACCTTTTAAATAAATCTTAGGGCCTTTCGGGTGGTATTATTAATTTGTTTGCAAATTTCCCATAACAGAGGTGCCAAAAATTGCGCGTGACCCTGAACAATAATTTAAATATTCATTATAAAAAAAACTATGGCTGAACAATTACTAAAACTAGCTGACCTTTTATAAAGTTCTCAGGGCCTTCAGATGGTATTAAAATTTTGCAAGTTTTCCATGTATGAGGTGCCAAAAATCGCTATGACCTTGGAAATTTTTAAAAAATTTAAAAACAAATCTATGGCTGACCAATTACTGAAAATAGTTGACCTTTTATAGCGCTATAAAAATGTTTCGAATGGTATCGAAGTTTAAGCCTTGATTACAAGTTATCTGGGGCTGACCAATTTCTGGGATAAGTTGATTTTTTCTCACCAATTAAGATGGCATTTTTTAATCAAATTTCCCTCATAAAGGATGTGCTAAAGGTCCAGAGCCAGTCAATCGTAAGATTTAAAATTTAAAATAGATATCTTCAATTTCAAAAGATGTCAAACGACAAAATTGTCAGAGTTGTTCAGCACCTTAAGTTTAGAGTTCTATTATAAGAGTACACCCTGCACTGAATTGGCAATATGCATAGGCGTAGGAAGGGGGGAGCGGAGGTGGGCAGTGCCCACCTTAAAAAATGAACTACCCACCTTAGAAAAATCGACATTTAAACTTTTCTGGTTCTACAACCCATCCAAGAAGGAAGATTGAACAACTGTGAATGAAACTTCAGGCACGAAAATTAAAATTTTGCCTACAGTTACAGTTGGTCGTCACATAAAAGCTATTTTCGCCCACCTTAGTTTTCTTTGTGTTTACACATTGCATCATTGCGGGAAGCCTCAACACGTACAAACCTAGTTGAATTAGTCTCAAGCCGAGTTAGCTTGAACCTTGAAGATGAGTAGGTTTTAAGGTTGAAAAAGCGGAATCACCAAATGTCCCTGATCACACGTGAAGAAATTGAAGCATTTTCTGCGATTTGTGATGGTGAGCGGGGTAACTTGCAGAAGATGGAGAGGGATGAAATATTTAAAAATCTTTGAAAATATTCGGTGTAGAAAATTGACGTTCAATTTTGTGTTGCTTTTCCTATCCAATCCAACCAATCAAATCGTGTCTTTCATTATGAAAATACGAAAAACACAAAGAGGAGAACAAAATCTGCAGGATAATTTTCTTCACATCTGAACACTTTCGCTCTTCACGTGTAAGCAAGCACAATGCAAGATATTTGGAGTGCGTTCAGATTTAGTACTACGATGGCTCCATCTAGCAACATATTAAATTACTAGCTGGCCCACCCTATAGCTTTTTAGAAAAACATTTCGGGAACAAATGAACAAAACAAAATTTTAATTATGTGTCTTCGATTAATCGAATTCCAGAAAATCGAGACTCAACTGTATTTTTTTTATTTTGTCAGAAACAAGTGTAAATTCACAAACGCATCGTTGCAGCAATGATGCACAATCATTTCCGCCATACATTCATAAATGCATCAAATTTGCATCACTTTTTGCGTAACATGTTCATTATTGCAAACTTGCATCAAGTGATGCGCAAACTTGAAACAAATTAGAATCAAAAAAATTCTTGATGCGTTGTTGCTGATGCATTTGTATCAGAATCAGCTGCGTTGCGCATCAGCATCGCAAAAAAGCAGTGATGCGGAAACATTTGACGTTAATGAATTTACACCAAATTTCATGATTGATTGATTTCTTTTCCAACTCAATTGATTTTAATTACATAAAACAGGTACCCAGAGTGTGCTTCTGCACCTTTTTGGCAAAACGCAATACCGAATTTACCCCAGCTTGACAAAAACATTCCCAATACCAAAGATTTCCTCAAAAGAATCATCCAAATAGGTCAAGTAATTCTTGAAAATACATTGTGTTGGTCAAAGAGCCGTTTCATCGATGCCTTGTAGGTGGCATTTAGTTTGCACTGATCCAAACAGTACGTCAACAAAGTTTTGAGCAAAGCTTTCACCATCTTTAAATAATTATTGTTCTAGTTTAATTGTCTGACAGTTTCAAAATCGATTATTTCTACTTATTTATAATCATTTCCTATATTAATTTTTTGTTTCGACACAATTTCCCTTTAATTTCATTGTTTTTCTAATATTTCCAAGAAACCGTTAACATTTTTGCAATTAAAAGTAGCCTAGATTACTCCCTGAGTTGTCCACTACATGTATGAAAAGTCCCGTCATAACCTGTTCTGCCGTTTTGAAGGTTTTTTTTTATCAATAGCTTTAAAGATGTTTTTAAATGAATTCAATTGCACTGAGTGCCGAAGTCTAGATTATGAAAAATATGTTCGAATTAAAGAGCTATGAAATAAACCTTGATAATTAAAAAAAACATATTGGAAATTTTCAAATGTATGTACAAACTGCAAAAGGCCGCATTACCGCTTCCGGTTAGTTGCACCAATTGTGAAAGGAGTTTATCGGCAGTGCGACGGATAAAAACTTGGTTGAGAACTTCTTTTACCCAAAACCATTCAATTTTAATATATGTAGATGCATCGTAAAACATTGTTGCAAAGTTGAGCTTGGTAGCACTTCTAATGACAACTGTTAATTTGCTTTACTGTTGTCGTCGTTGTCGGCTTCATTCATAAGATCTCTTTTGAACAAATTCGGGAATTAATTAAATGCCCAAATAAATACATAGTTATTGAGGAATCTTTTGCACCGAAAAATTGTTTAATGATTAGGTTTGGTTTGGACTGGTTGCCCACCTTAGAAAAAATTCCTTCCTACGCCAATGGCAATATGACAGTGTATCCATGGCCTTATAGCCCGGGAGCCGGTGACATCAAAAGTCCCGTCATCGTGGAAATGGACATAATATATATCATTGGAAAGGTAATTTTATGTGCTTTTAGAAAAACGGTATGACAGGCCCTAGCCTGCCGAAAGTATCTGTCATACATGTTTGAACGATGCGACCTCTGTTTTTTTATAAAATTCATTGTGCCTTTGTATGCATGCTATTGATTTCGAAACTACTGAATTGATTGAGCTCAAATTTTCAGGGAATATTTTGTATGAACCTTAAACTATTTTTGCAAAGTTTGGTCAAAATCAGCTCACTGGTTTTTTGAGGAGGGGCAGAAATGCACGCCGGGTACCCAATAAAAATGAAGCATTTTTGAGATAAAACTTTGTTTTTAATTTTATTATTGTTTATTGAAGGGTGAATACTAAAAAAAAAATTGCTTATGACAGCCTACGGACTTCCAAAAATAAGATCAGCCAAAAAAAACCGACCTGATAGTACAGTCAAACCCGCTTATTTTGAATTTTTAGAATCATATTTTTTTATTTATTTTATAACTATCCATAAAAAAGTTCGATTATATAAACAGAAAAATTTTGTGAATGTGTTGGTATTTATGTACATAAAGTTGGAGGTCCGATTAGGTGAGAAAAATATACCTATGTACCTAACTTGACTGATTTTACTTACAAACATGAAAAAATCAAAATTTGTGGGTTAAAACGTTTTTTCTATAAATGTATTATTGTGTATTGAAACGCGATTGAAAATTACTGCCTAAGAAGAAAAAATCCCGAGGTGATGGTACAGTCAAACCCGCTTATTACGATTTTTTTCAAATCAGATTTTTTTATTTATTTTCTAACTGCACATATTCATAAATAAACTTCGATTACATAAGCAAACATGTTTTACGTATATACATAGCTATAAAAGTACATTAAAAGGTTTGGAGTTCACTGAGGTGAAAACATATACCCACATATCTACCTAAGCAAATTTATTTTACTTACAAACTTAAAGGAATCATAATTTGTTCGGTCATTGAACGGTGATTAAAAAATAGTCTTAAATCCTCCCAAAAATATATGCGATTCACCGATTATACAGTCAAACCCGCTTATTTGAAATCCATTCCGTGTTTTTCAGCTCCTTAATTTATACCAAACGATTTTAGAGATAAAAAATAGTGTTACAGTCTCCCGAAATTACATGATTTACCGATTATACAGTCAAACCCCCTTATTTGAAATTGATTCCGTGTTTTTCAACTCCTTAGTTTATACCAATCGATTTTTGAGAATTGAAGAAAAAAAATATACCTATTTTCATAATTTTCAAGATTATATTTTTTTATACTGCCCTACATAGGGTGGTATACAAAAATGAAATCATCTACATAGGGAGTATACATATAAAAATATAATCATGAAAATTATGACAATATATTGCTTTCTTCAGTTCTCAAAAATCGATTGGTATAAACTAAGGAGTTGAATACACGGAATGGATTTCAAATAAGCGGGTTTGACTGTATAATCGGTGAATCGCATATATTTTTGGGAGGATTTAAGACTATTTTTTAATCACCGTTCAATGACCGAACAAATTATGATTCCTTTAAGTTTGTAAGTAAAATAAATTTGCTTAGGTAGATATGTGGGTATATGTTTTCACCTCAGTGAACTCCAAACCTTTTAATGTACTTTTATAGCTATGTATATACGTAAAACATGTTTGCTTATGTAATCGAAGTTTATTTATGAATATGTGCAGTTAGAAAATAAATAAAAAAATCTGATTTGAAAAAAATCGTAATAAGCGGGTTTGACTGTACCATCACCTCGGGATTTTTTCTTCTTAGGCAGTAATTTTCAATCGCGTTTCAATACACAATAATACATTTATAGAAAAAACGTTTTAACCCACAAATTTTGATTTTTTCATGTTTGTAAGTAAAATCAGTCAAGTTAGGTACATAGGTATATTTTTCTCACCTAATCGGACCTCCAACTTTATGTACATAAATACCAACACATTCACAAAATTTTTCTGTTTATATAATCGAACTTTTTTATGGATAGTTATAAAATAAATAAAAAAATATGATTCTAAAAATTCAAAATAAGCGGGTTTGACTGTACTATCAGGTCGGTTTTTTTTTGGCTGATCTTATTTTTGGAAGTCCGTAGGCTGTAATAAGCAATTTTTTTTTTAGTATTCACCCTTCAATAAACAATAATAAAATTAAAAACAAAGTTTTATCTCAAAAATGCTTCATTTTTATTGGGTACCCGGCGTGCATTTCTGCCCCTCCTCGAAAAACCAGTGAGCTGATTTTGACCAAACTTTGCAAAAATAGTTTAAGGTTCATACAAAATATTCCCTGAAAATTTGAGCTCAATCAATTCAGTAGTTTCGAAATCAATAGCATGCATACAAAGGCACAATGAATTTTATAAAAAAACAGAGGTCGCATCGTTCAAACATGTATGACAGATACTTTCGGCAGGCTAGGGCCTGTCATACCGAGTTTTTCTAAAAGCACATAAAATTACCTTTCCAATGATATATATTATGTCCATTTCCGCGATGACGGGACTTTTGATGTCACCGGCTCCCTGCCTATTACCCATTTTTTGTTATTAAACTTTTAAGAATACATTTCGCCTTTGGTTACATCCAACTGAAAACTAGGAGAACAAATGAAGCTATCTAGTGGACACAGTTATGAAAGTAGTCTGAAATCACTTTTAAGGAAAATTGTTGGTATGCAAATCTTAAGTTCATTTAATAAGCATATCAAAATAAAGAAAAATGATTGAAATAGCTTTTTGTCCTACAAATTGGCGTTTCATCCAGCAATCTCACTTGGACTCATCGGGGGGCCTCTGTCAGAAGCAATTTGTAAGTTCAGCTTAACTTAAATGGATTTTTTTACAAAAAATTTTGGATCAAGTTTTATCACTATGCTATTGGTATTTGGTAATATTTTACTCAAAATTCACTCTTCACTTATGAAAAATACCATAGCTATTTTTAAAGTGGCTGTTCAAATTCATTTTGATTATACCAAGATAAATATTTTGTTAATAATTGTTGATGGATGCAATCTTAATTCATCTTTCGGCTTTTTTGGTCACTAGTAGTGGCAATGAAACAAAGTTACATTGATTTCTTCCCAACGTTTCGACAGGGGTTGCTGTCCTCTTCAGAAGATCTTTATTAAACAGTGTAAGACATCAAAAGTAAGAAGATGTATGCATAAATAAAATATTTAAAACAAAAAAAATAAGTGTTAAGCTGAATGACTTACATTATATATATCAAAATATAATTTACAAAACAAAATTAATTAACTAAAAAAACAAAAGAAAACATTACACAATTGTGCTTAAGTTAAATTAAAGCACTTCTGTTGCCGTAGTTAAGTCGAATAATTTGTCATCTTTCGTTTTTTGAGGAAGCACACCCTTGAAATATTTTGAGTGTCCTGTTTTCTGTTCATAGCCTTTTGATTATTCAAAATATATATAGGGCTTCCCAAGATGTGGCATTTTGAATTATGTCTTTCCGTTTGTAGAATTTTGTTACATTCTTCTGAAGAAGGTGGAAAACTTCTTCATGTAAGGGTAGGGGAGGAAGAAAAACAATAACATGTTCCTTTGGTTGGTCATGGCCTGAGCCCTGTCTCTGCATTTATATGCCCATGTATACCTGGAATTGGAAGTGGCAACCCATCTGGCTGTGTTGCCACCTTGGCAACTCTTCTTTAAAAGAAAAGTTAGGTCATGAACTATTAGTATACTAAAGTTCAAGCCTTCAGGTGGAAATGACTGGTATACCCTCATAACCTGCACTAACGCCCCTTCTATGGTTGCCAAAGTCTTTTACTTGGCTGATTTATTTCAGGAATATAAATATGGGTGATTCCGTCCCAACTGTGATTCTTTGTGTCCAGTACTTTTTTTGTTATTTAATGTAAAATGTTCGTATATTTTGTTGATTTTAATTGTGTAAACGGCTTGTTAAAGCGCATTATACTAAGCAATCGAACTTAAAAATTAAGAAAATGAATTTATATAATAACATATAGTAAAATAAAAATTTATTGAACTTTTATCGAACTTTAAGTCCCATCACTATCTTATAAAAATTGTAAATGTTTGAATTTCGCGCCTTGATACCAAGGTTCACCATATTTTATCTTTAACTTTAACATAAATAACTAAAAACCGATGTTACATTAAAGCAAGAAGAATAAAGACAAGTCATTGTTATAAGTCACGTTACACTAGAAAGGTCTTTTTTTTCGATAGTTTTTCTCGTCGTACTGTTGTTTAATTAAATTAATTGAAATAATTCTAAAACGTTGGTTTTACAAACAAAGAAAAAATAAGTTTAACAGAAATAGATTTATTCTTGAAATCAAAATCAAAATTTTTCTATTTCACGATTTGCAAAGTAGCAAGTCGTACATTTTTGGCGCCCATACGTGGAGCAGAATTCTCTGTGAAAAAGAAAAAACTTAATTTAAAGCCTAAAGTGTAACAAACAATTCTAAAAAAGACAACCAAAGACATACATTTATAAGTACACTAAAATCGTCGGTATCGGTTCGGGTCGGTAGTTTCAATAAGTGCATGTTTAAAAAGACAAAAACTGCTAAAAGACATAAAAAAGTGCAGACAATCATACAAAAAATAAATTTAAAAAAAAAAAATCATTAGAACCCAAGAATAAGTGATTCGACTGGAGCAAAGGAGTCACATGACCAAATCATCTCATCTGTACAAGCAGTGCTTAGCAGTCCAAAGGTCACATCAGCAATTCATATTGGACGAATTGCTCAGGGAAGTTAAGTACAAAACTCCCTTCAAGGTATGTTGCCAATATAATTAAGCGAATGTGCGTTCATTTTAACCAAATTGGAAATTGATCGCGGTACAATTAATACTGTATGGATTCATTTAATTCATCGGAAAAATAACATCTTCATAAACGCACCTTCGTTTTAAGGAAATAATTGAGTGCTGTCATTTATTAAAACCTATAAAATCATTATATCAAACTGAATTCAATTAAATTAAATTTTGTGGATCGTTTTAACTTTGCGCCATTTTTACACAATCCACAAAGAGAATCATATATATCCCATTTCGCTCTAACATGCACATAAATTAAAGCTCGTTCGTCACTCGTTCGTCTCGCCGCCCACCGCCTTCCTCGTTTTCTCTCGATCGTTCAATCAAAAAGCTTCTTTGAATATACATATGTACCTATTTATGACGTCATCATTCTCTCGTTTACCTACTTGTTCATGGACATAGCCTTTGAATAGGTTCCACTGTTCGTCGATTCGTACATGATTGCTTTTGCTACCTCTGGAAGACATTAATCTTCGTTGATCAAGTTTATCGTTATCATTGCTCATCCGCATGGTGGATTTCTTTTCGTTCTCAAATTGTTTTTTTTGCATATTGCTTGGACATCAAATTTTATGAGCTTTCATCATAATTCAATCTTCGTATGCATTCACTAGTTCATCTTGAGTTAGTTTTAATAATTGCATTTGGCTAAAATGAAAAATACATACGTAGTTGTGTAGAAGTTTTGGATTTCATATGGATTTGGATTCTGTCAAGCTTTTCCAAAATATCTTTGCGCTGTATTTGGAGCTGGAAGTTTTAGTTA
The DNA here is from genome assembly GCA_963921185.1 of Dasysyrphus tricinctus. Taxonomy (NCBI): domain Eukaryota; kingdom Metazoa; phylum Arthropoda; class Insecta; order Diptera; family Syrphidae; genus Dasysyrphus; species Dasysyrphus tricinctus. The sequence goes on from OY992530.1 coordinate 88,326,395, forward strand.
TTTTTGGATAAATAATTAATAACACATAGTAGATTTATTGGAGGTTTCGTTTCGAACATTTTATACTTGATAGCCATAGGTCATTATCTCGCTAATTGGGCATTTATTGACAGCTATTATACATTTGGAAAAAGTCAAAGTTTCTTAAGGATTCTATTTATAATAAAAACAAAATATTGCAACCATGCCAGTAGATCAAGCTAAATTAGATGAAGTCAAGCAGCAGCGCGCATCCACTAAAGGAAACATAACAAGGATTAAAAATATTGTAGAGAGACCACAGGAGCTCTCTCCTACAGAATTAGAATGTCGGTTAGGAATACTAGAGTCTTATTTAAAGCAAGGATTAGCCTACCAAACCCAAATAGAAAGTTTGCAGCCGACTGATACGGGGCGCAGTGAACTTGAGGAGTTGTACATTACAACGAAAACCAAAATTCTTTCGTTGCTTGGAGATAGAAGACGCCTTAGTTTAGGTGGTGAGCACTCGTTTATGGTGCCAGCTACGGCTCCAACAACACGTTTGCAGCCTTTACGTTTGCCAAGATTTAATGGAAAATATTCCGAGTATAAGAATTTTATGCGATCTTTCGAATATTTAGTTCATGACAGTCCCACTCTCAGTGCTATAGAAAAATATAATCATTTGCTATCATGCTTAAGTGGTAAGGCATTGGACACTGTACATGCTTTACAAGTCACTGAAGAAAACTATCCCAAGGCATTGAAAAGCCTCAAGGATCGTTTTGATAACAACGCGTTGATATTTTCGGAAAATATCTCTTCAATCTTCGAATTTCCCAGAATTACAAAAGTCTCGCCTACAAATCTACGAAGTCTCGTTGACAACATGTCCGCTCTTTACAATTCGCTTACCTCGTTAGGGTCAGAAAAAGATATATGCAATGCAGTTTTAATCTACATCGTAATGTCCAAGGTAGACTCTGAAACTCGGACAAAATGGGATGAAGAGTTAGACTATACCAAGCTTCCTTCTTGGGATGAGTGTACCAAGATGCTTAACAAGCGATGTCAGTTCTTAGAAGCAAAAGAAGGTAGACACATTCAAGCTGAAACTAGTCAAAAATGGCAAAGCAAATCTCGTCAACAAAACTCAAGTCAACAAAAACAAACAAGTTTGACCATCACACAAAAGACTCAAAAAACTCAAAAAGCTTGCGCATTTTGTAATGACAACAGCCACTACATTGCTTCCTGCCACAGTTTTAAAAATCTTTCAGTCATAGAACGTTTTTCAAACGCAAAACGACTTGAGCTATGCATTAATTGCTTAGGAAGAGGACATACTGTTTCCACATGCTCGTCGAAGTATACCTGTCGAATATGTCGCAAACCCCATCATTTTTTACTTCATCGGACGCAAGCTGTAAATAGCCCAGTTGAATCTTCAAAGAACCCCGGAGAAGATGAAGAACCATCGACATCAGCGGCTGTTCATGCTGCATTGGAAGAACATGGAAAATTAAGGCATCAAGTAATCCTAGCTACAGCGTTAGTTTTGGTTAAAGATTCTACAGGGTGTTATCAATTTGGAAGAGTTTTGTTAGATTCAGGTTCTCAAGTAAATATGGTCAATGAGAAGTTTGCAAAATCTTTACAACTTCGCAAAAATAAGAAAATTATCGATATAACTGGGATTGGTGGTTCTAAAACCAATATTAAATATCAAACTCAAACTACTATTCGCTCTCGTTTCAATAATTTTGAGATTTCGTTAGAGTTCTTAATCGCACCTTGCATAACAGGATACCAACCTGATAAGGCATTCCAAACAGTCAATTGGAATATTCCAAAGAACATTGAGCTAGCTGATGAAAACTTCAATAGGCCTTCACAAATTGATATGCTACTTGGAGCTGAAGCATTTTTTGATCTTTTGTCAGTTGGTCAGATAAAACTAGGCAGTGATCTACCAAGTCTGCAGAAAACTTTGCTAGGTTGGATAATATCTGGCAGATATAGTAGTTCACTGGAAGCATACACTAAAGTTTGTTGTTTAAATACTGAAGAAGATTCGTTACATGAATATGTGGAAAAGTTTTGGGAGTTAGAGGAAGTTAATGGTCGTAAGTCAAAGTGGACAGAAGAACAAATTCAATGCGAGTCAGAATTCAATGAAAGTATAGAGGAGTTAGACACTGGTCGTCTTATGGTTAAATTACCATTCAAAAACAACCCTGAATGCTTAGGGGCATCATATGACATAGCGTTTAGAAGGTTTATTTCACTTGAGCGCAGATTATCAAAAAATTTAGAACTCAAAGCTGAATATTCAAAGTTCTTAAAGGAATATGAAGACTTAGGACATATGTCTAATGTGAGAAATCCAGATCTGGAAGTTCCTCATTACTACCTCCCTCATCAATGTGTTTTGAAGCCAGATAGCGTTTCAACAAAGCTAAGAGTCGTATTCGATGCTTCTTGTTGTACGTCGTCACAAATTTCATTAAACAACATCTTAATGGCTGGCCCAACAATTCAAGATGACATTTTTACTCTTTTACTGCGTTTTCGGTGCCATAGATACGTTCTTACAGCAGATATTTCTAAGATGTACAGACAAGTTTTAATACATCCCATGCATAGACACTTTCAGTACATATTATGGAGAGAAAATGACAAAAAGCCCATAGAAACATATCAGTTAAACACAGTAACATATGGCACATCATCAGCACCATTTTTAGCCATTCGGTGTCTTCACTATTTGAGTGATAAATTCAAAGATTCTCATACTATTGGATCCAAGGTTTTGAAATCGGATTTTTATGTTGATGATATGTTGTCAGGAGCCAATGATCTTGAAACCCTGCAGCAGATTAGAGAAGAAGTTTCATTTATATTATCATCTGCCGGATTTGAGCTGGCAAAATGGCATAGTAATGTGGATTCAGTGCCTCAGTCACCAGAGAAAGAACTAAGGTTATCGGAATCAGGTTTAACAAGTACTTTAGGAATCACCTGGAATCCTATTCAAGACAATTTGGTTTTTTCATACAAACCATCAAAAAAATATTCTAAGTTTACAAAGAGAACAATTCTCTCATTATCGTCTTCACTATTTGATCCTATTGGTTTATTGGGTCCAATTATTATAAAAGCCAAAATCATCTTACAAAAACTTTGGATCGAAAAGTTAGATTGGGATGCATCTATACCACAGAGTATAGAAACTGAATGGAAGCAGTTCCTAGTAGATCTTCACTCATTGCAGGATTTCTCTATTCCCAGATTTGTATTATCTGCCAATCAAGTAAAGCTACAAGTTCATGGATTTAGTGATGCATCTCTAAATGCTTACGGTTGCTGCATTTATGTTAGTTCCATTGATTCGTCGAATTCTATTAGAACCAAGTTATTAACTGCCAAATCTAAAGTTTCACCAGCTAAAAAGAAGTGTCTTCCAAGGCTAGAGTTGTGTGGTGCACATTTGTTAGCAAGACTTTGGTCTAAGGTAAAAACTTTGTTTATAGACAGGATTCCCGAGGTATTTTTTTGGACGGATTCAGAAGTAGTACTTCATTGGATTAGAACTCATACGTCAAAGCTACACACGTTTGTCGGAAACCGTGTTGCAGAGATTCAGGAGATAACAGGCATGGAAAGTTGGAGGCATGTGCCAACGCAGGATAATCCGGCAGATATCATATCAAGAGGATGTACAGTTCACGAGTTGAAGGATTCAAATTGGTTTTGTGGTCCGAGGTTCATCTCAAAATCTCAAGATGAATGGCCCCCCCTTTTTAGCAATTTTTCGGTATCTAAAGAGGCAACTCTAGAAATGAATAAAACTGTTTTGCTCGGAAGGAATCAAGAACCGAATCATATTCTCAATGCTCTTGAAAGGTATAGCAAATACAGAAAAATGGTTCGCATTGTTGCATACATGCGTAGGTTTGTAATAGTTTGCAGAGTAAATAAGATAAAAAAGCGAAAAGCAAAAAATTTGCTACTTTCTGTAGAAGAACTAAAATTTCTCGAGTTAGAAGAGGAGAAGGTACGAAATTTATCACTGTCTGTAGACGAGGTGCAGTGTGCAGAAACATTTATAGTGTGGAATATTCAGCAGGAACATTTTGCGGAGGAAATTAACTCAATAAGTAATCAGGAGAGTTTGAGGAGCTCAATGAAATGGCTTAATCCATTTCTTGAGGAGTGTAATGGAGTATCAATCGCTAAAGTAGGAGGCAGGTTGCAGAAAGCAGCAATTCCAGAGGAGCTGAAACACCCCATTCTTCTTCCGAAAGATACTCATGTCGTAAGATGTTTCGTCAGAGACCTGCATTTAGATAATTACCATGCAGGACCAAAAGCACTTTTAGCCCTTATAAGGCAAAAATTCTGGATTATAAACGCAAGGGAAATTGCACGTCTCACGGTGAAAAGATGTACTCCATGTGTCAGATATCGTCCAAAACTTATGGAGGTTTTGGTAATGGGAGACTTACCGGCTGAACGGATAACGGCAGCATCACGTCCATTTCAGAATTGTGGTGTTGATTTTTGTGGACCCTTTTTCACATATCTAAAGATTCGCGGGAAAACACCCTATAAGACATACATAGCCGTTTTTGTGTGTTTTGCTTCGAAAGCAGTTCATCTTGAAGCTGTGTCAGATTTGTCATCTGAAGCGTTTTTAGCAGCTTTAAAAAGATTGATTGGCCGTCGTGGTCTTCCACAGAATATATACTGTGATAATGCCACAAATTTTGTAGGGACTAGGTCCAAGTTAAACGATCTGCAACAATTCTTATTTTCAAATAACACTAAAAATCGTATTGAAAATTTTTGTACTAATCAAAATTTATCTTTTAATTTTATTCCACCCAGGGCTCCTCATTTTGGCGGTCTCTGGGAGTCAGCCGTAAAAATTGCCAAAGGCCACTTATACCGTACCCTTGCGAACGCAAAACTCACGTTCGAGGAGCTCTCAACCGCACTGGTGGAAATCGAAGCGGTGATGAATTCACGTCCTCTAACACCAATGTCATCAGATCCCAGCGATTTAGAAGCCCTGACCCCTGGGCACTTTTTGATTGGTTCGTCATTGAAGGCTATCCCAGAACCTATTGTCGAAGTCGAAAATATATCGTACCTTCAAAGATGGCGGCGTATCCAAGCAGTAAAGTCGCACTTTTGGCAGCGTTGGACATCCGAGTACTTAACCGAGTTGCAATCTCGCTCTAAGTGGGCGAAAGGAAAGCCTAATCTCAACATTGGAGCCATGGTTATTGTACATGAAGACAACACACCCCCCCAACGATGGCTACTTGGTAGAGTTGTCAAGGCCATACAAGGAAAAGATGGATGCGTTCGAGTAGCCGATGTAAAGACGACAAAAGGAATTATTCGTCGTCCAATTCGAAAGCTAGCACTACTTCCTGTTTGAAAGGAGGTTCTTTCAAAGTGAGGGGAATGTTAAAGCGCATTATACTAAGCAATCGAACTTAAAAATTAAGAAAATGAATTTATATAATAACATATAGTAAAATAAAAATTTATTGAACTTTTATCGAACTTTAAGTCCCATCACTATCTTATAAAAATTGTAAATGTTTGAATTTCGCGCCTTGATACCAAGGTTCACCATATTTTATCTTTAACTTTAACATAAATAACTAAAAACCGATGTTACATTAAAGCAAGAAGAATAAAGACAAGTCATTGTTATAAGTCACGTTACACTAGAAACGTCTTTTTTTTCGATAGTTTTTCTCGTCGTACTGTTGTTTAATTAAATTAATTGAAATAATTCTAAAACGTTGGTTTTACAAACAAAGAAAAAATAAGTTTAACAGAAATAGATTTATTCTTGAAATCAAAATCAAAATTTTTCTATTTCACGATTTGCAAAGTAGCAAGTCGTACACGGCTATTTACTACAATCTACATTCGATAACATGACCAAATTTGCTACTTCTTCCACATGGCTTGGAAAAGTGTAGGAAAAAATGTCAGTACCGTGGCAAGTCCCTTCATTGTTTTTCCGATTAATTTTACTTTACTTATTACTTTTTTCTAATGAAATACTTCATTGAATAATAGAAATATTGTCCTTAGATAAGTTTGAGTGCAATACTTGCTTGACAAAATAATGCAAAAATTAAATCAAAATATCTACTAATTGCTAAATAAAATAATCATGAATGAATGTTGCCCGAGGTTTTAGTTTTATTTTTGTATTCAAAAGATTTCCCGCTCAACCGCCATTTTGTTTTAGTTTTAACACGTATGTGTCATTGTTTTCTAAAAGATACACTATTTATGTACCTATAGTTAACAACAGTCATTTTATTTTGTGTACGTTTTTGTACTTTAAGAGTGATATGTTTTCATGCGATGAAAGTATGTCACAAATTTATTTGTCAGTACCGTGGTAGTATTTTTAAGCATGTTATGGCATTTTTTTGGCTGATTATCAAAATTTTGTATTCCTTTTAACGGCAAAAGTTAAAATTGTCCTGGAAATTATTTTTTTCATAAGCTTAGAGAGGTGAGGTTACATAAACCGTCTAAATGTCAGTACCGTGGATGTCAGTATCAGTACAGTGGCATTTAAATACTTTTTGAACTGTAATTAAATATAATTAAATAATTCCTTGCAATAATATTTTTTGTAACCAATTCTCTTTATAAGAACGGTAGCAATACCTTGGACGAGCCAAACAAAAATTATTCCGTGCAATACAAACTTAGTTATAGCCCAGCACAAAGAAAACGGTTTCCATTCAGAAGAACAGACTTCAAAAACGAAAAAGAGAACATTTTTTAAAGAAAAAACGGCAGTAGAAATGTTAACAGGTCAAAACATATAAGACAATCAAGAATCTCAACAAAAATATGGTCAAAAAGAAAGAGAAAAAAAAAAAAAAAAAAAAAGAGTGTCGTTATCGTCTATTCCAGTTTCAGTACATTTCACCATATTTTATGTTTTTTTAAAAGTTGTAGCAAAATGTTTGTACTGATTTGATACTCTGACTAAATGAAGCCAAAAAAAAACGAAACAAAAATTGTTTTCAAGAAGTTTTAATTTTTGAAAATTTTCTAAAAAAAGAATCACAGTTGGCAGAGAATCACCCATATAGAATTTGTAATATAAAAAACCTTCCTTAAACAAAATTGTTTTTAAGTTGAAGATCAAATTTTCCAAAAAAAAGTTCTTGTTTTTTTGCATTTTAATGGAAATTCATACAAATGCAATGCAAGCTGCGAAGAATGAAAAACACTTTTTTTTTGAGAATCTTGATATGCAATAATAATTTGAGTTTTTGAAAATTTTCTTACAAGAAATTTAATATAAATCCGTTGATGAGAAAATTAAATTTTTGCTCTACCCCCTTCGTCGCCCTTTTTTCAGTTACTAATTATGGACAAAACAACGTCAAACTTGCAATATTATTTAATAGTTTTTTTTTAGTCCATAAACAGTCCATTTTTATGTTTTGTTTTCAAATTAAACTCATTTATAAAATATTTTTGGAAAAACTGGATTTGTTTCCTGCAGACATTTTCTTATTCAATTTATTAAACTATCTATAGCAAATTTAAGTTTGAACAAAGTGTTCATATATAAAATGGCAAAATTAGGCCTAGACTCCAAGTTATATACCAAGCATATTGAAAAGTTGCTAGCGTGACCAAGGTGAATTTGTTAACATTTTTTGATTTCTGCATCCTTATGCCATAAAAACATACTTGGTAATAAAAACGCTTGACTATCAATACACTATTGTTCCTTACTAAAAGGTATATTCACAATTTTTTAATTCTAGTTGCTTCTATATTTCTTGGCCCGCTTAAAAATACCAGCTGATCTCTTATATAAAATCTGAAAAAAAGAAACTATATTTAAATGATTTCAAATTGAGCCATACCTATAAACTTTTGAGACCATAAAAACTTTTGAGATATTTGAAATAAAAACTACGGTCACAAAGTAAACAAAAAAATTATTTTCTTACAGATTGTTCCTCCTTGGCATCATAGTGAAGGATCACAACACTTACCAAATATTGTTCATGCACCTCCACATGGTCATGGACATGGCCACGGGCCGGAAATTCTCTACAGTGATCCACCAAAAGTTCATCCATCAGTTTTCTTGCATGGTGGACATGGACATGGTGGAACGAATCATGACGATTATGGAAGTAATGATTGGGTCAGTTCTGGCCCCGGCTTAGGATCAGAGTGAGTTTTTTTATATTTTTTATTTAAACTTTTTGAACTAAACTAAGTGTTCAGTTATTTTTGAAATAAAAGGTAATGGCTTGGGTCTGTAACAATTTCTATGTCAAAATCTTCTAATTATAATCTTTCCTCACAATTAAACTACTTTTTTCTTCATCTTAATGTAAATAAGACTTAGAAAGTAGTACAACATTATTTATAACGCGTTTAAGAACCTATAAAACTTTGCATTCCTGTATCTTCCAATGATCTAGGAGCTTAAATGACGCTTAAGCTTAGCTTTGACCCAGAGATAAATTTAATATATATTGCAACCAATCTTCATCATCATCATCAAGTCTTGTAACCCCGGTTGGGGCATAGGGCACCAACAATTGTAACCAATACAAAAGTAAAATTGTTTTAAAACATGGAAGCTAAAATACAAGTCAAAAATAAAATAGTTTTTCTTATAGTTCTCCTGAAAACTGTCAAAAAAGTAAGTTACGGCTTTTTGTAGTATCAGGAACGACATATATATAAATAAATATTTATGGTTTTTTTGATCAACAGAAGACTAATTCTTATCATTAAATACAATTTGGTTTTGCTCTTCCAATTGCAGCCATTTGTCTATTCTAAAATTTCTAGTAAATTTACGTATACGCCACAGTGTACCATATTTATTAAACAAGCACAGCCTTTTGTATTGAAAAATAATTTAAACAAAAAATATTGTTTCCTTTAATGTCGGCTCTACTATGGGCATGAACCATGCTTGAATTGTAAACAGGTTTGAGAAGAAACCAATGAATCCACAAAAATCCAGGTTCATCAGATACATCATATCGATACAAATCTGATCGCTGATTGGATCAAAGTTTGGATGGTGGGCATCATTCATGCCCAGTAGAGGTAGCATATTTATATGACTCAATGAAGATGATTTTGAAAATAGCTAATTTTCCGAATGAAAAGACGAAAAGATGGCAAAAAGGGCTCCATATCTCTTTTAATAGACGTTTATCTATTCTGCCTTTACTCAAAAAATAATATATTTTTCTTTCTTTTTCTTTCACTCAAAACATAATGAACACTAACACTTATTTGCAGATACATCAGTGACATAAATCGTAGTGCCCAAGTTGATGGAAACTATTTTAAGCCTAAACCTGAAGACGAACATGTGTTACACGCTTGGGGCTTGGGTACCACAAATGATCCAATTCTCCAACAACAATTACAACAACAGCAACAACAGCAACAACAACAACGCCCACCATTACAACATTCCACTAGTCAAAAATTTAACACACATCCCTTCTCAAATGATCCTCAATCTCAGAGGTACCACAGCAAACTTTCATCTTCTACTTAACTATTTACAACTCAATCACTTTCAATTTGCATACGCATAAATGTATTTGTTACATGTTTTAAATAATTTCAGCTTTGTTCAGGGTAAAGTTCGAATACAAGGTCCAGTTTATGTGCCACAGAGAAGTTCCAATGTTGCTCAGCAAGCTACATCACAAACAGCAGCACAAATTGCTGCACAATACGACCCAAACCGGAACAAGCAGATCACGGTAAGTGCGCAGAAAAAAATAAAATGAAACTATTTATGACAGCTCCCAACATCAATTAACATCAACTATACAACTACTCTCAATCTCAAACACGAGAAATGGATGTCAATGAAATTAGCACTCTCACTTAGTTAACTATATAGACAACCCATCAACAAATAAACACTTTCGAAATATTATTTTTTTAATTTTTTCTCATTTATAATTCCAACAAAACAACGATTTAGAAAGCCTCTTTTAACTAAGGCGGTGTGTCATATTTGCATGTTTCAAAAGTGAATAGTAATTTGTCTTTGCTGCCCAACACTAGTTGTTATTGTTAAAGATCATTGATGTAAAAGTGTCAATATTTACTTGTGAGCTCAGATGAGGGAAACGTCATTAATTCTGAGCCTTAACCCTCATAAAAGTAACGACTCATGCTGTATTTTAGCCTCTGGAGCTTAACGAACTTGACTTGACTTTTGTTTGCAGTTTATAGAGTTGTCTGCATAGTGCGTGTGTGGTATTATGCCTATTCGTTATAATATTTAACATAGGTAGTGGTACCAAGTTCATCTTCGTACTCTATACGTTAAGTATAGACTTTGGCTTTGAAAGTTATGAATAATTGCTAAGCAACCATCGCCTGTAACTTCAGTGAATAGATACCTAAAGTAAACAGAATAGATAGTGCAAAGTTATACAAAAGATTTGTTTGATTCGGAATTAAGGGCTTTTCTATTTGAGTTTAAATCTCTTTTATTTATTATTGATTTTTGTTGGAAAAAAAAAGCTTTTACTATAGACCATCATAGTATTATGGAGGGAAATTGTCTGGTAAAAAGTTATGCAGACACAGTATTTTGTGTTTTAAATAAGAATTCAAATGGAAAAAATATTGTAGTATCTTAAGATGTAAATGAATAAGAAAATAGGGTGCTCAAAACTTTTTTAAAATAAGGACCACCCTAATATATAAACAAAAAGATATTTATATATATATTTGTATACTCTGTACATTAATGCATCATGTATCCATCACATACATTTTTGCAGATAAAATGTATGTACTGAGCACTTTTTGAAATCTGTACTAGCTACATAAACTTATTTGTTGTCCTGTTAACAAATACAATAATCTATATGAACTCATTATAACGTTCATACGTTGGTTAAATTGTAGCCAGTAAAGAATTCTAAAGACTTACAGCAAAATTATGTAGCGCATACATAGACACTATTCTCATAAAACTATGTTGTTAATAACTTTTATAATGGGTGCATTATATTTATGAATTGTTTTTATTTTATTATCGCTGTTTATGGTTCAGCTGATCTCTTCTTTGGTCTTAAGGTATCAACATAAATATGTACATAATATGTATTCGAGAAATGTCAACTTTTACTTGGATTTGAACTCGTATTGCATCACCTACTGCAACAATTAACTAATACAAAAAACTAGTTAAAGAAATTAATGAGTTAAAATTTAAGGTTCCTACACCATGCTGTCGCCAAAATACCTTGTTTAAGCAAGACATGTAATCAGTACATATTTAAATGAATCAATAAGCATTACTTATATTCAATACATAGCTCGAGCTGACGTCAAAGCCAAAGCTTATAAAATTCGTAAAATGTTTGTCAATCTTACAAACACAAATTGTCCGTAAATGAATTCTTTTAATTACTTACTAACTTTCTTGTAAAGATCATCATTACTTATTTACTGGTATCTTGCTGATCCATAGTTATGAATTTAGTAGGAATTTACATTGTACATATCGTCTCTGTATTCACTTCATGAATTTTGTTAACAAATTGAGCAGATTTTTAAGAATTGACTCAGTATAATATTGCTTGTAGTTGTAGTATAAGGACACACATAACTTAATGCTATAATTACATTTTTCATTGTAGCTGATCTATGTTAGCTTTCTGCCCGAACATTTTTGTTTGTAAGGCTGTAGAGACGCAAGTAAAATGAACTGACTTTTTTCTGTCAAAAATAATCACTTGATTTAGTTGGTGTCTAATTTTAAAATTATGAATATAGGAAACACCATGCAGCGTACTTTATAAATATAAAAAAAAAAATTCAAGATTACCTCGCCAAGGAAAAATGACGCAAACCTCAAGTGAGACCGTGAGTGCAAAAGTGGTGTAACCCATTTTTTGGGCAAAATAGAAGAACAATTTTGAGCTAGTAAAATAAGACCATGGCAGGAATTTGCAGTTTTTTTTGCATTTTGTATGCATTTCTATTCTAGATTTTGCAGTTCACCAAATAGTGGGTAAAACTGACTATACTACTAACTTCACTGTGAAGTTAGCAGTACATGTCCTTTTCTCAGCAACCAGGCTAGCTATTAATCTGAAATGAGGCTCTGAATTTGCAGTTTAATTTGCGTTTCAAGAAAACGATCACCCAAAATTTTTAAGTCCTCACATAAAAAAATTTCATACTGTACTGCTAACTTCACAGAGAAGTTAGCAAAAAAGTCCTTCTCCCAGCAACGATGTTTGCTAGAAATTGGCAGTAAGGCTCCATATTTGCAGCTAAATTTGCATTTCAAGAAAAATTAAGTTCCAAATTTTGATGTCCTTATTTGAAAAAAAAAATGGAATAAATTAATTTGTCACTGTTAACGTCACAGTGAAATTTGCAGTACATATTATAGAAAAGGATATGTACCTACTGCTAACTTGACAGTGACGTTAATAGTGCAAAATGAGTTTTTCGATTTTATTTGGCCAATTTGGACTTCAAAATTTGAACTGAGTTTTTTTCTTGAAGTGCATGAAAAACGGAAAATTCGGGACCTATCTGCAATTTTCTAGCTGGCTCAGTTGCTGTGAAAAGGACATTTACTACTGACTTCACATTGAAATTAGCACTGCGAAGTCAATTTTTCGATTATTTTTCGGAGTTTAAATTTTAACTGAGTATTTTCTTGAAGTAAATGAAAAACTGCAAATATCAGACCAAGCTGCAATTTTCTAGGTAGCTTAGTTGCTTAGAAAAGGATATGTAATAGGGTATACGTATGGCGAAAAAAATACTGTTCAGATTTAAAATCTAATACCTGCCAAAGGTTACATTAGAATTGATTCAAAATAGCTTTTTATGGCATTAAGTTATACAAATTGGCATTTCGTCCGGTTTACTCATCTTCTAATCTTGTTGGATATAGCTTACAGTGGTTTTTTACTAAAGAAATCCATGTAAGTTGAACTGAACTTAATACAAATTGCGTATGACAAAGCCCTCACTATGTCACTGATGGGTCCAAGTGAGTAAGCTGGACGAAACGCCAATTTGTAGGACTTAAGGTCATGAAAAGCTATTTTGAATCAATAATTCAACAAGTCCAATTCTTACTAACTGCTTACTCTTCTACTTGGCTGATTTATTTCAGTAGTATATAGATTCAATTCAATTCAATTTCTTTTATTGAACACAATATATACAATCTGGCTTATAACTAACATGATACTATGATAAATTAACATTTGTTGGCATATAGGGGGCCTGACGTTATACAATGTCTTAAGTTTAACAAATTATAGATATATATAAATTACATGTCAAAAAATTTAAATTAAAAGTCGGCTGACTTAATCAACCTCAGGGTGTTCATTCCCGGTTGTCAATGAAGTAGTATATAGAATTTGTACTATAAAAAAAAACCTTTTATAGTTGCATTAGAATCTTAGAATACGAATATGTGAAAAAAGTTTGAAATAAAATGGTTTTTTGGCTCGCTCAACAACTAGGTTTATTTTCGAAAACTGTGTTTTTAGTACTTTTTCTGTCTATTGCTCGAATATGGTTGGAGTTAATCTGAGCTGTTTTAACTAATTTAAATAATTTTGTATAAAGTGTACAAACAATTTCAAAGAAACAAATTTAAGGCCATACAAATTTGAATGAAAAAATCGAAATCACTCATAATTGTATTTTTATATACAAAATTGTAAGAGCGACAAATATTAATAATTTTTTTTAAATCAATTTTGACTTATCAAAGCCAAATTTTATAGGCTAGTTTTATGTCACTGAAAAGGAAAATGACACTGCAATTTTTTTTGTAAATAAGCTTTTTCAAGATATCCATAAACTAAAAAAGCATTAAAAAACGTTTTTTCCCCATATTTGAGGGTATGCAACATATTTTTTTTTTTCAAAAACTTCTTCCGGAATCTGAAACTCCTATTTCCCTTTTCTCGAATATAGCAAACAAACGTTTTTTGGTGTTCTTTTCAAGCTTGTTTAACGAGCCAATGCCAATAACTTAAACGAAAATTCCAAACGAAGAATTTAATTTTAATATGTAATGCAACTTTTGAAAGGTACTAGATGTGAAAATTTCAAAGTTGAAATAAATGACACACCCTAATATGTAATGCTAACTTCACAGTGGAGCTAACATTGCAAAATAAATTTTTAGATTTCTTGTCAAATTTGGACTTAAAAATTTGAGCTTAGTTTTTTTTATTGAAGTGCATAAAAAACTGCAAATTTGGAGCTTCATTGCAAATTTCTAGCTAGCTCCTTTACTGAGTGAATGATATGTACTGATAACTTCACTGTGAAGTTAACAGTGAAAAATTAAATTATTTGATTGCTTTTTTTTTTTTTTTTCTTGAAATGCAAATAAAACTGCAAATTCAGAGCCTCAATTCAGATTCCTAGCTATGTAGCCCGGTTGCTGAGAAAAGGATATGTACTGCTAACTTCACAGTGAAATTATGTAGCCCAGTACAGTCGGTTACACCTTCTATTTGGTGAATAAAATAAAATTATAGTAAAATAAGATAAAATAAAATAAAATAAAATAAAATAAAATAAAATAAAATAAAATAAAATAAAATAAAATAAAATAAAATAAAATAAAACAAAATAAAATAAAATAAAATAAAAGATATTTGACTTTAAAAAAACGTATAGCATAGCATTGAATTTTTTTAAAGTCAAATATCTTTTATTTTATTTTATTTTATTTTATTTTATTTTATTTTATTTTATTTTATTTTATTTTATTTTATTTTATTTTATCTTATTTTACTATAATTTTATTTTATTCACCAAATAGAAGGTGTAACCGACTGTACTGGGCTACATAATTTCACTGTGAAGTTAGCAGTACATATCCTTTTTTCAGCAACCGGGTTTTCCCGTTGTTTTTTATGATTTTTTTCAGTTTGAAGATATTTTTTTAGAAAATTGCCCGCCGTGGCTTAAACCCTCCCATATGGTGTTTTCTTCTCTGTGTTTCAAAATGCATAAACGTGTAGGTTGTTTATGCATTTTGAACAAACCCCTTAAGTGAATCCCCTTATCCGATTATTCACCAAAATGTTCAATAAACTCTTGTAACTATAATCTTGGCTACTGTGACACTGCTAACTGCTTGACGCTTTGTGGCTTCTGTGCTGCAATGATCACGGTTAGTTTACCACTTTCTATTGAAACTGTACAAATATGCAGCTAATACGCATAATAAGCGTCTATGATGGGACGTTTTTTTTTGAAGAAGAAGTAAGTCAAAATCGCCTTCTAACAATATTGTAGTGATTAGATTTGTCTTTATTTGAATCCATTTTACAGAAGCTCTTATAAATATTGTTACTTTTCCTACAACTTACCGATTTCAGTTATTCTTTGATGATCAAATAATGAGAATGTGTAATCCCTGTTTCTAAAGAAAATAGTTTAATAATTACCATCATCACCTTATTCACCTTCATTCAAAAGCCATTACAACATACGGAGGTGATGTGAGAATTTATCTCCTTGAACTGTATGTAACCTTCACGAACATCGGTTTTGATTCATTAAATAAGTAAGACCGAAAGTGAACTTCTAACTCTATAGGACCTTGAAATTAAGTTGAGACTATAAAGAGTCTACAAAACAATTTATTATAAAAGTCAATGTACCTACATACTTACTTAGAACAAAGAGAAAGAAGATGCAAAATTGCATAGATTATACCTACCCATAACTACTAACTGACTTCGTTTTGTACGTGTTTATCTGTTTACCCATTGTGTTCATCAGCCATATTATAATTTCACATCTAGATAACGACATAACATTTGTAGTACCTATAATACCTACCCATCAGCCAGCCAAAGTCATATCTGTTATTAACAACTCCTCTCTGACGAACCACCCAAGCAAACCACAAAACCAGCGAAAGTGTGTCAGTTAAACGCGTGCAGTTTCTCGCATATAAAGTGTGGTGTAGTTGGAGGAACTTGAAAATAGCAAAAACATTCACTTTATCCTCCAGTAGGTTATGCGACTGGGAATAGGGTTCGGAACTTTATATAAATTATTGTATTCCAAAGAAGATGATTGAATTTGTGGCACTAAGGAAAAACTTTATATGTCATCAAAATCAAAATCGAAAAACCCATTGGTTTGGTACCATTTAAGAGAAGAATTAAGAATTTTGAAAAAAATTCTCTGCAGGAAAATGAGTGGAACTCTTAAGTATTTAAATTATTGTTATGAAATTCGATTTGCATTAAACATTGGAAATCGTTTCCTAATTTGTCTTAGTACTTTAATGAACTCTTTTATTTCATGGTTGTCAAGGCTATTTCGATATTTTTGGAAAATTTCATGAGTGTAAGAACTTTTTCTGATTGCTTTGGATTGCACATGAATCTCCTTCTGAAAAAAAAACACCCTTTCACCTGAAATATTTTTGGAGTCTTTTAATTCTTCGTTTTGATGATTAATGAAACAATTCTAATTTGTATTCATTTGCCATTATCCGTAAAAGGGCAATGTTGGGAGGATGAAATTCTGCATCGATACGAACATTGAAAGTTTATGATTTAATTTTTCTTAGATTTTCCGTAAATTTTACCACAACCTTGAATTTATAAATCAAAAACAATTTTGACTACAATTGAATTCAAGTCCGGACCCAGACAGGCATCAAAATGCATATCTCAGACGTTGATAATCATCATGATTGTTTCTTTTTCTTTTTTATTTGTACGCACAAAACTTAGTTTGTAAATTGAAATTGAAGTGCAAGTTCACTGAGACGTAACAAACGAAGAGTAATTTAGCGAAAACCTCACTAAAGCTGCATGCTTAAGAGTCTGTTTTTTGACTGACAAAATAATATTCATCAAATTAATTATAGTTTTGCAAAATGAATTAATAATTAAGTGTTTGTTAAAGTTGTGTATGTCCAAAATAAATCTATTGTTTTTATTTGAATATTTTTATAATTACATCTAATTATTATTTGCACCGCAAAATGTGGGCTTAAAGTACTATTTTAAGTTTTTTTAGAATGTTAACTTTCATAAATCTTTTAAAATAAACAAATATAATAAGAACTATATTTGTCGTTGTGTCTCAAAAAATAAAAAATAATAAAAATAAAGAACATTTATAAAAATTAAACATAAAATTTGAATTTAAAAAATAAAACAATACTCATTTTAATTTTAATTTATCGCGTTTCGGATGTATGCATCCATCTTTTGGGTTATACTTATGGTGACTCAAAAGTCACCCAAAAACGCCTTAAGATTGATGTATAAATCCAATACGCGTCACTTAGAAATGTGCAAACTTCAAAAATTCATTCCACTAAAAATAAAAGTTAAACAAAACATTTAAAAAAATACGGGTCAAATTTTTTAAAATTATGTTTCTAAAAATATATAAAATATTTTTTATAGAGTATCATTTTGATTTTTGGAGAATTATTTCTGAAACCTCTATTTTGCAATTCTCGACTTTCAAATGTCCATATCTCGATTTGCAATTTTTAAATTTTCTTACATATGTGATGATTTTCTTGTATTTCAATAATCTACCGATCGCAAAAAAAAAACTTTCCATCATTTTTCTTTTGGAAAATAGTTTCTAGACTTTTCTCTTTGTTGACCCTTATTTACCCTATTGAAATTTTGAATTTCACAAAATCAGGATTTGGGGTGGGTGCGAGGTTGGGTACATCCAAAGTTTCTTTTGCATTTATAGAATTTGGATTTAAAGAAACTTTAAATTTATCGTATATATCCAACAATAATTGTAGCTGTTAGCGTGTATTTTGAGATCTTTAAATAGAAAAGTATTTTAAGGCAGAGTATGATTATACTTTAAGTGTGGGCTTGAATACCAAATCCCAAAGCAGAGGTCAAAAATAAAACTCAACCTTTTGAAAAGTCTTTAAAGTTTCACTTGCATGTCGAGATTTTTAAAAATGGTCACTTAATAACCATTTAACTAAAAAAGAACTTTTTTCGGGGTCTCTCAGTGCGAAACTTTTATTTTGATTTTTTTAAGGTTTCGGTTAACCACTGACCACTTATCGCAGAGAAAAAAAAAATAAATCTCATTTGGTGATTTTTATTTTGTTTTGTTGATTTAAAAGCTCTGTTTTTGGAATTTCAAAGAATTTATTGGTCATTCATTGTTTAATACTCTTCAATTAAAGTTTAGTGGAAGTGCTGATCGTAATTGAATCTTTTTGGTCTTTGACCTGCCACGCGTCTATGAGGGTTGTAGTAAAAATCTGTCACCTTGAAATCGCGCAAGTCGAAATACAACGTCACCGACGATGAAGAAAAAATAACGACAACGACGATTGCACGATGGTGATAGTGACGATTTCTTGTATAATAGTTTTATGTATTGTTGTTCCATGGCATACGCCTCACCACGGCCGTTGTTGTTTTTCCATTTGTAGCCATGGTGTTCATATCTTCTCGCCGTATGCATTTAAGTACACGTAAATGAGGTTATCTTGCTTATGGTTATAATTTCATATCGTTATGGTCTTATTTAACAATTTGCTTAAAGAGATCTTTTAAGGTCAGTCAACAGTTTTCTTGAACGATTGTCCATTGGCTGGCCAACGGGTTCTCATCTGGATTTGCATTCCTTCTTTGGGGCCTCTGTGCCACTCACGCAACTCCATTGACCAACTAAGGGTAAGTATGTTCAGTCGGCAGTAAGGTGTCAATTGTCATTGTTACCAATTTTCTTTTGCCAGTCAGGCACCGTTGTAAGACGTGAACAATGACAAAAACCACGTGTAAATGTCACGGCATGACTATAGTGAGACTATTGCGAGAAATTCACGATACTGGTAGCCGTGTAAATGAAACATAAAACCACATTTGGAATTTTTAACCACGGTTTAAGCTTATTGTTTTGGAGAGACTATAGCGAGACCAAAGCGAGATGATGGAAAAACATTCTAAATGACAAAAACCACGTGTAAATATCATTGTGAGACCAAAGTGAGACCATAGCGAGAAAACATAGACACAGATAGCCATGTAAACGGACCAGGCGAGACGAAAGCGAGAAACACAATGACTATGAAACATAAAACCATGTTTGGAATTTTTAACCACGTTTTAAGCTTATTGTACCCTTTTTTAAAAAAAGACATTCTGAAAAAAAAAGTTTTGGCGAGCCTATAGCGAGACCAAATCGAGATGATGGAAAAACATTCTAAATGCCTAAAAGCACGTGTAAATATCACGGCGAGACCAAACCGAGACCATAGCGAAAAAACACACAAGATTAACACAATGACCGCAATGAAAGCCTCGTTAAGACGGAATCTGAGGCGTCGTTATCGTAATACCTCTTCTTTTATAAATGTTGTTGACGATTTGAGTCTACTGAATTCTGCATTATCTGAAATATTTCAAACAACACAGATTTTACATCTACTTTTTCTTAGAGAGAAAATACCATTTTTGATTTATTTTCCATGGAAACAGTTTTAAGTTGATCGTTTCCCTTTATTTTTTAGAAAAAAGTCAACAGATAAGAGTTATTCTGGAAGTTAAATGATGAATCTCACCAAAAGACCTAAAAAATCAAATTTTAAAAATAAATCTCAGACCGAGACCAAAATGAAATTTGACGAATTAAATATCTCTCAGTGAGAAATCAATTGAAAATAAAGAACAACTGTTATTTTCAATCTCTGTCCAAAAGGCAATAACACCCGCGGTTCCTATTTGTTTACTTTTGTGGGTCTTATTGCCATTTCAAAATGGAAAAAAACCCCGTGGGTGTTTTTTCCTTTTATTTTGGGTGTTATTGCACTGCACCTACCTTGACACTAGTATACACTGTTTATGCTTAAGAAATAGCCAATACAAAAGTGATACAACTTGATACTCATAAATTAAAAATTTCATACTTCATTTTATTCTGCAGTAGGTACACTAATGTAAAAACCAAATTGGTAGCACTGGTCAACATTATTTTTGTAATAGAAACCAAACTCTAGTTTTCCGCAATTGTTCGATGTCTTTGAATTCGAATCCGAACTCGGAATTGCTGCATCACGTCAGGTTTTTAAAAAGTTCTAACCAAAATATGGAAAATCCCATTTCGTTCGCTACACTGGGGCTATATTTTTACACATTGAAATATTTTTCCTCAAAAAAAATATAATATTTTAAAAACCTGACCTGATGGAACAATTCTGAGCTCAGATTCAAATTCGATGAGGCACCAAAAACCTTTGGAAAAGTTGGCCTTGATTCCAGTGACAGAAAAAAGTTGACCATTAGCAGATTATTTGGAAAAGTCTTTATTCTTTTTTGGCCCAGAAATAATCGTAGAAACTGAGTGCGGAAGCGGATATCTGATATATTATTTTGTTCGTGTTTTTTTCTGTTATTCTGTTTTTTTTTTCAGTACAACATGCCTCTGTGTTTTTTTGCTTTTATTTTGTTTTGTATTTATTTTTGCAACAACTGATGAAAATCTCAGTCAGTGAGAGTGTCACTGTGTTTTGTTTTCGTTAGAATTTCGTTATCATAATATTGGAGATCACAGGGAAATTTCGTTTCGCATCAACTGTACTCTGCAACAATATTATAACCAATATTAAATTCATATTATGTATTGCCGCATTTATAAAAAAAAAACACTCAATTCATTGAACATTTTCAATTAAGATTAAATCAATCATATTGCTGTGATGTTATTTTAACGCTTAATCAATCCAGCCAACTATATACTCAAAGAAAAATATTTTAATTCAAATAAATCGAATTAAAATTTAACATTTCTTCCTTTTCAGCCGGAATTATCTGCTCAAGTCAAGGAAGCATTACGAATCGAAGCAGAAAAACGAATTATTTCACAACAACAAGAGATACTTGGTAAACAACCTTTTATCCAAGGTGGACCTGTAAGTACCTACCTATAATACAATCATAATAATAATTTATTATGCACATTCAGCAAAATTAACATTTTTCCATTGCCAGCCAATTATGCCAAAGAACTACGACGAATTTTACACCCCAATTCTGGAAAAAATTGACAAAATTCTCGGCACTCTAGGATTCGTTGATAATCACTGCAAGGAGCGCCTCACCTGCAGCATGTACAAGAATCCAACACGTTTCAGTCCACATAGTAATTTTCTGTCAGCAGAGCTGAGTCGGTAAGTAGTGGTTTCACCCCAAACAATTTTATTGACCTTCCTCCATCAGCTGCTGCTGTTATTGAAGGAACAAAAAAAAAAAATACCTTCATGAGGTAATCAGGAAGTCTTGGTTGGGTAAACGAATCGTGATGAAGCCCCAAGGTCAAATAATGGAATAAATGAAAATTATTTGTTCGTGCAGGAATGAATGAATGCTTTAGAATTTTTTTTTCTGAATGAATTTTACTAACAACGCAATGCAGAATATTTAACAGGTGGAAATTTTTTTGAGAAACATAAACTTTATAGGGAATAAATATTTGTCCACTAAGTTCGTGACTGTCTTCTTTATACACGCAGTGTGTTTTTACACAAAAATATTGAATGGTAAAAAAGGTTTAAGATTATTCGTGATACATAATTTCAGTCGATGTTATTCAATTGGAAATTATATTTTAACTCAGTGGTTAGCGGACTTTAAAAATGTTTAAAAAGGAAAAAAGGAGCTTTTGCATATGCATGAACGATTGGAATTTTTAAGTGAAAGATGGTTTTAACGTTTATCACGACTCTTATTCATTTAAATAAATAGTATTTGAGAATTTTGTATATAACACATATTTTCCTACACTTAAGTTAAGTATATAACTATATTTTATGTGTAGGGGTACTTGGGGACTTAAGACCTATTAGCCTATCATCATTTCTTCTAAAAACTTTTGAACGACTGATTGATATCCAACTATGATCAAGCATAGATACGAAACTACTGTCTACAGCTCAACATGCTTATTGCAAAGGGAAGTCAATGGAAACGGCTCTTCACACACTAGTATGTACCTGAACCATCGAATATTCCTTCCATAATAAAGTGTATACAATGGTTTCCTTCCTAGATATAGAAGGGGCTCTTAATAATGTGCGTGAAGTTAGCACTGCCATTTTGGATTTTCAAAAAAAAAAATAGGTTGTGTTGTAATGTGCTCAACTTGTGCTGGCATGTGCCGTAAATATTTTTGAAAAATTCGCAAATTTTACGAATGAAATTTTTGCGAAATTTCAAAATTTCTTAAAAAAAAGTTGTGCTGCATTGTGCCCAAAAAACGATACTAAGAACCAAAAAGAAAAAAATAAGAATTCGCATAATTGCATTTATTATGGCCAAAACTAAACTTTGCGAAGGGCTGTAGCCCCGTAAAATTAGCAAATTTGTAAATTTTTTTAAAATATTCACGGCACAAGGCAGCACAAGTTGAGCACAATACAGCACAACTTTTATTTTTTTGAAAATCGGAAATGGCGGTGCTAACTTCACGCTACAGCCCAACTTTTCTTTTTTCGAAAATTTAAAATGGCGGTGCTAACTTCACGCACATCTCTGAATAACGTCGCCACATCTGCAGACTGCAGTCGCATCAGTACAAGCAGGGTTGTCAATTATTTAAAACTGGGCGGCTTCTCAGCAAGGAGATCTGTCAGTAGAGGTACACCGCAAGGCGGGATTCTTTCTCCCCTTCCTTGGAACTTGGTAGTTAATGTGCTGCTGAATTGCCTAGAGAAGTGGAGAGCCTCAGAGTGATTGCCTATGCGGATGACGTGGCTAAAGCAGTATCAGGAAAGCATCCTTACACTTTAATAGATCTTCTACAAAACGCTCTAAACAAGCTAACACAATGGGCCAATCGGTGTGGACTTGGAGTTGACCACCATAAAACAGATCTTGTCCTCTTCTCTAGGAAATGCAAAATTCCGCAAATAGACCCCCCTTTTATTAAAGGTGTTCCACTAACATTCTCAGACGTGGCTCAATACTTGGGTCTCATTTTAGATAATAAATCAAGCTGGAAACCTAACATTCAAGGAAGAGTGAAAAAAGCTCCAAAAGTTCCAAATTTCAAAATTTCAAAAAAAGCCCTGTGCAAGCTAGGAACTAAGTAAAGTTTGTGTCTAAAATGTCATAAAATATGTGCTTGAATGTGTACTTACACATGAGATTGATTTCAATATATATTTAAACCAAATTTAGAAAATGAAGTCAAAAATTTTGCTCAATACTCTTTTGAGAACGGCTAATCATTCCAAAAAAAAATAGATTGAAACTTATTTTTAGACCTAGTCTGATCGAGTCTTAAGTAAATAAACTTAAGCGAGTTGCCAAATTAATTTTGGACCAAATTGTCGAAGACTCAAAGTAATATAAAATTATCTAAAATAATTATTTAAAAATTATTGCTATATTTATGGATGTATTATTTGAATGTGACGTCAGACTTTAGATTCTGACATTCGAAAGTTTTGAAAAAACCGTTATTTTTCAAATAATATCAATTTATCTTACAATTAATTCAATTTTTTGACTTGTTACATAAGTTGGAGCGTTTTTAGTAAATTTTTTCAAATCACTGGTGTTCACACTAAGCTGTTCTCAAGTAGAGTAACATCAAGCGGACGGAGACCAAATGTCAACCGCACTTCTTTGGATAATTTGGATTCGTGCAAGCCACCTGTCTTTCTGGGTAATTGGATACATTTTAACACATACATCCCATCTGTTGTATTGTGGGATAGTGGTTTGCTCTTCCACTTTAAGCGAAAGTTACGTTGATTATCTTGTTTCTTCAAGATAGGATACTAATGGCTGATGGACCATTGTTTTCCTACTCTCTTCCAATATATTGAAGAGAACACCTGCAGAAAAGAAGGTATAGAACGACTGGAATAAGGATTTTGGAATTTGAAAAGAACAGTTTTTGTCGCGGTAAATTTTATCGTGACAGTGTATTCACATGTTTTGTCTTAGAAGCTTAGTCAGTGTGTGCGTCGAGCTGGAACCTAAACCCTAAACAGATTGACCTCAAATTTGGAACAGAGCATTTTTATGTATTCCCTAGAGCAGCGGTTCCCAAACTTTTTAAGTTGTGGAACCCTAAACAAATCCCAAATATATTTCGGAACCCCATCCTGACACTAGCAAGAAATGAGAAACAATACTTCAAAATCAGTTTTTATTTAGTGTGAAGAATTTATCTATTTCATTGTTTGATTCATAATTGTTTTTAAATTAACTTCTATGTCCGAAAGTTGTATTCGCATATCTGGGGCAGCGTCCAGCCTCGATCTGTATTTAGTTTTTGTGTAAGTATACGCTGAAAAGCCCATACTTCACAGTGGTATGTTGTAACAAAAGGAAGCAGATTTAATATAGCTTTCTTGGCAAGTCCAGGGAATTCATTCTTAATACCAATCCAAAATTCTTTTGATGATAGAGAATTAAATACAAATTTTGATGAAGAGGAGCTCTGCAGATCTATCAGGGATTCTTATTCCTGTATACTCAGGATCATAGGCTTGATGGTTTTCATTAGAAATGGATTTTGTACCCACTCGATGTCAGTATTTGTATCTGGAAAGTAATCCAGCATGGATCTTTCGAGACTAACCAAATGCGGAGAGCAATTACATTGCTAATATCTGCTCTGAGTTTAAGCCTGTTTTCTTGCAAGGATTCATGTAAAACTGGAAAACACTCAAAATTGTTCTTTTGTACACATGAGATAGTCCAGTCAAATTGTATTTTTACCATGCAAATTGCGGGGTAATTTTTATTTGTTCCCTCCTTAATGTTTTCAGGGGTGCTGAATCCGAATCTGAGGTTTAACAACAAAATTTCGTGACGCAACATGAAAAAAAAATGCAAAAATGCATTTCTTGGGAGTTTTTCACTAATGGCTCAAAAACTACCAACTATTCGAAAAATACATCCAGCTACCATTGAAAGCATACCACACAATTTTCAATAAATCCCTATTTAAGGTTTTTTTTTTTGTAACATGATTCAAGATAGACTTTTCTGATGGTTTTTTAGTGCTGAGTTCGAATCTGGACTTGAAATTGCTCTATCACGTCACGTTTTTGAGATATTCAAATCTAAAAATTAAAATGAAATGCTTTTTTATACAAATTTGGGGATTTTTTTTTTGTCGAGGAAATTTTTTTCGAAAAAATGTTTATGAACATTCTGAAGTATGAACATTTTACTTCAAAATTCTTTTTGAATCTTTCAAATACCTCCATTCGTCTTCGAGAAATCGTTGGTTTTCGTTTTACTACCTAATTCGAAAAAATCCCACATTTTGCCCTTTTGAGCACAAATTGACTGGATTTTTCGAACTAGGTAGTAAGACGAAAACCAACGATTTCTCGAAGACGAATGAAGATATTTTAAAGATTCAAAAATAATTTTGAAGTAAAATATTCATACTTCAGCAGAGTGACCATAAACATTTTTAGAAAAAATTACCTCGATAAAAAAAGTCCCCAAATTTGTATAAAAAATGCCCTAATTTTTAATTTTTAAATTTGAATATCTCAAAAACGTGACGTAATAGAGCAATTTCAAGGCCAGATTCGAACTCAGCGCGCCAAAGACCATCAGAAAAGTATATTTTGGTTCATGTTACAGACAAAAATTCAAATTTTGTCACACAAAGTAATTGAGTCCAAATGGGTTGTCGTAGAAAAAAGCCTTGAATAGATTATTATTGGAAATTGTGTATACTTTCAATGGTTGCTTGATGTAATTTTCGAATAGTTGTTAGTTTTCTAGTTTTCGAGCCATTCGTGAAAAACTCCCAAGAAATGCATTTTCCATCATTTTTTGCGTTTTTTTCCATGTTGTGTCACGAAATTTTGTTGGCAAATGTCAGATTCGGATTCAGCACCCCCGAAAACATATAGGAAGGAAAAAATCAAAACTACCCCACAATTTGTTCGCAAAGAGCCTTTTTGAGCACAAATTAAATGGACTAAGAGCCAGAAATTAATTTTTCTTTTCAAAGAAAACTGAACTGTAGCAGTTTCGTTGATCTTCTCGAAAATGTCTGCAAGATAGGCTAATTTCGTAATCCATTGCTCATCATGCAATACATCAAATTGAAGACATATTTTTTTAAGAAGAGTTTGAACACATTCAACTCATCACGAAGTTGAAATAACCTTGATAAAGCTTTCCCTCTGGAAAGCCATCGGATTTCAGTATGAAGAAGAAGCGATTCTTACTGACTGCCCATATCTTTACACACTAATTTAAACAATCTCGATTGGAGAGGACGACTCTTTACAAAATTTACTATTTTCACAGCTTCACCGAGAACTTTTTTAAATCAGTTGGCATTCTTTTCATAACAAGTGCATAACGATGCAAAATATCTACAATGACTGCTGGTACTTCTATGAACAAAGTTTTTAATATAACAAACAACCCCTTTAACCTCTCCCACCAATCCTGCGGCTCCCTCGCTGCATATATCAATACATTTTTCCCAATTAATGATGTGTTTACTCATGAAACAGTACCTTGAAGTTCAACTTCGATTAAAAAATATACTAAACTTCAAACAAAAATTTTGTTCAATTTTTTTTTTTTTTTAATTTTTCTTTTATTGTTTGTATTTTACTATTTAGTCCCTAGAGGAAAAGTTCTAACTGATATGCTAAACCATCTAGGACGAGTAGCTTCAATCCAACGGTTATGACATTTTTTGATTATTTTAAAATATGTAGCTATTACAATAGAAGACATCATGCAAAGTCAAGCTTTTACTAATACGTCCTTTTTTCAATTCACAAGGCCCATTTTTAAGCTATTGGTAGGAAGAAATGGAGTTCATCTTATTGACGTCATATAAGCTTAACTCCAGTTTTTCCTACCAACAGCTTGAACAATTTCTATGAATAAACCCCATTGTCCTTTCTAGTACCTAAAACACTCTAGATTCTTAAGCCCAACAAACACCTACATTGAGTTTCAGAAGCTGAGCTAGTATGGTACACAAATTTAATTTAACCATTGTTAATCAATTAATTTTGTCTTTAAGTTGAAAACATCACGCTCAGATTTTCCCATTAATATTTTTCATTTTCACTCCAGCTGTGTATACGAGGCTTTCATATCAAATATGTATGTATTTATGTAGGTACATAAAATGAAAAGCTTAAATTACTTTGTTTGCTTGCGCAACGAACAAAACCACACTAATCTTATGTAGAAAATGTTTTTGGTTTCATCGGGAAGCAAAAATAATTGATTTTGTAAAGAAATTTCCTGGATGTTCCTCCTGGAGATTAATCATCATAAATAACTCTCTGTCATATCATGGAATAAGGAGCTTTAAAATCTCAGCCAAGGCACGTGACATGACGGTGGCGGGCGTTACTTTGTGAAACCGACAGTTTAATAGGAGAGTATTTTACTGTGGGCTCCGAAATATTTCTGCACAGCGATATACATGTATCTAGTTCATCCTGTCTGTAAGCGCGTAAGATACTGTTTGGCTTTAAATTTACACGCTCTAAATACAACAACAAAACAGTTAATTTACCCCTCAAACGAGTAATTTAAACATCAAGTAGTAAGAGAGTAACGTCACTTCACTTCGCTTGTTGATGTTGACGTCTTAAATTGACACCAACATCATGACGTCTTTTAACAAAAGAGCGTAGTAAATTGTTCGTTATCAATTATTTATGATTGAAATTGCGGAACGTCAAGAATATGTTTGAAGATATAAAGTGAATTAAAGGAAAAACATCATCACCGACATAATATTCCTGTCACCATTATTATGAGGTTCTTACCGTTTGCCATTGTTAAATTCTCATGCATAAATTATACCAAGAGATATTATGAGATGTGCAATTTATTATGAGCTCATAACACTGAGTTTTTTTTTTGTTGTTGTTATGAAAAGTATGGGTGTTAAAGGGGACTTCATGTGCATGTGCCTATGTGCTAAAGTGCGCTGGTTGTAGCTTGCAGCAATTTTCTGCCAGTTTAACATTTATAGAAGTTCTTTGGAGGAAGTAAGTAATTAACCAAGTAAACTTAATCCAATAAATTTACTCATTTAATATAATAACTGGAATATTATAAAAGAACTTGTTAATTTAATCATAAGTATTCATGTTTCATAAATGTAATCATCTAAGTATTGGTAAATTATAGCATATCAGGAAACATAATGGTATCTGACCAGCCGAAGGAAGGTACATTGAGATCTTCGCTCAGTTAAACCACCTGATTTAGAATGTTGGACTAGCACACTCCAGTTTCTGACATTGCTTCACTACTCAGGCTTGTTTTCTTACATCAGACTCTGATGAGTTGAACAGTCTAATTCTGATTGTTGACGAATACACTCAAGTTCCTAACATTCCTGGTCAATCCACCACCACTCCAGAATTGGTTTCTTACCTCTGATTCTGATAATGTATGGCATATCAAAAATTTTGTTCATATCTGCGAATTTCTTGTGGCGACAAAATCAAGCTTTAGCAAAAACCCTTAGAAAACCGTTTGGCAACTGGGTTTGTCTGAGCTCTGAACGTTTTGTCCGGTACTGTAAACTTATTTGTCACTTTGCTTCCACGGTATCAACCAACAGTTGTAACATTGAGTCCAGCGCAGATAAGCTAAAAAATATGTCCAATTTAATTCTGAATAGGACAAATTAAATCAAACCAAAAAAGAGACTTATTTACAGCAGTCGATAGTTGCGGTGCGGTGAAATAAGGCCTTATTTTCTTCTACCTTATTTCACGGCAACGATAATTGCAGCACGAAGTCTATAAGATCTGCGATTTGCTACTTTTTTTATGTTCAAAATGATATTAAAAACCACCAAAAAAAGTTGAAGTCCCATTCTTTGACATATAAAAGTATGTTGTTGAAAAGTTACAAAATTGACATTTAACCGAAAGGTGCGTCTATTCATCATCTATCTTTTAAGATACCTTCCGTTATTTTCCTAGCACGCGTTTGGCATCTGGATGCATTTCCGCAACGTTTGTTATGCTTAAAATAATTTAAATGACCAATAAAGTTCAGGTCACACACTTTGACATAAAAAAGGATGTTGTTGAAAAGAGACAACACTAAAATGTTGTCCAAAGGTGTGTCTACTCAACACCTTTCTTTAAAGACATCAATAAATATTTTCCTAACACGATTTTGTAATCTGCAGGTGTTTCCGAAACTTTTTCATGTTGAAAATACAGTGGAACTTCCATAAATCGAAATCCCAAGTTGAAAGAAAAAAAATTCGGGCTATAGAAACTTCGAATTAAAAAATCATACACAATTTTTAGTTTTACTGTTTTATTATATAAAATGGAATGTTAAAAAAAGAAAATAATTTTTGGTTAACAAAATCTTTAAGAAATTAGAAGTCATTCGTTGACGTACAAATTGGAGACAGCCTTGTCAACACTTTCATACATATTTAAGATGCTTTTTCTCATTGAGGTTTTTTCGTCTCGTGAAATTTCAGAATTTTTCTTGTACTTTCTCTGTTCTTCAGTATCCATAGTTCCATAGTTGGAAAGTAGTAAACCATTTTTTATGGCCACATTTTTCCTTTAACACCTTCAGTTTTTGCTCTAAAGTGAGATGCTCTAATTTTCTTCTTGACATTAAAAATCGTAAATTCCAAGAAATTTGGAACAAAAATAGGAACTTCTGCGCATAAAAATGTTTTAACTCAATCATCTATCCCTGTTCCTCAAAAAAAAAAAAACCTGCGAAATTATTCAGTGCTCAAGTTTTTTTCAAAAAAATTGACACAAAGGGGGGTTTCCCGATTAAGAACAAAGATTTAGAACGTATTTACTGGACAAACGTCCGAAATCCTCATATTGGACTAAATAAATTAAAAAAGAAATTAGATCAAATTTTCGAAAAATTTCGAGTCATATACTTTTTTGTATCAAACGCAGTCCATTAATTTCGAAAAAAATAGAGAAATTCGAGTTACAGAAATTCGAATTTCGGAGGGAAAAATGAATATAAAGTTGAAAAGTCAAAGTTCTCAATATAACTTTGAGTTATAGAGAAATACAACTTAAAGAAGTTCGAGTTATGGGAGTGCGACTGTATTTAAAATTACCAAAAAAGTGGAGGGCCCAGCCTTTGACATAAAAAAGTATGTTGTTGAAAAGTGGCAGCACTGAAATTTTACCAAATGGTGCATTAACTCAACACCTATCTTTTAAGATATCAGCCGTTATTTTTCCAACGCGGGTCTGGAAGCGTTTCCACAAGTTATTGCATGTTCCAAAAATTACAAAATACCAAAAAAAATGGAGGTTCCATCCTTTGACATCAATGGTCAAGTTACTTGTATGGTCCCACAAAGTTTCAACATTAAAATTTATTTTCCGAAGGTGCGCCTATTCAAGTACTATCTTTTAAGACATAAACTGTTTTTTTCTCAACTCGTGTCTAGCAACTGGAGGAGTTTGTGCAAGCTTCTTCATGGTTCAAAATATTAAAAATTACCAAAAATTAATATTTCCAAAAAGTGGTAGCATTGAAATTTTTTCCGAAGGTGATTCTACTCAACACCTATCATTTTAGACATCAACCGTTATTTTCCCAACATGCATTTGGCACCTAGAAGCGTTCCCCTTTTTAATGTTCAAAGAATTTTCCAGCGTTTCAGAGTGAGTGGGGTAATCTGTCAATGAGTCAGTGATCAACGTTAATTTATATTTTTAATGGTCTGTTTGATTGGAAAATTATTAACTCTCCAATCAATCTTTACGAAAGACTACAACATAATTACATATATTTTAATAAAATGAATCAATCATATTAATTAAAAAGGTACATACCTACTTGTATGTATTTATGCTCAAATTAAATTTTATTTTGCTCTACGGAGTGCCTTTTTAATTTTTAAATTATATATTTCATTAAAATCAATATTCAATTTTTGTTTCATTTTATTTCAGGGACACAAGTGAACTTCAAACTCCTGACACCACCAACCCGACAGTTATTCGATTCTATAGGCTTGTAGATGCAGCTCGAAATGGACAAGAGCAGAGAGATTGCTTGCGCTTATATGCTCAATGTTCTGTTAATACAGAACTTTAGTGAATTATTAATTTTTAATTTCAAAAGCAAAAATAAAGGAAGTTGAAAAATGACTTAATAAAAAGGAAACAATCAAAAATGCTTTTGTGAAGATTAAAATACACTAGTCAACGAAATTAAAGGAACACATTTTTTTTCAATTTTTGTTAGCGTTTTTTGAAGAGCTGTATCTTTGTGACGAGTGGTCGTATTGAGTTGAAATTAAAAGCATTTTACAGCTTTATGTTTTTTGTTTCGAGATTTGTTTGCAAAACAATTTTTTTAAAGTACCGTTATTGCGTTATTACAAATAATGAGACGAGACAACAAAATTATTTTTTTTATTTTTTTTTTTGAAGGTCCTCATTTCTATGAATAAATTTTTTTGAGTCAATTAAATGTCATGATCAGATACCTTGTTTATTCAGCTTTAATTCAATTTTTTTGTTGTTGTCGTACGATTTTTTTTGACATGGTTCATCGTAATTTGAATGAAAGAAGATACTTTAAGCCTTAATTACCAATATCTCAGCAAATAATGACGTTATAAAAAATTCAAAGACAGTTTTGGAAATTTGAAAAAGCGTTTTACAAGATTTTCTTAAGATTTTGTAGAAATTATTTTTTTTTAACCTTCACCGTTAGTTTAAAAAAAAGTACTAAAAACCAACGTTTTGTGGTCTTTTCGTAAATCTTTTTTTTTCTTTGCAAATTTTGATTGCATGGCTTGCGTTGGTATGCAAATTTATAGACTTTTAAATCATCAATATTCTTGTAAATTTTCAAATTGATTTATTGAACCGTTTTCCCTCACCAAAACTTCAAAGTCTTACAAACCAGGTAAAGGAACAAATTGTGTTGTTCCTAAACAATGCGTAGTCGTCATCAAAATGACAAGAAAACCGTTATTCCAGTGGATTTTTTTCACAGTTTTGCATTAGTTAGATACTTTTTTTTTAATTGAAATGAAATAAAAAGTACATTAAACAAAAAAAAAATTAATTTCAAAAAATTTTCAAACAAAAAAACTTGATTTTTAAAATTTTTTTTTTTTTTGAAAAATGTACTTTTTATTTCATTTCAATTCAAAAAAGTATGTACCTAATGCAAAACTGTGAAAAAATCCACTGGAATAACGGTTTTCTTGTCATTTTGATGACGACTACGCATTGTTTAGGAACAACACAATTTGTTCTTTTACCTGGTTTGTAAGACTTTGAAGTTTTGGTGAGGGAAAACGGTTCAATGAATCAATTTGAAAATTTACAAAAATATGGATGATTTAAAAGTCTATAAGTTTGCATACCAACGCAAGCCATGCAATCAATATTTGCAAAGAAAAAAAAGATTTACGAAAAGACCACAAAACGTTGGTTTTTAGTACTTTTTTTAAACTAACGGTGAAGGTTAAAAAAAAATAATTTCTACAAAATCTTAAGAAAATCTTGTAAAACGCTTTTTCAAATTTCCAAAACTGTCTTTGAATTTTTTATAACGTCATTATTTGCTGAGATATTGGTAATTAAGGCTAAAAGTATCTTTTTTCATTCAAAGTCCGATAAACCATGTCAAAAAAAAATCGTACGACAACAACAAAAAATTTGAATTTAAGCTGAATAAACAAGGTATCAGATCATACATTTAATTGACTCAAAAAAAAATTATTCATAGAAATGAGGACCTTCAAAAAAAATAAAAAAAAATAATTTTGTTGTCTCATCTCATTATTTGCAATAACGCAATAACGGTATTGCAAAAAAATTGTTTTGCAAACAAATCTCGAAACAAAAAACATAAAGCTGTAAAATGCTTTTAATTTCAACTCAATACGACCACTTGTCACAAAGATACAGCTCTTCAAAAAACGCTAACAAAAATTGAAAAAAAATGTGTTCCTTTAATTTCGTTGACTAGTGTAATAATTTTAAAATTAAATATAATGTTGTAAATAATAAAATTTAAGAACTTCATTATGGAAAATTATGTCAAATATTGTAAAGAAATGAAAGAAGTCTGGTGTAGAATATAATGCATTATTTATTTTTTTTTTTTTTCAATATTACCTATTTATTTCAGTTTTATTTTAATTTAAATATTTAAGGAGTAGGAATTTTACGATTATATTTATTTATTAAAAATTAATAATAGATAATATATTGTAAATTGAAAATAAGTACCATAGTTTTAGTTTATGTCTACGCCAAATTTAATTTAATATAATTTATTTATTTATTTGAATGAAACTATTTATTATATGAGTCTCAAAAGATTAAGTGTTGTGTGGAATAGATATTAATAAAATGAAATAAAGTGTCATTTGGTCTTAAATTTATATAACTATGGAATTCTTACAAAAACCAAAAATTAGGGAGAATCAGTCAAATTATTGCAAAAATATTCATCAAAAAAATTAGAAATTGACTCAACCGATAATTTCAAGTGACACTAGTGTCACTTTACGGGTCTTAAGGGTCATAATTATAGTCTTAAGACTGCTATTCGAATTCGACTGATTTAATTCCTTCGTATATCTACTACTGAATTTGTAGGTACTTTCCTTAAATGATCATTTTACTCTTCTCATTGATCGTGAAACTTTAAAAATAGAATGCATGAAATAGTGCAAGATTATAAATTTGATATAAGCGTTAAAGATTCAAGTTTATGAATAAACATGTAAAACGAGCCATTGTTGAAAACAAAACTCTGAAAAAGTAAAAACACTTTAAAGCTTCAAATTTGCAAATTTTACGGAACGAAATTTTTCAAATTTAGCAATTTTGTAAATAATTAAAGCTATGCACAATACAGCACAACTTTATTTTTGAAAATCGAAAGTAGCGGTGCTAACTTCACGCTACAGCCCTTCGCAAAGTTTTGTTTTGGCCATAACAGTTGCAACTTTGTGAGTTTTTTTCTTTTTTACTCTTAGTTGCATTTTCTGAGCTTAAAGCGGTACAACTTTCTATTAAAAAAAAAAAAAAAATTAAAAAAAATTCATTTGCTAAATATGCAAATTTGCGAATTTTTCAAAAATATTAACGGCATAAGCCAGCACAAGTTGAGCACATTACAGCACAACGTTTTTTTCGAAAATTGAAAATAGCGTTGCTAACTTCAAGCTAAGAAACTGGATACACTCTTAAAACTAAACCCTTAACAAGTTGGGCACATAACAGCTTAACCTTTTTTTTTGAATATCCAAAATGGCGGTGCTTACTTCACGCACATTACTTACTTTTATGTGCGAGTTGCTTGCAACTGAAGAACTTTTAAAATATACAAGTAAATACGGAAAAGAATATAAGTAAATATAAAAAAGCATCTAAGTCATTCGTTTATTTGAATTATCAACTCTTAAAATAGCTTAGAACTCAAAAAAAGTATGCTATTTAATAATTTAAATAAAATATACGACTGGGTCGCACGTACTTGCTCTTATGTTCAAGACACTGCGTATTTAAGAAAATTGTATAAACAAACATGGAAATTATGAGAGAAAAATGTAGAGAAGTATGAAATACGACATTTAAACTAGCTAAAACAACTCTTTTGACAGTTTGAGGTGAAAAAAAAGTATGCCTCTTAATTCATGATGGAATATGATGGTATGGGAAAAAAAATTTAAAATCGTTTGAGCGGTTTTTTTTTTAAATTAATTTTGTATATATAAAATTCTTAAAACATTTTTAAGAACAAATTTTGGTATGCACATTTAAACTTTATATTTATGCGTTTTTGAGATATCGAATTTTAAAAAAAAAGTTTGAAACTTTTTTTAAAAATTCAAAAACTTTTTTTTTGAAAATTTTGATATGCAATATTATTTTATCTTATCAGAATTTCGTATATAAGAAAATTCATCTAAATCCGTTAAGCCGATAACGAGAAAATTCAAAATAAAAAAAAAACGTTCTATGACAGGTACTATTAATAGTTGCTAAGTGTAAAATGTTATAATTTTTGGTAGTAGATCGTCCTAATTTTAGTATATGAAAAAAGTTTAATCAAAATCGTAGGAGTCGTTTTCAAGCAAAAAATATTTTCCTTTGCGGTTTTTTCACTTTTTTTTTTTTTTTTTTATTTTTTTTTTTTTTTTAATCCAATTTTTATTTTTCCAATTACTTAAAACTATCTTAAAGCTAGACAAAAATTCATAAAAACTAGCCTACTTATCAATATCTTACAACTAACTTACTGGCCCCATTCGGGCGCTCTAAGTTAAACTAATAATTTAATGCTAATGCCTTTCGGCCTAAGAACTATCTTAAAACTAGAATTCATGGTTTTATTTTTCACCAAGAAGAATTGAAAAAAAACTTGGTATCTTTATCTTTTATTTCGGTTTTTTCACTTTTGTATGGAAGGTACCGTTTTTTTTTTCATAAATGTAAAATTTTTTCTAAAAATATTTTAGAGAGTACTGAAAAAGTCTTAAATATCGAGTTTCAAACAAATCGATCACGTCGCTTTCGAAATATTTGATTTTCCAAAAAAAATTTTGAAACATTTTTTAAAAATTCAAAAAAATATTTTTTCAAAAATTTTGGTACACAAAACTATTTATGTTTCTTGGAAGCTTCTGTGTAAAAAAAAATAATTGAAATCGGTCTTACCGTTTTGAAGAAAATCAAAACTAAAAAAATGGTTCTTTGGGAGGTACCATTAATAACCATTTTTGAAAAATGGTTTTCCACTTAAAGAAAGTCTTTGCTAAAATAAAAGTTGTCGAGCCGTTTTTGAGAAAAATACGATTATGTAAGACTGCTAAAAAAAATTGTATGGCAGGTACCATTATTTTTGATTCTAAAAAAAATGAAAAAGACGTGTCGGCATAATCACCAAAACCACTATGTACCAAGTTTGAAGAAAATCGATCGAGCCATTTAGGCAGACGAACAGACAGACAGACAGAATTGTGCCACCCACTTTTTTGGTGTTTTCTATCATCGTAATATCATGTTTGATTGTAATCTCAAAATTTTATTTTTGCACGAATTCAAAACTTGCCTTATAGTACCTATAATCGCAAGTAAAAATCTTTGGCTGACCAATTACTGAAAAAAGTTGACCTTTTATCACGATCTAGAAATCTTTCGGATGGTATAAAATTTTGGCAAATTTCCCTTAAATGAGGTGCCAAAAATCGCGCTTGACCTTGGGTGAACTTGAGAAAGTTTAAGCCTTGATTAAAAGTTACCTAGGGCTGACCAATTTCTGGGACCAGTTGCCCTTTTCTGACCAATTAGATGGGATATTTTTTTATCAAATTTCCCTCATATGAGGTGCCAAAGGTCCAGAGCCTTTTTCTTCTGCGTAAGCTGTAACATAGCGCTTATGTTCTATCGTATCTAAATATATAAATTTCGTATCAGCAAATGGTTAAAGAAAGTTAAAATACAAAACTACATACATTTTTGTATACAAATTTGATACTCCAAGGGTGATTGAGTCCTTTTTATGAT
The DNA here is from genome assembly GCA_963921185.1 of Dasysyrphus tricinctus. Taxonomy (NCBI): domain Eukaryota; kingdom Metazoa; phylum Arthropoda; class Insecta; order Diptera; family Syrphidae; genus Dasysyrphus; species Dasysyrphus tricinctus. The sequence continues at coordinate 88,362,981 of OY992530.1, forward strand.
AAATTTTCAAAGGTGCGTTTTCATTTGACAGTACTTTCACTAGTAAACTCTCGAGAGTGACTGAGAGAGCTGCTCGCTGCCTTTTTACTCTTAAACGGATACGCATCATAAAAGTGCGCACAATTGTTTCGAGTGCAGCGCTTGCTGTACACAGCGGTTCTGCATAATGCACATCGGTTTAAGCCATAAGACATAAGATGCGTTTTTGATGGAAATATTCGCGAGAGTTTTGTCACTTTCATGGATGCGTTTTAGGAACTTTCGTGTTCCGTATTATTAAAGTGGCGAAGAGTACGAATCCGACAAAGAAGATTGGAAAGAAACCAGAGGAAACAACTAAAATAGTCACTGATGCCGAAGAAAAGTTGGATAGAACTTCTACACCTATAGGGATAGTTGATTTAACCCGTTTTTGAAAATTTCAAGTCAACGTCAGTTTGACTGTCAACAGATCTTCATTTTCGCAAACGGATTTGACATTTACGAACAAATTCTCTGGCTTCTTAATATTTTGTTCATCAACTCGATGTTTTCAACTGCAGATTTCCACCACAGATGATGTTTTCGAACATATGTGACTTTAGCAAACTGCATTATCGAACACAATGCATAGGTATGCAGTACAACTTGTATCTGCCTTTTTGAACTGAAGTTTGAAAAGGTCGCATAAAAAAGTGTCACGAGGAAAAAAAAGACATTTGTGTTCCCCTTCAATTACAGTTTCAGTTTCGGGGGACGAAATCGTTTTTGAGATAAGAAGTTGGGACAGTAGCAAGACGTATGGTAACCGTTCGTTAGAGCCGGTTTTAACCTCTTCAAGGATACTGGCACATATGTGTACGTTTTATTTTTCTCTCTGTACAATTTTTCTAAATAAAAAAAAAACTTAAATTGTTCTTACAGTTCGTTTCTATAGAAACCCTTCATGGTAAAATAAGAACAAAATATTATTTGGCAGCACTAGTAGCGTTTTTATTAACTAGGTAATTAAGTAATTCATACAATTTGAATATGGCCTCCCAACAGAAAAGCTCATTCGTGTAATTTAAAGAAAAATAATTATTTGTAAGAACAAACTCAAGGGAATTAGTATATATAGTATTCATTAAACGTATTATATTAATTTCAAGTCACTATTTACATTTTAAATAAATGTCCACATGTGTGTACGGTTATCGTTGAACAGTACTTTTTTTACTTCATAATAAATACTATTTTGTTCTTTGTATTTGCCCCAAAGCTATTATGCGTGAAAGCAAAGTTTGGAAAGGTGGCCAAATAGTTGCAAAAAGACAGAACAACAAAATTTGATACAAAATAGCTTTTTATTTTTTGAATGAAGCAATCGCTTATTTGTTGATTTTGCTTCAAAACTGCAAAAACAGTCATATCCGTCTAGAAGACTTTAAAACTTCATGGGCTACACAAAAATTCAAATTAATGATCAGAATTAAAAACTAGGCAGACCCGGTAATGCATGGGAACCACCTCCTGAAAAGTAAAAAGCTGGACTAAGGTTCTTACATAAATCAGAATTGAATCCATTGGACATTTTCCAAAGAAAATGTAACTGAAAAGCCTCCAAGGTGTAGTGAAAAAAATTGCATCAAAACAACTCGCTATATTTGCGAGAATCGTTACGAGCCGGTGTGCCCAGAATGTATGAAATCTTTTCATTCATAGTAAGAAGAGACCCGTCAAAGCTAAATGGCCTCATATGTGTACATTTAATATTTCGTGAAAAAATTAAAAAAAATTTTGACTAATGAATTGTTTTTGATATTATTTCAATAAATTTAAAGTAAAAACAAATTAACTGTGTCGTGTATTCACGTTTTTAGAAATAAAAAGACTGTACTTATTAAAGTTCAATACGGTTTATTCTTAAGTTAAAGTTAATTAAAAAAGATAATAGCCGTTTTCCTTTGGAGGTGGCGAAGTACTTACGAGTAGATGAAAACCCTAATCTAGTACTACCAACTGCACATGCTCTCATGCGCGAGTAGATACATTTTACATGGGAAAGCAGTTTGATGTGTTCCATTGAAAAAAGCCAGCAAAGTACTTGCAAGTACTTCGCCACCTCCAAAGGAAAACGCCTAATGTAAAAGACTGTGCTGGTAACTGCCTATCGATCGAATGACATCTCCCCCTTTGAGCTAATGATACATATATCGGCCATCATCGGTAGTTCTCATATCTAAGCGTTTTGTTTGAACTTGAGCTCGCACTGCTCTAGGTGTGGATTTGTCATCATCAGCAGAGTTAGTCATAGTTGTTTGTTTCTTTGGTTCCAAATTCGCAGGCGTAGTGGGATTCACAATTGATTGAGATGAATTAGTTACCTTATCAACTTTTCTATGAGGAACTGGTTCTTCAAGATCAAAAGGGTCACTGATGTTTATCTCGCTAGCTTCACTGTGCCTTAAACGCAGTTGGTTTTCGTGTCGACGCCAAGTTCTGTTTCCCACTGTAACTGCATACATTACGGATCCAATCTTCTTTAAAATTTGGCCAGGTAACCAAGGCGTATGGCGATTGTTGTAATTCCTAGCAAATATAAAATCACCAACATTAAATTTACGATGTCTTACCCCATGTTTGAGATTGAATTGTTGCTCCATAGTATGGTTTTTTTGAAGAACTTCTTTTGGTGATGGGCGCAACAAATCCAAATGAATTTTGGTTTTTCTTCCTAGCATAGCTTCTGCTGGGGTTATGTTGTTTGGAAGCTGCGCATTGGGTGTTGTCCTGTAGCTTTGTAAAAATGTTTGAAGGGCTAAGAGTATGGACTCTTCCCCCTCCAGTTTCCTTATTCCACATTTGAATATATCTACAAATCTTTCGGCTTGCCCTTTGGATTGTGGGTGAAAAGGTGCCGTCCTTATGTGATCGATTCCTCCTTGAACACAAAATTCGTTGAACTCACGAGACGTAAACTGTGTTAGTTATCAGAAACAATTACGTCAGGCAGTCCAAATCTGCCGAATACCTCTCGTAAATAGCAATTGTTGAATTGGAATTTGTAGATTTCATGCAGAAAATTTCCGGCCATTTGGTGAAAGCGTCCACAATGATGAAAAAGGTACGACCACGGAACGGTCCCGCAAAGTCCACGTGAATTCGAGACCATGGTCTCGATGGAACTGGCCATGATGCAAGCATGCAAGTGGTGCTTTAACCGGTGCTGTTGCTGCTGCTGCGCATGTGTTGCATCTTCGAACAAGTTGAGTGATGTCCTGGTCTATGTTGGGCCAATACACAAAACTTCGTGCAATCGCCTTCATTCTAAAGCCGCGTCCACATTATGTCGAATTGTGTAGATCAACATCGTTGATCAACAGTGTTGAGTAAGTGTAGACGTGTTGATCGACAAAACCAATCAACATTTGTTGACCCGAACGTAACCCGATTAAAATGGATAGCAATCGACAAAGCTGTTCAACAAATTTCATTTAATTAAAAACATTTGTAGGGTTTTAATTTCATGAACATAATTTATTTGTTTTGTGCGTTATTATTCACATTTTTACTAGATGAAAAATGCAATATTTGTTGTGAATAAGTATTTAATGTTAATAATATCGTTTTAACTTTATTGTTCACAAGAAAAAATAAAAAAAAGTTGGGTACCACCAGGACTCGAACCCAGAACCCTTCGGTTGTATCTTGACGCATCGATCAGAAAATTCCAAACCCCACAAATGTTTGCTATGAAAGTTTTCACGTACACACTAGCATGTTGATCGACAATGTTAACCAACAATGTTGATCGGCATAGTGTGGACCGTCCTTAACAATGCCAGGATGGCCTGTGTGAAGTTGTGTCTTTTGTTGTGTCTTTTCTGTAACGAGAAAGGGATTAATACTTTATTTTGGAGCATAATACAACCTTGAGTCTCACTAAGGGCATCTCTTCTGTTAAACAACATTCTGAGCATTGGATCTTTGATGTTTTTGGGCCATGAAGACCTTATAAAATGAAGAGCTTGCTTGAGCAAAGGATCCATTGTTGTTTCATCTTGTACCATCTTAGCTGACACAGGTAAATTCCGTATTACATCTGACAGGATCCGATTCTCACCCCTTTCGAATTTCAAAGATGCGATGACAAAATCCTCATGTGAACTTACTATTTGATTTTGTATAAGACGAGACAGAGCATCTGCATACCCAAATTTCGACGTGTTAATATATTCAATGTTGAAGTCATATGCCAATAAAGTTAACGCCCACCTCTGCAAACGGTTGGCCGTGTAAACCGGTATGTCTTTTTTTGAACCAAAAATGGCCAACAATGGTTAATGATCTGTTCGCAGTGTGAAATGTCTTCCGTAAATCATCCTATGAAATTTTTTTACGCAAAATACGAGCGAAAGCGCTTCTTTTTCTGCTTGGCTATAATTCTGTTCGGCTGGGGTTAGAGATCTTGATGCGTGAGCAATAGCTTTGGTGGACCCGTCAATAAAAGAATGCATTATAACACCACCTATGCCATCTTTTGAAGCATCGGCAGCAACAATAATTTCCTTTGTTGGGTCAAAATGAACCACTAAAAGGTCAGACGAAAGTACTTCCTTAGCTTTCTTAAATGAAAGTTGGCACTCTTTTGACCAACAAAATTTTGAATTCTTTTGAAGAAGCTTATCCAATGGAGCCCTGATTTCCCGCATGTTGTGGATAAATTGTCCATAAAAATTTAGCATTCCTAAGAACGAACGCAATTTGGAAACGTCTGTTGGCTCTGGCATTGTCTCAATGGCTTTTGTGCGCGATGGATCAGGTCTTCTTCCATGCTGATCAATAATGAATCTGTAAGGAAAAATGAGCATTTTTCAAACTTAACCCGGAATCCCTATTCTTCCCATCTCTGGAAGACTTGGTTGAGTTTCGCTTTATGTTCTTCCAATGATTTGGAAACCATAATTATGTCGTCAATATAGCTTTCTGCGTCCTTAATGTCTGCCAGCATAGAATTCATTATGTTCTGAAACATACCTGGTGCACATTTAACACCAAATGGGACACACGTATAACGGAGTAAACCTTAATGAGTGTTGATTGTCAAAAGTGGTTGTGATGATTCGTGCACTTTAACCTGAAGATAAGCATCTGATAAATCAATAACTGAGAAATATTTACCTCCAGATAGGGTAGCAAAAATATCCTCAGGCAATGGCAATGGAAATTGATTGGACTGTAATGCATTGTTTAGTAGGGTGTTTCATTTTATAAGGGACAAAATAAAATGTTAAATTTTACCTGACTTGGCTCATGCCCCGAGTCTCTCTGACAAAAAAGATATTTTTGCCAAATTTCAAGAAGATTGGAGAATATTTAGAGGTTGCGCATTTTGATCACTTTCTTAAAAGTAGGCAAAAAATAGGATTTTTACATTTTTTGCAGCTTTTAGAGAAAATGTGTTTTTTATTATAAGAACACAAAAGTCTAGCTCCCATCACCCTTAACGGTGAGTTGATCTTCAAAAAACAAAAAATTAGTTGCGTCAGTTAGGGCAGGGGTAAGGGGATAGGTGAACCCCATGCAGTCAATTCCGGTAATTTAATCAAAAGAGATCCCTACCAATAGAGGACAAGCAATTTCTTTTGGCCAAAATTGGATTATATGCATGTAATATGTGACATATTGTTTAGATAAAGGACAGCACTGCGTATTACAGTTATGTAACAAAAGACATTTTACATAGTAAACGATAACTGTAAGATAGGGTTATCTCTCGAGGAGGTGACGTGAATTGGCCACCAAGATCGTGAGATTTGCCCCCATTAAACTTTTCGTGGGGTTTTCTGATGTCGCAGGTCTATGCTCATGAGCCGCAATCAACTGATGCCCTCAAAGTCAAGATAATTTAGGCCTTTCTTTCAAATTCAGCCCGAACTATGCAACAAAGGCATTCAAATTTCGACGTCTCGGATCCTTGCCACCGTGCGCAGCCGTGGCAGATATTTTGAACAATGTCATATTCCATATTATATATTTACTATAGCAAACTTATAGTCCCTTCAAAAAATAATAAGAATTTCGTTTATACCAAACACACAGCTTGTTTTATTCCATTTCAAAGTCGACCTGCCCTCTCTAATTGGTAAACCGTGTAGGCATAACGCTCGAAGTTTGAAGGTACAGTTCGAAGAGAAATTATTTTAAAAAGAATTGAAGGTAGGGATGTCACAAATTAACAAAATGTAGTTTAGATTGTACTTGTAGACACACACAACCTTCATAAGATGAAACAAGTGCATGAGAAGCCCTTTAATACAAAGGACTTCAATATTAGAATACTCAATAGTTTCCAATAAAAGTGATCAAAATGCGCAACCTCTAAACATTATCCAATCTTCTTTAAATTTGGCATACATATCTTTGACATCACTTAGACTCGGGGCGTGAGCAAAGTCAGCCAAAAATCACACCTTTGGAAATATGAAACACCCTATTGTTTAGTCCAGTTGCAAAATCGGCACAAATCCTGATGTCTCCATTCGCTTTTTTGACAGCTACGATCGGTGCAGCCCACTCCGAGAACTCAACACGTTTGAGAACGCCTTGTTTCACAAGTCGCTCTATTTCTGCGTCAATTGCTGGAAGTGATGCGTATGGAACTGGTCTTTTTGGCTTGAAAACTGGAACCGAACCAGGCTTAAGGTGTAGAACTGCTTCTGCCTTTGTACATAACCCCAAAGATCCGTCAAAAACATTTCCAAATTTTGTTTGGAGTATCTCTATTTCCTTTTGAAACCATGCTGACGAAAACTCGGTTGGCTGTTGATTTGTTTTAACTTGAGCACATATAGTACTAATTGGAACATCAAACAACTGCAGGCTCTCAATCCAATCTATACCTAGAATATTTAAATTAGGGATTTTAGTTATAAAACAAGACCTCCGGAGACCCAAGCATTTTCCAGATCTCCTCCGATATTATCGTGATATCAGATGCTGTATCAATTTGAAGATGAACTGGTACATCGTTTATATTCACTATGATGTATTTACGATGTTGTTCATGCTCTACTTTTGACACTGAAAAAATACTGTTGACTTTGATCTTTGACCTATTTTGTTGATTTGTATATGTTTTTTTGTTCTTGGACTTCTTATGGAGTTTGTTGTTCACTGACTGAGAACTAGCACAGAACCCTTCTTTGTGTCCAACTTTTTCACAGTCAGAGCACTTGTGCGCCTTATACCAGCACTTATCAGCGAAGTGCATGCCACCACAGAACCAACAAGCACTTTTGGGAACTTTCTGCTTCACATTTGTTGTTTGTTTTTGGACGGCTTTAAGCTCTCCGCCCGAGCTGTGACCACCAACCATTTGAGCATCATGTTTGAGCATAATAAAACGATCACACTCAGTTGCCAGATCTTTCAGTGTTAATGTCTTGTCGGCTTCGATTTTGGAGAGAAGTCGTGTTCTTATGTCTGAATCAGTGGCACTTTTCAAGCCACATACGAACATGAGACACTTAAATTCATCTGACGTGCACGTGTTCAATTTAAAATTCTCACATTGCCTATTAATTACACCTGCATACGTTGGGAAATCGTCACCTATATATTTTTCGATTTTAAGGCAGTTGTAATGAGTTGCAAATAAAGATTTTTTTCTGGTAAAGAACGATGATAGGTTGTCTACCGTCAACTTAAAATCAAAATCACGTGGCTTCTTTGGCAATATGAGATTAACATAGCGATTGTACGAACTTTCATCTAATTTTCTTAGAAGTAACCTTACACGCGAAGCATCATCTAATTCTTTTCCATCTTCTAGGAAAACATCTTCGTGACGATTATACCATTCTGTAAAGGTGACATCGTTGTCAGGATCGTAGATGAATGTTGAAATGCTGCTTGATAGGGTTTCCATTATCTTCTCTGCTGAAGATTTTATTGAAGTAGTTCCTGATAAAGTATTGTTTCCGTTAAATGAGCCATCAGCCAAAGACTTCATGAGTTCCTGCTGCCGTTTCATGAATTCCTCCTGCTGCTTCAAAAATCTCGTAAATTGTGTGCTGTCCATTTTTGATAGAATGCTCTATAAGAAATTTAACAATTTAAGTAATGGTTAATGATGAGAAAAAAAATAATCCTCGTCACCACAATATGTCGTGTATTCACGTTTTTAGAAATAAAAAGACTGTACTTATTAAAGTTCAATACGGTTTACTCTTAAGTTAAAGTTAATTAAAAAAGATAATGTAAAAGACTGTGCTGGTAACTGCCTATCGATCGAATGACCCAAAAGCTGCCGTTGGTTTTCTGTTGTCGTCAAGCATGTCATATATTTTTGTGAACGCACAAGGGTTGCCAAAGTGCGTATACAACAAACTGGATTTGGTTTTCATGTGAAAAATTCGTCCCTAAAGGGGTTAAGGTAGTTATACAAATATTTCCTTACCGGTTGTATGACAAGCACCGTTATTTTGCACCAAAACCTCTACGGAATAATTTAAACTTCAAAATTTGACGAAATCGTTTCAGTGGCTTGGGCTCAGGTCAAGGTAGAAATAGATTGACAGAATTGTGCCATCTTTTTTGGTGTTATCTATCGTCGTAATGATATTTGATTATTAAATATCCCAATTTTGTTTGTGTGAACACTCGTGCCATGGCAAATATGAAACAAATGTGGGGATTATTTCAAAACTTAATTACTTGACAGTTTCTATACGTATATATGCAGAAAATAGAAAAATTGAATTGGATTTTCAAGGAAGAGGAAGCAAGATTTGACTCAATTCCACTGACCGTGTGCGATCCCGATGAACCAAGCTGATTTCAAATAATATCATATACCTACACATGTTTTCCTTACTATGTAAATGGGTGATTCTACAAAAATTGGAAGAAAATGATGATAATTTCGGCAAAACATTTTTGGAAAAACTAACTAAAGTTGAACTTTGGAACGTTCTTTCACATAAATTGAAAGCGGCCAGTCAAAAAATTTAAAAATAACGATTTTATGGATATTTTTTGAAAACAGGTGTTCCATGGGAACTGAAAATTTTGATAAATATTTTCTTATTTTACGTATTTTTTTTTAGAAAATCGTATCCCTCGTCTAAGTACAGAGACTACACCCCCCTTCCACACAATTTTTTTGTTGTTTCCAACCTGTGTCCTGTAGCGATTTTATGCATTTTATGCAAAACACTCTGTATAGCTTATCATTAAATTTCCAAACAACTTGAAAATTAGAGCAAGTTCGAACGACCGAGTAGTGCTTTTTATTTTACAATTTTTTTTTAAGGAAAAGCAACATTTACTGAACATTTCTGAGGCCTACAGATAGAAAATCAGTCATTAAAGTGCAAGGGGACTGTGAGGCCAGGGGACTGAGTGTTTTCATAGTTTTTGGGCCAAAAACATAGTAACTCATTGTACGAAAAAATAATAACAAAATTATACCATTAGGGTTTTACTTAGCCTATAAAATAATGTAAACAAATATGCCTACTTACAAAGAAATAGAAACGGACATTCCATATGATCTCTCGCACAAATGGCTTCTTCACAAATGAAATAACAAACGGACCTAAGATATAGATATAGATATGATTTTATTTTCACGAGACTTAATACTTCATGCTGCTAGATCTAAAACTTCGATAGTTTTCAAAGTTAACGATGTTTTTGCCTGTTTCAATCTGTCAGGGGACTTATGAGGAATCCGTGGGACAAAGTTCAATGACATTTTTTTTAAGAAAACATAATTTTCCTAAAAATATTATTTACATTATATCATAGAAAGATATATTATTTAACGTCAAAAATTGAGAATTCGTTTTGGTTTTGGAACTAAAACAAGCGAATTGTAAGAACTTTGCTCTTCGAAAAAGGTCAGGGGACACGTCAGGGGACTGAGAATTAGACACTTTGTAGAATTTTTTGAGTAATGAAAGTGTATCAGATCTAAATAATTTTGTCTGACCATGTAGATATCAATCAGATTTACAATTATAAAAAAAATCAGGTTAAATACTTGAACGAAATATCAGCGGTGCAACCGAAAATTCCATCATTTGTAGAATCACCCAAATGGAAAATTGGAAAGTTTTGTTCTAAGAAAAATAACCAAAAGCTAGTCCATGCAATTTTCTAGAGATGGGGTCAGAAAAGTTGAAACATTTCTAAAAAAGGTCAAGAAAGCTAGTTTTTCAGAGTCGTCTAATGGTCGCATGATTCAATAAAAGGGGTAAGAATGCGACTAAAGTCGCACAGCCGCAACCGTGCCCGACTGTATATGACTAGCTTAGCAAATACTGCGTAATTGAAGTTTCAGAATTTATTTATTTATCAGAATATACTTAAAATAAATGTACACTCTGGTCGATAGACTATACATGCTGTTTATAAGAAACGGCTATAAGTGAACAACTGAGCTCCCCCTTCAAGCTTCTATGAGTGCGGGAGGGGATAAACCAATGCTATGTTCCTTTTTTCAAGTATATGCAGATTTACTCACGCCATCGTACGAAGCGTGTGTTTTCGATCTATAGACCGATATAGCACGATTTGCGGAGCTTATCCCCTGTAAAGTAGACAGTACCCCCTCCTCCAAGTCTGACAAGGTTTCCATAGTGGAAACACTTCTGAAAAATTACCTCAAGCTATGTACATACTATCATTGCAAAAAAATTCAACCCATCAGGTAAGTACTTTAGGTTGGTTTCAGTTCCATGCCCATTATAGGGGGTAGTGGGCAGAGGGGGGGGGGTAAATATTAATGGTCCCGAAGCCAACACCAATTCATTGATACCCATATCAATGATCAAATATATACCATATAATGAGAAATGACTATTATCGTACTTACACCTTTCCCCGCCCCCAACGCATTTCAGAGGGGGAAGAGGGTAAACGAGGAATGTGTTCCTGTGTTTTCAAGAATGCTGAATCCAGCGAGACCCCTCACATCATAATCCGATGGATGGTTCTCATTCTGCAGGCCAATACAAAAAGTAAGTTGGCAACCCCTTCCCCAAAATCTGACAGTGTTGCCAGCGTTGAAACTATTTTTGAAAGTTAACTTACGAGATGTGTTATTAGTGTACAAAAAATAAAGTCGTCATGCTGAAATAGGGGGTTGGTTTCAGTCACCCCTTCCCACTAGTGGGGGGAAGGGGAAGAGGGGGGGGGATAACATGTTCCTGAAGCCGAGGCCAATTCATCGATACCCCTATCTATGGTCAAGTATACACCATTTATGAGAAAATGCTATAAACGCATTAACACACCTCCCAGCCCCCCTATACGCACATGAAAAAGAGAAGAAGGTTAACGAATAATGTTTTCCTATATTTATAAGTGTGATGAATCCAACGAGACCTCTCGCGGGTTTGTCCGATGTTTGGTTCTCGATCCACAGGCCAATATATAAAAGACTGTGGAATTAAAATGTGGTATATCAGCAACCCTTCTCCTCCAAATGTGACAGTGTTGCCACCGTAGCAATAATGCTTAAAAGTTACCTTAGGACATCGACTATTACTAAACAAAATCTCAATCCGTCAGGATGAAAGGAAGGGTTAGTTTTAGCTTAAAGACCCATTCTGGTTGGGTGGTAACCCTCTTTAATGCACTCTGACAGTGTTGCCATCGTGGCAACACTTCTTAAAATTTACCTAAGGACATGATCTTTTCGTATACTAAAGCTTAACCCGTCAGGTCAAAATGAAAGGTATGACCCCATATCGTGCACTAACGTCCCTACTATAAGAACAATAATAGAATATGAAGAAAATTTGAAATGAAATTAAAATTACAAAATTGCGTCTTAGAAGGGTACGATAGTCATCTAACTGATGAGCCCACTTAAACTTTTAACTTGAACTATGATATGAACTTTCAAAAGGATTTGGTTGAACAGAACACAGCTATTGCTTTTAATTCGTCGCCATTACCAGCAAACTCTGTGAATGGTTTTCTTATTGTTGACTTTCTTTCAAAACTTCGTGAGTCCAATTTTTATATAAAAACTAAATTGAATCGGTGAGTGGAAGAACAGTACAAGTGCCAAATTTAAAATGTAAGAAAAACAGGCATAACTTCTTATTGCTCAGACAAAAAATAGATTTTTTGGTATGAAAATGTAAAAAAGATTGCTTATGATTAGAAAGTTTAAAATTTCTTTTTTAAAAACATTTGTTTAAGCCAATAAACAATTTATTTTATTTTTTCTGCAAAGGCGCTTGTACTGTTCTTCCACTCACCGATTCAATTAATGTATTTCAGATTAAATATATGAATATGCCCCGGAAATGCTGCATGATTCCTTTTGCCTCTATCAAATATTCTTATCTTAAATCTCTTGCAGTAAAAAATACTTCTTTTCATTATTAAAAGGTTTCGCTGTGGTCTCCTGAAAATCTTACGAGGTTTTGAAATAACCACGACAGTATTATATTTTAATTCTACTTATATTCACGCTCGATATAACACTTGATTTTCAAACCCAGAAATAATAACAGCTTTGAAATTGAAAAATAAAATTTCATGTCAGCGCTTCTGCTCTGTGCTCAACCACAATTAGATGTTGTGTCCGACAATAATAATAAATCGGAAAATCATGCTAACACACAATCCTAACCAAGCAGAAAATTTATTTTGAACTTGAAATTCGCAGCACGTTCCCAACCTGATTTCCCTCTTTTGAAATAAACACACATGACTGCGTAAGAAAGCATACCGACGACGACCACCACAGCGGGATTGACCATAGCTTGAAAAGTATGTGATGTACATTCCCGCAGTACAATATTTGTCCATTGCAAAGGTATCCCCAAACAATTTGGTGATGGTTTGATTTCTTTCCGTGTCATATCAAATGGAAGACTATTATTTCATCAAAGCCTCCCACTTCCAGCACCATCACATACACCTGCACCTAGATATATGCAAATGCGAGAGTGAGACTTATTGATTGGAAGCTCGCATTTTGAATAAAACCGTTTAAATGAGTGAGTAACGTGTTGGATCGAACACCCAATTTTACTAGACGACCAAATATGTTTAACAACAAAAACGGTTTACGTACGTTTGTTGGTTGTTATCGTTGTTTTGATACCCATCCGCCGTGCCCCGCGCGCGCATTGGAATGTCTCACAGCGTTTGACAATCACTTCCAGGTGAAAATCTTTGCATTTACCTATGCGGGAGGCAATGGCAATTCTACGCGTCGTATAAAAACCACAACTAGTCAGAGTGGCTACTACATATCCGCTTGGATTGTCTGATAGTGCGCACGATTTTTTTTTCTCACTAAGGATTATTCTCACAACAAGAAGGAGTCAAATCACAATCGAGACCATGAATAAGTTCGGTATAGTTCTTCTAGTGGCCACAGTCAGCCTGATGGCATGTAACGCCAATCAAATGTCAGCCACTGACCTTGCCCTCGATATGTACGAAGGATGTCTGAAGGACTTTTCCGTCTCATGTGTGCAACCCAGAGCAATGGCATGGTTCGACGAAGCTATAAGGCAAAACGAAATATTGATCACAGATCAGATGTCAGTGGTAAGGACAGCAGCAGATGTATATCCAACACAACAGAGAGCCAGCGGTGATAATCAATTGGAGTTATTTGACAAAGTCGACAGGTTTCTTGCCACCCACGCTCTTCGTGTCAAGGCTCCCGAATTCTTCAGTACCGAAGAGGCTCGTTCGATGATTCCAAGCTTCTTGAGTGACAATCCATTGACTAAAGGTGCTTTAGTTCCACTGTCCGATGAAAATCCCATGGAGCAAGGTAATATATTCGAGAATATTCAATAGAATCCACATTCAATCCACACTGGAAAACATCACTTGTGATGAAATTTTTCAATGTGGATTTTATGTGGATCTTGTTTTTAAAGTTACCTTGTAAGAATTTTTTAAGAATCCTTTACTTTAAATATTCAAAAGGCCGTGGATTCGTAAGGAAGGTCATGCTCCCATTCCTATTGGGATTGAAACTCAAGACAACTGTGCTGGTCCCACTTGCCCTTGCGCTGATCGCCCTTAAGACATGGAAAGCCATGACTTTGGGTCTGTTATCGTTGGTTCTTTCTGGAGCTTTGGTTATTTTCAAAATTGCCAAACCAAAGGTAAGAAATATATTTCTTGAACTTGATTTAAAGCTTTATTTAAACATCTATTTCCTCATTCAAGGTGGTCAACTACGAAGTTGTTCACTATCCACATCATGTGGAACACATTGAACACGTACCACACCATGTTGAGCACATAGTTCCACACCATTTGGAACATCATGTTGAGCACATTCCACACCATGTAGACCAATACGATATTCCTCAACACTACAATCACATCGAACATGTGGAACATATTGAACATCCTGCCCAAGGATGGGAGCCATCACACAGCCAATGGGCGAGATCTTCAGTTGAGAATATGGACGCTCAAGATATGGCCTATGCTGGACAACAGCCACAACAGCAACAACAACGACGACGATAGACCTTTCCGATTATATCCCTGCGAACGAGATCAAACTCCGAGAAAAATCCTTAGATGTAAACAAATAAAACAAAAACAAAAAAACCAAAAACACAAACTAACATTGATGCTTACACAAACGTCATTCCAAAGATTTGCTTGTACGTGTATTTATTTAAAACAAAAACAAAACAAGAAAAACATAATTTATTGAACAAAACCACAAATTTTATTTATAATTTTGTAAATAAACATATTTAATTAATTTAAATGAAAACAAACAAAAAACTGTATTTGCATTATTTATACTGTGTCAATACTTTCGCTTTTTATAACGGCAAGGTGGGCTGAATCACGATGAGTATACGTTTTCGATTTCAACCGGAAGTGCGCGGAGGGACATGAGTAGAATTACAATTAAGGAATTTCTCACAAATGTGCATGACACACGTACATTTCGACAATATTCTTCTTGAAGTAATATGATACGCTTATAAATGCCAAATGAAATTAATTGTCATGGTGATAGGTACTATTGATTTTATCATATATCTTCAATTAATTTATGAAGTCACGTTCCTTTTGGGGAATCTGACTAGAAATTTGTTTTGATTGCTTTGGAAAAGTTGAATTTCTTTCAGAATATGATGTGAGTACATTTTTTTTTTGTGAGTAGATATAAGAAGAAAGAAGGCAAATTCAATACAATAATTGAGTCAAGAAATTTTGTTCATGGAAAGGGCAATACACATTCGCCAGACAGTGTTTTTTATAGACTTATAAAATATTGTTTTCTCTGAAATTCCATGACATTCAAGGACTTGTCTATTTTGTGTATTTTGTCAAGGTGAGGTGGGGTTTGTTTATTTTTGAAGTGTGTATTTTATATTAAGGGTAATTTAATTTCTGCATGGCACCCATATGTACCTACCCAAATATGCGTATTTATACTTACCTGACTTCAAATTTCAAATGAATACGTTCTCCATTCCTTTTGACGTAATATTTAAACTTGCTGTATACATATAGGTTTTTTTTATTTTTCTATTTTCATAAAACTATTTTAAAGCAAGACAAAAATTAATAAAAACTAGCTACTTATCAATATATTACAACTAACTTACTGGCCCCATGCGGCCGCTCTAAGTTAAAATAATAACTTAATGCTAATTCCTTTCGGCCTTAAGAACTCGGTTAATACTAAAATTCAAGTGGACGCCTCGATTGTAAAGGAGCCACTGGTTTACAGCTCTACGGCCGACGTGGTGGATTAGCGGAACCGCCGCCGCTCTATCCTAAATCAGCCCCCGAATGTCTAAATAGAGGAATACATCGGGTGGAATAAAGCCGCTTACACGCACACTCTCGTAGTATTCGTTCTTAGGATAATAAGCTTCAAAAATTAAGCTGATGGTCGAGGACATCGCTTTCGCAATGTGACCTCGAATAAGCTTCAACAAGTAATTATCTATCATGTTTATGTTGGCGCCGTTTTATAGAACCAAGTTGGAGGCACTGAACACTCAGAGAAAAACGTCAGGTAAAGAATTAACCTGGGCCCTGTTGAACTCACGAGGTGTACAATCCCATACAAAGTTACTGACATTTCAGAAATTTACCTGATTTTAGTAACCTTTTATTCAGTGTAAAATCAACCTGGTGGACTTTCTTGTCATATTCAAGAAGATGACCTGTTATTTCAACACTAAATTCTTGTAAAGAAGAAATTTTAACAAGAATATAGTGTTAATTTTAACCGAGGTCGTGTTTTTCTAACACTGTATGTTATGAATATCTGTTTTACCACATATCAGGTTCAATTAACATTTTATGTGGCTATTTTTACCTGTTGTATTTTATCTGACTTCATGTTAAACAATCACTCTGCCAGTTCATTTTAACGTGACACCAGTGCTGAAACGTACACACACAGACAATTTAAGTAAAACGATTTGAATTTAACCTGGCCTCCTGTTAAAGAAGCACTCTGCCAGTTCATTTAAACGTGACATTAGTGTTGAAATGCACACCCACACGCCATTCAAATAAAATTATTTGAATCTTACCTGGCCTCCTGGTAAAGTAGCACTCTGCCAGTTCATATAAACGTGACACTAGTGTTAAAACACACACACAAGCCATCCAATGATTTTCAACTTAGGTATTGATATTTGGCACCAGCTTTTTGAGTAGTGAATTGGCCCAGTGGATGAGTGCTTTCCTCGTGTGTGAAAGGTTCCCAGTGCAAAACTGAAGTAAGTATCACAAATTATTTTTAAATTAAAATAAATAAATAATACATTTCTATATGTTCTTTCAGACTAATGCTTAACGAGTTGAGCGATAGGCAGCGCAAGAGACTCTTAAACGTATAGATTCATGACTTATGCTGGATTTACACGATTGGAAAACTGCGAGTATAATGACAAGAGCAACAACAAAAAAATGGACAAATTCATTCTTTTTGTCATTATAGTGGCAGCGTTCAAGTCGTGTAAGTCCGGCATTAGATACAGGGTTGATATAACATTGAAACCTGTTAAATTAACTATAGGTTTTCAGGTTAAACTAACCAGATTTTCATGTTAAATTTACAGGACATTGAATATTTTGTCAGGTTAGATTAACTATATTTGCAGGTAAAATTTACAGGATTACAGTGTTAAATTTACAAATCAGGTATCTGGTTAAACAGTTAACCTGATCTACCGAGTTGAAAAATAACAACCTGAAAATCAGGTATGATTGACCAGAAATTGGTTGATAATACATGCTTTTTTCTCTGAGTGAACCTTTGGCAACTCATATGAGGGAAATTTGATAAAAAAAGATACCATCTAATTGGTCAGAAAAGGTCAAGCGGTCCCAGAAACTGGTCAGCCCTATACATAACTTTTAATCAAGGCTTAAACTTTCTTACGGTCGCTCAAAGTTACGCGCGATTTTTGGCACTTCATTTAAGGGAAATTTGCCAAAATTGTATACCATCCGAAAGATTTCTAGATCTTGATAAGAGGTCAACTATTTTCTGTAATTGATCTGCCATAGATTTTTTTCTATGAATTTTTGAAATTCGTTTCAAGGTCACAAAAAAAACTTATGCAATTTGAAAGGCCTTTTACGATTGTAAAAGGTCAGCTATTTTCAGTAATTGGTCAGCCATAGATTTTTTTTTTATGAATATTTAATGAATTTAAAAAAAATTTCAAGGTCAAAACGGTTTATGACACCTCATTTTAGGGAAATTTGCAAAAAATGTGTACTGAAAATAGTTCACCTTTTCCAACCGTGAAGAGGCCTTTGAAAATGCATACTTTTTTTTTAAATGACCTAAATGAGGTGCCAAAAGTTTTTTTTGTGACTCTGAAACGAACTTCAAAAATTCATAGATTCATAGAATTCTCGAAAGTGACTAGTGTGCACTTAGAACCCTATTGTTCTAAGGTCGAGAAGTATATCCTGGTTCATGTTAAAGACAAAAATTAAAATTTTGTTACGCACCACCACATCAAAATTAGTGTTTTCGAGTGGATTTGTGGAACTTGTAAAAACACGTCAATTTTCAACTAGGGGTTGAGTCCAAATGGGATGTCGCAGAAAAAAAAACTAAAACAGAGATTTGTTGGAAATTGTTTATACTTTCAATTGTACTCTGATGTAATTCATTAATAATTGAAAGTTTTTGATTCATAAAATATGTAAAAAAAACTCCCAAAAAATGTCGTATATTTTTTTGCATTTTTTCCATGTTGCGTCTCGAAATTTCGTTTGCAAACCTCAGATTCGGATTCAGCACCCCCGAAAACATAAGGCCGGGAACAAATCAAAACTACCCCACAATTTGCATGGTAAAAATACAATATGACTGGACTATTTTCTCAAAAAAAAATTAATACTCTTCTTTTAGTAAAGGCTATATTTGGATAGGAAACCATTTTTCAAAAAATGGTTATTAATGGTACCTACCAAATAGTCCGGGAGCCGACCGTAAGATTACCTATCCCATCGCAGCCACGCAAAAATTAGATGCCAACTGATAGCTTTAGTGCAAACATTTACAACACTACTGGTCGGACAAGCTTTATATGGTCGCAATGGTAAGAAAATGCACTTTTCAGGTTGCATTTTTCGCTAAATGTACCTTTAATATCAGCAACTGCTATAAATGGGGTATCAAATGAAAGGTAGGACTGTTCTCTACATGATGCCACTGGTTGGACAGACTTTTTTTGGCTGTTGCCACGATTCATAAGAGCAAGTAGGTGTCCCCAGTTGAAGTCAATAAAACGCATTTTGTTTTTATCTTTCTTGCCTATATATTTTAAGGTCTGAATTGCATCATCTTCAGGGTCAAACAGAAATATTAATAGAATATATATATCAGGGTGGTCATTATATGGTTTTTTTTTTTAGTTTTTATATAAATAAAATAAATAAATTGGGTGGCGCAACAGCTCATGGAGAACCAGGGCCTAGTGACTTACAACTCACAACCATTCCTGGGTGCGTGTTTGTTGGCAGGAATGGAGGGGACCTACAGTTTTTTGCCCAGTCCGAACGGCTAAATGAGAAGCACTTTTTCATGACAAGTAATACTCTTGGAGGATTTGTCAGTTCCTCGCAAGAGGCAGTACCTCGAATAAAACATTTTTGTTTTTAGGTGGCATGGCTGATGGGAATCGAACCCACACCTTCGGCATGACAGTCCTACGCACTAACCATCAAGTCACGAAGTTCTACAAGTTTTTATATTGGATGGGCCTAAATCGGCTCTGAATGAAGAAAAAAAAAATCCCTAATTTTTTCAAATTTTTATTTTCATCCCCAGTAGTCGAAGTAGGGGTAAATTAAATTTCCCTTTTTTTTGGAAGTTCTTCCAAAAAGTTCAGACCATGTAGATGGGAAGTAGATAAGAAAACATCCTATGTGAGGGGGGTAATATCTCCAGCGCTGGGATAAAAACAACAACAACAGCAAATTTTAATTTCTGCTAAGGTTCAATTAGATAAAGAATCTGAAGATGCCATGCATCAAATAATTTTTTTTTTAATTTTTTGGAAATCGATCTAGGATTTTGATAAGATTTCATACCTGTAACGTTCAGAGATAGATATCAAAATGAAACATACTGTCTTTGGTTTTTGTCAAAAAATGCACATAATTGAAGGAAGGATATGATGTTGAGTTTTTTTGAAAAAATTGTATTACAACTAACTTATCCATCTCTCAATCCATAAAGGGTGACGGCACGCTGCTTCCAGTCATCAAGACAAAGCATTCTGGCATCCAGGGTGGCTTGGTCTTTAAACCGGAGGTTTGTTTTTCTTCGTTCTTTTGAACCTGATGGGGCTGCAATTCAAAGACTCTCTTGGCTGGAGCATTACTTTTCATTCTCTCGATGTGGCCGAGCCAATGTAGTCGACGGGTTTTGATTTTCTGGACGATAGTATCTTCTCCTTCATTCGCCCCCCTCGCACACAGGACTGAATATCCGTCGAAGAATTTTCCATTTTTGCCTATCCCCTGACACTAGGACTGTCATGTCGAAGGTGCGGGTTCGATTCCCAGCCGTACCACAACTTTGCAAATCCTTCAAGAGTATAATACTTGTCATGAAAAAGTGTTGCGCACTTAGCCGTTCGGACTCGGCAAAAAACTGTAGGTCCCCTCCATTCCTGCCAACAGCACGCACACAGGAATGGTTGAGAGTTCTAAGTCACTATAGGCCCTGGTTCTCCACGAGCTGTGGCGCCACCCAATTTATTTATTTATCCCCTAACACTCGGCACCATAAAATAGGCATGGTAGTATAAGGGTTTCATAGCGTGAGCTTCGTCTTACGTGTGATTAATTTTGAACCCATCCGCTGCTAGGGTAATTCTTCGGGTGCAGGGAACTAAGTCCCCGGGAACCAAGTCCACCGAGGGAATTAGTTCTCATTTAATGGGAACTAAGTCCACTTCAGCGATGTGGACTTGGTTCTCATAGAAGGTGGGAACAAAATTCCTCAAAAACTAAGTGGTTTTACTTCCCTTTAAATGTGTATTTAATTCCCACTTCCAAATAAAAAATAAATCTTATAAATAAAATAGAAATACTTTTCACAATTGTTGGCTATATAGGATAAATTCAAAGATTCCTTAAATGCCAAAAAAACTTTGTATACACCCAGCCTCGCACCTACCCCAAATCCTATAATGAGCCCAAGCAGGGAGGTTGCAGGGGGGCAGCATGCCCCCCCATACATACCTCACTGTTTATTCGCCGTAATGCTTTGTCTTACATAAATACAGTGCTAGCACCCAGCATAACGGCGAACAAACAGTGAGGTATGTATGGGGGGGCATGCTGCCCCCCTGCAACCCCCCTGCTTGGGCTCACTATAGGATTTGGGGTAGGTGCGATGTTGGGTGTATGCAAAGTTTTCGCGGAATTTTGAATTTTTGTAATTTTTATCGTTGGAAGTTAGTTCCCTCTCCATATTTCAAAATGTGTACTTAGTTCTCATAAAGAAGTGGACTACTTGCTCACCTTGCCTGGGAACTAAGTCCACTTCGTTAAAGTGGATATAGTTCCCATTGAATGAGAACTAAGGCCCTCGGTGGACTTGGTTCCCGGGGACTTAGTTCCCTGCACCAATTCTTCGTTGAATCCCTACTAAATGTTTATACTCCAAGGTAACTGAGCTCCTTAGCTACTTCAAAGTTGTTGCTATCGCAACCTTGTTGTCCTTGAACATCTTTTTAGCTAAGACTACCTCTTCTATACTGGGTGGTTGTATTGGGCCTTCATTGACTGGAGATAGGTTCTCTTCTTGTCCTATTTCTCAGTCTGTTGAAAATGCTACCTAAGTGCATCTATTATTCTCTGTGGCTTCAGTGCATAGGCTACCTTCGCTTTTTCGAAGAACCAGTGTTCCAGTTTTAAAGCCAGGAGCCAGTTGCTTGGCTCTTTTGTCTTTTATATAAGACTTCCAGGTGTTGTTTTGATCTCGAGACTCTTCGATCTCCTTGAGCTGGAAGGCTGCGTGTACACCCTATACTTTCTCTTCTTTTCCGCTGCAATATATTCGCATTTGCATCTTCTATCACCTATATTGTGGTTTTGACTGCTTTTTTGATGATATATCGATACTGAAACCGCTGATTGTTGGTGTCTATGACAGGTGAATGTACCAGCGGAGACCTTTTCACTCAGTTTCTTACTCTAAGCTCTGGGGACTCCAGGTATATGCTAAGAAGACCAACGTTAAATTTCTTCTTTTGGGCGGTTGGTAGTTTCTTTTCATTTGATATTTGACAAGCTCTAAGCCTTGCCGCAATAAAGAAATGATCAGAGCTGAAATTTGCTCTTCAACCGTCTTACATGTTAAAGCCGTGTTTTCCATCGATTATTACATGATGGACGATTGGGTTGGCGTATTGACCATTTTTGAAACGCCAGGCGTTTGCTTTGTGGATTCTTAGCCCCTAGTGCTACTTATCACTTTGTTACGAGCTTCTGAAAAGTCTATTAGTTGGATGGTGTTATCATTTATCTCTTGATGGAGACTGTGCCTGCTGTTTATTCCACCAAAAGTGTCTTCTTTTCCATTTGAAGCATTGAGGTCCCCAAGCTCTTTTCACCATAGGTACCTCATAATATCCATCACATCTCTTAGATTCCTAGGACAGACACAAGCTTTTGAGTTGCACCTGGGGGTGTAAGGGCTTCTCAAGTTCCAAGTACATACTCTCAAGTCGTTATCTGTTGACGTTTCAGGGTCTTGTTGCCATTTGAGGGTTATCATTATCCGAGGTTCATCTCGTCGTGTCTCTGTCATAACCGAAATTTATCTACGTGGTTAGGGAATTTAATCCGACGACACAAATTGTCCTTGATTATTTCTATGTTTTTCGTTAATGGCTCTGCCAATTTTATTCAAATTAAGCATTAAGGCACTTCTAACTTATTTTTTTTTATCAGAGAAGCAATTTGTGTTAACTTTTGGCATCATTTATACTTTTCCGAAGCAAGGTGATAGAAGGTACTAATGAGCTATAAGGCCAATGCCAGTTACGTTAATTTCAAAGAAAATCCTTACACTATCCTCGTTTTAAATACAACTTTATCGAAAACATATTTTGAGGTTTACAATGAATTCCCAAAGAAATAATATACCTTAATCACCTGCATAGCTCCAATCATCCATAAGAAAAGCTATATTCTATCAATCTTCACTTATAAAATTTCTATAGAAAGTTCTTAATTTGATTCAAAAATCATTTTGGCTCAAGTTAGGAACACTTTAATAATGGCCTATGAAACTTTGGAATAGTAATTACTCGTTACTTTGTCTTTATAGTGAAAGTTTGAAAAGTTTTAATTATTAGAGATCTTTGATGAAAATCTAATTTGTTGATAAGTTTCAAATAACAGTAGGCTTCCAGTCCTATGGATATTTCTCATCAAACACACTCACAGACACCTCTAAACACCGCAGACTAACACTTATTAGCTAAGCAGTGTGTGGGAGTGTTGGGTGATCCGTGAGACAATGCCGGATGCGCAGGCACTTGGAACGTGCACTTTTTACATTAAGCGACAATAATAATAATTAACAATGCTTGGCGTTGGTGAATTTGTCAAGATATATTTATTTTCGAAATTGATTTCTTTTTGGCCATCATGCCAGCAGGCAATTGTGGCGCTCTTCGCAGCAGTGGTGGTTGTGGAAGTCTTCTTTGGAAGCATAAGTCGCACAGAGGTACCTTATTTTTGGTTAACCTTTCCTCCCATGCCTCCTCATCACTACACTCTACCAACTGCTTGGATAGCGATTGATTGATTCGTCTGCTGAATTTGCAATCAGGGTCTTCCACCTGATGGCCATATGGCTGCGTGAAGTGAAAACTTTTATTCGTGTTTTATTGATTATATTTATACCTACTAAAAAATTCATTCATTTATGGGCTAAACCGCCGGCTATAAGGAGGGTTTTGCTGCGACTTATTAATACAAACGATATTTCACTTTCGCTCTTTGATATGGTGACATTGAATGGGTTGGTTTGCCATATCTCACCCAACTGTCAGGGATTTCACTTTCTATTTCATTATTGGATTTATTTTTGTTGTGGTTGGATATCCTGTGACGAATTACAATGTGCTTCGTTTACTGACGGTTAATTATTATCGAGACGAAATGGATTTGATCTTGGGCTTGACATTGATAGAAAAAAAAATATATGTTTACTTTATCCATCTTTATGTAAGCTATAGCTTCTTTGGAGAATGATTAAATATATCAGGATGGCTGATGAATTGGAAATAAAATATTATGGCGCAGTAGATGAGAGAGATGTATGAGTAAATGAGCTTTTGCCAAAAAGTTTAACACAATACAATATAGCTTTCCATAAGGCTGATTAATTTATTTTATGAATTCATAAATTATTTGTTTGGCTTTTGAACTTGCTCTACGTGCTCAAGAAAATTCGAAACATTAATGACGATGACGGGAAAAGAAATGAAATGGATAACAAGGTCAAGGCCACAGGAACTTGCTCCCTAAGTTTAAGTTTGGAACTTTAGAGATTTTATAATTTAAACATAATTGTAGAAAAGTTTAATTATATAGGAAAATATATCGAAACATGAAACTCATTCCTTTAATTGAATCACCAATTGGTTGACAGCAAGTTAAGACAGAGTAAGCGTGAAGTATGGGGTACTCAACAGAGGAGAGTACTATCTCATTTGCTTTGGCTACTTTTCGTCAACCAGATCTTAGTTAAACTAAATCTGAGTATGGTATCAAGGTCGTTGCATACGCCGATGACATTGTGTCAATGGCCTCTGGAAAATGTGTCCCCACTCTGTGCGAGCTCTTACAAACGTCCCTGGACAAGCTCTAAAACTAGGCCAGTAGTTGTGGACTAAATGTAAACCCATTGAAGACAGAACTGGTGCTGTTTACAAGAAAACTTAATATTCCAAACATAAACCTGCCAAACATTAAAGGAATTCCATTACAGGTTTCGGGCACTGCCAAATATCATGGCGTTGTTCTTGATCATAAACTAAACTGGAAAGAAAATATTAAAGAAAGAGAAAAAAGCCTCAATAGCTTTCTACACTCACATTTACATTTATTTATTTATTTGAAGGCATTGTCACTTAACATCACACTTGCAGCTGAATTTTTTATTAAAAGATGGGGTCCCAGCCCCAGAACCATATATTGGATGTACTCAGCTATTATAAAGCCAATTCTTACGTAAGCATGCATGGTCTGGTGGCCAGCCTTAGGTATGGAAACCAATCTAAGAACCATGACTAAAATTCAAAGACTAGCCTGAATTGGCACAACCAGTGCTATCAGGACCACACCAACGGCCGCCTTTGAAACTTTCCTTTCACTTGCCCCACTCGATCTGTTTACGAAACAGTTGGCGGCCAAAAGTGCTTTAAGACTTCATCAATGTAAAAATTGGAAAAAGGGCCTCTACGGTCACAGAACTATAATGCATTTTACAGACATAAACATTCAAACATACTACGTTTCACCACATATAGATTTCAACCCAGTAACCATAAACCATAACAGATATCCCAACCATCAGGGAACTTTAGAATGAAAACAGGGTCATTACTGCAAATCATGTTTCAGGCTTTACTGACGGTTCCAAAACCTTGGAGGCGGTTGGGTCAGGCATCTACTCAGATAACCCCACCCATAAATAGACCTATAAAGCTTCCAAATTTTTGCAGTGTATTCCACGCGGAAGTGCTGGCGCTGGTAGTTTGCGAAGCCGCCAAACATCTTGCCTCGCGCGAATTTGTCAACATTTTGTCAAATATTGAAATTTTCATAGATGGCCAAGCGGCAATGGAATGAGTTAGGAGTACTCAACGCAACCCAAACAGTTACCCTTAGATGGGTCCCAGGACATAAGGATATTCACGGGAACGAAATGGCAGATGAACTGGCCAAGGGGGGGGGTGATTTCTTGATCCCGGCCAAATCGAACCGTCAGTGCTCATGTTACTGGAACAAGAAAAGAGTAGAATTCACCAGAGTTTCTTAGAAGCTGCAAACTTACTCAAGTTAAGCCGACCTCAATTATCTCTCATGGTTGGAGTCCTAACGGGCCACAACTCAATGGGAACCCACATGAGCAGAATGGGCTTCAGCTCATCGAACTTATGTAGAGGGTGTCATGATGAGGCGGTGGAGGAGGGCTCCCCTCCCTTCCTTTCTCGATGCCCCAGCCTAGCTATAGAACCGGAAAAGCAGTCCTAAGAGAATACTTCTTCGACAAACTGGGTGACCAGGGGCGTATACAACTCTACTTCTTGAGGGGGGTCATACAGAAAAAAATTTACCCAAATCAGTAGAAAGTAGTACATGAAATAATCAAAAGGCTGTGTTCACGATTCCCGTTTTTTTTTTACTTTTCTTGGAATTAAGTTCCATCCCAAAAATATTAACGATTTTTTTTAACTTTTAAAGGGTTGGGTCGAGTTTGTCAAGCTCAAAATTTAGCTTTCAAAAATTCATATTTCCAAAATTTTGTTCATAAAATTTTGTCAATAATAAAAAGAAGAGTTGCAAAATTATAAAAAGCACGCACTTTTTAAATAAAATGCACGACTGGATCGCTCGTTATTATAGAAAAAGTATAAAAAGCATTTAAATCGTTCTTTGAATTGTATAAACATCATGATAAATAACTTAGAGCTCAAAAAAAAGTATGCCATTTGATTACTTGAAGAAATATAAATATATGCAAACAAAAAAAATTAAAAATCGTTGGAGCCGTTTTATTAAAAATTAATTTTTTATATATAAAATGTTTGTAACATTTTTCAAAAAAAATTTTGGTATGCCAATTTTGAGTATATATTAATATACATTAAAAACTGAAATTTCAAAATAATTCATCAACCGGTTTTTGAAATCTTGAATTTTGAAAAAAAAAAATTTGAATCTTTTTTTAAAAATCCAAAATTTATTTTTTCAAAAATTTTGGTATGCAGTATTATTTATATTCTAACAAAGTTTTTGTGCAAAAAATTTCATTGAAATCAGATGAGCGGTTAATGAGAAAATCAAAAATCAAAAAAACCGTTATATGGCAGGTACCATTAGTAAATGTTTTTGGCGATTTTTTTTTCTTATTTTTATCAAAATCGTTGAAGTCGTTCTTGAGATAAATAAGCTTTTCCTTAACGGTTGTATGGCAAGTACCGTTATTTTTTGAGCTAAAAAAAAAATTCAATTTTCCCTCTGGAGAGTTACAAAAAAACCTTAAGTTCAAAATTTGAAGAAAATCGCTTCAGTGGTTTAGGCTGTAGGTTAAGGTACGGACAGACAGACAGACAGAATTTTGCCGCCCACTTTTTTCGTGTTCTCTATCATCGTAATGTCATGTTTGATTGTTATCTCGAAATTTTTTTTTGCACGAATCCAAAACTTGCCCTGCTATAGTACCAATATCGCAAGTAAAACAAGTAAAAGAGCTCAATGCTGCCAAAACTTAAGGCGAGGACTCAAGCGAGGGAATGAAAAAGAAAAAATCTGAATTTTTAAAAACAGAATTTCCATAAAAACCGAATTTTAAAAAGCTTAATTTTGAAATCCGAATTTTCACCGGCTAACAATTTTATTAAATAGGGTGCATGCACCATTTCATCAACCAAGTTTGGGTAGAGGAAAGTATGCCCGACGACTGGCCAAATAGCTCCATATGCCCAATCTACAAAAACGGCGATCCTATGTCCTGCAAGAACTACAGAGGCATATCCCTGCTTAATGTTGCCTACAAGATCCTATCCAACGTACTATGTGAGCGTCTAAAAACTTTCTGCAACACTATGATTGGTACGTACCAGTGTGGCTTCAGGCCAGGCAGATCAACAATAGACCAAATCTTCACATTGAGGCAAATCCTGGAAAAGACTACCGAATTTCAAGTCGAGACCCACCACCTATTCATTGACTTCAAAGCCGCATATGATAGCATAAGACGTCAAGAGCTTCTATTGGCGATGTCGGAACTTGGAATCCCGAAAAAACTGATCCAGCTATGCCGCATGACGTTACAAAATACGCGGTGCAACGTGCAAATGGGTAATAGCTCATCCGAGTTATTCCAGACGTGTACAGGGTTCAGACAAGGAGATGCGCTATCATGTGATTTCTTCAACTTAGTCCTGGAGCAGATAGTGCGCAAGAGTGGTGTTAACATGGAAGGCACTATCTTTAACAGGTCTTCTCAACTGCTTGGCTATGCGGACGACATCGACATCATCGGCCGTTCCAACAGAGCTGTACTTGAAGCATTCACAGCAATTGATGAACAGGCGAAACGCGTTGGTCTTGAAGTGAATGAGGACAAAACAAAGTATATGCTATCAACAAACAAAGCCTCATCTGTCCATCGCCTAGGACAAAACGTCACTGTTGGTAGCAGTAATTTCGAGGTAGTCAAGGAGTTCACCTACCTCGGAACCAGCGTTGCCACAAAGTGCCCGATCGGGCCTTTTGGCCACCTATTTTATATTTTGGCCCTTTGCCCGGGCCTATTAGAAATGGCCCCAAAATGTTAATTTCAGAAGCTTTAACATAATTATAGTGTTCGTGATAATTAAAAAGTTGTACAAAATTAAATATTAACCTTAGCCATTTTTAAATATAATATAATGGCTATACTATAGAGCTATAAAACTGCTTTAAAAAAAATAGGAAAGATAATGATAATGACGCTAGTAAAAGGTGGGTTTAGTTGAAAGGATTGATTGGATTTTCTTCAAAACGGTAAGACTGATTTCAATATTATTTCTTACACAGAAGCTTTCAAAAAATAGAAGTTTTATTGTGTACCAAAATTTTTGCAAAAAAAATATTTTTTTGATTTTTAGGAAATGATAGTAGGTACTCTCAAAAATATTTTCAGAAAAAATTTTACATTTATTAAAAAATAACGGTACCTTCCATACAAAAGTGAAAAAACCGGAAAGGAAAATATTTTTTTTTTCAAAAACGACTCCTACGTTTTGATTAAACTTTTTTCGTATACTAAAATTAGTACGAATTTGAATTTTGAATTTTCTCGTTATCGGCTAAACGGATTTAGATTATTTTTTTATATATAAATTTCCGATGAAATTTTAAAATATTGCATATGAAAATTTTCAAAAAAAGGTTTTTGAATTTTTAAAAAAAAGCTTCAATTTTTTTTTTGAAAATTCGATATCTCAAAAACGGTTAACAATTAATTTTGTTTTATATACACATAAATATAAACTTTACGTTTGCAATTAAAAATTTGTCCTTAAAAATGTTTTAAATATCGTATTTTTTGTTTAAACTATTTATTTAATGCATTAATTAAATAAATAATAACAATAAATACATATATTAAATAATGATTTTTTTTTAATGAGGGATTTTTTTGTAAAATATTTGGCCCCAGCATTTGTCAAATGGCCCCCATAAAATCTCGAAAAGGCCCTCACTGCTTTGTTCTTCGCGGCAACACTGCGGAACAAACATCAATTCCACGAACGACACCTTAGTGGAAATCCGACGAAGAATTACCCTAGCGAACCGCTGCTACTTCGGTTTGGCCAAACAAATGGGTTCAAAACTCTTTTCTCGAAATACAAAGTGCACGCTATACAAAACGCTAGTTTTACCAGTTCTACTCTACGGCACCGAGTGCTGGACGATAAGTAAAAAAGGGGAATTGATACTGGGCACTTTCGAGAGAAAAATTCTTCGGCGGATATTTGGTACTATATTCGAAGAGGGCGATTGGAGGAGAAGATTCAATCGTGAACTGTACGAGCTGTACCAAGATGTGGATGTAGTCCAAAGAGCCAAAACACGTCGACAACACTGGCTCGGCCACATCGAGCGAATGGACAACAACGCTCCAGCCAAGAAAATCTTTGATTCCCAGCCCCCAGGTTCGAGACGACCAGGATAACCGAACCTCCGCTATAGGGACCAGGCGGTCACAAACGCAAGAGCGCTTGGTCTCGACGACTGAAGGGAGCGTGCAATGGACCGCAACCGATGGAAGACCGCAATATCTCAGGCAGTGACCCTTCATGGATCGGGAGCCGGATAATTAAGTAACAAAATCCTTGGCTCGATTTTTTTCCGATTGCATAACTTGCTATATAGTATATATTTCAAGTAAAAAACAACCTTATATGGGAGGTAGGTTAGGTACTGTTAATATCTATACAAAATAAATTTGGTGGCGCAACAGCTCGTGGAGAACCAGGGCCCAGTGGCTGAAAACTCTCAACCATTCCTGTGTGCGTGTTGTTGGCAGGAATGGAGGGGACCTACAGTTTTTGCTGAGTCCGAACGGCTAGATGGAAAGTGTTGAAACAAACGCTATCGGTGACAGTTTAAAAAGGAATAAGTATTTATTCATTTATAAGCTATGGTTTCAATATATAATGTTATATACTTAGTAATAGATTAAATTGTAATAGAATTATTTATAAAGTAAAGTTTGCATTCAATATCTTTAAGAATAAAAATAATATAGTAGTTATTAAGTTTTTAATACAGTAGTAGTATAAGTTAAGTTATAGTTTAAGTAGGTAGTAATTCATTACATAGGTTTATATTTTTAATTGACTTTTTAACACTTCCCCTCAATTGAGAATTGATAAACCAATTGCCTTTACGTGTTTGTTGTGCTTCAACGTTGTGTGTGAGACCCTTGGTGAGCACATCCGCCGTCATGTTGTCTGTATCGATGTATTTCAAAATAATATCTCCTTTCTGCACTGCATCTCGAACAAAATGGTGGCGGATGTCAATGTGTTTGGTCCGAGAGTGTTGAACTGGATTCTTTGCAATTGCCTGGGCACTTTTGTTATCATTATAAATGACAACACCTTTCTGATCTGTAAATAGAACTTCATTAAGAAATTTTTGAAGATACATTGCCTCTTTGACTGAATCTGCTATTGCCATGTATTCGGCCTCCGCACTAGATAAAGCCACCGTCCTCTGCTTCCTGGATTCCCATGATACAGCTGCACCTCCAAGCTTAAAAACATATCTGGTATAAGATCTTCTGTCATCTGTATTTCCACCCCAGTCAGAATCGGTGAAGCCTTCTATATTTTGGCCAGTCCTTCCAAAAGCGAGCCCGAGTTCATAGTTCCTTTTAGATACCGGAGTACCCTTTTTGCTGCCGTCCAGTGAGGGTTGCCATATCCCTGGTTAAATTGACTGAGAAAACTTACGGCAAATGATATATCCGGTCTAGTTGTAACGGCTAAATAAAGTAAAGAACCGATTAGTTTTTGGTAAGGTAATTTAGTTAAATGATCTTTATCTATGTCATTGTTAGCATAAAGCATTTTCTTCGATAATTTGTTATTTGTGTCTAATGGTGTGGTGACTGGATTCGCATCTTCCATGTTAAAACGCTTTAATAACTCCATAATATACTTCTGCTGACTCATCGTGATTTCTCCATTTTCTTTAAGGTTGAATTCAATACCCAAAAAATAGTTGAGTTTTCCCATGTCCTTCATTTCAAATTCGGATTTCAATTTATTTTTAAACAATTTGATTTCATCGTTACTATTTGATCCTATTATTATATCGTCAACATATATGGCTACGATTACTATGTTGGATCCTCTCTGTAGCATGTAAATACATGGATCAGATACAAGTGGTTTCATACCCATTTTTAAAAGCTGTTCATTCAGCTTTATATACCACTGCCTGCCGGATTGTTTTAAGCCGTATATGGCTTTATGTATACGACACACCTTATTTTTATTAATTTTTTCATCTGTTAGTTCGGAAAACATTTCAGGAATTTCCATATACAATGTCTCATCTATGTCCCCATTTAAATATGCAGTGACAACATTTAACTGGTGTAAGATAAGTCCCCACTCAGCAGCCAACGCTATTAAGAGACGAATTGAACATTGCCTAGCCACAGGAGCAAAAGTTTCTTTAAAATCTATGCCTGTTCGCTGACAGCAACCTTTCGCAACTAGTCGTGCCTTCCTTCTGGAAATTTCACCTTTAGAGTTAGTTTTTGTTTGAAAAACCCATCGACAACCTGTTATATTTTCCCCCGTTGGGCGATCTACAACAGTCCACGTTTTATTTGTCTTATGAGCCAAAAGTTCTTCTTTCATAGCCTGTTTACACTCCATAACATTCGAATCTTTTAAAACGTCACTAACATTTCGCGGATCTAAGGTTAACATGCAAGCAGCGTCAATGAAAACATCTGAACCGTCTGAATCATCACATGCAGTTTCGTTTTTCCTTGTACTATTTACATTTTTTTTTCGTTTTCATTGAACCGTCTGAATCATCGCATGCAGTTTCCTTTTCCCCAGTACTATTTACATTCTTTCGTGATCTCGTTCTCATTGCTACTGGGGGTTCCTGAATAATTTCTTTTCTTCCGATTTGGTCGTTACAAATTTCTTCTTGCTTCTCAATATCTTGATTTTCACCGCTATCTAAATTTTCTTCAACGTCCGATTTACTAGTGCATGCTGTTTTTATTTCCAATTTTGTATTTAATTCATTATATTTCATCTTATTTTCATTTTCTTCAAATTCTAAATTTCTATCAACTTTCAATTCATCTTCAAATATTTTAGGTTCAAAAAATATTTCTATAGTTTTATCTTTCAAATTGCATGCATTATTTTTAACAAATACAACATCTCGGCTTTTGATAATTTTTCTAGTATTGTGACACCATAACCTATAAGCTTTTGCATTTTCGCAGTACCCAACAAATGTATATGGTTTTGACTTGGCATCAAATTTACCTCTCTTTTTGTTTTTAATTAAAGAATATGCTTTACTACCAAATACCTGAAAATGGTTCACGCCAGGAACTTTTCCTGTCCAGAGCTTGTAGGGGACTTCTCCGTTTAAGCTGTTTGAAGAGCATCGGTTCCTTATATATTTTGCACAAGCGATGGCTTCAGCCCAAAATGATTGAGGCAACTGCGATTGGAGTAGCATACATCGTCCCATTTCCACAAGTGTCCTATTCATTCGTTCGGAGACACCGTTCTGTTCAGGCGTATAATCGACAGTAAACTGATGCTTGATGCCTCGCTCCGAAAGATATCCATTGAACTCTTTACTGCAATATTCTCCGCCATTGTCCGACCGCAACGCTTTGATTCTTCGGCCTGTAAAATTTTCTGCATGAGTTTTAAAATCTTTAAAGGCTGTAAAAACATCATTTTTGTGTTTCAAAAAATACACCTCACACCATCTTGACGCATCATCTATGAAGGTAGCAAAATAACTACATCCACCGTTTGATTTTACCTTCATTGGTCCACAAATGTCACTATGGACCAGGTCTAATGGGAACTTACTTCTTGAGGCTGTTCCCTTCGGAAAAGGTTTTCTGCATTGTTTCGCTTCTATACAAATCTCACACTGTACCTCATTACGCTCAGGATTGTGAATCTTCATTCCAAATACCGATTGATTTTGTTGCATGTCACGCATTGTTTTCACATTCAAGTGGCCAAATTTCTTGTGCCACTCCATCAAATCACTGCCTTCGATCTGAGCACTTGAACTTGCGTTTGCAACTTCCACGTTTTCATTAACGTAATATAAACCATTTTTTCTATGGGCTACCACAACAACACTGTCATCGGAGTTCTTTATTTGAGCACATTTTTTATCAATCGTCACCGTAAATCCCTTATCAGTTACTTTCGCTATTGAGATTAAATCTGTTCGCAAGTCTGGCACGTATAAAGTGTTTTGTAGCTTAACATAATTGCCTTGTGTTGTTAAAATTCTCACCTTTTTTACCTTGGCCTTGAATCTCTGTAGTCTTATTATTCGCCAGTAATAAATGACTGTTGAAACAAACGCTATCGGTGACAGTTTAAAAAGGAATAAGTATTTATTCATTTATAAGCTATGGTTTCAATATATAATGTTATATATTTAGTAATAGATTAAATTGTAATAGAATTATTTATAAAGTAAAGTTTGCATTCAATATCTTTAAGAATAAAAATAATATAGTAGTTATTAAGTTTTTAATACAGTAGTAGCATAAGTTAAGTTATAGTTTAAGTAGTAGGTAGTAATTCATTACATAGGTTTATATTTTTAATTGAAAGAAAGCACTTATTCATGACAAGTATACTCTTGGAGGATTTGTCAGTGGGGGCGGGTCATATTCTGGTTTCAAAATTTTGCTTTTCAAAATTCTGTTTTTTCTACGAAAATTCAGTTTTTCAAAATTCTGCTTTGTTTCAGTTCTGTTTGTTGAAATTTTGCTTTTCAAAAATCTGTTTTCAGAATTCTATATTATAAAATTTTAAGCAATAAAATTCTGCTTCTTCTGTTTTTTCTCAAAAACGGAAAAAAGTAATTTTTCAACTTTGTTGTTAGACAATTCAGTGCAATATTATATTGCAATCTGGAAGAGACTATATGTTTTCGCTCGTCATTCTAGTAGATATGTTATATGATTGCTGCACATATTTTTCCACAACGTATGGTTCATGGGAATATTGGCCTGAATGCTGTATAACTTTAGGCAAAAATCATTATACAATTTCTTCAATATTCTCCTTAAAAAATTTGTCTTTTATGTGATTTGCACGTGCCATAATTTTTACATTTACCTATTCTTTCAAAATAAAACAACTAACCATCCACGTTCAACTTATATATTGCTTTATTTTATACTTTAACAGGTTAATGAAGCTGTAACCGTAAGTGCAAAAGTTTAGTAAAGCCTTGTTTACAGTTTGATTGAGGTGTAGCACACAATTATTTTAATTGTTGGTTTACAGTTTCATGCAAAAAAAAGCATTGCTGTCATGGAATTTCATGGTAATTGGTTTGCGTGCGAGAAAAAAGTGGGGTGAATAAAATTTTGTTTGTATGGTAGGTTTACATTTAAAAAAAAATGTACTCACTTTTTGCATGGAAATGGTTTTTACATCCAAAAATAATTGGTTTCCATTTTTAGGTCAAAGTTTAATAACTAAGGTGGCTTAGGCCAGGGCAAATATTTTCGTCTTAAATATTATACAAAATTATGCACAGAATAGATAGAAATTTTTTAAGAAAATATTGTTTTCTTGCGTACGGCTACAATATTATTGTCTTGGATAAAAGAAGTCATAAAGCCTAATACAAGAAATTTTCCTTATTTTATAATGAGACAGGTATATTAAAATTGCTTTAAGCGCGCGCTTTGTAACATTTTCCAAACCTTCTTTCTATTATTATTAAGAAAATCCGAATTTTGTAAAGCAGAATTTTCAAAAGGAGAATTTGCAAAAAGAATTTTGATCCTGCCAGAACTTCGACCCCAACCCTTTGTCAGTTCCTCGCAGGAGCCAGTACCGGAAAAAACATTTGTGTTTTTAGGTAGCACGGCTGGGAATTGAACCCACACCTTCACACTGTTAATATCAGTTTTTGGAAGAAAAAAAAATACCGAAAAGCCTTCAGTAATTCAGAGTTTTTGTTATCAAAGCCGTAAGAGCCATTTTTGCCTTAGAGCTTTGAGTATCCTTATCACAAATAAAAATAATTAGGTAATTAGACAAAGTATGAGAATTAAATTGAGAGGACCAATTTTCGATGACTCTACCGAATGTATCTGAATGAATTTTAGCAATGACCTGCATTTTGAAAGCATCTATCGATTGCGGTTTATTAGCATATAGACCTGCAACCTGTATAACTTCAGAAAGCCTAGCAAGAAAAAGTCCAACAGGGTAAAGTGATAACCCTAGTTTCAAATCGTAGTACATGAAGAATGTCCTTTGTGGCAACAACTCATATGACACGTGGTGCAGTTTTGTGTGAACCACTGCATGTCGTTCATAACAATAACAATAACATCCAATTTGGGCCCAAAGATAATATTTACTGCATCGATCCAGTGGAGGCTCCATCGACTAAATTAACTGCCTCGGGTTCTCCTGACTACTGCATTCTGTTGAAGTATGTTTGTTGGTTGGCTAATTGTTCACTGAACCAATTCGACTTCAATTTGGAAACCAAAAGAAACATGAAATACATACACTATTCAAAAAAAAATTAACAAAACAAGATTTTTTAATTTGTTTACTGTTTTTCAAAGAGCTCTATCTTGGTTTATATTGAGTGTTCGTTGAAACAAAAAGCATTCTACAGCTTCATGTTTTTTTGTTCTTACAGTTCCGTTATTGCGTTAGGTATTGCCAGAAACGACAAGAGACAGAATTTTGTTTTTATGTTTTTAAAGGTCGTCATTTTGTTAGATAACTTTTTTGGGTCCATAGAATGTAATTGTCGGATCACAGCTTTATTCAGCTTAAATAATTTTTTGTTGTTGTTGTATAATTTGCGTTCGCATGGTTTATGTGACATTTTATGGAAAAAGTAAGTTTTCTAAAAGTGTCTTTTGAGAATTTATAGATATTATTTTTTGTAATCCTTCACTGTTAGTTTAAAATAACAGTTCTTAAAAACGACTTTCTCTGATCTGTCGGTAAATCTTTTGTTTCCTTGCAAATATTGATTGCATGACTTGCATTGGTTTGCAAATTTGAATTTGATTTATAGCATCAATATTTCGGTTTCAACTCATTACTACTATACTTACTCATCACAAAGATACAACTGTTCCAAAAACACTAAACAAAATAGAAAAAAAAAATCTTGTTCCGTTATTTTTTTTGACTAGTGTATATTTGTTTTCGCGACTGAAAGAGCCACAATCTGCAACGGACCACACATCAGAGCACTGCTGTCCAGGAAAATTGTTATCATTGGCGCCTGGTTGACATTTGATTTTGACCACATTGTGATTGTTGTAGTTTTAAAAAGAGCAACAACCCGAATTTCGGGGTTCAATTTTTAAACATGCTTAATCGCAATGTAGTTGTTTTTTTTGTTCAAGGACCGTGTTCTGGGCTTGCTTATACCCTAAGAGACTATTATTTAAAATTATGGTAAAACGCATTATAGAATATTTATGTTTTATTAAATTTAATAAAGAAGGTATGGGTAAGGTAGTCCATGAATCTTCAAAAATGCTCATTTATGTATGTAAGGGACACAAATATTTGAATTGCCACAAATAGAAGATTGGCTACTTGCACGTGTGTAAATTAATCAACTATTTAACTCGCTGTATAATTTTTTGGATTTTCTGTTAAGCATTTTTTGATTCTTTTTTGGGACTAAGTAGCCACACAATTATGTTGGGGGGGGAGGTGCGATATCATTTTCCGAGAAAAAAAAAAATCACCATTTAGTGCGTAATCGATATATTATAATCATAACTTGTGTAGCCCATTAGCCGAAATTCAACCTTCGAAATTTGATTTTTACTTGCGATATACAGTAGGTAGGGCAAGTTTTGGATTCGTGCACAAACAAAATTTTGAGATAACAATCAAACATAACATAACGATGACAGAGAACACAAAAAAAGTGGGTT
This sequence comes from Dasysyrphus tricinctus, assembly GCA_963921185.1. Taxonomy (NCBI): domain Eukaryota; kingdom Metazoa; phylum Arthropoda; class Insecta; order Diptera; family Syrphidae; genus Dasysyrphus; species Dasysyrphus tricinctus. Next base: position 88,399,939 of record OY992530.1, read on the forward strand.
GCACAATTCTGTCTGTCTGTTTGTTAATTTTCGTGCATTTAAAAATAAAATTTCAATAAAATTGTCAATCCGTTTTTGAGATACCGAATTTTCAAAAAATAATTTGAAACTTTTTTTTTTAATTCAATAGTTTCTTTTTTGTAAACTTTGATATGCAAGATTATTTAAACTTACATATTTGAAAATTGTATATAAAAAAAAGAATAAAAATCCGTTCAGCTGATAGGGAGAAAATTCAAAATAAAAAAATGCATTCTATGAGAGGTAATATCTACTAATAGTTGCTAAGTGTGAAATTTTATAATTTCCTGTAGTAGATCGCATTATTTTTAGCATACGGAAAAAGTTAAATGAGAATCATAGATGCCTTTTTTTGAGAAAAAAATATTTTTCTTAACGGTTATTTGACTTTACCGTTATTTTCCATAAAAGTAACATTTTGTCCTTAAACATTTTAGAGAGTATGTATGATCTGGGATTAAAGACTACGCCACTGTCTACAGTCCGCAACTCTACACTTTTTAAGCTGTCATCAAGATCCTTAATCTACTCTGAGGGAAGAAAAAAAAAACACTCGGGGACGAAGAGTGACCAACGATAAACGGTTACTTACGACGACGTGGAACGACGGCTTTTAAATAAACATTTCTTTTCATATTAAATATTAATCTTTATACTTACAATAATGTTTGAATTAAATTTTTGAAGATAAGTCGCATTCTTTTCTTTTTATACCCACCATGTATTAAAACTAATAAATAAACAATCAATCAATAAATCAATCAATAAAAAATTAAAAAGTTGTTCTGTGGGAGATACCATTAATAACCTTTTTTTTAAATGGTTTCCCACCCAAAAGTAGCCTTTACTAAAACAAATCTATCGATTTGAGAAAAGTTGTGAGCCGTTTTGGATCAAAAAATGGTTGAAAAAAAAATGTATGGCAGGTACCGTTATATTTGGTTCTTAAAACAAAAATTAAAAAAACGTGTGGGCAGAATCACCAAAAACTGCTACAATAGGTAGGTACCAAGTTTGAATAAAATCGATCGAGCGAGACGAATAGACAGACAGACAGAATTGTGTCAGCCATTTTTTTGGTCTTCCATTATGCCACGAGTAACTACGAAGCTATTGGAAGCTAGATTCAAAAACCAACGAAAAGTAGCTTTCCAAACAGTCAAAAGGAGAAGTGAGCTATATTCCACTTAAGTGAAATGAATCATCTCTCTTTTTTTTGTTCCTACTTAACCAAAAGTCTGTTTCACTTCCATGGGGTGTACTCACGATGGATCTTTTTTTCCGAAAGCAGAAGTTAAAAAACTTGACGAAAAGTAGCAAAACGCAACTGTTGGTGCACCATTATGGTTTTCATGTATTTTTTTTTTTCCTGAGCTACAAAACTAAACGAGTTTATTTTCTGTATTTAGTTATATATTTTTGTAAATACAAATAATTCATAAAATAAGACGTGTTTTTGAAGTTTTTGGCGTTGATTGTATTTTTTGAGTTCACTTTTTGCAACTCATGATCTACATTTGTATTTGAAAGAATAATTCACTTATTTCTTTATTTTAATTGGAAAAACATAGAATCCCTCCATAGGGCGACCTACCCTCATAAAGGTACCAGATGAGCGGTATGCAGTTTTGAAGGCAGTGTCTTATAAAACAATTTGCACATGGGTTGCCTGTCGAAAAGTGGTCAAGGCATAGGGTTGCCAAGCAATTACTCTAAATTGTTGGGGTTTTTCAATTATATGCTCCAGCTTAGATGGAAGCCTTAAGGATATACCAAAAAATAAAGAAAATTTTATTTAAAAATTATGAACAACGTCATTTTTTGAAATTCGAAATTTCAGTGGGTTAAATGAGGGTAAACAAAGAGAAAAATCTAGAATCTATTTTCCAAACGAAAAGTGATAGAAAGTTTTTTTTTTTGCGATCGGTAGATTATTTAAATACAAGAAAATCATCACATATGTAAGAAAAATTAAAAAAATTGCGACTCAAGATATGAACATTTGAAAACCGATAATTGCAAAATAGAGGTTTCAGAAAAAATTCACCAAAAATCAGAATGATGCTCTAAAAGAACTATTTATATATTTTTAGAAAGATAATTTAAAAAAATTGTACCCGTATTTTTCAAATTTTGTGTTTAACCTTTATTTTTAATGAAGTGAGTTTTTTTAAATGTTCACATTTTTGATAATACAAGTATTAGAGCCGACCGCATATTTTGAGAGTGTATGTAAATATAACCACAATCTGGGTATGAGAGCTTACAAGTACATCACGGGTGGCATCCAGTTAAGCTGGGAGAATATAGAAGAGAATGCTGCCTAGAATGGGGCTCGAATCCACACCTTTAATTTAGCAGTCAAGCACTACATCCACTGCACCATTGCCACCCGCAATTTTCTTACATATATGATGATTTTCTTGTATTTAAATAATCTACCGATCGCAAAAAAAAACTTTCTATCACTTTTCGTTTGGAAAATAGATTCAAGATTTTTCTCTTTGTTTACCCTCATTTAACCCACTGAAATTTCGAATTTCAAAAAATGACGTTGTTCATAATTTTTAAATAAAATTTTCTTTATATGTTATTTTTACTTGCGATTATAGGTACTGTAAGGCAAGTTTTGGATTCGTGCAGAAAAATTTTTTGAGATAACAATCAAACATGATACTACGATGATAGAGAACACCAAAAAAGTGGGTGGCAAAATTCTGTCTGTCTGTCTGTCTGTCTGTTCGTCTACAGCCTAAACGGCTCGATCGATTTTCTTCAAACTTGGTACTTAGTGGTTTTTGGTGATTCTGCCGACACGTTTTTTTCATTTTTTTTTTAGAACCAAAAATAACGGTACCTGTCATACATTTTTTTTTGGCAAATTTACATAATCGTATTTTTCTCAAAAACGGCTCGACAACTTTTCTTAAAAAAAATTCAATAAATTTATTTTAGTAAAGGCTTTCTTTGGATGGAAAACTATTTTTCAAAAATGGTTATTAATGGTACCTCCCAAGCAGGGTTGCAAAAGCTTAAGCTAATTGTTAGCTTAAGCCCTCATTTAATTCACAAATCAGTAATGGACTTGTGATTTGAGAAATATTTAATTCATAAGCTCTTTGTGATTTGTGAATTGAAAAATATTCAATTCATAAGCTCTTTGTGATTTGTGAATTGAAAAATATTTAATTCACAAGCTCTTTGGAACTTGTGAATTGAAAAATATTCAATTCATAAGCTTTTTGGGATTTGTGAATTGAAAAATATTTAATTCATAAGCCCTTTGCGATTTGTGAATGGAAAAATATTCAATTCATAAGCTCTTTGCGATTTGTGAATTGAAAAATATTCAATTCATAAGCTCTTTGGGATTTGTGAATTGAAAAATATTCAATTCATAAGCTCTTTGTGATTTGTGATTTGGAAAATATTCAATTCATAAGCTTTTCGGGATTTAAGAATTGTGGATTTAGGTATTCAATTCATAAGCTCTTTTTGGCTTGTTCTTCACAGTGGATTCGGTTTGTATAATAGCACGAGAGCTGGGAACGTAAAAAAAAGTAATTTTAGTATGACTAGTTTTTTTTATATTATGTCCTCTCTAAGTCCCTAGATTCGCGTGAGGCCAGTCTGGCTGGTGAGAAATGTTGTTTTGTCCGCCATTTTGAAAATCGTTAAAGCAATTTTCTCGGCTTCTATTGGACGTAGAGTAAAATTTTTTGTTAGGTTTTGTAGGTTGGAAGATTTTATAAAACTTTCGCCTTAAACATTTTTACTATCACTTTTCCATAAAAAGTTATTAACGAAAAACTGTCAGCATTTTTTAGAAAAAAATGGTTTTAAGCGTTTATCTCGCCTCCTGTTCATCTGACGGAAAAAATTATATTATCCTTTTTTGTAGAGCTCTAAATTTCTAACATTTTTGTATATTTAGATTGTATGTGGACCAAAAAATGAAAAGAATACAGTAATACAAAATTGGCAATATATAGCAAATAATTCCTTAATGGACAATATTCAATTCTTATAAGCTCTTTGGGATTTGTGAATTAAAAAATTACTCAATTCACAAGCTCTTTGGGATTTGTGAATTGAAGAATAAGCTCTTGTGGATTTAAGAATATATATGTATGAGGTTTTTTCCACCTCGGTCCCACTGTGCGCCATGAGAAAGAGCCCTCATCTAAAGTAGTAAAACACTTGCACCTATTGTGTGTGTATCCCTCTACATCAGTGTTTTTCAAACTTTTTGAGTACGCGACCCCTTTGTTGGTAAAAATATACGGGCGGCCCCCCACATTCATAATAATACTTTGTCAGTTATTTAAAAAGCAACATGAATCGAGCTCATCAAAATCTCCTTTGTCAAACAGAGCTCAGATGGTTGTCAAAAGGGAAAGGTATTTTTAGATTAAGAGCCCACAGCAGATTTAGGGGGTGATTGATAACAAAAAAAGAAGTATAGGCATCGAAAGCTTCATTAAAGGCTATTTAAAAAAATCGAAGTCTTATAGTCCACAACCGAGGCCTTAAAGATAAAACAGTGAATCGAAAAAAAAATATGAATGCAACTTCGAGGGTAATCATGTTAGCCGAAATTGGATTTCTTCCCTCCCTAGATAAGCTCCTCGGATCCCATATCATGGAATCTGAGATCATTTGGGTATATAGTTCGCCCTGCCAGACTATTAAGAAAAAAACCGTTTTTAACTTAGAATTTTGATTTTTTTTTAAAAGGTCTGGCAGGCTGAACTAAACACTCAAATGAATTCCGTGATATGTAATCCGAGGAGCTTATCTAGGGTAGGTAGGGTAGGTAGGGTAGGTAGGGGTAGGGTGAAAATCAATTATGGCTTACACAATTACCCTCGAAGTTGCATTCATACTTTTTTTTCGATTCCCTCTGTTTTATCTTTAAGGCCTCAGCTGTGGACTACAAGACTTCGATTTTTTAAACAGCCTTTAATGAAGCTTTCGATGCCTATACTTCTTTTTTTTTGTGGTCAATCATACCCAAAATCTGCTGTGGGCTCTCGGTCTAATTGACACGAGTTCTAGAATTAAAAGCTGAATAATTGATGTTTGTACAAGATTCAAAATCTGGATAGTCAAATCATTTTTCTGTTCCACTTGGCTTTTAAAATTATCATTTCTCACTGATCTTTTTGACCACTTAAACATCTTGAATACGAGCCTCCAAGGGAGACAAGCAAATATTATTACCATAAAAGACAAAATCAGAGAACTCCTCGCGAAACTTTGTTTGTGTTCAGAGTAAAAAAATGTATGATCTTTTCCCTGGGTTCAGAGAATTCTCGACGAAATTTCATCAGATGAATTGATGCCATGACAGTAAGCTCTCATATTCCTCTGATGAGAGTTTGTATAATTTGGAGAGAAACCATTAAGTGACTTTCCAGATCTCTATTCTCAAGGTGGAAATGGACAGAGGAATATATCAGTCTATCTGGCCGATCTTAAGATCGATTAAGACGACAGAAAATCTCTTCCTTCAATAGAAAAATGTTTTTATTGTTAACGACTCAAACATACAAGCAACTTCTGAACATTTAATAAAAGAAAAACATTTGCACCCGTCTTCTCCAAAAAATTGTGTTTTGATTTTGTTAGTACCTTGTGCCTAATGGCTTGCGACCGCTACCCCCCTAGTTATTCTTGGCGACCCCCTAGGGGGTCGCGACCCACAGTTTGAAAAACACTGCTCTACATGAATCCATCATTATTTTGCAGCAGCAGTGCAGCGCCGCCGCCGCCGTGCCGGCCATACGAATCGTATTGTTCATTAAGGGATTATTTGCTAGATATTGCCAAAATTGTATTACTGTATTCTTTTAATTTTTTGGTCCACCTACAATCTAAATATACGAAAATGTTGGAAATTTAGAGCTCTACAAAAAAGGATAATATAATTTTTTCTGTCAGATGAACAGGAGGTGAGATAAACGCTTAAAACCATTTTTTTATAAAAAATGCTGACAGTTTTTCGTTAATAACTTTTTATGGGAAAGTGATAGTAAAAATGTTTGAGGCGTAAGTTTTATAAAATCTTCCAACCTACAAAACCTAACAAAAAATTTTACTCTACGTCCAATAGAAGCCGAGAAAATTGCTTTAACGATTTTCAAAGCCTTTTTTCAAAATGGCGGACAAAACAGCATTTCTCACCAGCCAGACTGGCTTCACGCGAATCTAGGGACTTAGAGAGGACATAATATAAAAAAACTAGTCATACTAAAATTACTTTTTTTTACGTTCCCAGCTCTCGTGCTATTATACAAACCGAATCCACTGTGAAGAACAAGCCAAAAAGAGCTTATGAATTGAATACCTAAATCCACAATTCTTAAATCCCGAAGAGCTTATGAATTGAATATTTTCCAAATCACAAATCACAAAGAGCTTATGAATTAAATATTTTTCAATTCACAAATCCCAAAGAGCTTATGAATTGAATATTTTTCAATTCACAAATCGCAAAGGGCTTATGAATTAAATATTTTTCAATTCACAAAACCCAAAGAGCTTATGAATTGAATATTTTTCAATTCACAAATCCCAAAGAGCTTATGAATTGAATATTTTTCAATTCACAAGTCCCAAAGAGCTTGTGAATTAAATATTTTTCAATTCGCAAATCACAAAGAGCTTATGAATTGAATATTTTTCAATTCACAAATCACAAAGAGCTTATGAATTGAATATTTTTTAATTCACAAATCAGAAAGAGCTTATGAATTGAATATTTTTATATTCATAAGTCAAAAATAGCTTGCGAATTAAATCTTTTTTAATTCACAAGTCCCAAGATAGCTTATGGCTTATAGATTTTTTAATTCATAAACTCGCAACCCTGCTTTTTAATTTTTGATTTTCTTCAAAATGGTATAACCGATTTCAATTATTTTTCTTATACAGAAGTTTCCAAAAAATGTTAATAGTTTTGTGTACCAACATTTTTGAAAAAATATTTTTTGGATTTTTAAAAAATATTTCAAAATTTTTTTTGGAAAATCAAATATTTCGAAAACAGCATCATAGATTTTTTTGAAACTCAATATTTAAGACTTTTTTTAGTACTCTCTAAAATATTTTTAGAAAAAATTTTACATTTATGAAAAAATAACGGTACCTTCCATACAAAAGTGAAAAAACCGCAAAGGAAAATATTTTTTTGCTTGAAAACGACTCCTACGATTTTGATTAAACTTTTTTCAAATACTAAAATTAGTACGATCTACCATCAAAAATTATAAAATTTTACACATAGCAACTATTAGTAGTACCTGTCATAGAACGTATTTTTTTATTTTGAGTTTTCTCGTTATCAGCTTAAGGGATTTAAATTAATTTTTTTATATACAAATTTCAGATAAGATTAAATAATATTCGATATCAAAATTTTCAAAAAAAAAGTTTTTGGACTTTTAAGAAAAGTTTCAAATTTTTTTTTTTTTAAATTCGATATCTCAAAAAGAATTTTATATATAAAAAATTAATTAAAAAAAAAAACCGCTCCAACGATTTTAAATTTTTTTTCCCATACAATCATATTCCATCATGAATTAAGATGGCATACTTTTTTTTCACCTCAAACTGTCAAAAGAGTTGTTTTAGCTAATTTAAGTGCCGTATTTCATGCTTCTCTACATTTTTCTCTCATAATTTCCATGTTTGTATATACAATTTTCTTAAACTCGCATTGTCTTGAACATAAGAGCAAGTACGTACGACCCAGTCGTTCATTTTATTTTTATATCCTTTAAGCTTACCATCTAACCTGGGGCAGTTAATTGAAAGACCACAGAAATTAAGAGTAATTGCTTGGCAACCCTATGCCTTGACCACTTTTCGACAGGCAACCCATGCGCAAATTGTTTTATAAGACACTGCCTTCAAAACTGCATACCGCTCATCTGGTACCTTTATGAGGGTAGGTCGTCCTATGGAGGGATCTTCTAGATACTTAAAAAAAAACAAAGTAAAATAAAAAAAAATCATAAGTAAAACGTTATTATACAGAAAAGTAGATTTAAAATTTGAATTTAGTAGAATTTTCGGCTTTAAGCATGCTTATGTGCGTAAGCCTTGAACGTAATTGTTCCTTTTTAAAAGGCCATTTCCAATAATTCGAGTTTTAATTTTTCAATAAAGTGAATAAACGATGATATCTAAAATTAAAAAAAGAAAATATGGCCGAAACTGTTTTTGAATTGTAAAATTTTGCAAAAATGTGGCACAATTCTGTCTGTTCGTCTACAGCCTAAACGGCTCGATCGATTTTCTTCAAACTTGGTACATAGTGGTTTTTGGTGATTATGCCCACACGATTTTTTCATTTTTTTTTTAGAACCAAAAATAACGGTACCTGCCATACATTTTTTTTTGGCAAATTTACATAATCGTTTTTTTCTCAAAAACGGCTCGACAACTTTTCTTAAAAAAATATCAATAAATTTATTTAAATAAAGGCTTCCTTTGAGGGGAAAACCATTTTTCAAAAATGGTTATTAATGGTACCTCCCAAAAAACCATTTTTTTAAATTTTTGATTTCGTTCAAAACGGTACGACCATTTCAATTATTTTTTTTTTATACAGAAGCTTCCAAAAAATATTAATAGTTTTGTGTACCAAAATATTTGAAAAATATTCAAAAATACTCAAATGTTTTTTTGGAAAATCAATTATTTCGAAAACAGCATCATCGATTTTTTTGAAACTCGATATATAAGACGTTTTTAGTTCATACTCTCTAAATTATTTTTAGAAAAAATTTTACATTTATAAAAAATTAACGGTACCTTTCCTACAAAAGTTATAAGACCACAAAGGTAAATATTTTTTTGCTTAAAACGACTCTTACGATTTTACGAAAATTTGTACGATCTACCATCATATATTATAAAATTTTACACATAGCAACTATTAATAGAACCTGTCATAGAACGTATTAATTTATTTTGAGTTTTCTCGTTATCGGCTCAACGGATTTAGATGAATTTTTTTATATACGAATTTGAGATAAGATTAAATAATATTGCATATCAAAACTTTCAAAAAAAAATTTTTTGGATTTATAAAAAAAGTTTCTACATTTTTTTTTTTTTTCTCAAAAACAGGTTGACAATTTTTTTCAAATTTCGTTTTTATATACACATAAATATATATTTCAGAATTGCATCCCAAAATTTGTTCTTAAAAATGGTTCAAGAATTTTATATATAAAAAATTAATTTCTTAAAAAACGGCTCCAACGTTTTTAAATTTTTTGTTCCCATACAATCATATACAATCAAGAATTAATATGGAATTCTTTTTTTTCACCTCAAACTGTCAAAAAAGTTGTTTTATCCAATTTAATTGTCGTATTTCATGCTTCTCTTCATTTTTCTCTCCATGTTTTTATATACAATTTTCTTAAACCGGCAGTGTCTGGAACATAAGAGTAAGTACGTGCTACCCAGTCGTGCATTTTATTTATATTTGTTTCTGTTGTTACTTTCATATTTTAAAAGTACTAATGTTCCAAGCAACCTGAATATAAGAGCGGGTTCGTGCGATCTAGCCCTTAATTTTATTTTTCTTTCATTCCAAATTTAAGTATTTTAATGTAAATTATACTTATATTTAAAACCCGAAGGAAAGTAATTTGAACATTTAACATTTTAAAACTGCCGTTTGATACTCAAAAAAAAAAAAAACAAACAAAAACAAAAGTGTATACACAATATCAAGTCATAAACAAAATATTTACATATAGTGCAACTCAAGTGCATCCTAAAAGTAACTCTATTTGCTGTCCCCTTTGTTTAAAACACAAAAAAATAATGTATTGTTTCTATGAAAGCTATGAAAACTGTATTGAATACACTGCCCAACACAATACATATAATGGAAAGCTTAAGGGAGATTTTAGTATTAACTCATCATTTTTGAAAATGACAAAATAAAATCATAAAATAAACCCATGACAAAATTCCTCTTAAACAATGGTGTACTGTGGCGTATACGTACTTTTTTTAGTTCTGTTGAATATTTCATTTCTCTTTTTTACTTATTGCGATATATGTACATACATACAAGTTTAAAATATTTTGGTATAGCAAAAATCGAATACAAAATAGAATGAAACTCGATACAACGTGATGGAGATCACGAAAAAAGTTCTTTGATTGTGTGTGTCTGTTAGTAGTGTGTATGTCTGACTATAGTAATCGCGTTGAAACAATTTTCTTCAAAAAACAATTTTAAGGACAGCCTCATTTTTCTCAAAAAAGGGTTAAAAGGACCGAAAAGCTGTACGGCCTTCATTGTGGTAACAAAAATCTTGTAACAATTACTGTACCTGCCATATAAAGCAGTATTTTCTACAAAACTAAGAATGCCATGCGTACAAGGAATAAACAATATTTAACAATGTTGATTACATGAATAGTTCGGAGCCTCATCTAGTTAAACTCCACCTTGTGAACCCGAATATCGTCTCAAAACTAATATTCTTTGAGTTGTGACACTATTACTCTTACCGTGTGTCATTTGTTTCATGTGTTACAAAAGGTAAATAATTCCAAATACAGGAGTTCCACTCTCTGACTAGGACCAATTAAAATATTTAAGCTTATCACGTAATGGTGATAAATTGGAAATTATACAAAGCGTACGGGTGATGGTATATAGAAGGAAGTTGTCTGGGTTACCTTAAATCAAAATGTTAAAATGAAATTGACCCCGAAAATGTTCTTTGAAACTTTTACAAGGGTATCACAAAAGAGGCAATTGAAATTTACTATAAAAGACTCATTTCGTATTAAAAAGAGACATTTTCTTGTTAATTAAAATGATTTAACTACCTTCATCACACCAACCGCAGATCTTCTACAACTTTTCCTTCTCTAATCACAGCAAGTTCTCAAGAATGAATCTGCATCTTTAACACAAATTTTAGAAGAAATATTTCAAGGGAAGAGGCACAATGTTAATTAAACTCACAACTTTTTCAATAAGAGTTTTTAACTTTGGAAGTGCACTGACCTGTACAGAATAAAGTTGGACTTTAAGGTGCTTTCATGCAAGAGTTTCGACACTTTTAATAACGATGGACGGTTAGATCCTTTGCAAAATTATTCAATTAAGATGACAAAGGACACTGAAAAGTTAATCAATGAGAGGAAGAAATGAAAACAAAAAAAAGTTTGCACTGAGCTGAGACAAACATATTAAGGGTATTCATGCAACAGGTGGCGTAACGTTACCGTAAAAGTAGTAAAGTTTTAAACTGCGTAAATTTGTCTAATTTTCCAAGCAAATTAAGACTGATTTACGAAGTTTAAAAGTTTACTACGTTAATGATGTCTTCGCGCCTCAGCGTTGCATGAATACCCTTATTATATTCACCTACATGATATCGTCGTCATTCAGTGAAAACTCCCTAAGCCCAGTTTTAATTAATTTGAGACATCGGTACTTTTTATGGATTTGTACTCACCAGAATTTGAAAATCCTTAACTTTGAGATTTTTTAAATGTTTAATTTGTAAATAAGAACTTTTTAATTAGTTATTTTGCTGCCGAGTTTAGCCATCCATAATGCTTATAAAAGTTCTTGTCCCATTACTAGGAAAACGTAAACTCAAGCCCGTAAGGTAGTTAAAAGAGCTCTTTGTCCTTAGGAAAAACTCAAGGTGGCTTTTCAATGGAGCAAAACACAGTAATGAACCTGCTGGCTGAGATCTTTCCAAGATCAGCAAAATATGTACAAAAACCGAACAACCTATTCAAAAAGAGCAGCCTGGCAAGAATTTTGCAGAGTCATTGAGTCAACAAATGACGCTTCTAGGCTAAGGAAAGTCATTTCTAAGGCTTTTACACTCCTCCGAGCTTTTGACAGAATTGGTGTTGTTTACAAGGAAAAATATTATTCTCAACATAAACCCGCCAACCATTAACGGAACTCCGCTTCAGTTCTTGGGTACCGCCAAATATCTTGGTGTTGTTCTTGACCGTAAACTGAACTGGAAAGAGAATATAAAAGAAAGATAGAAAAATGCATTAATTGCATTTTACACTTGTAGTCGAAGTTTTGGTAAAAGATCGGGTCCAGCTCTAGAACCATAACAGATATCCCAACCAGGGTAATCTGGTCTTTACTGACGGCTTCAAGACCTTAGAGGGCTTTGGATCACGTATCTACTCGGATAGCCCACCTATTAGTAGATCTATAAAGCTTCCAGATTTTTGCAGCGTATTCTAGGCGGAAGCCGCAAAACATCTCTCCTCACGTGAAGTAATAAACAAAAATATTGACATCTTTATAGACAGCCAGGCGGCAATCAAAGCCATTTCCTCAATCACTATAAAGTCTAAGCTGATAGAACGTTGCCGGTATTTGTTAACTTTACTAGGTGCAACGAACACAGTCACCCTTAGATGGGTCTCAGGACATTGTGATATAATATTCGAATGAATAGCGGATGAGGTGGCCAAAAACGGATCATCTCTTGATCCGAGCCAAACCGATTTCTCGGTGCTTATGTCACTGGAACAATAGAAAAGTAAAATTCACCAAGGGTTCCATGAGGCTGTAGATGTTCGATGATCATCAATTGACACTTGTAGAGTTTCAAGGAATCTATGGCTTAATATTTCGGGGAAAAAAATACTTACTCAACATAAGCAGGCCTCAATTGTCACTCTTCGTTGAAGTCCTAACGGATCACAACTCAATGGGAACCTACATGAGCAGAATAGGTTTCAGCCCGTCAGACTTATGTAGAGGGTGTCAGGATAAATAGGGCTCACCTCACTTCCTCTATGAATGCCCCAGCCTAGCTAAAACCAGGAAAGAACCCTAGGAGCATGCTTCTTCGATAAGCTGTCCGACATCTCTGTCTTGCCACTTAAGAACATCCTTAAATTCATCCAGAACTCAGGGTGGTTCTCCTTTTAAATACTCTTCAATTTTTTTAACGCTCGCACTGTGTCTGACTTACTTGCTTTCTTAAGGTGGCGCTACAGTCCAGGGTGGACCAGGGGCTCAACCAACGAGCTTATTCCAGCCGGCTCGGTTTCTAGCTAGCTGTATCCAGTTTCGCACACCAAGTTGGTTGAGGTCCTCTTCCACTTGCGTGCGCTACCTTTTTACGCTGTCCACCTCTACTGCGCTGTCCCACGGGGTTGGATTCAAAGACTTTCTGGGCCGGAGCATTGATGTTCATTCGCACAAGGTGACCCAGTCATCTTAGTCGTTGGCTTTTCACTTTTGTGGATAGGTCGGTGTCGCTGTACATCCCGCACAGTTCGTTGTTGTATCTTCTTCTCCAGTCCCCTTCTATGCAGACGGGACCAAAAATCACCCGGAGAATTTTTCTCTCAAAACATCCTAACACGTTCTCATCCACCGTTAACCAGTGTCCATTGCTCTGCACCATACATCAGGACTGCGATGATAAGTGTTTTATACAGGGACAGTTTTGAGAGAGGGCTTTGCTTCTCAATTGCCTTCTTAGCCTAAAGAAACAGGGATTGGCAAAAGTAATTCTTCGTTTGATCTCAGCACTGGTATACGTTCGCTGAGTTGATAACGGATCTTATAGGTAGACAAAGTCTCTGAGCACCTCAAAATTATAGCTGTCTATAATGACGTTCTGTCTGAAACGTCAATGTTGGGTGCCCTTTCTTGTTAACAGCAAATATTGCGTTTTGTTTTCTCGATATTTGCAGTTGACGGCAAAGGACTATTTGAGAGGGCGCGAGAGACTCGATCGGGAAAGAACCTGGCGATTTCTTGCGATTGTAGCCATCTGACATCGAACTTCCTCACAGTATTTCGCTGTTTTGGCCTTGGTCAGCGTATCCGTAGCATTACCTTGGCGACTACGAGGTAGTGGTCCGAGTCATTGTTGGCTCTTCGCAACGTTCGGACCTCCTTGATACTTTAGGATTGCCTAGCGTCGATCGCAATGTGGTCAATCTGGTTGACGGTTGAATGACCAGGACTTCGCCATGTACCCTTGTGTATATTGAGATGCATCAGTACTGTACTAGCTACCAAAATGTTTCGCCCCACAGCTAAGTCGATTAACCTGAGTCCGTTATCGGAGGTGGTGTCGTGCAGGCTATATCTTCCGATTGAGCCACCAAAGACGTCTTTTCTTCCTAGTTTTGCATTAATATCAGCCAAGATATATCTAATGTCATATTTATAGGGCGTTTCTTATATGTCTTGTCCAGGAGCTCGAATTCGTCCTTGATATCGTCATCTTTCTCCTCTGTGGCGGCATGCGTGCATATCAGGCTAATATTGGTGAATTTAGCCTTGATGCGAATTGTCGTGAGGCACTCGTTCACATAGTTGAAACTCAAGACTTCTTGCCTAAGTCTGCTTCTAACGACGAATCCACATCCAAAGAGAAGATCCTATTGTGGTCAGTAACAGTCACCGTAGTAGATATCGCAGTCTTTTATTTTAATTTTGCCCGGCCCATCCCATCGCATTTCTTGGATCGCGGTGATGTCTGCTCTGTAGCAGTAGCCTCCGCTAAATGTTTGACTCCACATGGATTATTGAGAGACAGAACATTCCACCGTGCAGATCCAAAGTTCGTTGTCCTAATTTCATTTGCTAGGATCGTCAACAGTAAATCCGTCCTTGTTGTTCCTTTGCATCTAAATAAGCTTTATATGGCCGGGAAGTCACCCCGACAGCACGACCAGACCCTTATGGCAAGGGCCGGGGAGCCGGATTAACCGCTCCTTATAGGCCTGAGCTTCGAATATGTCTTAGTAGCCCCTATAAGGTGTTCACTAAGTAGTTCAGCCTAACTGGAATTGTAGACGTCACACTGTTTATTCCATCTTGAGAATTCTTCCGCTGCCGCCTGGATAAAGGAGAAGTGCCTTAGTGGGAACACTCCTCCCCCCTCTCTCGTTTGCTGCCCCTTAAAACCGTCCACAGGGATTGGAACCCCATCTTTAGTTAAAGGTACTAGGCACCCGATGTTCACCACTTGGAGGTGAGAGTAGGAGTTGATAGACAGAGGATCGCTTTGAAAACAACTTATGGACGCTTGTGTCCTCTTGAATGCACCGTGTCTATACCCTTTGAACATCATTGTATCCAACACTTTAAGGGTATTCATAACACTTTGAGTGCGCTTAAAATATAAAAAAGGAAGACCCCCCACATCTAAGCACCTCCATAATCCCCTCCCTTTCTCTCCCCTCCCCTCACCTACCTACCCATAACCCTGGGGAGCGCAATGGATTCATGGTGAACCGAGTGAGATGATGCTATTGCAATTTTAGCTCGCGAATATACTTTTCGATTAGCCAAATAAAAAAGAAACACAAGAAAACATACCGACACGACGCGACCGACTTTAGATAAATGACAAATAATGGTGAAGTTCAAGTTGGATTGTTAAAGTCAGAGCGAAATAAAAATTGCAATGTGCAGCGACAATTAAATTGCTGCCACCACATGCTAAGGGGGTAGGTTTTCAGTTTTTGATTAAGAATTAATTAGAGCAAGAATTTCAGACAAAAAAATTATATATAATCTTAAAGTTTTGAGAAATTACACTTTAAACCTTTTTCTTATACTTTTTTCGCAAATTTTGATTTTTTTTTTAATTATCAATTCATTTTTTCAAAAAGCATGTATAGATTTCTCTTGATTCTAAAACAAGCTAGTAGAACAGAGTATTGGCTTTAAAAAAAGGTATAATACTTTGTTGTAAGTATTACCGTTATTTTTTCATATTTTTTTTACATTTACATTTTTTTACATTACACCCCAAACGGGGTGAGATAGGCCCTTCCTCCCATAATAAAAATGCTTGTATTAAACTGTTCTACAAAAAACCGTTATTATTTCTTGGCGCCTGAGTTATCATACTCGTGCCCTGGTTCCGCTTTTTCGGAATTTTTATCGAAGCAAAATCCAAACGGGAAATTGTAATTAAGTAGATATATTAACTCGAAAAACCGAACAAAAAAATTATCTTCTCTACACAAAATTCAATTTAGAAAAAAAGAAAAGAAAATACTTAGCTTCAAATATGTCTGCCAGTGCCCTCCAAAGATAAAATACCAGTTCTTAAGGACACCTCCCACCAGATTTCCACAAAATGAATGTTCCCTCTTCAAAATGTTTCCCGTTTTTTCCCAGTTCCTCACTTTAACCTTTTTATAGCATTCCGAATTTCTTCTTCTTCCTCGATAACTTTTCCTAACCTGTTTCTTTTTCTTTCAAGATCAAAACCTCTGGTTGCTTTCAGAATCACAGTAGAAGCATTGTATATCCAATCTATAGTATTCTCATGAAACACGATTTTGTAGGTAGACATTTGGTCGATAGGTTCGCTGTGATCGCCTTACCGAGATCCCTTAACAAAAATTAGTATTACATTTGGACGCATAGATGGCCACGAGCTTTTTTTCTTCATGAGAATACTATAGAATTTATATACAATGGTAGAAGTGCCCTTCTAGGTTTTCCATTAACCTGGACGGCCTCTTCTTTTTGTCAATCCCAGTACTTTCAGCCAATCAGCGGCCGTGGCTTTCGGTCGACTCTCGACTCATCATTCAGCTACTCTCCGCCATATTTGCTGGAGGGAGCCAACGCATTTGAAAAACTGACGGTCCTGCTTACTCGCACTTGTAACGTGCCCCGGTTGCGTATCCATGATAAAATTCCTAATAATAATAATACGTCATAACTAGGCATAATACCTTAAATACTAATAACTAAATACTAACTAACTACATATGCATAACTAACTAAAACAAAAAAAAAAGCTAAACTACTCATAACCATCTACAACTAAACATACTACCATCATAAATCCCACAGGGAAGAGGTCATTAAACACCTCCTCTACCTGTGCAAGCGGGGCATCTAAGGCATGAAAATCCCATGAATGTCTGGCTCAGGTTCAAACAAAATTTTGATCCCCGGGTACATGTAAACATTATACATAAGGTGCATTTTTGAGGGCATTAATTTTCATTTCCTTTTTTTGTTATTTTTGTTCAGCTTCATCACCTCAAATAGAAATCTGAAAAGTACAATGAAAATTAGAATTAAAGGTTAATTCATTTAAAAGTATCTGAGATGAAACAACGCAAACACCCAGCTCAGCCTCAACCATTTCGATAGAGGCAAAGATGTCATTTGCCAATGTTTACATCATTGAAACGATACACCCACAATTTCTACTTACCTTTTTCATTCTTCCTTTTGTTTGCTGGACATTATCACCTGTAAATATAAAAAAAAGAGGTTAAATATTCATTAAAATATTTATTAACAAACAAAAAATAAAGTATTTACCAAAGGTTGTCCAATGTCCGCCACGTTTGATTTCTTATACACATTTGTATTGCATTTAATTTTGACATAAGAAAATTAATAGACTTATCTCACTCTTTAACGAGAGTGAAGAGTAAGAAGAGATAAGACTTCTCCGCAACGGCCATATTTTCTTTTGCGGCGAATTTAAATTATTAAAGAATAGGTATTGGCGATGTACTATTGATATTCTTTGTAATAGATTTTTTTTATAGGAGAACATAAAATTCGCAGGAAGTAAGAAATTTAATGTCAGTTATATTTTTGAAATTAATAATAAGAAAGGGTAGTTGCAATAATTATGTTAATAAATTAGTCATACGCTTAGGATAAAATTGTGCAATATAGATACTGTGATATTAGATGTAAGGTAGCAATAAATTGTATAATGTATAGTACAATGTTAGTTAAACGTCGTTAGTAATATCACTACTCAGCATCACTCCGGAGTTAAGAGGACAGGTATGTAAAAGGTTAACTGTTAGGTAGGATCCAACTATCTAGCAGTTATGGATTTATATACTTTGAAAACAAGGAATTCAAGCTATGTAATAGGGGTCTTTGTAATAGTCGTCATAGGAAAAAGGTGTCATATGACCTGTGAATGTCAGACACTTCAAGTGAATCTCTCTAAAAAAGTTATAAATTCAAGTGATTAAAAGAAACTTATATTTTAACTGAAAGTATAAATTACAAACGTGATAATAAAATTTATTAAAGTTAAATTTCAAAGTTTCAAAAACAAAAATCCAGAGAAAAAAAAACAAACTAAACTGAAAACTGAAGAGTTTCACGAAAGGGAACCCAAAAGTGAAGTGTCCATATATTGGGAGTGACGAGAAGCCCCATTAAATATAAAAAGTATAATCAAATAGTTATATTAAAAAACGCAGAGGTACTTATTTGTGATCCTATAAACTACAAGTATCAGAGTAGACACAGTAAGTGCCTCTGCCCCCGTTAAGGATTCAGAAGCCCTGTCTTTACCAATTGGTACAGGAGATTGTACGAAGATAGCAAGGAAATCTATAACTAAGGACTTTGGTTCAACAGAAATAAGGGGATCTAGATCTAGATCTAGATATATAGGAGGAGAACGGACTTCTGAAAGTTCCAGAAGGCAGATTATAAGCACAAAGAAAAAGTGTTAACTGTGAAGAATTTAAGAAGTGAACAAAGAGAATAAAGAAGGAGAAGAAGAAAAAAAAGCAAAGAACTAAGAACTTGAGATTAAAAGACTTGATGTGAATAAAATAATTTCTTTTACTTTTTAATACTAGTGAAGTAAAGTAAAAATAATTTAATTTTAATAGCTTTATTAATTTAATTTGAATTCATTTTTAAAATTTTTTTTGATTAACGTAATTTTAAACTTAATTTAACGTAGAGAAGAAAAGTGTACAAATCGACTCTGTGCTTGATAGTATATTTGCTTTTACTTTTACGTGAACTAATATTTTAGAGAAAACACATATAACGTTCCTGATCTGTGCTGCCGGCAGGACGTCGAGGGACGTATAAAACGTGAGTAACAAAACCTTATATATATATATAAAAATTACACTGGGAAGGGAAAGCATACCCCAGACAAAAAAAAAAAAAATCTAAAAAAAAAATACTTTTTAGAGAAGATGTTGGTTTTTTTGTGTTTGCTATTTACTACATATTTTTATTTTTGATTTTTCTTTAATTTTGGTTTTTTTTCTTAAACTTAATTTTGATCTCATTTATACATTGCATAATCTTTTAAATTACAAGAATTAAAAATTTATTCTTATGAAAACATTGAACCAAATCTATATATATTAATCAGAAGCTGGATAAGGTAACATCACGACCAATAATATAATAATGTCTTACTGAATATAAAGCGTTCGGTGTGTGGGGGTCCTTGTCAGGCCGTCTATAGGGCAATTACTTAAACTAACAAATGACGTGAACTAATTATAGGACTCTATAGCTGGAAAGTAATTTAGGGGCTATCTTCCAAAATCGTAGGCCAAGGAAGATAGCAAAGGATATGTCTTTGACATGGGAGGGATGGCCAAGCTTTGCCAACAACAACAGGCCAACCTGATTGCTCCTAGCGAACCATTATCTTGGTGAGATGATGGAATGAAGGTGAATAGTCTATTGAAGAGAAAGATAAAATAGAATATATTTTAGGTCTTAAATATAGTATTAGTATTAGAGGGGGTTAATTTTTAATCTTATAGTAGGTTAGATGTAGGAATAGGGATAAATTAATAGATTAGTTTTTATCTAAATTCAAAGACTGTCCACTGTACTTTTTCCGTTCTTTCACCAGGGTAATGGCATAGGTAAGTGTGTGTCTTGTCATTCTTCCTTTTTTTCTTACAACCGTCCGGCCCGTGTCCGTCCGACATAGTAAAGTAGCTTTCTTTTTCTTCCTTTCTTTTTGTTCACTTTTGAATTAACTTTGGCATGTAATACGAGATTGAGCGATAGGTGTCTTGATAAGGACAAGAACTCCCCCGTCTGACGAGCTTAGCTGAGCCGAGACAAGCATGCCACCGTCCTTAAACATAGCACCAAAAATGCCTCTGTGGCCCTAATTGAGCTCATTTCACACTATCTCCCTGGCTTTTGCACTGTCATCATGGAAATCACCGATCGCTGGTTCCACTTCCAGGAGCGGCGAATCCGATGAATGCATCCAGCCATAAACCCCAATTTTTCAAACAAGGAAAGAAAAGTTTCCGTCAACTAAGAAGAAATTCTATCCCACACCACGATCATTCTTCCCCTCCGAAAGAAATTAAAATTAATCAACGTTAGTGAAAAACTGGTTGAAAGCTAAATTACATTTTAATACCATTATGAAGGGTGGAAATTGGCAGTAATTTTCTACTTTTCGAAATTATCTAAGTCTTTGGGCTTTCGCGCAGATTTGAGGGCAGCGTTCAACGTTCCATCTTGTACAACTATAGTTTTAGTAAATAGTTTGGGCACTCGGCCATTCTCAACAAGTAATATCTTACACAGGGGAAAGCAAATGTATCCCGTGCTTCTTTATGGTTTTGGATTTCGACAAAACCACCCGTCCGTCATTCATAAGGGCGCTTGGGGACCAACTGTCACCTATGCCTCTAATTGGTATTGGATTTGGACTTAAGCAGGGCGCCCGTCTGTTGGTCATGTAGTTATG
Organism: Dasysyrphus tricinctus; assembly: GCA_963921185.1. Classification (NCBI taxonomy): domain Eukaryota; kingdom Metazoa; phylum Arthropoda; class Insecta; order Diptera; family Syrphidae; genus Dasysyrphus; species Dasysyrphus tricinctus. The sequence continues at coordinate 88,420,500 of OY992530.1, forward strand.
ATATCATTGCACTCTTCCATCGCTTTTAGTTTCTTCAAAATACTGGGATATCGCATTTAAAGGTTTTGGGGTCTAATGCAAAAAATTATCCTCTGTTATTTTCATACACAATATTTATAGATTTATAGTATTTAAATTATAACGAGGTAAGTTCCGAAAATTTTAAACAAAATTATAGACTGTAATGTCCGTGAAAAGAATAATTTAAAGTCAATTTTTTTTAAAAAATGTTTGTATACAAATATTTACAACGAATGATTAACATAAAAACTTTCTTGCAATTTTTGCATCGATCAAATTGATCCAGAAATATTTAAAAATAAAACAAAACTCATGTATTTTGCTTCAATTTTCATCGTTTCTCGATGAATTTCATCGATGCAAAGATTTAAAATATGTTAAAGGTATATCTACCACCGTAAATTATTCTGTATTCCTTGGTTATGTAAGATACACAAAAAACAAACAATATTACGAAATAAAACAAGAATATAAACCTGCATTGAAAGTTTCTTTTGAATGAAAGTCTCTCCGGTCTTTAAATTTATTCCTCTTCTTTGATTTTCTAACACAAACTTAGACATAATCTAACATTAAACATATTACCCAATAGAACCAACCAAATTGATCATCAGAAGCCCAACCGATCTCCACCTGAATCTCATTGCGATTGCAAACACTAAGTTCAGGACGTGCCTTTAATACCAAGCGGCTGAGAATGAAAACGTCTGCTCTTGGATGGCTATAGTAGTTTCTTCGTTGTCTTCTTCTGCCTCCACACCAACTATTTTTATCATTTATATGAATGAGTATTGTCTTAACACGTGGAAACGACTTAGATGGTTCAACCAAAAAATAATTCCAATCCGACACAATTGCATGCACATAACCAGCGCAGCACGCAGATATAGTTATACGATTAAAATGAAAATATGTGTGCGAGAGAGCACTTATACACGCACATCTGTCATGCCAATGAAGTACCCCCCTAAATCCAATTGACAATTCCAAGAGCACCGGAACGACAGTGTCTCCATTTTGGAATTTAATTTGTTCCCGAGTATAAAAATCGATGATGGTAGGGAATCTAATATTATTCGCAATCGTTTCATTCGATCGAGTGGTCAGGTTTTTTTTTAATTTGTACCGTTGTTGGCTCAATCTTCACACCTACTACACCCTCCCTAATAGAAAATGGCAACAAAATTTATAGTCCTTGTAGCCTTCATAGGCTTGGTTACGGCTAATCCAGCAGTTCGACCCACCAACATGGAACACATGATCGACGAGATGAAGGACAAATGCGACTCAGGAGTGGATTCGTTGGCCTGTGTGAAAGTCAGAGCGATGCGATTCTTGGATACAGTCATGAGCAAGGACGATTTCAAAGTAAACAAACATACAATTGATTAAAATTTTGCTCGCAATATAGCTGAATTTATTTTACTTGCCAGGTTAGTGATGTAGAAGTGAAATCTAATGGAGCAAACAACAGAGCAGCACGCTCCCAGGGTGACTTCATGGATGCTATCGAAAGCTACATCTCAGGACACGATGTGACAGTTGATATGCCCGTTGCCGATGCCAAAGTGACTGTCTCCTCGAAGAATCTGAATAACGATGAAATCAATTTGAATGTCAAATTTCCAGGCTCCGAAGTAGAGGGAAAGGGTAAGGAGGATTTTGTGTCTACTTTTGACAATTTTTCATGAAATAATTAAATTTTTAAGGTCGCAAGAACCGTTTGAGGAAAATTGCTGTTCCAATCATGGTTTTGATCCTTCTCAAGGCTATGACTGTCATCCCAATGGCTATTGGTATCTTGAAATTGAAGGCCTTCAACGCTCTGGCGCTTGGTTTCTTCTCATTTATTGTCTCTGTTGGATTGGCTATCTTCCAGCTTTGCAAAAAGGTATTGATAATTTTTAAAGTTTCCTTAAATTTTGTTCTAATGATTATATGCTCTTAGCTTGCCGCTGAACACCATCCACCCCACATCAGTGCTCATGGTCCATGGGACAGCCGGTCATTTACTACAAATGCCCAAATCGAATCTGCCCAGAACCTGGCTTACAAGGCATATCTCTAAGTCAGCTATAAAAAAAACGGAACTTGTCTCCTTCCAAAGATACAACAACAACAAAGCCAAATGGTATTTTTCTTAGGCAAACAAATCGCATAGAATATACGTAATTTTAATTAATTTATTTACTGTAAAACAAAATAAGAGAAAAAAACACAAAAAATCGAAAGAGAAAAGCGAAACGCGAAGCAATAAAGTTCAAACAATTAGTACGATAGATGAAACTTCTTTTTTTTTGTATTTGAAGCCAACGAAATGAGGGAGGGGGTGGAAAGCTGTTACACCTTATTTTTTTATTGAAATTATTTGACAAATTCTAATGCTGAGCACGTTTTTGATAAATGAGCTATAATTACCTTATCATTAATTTACATTGCGAGACCACAGAAACATTTTCACTACACAAAATCTAAATTTGAGTGAAAGTAAGTTGGTGGCTATTAAACAGAATTTGATTTAAATTCAATTTGATGTTTCATTTTTTACCTGTGCAGAGTCCACTTTAAGCAGCTGATAAAATAATCGGAAATGAAGTATATATTCAACCTGCAGATTGTTTGAATTTATCGATGTTCGTCATTCACTGGAATCAAAAAATTTTCGTTCTATGGCGGAAGTTTCAGTGAAATGTGTGCTTTCTGTCCCTCGTATAGCATTCATTCATTAAATTTGCTTCCAAGTACAAAATTATGGCGCTGCTGCTGAGAACAATTATACAAAAGGTCAGAAGGTAAATGAACACAATCATTTTCTCCAGAATGCGTTTCGCCCAGGGCTCATCAGTTAGATGCCACCATACCCAATCTAAAACGCATTGTTTAGTTACCGATGTCTGCATATCACAATTTTGTGAGAAAAAAATTAAGAAATAAATGGATTTATTATTTATAGTCTTTGACTATAAATAATTTTTCTATTTATTTTCTTAAGAACTCTTCTTCACAATCATTTTCATTAAGGAGGTTTTGGAAATGTTGACATTTTATTTGGGTTCATACAACATTTATGGTTGCTTTTAATTCATGTTTCAGGAAGAGTTTTTTTATTTCAGCGAAAAAATAAAAATAATCGTAAGGATATTCAAATATATTTAACACAAATACAAACAGTGTCAAAAAACCTCATTGAGTGTGTTGATCGATGAGCTCTCAAGAAATACCTAATTATTCAATTAAATTGGTAAAGGTAACCAATAAGTTTAATTTCATTTTTCACAAAATATAATGCTTTTTTCCATTAAAAGTACTGCATTTGGCGTTTTCTGTTTAGCTATTTTTTTTTTCATCAAATTCATATAACATTTTTGAAGAAAAATCTTGGTAGGCAAATCTTAAGTACACTTACTTCTGTGCATATAAAAATAAAATTAAAAAAAAAACCTGTCAACCCATTTTTGAGATATCGAATTTCCAAAAAATCAATTTTTTTTTTAAATTCAAAAAAATTTTTAAAAATTCAAAAATTTATTTTTTGACAATTTTGATGTGCAATATTTTGAGATATTATTTGAAATGTGTTTATAAGAAAATTAATCTGAATCCGTTCAGCCGATTATACGAAAATTAAAAATATAACAAATTGTTCTATGAGAAGTTGCCAAGTATACATTTTTATAATTTTTGGTAGTAAATCACACTTATTTTAGTACACAGAAAAAGTTTTATCGGACTAATGGCTCGAAAACTACCAATTATTCGAAAATTACATCAAAGTCTATTTTTTAATTAAAGTAAAATTCTCTCTTAAAATTTTCTAAAATGTGTAAAAAATAAGTTATGAGAACCGAGATCCAAAAAATCTCGTTTTCGAAATATGTATTTAGGTTTCGACAAAAATCTTAGGAACATTTGTTTAAAATCCAAAAAATATTTGTATGAAAACTTGTGGGTGGAATGACCACAAAAACGACATGTACCAAGTTCGAACAAAACCGATCCAGCCATTTCGGCTGTAGCTTAACGGGGAGGCAGACACACAGAATTGTGAGACCAACATTTTTCGTCGTCCATATCACCGTGATTACAAGTTTGATCAAAACCTCGAGCTCAATTTTTTTTATGAATGCAAAAGTCTATGGATGTACATAACCCGTGTTTTTTTGGGAAAGCTATCCGTAGTATACAGTAAGATTTTACACGAATAACAAAAACAATATCGGCAGATCACTGCCGATAAAAGCTAAAGTAGAATCCCACTGCCGATAAAATTTTTGCCTTTGTTTGAGTATCGAACTAGACTGAATATAATTTTTGTGTTTCGTTATTGGTACGATTGATAAATAGTTTTTGTATCTCGAACTCCCGAAGGCTATGTTCGTAGAGTAGAGTTATGTAGAGTGATTTGGCTCTATTTAGATTGTTACTTTTGGCTTCGTCATGACGATGGTTTTTTATTTGAAATTAGTGAGGATAAAATCTTACCCATAAAGTCATCCGCATGGGGCGTATAGAGCAATCACAGTCTAAACAGGGTCTTTCATAGGCGCATGGTTATTAAATTAGTGCAAATTGTAAAATTTAGCATTTTTATACTACATATATGGGTGACCATCAAGATATATTCAGCGAACTGTCAAACGTTAATTCGCAATCCACAACATCAGGGGCCCAATTCCGCAAGGGTAAATGATTCTCTGTGTACACATTCTATTCACAGCGAAAACAAGTGTAAATAAAGTTGACTGATTGTGCATGCGTTATCTGTCAAAAACTTAAAACTCACTCTTGCGGAATCGCAAAAGACGATGTGTACACGAATTTTTGTGTGTACAGAAAAAAATCACTCTTGCGGAATTGGGCCCCAGAATGCATTCCACAAAGCAGCGAATAAAAAATTCACTCGAATTTAACTTCACATTTTTTAAGCACCCATTACACTGGGTTTATATTTTATGGCAATTCGCATCTATTGGCAATCAAACAAATTACTTATGCAATTTGCAATTCGCTATTCGCAGCTTTTTAACGTAAGTGATAATAAGTAAAACTTACATGCAAACCTTGATTTATAAGGACCAGTTTGTAAAAACGTGGTTCAAGTTTTGATGTTCAGCAATTTAAACTCACTACTTTTGGTGGATAAAAGGCTATAGCTGTACAAACATGGTTCAACCTTTGATCCGTGGTTCAACTATTTTACTCACCGATTTCAGTTATTTAACTGAGGTTCAACGATGGTTCAAACTCGTAATTGGTTATTACAACAAACTTGAACCATCGTTGAAACTCAGTAGATCCACCGAAATCGATGAGTCGAAGATGCTGAAACACGAATCAAATTGCTAACCACGTTTATACAAATGGAACTAGCAAACATACTTTGCTACTATCACATACTTGAACTATCGTTGAACCTCAGGTAATCCACTTAAATTGGTGGTCCCATAAATGAGGTGCCAAAAATCACGCGTGACCTTGCACAGTAATTTAAAAATTCATTAAAAAAAAACTATGGCTGACCAATTACTAAAACTAGCCGACCTTTTATGTATATAGTTCTTAAGGCCTTTCTGATGGTATTCAATTTTTGCAAATTTCCCATAAATGAGGTGCTAAAAATCGCTATGACCTTGAAATTTTTAAAAATTCATTAAAAAATCTATACCTGACCAATTACTGAAACTAGCTGACCTTTTATAGAGATCAAGAGATCTTCCAGATGGTAAACACTTTTGGGAAATTTCCCTTAAATGAGGTGGCAAAAATCGTTTTGACCTTGACATTTTTTTTAATTCATTAAATATTCATAAAAAAAATATGGCTGACCAATTACAGAAAATAGTTGTCCTTTTATCACGATCTAGAAATCTTTCGGATGGTATACATTTTTGGCAAATTTCCCTTAAATTAGGTGCCAAAAATCGCGCGTGACCTTGAGCGACCTTGAGAAATTTTAAGCCTTGATTAAAAGTTATCTAGGGCTGACCAATTTCTGGGACCACTTGACCTTTTCTGACCAATTAGATGGCATCTATGGCATATGAGGTGCCAAAGGTCCAGACCCTCCTTGGAGCGGTTTTCTAAAAAAATATTTTTTTATATATAAAATTCTTAAAATATTTTTAAATACAGATTTTGATATGCAAATCTAAAGTTAATATCTATGTGCAGATAAAAAAATTAAAAAAAATTAACAAACAAACTGTCAACTTGTTTTTGAGATATCGAATTTTCAAAAAAAAAATTTTAACTTTTTTTAAAAATTCAAAAACTTTTTTTTTTAAATTTTGATATGCAATATTATTTCGTCACCTGATTGCAAGAACTAGGTAACTCAATTTTATAAATTTTGGGATAGCAACCTTTATAGAAACCTAGCTACTGGAGGACGATGGAAAGTTTATTTTGTATGTTCCTGAAACTTCACAAATATCCTATATTTGTCAATGGTATAAAAATATTGCACAAAAATCTTTAAAACTGTACAAAATAATACCGTTTTTGCCGATATGTATATTATAAAAATAGAAAATTGAGTTACATAGTTCTTGCAATCAGGGGACGATTTAATCTTATCTTAAATTTATTTATAGAAATTCGTCTAAATCCGTTCAGCCGATAACGAGAAAATTCAAAATAAAAAAACATTCTATGACAGGTACTAATAGTTGCCAAATTTTATGATTTTTGGTAGAAGATCGTACTAATTTTAGTATATGGAAAAAGTTTAATCAAAATCGTTGGCGACATTTTTGAGAAAAAAAATATTTTCCTTTGCGGTTTTTTAACTTTTGTATGGAAGGTACCTATACATTTATTTTTTCATAAATGTAAAATTTTTTCCAAAAATATTTTAGAGAGAACTAAAATCTCTAAATTATCGATTTTCAAATACATATTTGATTTTCAAAAAAAAAAAAAATCGAAACAGTTTTTAAAAATCCAAACAATATTTTTTATATTTTTTGAAAGTTTCTGTATAAAAATAATATTGAAATCAGTTTTACCGTTTTGAATAAAATCGAAAATTAAAAAAATGTTTCTTTGGAAGGTACCATTAATAACCATTTTTTTGAAAAATGATGCCTGTACTAAAGAAAATTTATTGAATTTTTTTTAAGAAAAGTTGTCGAGCCATTTTTGAGAAAAAAGTGGTTATGTAAAATTAAGAAAAAAATTGTATGGCAGGTACCGTTATTTTTGGTAAAAACAAAAATAAAAATGTGTGGGCATAATTTCCAAAAACCACTACATATTAGCCCAGGAAATTTAGATTTTCACTTCGAAAAAATTGCGACAAAGCAGAATTTTGTTGGAGTGGTTTATTATGACGTCTTAAGCATTTCATGAAAAGTTCCCTTAATTTGGCCCGGGGCTAAATTTTTTAGTAGGGGGGGGGGGTGAAAGAGGTTCGCTGAGCAAATTTTGTTTTGTGATTTATGTTTAAGTACAACTCCTTATTGTAAAATCAAGTTTTTGGGGTGGTAGGGGAAAGGGAATGGCAACCATCTTGAAAACAAGGGTGATTTTGTTTTTGTTTAATAACTCGTTGAAATTGCATTTTTCAAAAAAATCATCAAAGAACTGAATTTAGAAGATTAAATTATCTAAAACATTAAACAGTTCTGTAAGTTTATTAATCTCAAAGTAACAGTGGATCAAGGGTCACCTATGCCTCATATGGTGAGGATGAAATTACGTTTTTTTCGCTTATTTGTGTATTTTATTGACGATATCTAGAATATATTTTGAATCTATTGCTCTTTATTGTCTGCTAAATGAGTCCTCTATTATGACTATAGACCACATATTATGTGTTAAATCTAACGTCAAAGTTCACTCTGCATGCGTCAAATAAACATGCAAACACCTCTTTTATGAACTAATTTCTACAGAATAGCATAAGCTTAAATTTGTACCTTCACACTTTTTCAATAAAACCGATAGCTTAGGAGCAATTCCCAAAAAACTGAACCTCAACCCCTTTAACCCCCTAAAAAATTTAGACCCGGGCCAAATTTAGGGTACTTTTCAGGAAATGCGTCAGAGGTCATAATAAACCACCCCACCAAAATTCAGCTCTGTCGCAATTTTTTTTTGTTTAATTTTCCTGCGGGCATATATAGTAGCCCAACCAAGTTTGAAGAAAATCGATCGAACCGTTTAGGCTGTAGACGAATAAGCAGACAGACCGACAGACAGGCAGACAGACAGACAGAATTATGCAACCCACTTTTTTGGTGTTCTCTATCATCGTAATGTCATGTTTAATGTTATCTCAATTTTTTTTTCGCACGTATCCAAAACTTGCCTTATAGTACCTATGTATATCGCAAGTAAAAATGAATACTGTTTTTTTTATTTTTTTATGCGCTTTCAAATTCAACATCCTGAAGATTTATAAGGCAATATCAAATTCATATTTTACATTCTCTTACGTAATAGCCCAACATTTTTGCAATAAATGTAAGTTACCAAATTAATAAATACCTAAGCTCCAACTTCCTGGCACATTTACGCGAAAATCGAACCCAGTCACTACATTTGGCCACAACAAAAAATGGAGAGAAATTATTCACTTGCACTTTTTCTCTCAAGCTATAACCCATAGTAGTGAGTACATAAATACCAACCCATTGACCGTCTTAGCCATAAAAGTGTCCCCAACAACAATAATAATAATAATTCCTCATAGCATTTCCATTCGCCCAAATTTGAATCCAAATCAATAATTAATTTAGTCCAAATAACCGATCATGGAAAAGAATTCCATAACGCGCGAATAAAAAATGAAATCAATAAAAAAATTAATTGAATATGATCGACGACGCTCGTTCGGGGGCTGCCTAAAGCAGGCGCTATAGCGAAATCGTTACGGATGTAGGTACCTATACAAACTCTGAGGCAAGTGTGGAAGGTAAGGTATATACCTACATCGATTTTGGTAAAAACGCGTCGCTTAGGCCGCATTAGGCAGCAGACACCGACATAAACCGAGTGCGTGTTGTTAGGGCCAACAGAAGGGAAACTGAGTATTTCCATTGTCCAAGCTGCTAATTATCGTTCGTGGAGGCTTGCAACTGGGTGAGATCCAATGCAAGTTTATACCCAATGTCCATCTTGCATACTAATTAGCTTAGGGGTAGGGGCTTACTTTGACTATAACCGGGGCTCACTCTTCTCTTGGCCATCAGTGGAAATGGAAAACGAAGACGAAAAGGAACGCGGCGCTCTTGCAATGCAGCAGCACAGCCACTGATTGATTGAGTGCTTCTAAAGCTTTTTGGCCAACGAGGTGAGCTAAAACAAAAGTGGTAAAGAGACTACAGCTGGCTAAAATTTGGTGTAGACGCATTCGACACAGTATTTTGGGAGCGGCAGTATAAAATCAAGGGCTCCCCAACATTTTGATATCATTCACAGATTGTCCACGCTCAGCAGCTTATTGAAAAAGTGCGCCCGCGATCGATTTCGGAGTGTTCCTTTTTTGCTTTCGATTTTTCATTCCGGTTTTCTGTCATCTCACAATGGCGTTCCGAGTGTCCTCTTTGATTTTAATTGGTTGTTTGGTGACGTTTGCCAATGCCGCAGCCATTGACAATTCCGTGTACAGTATCGAGCCGAGAATTCGATCCAGCGAGGAATTGATTTCGAACATTGTGGCCAACTGTTTCCATGCTGATGCCATGCAATGCATGAAGGAGCGAGTGTTGATCTTCTTAGACAGTGTAGCTGGAGTCGAAGAAGAGCAGGGACGGTCTCTTTCGGAAGATAACATCGAAAAAGTGATTGTGGATCGTGTTGGAAGGATTTTGAACACAAATGAATTCCGTCTGCAGTTGCCTCAGACATTTTTCCAAAGTTCTGTGATGACTTATCGTGCTGATCGTGGATTTGACCTGGAGTTACCGACCGAGGGTGAAGGTTAGTCAGATGGGATTTTCCATATTCTTTCATTGCAATATCATTTCTCCCATACTTCTAGCTCGAGGACTCTTGTTGAAGAAGAAGCTTCTTTTGCCAGTTCTCTTATTGATGAAGCTTAAAATGAAGTTGCTGATGCCTTTGATTGTTATGTTGGTTGGACTTAAGGCAACAAAGGCCTTGATTTTGTCGAAAATTGCCATCAAGCTTGTACTGGGATTCCTTATCTACAACTTAATTAAGAAGCTGGGAGGTATGAAGATGAACATGATGCCAATGATGCCAATGCCACCACCAGAGCCAATGTCTGCTTATGGTGCTCCAATTGCCAGTACCACAGCTTCTTCATATGATCCCGCTAGTTGGGAGCCAATGAGCGGAGGCCCCTATGCCCGATGGGACTCAACTCACTCTGGATCTGCCCACAACTTGGCCTATAGCTCATACTACCCAAGCAGCTCCTCGTATTCATCGGGAAGCTCATCGGGTACTTCCGCATCATCATCGAGCGGTAGCTCACCTTCATCCAGCTACAGTAGTTCATCTTAGAATTGAAGCTAAATTGATAGTTTAGCAACTTTAAATTATGCAAAAGACAATACCGGCGACTCTTTGTTATTTATTGATGGAATCTTTGACTTCTTCTTCTCCTCCTTCTTCCACTCTTGAGTCTTTCTTTTTTTTCTTTTCAACTGAACTTCTATGACAGATGTTGTAATCGAACATCTTTTGACGAAAACATGACGATGTATTTATTTATTTATGAAGGGAACTTTTCATAGATTTAGTTTTTAATGATAAAAAACAAAAACCAAATAATATTTAATACAATAGAATTAAAAAACAAATACTTTTAACGAGCAAATGAAATTATTTGTTTCTTTTCTTATGCATGCACCAGGTAAGAATTATATCTTAAAAAAACTGCAACACTTTTCCATGCATTTTTGGTATATGAAAGTTTTGCATCCACTCGAAGGGTACACTATTAGTAACACAAGGTCAAAGCAGAATGTTTTTGCGGTGAGGAAAAATTACATACAAACTATGCCACTCACCCGATTTTCAGGTGTTGGAATGTGGAAACAATTCCATAAAAATCTCATTAGACACACTCATTAGATTTTAATAAAATCCTGAGACACGACAGAATTACCCTTTTTCATGGGATATAAATTGCTCAGGCAAGTCAGTCGTGGTGTATTTTGAATGCGAGGTTGAACAAAAATGAAACTTTTAGACATAAGGTAAACGAACTAAACATCGATTGAAGTCGTATCGCTGCGTGCGCTGGTATATACACAAGATACCAACATGTTCACTATGCGTTTCATATTAGGCCACATTTCGAAATACTCATTTTAAATTTGCTGAGAAAAGCCCAAACTGAAAGAAAGAAATATAATCAATACCACATTATATTTTCATAATTAAAACATAGTTTACAGAAACGGTTTTCCACCTAATCTGTTCACCAAATTGAATAATATTCAAGGCGAAAAACGTATGCCTTGGCGTAACCCACCCATTGAAGTCATTAATTTACCCTTAATTAATAAACTATAGGCCTAAAAATATGGATTCAAAAACCATTTGCATACTTATAATGCCTTTTAAGGTGTGTATATTTTTTTTAAGTGTAATAGTCCAGTAAATAGAGGTAAAAATAGGGGGGTTACCCTACAAAAGGTCGGGTAGTTCTAAATTTTTGATATGTTATATGGTATGGTTGGTATTGGTAGATGAAAATTCCAAATTTCCACAACCACGCCCCGTCCGCCCCCTTCAAAATCCGGAATAAACTACAAGAAATCGGCACTTTTTTCAGTTTTTTGCTTATGACTTCTTTCCGGTATATTTTTACGGAAAAAAAGTATAAAGAAAATATATACCGGAAAGAAAAGAAAAAAGTGCCGATTTTTTGTAGTTTTTCCGGATTTTGAAGGGGGCGTGGTTGTGGAAATTTGGAATTTTCATCTACCAACCATACCATATAACATATCAAAAATTTATAACTACCCGACCTTTTGTAGGGTAAAACCTCTCTACTTACTGGACTATTTGTGGAAGTGAAAGGAATAACAACAAAAACATAAATGTTAAAAAAAGAGCCAAGTTCTTATATGTATGTACAAGAAACCTGTGTGTAAAAAGTCTGCCACAAAAAGTAATGAGATCGCAAATATATGCCAAGTTTTAAGTTCATGAATGATATCAAATATCTTAAGTAGATTAACATCGAAACAAATCCAAATAATGACAGAAATTTGGTATTTAATGATTACTGATTAAAATATGGTGGGTTCACTGGTCAAGTTTTCATAAGAGAAAACTTGCCAAATAAATCCACCAAATTTTAATCAGTAATCATTAAATACCAAATTTCTGTCATTATTTGGACTTGTTTCGATGTTAATCTACTTAAGATATTTGATATCAAACTTCATGAACTTAAAACTTGGCATATATTTTCGATCTCATTATTTTTTGTGGCAGACTTTTTACACACAGGTTTCCTTGTACATACATATAAGAACTTGGCTCTTTTTTTAACATTTATGTTTTTGTTGTGATTTCACTCCTTTTTGCAAAGATTTTTTTGTTTATAAGAATTTTTAATAATGTGGGTGGATGCCACGCCCCTTAAAGGAAAATTCCAATTTTTAATTTTTTTCTTTCAAAGTACTTCAAGCCCTATTGCTCTACACATTTTCATCGTTCTACAACAATCGGAAGTGCTCCACATAATTTATAAGAATTTTTAAGAATGTGGGTGGATGCCACGCCTCCAGAATAGAAAATTCCAACTCTTCAATTTTTTTCTCTCTAAGTACTTCAAGCCCTACTGACCTACCAATTTGTTTCGTTCTACAACAATCGGAAGTGCTCCATATAATTTATAAGAATTTTTGAGATAGTGGGTGGATGCCACGCCCCCTGAAAAGAAAATTGCAGATTTTCGATTTTTTCCTTTGTATGTACCACAAGTCCTACCCTTGTGCGAAATTTCAAGTTTCTACGATGTCGGGAAGTGCTCCATAATTTTGATGATCTGTCAGTGAGTCAGTGAGTCAGTGAATCAGTGAGTCAGTCAGTCAGTTACGGTTTTTGCGATTTTTGAAGTCCTATAATTCGGGAATTACTAATGCTAAAGAGTTGAAATGTGGTGAGCCACCTGTGTTTGATCAGTTCAGCAAATACTGCGAATTTGAAGTTTCTGCCTTTATTGGTACTGAAGTTAGAGGGGGGTTGAAAATCACCTGAGTTTGTTCCTGTAAAAAGGGTGTAGTGCCGCGAACTTGGCTGGGCAATACCGTGCCCTTTGTTAAGTAATTTTCCATATTATACCATAAAACTGGCTTTTCGAGTCCTTAGAAATGATGTCACAAATGGAAATTATAACCCACTACCTGAACCAACCTTGGGTTAGACAAATCTTAGTTTTATACGAATTATATGAAATACATTTTTCAAATATATAATTGCAATCAGTGGCGCCTACGGGGGGTGGTGGCCAAAGACGCTCTTCGCACTCTGCTTGGGATTTGGGTACCTTTATAATCGTTACCTACGCAATTTTCTTAAAGCATTAACGGACGTACAAAATTACTACAATCATTTTTGAAAAACCTTGAAAATATTAATACAAAATTTTTCTAATACGCGATGGTCAACCAGGGAAGATGCATGTGTCGGACTAATATGAATTGGAAACAAATAATAGCGACTCCTGAGGCTAATAAAAGAGATTCTGACAGCCTTAATAAGAAATTAAGCACCATCATTTTCAATTTTCGAAAAACAAAACGTTGTGCTGTATTGTGCTCAGCTTGTGCTGGCCTGTGTCGTAAATATTTTTGAAAAAATCGCAAATTTGCAAAGGACAGTCGACAGTGGCAGTTTTGGCCCTCAGACCAAAAACGATGAGTGATATATCGTTGAAAAGGTCTATTTGTGTATATAAAATGTTTGCATGGCAGTTTGTCTCAATTCGCTGTGGGAAAAAAGTTATTGCCCAAGTAAAATACATACAAAAAGTTATATTTCAGAAATATTGTTTTTTTTTACTTCAATCTCATTTTATATACATTTTATATGTATTAAAAATACATTTTATGTATAGCATTCGCAAATTAAATTAACCAAATCGCAAATAGGTTTAACCTAAACGCAAATAAGTTTCACCGAATAGATAAATAGATTTAACCCAAATGCAAATAGAATTAACCCAATCGCAGTTCGATTTAAACAAAACGCAAATATAGTTAAACTAAACGCAAATAATTTAAACTAGATATTAACAAATCATTTTAACCAAAACGCAAATTGAATTAACACAGGCTCAACTTGTTGTTCCAGCTGTTTGGTGAAAAAATGGAATAGTTTTTGACAAAACCCAAATTGTAAATGCAACTAGTTCTGCGCATTTTCCCAAGAACCTACCGAAAAAATAAGAGGCCAATCCCTTAATAAAGGCTTTTTAACAATTATGGATAATACCATTAGACCCAAAAAGTACAGCTGGATCAATAATTCAAGCTAAGTTTAATTCAATTTGCGTTTTGGTTAAAATTATTTGTAAATAGTTTAAATTATTTGCGTATAGTTTCACTATATTTGCATTTTGTTTAAATTGAATTGCGATTGGGCTAATTCTGTTTGCGTTTGGGTTGAATCTATTTGCGCTTGGTTGAAACTTATTTGCGTTAAGGTTAAACCTATTTGTGATTTGGTGAATTTAATTTGCAAATGCTATATATAAAATATATATATGTATAATTGTATACACCTTCCCAAGTTCATATGAAGTTAGCAGGACACCCATTTTTTCGCAAACCAAAAATGCAATTAATTTTTTTTTGCGTAACTAATTCGAAATTAAGTAGCAACTAATGATAGGATAGTTTTAACATGAATTTCCAAAAGTGTCCTGCTAACTTTATATACATGAGTTTTTTTCGTGTCATAGAAAGATAGAAGAAGGGTTAAACTCCATAAAATAATAGGTATCAGATTGAGTTTCAATTTTTAAATGATGTTAGCCCATTTGTGAAACAACCTACCTACGCAAAATAACTTAGACAATTTTCTATAAAATTGACTCAAAATTAGTATGCAATTTAAGAAAAAAAAAACAACAGCAGCACTTCAATACTATGCTATTGCTTCTTTTTTAGGTCAGAATCATTTTTGGAATTTGTCCATAATTTTTTTTTTAAGACTCAAACACCAAAAAGCATTTGGCATTTGACTAACACTGAAATTTTAAAATGTTTGGGGCGCTAAAATTTACTGGGCCGGGGCGCCAGATCTTAAAATATGCCACTGATTGCAATATTTTAAAAACTCAGGGAAAAAAACATTTTTATTTAATTTTGAAAACCATGGCATATGAACATTTTTAACCAAAAGGTTTTTTATAAAACAAAACAAGGATGATACTTAGATTATTTAGATATTCATTTGTATCATTTTTAATATAAAAATGGATCGTTGTTTGTTCGGATGCTTAAATCATGAAATAGCTTTGTTCGTAATTGCTACGCAAAGGTTTACTTACAAAACTGTGAATTAATTGTTTTTGTTTGAAAGCGAAAACCAAACGTTAGACTATTTTTCCTTGATGCGCGCCGGGCGGAACTGGGAAGATATTCCTGATATAATTGATCACAACAAAAACATAAATGTTAAAAAAAAGAGCCAAGTTCTTATATGTACAAGAAACCTATGCGTAAAAAGGCAGCCAAAAAAAGTAATGAGATCTTAAAAATATGCCAAGTTTTAAGTTCATGAAGTATAATATCAAATATCTTAAGTAAAGTAATATCGAAACAATTCCAAATCATGACAGAAATTTGGTATTTAATGATTACTGATTAAAATTTGGTGGGTTCACTGGTCAACTTTTCATACATTTTAAATAAGTAAGTAAGTAAGAGAAAACTTGCCAAGTAAATCCACCAAATTTTAATCATTAAATACCAAATTTCTGTCATGATTTGGAATTGTTTCGATATTACTTTACTTAAGATATTTGATATTATACTTCATGAACTTAAAACTTGGCATATTTTTAAGATATCATTACTTTTTTGGCTGCCTTTTTACGCATAGGTTTCTTGTACATATAAGAACTTGGCTCTTTTTAACATGTTTTTGTTGTGATTTCACTCCTTTTTGCAAAGATTTATTTGGTCAGGTAAAAATCCAGCCCTACCGCTCTACAAAGTTTCATAATTCTACGAAACCGAAAGTGCTCCATTTAAATAATAGCAATTCTGATAAAGTGGGTGGATGGCACGCCACCTGAATGGAAAATTCCAATTTTCCTATTTTGGTCTTTCAAAATACTTCAAGCCCTACCGACATTCCAATTTTCATCGTTCTACAACAATCGGAAGTACATTACCTATATAATTGATAACAATTTTTAAAAAGTGGGTAGATGCCACGCCCCTTGAGGTGCAAATCAAAAATTTCTTACTTTTATCTTTGTGTGCACGTCAAACCCTACCGCTCTACCAATTTTCATTGTTCTACAACAATTAGAAGTGCTTCATATAGTTTATGCCACGCCCCTTAAACTGAAACTTTCAATTTTTCGATTTTTTCTTTCAAAGTATTTCAAGTCCTACCGACCTACTAATTTTCATCGTACTACAACGATCGAAAGTGCTCAGTATTATTTATAAGAATTTTTTAGAATGTGGGTGGATGCCACGCCCTCTGAATAGAAAATTCCAGTTTTTCAATTTTTACTTTCTAAGTACTTCAAGCCCTACCGACCTACCAATTTTCATCGTTCTACAGCAATCGGAAGTGCTCCATATAATTTATATGAATTTTTAAGAATGTGGGTGGATGCCACGCCCCTTGAGTGGAAAATTACAATTTTTCAATTTTTTTCTTTCTTTGTACTTGAAGCCCTACTGACCTACCAATTTTCATCGGTCTACAACATACGGAAGTGCTCCATATAATTTATAAGAGTTTTTAAGAAAGTGGAAGGATGCCACGCCCCCTGAATAGAAAATTGCTGATTTTCAATTTTTTCCTTTGTATGCACTACAAGGCCTACCGTTGTGCGAAATTTCAAGTTTCTACGATGCCGGGAAGTGCTCCATAATTTTGATGATCTGTCAGTGAGTCAGTGAGTCAGTGAATCAGTCAGTCAGTTACGGTTTTTGCGATTTTTGAAGTCCTATATCTCTGGAATCGCTAATGCTAAAGAGTTGAAACTTGGTGAGCCACCTGTGTTTGATCAGTTCAACAAATACTGCGAATTTGAAGTTTCTGACTTTATTGGTACTGAAGTTAGAGGGGGGTTGAAAATCGCCTGAGTTTGTTCCTGTAATAAGGGTGTAGTGCCGCGAACTTGGCTGGGCACTACCGTGCCCTTTGATAATAGCAGCAATCAGCGCTGCCACCCTACTCCTTTAGCAGTAGATCTACTGCGTTTAATCCCAAATAAAAATCTACTGCGCAGCAAAACGAATCTACTCCTCTTTTGAGAGTTTTGAAAACTATCCAAAGCTAGCCAAAGAGCTAACAGACCCCAATAAAAATTGTTGGTCTGCCTCAGACACTAGGAATTATTGACTTTTTCAATAAATTTAAATGCATAAATGGCGAATATAAAAGAAAGTAAGGCAAAAATATTTGTGTATGTATGAGTTCTCCAAACAAATGTGAATTTTTACTAATTTAGATTATAAATCTTCTATTTTATTTTTTGTTATTGCTGAAAATAATATTATAGTGGAGCTCGTTTTTGAAGTCATTGTTGAGTCTCCAGATTCTCCTTTATTTTTGCGTTAGTTTATTAGAAATGGATTGAATTTGATTATTTGCTGTATTTTCTGAGATCTACTGCGGTATATTGTAATCTACTGCTTTTTTTCCTCATATATACTGCGCTCAGTCATCTATAAGGTGGCAGCGCTGGCAGCAATACGTGCTCAAAGTGGAATTGCGTTTAGCTCTCGCATCAACCGGCATTGCTGCAGAACTGTTGGACTGGACGGTGGAAGAATATTGAGCACCGAAGCTTTCGTTAAACCTGCAAGTTCAAATCAACGAAAATCCTGTTTACAACATTTCAAAACAATCAGCCATGGCAAAAGTGTTGAAACATTGTAAATTGATCATATGGGATGAGTGCACGTTGCACGATGGCAAACAAACAACCATTATAGAAGCACTCGATCGAACGTTGAAAGATTTGCTCAACAATAATCGTCGCTTTGGTTGCGAGATGATACAGTTGGCGGGCGACTGCCAACAAATGCGTCGCGTGATTCTGAAACCAACAGCAGCAGATGAGTTAAACGCATGTCTCAAGTCATCTTTTTTGTGGTTGTACGCGAAAACCATCTCTTTGAGTATGGATATGCAAATGTCCTTGCAACAGGATAGAACCGCTGAAGTTTTCTGCAAAGAACTTCTGAGAAACTGAAATGGAAAAATTCCGGTAAATATTGCCAGAGGTATAGGTAATATCAATTCCAACTTCCATTTGCCAATTCACTTCAACGAAAGATGAATTCATCACAAAAATTCATATCTGAACATTGGTCAGAACTATCGTAACTATATCTGTTCTCTTTCTTTGTAACAGCTGCCAATCGATTGGCATCAACAGATGAAATGATTGATTTGTAAGCAACTTGATGGTTGAGCCATTCTGATGTACTGTATTGCAAAAAAAAAACAAAACTAATGAATTGACCCGAGTAAATGTCCTTAGATAATTTTTTTGTAATTAAATCAGTTTAAATTAAATTGAAAAATTGAAAATAATTTTCTAGATTGCCTGTGTAGATGGAATAAAGAGCTTTCCTAGAGCCATAAATGGTGTTTTTTTTTTCAATGCTGAAGTTAATTACAGGAAAAATACTTACTATTTTGATAAATGCCATAAAGAACCACGCTACCACTTTACTAAATTTTTATAAAACTTCACAGAAACCTTCGAAGGCATCGTCAGAAGATTCTACCAAAATATTTATTAGAAATTAAATAAAAATAAAATGCACTTAAAATGCATTGTGGCAAACCACTTTTCCAAATTTTGACAAAACTTCACAGAAACCTTGGTGGACATTCTCAGAAGACCCTACCATAAGATGTGTAAGTAACTTGACGAAATGCATTTAAAATGCATTTCACTTCACAAAAAGACCATCCTCATCCTCAAAAGGAGAGCAAACTTTATGAAAAAAAAAAAAATTGAAAAATTCGGCCAAGCCATTCTCGAGTTTATCGAGCTCAAACATAAAGCAACATATTTTTATATATTGAAGATTAGTATAGATTATATTTTCCTAAGAAATCAATAGATTTTTGGAAGAAATATTGTCAAAATATACTTAAGTTTATGTACAGTCGACGCCCTTTAAGTTGAACTTTCACGGAATATTAAAATTGGTTCAAGTTAAAGAGTTATAGAGAATTTAAGGGGAAAATACAGATATGGAAATTAAACCTAGATGAAGTTGGACTTAGTGGGAGTCGACTGTTTATAATAAATTAATAATGTGACCAATTATTTGAATATAATTCGTCGGTTCAAAGGTAAAACTAACTAAGTGCAGAAAAAATTTTTCAAGAAAATGGGAATGAAATGCATTTTTTTAATCCCCAAAGTCTCATTTTGCATGGTTATTATAGAGACATTTAAAGGTATGCCCGGGAACTTTATTTAAAAATTTTCGGAACCTGACTATTCAACTTTAAAAAGTATGTTTCAATTAAGTTTCCTGCAAAAGTGTAATATGCTAGTTAATGAGGCAGCATGCCCTCGCAATACCTACATACCTCACTGTTTATTCTCGAATTTTTAAAATTCACGAACATAATAAATCATCTCCTTTATTTGGTTTGTGATATTAAAAAATTCATCAATAAACAAAACAGTGAAGTATGAGGGCCTCGAAGGCTTGGGGCCCCAGGGACTGACAGAATTAATTGTTCAAGACGAAAATAAAAGTTTTTCTTATCTTTAAAAAAGTTTGGGCTTTGTATTTTTTGGATATTAATTTATAAGTATAATTTCCTGGTTTAAATATAAAAGTTTTTAATAATTTCTTTTCAAAACAATAACAATGTTTCAATTTCTTTAATATGTTATAAGCAAATATCAGCCTAAAGTAAAGATTTTGATTTGTGAATGATTTTCAGAAGCAAACTACTTAGTTGATATATTGTATTATTGGTGAAAAATTCAATGCTATTTTGAAGAAATTGGAGAACATCGTGATATCGTTCTTAAAGCTCTTTTCACGTGAAATGAAAAAGCCGTTTTGACTTTGTTTCTGCAGTAATCTGTTATACGGCCAAGATTGATTATTCTTCAGATTATTTTGGAAATTATTCCATTCTTTTTATGGAGAGAAATAAATTTCATTTATATTCAACCTGATTGTAGAATCTGAAGCGTTGGTTTGCGTTTACCCGTTGTATTTTTGCTACTGGTGACTTTTGAGGGGTAAAAAAACCCGAATCCCAATATCCCGAGTTCCGAATGCCATACTCCCGAATGCCAAAAATCCCGAACGGAAAAAATTCTGAACGGACAAAATCCTGAATGCCAAAATCCCAAATGAACACAATCCCGAATGTCAAAAATCTTGAATCCATTCGAAATAAAATCGCGAATTTTAATACTTTTTTAGTACTATTTCAGTACTTTCAAAGAACTGCTATTTTTGGCTAGACTTCCGTTCATTTTGCGATATCAAATGACAAGAATATTGAATGCAAAAATTTCAAACGAACAAAAATCACGAAATATATAACCCAAAAAACAATTTTCACAACCCATTTTGAATATAAAAATCAATTAAGGTATCTAAAGCACAAAAAAGTTCAATTTGAAGGCTAAAACCTCGAATGGCTAAGTACTGTTTTGGTATTAAAAATCGGGCGTGCGGGATATTTTGGCGTTCGGGATTTTGGCATTCGATATTTTGGCATTCGGGATTTTTTTCCATTTTGGGATTTTGGTATTCGGGATCTCCAACCCAACCCCACTTTAAATACTTTTCCGCTGTGTTTTCGCAAGCGTTTCGATGTAACGATATAAAACGAAATTTTTCCGTGATATCGAAACGCTTACAGAAACAGAGTGAAAATTAGAATAACAGTCGGTATTTCTTGTAGACGTGTTCTTATTTCATCTAACACCAAATTCTTGCGTAATGGTGGAGTGAGTTTTTACGAAAATAAACTGTTTGAGGCTAACATTTCTTATTGAACTTTTATTTTTTCAAAGGAAAAACAGATTTTTTTCAGAAAATTTTACTGCTTAGAAACTGTTGAGTGAAGGCCACAAAAATATATTTTAATTTCACTAATATCTCTGTTCTCATCCACAATTTTTTGCTTTTCTAAAAAAAAAACTGCAAAGCTCAAGAATGTATATTATATATATATGTATAACTGACATAATTATATATTATGTGTATTATGCTGACGGTTTTTCTTTCTCATTTTTTGTTTTAATCAGATATGAAGCCAAGGGGCCCCATTTTATTTTCTGCCCCAGGGCCCTCATCCATCTAGCTACGATACTGATTCTCACGTGGAACAAATGCCCGTGTAATTACTTCCCTGCACCCACTGTGCATGTGTGAGTATAAGGGTGGTCGTTATAATGGGTTTCTTTGAGTTTTGATATTTGTATAGGCCTAAATCAGCTCTAAATGAAGAACAAAAAATTCCCTAATTTTTTCAGATTTTTATTTTGAATAGGGGATACTAATAAAAATCTGAAAAAATTAGGTCGCTGTAGGGGTAAATTAAATTTCCCCTTGTTTTGGAAATTCGCTTAAAAAAAGGTCCGAAAAATTCAGAGCATGTAGGTGAGAAGAAAAAATAATAATTTTTCTTCAAAATGTTGATATTGAAACAATTTTTTGCCAAAACTGTTCATCAAAAAAATTTAATTTTAAAACAAACCGCAGGAATGGGTTTCTGGCTTTCCAAAAAGCTACAAAAGATTACTGTAAGAATTGCCGCTATTTTTTAATTAATTTTTTTCTATTTAATGCAAATATTTTATTAAATTGCCCCTCCCGTCCAGCGGGAGTAGACATTACCCTCCTCCTATAGGATTTTTTTCTTATCTAGTTCCCATCTACATGCTGTGATTTTTTTTTGGCAGATCTTACGCGAATTTTCTAGTATGCAAAAAAAAGGGGACATTTAATTTACAGCGACTATAGGGGATGAAAATAAAAATCTGAAAAAATTAGGGAATTTGTTTTTCTTCATTTAGAGCCGATTTGGGCCCATCCGGGATGACGACCTTAAAACAAGATTACATTTTTACTTCAGAATTCTTTGTTGTAGTGAGTTTAAAGCAAGCTGCAAACTACAATCAGAGGCTCATCACGAGTGCATGTGTTAGTAGATTAAGTTTGCTTACACAAGCACATAAATAAATAAAAATTAACAAAATCAAACATTATACACAACACGAATAATATAAAACATTTAAATATGTTAATTATTTATAACCTTCATATTCACGAGATTAGGGCACTGGTCCGCAACAATGTTACAGGCGGGTTGGGGTCGAAATCACACAAATCAAAATCCAGCATGTCCAAATCCTGATGGAAATAAAAACCCGAAAGTCTTTCGTCAAAAAAGTCAAAAAGTCAAAATCCTACAATTCGACAGCGCATTATTAAGTACCATTCGTGTTTGAATTCCAAGTGGTTAGTTGGAATAACATTTTTCAGATTTTTTTTTTGGTGGTGGGTCCGGTGGAGAATTGTCTGAAGGAGGAGATTCTGGAGGTGGGTCAAGAACTGGAACAAAGGAACAAGTTTTATTTTAAATAACTTTTACCTTGATTTTTTAGTGATGGGTCTAATGGAGAAGGCAGGGTCTGACGGAAGAGGTTCTGGAGTAGGGTAACTGGGCAAAAGAACAACTTTTTTTTTAATAACTTTCATAGATTTTTTTGGTAGTGGGTCCGATGGAGTAGCGTATGATGGAGGAGGTTCGGGAAGTGCTCTGAAACTGGACAAAGGAACAACATTTTCTTAATAACTTTTTCATAGATTTTTTTTGTGGTGGGTCTGATGGAGGATGTTCTGGAGGTGGTTCTGGAACTGGACAAAGGAAAGGATTTTTATTTTTGAAAAAAATTATCAAATACAAAACTTTTCCGTTGATATTTTGTTTTCACTCTAGGAAAAAAAAAAACAACTTTTTCAATAAACTCTTTCCTACAAATAAATAAACTTTTTAGCAAGCGCCAAAATAGTTTTTTTGAACAACAGTTCTTTGGGTGGATCGCTTCGTGGGTTCTCTGGATTTGAACTCTCTTTTTAGGGTCCTCTGTCCCGCTAATGCAACTCCGTTGCTCCGCTTCGGGTACGTAAAGCCGTCTGGCAGGCGCCAATGTCAGCAGTGTCTTAACCAACAGTACCATGGGTGGCCGGCTTCGCAGGTTCTCAGGATCTTAACTCCATTTTGTTGGTCCTCTGCTCTGCTCACGCTTCGTGTACGTAAGGGCGTCTGGTAGGCACCAATGCCAACAATTTTTTTGGGCCATATAAAAAAATGGAAGAAAATGCTTTTTTTTATTTTTCAAAAATAGAAAAAAAGTTGAAAAAAGTTTTGGTAAATCTTTTACTGAAATTTAAAAAAATACCGTTAATTTTTCGAGGAAAAAAAAATTCTATAAAAGTTTTTCTTAAAAAAAAATGTGGCTAGGTACGTAAAATGGATGTAAAATAGTTACTTTTTTTCGAAAGTTCATATTTTCTCTCTCTCCAGATCCAGACCCACCTCTGTTCAGAATCCAGACCCACTTCTGTCCAGATCCAGACCAACCTCTGTCCAGATCCAGACCCACCTCTGTCCGGATCCAGACCCACCTCTGTGCAGATCCAGACCCACCTCTGTCCAGATCCAGCCCTATCTCTGTCCGGATCCAGACCCACCTCTGTCGAGAAAATAGACAGACAGAGAAAATACTTTTCTCCATACAGAATAAAAGTACAAAACAACTCCCAATTTTCAATTTTGAAAAGTTATAAGTATTTAATTCAAAAAAAAAAAAAGTATTGAAATCCAGTCAAATAGGAGCAGAGGCTACTGGCGGGATTTCGATTGGCGGATGCTGACTGGTGGGATTTGTGTTCATTGTGATGCTTTTTATTCGAGGCTGAGGTAGGCTCGCCGTAGTCCAGGGTTTTCTCGATGAAAAACAGCTAAAACTCGGGTTAGGAAGGAAAGAACTCGGGTTAAACACTAGCTTTATAATATTTTATCTTTATTAATAAGAAGAAGAGGTTTACAATGTTACAATTTTGGTTCCTTCTGTCTTAAGATAACTAACACGGTATTTCATATAAATCTTACAATTTCGGTTTGTCTTATGATAACTAACACGGTATTTCATATAAATCAAAGCTGGGTTTTGAAGAGCTACAGGAGTAGAATCTGCCCACAAAATCCACTTAGAAGAAGCGAACCGGAGATAAAACGGTAGGAATCTGATTCCAGCCCAAGAATAGTCCAAGGGAGAACAACGGGTACAGCCCTGAACCAACTCCGAAGAGCAGGCAGGGAGAACAACGGTAGGAATCTGATTCCAGCCCAAGGATAGTCCAAGGGAGAACAGCGGGTATAGCCCTGAACCAACTCCAAAGAGCAGGCAGAGAGAACAGCGGTAGGAATCTAATTCCAGTCCAAGGATAGTCCAAGGGAGAACAGCGTGTATAGCCCTGAGCCAACTCCAAAGAGCAGGCAGGGAGAACAATGGTAGAAATCTGATTCCAGCCCAAGGATAGTCCAAGGGAGAACAGCGGGTATAGCCCTGAACCAACTCCAAAGAGCAGGCAGGAGAACAACTGTAGGAATCTGATTCCAGCCCAAGGCTAGTCCAAGGGAGAACAACGGGTTTTTAACGGCGGATGCCAAAAAGTTTATCTTTAAATGATACACGGATGCACCAAGTAAAGAACCTAAGCTTATCAAAGTTGCTAGAAACAATGAACCGCTGGAAACTTAACTCTCCAAAAATTCAAAATTATTAAATAATAATTAGGAATTAATTCGAGGTAACAAGCTTCGGCTTTTCCGGATTTTTGTACCTCCTCATCATAATTTTTGTGCCACAAGACAGTGTGAATTGTAAGAAGGTCAAATGTAAAATCGTATGGTGTCGGCAGCACCGAATGCAATGTGCAGTTGTTGTTGCTTATCAGAGTGTATACAATGGTATTCTGTGTGATGTGGCTGTTGATCATTCGATGGGTGGTGCCGGGCGTATGTTATGCTGATATAGGGTTCTGGTAGTTAATGTAGATGGCTGATAACAGGTCTATGGCGGTTTAATGGTGATGTAGGGTGCTGATAGCTGATGTTGCTGGCGGTGGATGTATTTATAAATGGACGGCGACGAATCGTTGAATGCTCTGTGTGGGGGGGGGGGGGAAGTGAAAAGTGTAACACTTCGTTACAACATAACCAGTCATTTTATTTGGCGGGATTTCGACTCGAGCGATTTTGATCAGCGGAATTTTGACCTTTTCCCTTTTAAATAAGTCATTGAAATTCTTACAAAAACACAGCGGAAAAATGTCCATTGACAGTTTCACCAATACAAAAAAAAAAAATAAAGCAAATGAAGGGTCCTAGCATTGAATAAATACAAATAGAAGTGACACCGTATTACTCAAAGCGATACTAGAAGGTGTTGGCCAATAGAAACAAATAAATAGAAATTATGAAACTTTTGCGTACGCAAACCAATTCTCAAAGGGATATTTATTTATTTAATATTTCCTTTATTACTGGTTTCCATAACGATTATGGGTCAATTTATTATTTTGTATTTAAATTTTGTTTACAATTTGTGTTATAAGGTATGGTGGTATTGGTTGTTTTTGTTTTTTTTGTTGCCATGACTATGATTTTTCAAGCTAATTTCAATTCAATTTCAATTTCAATTTATTTATACATATAAAGGTATTTGTACATTAAGATTTAAATCTTTTATAGTACTAAGAGATTATGGTGAAAGGATAATGTTTTAATTATTAATGTTCAATTGAATTTAATTTAATAGCTTAAAACTATGAATTTATATAAACAAAAATATTCAGTTTAAAGATTCTAAAGAAAAAAGAGAAAAGAAGAAGTAAATAAAAGTTAAAAGATAATAAAGGAGAAAAGAAAAGCTTGAAGTTTAAGGAAGTAGCGAGAAATGAAGAAAAATTGCACTTTTAAACCGAGTGGCATTAGAAATCGTTCTTATACTTGTTGGTAAAGAGTTCCATAATTTAACTGCGTGAATAAAAAATAAACGGGATGAATTCAGATAATGATAGCGTGATGGAATTAGACTTAGAGTTCTGAGGGAACGGGCAAAATTAAGTTTTTCATACAAATACAGCGGAGTCTTCCCAGTTACAAGATTATGTAAGAAGATACAATTTCTGGCATCGATGTAGTGATTAAGGGTTGTTCCTAAAAAGTTTTTGACATGGTGAGATATATGGTCATATCGGCGCAATCCATGAATATATCTAACGGAGTCATTAAAAGCTACTTGCAGTTTACGTTGGGATAACGAATCAATGTTAGGGTAAACGACCTCAGAGTAAGTGATCAGGGGTAGAATAAGACTTTTAACCAGTCTTCCCCTGGTATCGGGTGGAGTAAAGCTTGCAGCCATCCATAACTTTCGAAGACATCCGTATATTTTACCAATAACATAGTTAGTATGGTCATATCCAGATAGATCAGAATTTATTACAAAGCCAAGATTAGTTACAGTTTGAACAATTTTTAGAATATCAACAGAAAGTAAAATATTAGGTAAAGTATCGAGGGCCAATTTCTTTTTAGATATTGGAATAACTTGTGACTTTTTAGGATTAAGAAGTAGTCCATTTCTAATAGACCAGGAGTGAATGTCACGAAGATCCTCATTTAAGTCGCTTGCTAGCTCAGCTATATTGGTAGGCGGCCTAGCCAAATACAACTGAACATCGTCAGCATAGAGGTGTACTGTGGAATTTTTGCAAACATATGGTAAATCATTAATAAACATACAGAACATAATTGGACCTATGATTGATCCTTGTGGAACACCCTGTTTTACAGGTAAAAGGTCTGAAAAAAAACCATTTGTTACAACCAGAAGATTTTATTTTTCTTATTGAAATATAGAACAAAATTATTTGAGGATAGTCTTATTATTATTTCATAATGTGTTTAGATACAAAAAAAAATATATGTGGGAATTTTAGAGACTTGTTGATTTTGATTATTTATGTAGGGTGGAGGGTTCATTTTCTTTTAGTTTCTTGTATAATTTCTGCGAAAAATAGTTTTTGCTCTCAGATTTTAATTTAGAGATGTAGCTACATATGTACTGCACATACATATGTATGTACTGGCTCAGTAGAGTAAGTCATATTTTAAACAAGACAAACACTTTGTTTTTGAAATCGTTCACCTTCCGGAAGCTAAAGTGCGTGGCTTCAACCATGAGAAGTGCAACAGGTCCATTGCTAGGACATTACTTATAACATCTTGCTCAGAAGCTCTGAATGATGCCTTTAATGTCATAATCTTTCTCCTCTGCATATGAAGCTTTAGTTGGTGAATTCAGACCTGAAGTGATTTGTCATGAAGCATCGACAGATCCACACCTAGATGCACGTTGTTTTTGGTCTTGATAACAGTCGATACACTGTCTTCGAAAATCAGTTTTTGTTGCAAAAATCATAACACTTAAGGATATTCTATTTGTTTCTGCTTTGTTAAAAAAACGCTCCTGTAACTTAACATAATTTTAGATGACTAGTGCATTGGGATCTGTCACGCTGGAAGTCTTGCAATTGCTATCGAATATTAGCTTATTCCACCCACCATTTTCGAGGGATTATATCAATTATATCCGGCTACAGTCAGCAGAAAATCGTAGGCGTTCTCCATTCAAGCCAATGGCAGCCCACAATACGGACACTGTATAGGCCAGGGAGCCAGTAGAACTTCCTTCTTTGCGCAGAGGTGGTACTATAGATCATGAAGAAACGAGGAACGAGGACTCTTCTTGGTTCTAGATTATAGTTCTATAGCTGATTTTTTATTGCCATAGAAAACTATAAATTTTTTTGATTCTAATTCGTAATCAGTTGAGCGGAGTCACCCATAACGTGAGAAGCGCAGTATCACAGAAAATAGAGTTACATACGATCCCAGTAAAAATAAAAATTACCAATTTTTAATACTTTTCCTTTCAAGCTTTTTTCTTTTTCCTCAGAGACGTTTATAATAAGAGTTTTGTATTGTAATGAAATTTTGTTCATCATCTTGCTTGGGTAAAATAGGTAATGAGCGGGTTTGTGCACGTTTTTTTAATATCTGTTGCTCCTATGAAAAAAAAGTATTACAATATTTTTTGTGTAGAATTTTATCAGCAATAATATAAATTCATAAATTTTTTGAAAGCAATTATATTTGCTGAGATATTTACAAAAAACTGTAATCTGTCCCTTTTACAGTACAAAATCAAAAGTATTACTTTGACACGCTATAACTTCAAGATTAATTAACCTACAGAGTTTGTTAATAGCTCCACCATGAAGTTCTTGCATGATTTTCTCTGAATCCATTGATTGCATGAAAAAAGTATGTTAATATTTGTCGTGTAAGATTACAAAAGCTACAATTTGTACCTTCACACTTTAAAAAAAAACTGCTAGTTTTTGTGAAATAAAGAAAACAGCTGAATTTTACCCCCCCCCCCTTAATGCTAGAGACGTCAAAACAAAGCTCTCCACAGAATTTCAGCTTTGACGGAATTTTTCGAAGTTTTGCCATTTGTTTGTCTAATTTTCCTGGGCTATTCCTTTTTCTCTCTAAGAAATCCTTATTTAAAATTTATTAATTTAGCGTATTTTCATCTGGTTTAAGAATGAATGAAGGTATTTGGAAGATTCAAAAAGAATTTCGAAGCAAAATGTTCATACTTAGGAATGACCATAAATCTTAATTCGAAAAAAAAAAATTACCGCGAGTTTTTAAAACAATTTGCATCAAAACGCATTCCTTTTTTAATTTTAGATTTGAATATCTTCAGAACGTGACGTGCTAGAGCAATTTCTAGGCCAGATTCGAAATCAGCGCATCAAAAACCACCAAAAAAAATATCTTGTTAATGTTAACTATAAAGACAAAAATTCAAAGTTTGTCACGCAAAGTAGTAAATTAGTGTTTTCTAGTGGATTTTCTCAAACAAAAACCTCCCAAAAAATGCACTTTTGCATCATTTGCTTTTTTGTCCACGTTGCGTCACGAAATTTTGTTTGAAAACCTCAGATTCGGATTCAGCACCCCTGAAATCATAAAGAACGGAACAAATCAAAACGACCCCACAATTTGCATGCTAAAAACACAATATGACTGGACTAAATCGCAATGTAACGAAAACTATGGATTTTGAACGATAATCGTAATTCGTAATACGGGCCCTGCATTGGGATTGGGCTAATCATGAGGCCTCAGTGGCACGGTGTGTTGTGTATCGACTTCTGAATCACTTGGTTCATAAATATGAGCATAACGAAATACTCGGTAAATAGCTATAACTCTATGCTAAACAATAATTGAATATGAAGAAAATTTGAAAAGAAATTCTTCTGTTTAAGTGGAGTGACCGAATATATAATTCAAAGTTAAAAGTTCAAGTGAGCTCAACTCCATGATTGCGTTTCGCCCAGGTACGATAGTTGGGCTCATCAGTTAGATGAAAAAGCCTGAGCGCGGGCATTTGAAATTCTAAGTGTCTGAATTTAACCAACTTCCCTTAGAATAATAAAATTCATAGTATCTTAATGCTGTGATTTTTATATTAGTCGGTAAACATCGATACAAAATTGCGTCTTAGAAGGGTACGATAGTCATCTAACTGATGAGCCCAACTATGGTACCTGGGCGAAACGCAATCATGGAGTTGAGCTCACTTGAACTTTTAACTTTAAATTATCTATGCTAAACAGCTTGGTGGTAACACACACACAGGTTGTTGTTGTTCATTCAAAATTATTCGAAATTCAGCCAAATTTATTCAATATGGTAATGGTTCTGAAAGAGTTATAATTAAAATAAGAATTATCCTGATATAAATTAGTGAGCTAGTAACAGTTCCGACATTTTGTTGAAATTAATTTACTTAATGCAAAGTTCGAAACGATTTTACTTGCTCAGTAGTTGTTGTATTAATTTTGAGTTCTCCTATCTTTTTATGGCCATAACATCTAAGAATCACATTATTTCAATTATTATTTAGTCAATCAAAAAAATTATGTATGTCAGTCTCAAACAAAGTAAAAGTTTTCTAAAAATTATAAGTTGTTGCTAATCAAAATCTTTTAACTCTATAAGATAATCTCCATCAGTATTGTCTTTTAATAGCTAGCGTAAGCAACATCTATGAATATCCCTAATAAGTTCTTAATTTCGTTTTCAACCGCCCGCCTATTGATTATTTTGATAACACGGAAAGAATTGAAAAATCACCAATTGAAAAATTTGCAGTTGCAATTTACGAATCATGTTTTATTCGTAAATCAAAGCATTTTCATCCCAAATTAATACAAAAACTGGTAATTTAACATTTAAAACGCAGCAATTTACAAAATTTGTTTTTTCGTGATTTGCAATTAAAATCCATAATTCAAGATTGTACTTTTCATAGCAAAATACAACTTTTTTGGCGTAA
The DNA here is from genome assembly GCA_963921185.1 of Dasysyrphus tricinctus. Taxonomy (NCBI): domain Eukaryota; kingdom Metazoa; phylum Arthropoda; class Insecta; order Diptera; family Syrphidae; genus Dasysyrphus; species Dasysyrphus tricinctus. Next base: position 88,451,200 of record OY992530.1, read on the forward strand.
TTTACTCTCCAAAAGCATAATTTCACAAACAACATTTAAAAATATTGATTTGCGATAAATATTTAGTAATTAACATTGCACCATCACTGATTTACGTTTTTTTTGTTGCAATTTGCAACTCCATGAGAATAGTTGCAAATCACAAACAAAAAATTCCTAGATCACGACTTTCTTGTCGCAATTTACTTCTCGAAGAGACAAAGCACCACAACATGGCATGTATCTAATCATTAATTTGTGATACCATAGATCTATAATGCAAATTGGCCTAGTGGTTGCACGCTCGCTCTACAATTGGAGGGTTGCGAGTTCAAATCCGAGTAGAGTCCAAGCGTCAAGTTTTTATTTCAAATAAATTAAACTAAATGTGTATACCTGCAAAATGAAAAGGGTAGAGCAAGATTGATCCTTCAAGTAGCAATATCACGAAATAAAAGTGGTGATCACAAATCTTTTTTGCATTTTACAAATTGTGCGATTGAGGAATATTTGGATCAAATTGCGATTTGTTGTTCGCAATTTCTGTTTTCTCTCGATAGAATTATTGATACTTAAAGAGTGTTGATTTACGATTTTTGGGTATCAATATCTTCATTTTGCTCAGTTTTGCAAATTGCAAACAAATAGTCGTATATTACGATATCCCGAGCCAAGGTATAAATCGGGATTCATTTTTCGTAATTTGCAGCTCATTTTTCGTGATCTGATCCAAGAATTCTTTCCGTGAAACAACACGCCTGCACCGTCACTGATGTCATAAACAAAATTGTAATATAGATAGTACAAGAATTAAGTCTGTTATATCTCTTTTTTTTCAATTCCTCGATTTTCGATTCATTCGATATCAAAACGCACGTACCATAGACCCCTATATTCATATTTTGGTGATGCATCCACAGCCAAACTAGCTGTTACTATAAGCGCTCAAAGTAAATGACGGTAACGTTTTTATTTTTAGTTATTATACTAACATCTTAACATCTACTTAATCATTTATTATTTATTTTTATGGCCTTTAGTCCAAAAAATGGCGTTGCGTCCGGCTTACTCACTTGTACTCATCAGTGACATAGTGCAGGCCTTTGTCATACGCAATTTGTATTAATTTCAGTTTAACTTTTTGGCAAAAAACCACTGTAAACTATATCTAACAAGATTAGAGTTCCTAATCTTTAAGCTGGAAGTTTTTTTGTCCGGAGCCGGGCATAGCTCCTATAAGGTTTTTTTACTATACAAATTCTATATAGTACTACTGAAATAAATCAGCCAAGTAGAAGACTAAGATTAAGGATTGGACTTGTTGAATTATTTTTTTTCAGTAGTATATAACGGGTGATTTTTTAGCTGGTTTGGTTTTGGCAACACTGGTTTTGACAGCTGACGTGTGTTTAGTACCTTGTGTCACTGTCAAACAGCTTCAGTTTGGTTTGCAATTTAACCATGGATCGTCTTACAAATGAACAACGCTTGCAAATTATTGAATTTTACTATCAAAATTCGTGCTCGGTTCGAAATGTTCATCGCGCGCTGCTTCCATTTTATGGTCGGCATTCTCGACCTTCTGAGCAGTCTATTCGGAAGATTGTGACCAAATTTCGCACCAAATTTACTTTGTTGGACATTAAACCACCAACACGTTTACGTACTGTGCGTAGTGAAGAAAATATTGCGGCCGTATCAGCTAGTGTGACAGAAGACCGCGAAATGTCGATTCGGCGCCGTTCCCAGCAGTTAGGCCTTTGTTACAGCACTACGTGGAAAATTTTGCGGAAGGATTTGGGCGTAAAGCCTTTTAAGATACAGCTGGTGCAAGAACTAAAGCCAGCCGACCTACCACAACGCCGAATTTTTGGTGAATGGGCTCTTGGAAAGCTGGCCGAGGATCCGCTTTTTTATCGAAAAATTGTGTTCAGCGATGAGGCTCATTTTTGGTTGAATGGGTACGTAAATAAGCATAATTGCCGCATTTGGAGTGAAGATCAGCCAGAAGCATTGCAACAGCTACCAATGCATCCCGAAAAAGCCACTGTTTGGTCCGGTTTATGGGCCGGCGGCATTATTGGGCCATATTTCTTCAAAGATGATGCGAATCGCAGCGTTACTGTCAATGGTGAACGCTACCGAGCGATGATAACAAACTTTCTAATGCCCGAAATGGAAGTTCTTGACTTGCATGATATGTGGTTTCAACAAGACGGTGCCACATGCCACACAGCACGCGAAACAATGGCGCAATTGCGAGGCGAGTTTGGTGAACAGTTAATTTCACGTTTCGGGCCGGTCAATTGGCCGCCTAGATCGTGCGATTTGACACCATTAGATTATTTTTTGTGGGGGTATGTCAAGGCTAATGTCTATAGGGACAAGCCCGCTTCGATTGACGCACTGGAAGCCAACATCCATGCATTCATTCGTGAGATACCGGCCGATATGTGTGAAAGAGTATGCAAAAATTGGACTCAGCGGATGGGCTACCTGAGACGCAGCCGCGGTCAACATTTGCATGAAATTATCTTTAAACATTAAATTGCAAGGTTCAAACTATCGATTCAAATAAATATTTCATTCATTTTTTCGAATTTTTTGTGTTTTTTTTTTTTTTAAAGTTCTAAACCTCTTAAAAAATCACCCGTTAGAATTTGTACACTAGTCAACGAAATTAAAGGAACAAATTTTTTTTCAAATTTTTTTAAGTGCTTTTAAAAGAGCTGTATCTTTGTGACGAGTGGTCGTATTGAGTTGAAACAAAAACCATTTTATATCTTTATGTTTTTTATTTTGAGAATTATTTGCAAAAAAAAATTTTTGAAGTACTGTTATTGCGTTATTGCAAAAAATGAGACGAGAAAAAAAAATTATTTTTAAAAAAATTTTTTGAAGGTCCTCATTTCTATGGATAAATTTTTTTGAGTCAATCAAATGTAATAATCAGATACCTTGTTCATTCAGCTTCAATTCAGTTTTTTTTGTTATCGTGCAATTTTTATTTGCATGGGAATGAAAAAAGATACTTTTAGCCTTGATTACCAATATCTCAGCAAATAATGACGTTATAACAAATTCAAAGACTGTTTTGGAAATTTAAAAAAGCGTTTTACAAGATTTTTTTAAGATTTGTAAAAATTATTGTTTTTTACCGTTCACCGTTAGTTTAAGAAAAGTACTAAAAACTGACGTTTTGTGGTCTTTTAGTAAATCTTTTTTTTCTTTGCAAATATTGATTGCATGGCTTGCGTTGGTATGCAAATTTGTAGACTTTTAAAGCATCAATATTCTTGTAAATTTTCAAATTGATTCGTCGAACCGTTTTTTCTCACCAAAACTTCAAAGTCTCACAAACCAGGTAAAGCCTAGTTTACAGTTCCCGTGCGCAAAAAAAAATCTATGCAAATATTCTCGCATGTCAAAAATAATTGAGGTGAAATGTAAAATTAATTGTTTGCATGATTGGTTTACAGTTTCATGCAAAAAAAAAAAACTATGCTGTCATGGAATGTCATGCAAAACAATGGACTGGCAATTGATTTGCATGCGAAAAAAAGTGTGGTGAATAAAATATTTTTTTTTTGATGGTCGGTTTATACTTCCGAAAAAAAATAATATATTCACCTCAAGGCATTTTTTGCATGCAAATGGTTTTCGCATCCAAAAATAATTATTTTCCATTTTTAGGCCTATAGTTTGTCAATTAAGGGTAAATTAATGACTCAATGGGTGGTTTAGGTCAAAGCAAACAAATTTCGCCCTGAATATTATTCAACTTGGTGCGCAGAATAGGTGGAAAATCGATTTGAAAATTTAGATTTTTTTTTCGCATCGGAACTGTAAACTATGCTTAAAGGAACAAATTGTGTTGTTCCTAAACAATGCGTAGTCGTCATCAAAATGACAAGAAAACCGCAATTTTTTTCACAGTTTTGCATTAGCTAGATAGTTTTTTGATTTAAAATGAAATAAAAAGTACATTTTTCCAAAAAACATTTTTTTTTTAAATTAAAGTTTTTTTTGTTTGAAAAATGTTTGAAATTATTTTTTTTTCTTAAAAATAAAAAAAGAAATTATCCAAAATTCTAAATATTTCTAGTCGAAGTCTCGCTAAAACAAACAGAATCAGGGACGTTCCAAGGTCACGGTTGTGAAAATTATTTATTTTCAAACTTAGGTATATTTTGAAAATCGAAATATGTATGAAAAAAAAGCAAAAAAAAAACCTTTTTACTTGCTTAACATATGTCTTTTGTCTTGTCTCTTGTTCTTTAATAAGAAATTTTTAATATAATATATGTATATACTTTCGAAATTTCGACTCTATCATGGAGAAAGTCCTTTAGACTCATATCATTGTATCAGAATAAATAATTCTTGAATTTTATGAAGAATTTAATGCTAGATAAAAAAAATGTTAATTCTTTGATTAATTATGAGTGTTTTTTAGTTATAAACATTCATATTCATTTTTCTCGGGATTAAACAAATTGAACAAGCCATTTTTCCTATAAATCCTTCGAATGTTCGAATACAAATGCAAACAAAAAAAAACACAGGCATTCATGCTGTAATGAAATAGAGATCATACATCAAAAATAAAAACCAGAAAACACAAACGTCATTTTTACAACACACACAAGAAATATAGTCTGGGCAATTGTGTGCAAAAAAAGAGTGTAGAGCTCTCCAAATTATCTTCTAAAATTATCAATTTCGCAGAAGCAGAACGAAAAGTAGATTTTTTTGTTTATGATTTCGTAGTGTAAGTTTTGTACGTCAGCAGAGTACTAGATAGACTAAGGATTTGTCTGCTTTTAGCCAAAAAAAAACGATTATCTATCTTACAAACATTTGGAATTAGGTATTTCAGATATGAAATAGAGTCAAAATCGTTAGGGTTTATTTGGAAATTTTAACCAAACCTTTGTATACCTTTCATATACAAAAAACAAACTAAAATAAACGTATTAAAAAAAAAAAACATAATTCATATTTCCCACTTTGCACATTCCACGAGACTATATGAGATGACGAAAGACATTTTTTGAGCTCTCCATAATCGTAATATATGGTTTTATTAAAATCACGAAACCAATGCTTGCCTTAAGAGCAAGTGAAAAGTCTCCATGGTTTGTGTATAAAATAAGCAAATCCCGAAACCCACTTCACTTGTTCGTGTAGTAATCGCTTGGTGTCTCTTTTTATAATTGGTTCGAGTCCATGCTAACAAAATAAAATATATTTTGCTCAGTTTGCTCAATTTTTCAAATTCAAATAACTATTTTGCGTTGATATGGCAAATTGACTGTTGATATTTATAGGAACACAACTGTCACTTACCGTAAACAGAAGAAGTTTTTTTTAATATCTTTGTTTATTGTGACAGATACAAATTTGAATTTCAAAATGTCATTTGCTGAAATTATTTATATTTCTTTATTACACCTTAATGTAATTTGCAACAATGTAAGAATCTATGCATGGTAATTTTGTATGCTGTTGCAAACACCATACCCTGAGTATCAAGTACCTATTTTATCCAACTTGATAAGAACCAATATGAATTAACATTTTTTTTGCATTGTGACTTCAGTAACCAGTTGGCCAATTGGCAATTAGATTTAATTTTTTCTTATTCCAAACAAGGTAATAAAATTAAAACAGCCGCAACTTCTCATTATTGTATCTACTTATCACTTTCACTTGCTCCCCTAAACCAGCCAGCCAGCCAGCCAAGTGAATTTGAATTTACAATGTAATTAACGCGAATTAATAAATTCATTTGGATCAATTAATTATACCTACACTTAGTTAATCACCGACAATGGCGGCGGCGACGGCGACGGTGGCGCACTCATAAAACTGAAATCATGACCGGGTATTCTTCTTTCGAGAGCTTGAGAACGCCCCTGGCTCCGCAACTCGACTTGAGGATGGTGGGGCGATCTTTATGGGTGGCTTTGAGGCGGCTTGAAGAGACCGAGTTTGATATGGGCATGCACTTGCACATGCACAATTGGGTGATATGACTTTAAAAATTTACAACAACACTGTAAGCTACTTCCAGCCACTTTTTACTCTCTTGCTCCGTTCTTCTTTATTCTTACATATCACACCACCGAACTACACGTCAGGTCGGTCGCGTCGAAGAGTCAGACGGCAGGCGGTGGAGATGGAGACACTTGGGTTATTTTTATGCATTAACTGGAAATAATTATTTAAATATAGAATCTTTGAACAACCCTGTCAGATAAGTCGGTTTACGGAATAGCGGTCCGAGTAGCGAGTATGATGGCAAGAAGTGTGGGGGGGGGCTCTCCGTCGTCAGCGGGCTTGTTGACGACTTTTAAAAGGTGTCAGATGGGCCGATTTATTAATTGCTGTTAACGATATTATTTATTCTTTTGTTTCCTTGTGCAGTATCGTTGGTTTGTTATGGTTGGTGGCTGGTTTAAGTGAGCAACAGAGTGCGTCACTAGTGAAGGAAAATATCTGTCGAAAAGGTCAAAGATCTATTGATGGGATTCGGTTTCGAGTAAATATTTTTATATCTACTTATAAGTATCAACTACACTGTCTCGGCGAGAAGGTTGAGTAAACATAAAACTCATTCGAATTTAAATCAATTCAGGTGGGAGTTTGCATCGCATTCGCAGTTGCCAAGAATTTCAATGCTCCCTATAAGGGCAGTCAGTATCAGTATAGTGAGACAGAAACGTCTTTTTCTTAAAACTGACGTGTTTTTTGACAATTATTGAAGTTTTATAGGAAAATGGTGATTGAAAAGTTTTGTTTTTCTTTTGACAATGCAGTTTCGGCAAAAATCATCTGACTCTCAAATTTAAAAATTTTGCCTCATAACGGGGGACGACTGTATCGCACGAGCTTGGCTCCCAATCCATGAAGAGTCGCAGCCTGAGACACGCCAGCCTTCCATTCTCTGGGATCCCGAGTTCGCTGCTTCCAGTCATCTAGACCAAGTTTTATGGCATTCGCAACGGATTGGTCTTAAAACAGGAGGTTGGGTTTTCTTCCTTATCTCGAACCTGATGGGGACAGGGATTCAAAGATTTTCTTGTCTGCAGCATTATATTGTATATTCGATGGATGTGGCAGAGCCAATGTTGTCGACGTGTTTTGATTTCCTGCACAACTCACATCTTGATACAGGTCATAAGGTTCGTGCTTGTTACCGTCGAAGAATTTTTCTTACCAAGGAGTATCAGTTCTCACTTTTTGCTTATCGCCCAACACTCGGCGCCATAAAGCAGGACTGGAACTTTTTATATAGAATGTGTACTTCGTCTTATGTGTGAGGAGTTTTGAACCCACAACTGTTACGCCAAACAAAAGTAGCACCGGTTTGCTAGGGTAGTTCTCCGTTACTATCAACAGTGAAGTTTTGCCAGTTCTTTAATCATTTGTTGATAGCAATTTGGTCTTGTTCACGTTTACTTGAAGACCAACAAGTTCCGCCTATTCTTCAATTGCCGTGAAAGACTATAACGGCCTATTGGAAGCAGTTGATGGTGTTGATAAAAAAATAAATAAATAAATTGGGTGGCGCAACAGCTCATGGAGAACCAGGGCCTAGTGACTTACAACTCACAACCATTCCTGTGTGCGTGTTTGTTGGCGGGAATGGAGGGGACCTACAGTTTTTTGCCGAGTCCGAACGGCTAAATGAGAAGCACTTTTTCATGACAAGTATACTCTTGGAGGATTTGTCAGTTCCTCGCAAGAGGCAGTACCTCGAATAAAACATTTCTGTTTTTAGGTGGCACGGCTGGGAATCGAACCCACACCTTCGGCATGACAGTCCTACGCACTAACCATCAAGCCACGAGGTACTACAGATGGTGTTGATATCAACGGTAAAACCTAGAAGTAGGACAGTGTTAAGGCCCACCCTCCAAAGTATTTGCTCCAGACGGAGATTGAAAGAAATTACATGATAGCTCATTTTCTTGCTGAAATTCTGTGTATGTTTGGAATAGTTCGGAAGAGCATTTCCCTAGTTGTACATTCATCGTGTATTTTCCAATGTCACGTAACATAACTTGTTCAGTTTTTTTCCAGTTTTCCCAGGATCTCAAATTCATCCATCACCATATACTGCTCCTGACGATGAATGCTATCATATGGGGCTTTGAAATCGATGGTGAGTTTCGACTTGAAACTTTTTTTGTTTTTTGTATGTATCTCGAAAACGGAACAAAATTTTGAGATAATTCTGTTAATCTTTTTTTGTAGAGAGTAAAATTTACCATCGAAATGGATTTTTGAAAAAAAAATTAAAGTATTTTTAGCTAGCTAAATAAAAAAAAATCATTGCAAAAAAATGTTAAATATCGTATTTTTTGTTTTTTTTTTTACTCATTTGCTTATAACTTTTTTACCAGCAGAGGTAGGTATATGCATTGTTCTATATAAAAGAAAGTTGATTAGATTTCCTTTAAAATGAATCCCTCAAAAAACGGTTTGGCTTAAAATCGACCGAGTAATAGTTTTTAAAACTTAAAAAATGGTATTTTTGGCTATTTTGAGGGACCCGCTGAAACCGGGTGTATTAGTGAGTCATGACCAGCTAAGTGAAAAATAAAAGTCAAATTTTTTGCAGTTTTAATGTTGTCATCTAATTTTTTCCAAAATTTAAAATAATTGCCAAAATCAACACACTTGCTCTTACAAAGCCGGCCTTTGAAAAAAGAGCTTATACCTTCTTGAACATGAAAACACAATAGTGCCAGACGAGTTTTACAGTTGAAAGTCCTTGCCAGACGAGCTCTTGAGCCCTTAAAAAACCTGATATGATATGATTTGATATGATTTGTCCACATTGCTTTGAGGCATTGTGCTGACGTACTTTCTGCCCCGTTGGTGTTTTTCTAGATGAATGGGAAATCTCTATTGTAAATCCAACCTTCAAATTTGGCTCTCGGAAACTACCTCGGAAGAAATTACTTCGGATTTTTTTTTTGAAAAAAGCCCAGAAAATTCGCCATACAAATTCAGCTGTTTTTTCTAAGGAAAGTAAACGAAAACTTCAGGCATAATTAGTTGAGTTTCCGAGACTTTTCTAATACTTTATGTAACTTTTTTCTATTTTAAAAAAGGAAAAAACCCCAAAAATGTTCATATTTCCAAAATGAAAAAGGAAAATACTTCGGAAAAATCCAAGCTTATATTAAGGGTATAATTTGCGGTAGCAATTTGAAAAGATAAGGACTATTCATTCGTTTTTGAAGTTTGTAGAGCACAACAGCCACGGTGGCGGTGTCGCGGAGCGGGACGTCTAGCGGTGCAGTGCGGGGTGGTGTAGCGCGGGTCGGTGCGGCAGCATGGGTTGACATCCCGCTCCGCGACAACACCATCACAGTCACCGCATTTAATTGCATATACGCCTGATTTTTTCATATCATCGACTTTATCTTTCGTTGAGCCTAGTAAGTTTTTAAGCTTTGTTTTGCTCGAAAAGACAAGTTGAACATTGTGTTCGCGGAAATTTTTCGATATTTTATTGGTTATTTCAGGCACATAACACACTGAAACTCGTTTCACATCACTTTTTTCTTTATTTTGCGAGAAAAATGTCGACATATTCGACTTTTTAATATTATTTGAGTGTTTTTTGATAAGATTATCAACTAAACTTTCCTTATAACCATTAACGTCTGCAACTTTTTTGATATAATTGTACTCAGCTATGTAATTAGTTGCTGATAAAGGAAGTTTACACATTCTATATATCATCGAATGAAACGCGGCTTGTTTATGTTGCATTGGGCAATGTGAATCACTTGTAATAAAACGTAGAGTACTTGTCGGTTTGTGGTAAACTGAAATGTCTATTTTATTATTAGATGTTTTTGTCACTTCAAGGTCTAGAAAACAGATTTTTCTATCTTTTTCTGTTTCAATTGTAAATTTTATTGACTCGAATTGACTGTTTAAAATGCTTAAAGTACGATCTATATTATCTTTTTTAACAATAGAAAACACATCATCCACATATCGACACCAGAACCGCGGTAGTAGATTTGTGTTTTTGAGTCGCATTTCAAATGCCGACATAAACAGCTCAGACACTAAAGGACTTAAGGGATTTCCCATATTTGTTCCCTTTTCTACTTTATAAAACCTGTTCCTGAATTGGAAAAAGTTTTGTTGCATGCACAGTTTAGCTACACTCAAAAAACACACTTTTTTCTCACTGTTTATATCAAGGGCATTCAAATAATTTTCAAATTCACGCAATGCAATATCGACCGGAATACTTGGGAACAGAGACACAACATCAAAAGACACCATTATTTCATCATTTTGTATTGTTTCACTCATCACTTGTTCGACAAAGTCGAATGAATTTTTGATTGAGAGGCTATTAATTGGAGGTAATAGTCTCATTTCATTTACAAGCCATTTTGCTAATAAGTAACAAGGGGATGAAATACTGCTCACGATTGGTCTATCACCAGATTTGTGTATTTTTGGTAGACAGTAAATAAGCGGGACTTGTGGATTAGAAACCGACAATTTTCTTTTTAACCAGAAACCAAAAACGGAGCTCACTTTTTTTATAAGTTCATTGCTGTCTCTAACCATTTTTGGCAAGGGATTTTTATTTATTTGTTTGTAATCGCACTTATCGATGACACTCAACATTCTATTTTCATAATCACTTTTGTTTAAAATCACTAACTTGTTTCCTTTATCGGCTTTGACATAAACGCACTCTTTCGATTTCAATGATTTTATTATATCAAAATAATTATTTTTTCTTCGCGAATGTGTAGAATTTTGTAACTCTTCAATAATTCCCTTTGTAGCCCGCCTAACATCGTCTTGAACGGAGTATGTTTTAAACTTCAAAGCAGTCTCGATATCCACTACTACATCTACAAACCGTATTTGATTAGGTTTTGGGGTGAAATTTAGACCTTTATTAAGTAATTCTAGTTCACTTTCATTAAAAACGACATCAGATTCATTGCATATAAAATCTGGTAGGAATTTGGGTTCTATGCACTTTTCTTTATTTTTCTCTTTTAATTTATTGTATTTTCTTCGAAGAGTTTCTTTTTTCTTTTTAACAACAACTGAAAGTTGTTCTTGTACTTTGTTTTCTAACTCACACCAATTCAACGATTCCGCTATAGTTAAACTTTTTGTTATTTCCAAATGCAAGCTGTATAACTCTAATTCAATTTTAGCTAATTTTTCGAAATGATGTTTTATTTCAAGTCTAAGCCACTTCTGTTGTGCAAACGCGATTATTTTTTCTGTTCGAGAGTTACTAACCGAACACGTCACTTTAATAAAATTTGGCATTACGTTGCTCTTTTTGCACAATTGAAGAAATTGAATATCTTCCAACAAGAATTGCACCTTTCTTTTCAATCGAGAAAATTTGTTCAAGTTTGGTTTGGTTGCCATTTTAATTAAAAAACTTTAATTGAACACACGTGAAAACCGTAAACAATAAACATAAATTAATAACACCTTAATGTTTTCGCACTTTTTTGCTTTTAACTGCAATACGATTAGTTTTTATTTGTCGCGAAAATTACACGAATAACAAAAAACGAAAACGAATGAACAATTAAAAACACGTACCTGAATGCATTTCGGACTGTTTACAGTCCATCATCAGCATCACGACTGGTCCAAATGGTGCTTTTTTTTGTTGGGTAAGAATTGAAGTCAGATGAGAGAAAAGAGGCTCGATATAATGTTGCCGTTATCAGCATTGATAGCATTGTTATCTTTTTGTATAAAATAACTTTCATACGCATCTTTACTTTTTACGTTTTGCTTTGAAGAAATTTGTTGGTAATATTAATACTGTACATTTTTCTTTTCATTCAAAATTTCTTTTGCTAGGAATGTAATCTCGAATCTCGCAGAGAAATTATAATGTATGGTGTAATGCTTGTTCTAGATGTTTTGGGTCGTTTTCAGTGATGCTAGATGAGATTTCTATCCCACTATTTTTGTACTGGAAGAAAAAAGAAACAACCATAACTTTTTCTGCTATAAATATTCCCTAATATAAAAAAGAAGAAAGTTGGCTCTGCATTCTTGGCACTTCATATTCGCAAGCAAAGTACGTCATCTAATTGGTCAGTAACTGGTGAAGAAAGTCAACTTGTCCTAGAAATTGGTCAGCCCTAGAAAATATGTAATCAAGACTTAAAGTTTCTTAAGGTCACGCACGATTTTTGACACCTTATTCGGGGAATATTCACAAAAAATTTATACCGATCCAAAAGCTCACTAGATTGTGATAAAAGGCCAACTATTTTTAATAATTTTGGCACCTCAGTTGGGTCATTTAAAACGAAACAATGCTATTTGAGAGGTCAACTATTTGATGACGCTTATTATTGTCTAGATCTAGACAATGTTTGGAAACAAAAAAAAATATTATTGTTAGTGTTTTTAGCCCAAATATGTATGTAATTGTAAATTAAATATATTATTAATTATGTAATATCAAATCACAACAAAAACATAAATGTTAAAAAAAGAGCCAAGTTCTTATATGTACAAGAAACCTGTGCGTCAAAAGTTAGCCAAAAAAAGTAATGAGATCTAAAATATATGCCAAGTTTTAGGTTCATGAAGTTTAATATCAAATATCTTAAGTAGCGAGTAATATCGAAACAATTCCAAATTATAACAGAAATTTGGTATTTAATGACTACTGATCAAAATGTGGTGGGTTCACTGGTCAAGTTTTCATACATTTGGCGTATTTAAAAGAAAACTTGCCAAGTAAATCCACCAAATTTTAATCAGTAATCATTAAATACCAAATTTCTGTCATGATTTGGAACTGTTTCGATATTACTCTACTTAAGATATTTGATATTAAACTTCATGAACCTAAAACTTGGCATATACCTACCCTTGAATCATATACCATACTTTGTATATATATACCTCAATTATACCAAATCGGAATTTTGGCTCAAATCTTCCAACTTCTTCCCAGATTTGTCCTCTCTTAAATAAAAAAAACCCCAGAACAAAAATATTTATGTGGACTACATTGATTCTTGGTTGCCATGACAAATTTGATATTTTTGGCGAGTTTCATGAGTGTAAGAGTTTTTTCGTGGGTGTTATGGTAAACATTCTACACTTGCCCCTCCCCCTTAAAAAAAACACCCTTTCACCCGGGATATTTTTAGGGACTGACTTGATTCTTAGTTCTTATGACAAATGGAACATTTATTCCAAGTTTCATTAACAAACTTCCTCCCGTAAATGGTTCCTCAGAAAACTATTTCGGTAGTCCAAGTGCCTTATGTTCTGTTCAACGAAGCTGGTTTTTGCTTGCGAGCCACAATTAAATTTAGGTACTACAACAAAAAATATCATAAACACAATGTTTTATGCCCTTAAAGATCAAATTCATCAATTTTTGAGTTATGCCAGTCTTGCAGCAAAATGAGCAATATGCATAACGAAAACATATAATTTTTATATTTTTTTTTAAATTTAATGCATAAAGCTTATTTCTAATATCTTATAACATAATACTTTTTAATCAGCTTGAACTTTAATAAAACAAAGAACAAAAATGTTAGTTTCATGTTTCATACTAGAAATATTTTCCTTACAATCAATTTATAGTCAGTACTGACCTTTACAAGTAAAGGTGCATCGCATCGAAATAGCAAATTGTTTCATGAATAACTTATATGAATCATTTGAAAGCATTTGTCATTCTTCAAATCAAATGCAGAGTAAAACATCTACATATACACATCTTAAGAAACCACACAAAGTGATATACAAACCAAGAGTCCAAGAAATAAATCAACAATTTTAATAAACTGGACAACTAAGAGACGAAACCACAACACAGCGCAGCCGCGACCGGCCGGTGCGGCTCGGCGTAGCATTAGAATGCAACTAAAAGAACGACCGACGACGACGCCTGTCGCGTCGCGTCGGTCGTCCGTCTGTCGACTGGCATGATATCCGCCTTGTTTTGCAACATCCAGATTCAAGCATTCAAGGTCTTTAATTAATAATATATGTAATTAAATCATAGAACACCCATTCGCAGTCTCAGCCGGCTGACCGGCTTAGAGAGTGGCGACAGCCACCAGCAGTGCCGAGCGCATAGCTCGAGATTCAAGATTCAAGAATAATGTCAAACCATTATCTATTAAAAGCCACACCATGAGGAATTCTGGAATTTAACAACGTGTGATTCTTGCAATTCTTGCGATCGTCCAACCACAACCCCTCCCAACACCAAAACAACAAAAACAACCCGGAAGGGTGGAGGTTCTATCTAAGCTTCCCTGCTTCATCACCATCCCGCTGTAAGCTCAATCGATAGTTGCGGAATTAATGTCAACAATTTGTTCTTTTTTCAATGGAAGTTGTAATAAAACTGCAATTGTGCGTTCATTACAAAATTAATTACAATTTTATTATAATTTCAATTATGTGTGAGCGTGTTGGTTTTATTTTATTGTAAGATGTCCATGGGAGTGAGGGCTAAGGGTGCGAAGAGTAAAGAGAGATTGCGAATCACAATTATTCGCATTGCTATAAAGCGACATTTTTTTTCTATACGACCTAATGTGTTGCCAAGACTCTGTTGCTGCTATTCAGCAATCGAGAGGAGGGGGTGGAGTTGCGGTGGTTTTGCTTGTAAATTAGATAATTACTATCAGCCAGTTTTTGGACTGGAAGCTGGACACACTTTATAAGGTATGCACCATTGGAAACAAGAGATTATAACCAACAGAGTCGAAGTCAATTGATACAATGTTGTTGAATGAGATTATTATGCGCAAATAAAGTAAAAATTACTTTTCATGATTAAAAAAAAAAAAAAAAAAATTAATATAAAAACAAATAACTTACATTATATCCGATGACCTTGACAGTCTATTTTCTTGAATATAGATTCTCTTTGTACTTAGATTAGAGAATGGTATATGTAGCCATCAGGGTGGAGCCATGGTTGTGATGCAAATGACAATTAATTAGATAGGCTTGTGAAATACCTACTAAAAGAACTATTAAACACACCTTTACAAATTATATTTATTATATTTTGAAAGATATGAATACATAGTAGTATAGGGAGATATCGCTTTGTACCTGAATGAATTTAGTCAGAATAAATTAGAGACAACATTTTGACACCAGAGAAAGATTCATCTAGTTTGAATCATTCATCATCATAACACCGAATTTTGAAGACAAAACTTGATTTTTTTTTCAAAGTTTTTTTTTTAATTTTATTTATAGCTACCTGGCTTGCCCCGGCTTCGCTCAGGTAGACAAAAGTTTTGAAAAACACTATCAAAACAAAATTATAAATAATATGGCATTGTGCGTTTCTTGTACGAATTACTTCGTTTAAAATAAAAGTGAAGTTGGTAGAGGTCCTTTTCCATTTGCGTGCGCCACCTTTTGCGCTGTCCATCTCGACTGCGCTCTCCCACGGGGTTGGATTCTTTCAGATACTTTCCCAGGCGGAGCATGGACGTCCAATATCTCTAGGTGACCCAGCCATCTCAGTCGTTGGCTTTTCACTTTTGTGGCTAGGTCAGTGTCGCTGGAAATCCCGTACAGTTCGTTGTTGTATCTTCTAGTCCATTCCCCATCTATGCAGACGTGAACAAAAAATCAACTGGAGAATTTTCCTCTTAAAACAGCCTAACGCCATCTCATCCACCGTTAACAGTGTCCATGCTTCTGCACCATACATCAGGACCGGGATGATAAGCGTCTTATACAGGGACAGTTTAGTTGCTCGAGATAGGGTTTTGCTTCTCAATTGCCTTCTAAGCCCAAAGAAACAGCGATTGGCAAGAGTAATTCTTCGTATGATCTCAGCACTGGTATCGTTCGCTGAGTTTATAGCGGATCCTAGGTAGACAAAGTCTCAGGCCACCTTAAAAATATAACTATCTAGCTATAGTGACGTTCTGTCCAAGACGTCGATGTTGGGTGTCCTTTCTTGTCGACAGCATATATTTCGTTTTGCTTTCATTCACCGTTAACCCCATCTTCTTGGCATCCTTCTCAATACTCACGAAAGCACCACTGACATCACGCTTTGTTCGTCCGATTATGTCAATGTCGTCAGCGTAATCGAGTAACTGGATAGACTTTTGAAAGATTGTGCCTCTAGTGTTGACGTATAAGAGTTTTGTACTATTCTTTCAAGAACGATTTTGAAGAAGTCGCATGAAAACGCGTCGGCTTGCCTAAGGCCTTTTTTGAAATCAAAGGTGTCGGTGAGGTCTTTGTCGACCTTGATGGAGCAGCGTGCATTCTCCATCGTCGTCCTGCACAAATGGACTACTTTGGAAGGGATGCCAAAACTAGAAATTGCTCTATATAGCTCATCTCTATAGACGCTGTCATACGCGGCCTTAAAATCGATGAAAACGTGGTGATGGGTATCGAAGAGAAGATCTTGTAGGCGATATTAAGAAAACGTATGCCTCTGTAGTTGGTGCAGTCCAGAGAATAGTCTTTCTTGAGTATCGGGCAAACGATGCTGAGGTTCCATTCATCGAGCATGCTTTCCTCCGACCATATTTTAGAGATGAGCTTGTGCATACTCCTAACCAATTCATTGCCGCTTTAAAAAACTCAACTGCAAGGCAATCAATTCCAGTAGCTTTATTGGAATAAAGTTTCGATAAAGCTATCTTTACTTCGTTGAGATTGGTTGGACGGAATTATTGGCCTACGTCGTCCAGGTTTAATTGTGCAATCTACATGGTAGCGGAATTCAGTTCGTCATCGCCATTATACAATTTGCAGAAATGATTTTTCTATATCCTCAGCACCAACTGCGATTTTACCACGATGTTGCCCAGATCGTCCTTGCCGGCTTCGGTTCGGGCCTTGTAACCTTGGGATGATGTTCAAAGGGTAGACACGGTGCATTCAAGATGACACAAGAGTCCACAAGCTTTTTTTCAAAGCGAACCTCTGTCTATCAACTCCTACTCTCACCTCCAAGTGGTGAACATCGGGTGCCTAGAACCTTTAACTGAAGATGGAGTTCCAATCCCTGTGGACGGTCTTAGGGGGCAGCAAACGAGAGAGGGGGGAAGGAGTGTTCCCACTTAGGCACTTCTCCTTCATCAGCAGCGGAAGAATTCTCAAGATGGAATCAACGGATTTACTTTACAAGATTAACAGTTGACGAACCAAGCAAACGAAATAAGGACAACGAACTTCGGATCTGCACGTGGAATGTTCTGTCTCTCTATAGACCACGTGCAGCCGAACATTTAGGGGAGGCCCTAGACTGCTACAAAGCAGACATCACCGCCATCCTAGAAGTGCGATGGGATGGACTGGGCAAAAGAAAACTGAAAGACTGCGATATCTACTACGGTGACTGTTACCGACCACAAGGGCAGCGTCTCTTTGGATGTGGATTCGTCGTTAGAGGCAGACTTAGGCAAGAAGTCTTGAGTTTCAACTATGTGAACGAGTGCCTCACGACAATTCGCATCAAGGCTAAGTTCGCCAACATCAGCCTGATATGCGCACATGCCCCCACAGAGGAGAAAGATGACGACACCAAGGACGAGTTCCACAAGCTCCTGGACAAGACATATGAGCAATGCCCTAGCTATGACATTAAAATTGTCTTGGGTGATTTTAATGCCAAACTAGGAAGAGAAGGCGTCTTTGGTGGCACAATCGGAAGATACAGCCTGCACGACACCACCTCCGATAACGGACTCAGGCTAATCGACTTTGCTGCGGGGCGAAACGTTGTGGTAGCTGGTATGCAGTTCCCGCATATCGAAATACACAAGGGAACATAGCGAATTCCTGGTCATTCAACCGCCAACCAGATTGACCACATTGCGATCGACGCAAGGCACTCCTCCAGTCTCAAGGATGCCCTAACGTTCCGGAGAGCCAACATTGACTCGGACCACTACCTCGTTGTAGCCAAGGTAATGCTACGGATATATCCGGACCAAAGCCAAAGCAAGGAAATACTGTAAGGAAGTTTAAAGTCGGACGGCTACAGTCGCAGGAAATCACCAGGTCCTTTTCCGATCGAGTCTCTCGCGCCTTCTTAAATAGTCCTATGCCACCAACTGCAAGTATCGAAAACCAGTGGAAGAATTGCCAGGAAGCTATCAGAGATGCCACCACACCGAAACCCCTTGTTTGACGAAGAATGCTCACAAGTACATGCAGCCAAACAGCAGGCATACAAAGCGGCGCTGCATAGAAGGACCAGCGACCAGAGCTGCTCGCGAGCCCTACCAGCAGAAGAGGAGAGAGGAACACAAGCTTCTAAGAAGGAAAAAAAAGAACATGAGAAGCGTGCGATTGAGGAAATAGAGGGATGCCATTGCAGAAATGAAGTTCGGAAGTTTTACAAAAAGGTAAAGAAAACCTCCCAGGGTTACAAGGCCCGGACCGAAGCCTGCAAGGATGATCAGGGGAATATCAAGGTAGAATCGCAGTCGGTGCAGAGGATATGGAAAAATTATTTCTGCAAATTGTATAACGGCGATGACGAACCGAATTCCCCTACCATGCAAATTGCACCATTCAACCTGGACGACGTAGGTCAACAATTCCGTCCATCCGATCTTGACGAAGTAAAGATAGCTTATAGCTATATCTGCCGGAGCTGATGGCCTTGCGGCTGAACTATTCAAAGCGGCTGGCTATGAATTGGTTAGGAGTATGCACCAGCTCATCTGTAAAATACGGTCGGAGGAAAGCATGCCCGATGAATGGAACCTCAGCATTGTTTGCCCGATCCTCAAGAAAGGCGATCCTCTGGGACTGCACCAACTACAGAGGCATCTTCTTAATATCGCCTACAAGTCCTTCTCTGCCGTACGTTGTGAATGCCTGAAGCCATTCGTCAACAACCTGATAGGCATATCAGTGTGGCTTTAGGCCAGGGAAGTCCACCATCGACCAAATATTCGCACTACGGAAGATCTTGGAGAAAACCCAGGAGTTTCAAATCGATACCCGCCATCTCTTCATCGATTTCAAGGCCGCGTATGACAGCATCTTTAGAGATGAGCTATATAGAGCAATGTCTAGTTTTGGCATCCCTGCCAAACTCGTCCGTTTGTGCAGGATGACGATGGAAAATGCACACTGATCCATCAAGGTCGGCAAAGACCTCACCGACACCTTTGATGTCAAAAAAGGTTTTAGGCAAGGCGACGCACTGTCATGCGACTTTTTCAACATCGTTCTTGAAAGAATAGTACAAAACTCTTATACGTCAACACTAGAGGCACAATCTTTCAAAAGTCTATCCAGTTACTCGATTACGCTGACGACATTGACATAATCGGACGAACAAAGCGTGATGTCAGTGGTGCTTTCGTGAGTATTGAGAAAAAAGCCAGGAAGATAGTGACGGTGAATGAAAGCAAAACGAAATATATGTTGTCAACAAGAAAGGACACCCAAAACCGACGCACAGTGGACCGTTTCATACATGCTAGACGTCAAAAATTATAATTTTGTTCCAAATGAATGTTTTTATAAATTTAAGCATAAAATACTCAAGGCATATATTTTTTGCTGAAAAAATAATTAAATTTTGCAGATTTTTTGAAAATTAAAGTTAATATGACAGTTTCTTTAATTTCCCTATAAATTTATATACAGGATGTTAAATATGAGATGTGACAAAAGGATAGAGCCTTTTAGATTGGATGAAGACAAGAAAAAAGCATACGGGAGAGGGAGTCTATTAAGCGGAAGGGGTAATTTTCTAAAACATTTATCTAAAATAAAAAAAAATTTACTAAAAAACAACGGCATAATTCACAATGTCATGCAATAGCTCTTCTAGAAGCCAAAAATCTATTCTTCAATTTTCTTTTTTAAATATAGTTGGTTTTGTAAATTGTTTTTGAAAAATAATTTTCAAACTTAATATTAAAAAAAAAAAATCAAAAAATTTTCTTTTACTAACCCACCAACATTTCAGTTTCTCAAAACTATTAATTTTTGTGCATATTACACTAGCTTACATAATTTGAGGCCATCGTAGTGGGTCGCTGACTACGAAAATACAGATTTTTTTTCCAAAGATGCGTTTTCGAGATAAGCGCAAAAATAATTTTCTCAACTATTTTTTTAGATACTGTCATAAATCTCGCTAAACACAAACTGTATATTTTCTAATGTCGATGTGTCTCTTTCCGACATTATTGCCCTAGGAGCACATTTCAAATCACTGTGTGAAAAAAGTTATTCGCTTGTCAAATTTTATGTTTCAGTACATTTTGGTATGAAAAAAAAAGCCTTGACTAGCGAATAACTTTTTTCAAATTGTGATTTGAAATGAGCTCTTATAGTTACTAATTGTAGTTAATAAAAAAAAACCTTTCCAACGATATGTCTCGTCTTATTTATCACCTCGTAAGGAGCAACGAAAATCTAGAAATTTTTCAAAAATTCTAGTTTTTGTAGCTTTGACCTCCAGTAACTTAATAAATATCAATCCTTTTAACACAAATGGAAAACTGTCAGAAAGAGACAGATCACACCATTCTAAAAATATACAGTTTATGTTAATTAGCTTACCAGTAACCGATGTATGCCAGTATACGTAAAAATAGTTAAGAAAATGGTTTAAGTGCCGATCGCCTGGCTGTGATCCGCATCAAAGCTACCTTCCAAAACATCAGCCTAATATGTGCACACGCCCCTACCGATGAAGCTGAGGAGTCTAACAAGGAGGAGTTTTACGGCCTCCTGGACGGAACCTACGGAGCCTGTCCGGAGTACGATGTCAAAGTCGTGCTCGGAGACTTCAATGCTAAAGTCGGAAAGGAAAACATCTTTGGCGGATTAGTTGGAAAGCACAGCCTCCACGAAACGACAACGGAAAACGGCTTCCGACTAATCGACTTTGCTGCAGCTCGTAATACGGTGATTAGTAGCACTAGGTTCCCCAGGCGAAGAATACACACAGCAACCTGGCGATCTCCAGATGGTCGAACTGCCAACCAAATCGACCACGTGCTAATTGGCGCAAGGTACGCATCGAACATCTTGGACGTGCGAACTTTCCGAGGTGCAAACGTGGACTCTGACCACTTTCTTGTTGTGACAAAGTTCAGAGCCCGACTGTCCAACGAAAATAAAACGAAGACCGCCCAAAGAAAGAACTTCAACATCGCATCCCTTAGCACATCTGAGAAAGCCAGAGACTACAGTGAGCAATTGACCGGGAAACTCTCTGCCGTACACCCAGCCACAAGCGTCAACAACCAGTGGAACCAGTATCGCGACATTATTAAGGAGACAGCCGAGACCACCATAGGCTATCAACCACCCAGAAAAAGAACCCGTGGTATGATGATGAATGCGCGGTATTGAAGCAGGAGACGGAAAATGCACGAATGCAAATGCTGCAACGGAAAACAAGAGCAGCAAGAGAGGAGTACCGTGAAAAGAGAAGGAAAGATAAAAAAAACCCTGCGTAGAAGGAAAAGAGCATCTGCAGCCTCTCAGCTCAAGTATCTCGAAGAGTCCAGCACCGCCACCAACACCCGCCGGTTCTACAAAACAGCCAAGCAACTGGCATCTGGGTTATAGGACTGGCACGCAAGCTCTTCGAAACAGCGAAGAGAACCTAGTCACCGAAGCAGAGGGAATTGTAGACGTGTTTAAGCAGCATTTCCAGCAGCTGCTTAGTGGGCTAATTAGAGGAGGCGACAGGGGAACAAAGAAGCATTAGACCGGTCAATGAAGATCCAGTCCCAGCACCCAGTACTGAAGAGGTTAAGAAAGCCGTCCACAAGCTTAAGAACAACAAATCCGCCGGCTCGGATGGCCTACCAGCGGAACTCTTCAAGTATGGAGGAGATGTTCTGGTAGGGTGCATGCACCAGCTCATCAACCAAGTTTGGGAGGAGGAAAGTATGCCCGACGACTGGTCAAATAGCTCCATATGCCCAATCTACAAAAAGGCGATCCTATGTCCTGCAAGAACTACAGAGGCATATCCCTGCTTAATGTTGCCTACAAGATCCTATCCAACGTACTATGTGAGCGTCTAAAACCTTTCTGCAACACTATGATCGGCACGTACGGCACGTGTGGCTTTAGGCCAGGCAGATCAACGATAGACCAAATCTTCACATTGAGGAAAATCCTGGAAAAGACCAACGAATTTCAAGTCGAGACCCACCACCTATTCATCGACTTCAAAGCCGCATATGATAGCATAAGTCGCCAAGAGCTTCTATGGGCGATGTCGGAACTCGGGATCCCGAAAAAACTGATCCAGCTATACCGCATTACATTACAAAATACGTGGTGCAACGTGCAAATGGGTAACAGCTCATCCGAGTTATTCCAGACGTGTACAGGGTTCAGACAAGGAGATGCGCTATCATGTGATTTCTTCAACCTAGTCCTGGAGCAGATAGTGCGCAAGAGTGGTGTTAACATGGAAGGCACTATCTTTAACAGGTCTTATCAACTGCTTGGTTATGCGGACGACATCGACATCATCGGCCGTTCCAAGAGAGCTGTACTTGAAGCATTCACAGCTATTGATGAACAGGCGAAACGCGTTGGTCTTGAAGTGAATGAGGACAAAACAAAGTATATGCTATCAACAAACAAAGCCTCATCTGTCCATCGCCTAGGACAAAACGTCACTGTTGGTAGCAGTAATTTCGAGGTAGTCAAGGAGTTCACCTACCTCGGAACAAACATCAATTCCACGAACGACACCTTAGTGGAAATCCGACGAAGAATTACCCTAGCGAACCGCTGCTACTTCGGTTTGGCCAAACAAATGGGTTCAAAACTCCGTTCTCGAAAGACAAAGTGCACGCTATACAAAACGCTAATTTTACCAGTTCTACTCTACGGCGCCGAGTGCTGGGCGATAAGTAAAAAAGGGGAATTGATACTGGGCACTTTCGAGAGAAAAATTCTTCGGCGGATATTTGGTCCTATATGCGAAGAGGGCGATTGGAGGAGAAGATTCAATCGTGAACTGAACGAGCTGTACCAAGATGTGGATGTAGTCCAAAGAGCCAAAACACGTCGACTACACTGGCTCGGCCACATCGAGTGAATGGACAACAACGCTCCAGCCAAGAAAATCTTCGAATCCCAGCCCCCAGGTTCGAGACGACCAGGAAGACCGAACCTCCGCTATAGGGACCAGGCGGTCACAGACGCAAGAGCGCTTGGTCTCGACGACTGGAGGGAGCGTGCGAGGGACCGCAACCGATGGAAGACCGCAATATCTCAGGCAGAGACCCTTCATGGATCGGGAGCCGGATAAGTAAGTAAGTAAGTAGGTTGCTCAGCAATAATTTTAAATACATACCTTTACATATATCGTGCATTGTAGGAGTCTCAGGTTTTTTCCTTAGATATTTTCAACTAAATCCATTAAAAAAAAATATTTCTGGAATTGAATTAATTTAGTTTTCAATGATACAAATAAAAAATATACTGGGTTTCTGGTACCTGTTTCTTTTTTTAGGTCTCTTTAGGTTTCTGCATTTCAAAAAATGTTGCATTCCACTTCTAATGTGAATTCAATCCATAGTTTGATGGGATTTAATTTTTTTTTTGTGCTGCTGCTGTGCTATGCCAATCAAAAGATCAAACATATAGAAGCGATTGGGCGCATAGTGTCCTTTTAGTAAAATCACAAAATCACATTGGCTTTGATTTTAGTTACCTATACACAATCGCAACTCCTTAGATCAAAATATTTGTATTTTTCTTTATCAAATTCGCATTCTTTCAAATCATTGTTCTCATCAATACAAAACCAACAATGCACCATAAACCGCGCCACATCAATAATCTGACAGAGCACAAAAAATTGTAAAAAAAATTAATAAAAAAAAAGTGTTTTTTTTTTGCTAAGACCAGAAGAAGGAAACGCGGGCGGTATTAACGTGTGCCATAAACCGGCTACAAGGCGATTGCCTTGATGTCCTTCAGTCATTGTGATGTGATCTGCCGAATCTGGAAAAAAAAATCTATACTCGCCCTATAGGTGAGGTGACCGTTTCCCCTGTTTTATACAGACTAATATTGCAAGTGATTTTATTCCTTGAACCTCTATGGGCTGATTACATTTTATTCTTAAATCCTTGCCTCCTACACTTTGTCTTCAAACTTGATATTAATAAGGAAAAAATGTGAATAATAGGTGCCCAATTAAATAATTAAATAGGGTTTGGGTTATCATATGAAATACATACATTTATTTCCAAAGCTATTTTCAAATATTATATCTTTTTATTTTTTAAGAGTTTCACTTTTTTGCTTCAAAAATACCCACGGTCACACTACCTATTGGTAGATTGAGTAAAAACACAACAACAACAAATATGGTCAAAAAATCATTCCTACATTGACATTATGCGTCTCTGGACAATGGTTTGACAGGTTTAGTTCTTCTTCTATCGTTTTTCTCTTCTGTTTCTGTTTTTCCTCTGAAATTCCTCAAAAAAATTTTAAAACAAAAAAAATCTCCTGATTAAAAAAATACCCACTGGCATTTGAAAAGCGCATCGATCGCGTGCTTTGTGAGGAATTAAAGATAATTTTTTGTGCACCCAAAAGTTCCTATAAATTTGCCACACGTATGTAATCTGCGAAAATTGTTCTACCGCATCAAATGATGTGTTTTCAGAGTTTCGATTGGCATTCTTGATATAAATTCTACACATTTACTGAAATTTTACAAAATTCTTGGGAGAGTTAAAGAAACAAAAATGCGTATCGCATAAGTGATGACATTTTTTAGTATGATTCATTCCTTCTGGGTTGATATGGTACAAATTTTGGATTGCATTAGTTTATAGAATTTTTTCCCAAGGTTTTTTGGTTTGCAAAAGGTAGTTTCTATAGTATAATTTATGTAGATTCCTTTACTGCAAAAGAACTGAATTATCTTTGTTTTGGAATCAGGAATTAAAGTTCCATAATTAAGTTCGAATAATTGTGCGCAATTAAGGTTTTTCTAGGTTAGCTTAGTTGTTAACATATTGGTAAAAACCTATCCACTATCGCGATCTTGGTAATCCAGAAGAAGTCTCTAGAACTCTCCGATATAGTGCTAGAATGCCAAGGGAAAGAGTTGCAACACTTTTTTTGATTCTGAAGTTTTGGTGTTGTTGTGATGGAGAGAGGATGATATGTCCGAGTTATCCATTTTGTCTCATTGTTTGCTTTTAATTTAATATTTTAGTATAACTAATTATAACTTATTAAAGGTGGAGCTTCAGTCCGCAGTAGATCAGGACTGCAACCAACAAGCTTATTCCATCTGGATCGTCTATGGCTAGCTGTCTCCAAGTATCTTCTTCCAGAGGAACTCCACAGGGTGGGATCCTTTCTCCGCTTCTTTGGGCACATATACATAAATACAGTGGAGACAAAGTAATTGCATATGAAGTTGACCTAGCATTACTAGCGACAAGCTAATTTCCCTTCAAAATTAGCAAAGAAATAGAAAATGTCTTATCAGTAGCTATTTTAAATGGACTAAAAACTGCGGACTAGTAGTTAACCCGGAAAAAAAACAAACTGGGCCTTTTAACTAACAAAAGGAAATTACCGAATTTTAAAAATCCTTTTATTGAAGGGATCCAACTCAGCATGTCCAATCACGCGGAATACCTTGGTGCGATCTTGGACAAGAAATTGAACTGGAGTATCTACATTAGAGAAAGAACAAATAAAGCCATGTTTGCTTACTCCTTACTCACAATGGGCCAACTTATGGTCTAAGTGTGTCAGTTTTCATAACTGACAGCCACTTCAACCTTGCTTACTGCTTTTGGGCAAAAATTATCAAGTGGATGTATTACGGTCATAGTTAGGCCTGTACTCACATACGGTAACGTCTGGGGGAGTGCACTTGATAAAGTAAACCAACCTTGAAATCATGACCAATGTGCAAATAATGGAAAGTATTGGTATCATTGGGGCAATGAGGTCCACCCCCACAGCGGGTCTGGAAGCTATACTCAACTTAAAACCCCTATTAGGCCCTAGCTAAACTGAAAGCTGGAAACATAGTGCCACAGGTCATGCGCAGATTCTACAAAAATACACGAGAAGTAGGGTATACACTGACTACATAACACCCCGTTCAAACTTTTTCGAAAGGCCACTTCCGACCGCCATTCCTAGCAGAGACAACTGGCAAATGAACGAGCCGTAAACCTGTGAATCGATGATAGCAATGAATAGCGATGGTTCTCAATTATAGCAATACTACAAGCTCATATCACCTTTTTTATTGATAGCCAAGCGGCAAACAAAACTAATTTCTATCATTGAAATCAAAGCGAAGCATGTAACATGCTGTCGATAAAAGCTTAGGGTTCTCAGTAAAGAGCACAACATAGTACTGTTGGGTTCCAGTTCACAGTGGTCTCCAACGGATCATCTCTTGATCCACTGAATCCACCAGAATTTCCTTGAATTTGCAGACGTCAGATGGTCATCACTTGTCGGGCTTCAAGAAATGTATGGCTGAACATATCGCAGAAAAAAATTGTATATTTACTTAAGTTAAGCAGGCCTCAATTATCATTCCTAGTGGGAGTCCTAACTGGCCACAACTCATTGGGAACCCACATGAGCAGAATGGGTATCAACCCATCTGACTTATGTAGAGGGTGTCAAGATAAAGAGGTGGAGGAGGGCTCATGACTGGTGGAGGGATGATTTCACATATGCGGGTAAGGGAGAGATCACGCTCTTAAAAAGCGTCCACCACTCACCTCATCCTGGTGACAATGTGACGCGAGACATTTCTTCAATGACTAAGAAGTACTCTCCGACATTTCAGGCTATAGTTTGCTGAAACTCATCAACACCCTTAATGGGCTTGAATGACATGGAACTTCATAGGTTTCATTACATGGGGATCACAATTCCCCCTGCCTAGGGTATCACAATGGATCGTCATTGATCTATAAGTGTGACGGTAACAAGATCAACTGTTCTTTATATGGTATTTTTTGTATATCCTTAAGGCTTACAATCTAAGCTGGGGCAGACAATTGAAAACCCCCAAAAACTATAAATAACTGCTTGGCATGGGACAGCCCATGCGCAAATTGTTTTTTAAGACACTGCCTACAAAACTGTATACCGCTCACCTGGTACCTTTATGAGAGTAGGTCGTCCTATCGCGAGATCTACTACTATAAGTATTAATTATTCGATCGAAAGAAATTAAATTGCGAACAACAAATCGCAACTTGGTCTAAATGTTCCTCAGTTGTATATATTTCGGACAATTTGTAAATTTGACAAAAAATGTTTGTGATCACCACTTTTATTTAGTGACCTGCCACTTGTGAAAGAGCAATATTGCTACCCTTATTTTGAAGGTATACCTACATACACACGTTTAATTTTATTGAAATAAAAACTTTGCTTTGCGAAAGACGTGATTTTGGAAAAAAATATTTTGTGACTTGCAACTTTTCTAATGAAGTTTCAAATTGGGACAAAAAAAACCTGATCGGTTAAAATATATATTTGGTGGTTCAAAAATCAGTGACTGTGCAATGTAAATTGCTAGAAATAGATCGCAAATCGATTTTTCCAACATTCGTGAGTTGAGAAAAAATTTCTGTGCCGTGTACGTTTGTACTGTACAAAACAGGCCCGCTGTTTTGGCACTAAGTGAATCTCAGATAGGGGAAAATTCTGATTTTTCAGAATATAATCTATATGGGTATAGCTTAGTGCCATTATTCTTTTCCCATCATGCTCTTGCCGTCTACATAAGAAAAGCTGTTGCGAACCAACTCCAACCACAATATGGTTTGTGCTCAAAATACAAATTTCAACTCCGTGTGGTTAAAATTCTCAGTGAATAAGCGCATCATTCATACCTGCGTCATTTATCGGAGCCCCAATTTGGACAGAAATTCAACTTTTAACGAATTTGATTCTCTGTCCGCCCCATACAAAGAATTGTCGCCCATTATCCTCAAACTGAAATCGTCATTGCGGGCGATTTCAATGTACACAATTCTTCGTGGCTTCGCTTTTCTGGCCAGACAACACCCAAAGGAAGGTATGTTGAGGTCTTTGCTGAGTTAAACCAACTAACTCAGCTTGTTGACGAGCCAACTCGTATCCCTGATGTTGCAGGTCAATCCGCCAACACTTTAGACTTGTTTCCTACCTCTGACCCTGATAAATACATTATTAGTGTAATATCGCCTCTAGGCACATCGGACCATTGTGTTATATCTGCTAATTTCTCGTGCCAAATCAATCCAGTTAGAAAGATAATGCCTATGAGAACTGTTTGGCAATACGGGACCGTCTCAATAATTTCTTCAGGAACTTTAACAGGTCACTATGCTTCCTCGGTAGATGCTTCAAAAACACAATGCTGTTTGCATTTCTAAGGCAGAACCCACCCCCAATGCCACTATCCATGAGTGGTACTTGCATCGATGAAACTGAACAGCTTTCAGTTCTGGGTATGTGCATCTCAGATCACATATTCAATGTCGCCAAAAAACGCTGCGAAGTGTTTAGGTTTTCTTCGAAGATGCAAGAAATTTTTCTCCCCTTCTGATCTGGCTATAATCTACAAAGCCTTCATTCGTCCAAAGCTTGAATATAATTCTCATATTTGGGCAAGTGCTCCAATAACTCATTTAAGCCTTTTAGATAGAATCCAAAAAAGAGCTCTTAAAATGATAGGTGACTGTAATATAACGGAAACATTCGCATCTCTTGAACACCGTCGTAATGTTTCATGTCTCTCCTTATTCTATCGCTATTTTTATAAACAATGTTCTAGTGAAATAGCCAGCTGCATTCCTCCCCTAAAACAATTCCACTGTAATACTCGCACTTCCAGGAATGCGCAGCAGTTTACTCTTGAGCCCAATTTTGGACGTACTGTAAAGTACAGAGATTATTTTTTCAGCCGAACAACACGAATGTGGAATGCTTTACCCGGCTCTATTTTTCGCTTCCATTTTGACGTTCTGAATATAAAATTACAAGTATCGGTGAGGTCTTTGCCGACCTTCAGTGCATACTGCACAAATGTACAAGTATGGGAGGTATGTCCAAAAAAACTAGACATGGCTCTATGTCTGTAGTAGCTCGTCTCTATAGATTCCGTCATACGTGGCCTTGAAATCGATGAAAAGGTGGTTGGTATAGATTTGAAACTCTTGAGGTTTTCCAAGATCTGCCGTAGTGCGAAAATTTTTTGGTCGATGGTGGAGTGTATGTATGTATGTACATATCATTAATATTAGTAAATAAAACAAACATCTCTGACCACATAATATAGAAATTTGCCAGCAGTGTTAAGAACCCCTCGGTGTTAAGCTTATGAATGTCCTTTATTTAAACTAAAAAGGCCTACAACAATAATATTCATTCACACCCTGTGGCTTTCATATTTCATTTGTTTTACTATTTGCTCTTTTTTGTTTCATTTTTGAAAAACAAAGTGCAAGGACACTGCACGCACAATGCTTTTGCTTCATAAAATTAAATTTAATGATTTTCTTTTAGGTATTGTTAAACAACTAAAAACACACCAAATTGAGATAAGAAGGTACAGGTGTAGGTATTCAATAGATTTAAGATGCGCCAGCTTTAAAAAGTGTTTTTGTCAGGTACTTATCATACCTGACAAAAACATAATATGAAAGTGAAAATTGCAACGAATGTGAGTAGGATTTCTAGGTAGGTGGTATCTTTCTTAACACGTTTAACCTTAAAAAGGTATTCATAAAGGACCATAACATAATTTAGAGCAGCGGTGCTTGTTTTTTTTTTTTTTTTTAATACCGATAACCATATCATACTTAGGTATGACAACATGACAGGCACTGTTATCTGTCCCGCAGAGTGTTTTGCTTGTGCATATATCTTTGTACATAGAATTGACATATTTATATATTTTTCTGGGGGGTACCTACACATGTACATACATTAGTTAAATATTGAAATTATATAATTTATGACAGAGATAAGATCTTTTGAACATCGCCAACTCGAATTCAACTCAGCAGCTTGAATGATTTTGTAGCCTCTCATACTAATAATTTGGCCCTTAATGGACATGGTGAGTAAAATTGTCTTATTTTTATTTTTCGAGTTCATCGGGGTCAAGCCGTTCAACAACGCCCGTCAATCCCCAAATTTCCTTCACCCAAATGACGGCAGGAAGGGGAAACACGGTACAGCCTGCAGTATAAGGTGTTTCATTTTTCCAAAGATGTGATATTTGGCTGACTTTGCTCACGCCCCGAGTCTCAGTGATGGAAAATGTAAGTATGCCAATTTTTAAGAAGATTGGATAATATTAAGAGGTTGCGCATTTTGAACACTCTTATCTTAAACTATTGAGTTTTCTAATATTAAAGTCCTTTGTACTCAAGGGTTTCTCATGCACAATCTAAACTGGAATGTGTAAATTCGTGACATACCTACCCACAATTCTTTTCAATATAATTTCTCTTCGAATTTTACCTTCAAACTTTAAGCATTATACACGGTTTACCAATTGAGGCAGGTCGATTTTGAAATGGAATAAAACAAGTGTATGTGGTATTAAAGAAATTCTTATTATTTTTTGAAAAGCTTATACGTATGCTATAATGCAATTATAATATGGAATATGACATTGTTCAAAATATCCGCCACGGCTTCGCACGATGTCATGGATCCGAGGCGTCCAAATCTGAATGCCTTTGCCACATAGTTCCGGCTGAGTTGGAAAGATGGCCTAAATTATTTTGACTTTGAGGGCATCAGTTGATTGCGGCTCATTAGTATAGACCTGCAACTTTCAGAAAACTCCACGAAAAAAAGTCTAATGAGGTCAAATCGCACTATCTTGGTAGACAACTCACGTCACCTCGAAATATAAACCTCTGTTACAATGACCGTTTATGTAGAGTGTCTTTTCTTGCATAGGCTGTGTGATATACGTAGGGCAAAAAATGTAAAAATTGTATTTTTTGCCTACTTTAAAAAAAATGATCAAGATGCGCAATCTCTAAACATTCTCCATTTTTTTTGGAAATTTGGTATAAAAATCTTTTTCGTCAGAGAGACTCGGGGCGTGAGCAAAGCCAGGTAATATTTAACATTTTATTTTTTGCCTTACAAAATGAAACACCCTAGCCTGCAGCTAAGGAAGCCCAACCGGCCCTCGTGCCTAGGGCGCTAAGGCCAAAATTAGAAGCATGTTGCTGGTAGTTCAAGGCCAGTTGGCAGGACTTCAAAAACAGATCAGGGAGTAGCGAATAGGGAAGACTATATCTACTCTGTTCTGCTTATGTAGCTTAACACAAATTAGAGGTTAAAGGCGTGCTGACGAAGAGGCCTCTTAGGATCCTTGCTATGAATGTAAATTCACTGAATTGGACCGAGCGTAGAGCTAATATTTTCCAATTGTTGAAGTCAAGATGTGTTTATGGCCAGCGAAACTAAGCTGAGTCAGAAACATAAGTTGGCTAACAGCAATAACAATATCGTTAGAAGAGATCGACCCAACTCCACTCAAGGGGGGGGGGGGGGCGACGCAATGCAGATTTCGGCTGTTGGAGGCATGCATCGTATGCATTCCTCTCCAACAGGGGAAGCGATGTATGTGATCGCGGCTTATGCTTTATGCACCGCAATCACCTCACCCAACTGATTTTATGACAGAGCTTGAAGAAGTGTTTCGAACATCTACGGTTGAGCCTGGAAGAAAATTACTTTCTCATATCTCATGGCCGGCGATTTCATTTAATTTTTCATTTTCATTTCATTTCATTACGGTTGGCCATCGTTTCCAAGAAGCGGTGCCTATCTGGATCTATGGGTAACAGAAGCAAGACTGACAGTTACTGACTCTGTGGGTCAAAGACCAAGAAACTGTTTACGAACGATTGAGAACGACAGTGGCCACTGTGGACTCGCCGCCGTAATACACCTTCCCAACGAGCTCGTGGAGTTGGATGAGTATATGTACCTGTGCATACTTACAATTAAATTAAGGTGCGCTGGCCACTGGTAACTTTACCAACGCCTTATCGAGCGAAATCAGTTCGAACAATATATCCCCACCAAATAAAGAGAATTTGACAAATAACGCAATGGACCAATAGCTTGAACAAGTGGACGAGACAATCAAAAGAACATTGAACAGAACAATACCGAAATACAAACAACGGGACGCAACCGACATTTACCGGAATGCGACCATTGACGCACTACCAGTCAAAAAGTGGACTGCTGATAAGACTCAAACTCTTGTACCGTCGTCAGTAAACCGACCCACACAACCTGTCGTCGATCAAGAACATCAACCAAATAATAAAGGAAAAATTAATTTGTGTTAGGACAGTAAAATTCGGGCCGTTAACTCTAACTCTAGTGAACCGAGTATGTTTCCCCAAATTAACAAGATATTTAGAAGGAATGATCAGGAGCGAACTTCCGTGTCTTAAGCTTCCTAGAACGACAGAGAACAGATACGTACTTCAGACAGCAGGAATTGATCCAGAGGACGCCGCCGTCTTGGACGTGGACCTTTTTACTGTCAAAGATCCGCAGGAGAAAGTGAAGCCTGTGGGGGCTGCTTTGTACAAGTTGAATGCATGCATTCCCCAACCATGACCTGGAAAACAGAGCCTTACTCCACCTCTTCCACTTCTACCTTCGGTTCGGAATGACATTACGCGATGGTGATCAGAGAACCTGTTTCAGCGGGTTTAATGAAGATCATTTGGCAAACGCCATAATCGCTGAGCCCAGTTCCCTGTTCCGATGGTGGAGCTTTAGCTCATCTTCGGTTCACTAAAGAAGAAGAAGTCAGTAGGAGTCGATGGCATATCCAACGTTGTGCTTCGCATTTACCGCAAGAAGCAGTAGACATTTATACCACACAGTTTAAAAACGCTCTGAATAATGCATATAATCCAGTGTGGAAGAAGGCAGTTGTGGTGCATCCTCTCTCGAAAAAGGGAAAGGATAACTCCAATCCGGCGAATTTCCGGTCGATAAGTCTTCTTCCGAGTATCAGCAAGGTATTCGAAAAAAGTTATCAATAGAGCTCTTTCTAAGTGAGCAGAGTACTATAGTATCACACCGGATAATCAGTTCGGTTTTAAGGTGGGACATGGCATCATTCATGCCGCGTTTGATCTCGTTTCTGATGTCCAATGGAACAAACTAAAAAGCAGTGTACGGGTGCCTGCCTGGTTGATTAAGAGAAGGACTTCGACACCGTATGTTTAGAGGGTCTTTATCTAAAGCTACCAGACTTGGAATTAGTAAACCACTACTGTATATGCTTTATGATAATTCTCAATAGAAGAAAGGTTTTTGTCAAAAGTGGCAATGTGACTTCTGCCACAACCTTTAACATTAAAAATGGTCTTCAACAGGGAGCGGTCAACTCCCCGATTCTATTCAGCATTTACACCAGCGATCTGATAAGTAGTCTAACTCAGGCAATTGCGTGTGCAGACGATCTAATTGCGTACAGAACAAATCCAAAAGTCATCAGAATTATTTTGCAGTGTGACTTCGAGAAGATTCAGAATTATTGCAATGACTGGAAGTTGAAAATCAACTTTCAGAAATAGGAAACTATCTCGTTTAGAACTCCGTTACGTGAAGCCACAAGGGATACGTAGGGCCAAATGGGTAGCCACTGGCGAGTAAAAGTGTAGCAAAGTACCTTAGCATCTGGATGAATCAGTATTTGTATTTCGACAGACATATAAATGCTGCTCTGTCCAGGGCTAGGGGAGCTTTTGCCCTAACGAAACGGTTGTTTTATTGCAGCCGGCTTGACAGCAGGGTAAAGGTGATTTGCTACATGGCCCTTATCTGGCCGATGATTGCCTATGGGTGCCCGGTTTGGTTCAACGTTGCCCCATCTCAAATGGAAAAGATTCGGGTGTTTGAGAGGCCGTGTCTTAGACGCTGCCTTGGATTTCACAGAACACCAGAGTCAGAGTACAAAAATTACTATTTCAACTTAGTTCTATACAACGGTGCCAACATAAACAGGATAGATAATTTCTTGTTGAAGCTTATTCGAGGGCACATTGTTGCGATATGAACACGAAGTTTTTGGCGGGATTTTCTGGAAAGAAAATTTACCTACTAACTTACTTACCCGGCGCCAAATACATGAAAGATCGCAGCCTGATATATGGCAGCCTTCCATATCCTCTACTATCCCGAGCACGCTGCTTCCAGTCCATCTTGACCGAGCTTTCTGGCATCCGCGTTATGGCGAACCATTGGATCGGTCTTTTTAGTTCTCTAGAACCTGGGCGCTGGGATTCAAAGATTCGCTTGGCTTTTTGGTTTCATAGAGTGTGCACTTCGTCTTTCGTGTGATTAGTTTTAAACCCATCTGCTGTGCCAAACCGAAGTAGCACCAGTTTGCCATGGTAATTCTTCCTCTGATCTCCACTAAGATGTCATTTGGGGGATAACCATTTCCTCCGAGGTAGATGGACTTCTCAACTACTTCAAATTTGTTGCTATTGACAGTGATGATTAGCTTTGCCATTGACAGATCTTTCAATATATTTTGATACCACGAGTATTTGGTCTTGTCCTTGTTTATTTGAAGACCATCAAGTTTTGCCTGTTCTTCAATTACCGAGAAAGCTTCTATAACGGCCTGCTAAGAGCGGCCGATGATGTTGATATCATCGACATAGAAGTTGGACTGATCTGTTGAAAATAGTGCCTTCCGTGTAAACACTTACCCTCCACACTATTTGCTCCAGAACGAGATTGAAGAAATCACATGATAGCGCGTCTCTTTGCTGAAATTCTGTTAATGTTTATTATAGCTCAGAAGAGCTTTTCCCTGGTTCTACATTGCATCGTCAATTTGTCAGGCTACACAAACTGGATCAATTTTTCCGGGATCCCAAATCCCAAATTCAGCCATCCATCGCCTTGACGATGAATCGTATCATATGCGGCTTTGAAGTCGATGATTCTCGACTTTAAGTTCGTTGGTCTTTTCCAGGATTTGCCTAAGAGTGAATATTTGGTCTATATGGTCTGTCTGGTCAGAAGCAACTGGTACATGCCAATTATAGTGTTGCAGAACGACTTGAGACGTTGTATATGATCTTGTATGTTTGTTTGTTGGTTTTTTAAGTGTGGAATCATCAAATTCAACTCCGAAGATCGAATGACCTCGTAGCCTCGTAAGCTAGTATTTTGTCTATATTCCACATTCTAAAACTGTTAATTCACATGACAAGCTGATGCAAGAACTAATTCTACTTGACCCATATGTTTATGAACAGGAAAGAAATATTATGAATAAATCAATTGTTATTTGCTGGAATTTCCTATTTGGCTGTGTCACTTTTCGTGAAACCTAATGTCCATATCCTTTTCATAAAGTAATAAATAAATTCCCACCGAGTTTCAAAAACATATTAAATATATACCTACAATAAACGCCACTATGTATACCTATGTTCATTCGTACATACATGATAATAATTACAACTAATAATTTGCGTTGGTTGTTTTAATAGCCAACTTAAAACATGATATATATCATTAAATGCCAATTGACAATTAATTGATGCAGACATAAAAAAAAATAAATAAAACAAATAGAAAATACCCTCATACTCGTACCTATATAAAAATGTAGATAGCAAATTTTATTAAATGATATCCACTGAGTCTGAACTTCTACTACCACTCCCCCCCAGCCCCTGGAACTGCCCCTACCCCTTCACCTGTCTGCTGACGACGACGACTATTGAGATTGCAACCAATAAATTTATGCTAATACCGTAATTATAGCATTTGTGCAAAAGAATGAGATAAACGTATGTTAATCTGCTTTGGAATTTCTTTGTTGACTCAACTTGTAAAAGTCGGTAGGTACTCGACTCGCTAACTTCTAGAAGTCATGCTCCTTGGCTCTATAATACTTCACCGGTTGATATTCAGTCGTCTCCATCTCCATCAGAGACCGACAGTAGCGTCCGTCGCCCGGCATTCATTTATAGGCAAAAATCAAGCGAACTATATGAACAAAATTAGAAACAATACCGTAGTAGACGTCCCTCTGTCTGATCAGACGCTTTTATGGCGATTGTTGGAACAATTAGACTGGCATGCAAAGCGCAGACATGTCGGATCGCATAATTACCTCGGCTATTGTCGCCGTCATCAACATCGCCATCGCCAGTAAAGTATCTCGTCGTGGGCGACATAATGCAGGTATCCATACTGATCCAACGTTTGAGTACCTATCTAAGCTCGAACTACATAAAGCTACCGGGTTTTAGCGGGTTTGAATGGTGGCACCGTGAATGGCAGGTGACACTTTGAATTAGTGGTTGATATAATTTGCTATCTACCTGCTATCTACCGGCTATCCTAAGCCCCCAACTCGTCGCAAAGCGCATACTCCAATTATCATCCCCAGTAAACCTATACCTGTGTCTTTAAGTCGACGACGGTGTTGTTCGGGCAATTAATAATTAGAAAATGGCGGCCGGACAGGCAGAGCGAGCAGACGAACGTGACAATTAATCCGCAGGTACACATCAATTATCTGCTGTTAGGATTGAGTGGCATTATGGGCGCTAAGGCCGACTTAGTATGATTAATGATTAACCGATTGCGATTGTCAGTTTGAAATCCATTTTCCATGACAACTCGCCGTCTATCTACAGCTCCTTCATTTGGAGGCTGTGCCGGACAACTGTGCCGGTATTTTGTTAAGCACTGTGGGTGGACCCGGTTCCGACACAGTGTCGCACAACCAGCATAAGCCAATTGACAAGTGAATAATTATATTATTAGCCGACTGTGGGAGGCATAGTACCGGAGTTGGTGTGAAACTTTGGATTGATATTAAATGGGGGGATAATTTACATTGTTAGATATCTCTCTTATAGACTTCTCGCATTGGGTAGATATGCACATCGATCACTCTGTTGGCGTAATTGTATTAAATATGGCAAGACATCGAATGATTTGTCGATTTTTACCAATCAACACGTTCTATTGTTGTACCTATACGCGATTCCATGATGTAGAACTTGCGGTGGTGGTTGAGGTGTAGAGTGGTTTTCTATTGTATGATGTTCAAATAGAGAGAAGAAAAATAAAATCCTTCTGCAGCACTTCAGATGCAATTGGATGAATAAAAAATCGCTCGACTTAATGAAACCACCTGCAAAGATAACCGTTTGGAAACAATACCTAGATACTAATTAAAATTTTTGAGATTTTCTGTTCCAATTCCACCGTTTTCAAGAAAATACAACATGCAAAAAATGGCTCCGTTAATACTGTAACTAGTTTTTGAAAAAAAATTTCCCAACCTTCAGAAAATTTTTCAGCCGGTTTTGAAAATTTCTAAGAAAAATTGTATTTGTTTGTTTGGTTGTTAACCAAATTAAAAAAAAAAAAACGTGTTGGGGAAGTCACCAAAAAACAAGTTTGGAAAACTGATCAAGTCGCTGATAGACAGACAGCCAGACAGAATTATGAGACCCATTTGTTTCGTCTTCCCTATTAGGCTATTGATTATGTCATTTAAAAATGAACTAAGACTTTCATAGGTTTTAATTGTAAAAAATCATTAAATGCGTAATGATTATAACTCGAAAACAAAGGAAAATTTCGAGATAATGCTGGAAACCTTTTTGTAGACGATGACATTTACCATTGAAAAGAATTATTAAAAACAGTAAAATGCACGACTGGGACGCATGTACAATACACTGCAGGTTTAAGAAAAAAAACATGGAAATCATGATAGAAAAATGAAGAGAAGCATGAAATACGCCATTTAAATTTGCTAAAACAACTCTTTTGACAGTTTGAGGCGAAAAAAAGAATGCCATCTTAATTCTTGATTGAATATGATTGTACGGGGAAAAAATTTAAAATCGTTGGAGCGGTTTTTTAACAAATTATTTTCTTTTATATAAAATTCTTTAAACATTATTAAGAACAAATTTTGGTATGCAAATCTAAAGTATATATTTATGTGTATATAAAAACAAAATTTGAACAAAATTGTCAACCCGTTTTTGAGATATCGAGTTTTCAAAAAAAAAAAAATTGACACTTTTTTAAAAAATCCAAAAACTTTTTTTTTCAAAATTTTCATGTGCAATATTATTAAATCTTATCTGAAACTGGTATAGCCACTAACGAGAAATTTCAAAATAAAAAATTGTTTCTACGACAGGTACAATTAATAGTTGCTAAGTGTAAAATTTTATAATTTTTGGTAGTAGATCGTACTAATTTAAGTATATGAAAAAGTTTAATCAAAATCGTAGGAGTCGTTTATAAGCAAACAAATATTTTCCTTTGCGGGTTTTTAACTTTTGTACGGAAGGTACCGTTATTTTTTCATAAATGTAAATTTTCTTCTAAAAATATTTAAGAGAGTACTAAAAAACTCTTAAATATCGAGTTTCAAAAAAATCGATCAATCGCTTTGGAAATATTTTATTTTCCAAAAAAAATTTTGAAACATTTTTAAAAAATCCAAAAAATATTTTTTCAAAAATTTTGGTACACAAAACTATTTATATTTTTTGGAAGCTTCTGTATAAAAAAAATAATTAAAATCGGTTCTTTGGGAGGTACCATTAATAACCATTTTTGAAAAATTGCTAAAAAAATTGGTGCCGTGACATAAGGCCAAATTTGAATATTTGGCCTTATGTCACTTAACAAAAGTGACATAAAGCCAAATTTTAAGAGTTGGCCTTGTGTCGCTTTTACAAAGTGACATAAGGCCAA
The DNA here is from genome assembly GCA_963921185.1 of Dasysyrphus tricinctus. NCBI lineage: Eukaryota > Metazoa > Arthropoda > Insecta > Diptera > Syrphidae > Dasysyrphus > Dasysyrphus tricinctus. Next base: position 88,490,017 of record OY992530.1, read on the forward strand.
TTTGGCCTTCTGTCACTTTTAATACTAGCGTACCTGTTTTTTTTTCATTTTTCATTGAAAAATTTCATTAAATCCAGTTTCCTTAAATGCATAAGAAACTTTGCATACACCCAAATTTGCACCCTCTCAAATCCTATCATGAGCCCAAGCAGGGGAGTAGCAGGGGGGCAGCATGCCCCCCCATCCATACCTCACTGTTCATTTGAAAATGTTTATATTTCACAAACCAAATAAAAGAGATATTTTATTAGGTTTGTGAAATTTTAAAATTCGCAATAAACAGTGAGGTATGTATGGGGGGCATGCTGCCCTCCTGCAACCCCCCTGCTTGGGCTCACTATAGGATTTGGGGTGGGTGCGAGGTTGGGTGTATGCAAAGTTTCTTTTCCAAAAATTACTGTTTTTTTTTTACAAAACATTTTAAGTTTGGTCTTAAGTCACAAACAAATTTGGCCTTATGTCACTTTGTAAAAGCGACATAAGGCCAACTCTTAAAACTTGGCATTAAGTCGCTTTTGGAAAGTGTCTTAAGGCCAAACTTTTAAATTTGGCCTTATGTCACTTGGCCTTATGTCACGGCACCAAAAAAATTGTATGGCATGGTACCGTTATGTTTGGTTCTAAAAAAATTAAAAACCAGTGTCGGCATAATCATCAAAAACCACTATGAACCAAGTTTGAAGAAAATCGACCGAGCCACTTAGGCTGTAGACCAGCGGTTCCCAAACTTTTTAAGCTGTGGAACCCTAAACAATGCCCAAATATATTTTGGAACCCCATCCTGACAATAGCAAAAAATGAAAAACAACACATTTCAAAATCAATTTTTTATTTAGTGTGAAGAATGAATCTGTTTCATTGTTTGATTTAAAATTGTTTTTAAACTAACTTCTATGTCCGAAAGTTGAATTAGTATATCTAAGGCAGCGTCTAGCCTTGATCTGTGTTTAGTTTTTATGTAAGTATATGCTGAAAAGCCTACTTCACAGCGGTACGTTGTAACAAAAGGTAGCAAATTTAATATAGCTTTATTTGAAAGCTCAGGGAATTCATTCTTAATGCCAATCCAAAATTCGTTTAATGATACAGAATCAAATACAAATTTTGACGAAGAGGAGCTCTGCAGATCTATCAGGGATTCGTATTCCTGTATACTCAGGGTAATAGGCTTGATGGTTTTCATTAGAAATGAATCTTGTATCCACTCGATGTCCGTATTTGTATCTGGAAAGTAATCCAGCATGAATCTTTCGAGACTAACCAAATGTAGAGCAATAACATTGCTAATATCTGCTCTGAGTTCAAGCATGATTTCTTGCAAGAATTCATGTAAAAATAGAAAACACTCAAAATTGTTCTTTTGTTCACATAAGATAGTACAGTCATATTGTATTTTTACCATGCAAATTGTGAGGTAGTTTTGATTTGTTCGCTCCTTTATGTTTTCGGGGGTGCTGAATCTGAATCTGAGGTTTGCCAACAAAATTTCGTGACGCAACATGGAAAAAATGCAAAAAATGATGCAAAAATGCGTTTTCTGGGAGTTTTTCACTAATGGATCGAAAACTACCAATTATTCGAAAATTACATCAAGCTACAATTGAAAGCATACACAATTTCCAATAAATCCCTATTTAAGGTTTTTTTCTGCGACAACCCATTTGGACTCAAGCGCTAGTCGAAGATTGATGTATTTTTACTGTTTTCGAAAATCCACTCGACAGCTCTAAGAAATTATTTTGTGTGACAAAATTTGAATTTTTGTCTGTAATATGGACCAATATATACTTTTATGATGGTCTTTGATGCGCTGAGTTCGAATCTGGCCTTGGAATGGCTCTATCACGTCACGTTTTTAAGATATTCAAATCCATCCATCCATCAAATCCATTTTGTTGGTAAACCTCAGATTCGGATTCAGCACCCCCGAAAACATATAGGAAGGAAAAAATCAAAACTACCTCACAATTCGCTTGCAAAGAGCCTTTTTGAGCACAAATTAACTGGACTAAGAGCCAGAAACTAATTTTTCTTTTCAAAGCTGCCAGTTTGTCTCTCGAAAAAAATACTGTAATTGATTTTTCCTGCAGAACTGTAGCAGTTTCGTTGATCTTCTCGAAATTTTCTGATAGATAAGCTAATTTCGTAATCCATTATTGCTCATCATGCAATACATCAAAGAGTTTTGCAGTTGAAGACTTATTTTTTTCCAGTTTGAGCACATTGGGCCTGCACACACGGGATGATATCTGCCTGGTAGAAATCTGCTTCAATACTTCACTTCAAGCACACACGGGATGAATTATTCTGGCAAAAAAAATGTATAGGTACATGTACCTCTTTTCATTGTGTTAGTATTTTATGCAGACCTCAGTGTGTAGAAAGTTATGTGTGTATTAGTTTTCTACTTTGTTCTTCCACTCCAAACAAGGTAGAAGATATTATGCCACTTCATACCGCGCATTTCACTTCCCTCTCCTATAAACTCTGTTTTCTGTCGGCAGAAATCATCCCGTGTGTGCAGGCCCATTCAACTCATCACGAAGTTGAAATAACCTGGATAAGGCTTTCCCTCTGAAAAGCTATCGGATTTAAGTATGAAAAAGGAGCGATTCGTACTGACTGCCCATATCTTTACACACTAATTTAAACAATCTCGATTGGAGGGGACGACTCTTTACAAAATTTACTATTTTCACAGCTACACCGAGAACTTTTTTTGAATCAGTTCATAACAAGTGCATAACGATGGAAAATACAATGACTGCTGGTACTTCTAGGAGCAAAGTTTTTAATATTTGAAACAACCCCTTTAACCTTTCCCACCATTGCTGCGGCTCCACCCATATATCAATACATTTTCCCCAATTAGTGATGTGTTTACTCATGAAGCAGTTTATGACCTTGAAGTTCACACTTCGATTAAAAAACATAAACTTGTGGAACCCTGAAAACTCACCCCAGGGTTCCGCGGAACACACTTTGGGAACCGCTGCTGTAGACGAACAGACAGACAGACCGAATTGTGCCACCCACTTTTTTGGTGTTCCCTATTATCGTAGTATCGTTTGATTGTTATCTCAAATTTTTTTTTTGCACGAATCCAAAACTTGCCGTATAGTAGGTTAGGTTAGGTTAGGTTAAGGTGGCTGCCAGGAAAACTACTGACACACTTAGGCCAGAATAGGCCCATTGTGATACCACATAAAGATTGCAAGATGACCCTTGCTAATTAAACCAATTGGAGCTTTTAATAAAGCGATGGAGACTGTGAATGTCGATTTTATTTAAATCACTGGGATCGTCAAAGAAAAAATTTCCTAGGTATATTTTACGTCTTTGAGAAAGAGCAGGGCATGAACAAAGAAGGTGTGGGATAGTTTCTTCCTCCTCCTCGTCCATGCAGCTTCTGCAGAAGTCATTTGAAAGAACGCCTAGTCTATTGGCGTGTTTGCCTATTAGGCAGTGTCCAGTTATGACACCAATTGTGGAGCTAATATGCAGTCTACCAAGAGATAACAAACATTTCGATCGCTTCGGATCCAGTGTTGGCCAGATCCGTTTTGTCGCCAGACAAGTAGTGATACCTGTCCATCTGCTGTTTGTCATCAACATGGCATCTTGCTTAAGCATAAGTTTACAAGTAGCGATTGGTATTCCAATATTCACCCTGTCAGGTAATATTGGTGTAATAGTTCCCTTCCTGGCGAGTTCATCGGCTTTACAGTTTCCTGGAATATCTCTGTGTCCCGGCACCCAGAAAAGGTGAATGTTGAACTGTTCTGCCATCTCCATTAGAGACGATCGACAATTTCGGGCAGTTACGGAGTTTGTAGAAACAGAGCCTAGTGATTTAAGGGCCGCTTGGCTATCTGAGAAGATACGGATATTTAAAGTAGATATTACGTTTTCTTTGAGCCAAGATAAAACTTCTTTTATCGCCAGGATTTCCGCTTGGAACACGCTACAATGATCAGGGAGACGGAAAGAGAGACTAATGTTTTGCCGTATAGTACCTATATCGCAAATAAAAAACAAAAAAGTAATCTCTTATAATACCTACTTTGATCTTGTCTGGCAAGAACTTTCGACCGGAAAACTCGTCTGGCAATATTTTTGCGCATGTTCAAGAAGGTATAAGCCAATAATACGTTACAAAGCCCGGCTTTGTAGGTGTGTTGATTTTGGAAAAAATTAAAAATTTTGCCATCTATATTTTTTTTTTTCAAATTTTAAAACCACAGAAAATTTGAAATTTGCTTTCATAAAAACTTTTTTTGAATAGGTCATTTTAAAAGAAATTTAATCATCTCTTTTTTATAAAGAGCAATGCCTATACCTACCATAGATTTAAACTGATATTTGAAGGCAAATACTAGTGTTTTCAGATAGTTTCGCAAATTTTTTTGAACAAAAGTATTTTCCGATATTGCCAGGTCTCAAAAATTGTGGTAATTTTCTAACAGGAATTTCTTAAAAACAATAGCTAACTGCCCCAAACGGATGATGGATTTGAATTCGGCTTCCAAAAGTATACTAGAAAACAATCCTCACTGCTTGTACTAAAAAGTTAACGGTACCTTTTTCCAAGCCTTTTTAATTTTGTCAAATACTTTTTTCCCTTTACGTTTTTGAAATACAGTTCTTATTTTCAAAACTATAATTATGAATGTAACTTTTGTGTATTTTTTGGAAGCTCATCTTGATACCAATATATCTAATATATTTTTTCAGATTTTTCTATCAATAAAAAGAAGATACCTATAAAGAAAAATGCGAAATTGTTTTATTTGACAAGTAAAACAGTTATATGCAAATAAGTAAAAAATAAACAAAACAATGTGAATTTTCACATTTTTTGCATTGTTTAATTTTTACTTGCGATATAGGTACTATATAGCCTATTGAATAGACGGGAAAATGAGGGGTATAAAGGAACAATTACGTGCAAGGGTTTTTATTATTGAATATGTTTGTTTGGCCCATAAGCATGCTTAAAACCGAAAATGCTACTAAATTCACCCATGCATTTCTGAGAGAATGGTCACACTGGCCACTTTTCAGTATTTTTGGTATAACTCGAAAACTAAGCCGAATTTGACAATTTCACATATAATACTTTTTGTTCAAAATTAAATTTTCTATTGGAATGGATAGTTCAAAAAATTTTACGAAAAAAATTAAGCAGGAAAAATTAACAAAAACCAACCTAAAAATAATCAAAAAATCAAGGATATCTAAATTTTTTTATAAATTGTGCATAACTTTTTTTTAAGCAAAGATAGGGTCAATAAAGCCAGAAAAAAAAAATAAAGTAGAGACTTAAGGCCTTAATATAGCATGTTCAAAAATTAATATTTGTTCAAAATTGACAGAGATATTCCCGTTCAAACCTTATCATTTCTTATAATTTTTTGCAGTTTTGACCCGAAAGTCCCTTTTTCGGTACAATATGGCAAATTTCACTTTCGTAAAAATGTTCGAAATAAAAATTTCGATATAATATGACATTAGAACTATAGAGAATTTATAAAAAGGGTGGAAGTTCGCAATTTTGTTTTTCGATTGTTTTTTAATGCTTTCAGACCTACAGACCGAACGGCTGGTCCGATTAACATAAGATTTGGTACTAGTTGCTAAGAACGTTAACTTTGTCATAAAGTACCAAAAAATAGGCTTTCGGGCAAAAACTGCGGAAAATGATAAGAAATGGTAAAGTTTGAGTGGCTATATCTCTGTCAATTTTTAAATAATATGGCTTTTTTGACATGTCATATTAAAGCCGTAAGACTCCAGTTTACTTTGTTCATAAATGTCTTGAGCGTATCTTTGCTTCAAAAAAAGTTATGCGCAATTTAGAAAAAAATTTAAAAATTTTTAATTTTTCGTTTTTTCTTATGTTGGTTTTTGTTTACTTTTGCTGCTTAAATTTTTTTAAGAAATTTTCCAAACTATCCATTTCGATAGAAAATTTAATTTTGAACAAAAAGTATTATATTTAAAATAGTCAAATTCGGCTTAGTTTTCGAGTTATACCAAAAATACTGAAAAGTGGCCAGTGTGACCATTCTCTCAGAAACGCATGGGTGAATTTAGTAGCATTTTCGGTTTTAAGCATGCTTATGGGCCAAACAAACATATTCAATAATAAAAACCCTTGCACGGAATTGTTCCTTTTTAAAAGGTCTATTCAATAGGCTATATAGGGCAAGTTTTGGATTCGTTCAAAAAAAAAAATTTCGAGATAACAATCAAACATGACATTACGATGATAGAGAACACAAAAAAGTGGGTGGCAAAATTCTGGCTGTCTGTCTGTCCGTACCTCAACCTACAGCCTAAGCCACTGAAGCGATTTTCTTCAAACTTTGAACTTAAGGTTTTTTTGTAACACTCCAGAGGGGAAATTGAAATTTTTTCTTAGCTCAAAAAATAACGGTACTTGCCATACAACCGTTAAGGAAAAGCTTATTTATCTCAAAAACGGCTCCAACGATTTTGATAAAAAAAATCAGTGTATTATTGTAGATATGATGTACCTTTTAGTAAGAAAAAAAATCACCAAAAACATTTATTAACGGTTTTTTTTTGCCATATAACGGTTTTTTTGATTTTTGATTTTCTCATTAACCGCTCGTCCGATTTCAATGAAATTTTTTGCACAAAAGCTTTGTTAAAATATAAATAATACCGCATACCAAAATTTTTGAAAAAAATAATTTTAGATTTTAAAAAAAAAGGTTCAAAATTTTTTTTTGAAAATTCAATATTTCAAAAAACGGGCTAATGATTTGTTTTGAAATTTCAGTTTTAAATGTATATAAATATATACTAAAAATTGGCATACCAATTTTTTTTTTTGAAAAATGTTACAAAAATTTTATATATAAAAAATTAATTTTTAAGAAAACGGCTCCAACGATTTAAAATTTTTTTTTTGCATATATTCATATTTTTTCAAGTTATCAGATGGCATACTTTTTTTTCGCTCTAAGTTATTTATTAGGCTGTTTATACAATTTAAAGAACGATTCAAATGCTTTTTATACTTTTTCTATAATTACTTGAATATTTTTTAAAGTTCTTAAGTCCCACACAACTTGAGCATAAGAGCAAGTATACGTGCGATCCAGTCGTGCATTTTATTTTTTTTAGTTTAACTAACTTAAAATTTTTTGAGTAATCCATTTCGACGGTAAACTTAATTATCTACAAAAAAGGTTTTAAGCACTATCCCGAAATTTTTAGACCTCCAAATTTCCGAATGTACGACACAGAACACAAAACTGACGGTCATTCATTTTTTTTAAATTAACTTAATGAAGTTTGGACGGGTGATGTTAAGCTATTTCTTTTTATTTTTTTGTGTCCCAATGTTCAAAAGTGGGTGTTAAAGCAAAGAAAAAAAAGTTGTAGACCATAGCTACATTTTTCTAAATAAGTTTTCTAAAAACAAACAGAAAACACTAACAGCCCTATTATTGACACGATTCAAAACTAGTTTTAACGTAAAACTAGTTCTATATAGTCTGGGAGTCCACCGTAAGATTACCTATCTCATCGCAGCCACGCAAAAATTGGATGCCAACCGATAGCTTTAGTCCAAACATTTACAAAACTGCTGGTCGGACAAGCTTTATCTGGCCGCAATGGTTAGAAAATGCACTTTTCAGGTTGCATTTTCCGCTAAATGTACCTATAATATAAGCAACTTATATAAATGGGGTATCAACTGAAAGCTATTACTGTCCTCTACACGATACCATTGGTCGGACTGACTTTTTTTGGCTGTTACGGCGAGTCCGACTGTTTTTTAAAAAAATGGTCTTTTTTTAACACTGCGTCTTACATCAGGGAAAACTGAGTAAAATCATTTCAAATGGTTAAGAAAGTGGCCTGAACCACTTTTTTTTTTTTTTCATCCAAGGATGCACAAAATCTCTAATTTTAGAAAAGTGGTCGGACTCGTGGCAACAGCCAAAAAAAACTCTGTCCAACCAATGCTATCGTATAGAGGACATTTTCTAATCATTGCGACCAGATAAAGCTTGTCCGACCAGCAGTTTTGTAAATGTTTGACCTAAAGCTATCGGTTGGCATCCAATTTTTGCGTGGCCGCGATGAGATAGGTAATCTTACGGTGGGCTCCCAGACTATATAGAACTAGTTTTACGTTAAAACTAGTTTTGAATCGTGTCAATAATAGGGCTGTAAGAGGTATAGAACTTTGAAATTAAATAAAACAAAGATGATTTTCTTAAATTGATTTGAAATTTACCTAACTACAATTTTCATACTTCTGAGTTATTAACCTAGTACGCTGCTGATACGAAACAAAATTTTTAGTTGGTCTCCAACAAGACAACGAAATGCTTACGAAAAAGAAGACAAAAAATATTCACTGACAGTTGCACAAATTCAAAAAATTAAAACAAATGTAAAATGCAAAAAATCACAAGCAGTCATGCGGTAATGAAAATTACATGCGGTAATGAAAGAGAAACACGAAAAAACACAAAAGACATGTCTTCGCACACAATAAATGGGTAAATAATTGTGTTCGAAAAAAGAGTGTAGACTTCTCCAAATAATCTGGTTACAATTACAAATTTCACTCATCGAACAGCGTACTGCAGAACGAAAAGTAAAACTAAATTTTTAGTTTATGATTTCGTTGTGTCATTTTTGTATGGGATTTTTCATTTCGCATCAGAAGCGTACTAACCTATGTATAAAGGAAGCAACTTACGTCATGGTTAAGCAGAACGCGATCCTGTGACACAATCAATACTTCACTGGGGAAAAAAGATCGCGGCGATCAATTGTTTTTACAAAAAACGCCGGATAGCACTCTGTTTGCCCAGGCAATCGAAAATTTTGAATATAGGGCCCCTACGAGATTATCCGTAAGATTACCTATCTCATCGCGGCCACGCAAAAATTGGATGCCAACCGATAGCTTTAGGTCAAACATTTACAAAACTGCTGGTCGGACAAGCTTTATCTGGCCGCAATGGTTAGAAAATGCACTTTTCAGGTTGCATTTTCCGCTAAATGTACCTATAATATAAGCAACTTATATAAATGGGGTATCAACTGAAAGCTATTACTGTCCTCTACACGATACCATTGGTCGGACTGACTTTTTTTGGCTGTTACGGCGAGTCCGACTGTTTTTTAAAAAAATGGTCTTTTTTTAACACTGCGTCTTACATCAGGGAAAACTGAGTAAAATCATTTCAAATGGTTAAGAAAGTGGCCTGAACCACTTTTTTTTCATTTTCATCCAAGGATGCACAAAATCTCTAATTTTAGAAAAGTGGTCGGACTCGTGGCAACAGCCAAAAAAAACTCTGTCCAACCAATGCTATCGTATAGAGGACATTTTCTAATCATTGCGACCAGATAAAGCTTGTCCGACCAGCAGTTTTGTAAATGTTTGACCTAAAGCTATCGGTTGGCATCCAATTTTTGCGTGGCCGCGATGAGATAGGTAATCTTACGGTGGGCTCCCAGACTATATAGAACTAGTTTTACGTTAAAACTAGTTTTGAATCGTGTCAATAATAGGGCTGTAAGAGGTATAGAACTTTGAAATTAAATAAAACAAAGATGATTTTCTTAAATTGATTTGAAATTTACAATTCAAAAGATAATTTTGAGGCAATATTATTTAAATATGATTTCTGGTAAATGACCGCTAACAGCTGGCTCGGACGTAGTAACTTTTGCCAACATTTGTGGCCGTATATCGGCAATAACGCGGAGAATGTTATCCTCCAAGTGGTCAATTGTGTTGGGCTTATCAGCGTAGACTAGCAACTTCACATATTGCCACAGAAAATAGTGAAGCGGCGTTATATCGCGCACGATCTTGGAGGCCAATTCACGGGTCCGTTACGTGAAACTATGCGGTTACTAATGGCCTTTTCAATTGGCAATTTGGAAGAACTCTCCGATCCGGAACGCCAATAAAAAAAACAGGCACATGCAGTTTGATTCTGAAGTTTCCGTATCCCTGTGTTTGTGCAACTTCGCATGCGGATGCCGAAATAGGTCTTCACATTTGGAAACTTGGTGGACACAAATATGAACGAATATGATCATTTTCAATTAAGAAAATGAGAAAATAATATTCTAAACGGAAAATAATTGTTCTTAGAAGCAGTAAAATGTGTGAAATTTACTTATTTTTAACTAAAACTTTACTTTTTGCAATATTTGACAACACTTTGACAACTATGTGTTTGAATGTATGTGAGTAGTTCTGGTTTCAATTCTGAAATTAAACCCAGAATCGTTTTCTGTTCTTTTTAGGAGAAGAACTGTCATTCTGAATGCCAATAGAACACTTTCAGAAGGGTTTACATGCATTCCGAACGCTTCTGGATTGCCAATTGAAAAGGCCATAAACGTTTCCTTCAATAAATGAATTGTGGCACAAGCTGTATATGTGATACGCCATCTTGTTCAATTGATTAAGGAAAAAGTCAGTAATCATGAATCATGGCACTTTAGCTGTCACCATTGACTGTAACGTTCTGGCCAGCATCGTTTTTAAGTGAATTTTTTTGAAAAGTCAACATCTTAAGCAATGGCTTCTATTAACTAATTTGTTTGACCATAATGTAAAGAAGTTAGAAAAACAAGACGAATGAAGTAAAATATGAATCAAGGGTAATATGAATGAATTATTTTATAATGAACATAAAAATATAGAACAAACAGCAAATGTTCATATGAATTTATATGAAGGTACCCGGGTACCTTATCACACGGTTTAAGGTGTTTTTTTCGTCACGCACATAAGGGTTAAAGAAGTACGGTCAACCATAAAGCTCACCATACAATCAGTTTTTATAGATGTAACGGTGTCTCAACATACACTTGAGGATTATCATCACTCCAAATACGGCAGTTTTGTTAATTGACGTATCCATTCAACCAAAAGTGAGCTATATCGCTAAACAAAATTCGCTTATGAAAATTGGAATCAACGCGCAATCTTGTTTTGGGCGCATTCACCGAATCTACGCCTTGCTAGGTGACCCTGTGGCTTCAGATGTTGAAACGCCAAACCAAACTTAAAGTAAATCACTTGACAGCTGAAAAAATGGCTGCCACCTTACCCGGAGTACTCGCTAGCGAGTTGGGTACATACATTAATTGTCAAATCACTCGCCACTCTACTCGCTTCTCAACTGGCTTTGAAAAAGGCAAGCCAGTTGGCTAGCGAGTAGGAAAAGTTTCGATGTATTAGTAACTCACTAGCGATTACTGGCTCGTGTGGCTTCAGGGTAAAGTAGTGTTACCAACTTATATTTCTATACGTCTAAAAAACATCCGTTAGTTTAATTGAAGTTTGGAACTCTGTGATCAAAGTTTCAAAAGTTTTCAAAAATTAAGGTTTGCTTAATTCGAAGTTCTTACTTTTGTTCTTGCCATCAATGTTCCAAAAATTGTGTTCTTGTGTGAAGTGATTGTTTTATTTAAGCTTAAAAAACTTTTACGCGGAATAGTGCAAATTGGGGACCTAAGAGATGGGTGCAAAATCTGGTTTAATGTGACGTTATACCAAATAAACAAATAAATTGGGTGGCGCAACAGCTCATGGAGAACCAGGGCCTAGTGACTTACAACTCACAACCATTCCTGTGTGCGTGTTTGTTGGCAGGAATGGAGGGGACCTACAGTTTTTTGCCGAGTCCGAACGGCTAAATGAGAAGCACTTTTTCATGACAAGTATACTCTTGGAGGATTTGTCAGTTCCTCGCAAGAGGCAGTACCTCAAACAATACATTTCTGTTTTTAGGACGCACGGCTGGGAATCGAACCCACACCTTCGGCATGACAGTCCTACGCACTTACCATCAAACCACGAGGTACAACACGTGACATTATACTTTATACTGCCCAAAATCTTGTAAGGCCCTAACTACAATTTTCATACTTCTGAGTTATTAACCTAGTACGCTGCTGATACGAAACAAAATTTTTAGTTGGTCTCCAACAAGACAACGAAATGCTTACGAAAAAGAAGACAAAAAATATTCACTGACAGTTGCACAAATTCAAAAAATTAAAACAAATGTAAAATGCAAAAAATCACAAGCAGTCATGCGGTAATGAAAATTACATGCGGTAATGAAAGAGAAACACGAAAAAACACAAAAGACATGTCTTCGCACACAATAAATGGGTAAATAATTGTGTTCGAAAAAAGAGTGTAGACTTCTCCAAATAATCTGGTTACAATTACAAATTTCACTCATCGAACAGCGTACTGCAGAACGAAAAGTAAAACTAAATTTTTAGTTTATGATTTCGTTGTGTCATTTTTGTATGGGATTTTTCATTTCGCATCAGAAGCGTACTAACCTATGTATAAAGGAAGCAACTTACGTCATGGTTAAGCAGAACGCGATCCTGTGACACAATCAATACTTCACTGGGGAAAAAAGATCGCGGCGATCAATTGTTTTTACAAAAAACGCCGGATAGCACTCTGTTTGCCCAGGCAATCGAAAATTTTGAATATAGGGCCCCTACGAGATTATCCGCAGTATAGGGTTCCTCTATGACGTCATAGTTTTAGGTTTTCATTATTGGATTTATTAAGAAACAATTTGGTACATAAAAGTGGTAATATTGAGATCATACTATATTTATAGTGAAGCAAAGTAGCAACAAATGATGGTCAGTTCTGACAATATTGTCAAAACTGTATGTACAAAAACTTTCCCAAATATCTTAAAGCGGACTTAACATACAATTTTGTCATAAAATATAGTCCAGTCAACGAAGGAAAAATAAACGCAATAAATCATGCTCACTGGGTTATTATTTAATGTGGTATGGGTGACCCCCAGGTGTAACAGACTAAAAGTCCCCAGCCCAGGGCCACGAGCTATAGCCAGGAGGGGGGTTAAAGGTCCCCTTTTGAAATATTTCGGGAATATTTTGAAAACTAAGCGTTTGAGCGGAAAAGTGTACACTACTAAATGAAAGAATAATAAATTTCCTACAAAAAAGGTCTTATTCATATTTTCGGTAGCAGCAAGGTTAAGAAAGATACGGGGAGTAGAAAATTCAAAAAATTGAAAAACAATGTTATCGTCTTGGAACATCAATGGTTTTTGATCAATTAACCCAGAAATAAACGGAAAAGTACGTATATATTGAGTCATGGTCATTTCAGTAACGTCATGAGAGCAAGCTGAAGTGTACAGAAGCTGGTTCACGGAAAGAATTCTTGGATCAGATCACGAAAAATGAGCTGCAAATGACGAAAAATGAATCCCGATTTATACCTTGGATCTGGATTTTGTAATTCACGACTATTTGTTTGCAATTTGCAAAACTAAGCAAAATGAAAATATTGATACTCAAAAATCGTAAATCAACCTCCTTTAAGTATCATAATTATTCTACCGAGGGAAAACATAAATTGCGAACAACAAATCGCAATTTGATCCAAATATTCCTCAATTGCACTATTTGTGAATTTGCAAAAGTGATTTGTGATCACCACTTTTATTTCGTGATATTACCACTTGAAAGATCAATCTGCTCTAACCACCCTTCATTTTGCGTGTCCGTGAAGTTAGCATATCAAATGTCAGCATATCAAGTTTTTTTTTTGAGTTCTTGTCGCATGCACCTGAGTTCTATAGTTTCTGATAGTTTTCCAAAATAGTTCTGTTCGATTTCACAAAAAAATCGATTTTTAAAAATGGGATGCTATGTAACTTCACGCAGCATATCAATTATCGAAATATAATGAAAAAATATTTTTTTTTCGGTGGAGAAACCCACCCTTAAGAGTTCCTCATACCTAAAAAAATAGTTCTGCTACCTTCACGCCTAGAAAAAGTAAGAATGTTAGATGAAAAACTGAAACTTGTACTGAAAAAACCCTGAATTGCAAATAAATTTAAACGTTCAAAATTCTGAAGTATCGAAACGGATAAATATAATGTGTATTTAATAAATTCCGAGGAAATCCTGTTTCTAACACTTTTATAACAAAAATTATGATTTTTTTCATAATTAGATCAATTTTTCACGAATTTTGGTAAACGACCTTGATATGCTGGCAGTTTTTTGGGAGCTCCAGCCCACTTATTGACCTCAACATATAGATGTTATGTGTTTACAATATAATCCGAGGAGTTCCCGTTTCTAACATTATTATCATATGCATTTTTTCAATGTTTAAATTTTGATTATAACTTTTGTGTTGTGTTAACATAAATTGAAGAGAATTGAATTTGCTACAAATATGTACAAAAGTTCTTTTCTAAGACCAATAAAATTTAAGTTTCCACGGAAAACTTTTCAGAACTCGTTTTTCAATATGATGGCTAAATGGTGGGGCTTTCAACACCTAAAATCGACTTTTATACTTGCACTGAACCTCCTTACACATCAAAAGAGAAAATCTTTGTCCAACCCAGATTGGGAGGTTATTGTAACATTTTAATAGACATTTTGCGAAAATGTTAAAAGCTACTTTATTAGATGATTGACAAATTTTCTTGGTTATTTTGTTTAGGTATACGCCAAGCATGTGTTACACCATTTTGGAAAGTGCATTTAATAGAAAACTTTGTAAGTAATTGGCCATTCATGTTCTCATACAATTTTAATTTATTACAGGTGGTCAAACTTTTTTGAAAATAAATTTTTGTACTGTAAAAAATATTTTAAAAAATTATAATAAAATAAGTGCAATAACTAATGTTAAATTTTACCACCCATCTATTAGATACAACAGTTATTCTAGAATATTACAAAAATAAAAATATAGTAAAAATTGTTCATCCATGGTCGTAGCGTTCACGTATTTGAGGAAAGTAGTACTTGTTAACAACTTTTGGAAAAAACATCATAACATAGTAACCACTGGGAAAATATTTTTTTTATATTTTTTTCTGGAATGGTCATAAGGCCTGCTACCACCAGTTGCAAGGTTATCCATTATTTACAGGACACCCTGTATATAAGGAAAGGTCAGTTAAATCATCAAAGAATTGTTTGTTCCATCGGCTACAGCCTAAGCAGCAGGAAGGATTTTCCTTACACTTGGTAAGTATTGTAGTGGTTTTTGGTCATTCCCCTCATATATTTTTTCACTTTTTAACCAAAACTAACGGTACCTACGACCTGCTGTACAATTTTTTTTAGCAATTTTATCAAATCTTATTTTTTTCAAAAACAGTTTGACAACATTGATTTTTGGTTTTCTTGAAAACTCCATGACTGAATTTAATAATTTTTTACAAAAATTTCTTAAAATCTAAAAAAAGTCCTTAGCACCAAAGCTTTCAAAAAAGTATTTTTTAGATTTTCAAATTTTTAAAATATCTATGAATAAAAATACGAATTCAAATTTGCAAAAAAATAATTTCCCATAAAAATAATCAAAATTTATTTTCTTAAAGTTTAATTTCTATCTATAAGCATATAATTTTTTTTTGTCCAAAAAATTCATCATGAATTCAGATGCCATTTTTACTTGCGATTATAGGTAGGTACTATAAGGCAAGTTTTGGATTCGTGGAAAAAAAATTTTTTGAGATAACAATCAAACATGATATTACGATGATAGAGAACACCAAAAAAGTGGGTGGCACAATTCTGTCTGTCTGTCTGTCTGTCTGTCTGTCTGTTCGTCTACAGCCTAAACGGCTCGATCGATTTTCTTCAAACTTGGTACATAGTGGTTTTTGGTGACTATGCCCATACGTTTTTATCATTTTTTTTTTTAGAATCAAAAATAACGGTACCTGCCATACAATTTTTTTTAGCAATTTTACATAATCGTACTTTTCTCACAAACGGCTCGACAACTTTTCTTAAAAAAAATTCAATAAATTTATTTTAGTAAAGGCTTTCTAAGGGTCGAAAACCATTTTTCAAAAATGGTTATTAATGGTACCTCCCAAAGAACCATTTTTTTGATTTTTGATTTTCTTCAAAACGGTACGACCGATTTCAATTATTTTTTTACACAGAAGCTTCCAAAAAATATAAATAGTTTTGTGTACCAAAATTTTTGAAAAAATGTTTATTGGATTTTTAAAAAATGTTTCAAATTTTTTTTTTGAAAATCAAATATTTAGAAAACGACATTATCGATTTTTTTGAAACTCGATATTTAAGACTTTTTTAGTACTTTCTAAAATATTTTTAGAAAAAATTTTACGTTTATGAAAAAATAATGGTACCTTTCATACAAAAGTTAAAAAACCGCAAAGGAAAATATTTTTTTGCTTAAAAACGACTCCTACGATTTTCATTAAACTGTTTGTATATACTAAAATTAGTACGATCTACTACCAAAAATTATAAAATTTTACACTTTGCAACTATTAATAGTACCTGTCATAGAACGTATTTTTTTATTTTGAGTTTTCTCGTTATCGGCTGAACGTATTTAGATGATTTTTTTTATATACAAATTTCAGATAAAATCAAATAATATTGCATATCAAAATTTTCAAAAAATAAGTTTTTGGATTTTTAAAAAAAGTTTCAAATTTTTTTTTTTTGAAGATTCGATATATCAAAAACGGGTTGACAATTTTTTTTCAAATTTTGTTTTTATATACACATAAATATATAACTTAAATCTGCATACCAAAATTTTTTCTTAAAAATGTTTTAAGAATTTTATATATAAAATATTAATTTAAAAAAAAAACCGCTCCAACGATTTTAAATTTTTTTTTCCCATACAATCATATTCCATCATGAATTAAGATGGCACACTCTTTTTTCACCTCAAACTGTCAAAAGAGTTGTTTTAGCTAGTTTAAATGTCGTATTTCATGCTTCTCTGCATTTTTCTCTCATAATTTCCACATAAGAGCAAGTACGTGCGACCCAGTCGTGCATTTTATTTTCACTTCAATCGAGTAAAAATAAACATTTTTAACTCATAAGTTCCATGTTTTTATTAATAATTTTTAGAACCGTATGAACGTGCGACCCAGTTTGGATTTTATTATATTTGGAATGGTATGATAACACATAAAATTATCCAAATAAGAAAATTTACTAATCGCTATAACCCTATATGTATAAGTAATAATTTTTTTCTATTTATTTAAAATTTATTTATTTTTTAACGACAAAACTTTTGGTTTCAGTACCGCCCCAGACAGAATATTATATAGGGACGCCAAAATTAAATTATTATGTGAACTGTTGGGAACTTTTGACACAGGTTTACAATTATCGGTTAACTTTTCGACAGTTGGAAGTAAGATTCGTTCTAAGGGTTAACTCAAATCCGCTATCCGTTTTTCGCTATCAGCTCTGGTTTTTGAGATATAACCGTTAGAAAGTGCAAACAAAACCCCTTTTCGCCATTTTTGGGGTTATGTTACCATGCATAGTTCAGAGAGTGTTTAGAGTTCATAACGAAAAGTTACCCTTAGATCAACTGTTACGAAAACCTGTCGAAAACCTTGTAAGCCTATGTGATCAGCAAGGTAGTTTTGCGTATAAGTAGGTATTTCAATTCATGGATTCGTGGATTCGGTAATTGAAATTCAATGCGTAGCCTTTCTGATCACCTAGACTCCCACCTAAATTGCAAAATAAGTAATTCGCATGAATACATTTGCTGAGTGCAATTAAATTTTACTGTTAATACCTATTGGTTATTAAATTTATCCACTCCGTATATAGTGCGGAAAAGTTTGCCACCCCCTCATAAAGTGCCGCCCGGGGCGGACCGACCCCTCCGCCCCCCCTACGCTACGCCACTGACTTGGGCGAAACGCATTTGGACTAAAGGTCGCAAAAAACTTTTAATTTGAATTAACATCAAACCTGTACTCTTACTAAATGAAGCCTCAAAACCGATACAAAAATAGTTTCCAATAAGTTTCACCTTTGAATTTTTTTTAAATAGAATCACAGCTGGCAGAGAATCCTCCTAGTGTGAAACTCCCAAAAAAAAAGGATGCCATCTAATATGTCAGAAAAGTTCGATTAGTCAACAACAAGTCAACTCTAGAAAACTCATAATCAAGGCTTAAAGTTTTCAAGGTTTTGGCACCTAATTTCTGGGAAATTCTTTTTCAAGATTGTGCGACTATTCCGTTTCTCGTTTTTATAATGAAAACATTTTTTTTTTATAGATTTTATAAAAATAAATTGTCCATCGAAAAATGAGATTTAATATATATACTAATTTGACTGGACTTTAAGGGCAACTAACTTTGATCAAAATTCCTTAGAAAAATAAAATTTTCAGAAGAGATTTAAGGTTATCTTATGGTTTTCAGCCTTCCTTAATTTAAATTTGTGACTTTCATTAGACTTTAGAACTAATCTTTAAGGACATTTAATTTTGAAATTAAACAAAAAATAGTCATTGCTGAACGATAGCAAGGATTAATCTCTAAATATATTTTCTGAGGTCAAGGCAACGTGTTCCCTATAGTAATGTAACCATCCCAAAATTTTCTATTTGAATTATGTATTTTTAAATGTCTTCCATCACAACAAACAAACAAAGCAATAAATACAAAAAAAAAAAACAATAAAAAACCGAAAGCAATATCAGCCATTGTTGTTTTGCAACCATCCGGCGGCAATTATTTATTTCTTCATAATTCCAAACACTTTTCTTTCTATTGGCGATATAAATGCTCAGTGATAAAATCAATTTTCCAAGAAGGAAAATTATAACTCCAACTTATCAGTGATTCCAGTGGCGTATGGCATTACCACAACATACAATCCATGCCACCATATTGCCGTGGTATGCAGAATGCAGATTCACTAGCATACTACTAACTTGCTAACTTTTATAAATAAATAATCTCGATTATTTAATAGGACAGACAAGCTGAAATCGTGGTTGGCATCCGCAAAAACCGATTTTTCTATTCCCAAACAAAGCCACGGAATTGCCATGCACAAGCATATCGTCAGCCCAAATAGCCTCGCAGTCAACACAAAATGGCTTCCATAAGCGAAAATGCAGTTCGCATAGGAATAGCCCATCATCATCATCATCGCTTAAGAACCTATTTAGCGAAAAATTCTTTGTATTTTTTTAAAATTCAAGGTGGGTCATGGATTTTCATATTGCGAGTGCTAGACACAAATATCTAACTCTTCAAATGGATATGGTGCCTCCTTCCATATGACCAGAACTACATCGTCGACGACTTGGACGACAGCGTTGGCTATAAGACGACCCACCGACGGACACACGGCTCGATATATGTATGTAGCTTACCTACCTACTATTGACCATGATGATGGTTATGTCTTGAGAGTCTTTTCAAATGCCCGCCCCCTCTTACTTCACTTCGACTTTAAAGTGAAATTCATTTGGCTCGGAAAAGTGTGTTGACTTTTCACTTTTCATTGCACTCAATGAGTTGGGGGAGGGCATTAGATATTCAAAGCAGGCTGCCTGCAGCAGGAAAATGTGCGTGCAAAATATTAAATTGGCCTACAAATGATTTTTCGTTGATGACTACACAGGCACATTATACCTACCTACTCTTGGGCCAAAAGGAACGTCTTATAGGATGGCCTGTTGAAATAAACATATAAACAGTGTTGTATTGAGGGAAAACCCATGTCACTCATATAAGTATATGTTTTTTATGTACTAGGTATGGCTTGACGGGTACGTCTACGTACGGGAACGCATTTCCTTATGGTATTGGCGTGGTCAACCAAGAAGAATTTTTCTTGTTCTCTTAAGAAAACTTTTTTTTTTATTTCTCGAAATTATTAATTTGCATGTCAATTTGTATAATGCACTCAGGGAAGTTATATACTATGGCAAAAGTCTTCTAAAAACAGGACATACCTGTTGAATGGTTGAATAAGAGACAGCTTTAGTAATTCCAGAAAAACTTTAGTTGGGATATTAGAATACTGACCGCACCTACATATTTAGATTACACAAAGGCATTCCTTGCAAATCCCAAAAGTCTTCACCATCTCAATTAACTACCGGCTCTTTATCCATACCGGGTCTCAGGTCTCAGCTCTGGCTAAGGTTACACACTCAAGTTGTTGAGGCTCAGGTCGATTTTCTGTTCAATGTTTAAAAAGAGTAGAATAAGCAGCTGTGTGTGATCTGTGAGGTTTTAATGTATGTAAGTCTTTTTTATTTGATAAACTCATGTTTTGAATATGAAATCGTTCGAGTTGTCCAATCATCAAATAGCTCTATCACATGGTACTAACTTACTAATCTGGTTTCCAATCCATGAAGAGGGTCACAGCCTGAAACACGCAACCTTCCATCTCTACGATCTTTCAGTCATCTTACACAAGCTTTCAGGCATCCACAACGGCCTGGTCTTTTAAGCCGGAGGTTGGGTTGGGGGGCTGTGAATCTCTTGGTTGAAGCCTTATTGTCCATTTGCTCGATGTGGCCGAGCCAATGTAGTCCAAATATCCGTGGAAGAATTTACCCATTCTACTTATCACCCAACACTCGGCACCATAAAGCAGTATAAGAGGGTTTATAGAGCACGCAGTTCACCTTTCGTTTGAAGAGTTTGTAACCCATTACCCATCTGTTGTGCAGGGACACACCAAAGTATTACCGGTTTGGCTGATGATGTACATATCATAGGCAAACCCTAGAAGTATTAGGACCGATCTGTTGGAAATAGTGCCATCAGTGTTAACGTCTGCTGTCACACTATTTGCTCAAGAATGAGATTGAAAAAAATTACACGGCAACAATCATACCGCAAATTCATACCGAAAACCTCTGCATGTTGGGAATAGTTTGGCAGAGTTTTTCCCTAATTGCACATGGCACCGCGTTTTTTTCCAATGTTACGTGACACAACTGGATCAGTTCCTCTGAGATCCCAAGTTTAGCATTTGCCATAAAGAGCTCCTGACGATAAATGCTATCATATATGCGGCTTTGAAGTCGATGAAAAGATAGTGAGTTTCAGCTTGAAATTAGTTGTGCTCAATGCATCGATAGTTCCTGCAGAGCATAAGAGCACCCTTTTGTTGAAGGGACATATGGAGCTAATAGACAAGTCATCGGGCACAAACTTGGTGGATAAGTTGATGCATGCACCCTTTCAACACATCCCATCCGTGCTTGAAAAGCTTCGCTGGTTAACCATCAAATTTAGCGGTGGAACTGGGTCTTCACTGGGGGTAGACTCACTTTTTGTCCTTTTTCTCGCTTAACCATATACCCATTTGGCAGGTGCTAGAAATGCTGCTTGAAGACTTATACTATTCCCTCTGTGTTTCGATGACTAGGTTACCATCGCTGTTTCGAAGAATCACCGTTCCGAATATAAAACCAACAGTCAATTGCTTGACTTTTTTTTTAAACTTTGGCGTGTAGTTTAGATCGCGACACTTTTCGAAATCCATGAACTGGGAGGCTGCGTACGCCTTTCTTCTTGCTATGAAAGGTCTTTTTCTCCACTCTCTTTTCGCTGCAGCATATGCGCATGTACATTTGCTGTCACCTTTTTTGGTAGCATATCGTGGTGTCGGTACCTCGTGACTTGATGGTTAGTGCGTAGGACTGTCATGCTGAAGGTGTGGGTTCGATTCCCAGCCGTGCCACCTAAAAACAGAAATGTTTTATTCGAGGTACTGCCTCTTGCGAGGAACTGACAAATCCTCCAAGAGTATACTTGTCATGAAGAAGTGCTTCTCATTTAGCCGTTCGGCAAAAAACTGTAGGTCCCCTCCATTCCTGCCAACAAACACGCACACAGGAATGGTTGTGAGTTGTAAGTCACTAGGCCCTGGTTCTCCATGAGCTGTTGCGCCACCCAATTAATTATTTATTTATCGTGGTGTCGGCTGCCTCTTTGATGATATTTCAATAATGAGTCCACTGATTGCTTGTGTTTCTGTCTGTGGCTGGTGAGTTCAAGGCATAGAGCTTCTCACTCAGATGCTCACTGTAGGCCTTGTATACTCCAGCACTGCTAAGGTGACCAATTTCGAATTTCTTCTTTAGGACGATTCGTAGACAGACGAGCTCTTAACTTTGATGCAACAAAGGAAAGGTCACAATCGAAGTTTCCCCTTCGAATCTACGTACGTCTAAGTTGTTGGAGGCGTGTCTTCCGTCGATTTGGTTGCCGTATTGGCTACTGTGGGAGCGCAAGGTTTTTGTTGTGGATTCTTATCCGTAGAAACTGTGATGCTTTTTGTTTCCAGCTGAAGTAGGTCAGCGGGGTCCAGGGTCAACCGAAGAAAGCAGAAACTCGGCCAATAGAGAGTTAGAACTCCAGTTCCAAAATATATTTATAAAATATGTTTATATGGTATAACAAGGTATTTCATATAATTTTCCAATATTTTTGGGCTTAAAATAAACTAACAAGGTATTTCATATACTTTAACAATATTGTAAGGTCTTACGATAAGCTGACAAAGTATTTCATATATTCTAATGGCGGGATCAGTTCCCTAGCCTTGTACGGAGCTAAAGACAGGGAAGTTTGGGATAGAGTCCCTAGTCTTAAGCAACGAAAAAACAGTAATAAACGGCGGATAGCTGAGACGGCGACGATTGGGATTGAGTTCCTAGTCTTAACTATGACTGCCGGCGCACCGCCACGGAGAAAAAAGGGGCTAAGACAGCGAAGGTTGGGATAGAGTCCCTAGTCTTAGCTTTTCGGAACAGGTTAAGACAGCGAAGGTTGGGATAGAGTCCCTAGTCCAAGATTTTCGGAGGCGGTTAAGACAGCGAAGGTTGGGATAAAGTCCCTAGTCTGAACTACGGCAGCGGAAGAGAGGAGGCTCAGACAGCGAAGATTGGGATAGAGTCCCTAGTCTGAGCTAATGATAAAGGAGGAGGAGAGCGGAGGTATTTAACGACAAAAGCCAAAAAGTTTTGAAGCTTCTATCTGGTATATGTGACCAGCAGTGTGCTTCGTGTTCGTATTAGTACGAAACTAATTTATTCGAGATTATCTTTATTTCGTACATAAAATTGGAACGTCAACTCACGGCAAGACAAATCGAATTTCGATGAAATTTCAACCTTGACATGTTAACTATGCTGCCAAAAGTAAATGTGGATTGTAAAAATCGCGAACGTAATTTATTTTCTGACGTCGTCAACCACCAGTGTGTGTGCTCTTTTGCATTTGTGCGTGGGCGGCTCAGGATATGCAATACTTTTGGGTAATTGGCTGCCGAACGTTGCGTCCGTCGTAGCCAGTGGCAAATGTGTCCTCTTCTCGGTGATATGCAATAATGCAATGGTTGTTGGCTATTTCATTCTGAAGTAGAATTTCGGCGTTTTGCATTCTTTGGGTGATGAAAGATGTAACTTCGTTACAAAACCTATAGTGCTACTTTTCACTGTATTACGAACTTCTGAAGCTTATTAGTCATAGTCAGATAATTTGTCTCTTCGTGGAGGGTGTGCCTATGCCTACCAACAAATCCGCTGAAGGTGTCTTACTTTCCATAATTTGGGCTTTCTCTGGACAGGTTCCTTAAGTTCTATCCAGGAGGTCATAGAACTCATCCTTTAAAGAGCTTATATCTCCATTGTTAGGGGCATTTACAAAAATTAGGCTTACATTTTCGAGAGTTGCTTTGACACGCATCAAAGCAAAGAACTGATTTCCCACGACGAATCTGCATCCTAATAATATGTAGTCTTTCATGTGAGCTTTAATAAATTTCGCAATCTTTTCTTATCATCATACCTAATCCTAACCATCGCATGTCCTGGATTACGGTAGTGTCCACTTAATACCTTATGTAAATCTATCACATACGTCATGTTAGTGTTTAAGGACATCAGTCGATCGCAGGCTATCGGCATTGAAATACGATGTCAATCCCATAAGGTTAAATCTAACGGGATCTAACCACATGATCTTGCGTCGATTGCAATGTGATCAATCTGGTTGGCGGTTAATTGACCAGGAATTTGCCATGTCCCCGTATGTATGAATATCGAGATGCGGGAATTGTGTACTAGCTACCACAACGTTTCGCCCCGCAGCAAAGTCGATTAACCTGAGTCCGTTATGGGAGTTGGTGTCGTGCTGGCTGTATCTTCCGATTGTGCCACCAAAGACGTCTTCTCTTCCTAGATTGGCAAATTTTATTGTCATAGCTAGGGCATTGCCCATATGTGTTGTCCAGAAGCTCTTAGAACTCGTCCTTGGTGTCGTCATCTTTTTCCTCTGTGGGGGCATGCGCGCATATCAGGCTGATGTTGGCGAACTTAGCCTTGATGCGAATTGTCGTGAGGCGTTCGTTCACAAAGTTTAAACTCAAGACTTCTTGCCTAAGTTGGCCTTTTACAACAAATCCACATCCAAAAAGACGCTGCCCTTGTGGTCGGTAACAGGCACCGAAGTAGATATCGCAGTCTTTCAGTTTTCTTCTGGCCGGCCCATCCCATCGCACTTTTTGGATGGCGGTGATGTCAGCTTTGTAGCAGTCTAGGGCCTCCGCTAAATGTTCGGCTGCACGTGGTCAATAGAGGGACAGAACATACCACGTGCAGATCCGAAGTTCGTTGTCCTTATTTCGTTTGCTAGGTTCGTCAACAGTAAATCCGTCCGTATCCGAGGCTTGTTGTTGCTTCGCAACTAAATAGCTTTACGTGGCCGGGAAGTCACCCCGACGGCACGACCCCCAACCTGGAGGACCAGAACCTTACAATATAAATCCAAGGGCGGGGAGCCGGATTAACCGCTCCTTATAGGCCTGAGCTACGAATATGTCGTAGTACCTAGCCCGTATAAGGTGTTCACTAAGTAGTTCAGCCTAACTGGAACTGATGTAGACGCCACCGTTGGTTTCATCTTGAGAATTCTTCCGCTGCCACCTGGATAAAGGAGAAGTTCTTAAGTGGGAACACTCCTTCCCCCTCTCTCGTTTGCTGCCCCCTAAAACCGTCCACAGAGATTGTAACCCCATCTTCAGTTAAAGGTACTAGGCACCCGATGTTTACCACATGGAGGTGAGAGTAGGAGTTGATAGACAGAGGTTCGCTTTGAAAAAAAGCTTGTGGACGCTTGTGTCCTCTTGAATGCACCGTGTCTTCCCTTTGAACAATTACTTACTTAATCACAAATTTAAAATGTATGACAACTTGACCAGTGAACCCACTTTATTTATTAAATATCAAATTTCTGTCATAATTTGGAATTGTTTCGATATTAATCTACTTAAGATATTTGATATTAAACTTCATGAACTTAAAACTTGGCATATATTTTAGATCTCATTACTTTTTTTGCCCTCTAAAAGTACTTGAGAGTGCTAGGACGCCATATGGCCCTAGGCTCAATGATAGGAAAATCCCTATGCACACCTCCGCGTGGTAGAGGGCGGGTAAAGCTAACGTGCAGGGGGACCGAATGGATGCCGGGATAAGCAGACAACCCAGCTATGCTGGTCAGGGCACAAACTTGTCCTCGGGATGGTTAAAAGCCCCCTTAAATCGGATGAACTGCAGGTGGCGGTCAACGGCATGATAGTCTGGTGGCGGAAGAGCTTTTTTTTGGTAAAAGGCCAACGGCAGCAGCAGGTAGCGTCTGTAACCCATATTGGGCGGCTACAAAAGGCGTCTCTTTTCCCATAGTGGGCGGCCTCGAGCAGTTATGTGTTTGACCATACAAAAGGCGGGTGTGCCTGTCAAATCTTAGCTTATGTATGTTATTAATCATATCTCGGAAAACACCATGGTGGAAGGATATCTGCAAATACATGAATTATGACAACAAATGGAAATGAGTCCCCAAGAGGTAATCTTTTTATAGAAAATCCTCCTGTAGCTTCGGCTGCAGTAAACCGCACATCGGATTTGGGGGTGCGGCATCCTTCATGTACGAGCGTCAATCAAGACGCCATAATAATAAATGAATCGTTGACAAACAGAAGAAGTCTTTCAAGAAGCGCAAATGTTACTTTTGGCTACCGCATACGTACGAAAATCGGAGCATGGAACGTTCGATCCTTGTACAGCGATGGTAGATACGAGCAGGTTGAGCGTGAAATGCTTCGCCTAAAGATCAGTATCCTGGGCATAAGCGAAACAAAGTGGAGAGGAACAGCTGAATACAGATCAGACACTGGACAGATGAGAATGCTGTATTCCGGGGAAGATGAAAGAGAGGGTGGCCAAAGACGGCATGGTGTCGGAATTATGTTGAACGAAGAAGCGAGGCGAAGTTTGATCTCCTGGGCGCCCATTTCTGCGAGATTAATGACAGCAAGGTTTCGTTCAAAAATTCGTAACGTCACAATAATTCAGTGCTACGCCCCGAAAAATGAAGCGACAGAGAAAGACAAAACCGCGTTCTACACTCATCTTAACTCGGTTTACAGTAGTGTTCCGAGAGCTGACATCATAGTCGTTATGGGAGACCTTAATGCCCAAGTCGGTTCAGACAATTACGGACTGGAACGCGTGATGGGAAGAAATGGCTTGGGGTCACGGAATGAAAATGGTGACTTGCTTGTCGATTTTTGTAACGCGAATCGTCTTGTGGTAGGTGGGACTGTATTTAAGCATAAGACGTGCAACAAAATTACCTGGGTGCATCCAGATGGTCAAACCGAAAACCAAATTGATCATATCATGATTCAGCAGCGATGGAGGAAGTCTATGTGTGATGTCTGGAGTATAAGAAATGCCGATGTGGGAAGCGACCACCATTTGGTTCTGATGAGTCTCAAACTACAAGCCGCTGCCGTACAAAAACCAGCGCAGGATGCAGCAAGGAGCTCAAAATTCATTACTAATGCTTTAAATGACCCCAACATATGTCGAAACTATGTCACCACCCTTAACGACAGAGCCTCGTCATTAAACGGAATCCAGCATTCAACAATTGATGAGATGTGGGGTGAAATTATAAGTGTTTTTATGGAGGCTGGATCCGAAACTGTACCCAAGCGAACGAGACGTAGAGACTCTTGGATATCCCAAGACACCTGGCATAAGATCGAACTTCGCAAATCGTTGAAAATTCAAATAAATGCCGAAGCAGATATTGAACGAAAGGCTGACTTGCGAAGAGAGTACCGCATTGCACATAAGCTGGTCTATCGTTGTGTGAGACGTGACAAGAGGGTGAGGTTAGATGGACTCGCAGATAATGCAGAAATCGCTGCCAGAAGAGGAGATATCCGGGATAAAAAGCAACACGAATCATCCTGTAATTGATGTGGATGGCACACTTTTGGTATCAATTGAGGATCAGCTTCGTAGATGGAAGGACCATTTTTGTGCCCTGCTAAATGAGGATTCAGTTGAGCAGAGTGCTGAAGTGCCCCAACGGTATTGACATCGAACCCCCGTCAGAATCGGTAATCCTTACATCAATAAATCTCCTCAAAAACAACGAGGTAGCTGGACTGGACGGAATTCCAGCTGAATTCCTGAAAGCCGATCCCGTAACAGCAGCTAGTATTTTAAATCCGTTGATACAAAGCATTTGAGAAAACCAAAACTATCCCAGGGATTGGAAGGATGATGTGATTGTTAAGTTGCCAAAGAAAGGTGACTTAAGGAATTACATCAATTGGCGTGGTATCACCGTTTTGCCCGTTTTCCCAAAACTAATGGCAACCATCATTCTCGAGCGAATAAAGGATAGAATCGAGTCTACACTCAAGAGGCATCAAGCTGGCTTCCGTAGTGGTCGATCGATTGTCGACCATATCAACACCCTGCGTATCGTCCTCGAGCAGTCGATGGAATTTCAATCACCGCTTTGCCTCATGTTCGTGGATTTTGAGAAAGCCTTTGATCGAGTTAACCGAGAATGTATATGGAGATCGTTGCTTGGTAGAGGAATTCCACCAAAAATTGTTGCCATTATTAAAGAGTCCTACAACAACGCAAGGTGTTTTGTTTTGCACAATGGGCAGCTATCCGACTCCTTCGTAGTGCAACAGGGTGTGAGACAAGGGGATGTTTTATCGCCAATTCTCTTCCTGCTGGCGATGGACGACGTATTGACGGCCAGTGTTGGTACAGCTGAGTGACAGGGCATTCAATGGAGACCGTTTGAAAGGCTTAGTCACTTAGACTATGCCGATGATATATGTCTCTTGGCAAATAACATCAGTGGGCTGAACGGGATGTGCCAAAAACTGCAAGTGAAGGGAGAGTCGAGTGGTCTAAGAATAAACAGCAAAAAGACAAAAATAATGCTCACAGGCCGCTCCACACAGCAGCGTATTATTCTACAGGAGACGCCAGTTGAAGTAGTGGAACAGTTCAATTACCTTGGCAGTATTGTCTCTGCAAACGGTGGTACGGATCTGAACGTTAAAAGTAGAATAAATAAAGCTCGTGCTGCCTTCAGTACTCTGTCCCCAATCTGGAAATCAAGTCAAATCTCCTTATGTACAAAGTTGAGATTCTTTGAATCCAATGTCAAATCCGTGCTGTTATATGCTTGTGAAACCTGGAAAGTCACGATTACCATCTCGAAAATTTACAGGCTTTTATGAACCATTGTCTACGCCATATTGTAAAAATTCGCTGGCCACAAATTATATCAAACGA
Organism: Dasysyrphus tricinctus; assembly: GCA_963921185.1. Classification (NCBI taxonomy): domain Eukaryota; kingdom Metazoa; phylum Arthropoda; class Insecta; order Diptera; family Syrphidae; genus Dasysyrphus; species Dasysyrphus tricinctus. The sequence goes on from OY992530.1 coordinate 88,518,554, forward strand.
GGAATTGTGGCGCAGGACAAGTCAAGAGCGGCTGGACGTTGACATAAGAAAGCGTAAATGGCAATGGATTGGTCACACACTGAGGAAACCAAACGATGAAATTGCAAAGCAGTCATTTGAATGGAATCCTCAGGGTGCACGGCGGGTTGGAAGACCAAGAACAACATGGAAATCAACTGTCTTAGCGGAAGCAGAATCCCAGAGAAAGACGTGGCCACAGCAACAGCTAAAGTACCTTGCAGCAGACCGTGAAGGATGGAGACGTTTTGTTGACGCCCTATGCCCCAGCCGGGGTTACAGGACACGATGATGATGAGTGTAATCGTCAACGTTGCACGTGTCAATGTGTTGACACCAGCGGGACCAATTGCGTTGACACAGATAACATGTCAACGCATTTTGGGACAACATTGACCGAGTTCCGTCATTCGTGTGATCGGCAACGTTTCATGCATTGACACAGTCTACGCTGACAGTATATTGACGATGTTTCTGATGACGTCAAAAAGTCAATGCGTTGACCATTTACGTTGACCGTCTAATCTTAGCTTAAGAAGACTTCAGCTGAAATGTACAGTCAATCATTTCTGACAGAAGAATAAAGTTTTGTTCTGTGAAAAAGAGATTATCCCGATACCCAAACCCCATCCGGGAAGGCCAGACCCTTATTATATCTACCTTCAAAGATGAGGAGCCAGAAAAACCGCCTGAGCTCCAAATGTTGCAAGGTCATTATGATGTGTTCAATAAGCAGAAAAAAACAAAGAAAAATATTTTGCTTTAGTTTGAGGTAGGTAACATGCTTTATAACATAAATTAAATAATTTGTTTACTTTTTACCACTCCCAAACTAAAGGCAGCACAAGCCAATGTTTAGAGAAACCTAAAACTCCACAACCATTAGCCATCATAGACCACACATCAAATATGTATATGAACATTCAACAACTTGTAGCCACATTGTAAATAGCAACAACCGCGTCTTTCGTAAGCTTCTTCGTAAAAATTATGACACTCATTAGTTTAATCACCTGTTTTCTTCCCCCCGATTAACAGCAACCAATAACTTATAAATGAAAAGGTGCCTCCTTCACCTTTTTGTAAAAAAAATTCCGGCTTATGTATATTTTCTTTGGCTTAACCTACCTCGAAAGACGGGAAATCAAAGAACTTCAACCTATAGATGCAACAATGTTGCAGGTTGTACTCCATTGGATTTATATCAGAGACATTACCCACCTCACCATAAGTGTCACTTTGACAGTTTTAACAATAAAAACAACATTCTATCATCACAGTGCAAGTGCATTCGCAACTTGATATATAAATTCTGGTCTCTTATCGCCTCGCGGTGTTAATTTATCCCAAACAACTGATTACAAAAATGCTGAATGCCAGTGCAAGGCGTACGCATTCTTTTGCTATAATCGAGAGTCGGTGGCGCGGTGGGTCTTGGGAAAAGACGATAGAAGTCGCAAATAGGAGACCCTTTGAATGATAATGAATATACGAACAGAAAACTTGGCCCGTTGGTATTTCATTGCCCGCGAAGGTTATCCGGTCACTAAATTGACAGTTGTGGTGCTGCTAGCACAGCTTGATAGCTTCCTTTCGCGTTAGAATCAGCATCGTGCCGGGTCCCGTGGTACCAACATGATGAACGCTGAAACATGTATTATACACATGTATGTTGGGGGGTTAATTCGATATGGACTTCAGTGGTTAAGACAATGGGTGTGCGGGGAAGTTTAGGGGGCAAAGTGGAAGCAGTTAGACAACTCCAACGACGACGCGACGGACGACGACGGTGACGGCTCGGATGGATTAGATGTTGTCCGACCGGGCAAGAAGTGTAGTTAAGCTATAATTATCGCCGCGCAATTTTAATCGATACGCGCTGGCGATTGAGTGCAAAATGGCATTTTCATTCATAGCCCCTTCCCCCAAAGGGGCTGGGGTAAACAACTTGGCTATGGCTAATATCATAGGAAGGCGCACGGCTCTGATTTATGACCCCTTGATATTGGCGCTTTAATTTGTTAATCATTGAAAAACACACACGAAACAGTCTGTGCTGGCGTAGAGACACAAGCTATAGAGTGCCGCTAGCGGGAGGACTTTAATATGGACAATTATAACGATTTGCATTAATCGCCATTGGTTAATGGTGGATTGCAATGTGAATATGGTTCTCTGTGTGAAGCAACGGTCGGCCGTTATGGTTGTCAGTCAACTCCAGCAGCTTCTTGGCCGGTAGGAAATCGACTGACTACGGCTATGTGAGCTGACCTTTCCCAGGGTATTTTGTTGTCCTTGGGGTGATCTTCTATGATTTGTTGTACAGTTGTTACAATATCGTTGTGTTTATGCTAATTGTAATTACCTATAGTGACGTGATTTTATTGTGACATTTGGTATTTGGAATAAACGTGCGCAATATGTTATTTGTAATTGTAAGAGTGATATGTTGGTGTCTAATAAATCAAAACGACACGTGATGATGGTAGTACAATAGCTAAACCGAAGTTTTATTAAATACTCTTTTAAAACTTGATTCTATTGAAAAGCATAATTTTTCATGGACTCGGACTGATGGAAAACCCCAATGTCATGCTTCCCAGAATTTGCATTTCAAGGAAGTGAAGTGGCACCGAACTGCATTTCAAATATCTCTCTTTTTGTTTCGTGGTATAAAAAGCAAAAATGTTACGGTTTGAAACTCAGATTTTCTTAAAATTTTCGAAAAACTTTCGGTCTGATAATTGATTCAGTTGGTAAAGGTGTTTAGGTGTCGACGACCCATTGTCTCGGTGTCTCGATGTCATCTCGCCGATTGCTGGCCGCGGTCATCCATTCGTGGTTTTTAGTGGCGTGGTCAGTGTGTTAATCTCGCTTTGGTTCCACCATGCCCGTTGACACAGTTATCTGTGTCGTGGTTTTCTCGCTATGTTCTCGCTCTGGTCTCGTCGGGACATTTACACCATGTTTTTTGCATATTGAGCGTGCTTTGCCGTCATCTCACTTTGTTCTCGCTTTGAACTCGCTATAGTCTTGCCAAAGTTCTTTTTTGTTTCAAAATTATTTTTTTTTCAAAAAAATTAAAATAAGCTAAGGACATGGTTAAAAATTCCAAACTTGGTTTTGATTGTCATGGTCATTGTATTGGTCTTGCTCTAGTCTCACCGTGCCATTTGCACGACTATCTGTGTAGTACAATTCACTTTCACCACAAGCATGTGACGTCACAGGAAAACATATGCTTTTGACGGCATTTTAGTTAGCCTGATCAGTTTTATTCCGGCCGCAGACAAGTCAAGTCGTTTCGGTCAATTTAACTTTTGGTTTTCCACGGAGCTTCCCCCCACCAGTGATAAGGGGTTTCGTTTGAGAGACCAATTTAGGTAGTCTGTACAACTATTTCTTATTAAGGTTTCCCCCCACCACTGATAAAGGGCTTTATTTCGAAGCCGAACGTTCTAATTGCCACCAGGGTAGTGCCACCAAGGGCTTTGTACTTGCTGATTAGTGCCACCAAGCGCGTTGTACTTGCCGACTAGTGCCACCAAGGGCAATTCACTTGCTGATTAGTGCCACCAAGGGCATTGTACTTGCTAATTAGTGCCACTAAGGGCGTTGTACTAGCCAACTAGTGCCACCAAGGGCAATTCACTTGCTGATTAGTGCCACCAAGCGCGTAGTACTTGCCGATTAGTGCCAACAAGGGCGCTGTGCTTGCTGAATAGTGCCACTTAGGACGTTGTACTTGCCATTTAGTGCCACCAAGAGCGTAATTCCTGCTGAGTAATGCCACCAGGGGCGTTGTACCTGCTGATTAGCGTACATTGACCACATCCGTTCCAGACGCAGTCACCCGTACAAGAAGTTAGGTTCCTGATACAAGAACACGAAGGATTTGAAAGCAGAAAGACCAACGCGAGGGCACGACTCATAATCAGTGAAACCGAGCATACTAGTTATACGGATTCCACCGTCAACCAAATAATACTTAACTTAATATATAATTTGTTACATACATATAATAGAGTTGTTTCAATAAAGATTTCGTAATAAGATTCTAAGACCTTTTTTCTCTGAAGTTTCGTGTTTTCTTCAGGACGACACTGACGAGACAGGCGAGCATAACCTCGACTGGAAAGCAAAAAGCACATCACAATGGTCTCGCTTTTGTGTCGCCAAGCTCTGACTCTTAAAGTAATTAGAGTTTCACTTAAGCTACATTTTTCAATCTGCTGAAAATTGTTGACATTGACGTCTGAACATACCCTTAGTGGGTGAAAGGAGTTGTGTGGGCGGCACAGAAGACCCAAGGCACTGTCGTTCAAGAAAGCCTTCGACTATTCTTAAAATATCCTATTAAGGTAATTATTCAAATAAGACCATAACGAGAAAATTTCCCTTCAGACTAAACGATGGCGACGGGGAATAGACCCCCCTTCCAAAACGATTTTGTTCTTATATCAACCCAACTAACACGCTCTAGCCTTTTAACAAATCTTATTTGAATAACCCTTTAATAGTTCTAAGCGACAAGAGAAAAACTAATAAAAACAAACATTTTTGACTGACGATTTCTGGTCTTCTAATATAAAAACACTTTTTTCCGCGATCAAAAAAGGCGAAATTGATGCAAAATAGGCTAGAAAGTACCTACTTGAAAGAACTTGTGAGTACATTGGTATGTAAGAACTTCGTTCTTGTACCAAAATACTTTAAAAATACTGGTACTTGTATTTTTTCAAGTACCAGTACCATTCGCTACAGAAGTTTAAATTCAAGTACAAGTAACGACACTGGTACTAGTACTTGTACTTGAACTTGAAATTTTGCAGCTCTGGTACAGATAAGTAACCGAATTTTTTATTTTTGCGGTGTAATTTATTTACTTTTTTAGGTGCTTTATTTTAACTGTATCATTTATTGATCAAACAAAACTTGCAATCAAAAATTAAAATGAATTGCACAACAACTGACTTGCTTTTATAATTCAAGTTTGTTGGAATTTTAAAAGTTTTAAATTATAAAAACATGCAGATATAAAAAAAATGTAAAGAAGCATGAAACTCGTTCTTTCAATTTCAAAAACAACTCGTAAATTGCTAAGAGCTCAAAAACCAACACGTTGTTTTTTGCTCTAAGCTAACAAGTTGTATTTATTTAATATTTTTTCTAAGCAGCTTTTGTAGCAATATTAAAGTAGTACAAAAAACATTAAAAAAATGTTTTTTTTCTCTTATAAATAAAATAAATAAATTTGGTGGCGCAAAAGCTCGTGGAGAACCAGGGCCTAGTGACTTACAACTCACAACCATTCCTGTGTGCGTGTTTGTTGGCAGGAATGGAGGGGACCTACAGTTTTTTGCTGAGTCCGAACGGCTAAATGAGAAGCACTTTTTCATGACAAGAATACTCTTGGAGGATTTGTCAGTTCCTCGCAAGAGGCAGTACCTCGAATAAAACATTTCTGTTTTTAGGTGGCACGGCTGGGAATCGAACCCACACCTTTTCACCTTTTTTCTCTTATTTTATTGCAACCAACATTTGTTTAAAATTTTCGTATATCTTTAAAATTGCAAACAAATCTGCTAAGAAAATCATTGAACTAAGAATAATTATAATCATACTTTGATAGCTAAAGGTTCCAAGTAAAGTCAGTGCCAATTTAAGTGAGTAATTTTGATCACAGCATTGATGCAAACATTTCACGCTACACTTAGTTAACATTATTTTAAATGCCAAAACTATCATATCAGACCCATGTGGACGAGCTTTTCTTAAAGCAGTTATTCTAAACCGATTGAGATGAAGTTTTGCATGTGCGTTAAGCTTTGATGACAATGCATGGCAAGCTAATTTCCGCCATTCTTAATCCAATATGGTGGTAGGCCCACAGTGATTCAAGTTGTATGGAGGGGTGGTCTTAAATCTATAAAATCTGAAGCAGTCAACCGATTTGGATGACATTTTTAGACATGATATAAGATATTATAAGTTATAAGACATCATCAGGAAATCTTGCCCCTCTGAAATGCCCCTTCTTTTAAAAATGGTCATCTAATAGTCAAAGTTGTTCTTTTCCTATTTTAGGTCAATTTTTTTTTTTTGAAAATCGTAACCCTCATCTAAACAGAGAGACTACACCGCCCTCCCACACAATCGTTTTCTCGATTCGATCCAACCTGTGCCCTGTAGCGTTTTGATGCATTTTACTGAAAACACCCTGTTTCCATGCAACTTGAAAATTCGAGCAAGCTCGTGCAACCGAGCCTTCTTCACAAATGAATTAACAAAAGAGCCTTAGATTCTTCACGCTGGCGCTGCTTAAAACTGAAACTTCAATAGTTTTCAAAGTCAGGTGAATTGGAGAAAAGTAGCACCTACCAACTAAAACTGCTCTATTTCATAAACAATTAAATAATTACTTCGGTGGTGCAACAGCTCGTGGAGAACCAAGGCCTAGTGACTAACAATTCTCAACCATTCCTGTGTGCGTGTTTTTGACAGGACAGTAATGGAGGGGACCTACAGTTTTCTGCCGATGAGCGGATAGATGAGAAGCACTTATTCTATTCACGACAAGTATACTCCTGGAGGATTTGTGAGTTCCTCGAAAGAGGCAGTACCTTGGATAAAACATTTTTGTTATTAGGTGGCGCGGCTCGGAATCGAACCCACACCTTCTGCATGACAGTTCAACGCCCTAACCATTATATCACGAGGTATTACGTTTTTCGTAAACAGTAGTCCAGAGGCATATAACACAGAACAATAAGACAACTAGCCCACGATTATATAATTACGAATCACCAAGTTTATTGCTAGATAAATAAACGGATTGTACAGTACTCCGCACTAAAAAAAGTGTGGTGTTCTCATGGGAGATAAGGCCCTTTTTAAAAGTTAGTTTTTTCTTTAAATACTTTTGTTTGTTTTTAATTTTCATTATCACTGCTCGATCCAGAATAAAAAAAAAAAAATTTGTCAATAGAAAAATTGACCATTGCAAAATTCCAAGCGATATTCACGATTCTATCACTTGATAAAAACTACTGCAATTGTTTATTTCTGGTTGACTTCAAACAAGTTCGCAACCGTCGGTGTCGGTCATTTATAAAGTCATAAAAATGATTTCATAGGAAGTTGGATATTAAAATGGTACAAATGCAATTATCTACCTTAAAAAATAACATACATATGTAGCTACATTTTCTTTTCTTTTACGGTATTCGAAATATATTCGTTATTGATCGGGGAAGGCCTTTATTTAGGTGAACTTTTTTGGCTTTAAAATATATACCAATTTTAAAAATTCGTTCATAAAAATTTTCCAACCGTCATATTTGTTTTTAGTCTAATATTAAATTTATTTTTAATTGCGTAAAAGAGGAAAAATAACAAGAACGTAAGAGATTCATTTAACCAAAAAAAAATTGTCTTTGAAGTAGGTAGACTATTTTTTTTTTTTAATCACTGAAGTTTCTTTTATCAACTTTGGTTAAAAACTGATTTCATTAAAATAAAATTATGTTGATTCAACTATTTATTACTTTATCAAACTGGTGCCGTGACAGAGTGCCATTTTTTGCGACTTTAGACCATAGAAGATTGATTTTTCAATTTGTATTTGGGTGATTCTAAAAACGATGGAATTTTCGACGGCTCGGCTGATATTTTAAAAACCGATCTGATTTTCAATGTGATTGATATCTACATGGCCAGACAAAATTATTAACATCGAAAGTATTTTCTTCACTCAAATTTTTTTTCAAAGTATCTAATTCTCTATCCCATGCCCGTTTCAGCTCTAGTAACGCGAAGTATTAAGCCTCGTGAAAATAAAATCATATCTATGTACATATATCTAGGGTCCGTTTGTTATTTCATTTTGTGAAGAAGGCATTTGTGCGAGAGGTCATGAATTGTCTGATCAGTTTCTCAGTACCCTGATGAGTATTTACAGGAAACATTGCTGTATAAGTAGGTATATTTTTTAACATCATATTATTAGGCCAAGGTTACACATGTAAGTTTTACTTTCGTATAAGTTACTTACGGTTTACGGAAGCAACTTTTGATAAAATTACTAGTGTAAACAGCATTGTAAGTGACTTATAGTAAATTTATAAACTTACGTAAGCTGTAAGTCAAAAGAAAAACAAACAAGTATGTATAAAAACGTTTTTTCCAACTTACGGTACTCTCACAGCTTACTCAAACGGCAGTGATAAGTTTTCAAACTTACGGAAGTATTTTTTGCTGTAGCTCATCTGCAATGTAAAGCCTATTGTAAGTTGCTTCTGTAAGACTTACATAAGTGGTAAGTAAAACTTACATGTATAATCTTGGCCTTAGGCTAGGACCGCACTTGCGATTTTCAATCGGTGCGGGTAAAAAATCGGGATCGCAAAAAATAACTGCCATGCAATAATCGCACGATTGAAAATCACAAGTGCGTATGATTTTTTCCAGTTACGACCCACAGTACACATATTAAAGGTAATATCATTAGAGTTTTGATTTTTGTTTCTTCTGTGCATATATCAAAATTTGTGTCAAATGTCAGTATTTGTTGTGTATTTAAGTCATCACGCTCCCAGCCATTTTTATTTCTGACAATTTCAATTTCAATTTGTTGTTGTCTTAACGTGTGTTTTCTTCCTCACGCTCACAGCCATTTTTATTTTCGACTGACAACCTGCGCAGTATAATACCTTAGATTTGTGTACTGTGGTTGCGACCATGATTTTTAAGTCACGCTATTTTAAATCGGAAGTGTGAGCACAACCATCTAAGTCCGTTTGTTTCATTTTAACTTTCGACAATCGCATCGTCAGAAAAATGGAACAAATTTTCGTCTTTTAACCGTCGTGATTTATAGGTACCGTGTGCGTTAATTCTTATTCAAGTTCATGTGTTATATTTCTGGTGACTAAACAGTCACGCGATTGTAATAGTATGGGGTGCCTAGACTTTTGGTGGAAAATAATTCAAACATGCAGTCTGACTTCGATATTCGAAAGGGTATTAATACACGAGCCGAAAACCACATTTTTTACAATTGCACCTAGAGTCATTTAGCGCCATTTTGTTTTTAACGTTTTGTTTTTTTGTTACCAGACGTAACTTACGCATTTTTGACACTGAAAAAAAAATTGTAGAACAAATTTGTAGAAAATTTAACTGTCTATACAAAATATGCTAACAGCCTATTTAATAGACCTTTTAAAAAGAAACAATTACTTGCAAGGGTTTTTATTATTGAATATGTTTGCTTGGCCCATTAGCATGCTTAAAACCGAAAATGCTACTAAATTCACCAATGCGTTTCTGAGAGAATGGTCAAACTGGCCACTTTTCAATATTTTTGGTATAACTCGAAAACTAAGCCGAGTTTGACAATTTTAAATATAATACTTTTTGTTCAAAATTAAATTTTCTATCGAAATGGATAGTTTGGAAAATTTTTTAAAAAAATTTAAGGAGGAAAAGTAAACAAAAACCAACATAAAAAATCGAAAAATCAAAGATTTAAATTTTTTTTCTAAACTGCGCATAACTTTTTTCGGAGCAAAGATACGCTCAAGACATGCATGAACAAAGTAAACTAGAGTCTTAAGGCCTTAATATGACATGTTTAAAAAGTCTTATTGTTTGAAAATTGACAGAGATATAGCCATTCAAACATTACCATTTCTTATAATTTTTTGCAGTTTTTGCCCGAAAGCCTAATTTTTGGTACTTTAAGACAAATTTAACGTTCCTAACACCTAGTACCAAAGGTTATGTTAATCGGACCAGCCGTTCGGTCTGTAGGTCTGAAAGCATTTAAAAACAGCCGAAAAACGAAATTGCGAACTTACATACTTTTAAAAAATTCTCTATACTCGTAATGTCATATTATATAAAAATTTTGATTTCGAACATTTTGACGAAAGTGAAATTTGCCATATTGTACCGAAAAAGGGACTTTTGAGCCAAAACTGCGAAAAATTATAAGAAATGATACGGTTTGATTGGGAATATCTCTGTCAATTTTAAACAAATATTCATTTTTGAACATGCCATATTAAAGCCTTTAGTCTCTACTTTATTTTGTCTATGCATGTCTTGAGCCTATCTTTGCTTCAAAAAAAGTTATGCACAATTTATTGAAAAATTTAGATATCCTTGATTTTGTTTTAGGTTGGTTTTTGTTAACTTTTCCTGCTTAAATTTTTTTGTAAAATTTTTTGAACTATCCATTCCAATAGAAAATTTAATTTTGAACAAAAAGTATTATAAGTAAAATTGTCAAATTCGGCTTAGTTTTCGAGTTATACCAAATATACTGAAAAGTGACCAGTGTGACCATTCTCTCAGAAACGCATGGGTGAATTTAGTAGCATTTTCGGTTTTAAACATGCTAATGAGCCAAGCAAACATATTCAATAATAAAAACCCTTGCACGTAATTGTTCCTTTATACCCCTCATTTTCCGGTCTATTCAATAGGCTATAAGTAACTTTTTTCGATAAGTGCTTTTTTTTTAAAGTTATACTGCAATTCTTTAGAAAAAGTGGGGTTTGATTTTTGTATATTCATTTTATCTTATTTGTTTGTTCAAAAAAAAAACTTGTCGAGATGAAAGTTATGGTCCTTTCAATTATCTATATTTTTGGCCTTAACAGTTTTGTTATGGGGCTTACGGTTCTCGCCCTGTAGCGCATATTAATAGTATAGAGAACCGTATAGAATCATATATTTTTAACTACATATGTATGTACTTTACTTCTGCTGGTAAATAGAAACCTCGAGGTTCGAAAGTAAATTAGTAAACGGGCCGAAAACCAATTTTTCACAACTGCCCCTAGAGTCATTTAGCCAACATTTTGTTTTTGGCATTTTTATATCTTCGCACGTAACTCACTTCTTTATTTATGATAGACAAACTTGTAGAACATTTAATTTCCTACAAAGTGTTTCTTGTAACCTTTTTCGATAAGTACTTTTTATAAAGTTGTATTGCATTTTGTTAAAAATAGGAGGGTTTTTTTCAATTTATCTTAAAAAAATAAATGTCGAAAAAAAAGTTGTCAGTAGACCTATTTTTACCTCAACATTTTTCTTATGCGGTATATCTGTTTGGTTTCCTCAGTGTGTGACTAATCCATTGCCATTTACGCTTTCTTATGTCGACGTACAGCCGCTCTTGACTTGACCTGCGCCACAATTCCTCGTTTGATATTATTTGTGGCCAGCAAATTTTTAGGATGTGGTGAAGACAACAATTCACAAAAGCCTGCAATTTCCTCGAAATGGTAGACGTGACTTTCCAGGTTTCGCAAGCATATAACAGCACGGATTTGACATTGGATTCAAAGATTCTCACTTTAGTAAGTAAGGATATTTGACTGGATTTCCAAATTGGGGACAGAATACCGAAGGTAGCACGAGCTTTGCCATCGGCATAGTCTAAATGACTGAGCCTTTCGAACGGTCTCCATTGAATGCCCTTTCGTCCAGGTGACACTGGGCGTAAATACGTCGTCCACCGCCAGCAGGAAGAGAATTGGCGATAGAACATTCCCAAAACACCTTGCGTAATTTGTAATAATGGCAACAATTTTTGGGGGAATTCCTCTACCACGCAAGGATGTCCATATTCATCCATGAGGTAAAGCGGCGGGCGATTGAAATTCCATCGACTGACGATACGCAGGGTGTTGATATGGTCGACACACGATCGATCACTGTGGAAGCCAGTTTTATGCCTCTTGAGTGTAGACTCGATTCTATCCTTTATTCTTTCGAGAATGATGGTTGCAATTAGTTTTAGGAAAACGGACAAAACGATGAAACCAAGCTAATTGTTGCAATTCTTAAGGTCACCTTTCTTTGGCAGCTTAACGATCACACCATCCTTCCAGTCCTTTCGTTTTCGCAAATGATTTGTATCAACGGATGTAGAATACTGGGCGCTGTTACGGGTTCGGCTTTCAGGAATTCAGCTAGTATTCCGTCAAGTCCAGCTGCTGATTCAGACGGGGGTCCGATGTTAATACCCGTATAGGACCTGATTTAAAGTTTTCTGACAGTTTTGGGACATAAACCATGCTCTTATAAACACATATTTCTTTTACCAAGCCTTTATCAACAAGAGCACTCAGAGAAAAACGTCAGGTAAATAATTAACCTGGGCCTTGTTGAATTCACGAGGTGCACAATCCCATACAAAGTTACTGACATTTCAGAAATTTACCTGATTTTAGTAACCTTTTATTCAGTGCAAAATCAACCTGGTGGACTTTCTTGCCATATTCAGGTTGATTTAAGAAGATGACCTGTAATTTTAACACTAATTTCTTGTAAATAAGAAATTTTAACAAGAATATAGTGTCAATTTTAACCAAGGTCGTGTTTTTCTAACACTGTATGATATGAATTTCTGTTTTACTACATATCTGGTTGAACTAACATTTAATGTGTTTTTTTTTACCTGTTGTATTTTACCTGTCCTCATGTTAAAAAAGCACTCTGCCAGTTCATTCCAGCGTGACACAAGTGCTGAAACACACACACACTGACAATTTAAGTAAAACGATTTGAATTTAACCTGGTCTCCTGTTAAAGAAGCAATCTGCCAGTTCATTTAAACGTGACATTAGCGTTGAAACGCACACACACAGGCCATTCAAAAAAAATTATTTGAATCTTACCTGGCCTCGTGTTAAAGTAGCCCTCTGTCAGTTCATTTAAACGTGACACTAGTGCTAAAACACACACACAAGCCATCCAATGAGTTTCAACTAAGGTATTGATATTTGGCACCAGTTTTTTGTGTAGTGAATTGGCCCAGTGGATGAGTGCTATCTCCGTGTGTGAAAGGTTCCCAGTTCAAAACTGAAGTAAGTATCACAAATAATTTTTAAAATAAAATAAATAAATAATAAATTTCTATATGTACTTTCAGAATAATGCTTACGAGTTGAGCGATAGACATCGCAAGAGACGGTTCTTAGACGTATAAATTCATAAAATATGCTGGATTTACTCGATTGGAAAACTGCCAGTATAATGACAAAAGCAACAACAAAAGAAAGGACAAATTAATTATTTTTGTCATTATAGTGGCAGCGTTCAAGTCGTGTAAATCCGGCATTAGATACAGGGTTGATATAACATTGAAACCTGTTAAATTAACTATAGGTTGTCAGGTTGAACTAACCAGATTTTCATGTTAAAATTACAGGGCATTGAATATTTTGTCATGTTAAATTAACTATATTTGCAGGTAAAATTTACAGGATTACAGTGTTAAATTTTCAAATCAGGTATCAGGTTAAACAGTTAACCTGATCTACCGAGTTGAAAAATAACAACCTGAAAATCAGGTATGATTGGCCAGAAATTGGTTGATAATACCTGCTTTTTTCTCTGAGTGAGCTTTGTGTTTTTGACGAAGTAATAAGCTCCGTATGATATTCATGGGATAACCATTGTCTGTGAGAATTCGAGTGATTTTTTCTCATTGGCGGAGTGGAATACTGGGTCACTCAACGCAAAGACTTTACTCACAAGGGTTGAAGATGTATTTATAAGAATGGGTTTGGCTTGGTTATGGTTAGGCCTAAAATTGACCAACCTTCTCAACGCCGTATCCTTTTCATACCAGTTTAAAGAGAGCCGTTCATCGATACGAGTTTTCCTGACATCTAAGAATGTTATCGCTCTATTGTGTTCTCTTTCAATGGTAAATTTAATATTTTCGTTATAGTCATTAAGTCATCGCAAAAAGTTATCAACTTTTCCCTTTTTTGTGACAGGAAATATTTCATCTACATATTACACTATCAGTTTGGGCTTATGTCTTTGATAATCTATTCATTTAAAAGATTCTCTTAAACCAAGTCGACAATAATAGGACAGAGCGTGGATTACCCATCGGCATCCCATGAATCTGTCTATATAAATCATTTTTGTATTGCAGATAATTTATTATTCTCTTGGAGACAGAAATCTAATAGCTTTTTGTTTGGCTCAAATTTGTGTTTTTATGTACAATGCATACAAAAAAAAGTTTTACCAAATTATTTCGTAACGATTTTATGAAATATTTTATGGGTACCTATAGATAGGTACATCTCCAGCTGTTTTGAAAAAAAAACTCCTTCGTTTTGAGCCTTTTGATCCGAAAAAAGCTATGTGCAATTTGTGTAAGCCTTTCGATACTACAGTTGAACTTCCATAACTTGAAAATCCTTTAAGTCGAATTTCTCTATAACTCAAAGTCTTATTGAGAGCTTTGACCTTTTAACTTTATTTTCATGAATTTTGCCCTCCGAAACTCCAACTTCTGGAACTCAAATTTCTCAATATTTCGAATTTTTTAGATTGTGTTTGATGCAAAAATATCTCTTTAACTCGAAATTTTTCGAAAATTTTCTCGAATTTCTTTTTTTTTTTAATTTTTCAGTTCAGTAGATACGTTTTTACTCTTTGCTCAAAATCAGGAAACCCCCTTGACTATGCTATGTGATTAATTTCGGAAGTTTTTTTGAGGAAGGGGGATATATCATGTGTTCAGAGTTTGTATGTTTTTCATTTGAACTTATCGATTATGATTGAGTTAAAACGTTTTTATTCGTAGAAGTTCAAGGTTTTGTTTCAAATTTCTTCAAATTTACGATTTTTAATGTCACGAAGAAAGAAAATTAAAGCACCTTACTTTTGAAAAAAAAAACTGAATGTCATCAATGAAGTTGAGAGTGGTGTTAAAAAGAAAAATTTGTCCCTTAAAAATGGATTACCTTAATGTAAACTTTCCAACTATGGATACTGAAGAACAAAGAAAGGTCAATAAAAATTCTGAAACTTCAAGAAAAAACTCAATGAGAAAAAAAATCTTAAATATAAAAGTTTTGACAAGGCTGTCTCCAAATTGTACATCAACGAATGACTTCTGATTTCTTAAGGGTTCTGTTAATCAAAAATCAATTTCTATTGAACGCAAGTTGTTGTTGTTCATTCAAAATTATTTTGAATGAACAACAACAACTTGCTTGTGTTACCACCAGGTATATAGGCAAGAGTTATTTCAAAAGTGTCACCTTGATCATAAGACTCATTTAGTGGTGCTTAGTCTGGTTATGCTCGTATTAATTGAAACACTCTTTGCCGTCATCTGGGAGCGAACCATGAACCTTGCAATTCAGAGACTGATTCACTACACACCGCGCCACTGAAGCCACATGTTTAGCTCAATCCCAATGCAGGTTTCGTTGTTTATCAATTGCAACAGTGACGAGTGCATTTTTTTTAATTTTGGGAGCTCGACTTATAGAAGTTCTACTGTATTGATTTTCCGTTTTTTTTTTTGGTTAGTTTTCGTTAACTTTTCACGCTAAAATTTTTCTTTAAATCATCCATTCGGATAGGAAATTTAATTTTCTAGAAAAAGTTTTATGAGTTGAATTGTCAAGCTCGGCTAAGCTTCCCAGTTATACCAAACATATTGAAAAGTGGCCAGTGTGACCATTCTCTCAAAAACGCATGGGTGAACTTAGTAGCATTTTTGTTTTAAGCCTGTTAAGAATTAGAATTTAATTTTATTAAATAATCTTGCATAATAATCTTTTCTTTCTTTTCGTTTAAATTTCAATTGATTTTAATCTTGTACTTGCTATTTTTTATTTTTTTTCTTTTAGTGTATTTCCTTCTTAAATTACTGCATTAAATTATTTAGTATTTCATAATCATAAACTAATTAATTATTGTAAATCTGTTTTTTGTTCCTTTTTATTTTTGTTTGTTTCTAGCTTTTTGTCTGTTTTGTTCCTTGTTTCTTGTGCTCGCTCTTTTTGTTGTTACTTCCTTGCATTTTTCGGTTTCGTTTTTATTTCTTTTTTTTTTGTACTTTAAATATGAATGATTATATTAATTTAAAAACGATGGTAAGAGTATTAAGTGGACAGAAACAAGGTCTTAGGGTTTGCCATATTAATGCGCAGAGCCTTTTACCCAAGATCGATGAGTTTCGGGATCTGTTTGAGGAGTCAGGCTTAGAAATCATTTGCATATCTGAAACATGGTTTTCGGAAAGCATTAATGATAGGATGTGCTCGTTGCGGGGTTACAAGGTGTTTCGCGCCGATAGACGAGGTCGTGGTGGGGGTGTAGCAGTGAGCTTTGTGTTTTTGACGAAGTAATAAGCTCCGTATGATATTCATGGGATAACCATTGTCTGTGAGAATTCGAGTGATTTTTTCTCATTGGCGGAGTGGAATACTGGGTCACTCAACGCAAAGACTTTACTCACAAGGGTTGAAGATGTATTTATAAGAATGGGTTTGGCTTGGTTATGGTTAGGCCTAAAATTGACCAACCTTCTCAACGCCGTATCCTTTTCATACCAGTTTAAAGAGAGCCGTTCATCGATACGAGTTTTCCTGACATCTAAGAATGTTATCGCTCTATTGTGTTCTCTTTCAATGGTAAATTTAATATTTTCGTTATAGTCATTAAGTCATCGCAAAAAGTTATCAACTTTTCCCTTTTTTGTGACAGGAAATATTTCATCTACATATTACACTATCAGTTTGGGCTTATGTCTTTGATAATCTATTCATTTAAAAGATTCTCTTAAACCAAGTCGACAATAATAGGACAGAGCGTGGATTACCCATCGGCATCCCATGAATCTGTCTGTATAAATCATTTTTGTATTGCAGATAATTTATTATTCTCTTGGAGACAGAAATCTAATAGCTTTTTGTTTGGCTCAAATTTGTGTTTTTATGTACAATGCATACAAAAAAAAGTTTTACCAAATTATTTCGTAACGATTTTATGAAATATTTTATGGGTACCTATAGATAGGTACATCTCCAGCTGTTTTGAAAAAAAAACTCCTTCGTTTTGAGCCTTTTGATCCGAAAAAAGCTATGTGCAATTTGTGTAAGCCTTTCGATACTACAGTTGAACTTCCATAACTTGAAAATCCTTTAAGTCGAATTTCTCTATAACTCAAAGTCTTATTGAGAGCTTTGACCTTTTAACTTTATTTTCATGAATTTTGCCCTCCGAAACTCCAACTTCTGGAACTCAAATTTCTCAATATTTCGAATTTTTTAGATTGTGTTTGATGCAAAAATATCTCTTTAACTCGAAATTTTTCGAAAATTTTCTCGAATTTCTTTTTTTTTTTAATTTTTCAGTTCAGTAGATACGTTTTTACTCTTTGCTCAAAATCAGGAAACCCCCTTGACTATGCTATGTGATTAATTTCGGAAGTTTTTTTGAGGAAGGGGGATATATCATGTGTTCAGAGTTTGTATGTTTTTCATTTGAACTTATCGATTATGATTGAGTTAAAACGTTTTTATTCGT
This sequence comes from Dasysyrphus tricinctus, assembly GCA_963921185.1. Taxonomy (NCBI): domain Eukaryota; kingdom Metazoa; phylum Arthropoda; class Insecta; order Diptera; family Syrphidae; genus Dasysyrphus; species Dasysyrphus tricinctus. The sequence continues at coordinate 88,535,936 of OY992530.1, forward strand.
AGAAGTTCAAGGTTTTGTTTCAAATTTCTTCAAATTTACGATTTTTAATGTCACGAAGAAAGAAAATTAAAGCACCTTACTTTTGAAAAAAAAAACTGAATGTCATCAATGAAGTTGAGAGTGGTGTTAAAAAGAAAAATTTGTCCCTTAAAAATGGATTACCTTAATGTAAACTTTCCAACTATGGATACTGAAGAACAAAGAAAGGTCAATAAAAATTCTGAAACTTCAAGAAAAAACTCAATGAGAAAAAAAATCTTAAATATAAAAGTTTTGACAAGGCTGTCTCCAAATTGTACATCAACGAATGACTTCTGATTTCTTAAGGGTTCTGTTAATCAAAAATCAATTTCTATTGAACGCAAGTTGTTGTTGTTCATTCAAAATTATTTTGAATGAACAACAACAACTTGCTTGTGTTACCACCAGGTATATAGGCAAGAGTTATTTCAAAAGTGTCACCTTGATCATAAGACTCATTTAGTGGTGCTTAGTCTGGTTATGCTCGTATTAATTGAAACACTCTTTGCCGTCATCTGGGAGCGAACCATGAACCTTGCAATTCAGAGACTGATTCACTACACACCGCGCCACTGAAGCCACATGTTTAGCTCAATCCCAATGCAGGTTTCGTTGTTTATCAATTGCAACAGTGACGAGTGCATTTTTTTTAATTTTGGGAGCTCGACTTATAGAAGTTCTACTGTATTGATTTTCCGTTTTTTTTTTTGGTTAGTTTTCGTTAACTTTTCACGCTAAAATTTTTCTTTAAATCATCCATTCGGATAGGAAATTTAATTTTCTAGAAAAAGTTTTATGAGTTGAATTGTCAAGCTCGGCTAAGCTTCCCAGTTATACCAAACATATTGAAAAGTGGCCAGTGTGACCATTCTCTCAAAAACGCATGGGTGAACTTAGTAGCATTTTTGTTTTAAGCCTGTTAAGAATTAGAATTTAATTTTATTAAATAATCTTGCATAATAATCTTTTCTTTCTTTTCGTTTAAATTTCAATTGATTTTAATCTTGTACTTGCTATTTTTTATTTTTTTTCTTTTAGTGTATTTCCTTCTTAAATTACTGCATTAAATTATTTAGTATTTCATAATCATAAACTAATTAATTATTGTAAATCTGTTTTTTGTTCCTTTTTATTTTTGTTTGTTTCTAGCTTTTTGTCTGTTTTGTTCCTTGTTTCTTGTGCTCGCTCTTTTTGTTGTTACTTCCTTGCATTTTTCGGTTTCGTTTTTATTTCTTTTTTTTTTGTACTTTAAATATGAATGATTATATTAATTTAAAAACGATGGTAAGAGTATTAAGTGGACAGAAACAAGGTCTTAGGGTTTGCCATATTAATGCGCAGAGCCTTTTACCCAAGATCGATGAGTTTCGGGATCTGTTTGAGGAGTCAGGCTTAGAAATCATTTGCATATCTGAAACATGGTTTTCGGAAAGCATTAATGATAGGATGTGCTCGTTGCGGGGTTACAAGGTGTTTCGCGCCGATAGACGAGGTCGTGGTGGGGGTGTAGCAATTTTTGTAAAGCAAAATTTAACTTGTAAACTACGATGTGCTTCCAAACCTGAGAGTGAAATTGAATATTTATTTGTTGATTTGGTTGGGCTGACGAATAAACTTCTCATTGGTGTAGTTTATAGACCAAATAATTCCATAAGTGTCACACCCTTGTTAACTCTTTTGGAAGAAGTTTCACTTACCTGCTCAAATGTACTCATGTGTGGTGATTTTAATAACAATCTGCTGCTTGAAAACAATCTCAGCGATAGCTTAAGCATATTTGACTTAAGACCAGTGAACACAATTTTACCAACTCATTTCTCAGGAAGTAGTTCAACGTTGCTTGACGTGTTTTGGGTTAATGATATTAAAAAAGTAGTCCTCTATGATCAACTCTCCGCACCAGCATTTTCAAAGCATGATTTGATTTACTTAGTCTTTGACTTCAATTTTTCTTCAGCAGTTCTAAGTCCCTTGCAATATAGGGACCTTAAAAACTTTGATGCAAGTGCATTAGAGGAGCAAGCACTGAACACAAACTGGGCTGCTATATACTATTTACAATCATCTAGTGAACAAATTGAGTTCCTGAATGAAAAAATTAAAATCTTATATAATTGTCATGTTCCTTTAAAAACAAGAACTCTAGACCATCGTAACCCTCCATGGTTTACTGCCCAAATTCGACTACTAATTCACAAAAGAGATCAAGCTTACAAGGTATGGAAGAGAATTCGTTTGCCAGAACTTCGTCGTGTTTACTGTTCCTTTCGAAATAAGGTTGTTGTTGAAATCAGGAAAGTTAAGTCTCAGGTACATTGCAATCGTCTTAACCCCTCCTTAAGCGGTCGTCAGCTATGGAAAAATTTACGTGAAATAGGTATTGGTAAGACAAATTGTAATGTGCCTGCTGATGTCGATGTAAACTTTCTAAATAGAAAATTTGTTTCTGTGCCATCTTCTACATCTTTCATTGACACAGAAGTTTGGGATTCGTCCTTACGCCCCCAACAGAGACCTGAGTCAGTTTCTCGTTTTAGCTTTCAACCCGCGGACAGTGCAGATGTGGTGGAGTGTGTACTGTCGATAAAGTCGAACGCTGTTGGTCTTGATGAGATCCATCCAATGTTTCTAAAAATAATCCTACCAATAGTCTTGCCATATATTATTCATATTTTTAATTTCATTATAATGTCTGGTGAATATCCTACACAGTGGAAACTAGCCAAAATTCTACCTGTTCCCAAAAATTCTAAGAAAGACGAGTTCAGACCCATTGCGATTTTGTCATTCCTTTCAAAAGTTTTTGAGAGATTTTTACAAAAACAAATCGACATCTTTCTAACTCGAAATAAACTTTTGACTCCAAAGCAATCTGGCTTCCGGAAAAAGAACAGCTGTATTACTTCACTTATAAATTCAATCGAAGATTTGCGGCAGTCAATGGATAAGGACGAAGTTTCATTTCTTGTTTTATTAGACTTTTCACAGGCTTTCGACTCGGTAGATCATACAGTTTTGTGTAGAAAACTTTGCCAAGAATTCAAATTTGCACCATGTGCTGTAAAGTTGATTGATTCCTACCTTTCTGGAAGAATGCAAGCTGTTGAAGCTAACAATATCCTCTCTGATTTTTTGTCGACGACTAAGGGTGTTCCTCAAGGATCTATTTTAGGTCCTCTTTTATTCTCCTTGTATATAAACGAGCTTCCTAACTTTATTAAATACTGTAACGTATCCATGTATGCTGACGATGTTCAACTGCACTTAAGTTGCCCAATTGGTCTTATAGAACACTTTATTTATTGCCTTAATGAAGATCTAGTGAGAATTTCACACTGGTCTCGATCAAACGGCCTCTTGCTAAACCCATTAAAGTCGAAATGTCTTGTTGTAGCAAAAAAGCCACTTGATCTTTCATATTTCCCTCCAGTGTTATTGAACTGTGTTCCAGTTGAGTATAGTGAACAGGCAAAAAATTTAGGTGTTCTTTTCAACCGAAGGCTTACATGGGATACTCACATTAATTATGTAGTCGGGAAAACTTATGGTGCGCTACGTTCTTTGAGGGCAGTCCAACATTTCACTCCGATCAAAACTCGTATAACGCTTGTTAAAACGTTGATTATACCCATCCTTACGTATGGATGTGAAATCTTTTGTTCATGTAGTTTTGAAAGTAAGAGAAGATTAAAAGTGGCATTTAACAGTGCCATTCGATATATTTTTGGGCTACGCAGATACGATCACTCGATCAAGTTTTTCAAAACAAGTTCTAAGCATGACATTTGATAGTTTGCTTGAGTTCCGTACATTAACACTATTCTCTAAGATCCTGCTTACACGTGAACCGTTCTATCTGTATGAAAGAATAAGGATGGCTTCTTCGAATAGATCTGGGCAACTCATTCACCCAAGATACTCTTCCCTGATATCTGAACGACAATTTTTTGTTAATAGTATCCGCCTTTGGAATTGCCTCCCTAGGAGAATCAGACTGTTAGGAAATGCATTTGAAGTACAAAAAGAAATAAAAAAACATATGTCTCAATCTTGAAAAAAAAAGAGAGCACGAAACAGGAAACAAAAATACGAGAACAATAGCTTTTCAGTTTTTCAAAACCTTTATATATTATAAATATATTCTAATTTAAATTATTTTTTTTTTTTTTTTACATTATATTATTATTATTAATAGTTCCATAAATTGTTACATTTAGCCTATCACTATTTTATAAGATATTATATCTTACTGTGTAAGTAAGTCGAATTTGAATAAATCTAAATCTAAATCTAAATTAAGCATACTTATGCCTCAAACCAACATATTCAATAATACAACCCTTGAACGTAAATCTATGAAAAATATTGATTTCTTAGAGCCAACACATATTAAACATTCGAGACAAAGCACAATGATCCCATACGTTCACCCTAAGAATCAAAAACGATTTTACTGATCCGATGTGTTTTCAGCTAAAAGGATTGACAAGTTTTTAGTTTTTTTAATCTTCAAAAGAGTTTGTTCCTTGCTGCTCCAGACAGAAAGCCTAAGGACACATAATTTTCGAACATCAGAAATTAATTTTGAACATTTTGTATCCATATTTACGACTACCTATATGTACTCATAGTGCTTTGTTTACCTATGAACCCTCGAGTTTGAGTTTTCAAGAAAAACTTGAATTCTAATCTTATTGACTTAAAATATTATTTGCATCAACTTTTAATTTATACAACATTGAAAATCTCTTTCCGGCAACACAAAATTCCACGCAAAAGTCTCAAATATAGTTTTTCAAAACCTCTGACTGAAGTTGCGTGTCGCCCCACTGCCTCGAGCTTTTTCATGTTACAACATTTCTGCCTACTCAAGCCAATATCAATCGTGCAGTTTTTTTTTTGTTCAATTATAAAATTATATAAACTTTTTTTGTGCAACTGTTCGGCTGAAATGTCCGGCCGGTTTTTTTTTATTTATTTGTGCATGTATTGAGTGCATTATGCTCTGCGTGCAACTTAGATATAGAATAGCATTGGACTTGACCGCAGTTGCGGAACTATCTGAGTCAGGGCACAGGCACTTAGCTCCGTTTAGGTTGGCCGTTGAAACAAGTTCAAAACCAAGGTTGACATTTTTATTCAATAAAAATAATGCTACACAAATAGTTTCATATACAAATGCGGCAGTTGCAGAAAATATAGCGGGGCCAGCCAGTACCGAGCTTTATTCTCAATCGCATGATTGTATCATAATGTATAGGTACCAACCTAAGCTTGTAAGTTGTCACCGTGATGCAAGTCGGTAGTTGGTGAGGGAGGGGCGGGGCAGACTCGATTGCGTGCATTATCGTAATGATCTTTGGATTCAAATTGAAATTAGCTTGTTTCAGCTTAGGTTAGAAATTCATGAGCTGCATAGGCTCAGGCAGCAGTAGGTAAATATAAATTTAAAAAAAAATTTACAGATTTCACTCCTTGAGTAACGATGGGGACATTGAAAATGACTTGCTAATGCTAGATAAATCCTTAATCTTTATAATTTATACAATCTTTTTTCTCTTTTAAATTTTATCTTTACCAATTTATACATACATATCAATTTAGTTCATCTTTTTTATGAAGTACAATCCAAACATTATATTGAACTAAGAAAACTAAAAATTTGTTAAACAAACTTTATTCGCACTTCCATCTTTACTTGCGCTTAGTTACACCAAATTGTTTTTTTTTTTCTTCAGCTTTAAAAATAATTAAGGAAGGATAATTTTTAAGCCGTTAATCCAACAAAAATCGGAGCTCTTAATTGCTTAATACATACATTTAATTTTCCCTCCGTTTTATCTTCAACCAAATTTTGATTCTTCCCTAAGCGCAAAATGATGTAAGCATATGTATAACTACTTTTTTTTCCTATTTCGTCCTGTATTCGTTTTTCGTTTTCCAAAATCACGTTTTTTGTAACACTAAATAAAATTATATTTTCCAAAAAACAAATATTTAATGTTGGTAGTTGTTACCTCTCCCCAAAATTTGTCTTCTCTTATTCCCACTATAGTTTTTTTTATTTTGTTTCATTTTCAAATATACAAAAGAGGTGTTTTCTTTTTGTTATTTTATTGACCCACATAAATTATTTTCCCGCTTGTCTTCTAATCTTATATTTTTCATTTACTTCGTGCGGTACCTTACTTTTTTCTTTTTGATTTAGCTTTGTGGTAGCACCAAACAAAAATTAAAAATTTCTACACCTATTGCTTGTTTATTTCGGTCTGTATTTGAATAGATTTTTCCTAACTCGTGTAACTGTTTAATTGTGGTAGGCAACGCTAACTTATATTTGATTTTCCCTCAAATATATGCCTACAAACGAATTTTCAACGCTGCTGTTTGGTACGTGTCAGAAAAACTCTATTTTTCTTATGCCCTTTGTAGTTTTTTTTTTTTTAATTTTGGGGTTTATTACGAGTCTTTTCGAAAAAATTCGGCAAGACAAAAGTCAACCAAAAATTCTTGATGGACTTAAAATTTCTATCAAATAGGAAAATATTTACCGATACAAATTAGCAATAACGATAAATCGACTTTTAGGCTAATCAACCAGTCTGTTTTGAAGAGACTCTTGCAATACGGTCCTTTATTGCATTTTCAAAAAGAGGCTGGTTGTGACCCACACTAGTAACTTCTAATTTGTGGTGCCCCGGAAGCTAGAGGTCCAATGTTATTTTTTTGTATTCAACAATTTTTGGTATAGTTTTTGTATTTTTTTTTTTTGCATTAAAAAAAAAACAGTTTGTTGAATTATTATACAAAACCTACCGATTGTCAATTATAATCTAGTACATACATATATAGAAGCCCGAAACCAATATGATTATTTGTTCCTAACATATTCGAGACTAAAAACAGTTCAACATTTTTTGGTAAGGTTTTTTGTAGTTTTTTTGCTTAAAAAACTGGTTATGGGATATTTTTACAAATCCTTATTTATAGAAAAAAAAATACCCAAAAGCTAATATCATTGTTTGTTATCAAGATATTTGGGACGAACAAAAATTTTCTACAATTTTGTTAAGTTTCTTGTAGTTTTTTCGATAAAAATAATTATTTGTTGAATATTTTTACAAATTTTATCAATCATTTATTATAAACTCATTTAAAGAATAAAATTAGCCTGAAGTCAATATCATTGTTTGTTCTCAAAATATTTGAGATTAAAAAATATTTTCCACAATTTTGGTGAAGTACCTATCTTGTAGTTCTTTTTCACTTAAAAAAAAACTTTTTGTTGAATTTTTTTATAAATCCTATCAATTATCAATTCTAAACTAGTGTGTGGACTTAAATTAACCCGATGTCATGTCATTATCTGTTCTCAAGATTTTTGAGGCAAAAACCAATTTTTTAATAATTAGTGTGTAGAATTGCTTGCAGTTTTTCGCTTAAAAAAAACTATTAATTCAATATTTTTTTAAATTTTATCAATTTGTATCTATAAACTAGCGTATAAAATAAAATAACCTCGAAGCCAATATCATTGTTTGTTGTCAAGATATTCGAGCCAAACAACTTTTTTCAACAATTTTCATCTACATTTTTTTATTAAAAAAAAAACTATAAGTTGATATACTTCTATATTTTAATCAATTCCTTATGACGTCAATTTGCGTAGAATAAAATTAACCTGAAGTCGATTTGTTCTCGAGATATCTGAGACTAAGGAAATTTGAACTGCTTCTTGAATTTATTGAAAGGTCCTTTCTGCTTGTAATGAAACTACTGTGTATACAATAAAATCCATCCGAAGTCGATATCTTAATTCGTCCTTGAGATATGGTGAACAAAAAAAGCGAAGGAACGTACGAACACACACAGACATCTCTCTACAAAAATGGAATCCGATTCTAGGGAGCGAAACGTGAAGATATGTTAAAATTTTTATTTTGACAAATCGGACCATTTACAATAACTTCCAATGGGAAGTTAAAAAACTATAACTTTTTTATGTTTTAGTTTTGTGATTTTATTGACCTATATTTGTATTCCCACTTGTAGGTACCTATTCTTATTTCATATTTTTCATTTTCTTCGTTAATACATCTAATCATAGCTAAACAAAACACAACAGTAAAATAATAAACAAACAAAAAACCCCCAACAAATATCCTAACGAACCTACCTGAAAACTAAACATCCCACATGCATTCTATCCTACTTACCTTTCACGCACATCGCATTCTATACTATTAATACAAAAAATATTGCAAGCAGCGCAAACAAACCTCCCAACTCCAAGGCATCTTTGCAACTGAAGACAGACTGAACACTGAACACTGAAATGAACAGTCTCTTATAATAAACTACTAGACAGATATCAGGGATGAAATCGTGTTTCAGCAATGTATCAAAATATAAAAGGAAAGTGTATCGAATTGTACTTTTTGATTTGATTTGATAATATTTTGTCCACATTTGCTGTTGTATGAACGTATGTAATATTTCTATATCCAATTAATTAAAAAACAACTTAGCTGTTTATGTTAATTAACATATTAGGTACATACATACATACTTACATATGCGAAACTTTTATAACAAAACTGTAGGAATTTGTTGCAATACCCTTCGATTTTGCGAGATTTAAATTTTATAAATTTAATGTTTTCGATTTTTAATTGCGAGATTGTTGAAACCGGTATTTTGTAGATGCCATTTTCTCGAACAAACTGTATTAATCATTTTTATTTCTTCTGTTATATCGATGTCAGCCTCGGTTCACAGTATACATTTTGTGAGGTCAGATGATTTTCTTTTTAATTTACTTTATCTTTTTCGTTGAATGCAAAAGTGGAGTACTTTAGCAAAGTGGAGTGTATCGAAAAAAGTACAATCTTATCGACTTTTGCAACCCTGGCAGAGATAGAAAGAAATCTTCATTGAACTATGGGACTATATTTTTGTGCTCTGTTTATTTGGGCTGTTTGTCCGCACAAAAACTTGCAAATCGACGACGATGAATTTTAGGAATATTGATTAAAGATTTAGTACCACTTTTTAATTAATTGTATTTTCGATTTGTGAAGCTTGTATAGAACGTACAGCAACGTATGATATATTAAAATAATTGTCAATTATTCAAGCTGCTAATAAAACAAAAACTAATTGTCTAGGTGCACAGATTAAAGAGTTAGTAGGTGATATGTAAATGAACAGAAATATGTTATTATCTCGGCTTAGGTACGATTAAAAAAATCAAATTTTACATGTTATATGTGAATCTATATAATCTATCTCCGGTATGAATTTGAGATTTTTAAATGCAACCATTTAAAAGATAAAAAATAATAACTGCGAAAAATCGATCAACAAAAATTATATAAAATATAAAAAAATACTAGGTATCAAAATTTCCTGAAACGAAACAATTTGTTATTTATTATCTTTCTTAAACTATACAATTTAGTACAATCAGCCTTAACTCTGATGTGTAGCATTTGTGAGCCATCTTTTTTTAGAACTTTGAACTTACAACCAATAATATCTCACTTTGTAGATTTTTTGGAATTGCAAAATATATGTACAAAATTGTTATATTAAACTTAACCATCGATAAACAAAAAAAAATATTACTCTGGCACTTCTCATTTGTTTTCTTTTTTTGTTCGACCATTTCACATAAAACCATATTTTAAAAAACGTCATATTGCACCTCTACATTATTTTCCTATCATAAACATTTTCAAAAAATTTCCAAAGCTTAGATTTAGTAGTTTTAGAAGCACAATGCACTGCTGAGTGCTGACTGCACTAGCTCTTGCATTTTATAATTATAGTAATATGTATAGTTAAAACTTATATTGTTCATTTTAGAAACACCAACCAAAAATTCAACCGTACCCTCCCTATCCGCCTGCAATCATCTTTTATACATATTTGTTCATTCCAAAATGAATGGTAACACCACCAAAAATTCGATCTTATCCCCCATATACGCCAGCGTTCATCTCATATTACCATTGTTCACTTTATTCATTTTAGTAACACCATAATTTACTCAAAACGACCCTATAAACATTTTCAATGTTAAAAAACATTTCTGTGGCAGCAGGAGTGGCAATGACAGTGCACTATTTTGCGGGGGTCGTACTGTGCCAGGTTGTAACGACTGGCAATTAAAAATGTTTTGCAGACCATGTGAGATCTTAATTAGTCGTTTATGTGACAGTATTTACTCCCAATGCTAATCACAAAGACAAATCTTATTTTTAATTTAATTTTATTTAAAAAAAAAAAACAAGTTTGCAAATTAGACAGATAATTTTGTTTATGCGTTATACATTCGGACATATTATTCCGTTAATTTTAATAATCAAATAAATCCTGAGAGTCCTTTTCTGTTGATTTCTACCTGCCACAAAACTCTGGAACTTGTTCGTGCAGATAGGTAGGTATGTGAAGATGCAAATTTAAATAGATAAGATGACCTTGGTGTGTTATTATCACAGCTTGGGCTTTGAATAGCTACAAATTTAAACTCTACATCGACTAAGCTGGTTTATCTTCCGATAACAATTTTTTTTAATGGCTTGTGTCAGAGGTTTTTTATTTTTTTGTTTAACATGTTTAAGAATAAATGACGCAAAACTTCATAAAAATTGCAACATCCAAGAAATTCCAGGAGGAAGGAATTGGATAAGATTTTTTTGTTGTTGTTGTTGTTGTTGAGTTCTTAGTTACATCGAAAATGTTAAAGAAAAAACATGCAGATAGTATTCTTTGAGTGGCCGTTATTTTATTTATTTTTTTGTGCGAGAGAGAGAGAAAATGTTTAAAAGCATGAAATACGATATTCAAATTTGCTAAAACAATTCATTTAATAGTTTGAGGTGAAAAAAGAGAAAACCATCTGAATTCTTGATCAAATGTAATCTTATGGACAGAAAATATTAGAATTTTTGCAGAGGTTCTTCATAAAAATATTTGTTTATATATTCCGTGTACTGCATCAAGTTCTGAAAACATTTTTATGGTAAAATTTTCGGCTCTGGACATTTGGCACCTCATATGAGGGAAATTTGATAAAAAAAAAGATGCCATCCAATTGGTCGGAAAAGGTCAAGTGGTCCCAGAAATTGGTCAGCCCTAGATAACTTTTAATCAAGGCTTAAACTTTCTCAAGGTCACGCGCCATTGTTGGCACCTCATTCAAGGGAAATTTCCCAAAAATGTATACCATCCGAAAGATTTCTATAGATTGTGATAAAAGGTCAACTATTTTCTGTAATTGTTCAGCCATAGATTTTTTTTATGAATTTTTAATGAATTTAAGAAAAAAAAATTTCAAGGTCAAAACGATTTCTGGAACCTCATTTTAGGGAAATTTGCAAGAAATGTGTACCATCTGAAAAAAAAAACTCTTTTACTTATCATCTTAATATTTTTTTTTTTTTCAATTCTGAATGGTTAATCCGGCATAAGCCTCACCCATTGTAATCCATCTTTCTCTATTTTTGGCGTCATTATACCAGTTATGGTTGAATTGGTTAAGATCGTCAATCCATCTCTTTTTTGGCCGTCCTCTTGGCCTCCTCTCGTCGAAAAAGGTCCATTTTGTTGCAATTTTTGTCCATCTTTGGTCCTCAGTTCTAGATATGTGGCCTGCCCAGCTCCATTTCAAATTTTTTGTTCGTTGTAGCACGTCTACTATGTTTGTTCTGCTTCTTATTTCTTGATTACTGATTCGTTGAATTTGTCGTATATTTAAAAGTTTTCGTTCCATTTTGGCTTGGCAGATTCTCAGTTTGTCATGCTGATTTGATGTTAGTCCAAGGGTTTGCAACCCATACGTCAAAACTGGTAAAATTGTCGAGTCGAATGCATATTTTCTTGTGTCATTGCTTAAGTTCGACTTCAGTATTTCGTTTAAGCTCCAGTATTGTTTCCACCCGTTAGTTATTCGTTTATCTATTTCTTTTTCTTCTTGGTTTGCAAAAGATTTTATCTGTCTCAAGTATACGTAATCTTCAACATAGTCAATTATTTTATTTTCCAGCATTATGTCTTCTTTTGTATGATTTGTCATTACTTTCGTCTTGGTCAAGTTTAAACATAGTCCATGTTTTTTGCAAGTCCCTGAGAGTTCATTCAGCATTGACTGTATTTGTGCTGCTGAGTTCGAGAGAAGAACGACGTCATCTGCGAATCTTAAATTATTTAAGTATTCCCCCCAGACTTGTATACCGTATTTGTTTTCCCATTTCAACATTTTGAAAATGTCCTCCAAGACGGCAGAAAACAATGGCGGTGACATGGGGTCACCTTGTCTTACTCCTCTTTTCAAATGGAATTCTCTTCCTACTTTGTCGGTTTTTACTTTGGCGGTGTTATTACTGTATATATTTTTTAACGTCTTGATAAGAATGGGGTGGATATTTTGATTTCGAAGTGCCGTCCATATGCTATTGTGTTCCACAGTGTCAAATGCTTTTGTGAAGTCAATAAAACAAAGGTAAAGTGGTTTTTGGAATACGTTATGTTTTTCAATGAGTTGGTTTATTGACTGAAGATGGTCAAAAGTTGAGAAACCCTCTCTGAAAGTGCTTCTTTAGTTCGTTTATATATTGTTTTCGAGAAAAGTTTGTAGATTGTAGAAATCAAGCTAATCGGTCGGTAGTTGTTCATGTCGTCCTTGTCACCTTTTTTATGTAGAAGTATGATTGTGCTTTGTTGCCATTGTCTAGGTATTTGTTGGGTTGTCAAAATCGCATTAAACATTTTCGTCATTACTGGAGTAAGAGCGTTTTTACCATATTTCAGCATTTCAGCTTCAATTCCGTCGCTACCGGCACTTTTTTCGCATTTCAAACTATCGATAGAGGAAGTGATGTCAGTTTCGTCGAACAGAAATATTTTGTCATTTTCATAGTTGGCAAGAGAAGTTCTAGGATCTGCGTCAGGAGCTATGTCACTTATTGATTTGAATAGTGATTCAAAGAAACTCGTAGCTGTTTCGTTTATATCTTTTCTTTTTGTTTTAGTTTTGGTTCTTTGCTTCAGTGAAACTATCCATTCCTTTTCGTTTGATATGTAGCTTTTAGTTCTTTTAATTGATTTTGTATTCCTTAGAATTTCTTTAATTTTTGTTTCGTTAAAGTTTTGAACATCATCCTTTGTTTTTATCTTGATAGCTTTTCTTATATTTTGCAATTGTTGTTTTTCGATTTATGTTGGATTTTCCGTTATTCTCAAAATTTCTCGTCGGTCGATGAGTTCTTTAGTCTCACGTGATAGCTTGTCAATTTTGTTAGTCCTTGGTTTCATCAATGAGTCTTTCGCCGTGGTCTTGATAATATACTCTACATATTATATGCATTTTGGAGATCATTGTTAAAGTTGTCTGCATTTATGATTTCGTCAATTTTCCTCTTTAAAGATTCGTTATAGGCTAGAATATTTTCAGAGGCGATTGAATTCGGAAAGACTAACTTTTGATGGTTTCTTCGTAAAGTATTGTGGTCGATTTTTATTTTCATTCTCAACATCCTGTGGTCACTATCAAATTTTAAATTATTTAATATAGATACATCTGTTAATGTGGTCAATTTATTTGTTAAGACGATGTCATATTCATTTTTATATTGTCCATCAGGTGATAACCATGTCCATTTGCATTTATCTTTTTTCTTAAAAAAGGAGTTTCCAAAAGCCAAGTTCATTTCGTACATCCACGCCACAAGTTTTTTCCCACGATTGTTTCTTCGTCCGTATCCAAACTTTCCAAATAACTGCTGTTCTCCATCTTCCATTGTCCCAAGTTTTGCGTTAAAATCGCCTATTACATACATTACTTCAGTTTTTGTTTCTTTGTAGGCATGTTCTAAATTTTCGTAAAAAGTATCAAGTTCTTCATCAGTTGCATTTTAACATTGAAAATGTTTATAGGGTCGTTTTGGATAAATTATGGTGTTACTAAAATGAATAAAGTGAAAAAATGTGTATATGAGATGAACGCTGGCGTATATGGGGGATAAGATCGAATTTTTGGTGGTGTTACTAAAATGAATAAATTGAACAAATGTAATATGAGATGAACGCTAGCGTATATGGGGGGTACGACAGAAAATTTGGTGGTGTTACCATTCATTTTGGAGTGAACAGATTTGTATAGAAGATGAATACAAGCGGTAAGGAGGGTACGATTGAATTTTTGGTTGGTGTTGCTTAAATGAAATGAGTTAAACTATACATATGTAGGTTAGGTACATATTACTATAATTATAAAATGCAAGAGCCAGTACATGCAGCAGTGCATAGCGCTTCTTAAACTAAATCTAAGCGTAGGAAATTTTTTGATAAATGTTTATGATAGGAAAATAATGTAGAGATGCAATATGACGGTTTTTTTTTTAATTCGAATTGTAAGGAATTTAAAATATGGTTTTTATGTGAAATGGTCGAACAAAAAAAAACAAATGAGAAGTGCCACAGTAATATTTTTTTGTTAATCGATGGTTAAGTTTAATATATTAATTTCGTACATACATATGTATATCTTGAAATTGCAAAAGAAATATAAAGTGAGATATATTAATGGTGAGTTAAAAATTCAAAAATAGATGGTTCACAAATGCTACACATCAGGGTTAAGGCTGATTGTAATAAATTTTTTAGTTTAAGAAAGATAATAAATAACAAATTGTTTTTGTTTCAGGAAATGTTGATAGTATTTTTTATATTTAATTAATTTTTTAAATATACCAATTTTTGTTGATCGATTTTTTGCAGTTATTATTTTTTATCTTTTTAACGGTTGTATTTAAAAATCTCAAATTCATACCGGAGATAGATTATATAGATTCACATATAATATGTAAAATTTGATTTTTTTAATCATACCTTAGCCGAGATAATAACATATATCTGTTCATTTACATATAACCTTATAACTCTTTATTCTATGCACCTACACAATTCGTTTTTGTTTTATTAGCAGCTTCAATAATTGACAATTATTTTGATATATCAAACGTAGCTGTACGTTTTATATAAGCTTCACAAATTGAAAATACAATTCAATTAAAAAGTGGTACTAAATCTTTAATCAATATTCCTATAATTCATCGTCGTCGTTTTGCAGTCTTTGTGCGGACAATCAAATCAGCCCATATAAACAGAACACAAAAATAAAGTGCCATAGTTCATTTAAGATTTCTTTCTATCTCTGGCTCTGTTTATTAGTTTATTATGAAAGACTATTCATTTCAGTATTCAGTGCCAGTGGTGCCAGATCGAGGGATTTATCCCTTTTTGTGGGATTTTCTCACATAAAATAAGCTAAAAGGGTTAAAGGGATTTTTCAAACTTCATAGTGCAAAAAAATGGGATTTTACTATTTGGTCACTTTTTGTTCTAAATTTGTTAGTTTCATTAAGAATAAAAAAATTTGTCAACCTACGATCAAATAAATTTTTTTCATGTTTAGAAAAAAATCATTCTAACTTATCTGAATGTGCTCATTTTCTTTTTTTACTACCCTAAACTGCTTCACAAACTGACATATCTGTAGTGAAAATCTCAACTCACCATACTGATGAGATGAAATTTCAAATTCTATAATAACAATTTGACACTACTCGATTTCGTGAATTTATGTGTGTGATTTGTATTAATTAAGGTAATTTGTTTTGATTGTTTTTAGAATTAAAAATTAAATTTATAAAATATTTGTTCCAGATTAATATCAGAACAAGGGCATAAGAAAAAAAAAGAATTTTTTCGATTTAACCGATGTTATAATCGAAAAAATTCTTTTCGGTTGGGAAAAGAAATGATAAATTCAATTTGTTTGTTGAGGTCCTGTTTTCAATCAAAAGCATTTCTCCCTAAACAATTCGAAAAATTTATATAATTAATTAGATGAATTCACGAGTATTTATTTACCTATTATTTTATTACAAATCAATGTGGAATATTTAAAAAATAAAAAATTATTTATTTTGAAAACATTGGAAGGCATGCAAAAGCTTTACTTCAGTCTTAAATCTCTTTGCTGTGTCATTTTTGTATGAAATATCGAGAATAATGAGACTTGAGACCGAGATAAAGTTTTTTGCAGTCATTTTCAAATAAATCGTATGTTGAATATTATGTTCCTTTTTTTAACGTTTTAAAAATGTATAAGAGTGTATTATATACAAACCTATCGTAATATTAATTTCTATTTATTTGTATACCTAGTTGAATAATCAATTTAATTTGTATTTGTTCGTAATAAAAAAGACTGAATTTAAAGAAATAAATGGTTTTTTGATTTTTATTTAGTGGGATAAATGTGGGTTTTTTTTAATTTTGGCGAGGGATAAAAGGGATTTGTTGGGTATTACCGTGGGATAACCTGCCTCCAAAGTCTGGCATCACTGTTCAGTGCAGTGTTCAGTTCAGTCTTCACTCTTCAGTTGCAAAGATGCCTTGAGGTGTGAAGGTTCGTATGTTACTTGCCGGTAAATAATTTGTTTTTAGTCGTACTATAGCATAGACTACGATGTGCGTGTAAGGTTAGTAGGATAGGATGCATGTGTGATGTTTAGTTTCAGGTAGGTTCGTTGAGATATTTGTTGGGGTTTTTTTGTTTTGTTTATTATTTTTGTTTTGTTTATTATTTTACTTTTGTGTTTTGTTTAGCTATGATTGGCTTGACTATCTTGACAGCAAACAATGATATTGGCTTCGAGGTAGTTTAATTTTATATATAATTTTATAGATAAAAATTGAAAGTTTTTAAAAATATTGAATTAATAGTTTTTTTAAGAGCTAAAAACAGCAAGCAATTCTACACACTAATTGTAAAAAAATTGTTTTTGCCTCAAATATCTTGAGAACAGACAATGATATTGGTATCGGGCTAATTTAAATCTACACACCAAGTAGTTTAAAATTGATAATTGATAGAATTTGTAAAAAATTCAACAAGTAGTTTTTTTTAGGTGAAATTTTTTTTTGTCTCAAATATTTTGAGAACAAATAATGATATTGGCTGTGGGGCAGCTTTATTCTTTAAATAAGTTTATAATAAATAATTGATACATTTTTTAAAAATATTCAATTCAACAGATAGTTTCTTTTAATCGAAAAACCACAAGAAACTTAGCAAAATTGTGAAAAATTTTTGTTCGTCTCAAATATCTTGAGAACAAACAATGATATTGGCCTTGGGGTAATTTTTTTCTATAAACAAGAACTTGTAAAAATATTCAATAACCAGTTTTTTTAAGCGAAAAAAACTATAAAAAACCTTACCAAAAAATGTTGAATTGTTTTAAGTCTCGAATATGTTCAAAAAACGGTTTTTTTTTTACCAAAAAAAAAAAAAAAATACAAAAACTACAAAAAACTGTTGAATACAAACAAAATAACATTGGGCCTCCCTCTAGCTTTCATGGCACCATCAAGCCTCCTTTTGAAAATGAAATAAAGGACCTTATTGCGAGAATCTCTTCAAAATAGACTGGTTAGATTAAGTCTAATTATTGTTATTGCTAATTTTTACTAGTAAATATTTTCCTATTTGATAGAAATTTCAAGTTCATCAAGAATCTTTGATCGACTTTGGTCTTCTTGATTTTTTTTTAATTATTTCAAGAAGACTCTTAATAAGCCCCAAAATTAAAAAAAAAAAAACTACAAAGAGAATAGCAAAAATAGAATTTTTCGGACACGTAACAAACACCAGCATTAAAAATTCATTTTTAGACATATATTTGAGGGAAAATCAAATATAAGTAAGCGTTGCCTACCACAAAAGTTACACGAGTTAAGAAAAATATATACAAGTATAGACCGAAATAAACAAGCATAGGGGTAGAAAACATTGAAGTTTTGTTTGGTGTTACCACAAAGCTAAATCAAAAAGAAAAAAGTGAGGTCCCTTACGGCGTATATGAAAAATATTAGATTAGATAACAAGCAGGAAAAAAATATAAGTGGGTCAATAAAATGACAAAAAGAAAACATTTCTTTTGTATTTTTGAAAATGAAACAAAATACAAAAACTACAGTGGGAATAAGGGAAATAAAATTTTGTGGAGAGGTAACAACTATCTTTAGAATATTTGTTTTTTGGAAAATCTAATTTTAGTTAGTGTTACAAAAAACGTGATTTTGGAAAAGGAAAAACGATTACAGGAGGAAATAGCAAAAAAAAAAATAGTGATACATATGCTAACATCATTTTGCACTTAGGGAAAAATCAAAATTTGGCTGAAGATAAAACGGAGGGAAAATGAAATGAAGGTTTGTATTAAGCAATTAAGAGTTCCGATGAAGAAATTGTTGTTGGATTAACGGCTTAAAAACTATTCTTCCTTAATAATTTCTGAAGCTGAAGAAAAAAAATTAATTTGGTGTAACTAAGTGCAAGTAAAGATGGAAGTGCGTGTGCAAGTTCTAATAAAGTTTGTTTAACAAATTCTTAATTTTGTTGGTTCAATATAATGCTTGGATTGGTCTTCATGAAACAGATGAATTATCTAAATTGTTATATATATGTAGGTATAAAATGGTAAAGATAAAATTCAAAGTATAGGAAAGATTATAATTATAAATAATAAAGACTAAGGATTTATCTAGCATAAGCAAGTCATTTTCAATGTCCCCATCGTTACTCAAGGAGTGAAATCTGTAAATTTTTTGTTGGTGCGTATACTTGGATTATAGTCATTTTTGTGTTTTGTATATCAAGACTTATTGAGCAAATTCTTTCGTTAAATAGTCTGATGTCCAAAATGTGTTTTTTCAAGTGTTGTTTAACTAGAAATCCTACTCCATATAGTCCTTTAGTTTGTCCAATATAACAGAATATACCGTTGTCAGATTCAATAATTTTTTGTCCAAACAATCTTGTTTCACATAATCCTATTATATCCCAGTTTATGTTAGAAATTGCAAGTTTCAATTCCTCTTGTCGTTCTTCTGTCATTAAAGTTCTTACGTTAAATGTGCATATATTGAGTGTATTGTTTCGGTGATTAGGGGGGTTTAAGCCTACTTTTCTCACGGTGGCTAGCTGGCTTGAGAAAAGAATAATTTTTATTTCCTTTTTTGTTTCGTTGTCATTATACTTTCGGGACTGATTAAGGTTCAATTGTTGCTATTCATTGATTTGTTGTGTCGTCTGTAATAGATTTTCGTTTGATCAATTCGGGTTCTTTGAGGTGTATCGTCTGTTTTTTGTGTTTCATATCGTTTTTGTTTTTTGATAATCTCTGACTCAGATCTTTGAGAGTCATTTAGTGGTAAAACATTTTTCAGGGTCCTTTTTTGAGTTTGAAGGAGCAGCAATATTTTTGACATTTTCTTGTTGTCTATCGAGTTCATGGTTTGATTCCTTTACTTTATTTGTTAATTTAACGTCTTCTTTTATTTGGTCATCTTTAATATAAATAATTGCGTCCTTGAAATATTTTAATTTTGATTTATTTTTCATTATTGTTTCTTTTTTAATTTGTGTTGTAAAACCAACTAACAATGGTCTCGTTCGTTCTCCCTTCTTTCCAATTCTTCTTACGAAGTCGATTTCGTTTATGTTTGTTTCAATTAGTTTAATTGGTCAGGTATAGATTTTTTTAATCAAATTTTAAAAATTTCAAGGTCATAGCGATTTTTGGCACCTCATTTATGGAAATTTGCAAAAATTTAATACCATCAGAAAGGCCTTGAGAACTTTATAAAAGGTCAGCTAGTTTGAGTAATTATGGTCAACTATAGATTCGTTTTTACGATTCTTTAAAGTATTTTTTTTCTAGGTCACGAATCGTTCATGACATTGAAAAAAAAACCAATTACTGAAACTAGCTGACCTTTTATAAACAACTTTAGGCCTTTCAGGTAGAATTAAATTTTTGTAAATTTCCCATAAATGGGTGCCAAAAATCGTATTGACCTTGAAATTTTTTCTAAAATTCATTAAATACTCATAAAAAAAATCTATGGCTGACCAATTACTGAAAATAGCTGACTTTTTACAACCGTAAGGAGGCCTTTCAAATTGCATACTTTTTTTTTAAAGACCCAAATGAGGTGCCAAAAGCTTTTTTTGTGACCTTGAAACGAACTTCAAAAATTCATAGAAAAAAAATCTATGGCTGACCAATTACAGAAAAAAAGTTGACCTTTTATCACCATCTAGAAATCTTTCGGATGGTTTTGGCAAATTTCCCTTAAATGAGGTGCCAAAAATCACGCGTGACCTTGAGCGACCCTGAGAAAGTTTAAGCCTTGATTAAAAGTTATCTAGGTTGACCTTTTCTGGACAATTACTGACCAATTAGATGGGATATTTTTTTTATAAAATTTCCCTCATATGAGGTGCCCAAGTTTCAGAGCCAAAATTTTCGTGTGATTAGAATAATCTTAAGTAGGTATTTATTTATTTACATATGAAAAAAAATCTAAAATTGTTAACCCATTTTTGAGATATCGAGTTTAAAACAAAAAAAAGAACTCAAACTTTTTTAAAAATTCAATTTTTTTTTGGAAAATTTTGATAATTAATCTGATTTTAAAATTTTATTTATGCAAAAATTGATCTAAATCCTTTCAGCCGATAATTAGAGAACTCAAAAAAAAGAAACGTTCTACGCGAGAGGTAGGTACTATTAATAGTTGCTTAGTGTAAATGTTTATAATTTTTGGTAGTTTCAAGAAAAAATAAAACGCATAGGTATAATTTGATGTTATGGCCAAGAATTTAGCTTTATTATAAGGATGAGGGTATGCTATTATGTTTTAAAAATGATTTCAGGTAAGTGGCCGCCGCAGCTGGCTCGAATAAATTCCAGCCAAGAGGCCCACTTTTTGATCACTTCTGGCAGATATCGGAGCCGTATATGTCAGCAATAACGCGTTGATGATTGTTTCGTTGGCTGTATGGCATGTAGCAAAGGTTATCAACATCAATATCCTCCAATTCAGGCCCGGAAAAGTCATTAATCACGGCTCTATAGCGTTCCCCATTGACTGTAACATTATGGCCGAATTCATTTTTTATAATTTTTCATCGCATGGTGCGAACCGAACCATTATTTTGGTAATAAATTATACATTAAGAAATGGTAATCCAAACTGAGCATAAATCAAGTGACAGCTGTCAAAAAG
The DNA here is from genome assembly GCA_963921185.1 of Dasysyrphus tricinctus. NCBI lineage: Eukaryota > Metazoa > Arthropoda > Insecta > Diptera > Syrphidae > Dasysyrphus > Dasysyrphus tricinctus. Next base: position 88,557,104 of record OY992530.1, read on the forward strand.
ACCATAACTCCGAAAAAAGAATTACCAGATTGAAAACCACAGGTAAAAAAAACACCCTTTATATGGAATCTATAGATTTTATATACAAAGGTAGCATACGGAAAAGGTTTTACAAAAATCGTGAGAGTACTTAGTTTGAAATAAAAAATAATTTTTCTTAAACATTCGTATGGTATACCGTTATTTTTTCATAAAAGTAAATTTTTTTATTAAAATAGTTTCCAAAATAAAAAAAAAATAATTATTTTCTAAAAATAAAAAAAAAATAGTTTGAAAACTTTGGTAAAAAAAACATTTATATTTTTTAGAATCTTCCTAGTGGGGCTGTGAGTGAGACCAACCTTTAATTTGACCTGACGGGTTGAGCTTTAGTATACTAATAGTCCATGTCCTAACTTTACTTTTAAGAAGTGTTTCCAAGGTGGCAACACTGTCAGAAGGGTTGCCACAATCCCGAAATGTTCTTATAAATCGAAAACCAAGAGTTGGACGATGATCCAAGAACTCTTCTGCGTCGACACCATCTTTACATTTTATTAATAAAAATATTTTTCTAACTTTTCTTAGCTTTTCAAATTTTGTTTCCAAAACGACTTTTCTCCACCCACTTCGTGCCAGGGCAGGGGTGGGAGAAACCCAATAATGTGGTCCTATGGTTTCAAGGGTGCTGAATCCAACGGGAGTTCTCGGATCATCGTCCGACCTGGTTTTCGATTTATAAGCAACATTTCGAGATTTTGGCAGCCCTTCTCTTGTCCTTCTGACAGTGTTACCACCTTGGCAACACTTCTTAAAAGTAAAGTAAGGGCAGGAACTATCATCGTTCTAAAACTCAACCCGTCAGGTCGAAATGAAAGGTATGCCCTCATATCGTGCACTAACGCCCCTACTATCCATCTAAAGGTAGCCTTTACTACGAGAAATGTTTTGAATTTTTTTAAGAAAAGTTGTGGAGTTGTTTTGGAGAAAAATAAGATTTTGTAAAATTCCTAAAATCAAAAAAAAAAAATTGTGGAGACAAATCACCAAAAACCACTATGCACCAAGTTTTAAGGAAATCGATGAAGTTATTTAGGCTGTAGCCGAACAGACACAGAGGAAAAAATCAAAAAAACCTTCTTCCCTATCATCGGAATGACAAGTCTGATCAAAATCTCGAGTTTAATTCCTTGTAAGAATGCGTAACTTGCCATGTTGCAATATAAGTAGTACCTTCATTATATATGAGGCCGTAAGTGCAATAGTGGCTTAACTTTAATTTTATTGACATTGGGTTTATTACGAAAATTGAAATAGAAAGTTTGTATTGTGATGTACCTTTTGTCTAAGGCTGAGGTAGCTCACCGGGTTCCGGGGTTCTTACTAAAGAAGTACAAAACTTTAGATTTAAGTCAATTCCCTTATTAAGTTATAGATCCAGAATTGTCTTAATATCTATTATAATGTATTTCGTTATTTAGGTAAATTATAGTACTGCTAGTCTTGCTGCGTTATGACGGCTGACTCCTTGTGTTGTTATTGCTGGTTATCCTCCTGGCTTTCGTCTTTTCACTGAAACTCGCGTTGTATGGAGATATACACATCCAGTGTGGCACGGGTCACGTGCTGGGTCTAGTGGAATGAGTGGGAGGAGTCGGTAAAATCACAGCAGCAGGCTGGCAAAATCTCGGTAAAAACCGGTAAGAATCTCAGTACAACAGGTAAAAATCTCGGTAAAACCGGTAAAAATCTCAGTACAACTGGTAAAAATCTCGGTACAACCGGTAAAAATCTCAGTAAAACTAAAACTGGTAAAAATCTCGGTAAAACCGGTAAAAATCTCAGTACAACTGGTTAAAATCTCGGTACAACCGGTAAAAATCTCAGTAAAACTAAAACTGGTAAAAATCTCGGTAAAACCCTGTAAAAATCTCAGTACAACTGGTAAAAATCTCGGTACAACCGGTAAAAATCACAGTACAACTGGTAAAAATCTCGGTACAACCGGTAAAAATCACAGTACAACTGGTAAAAATCTCGGTAAAAACCGGTAAATTCGGCACTTGGTCCTTTTCGTTTTCTAGACCCCTTACCACTGGTGGGGGGAAGTCTTGACTTGGACTAGACGCGTTGTGTTATCGTTGACGGTGGTTTCGACACTGATTATGCCGATTGTATGGCGGTTTCTTATAGCACTTTCCAGCTGAACCATTCGTGAGTTGTAAGGCTGCGAAGAGTAATTTTCTTAGAAGTTGTCCCTCATATTACCACGTCATCACTTGTTAGTGAATATTATTCTTGTTATTTTTAGACCAAGCAATGTGAAGTACGGGGAACGGGATTTGTTCTATTTACACATCGTATCGCTTATCATTGCCATTGGTGAACGGCAGGAGGTTGGTTGGCTGATAGCATCTTGATAATCCACCATTCAGGTCCTAGACCATCATTGTTATTAGCAACGTGCAGGAGGCAAGAGGATGATCGCTTCTCGTGCTGAAACTCACCATCGATGTTTTTGATCGTTGCATATTTGCTGCTTTCAGTGGAGTTCTTCCTTCTTCGTACCTATTTTCTTATGTATTTTCACCACACCTACTTCTTGTTGTTGTTGTCCTCCGGTGGGTGTGGGGAATTTCTAATTTGCTGCTGATAATCACAATTAGCGTTCCAAGTGTTAAAACTTATAACAATTTCTCTCTTCTTTCATTGAAAAGTGATAGCTTTTGGTAGTCAGTTGTTGGTTGCAGCTTACGGTTTGTACATGGTATGGGTGCATGCGGTAAGTATTTTCTACTTTTCAGGTGCGTAGTCCGGTGGGGGCATCAATGTAGGAAATATATGGGGCAGGTATTTAGGTTTCGTTATGGGAGTTCGGGGTATAGGGAATGGTTGTAAGGATTGGGTCAGGTGCGTAGGTAGGGGGGAGGTGGAATTGTAATGCTTCATTACAGTATTAAAAAATATTTCTGCATTTAAAATTTTTTGAATTGAAGGGTTCAGCTAGGATATTAGCTGCCTGGAGCAAAACAATAATTTACCACCCCTTCGGTCAAACCATCATCGTGTCTTGTAACCCCCGTTGGGGCATAGGGCATCAACAAAACGTCTCCATCCTTCATGGTCAGCAGCAAGCTATTTTAACTGTAGCCACGTTTTCCTCTGGATTCTGCTTCTTCCAAGACAGTTGATTTCCATGTTGTTCTTGGTCTTCCAACCAACCTTGCATTCCATTCAAAGGACTGTTTTGCAATTTCATCGTTTGGTTTCCTAAATGTGTGACCAATCCATTGCCATTTACGCTTTCTTATGTCGACGTCCAGCCGCCCTTGACTTCTCCTGCGCTGCGCGACTATTCTTCATTAGATATAATTTGTGGCTAGCGAATCTTTAGGATATGGATTAGACCAGCGATCGGCAAAAGCCTGTAATTTACTAGCACAGATTTGACATTAGATTCGAAGAATCTCAACTAAGTGCGTAAGGAGATTTTACTCGATTTTCAAATTGGGGACACAGTACTGAAGGCAGCATGAGCTTTATCAATTCTACTTTTAACGTCTAAATCCGTAGAAAAGTGTGTAACTCCCAAAAAGCAGACATAAGAACGAACAAAACAACAACAGGCTTGTCGCAGCACATAGAAGATACCAAACACACAGCTGATTTTATTAACGTCTAAATATTAGACAAGGAAAAGAGGGAAAATACGAGGTATACGATACAAAGTTTAAGAATACAAGAAAGACTGACGAAGGCAATGAATACGAAAGAAGACAAAGACAACATTAAGGCAAACTACAGTGTGGCAATAAAGAAACTTCTGTGATATTAGCATTTAAGTTCTTGTCTGTTTTTTTTTGTAATGGTTAACGTACATATTTATTTATTTAATTATTTTTGTTCGTTGTTTATATTAATGTTCAACGTATATATCATATTTAAACTTAAATTGTTACCATCGATGTAAAAAGTAAGCCAAAACTGTTCAAAAAAGAAAAAATAATTGTGTAATGTAATTTTTTTTACAGCTAATAAAGAAACCCATTGAAAAAGGTTGGAAAAAACCAACGAAACGTCGGGAAGGAATGAAATAGTTTTATTTGCATTCGGAAAATACTGATCTGTAAGCCTGTCTAATAAAAATTTATTTACTATTATTTAAATACCAGATCACCAATTTCAACAAAAAATTAGAAAATGGTTTATCTCCATATTTTATGAGAAAACCGTGTATCTCCTCACTATCCAGTAGTAAAAGTGTGAGTGACATCGTGCTCTTGACTTCATAGCTATGAGGTTTTAATGCTCTCCTGTTAAATTTGCTAATAGGGAGTTACAAATTTTTCTGGTTTAAGCGACGATTTGCAGAAATAATACTGCCAAGGTAAACTGTTCGACTTCTTCAATACTGTCGTCTCCTGAAGAATAATACTCTGATATGTAGGGCAGGCTATGCGCAGGACTCTACCTTCACTTGGAGTGTAAGGCACATCCCGTTCAGTCCACTCATATTATTTTCCAGGTGACATTATATCATCGGCAAAGTCTAACGACTGAGCCTTCCAAACGGTCTCCTTTGAATGGTCTGTCTTTCCAGAAAGAGAATTTACGGTAAAACATCCCAGAGTAGGAGTTTGATAGCTGCCCATTGTAAAACGAAATGGGGAATTCCTCTACCAAAGAATGATCTCCATATACATTCTCGACTAAGTTGATCAAAGTCCTTCTCAAAATCCATGAACATGAACTAAAGTGGTAATTGAAATTCCATAGACAACTTCAAAGATGATACGCGTATAGTCAACACACGATCGACCACTGCGGAAGCTGGCTTGAGTGTAGACCCGATGCTATCCTTTGTCTGCTAGAGAATGATGGTTGCCATTAGCTATGTGAAAACGGACAAAACGGTTATACTACGCCAATCGTTCCAATTCTTAAGGTCACCTTTCTTTGGCAACTTAACAATCAAACCATCTTTCCAGTCCTTTGGATAGCTTTCGTTTTCCCAAACAATTTGTATCAATGGACGTAGAATATTAGCCAATGTTTCGGGATCGGCTTTCACATACTCAGCTGGTATTCCATCATTAAGTCCAGCTGCTTTGTTATTTTTGTGGGGGTTTATTAAAGTTTGGATTTTCGATATAGAAGGAGGCTCGCTGTCAATACTTCTATAGAACCTGTTCATCTCGTTTAGTTGGGGCACTTCAGCACTCTGCTCAGCGGAATCCACATTTAGCAGGGCATAAAAGTGATCCTTTCATCTGCGTAGCTGCTCCTCAACTGTTATCAAGAGTTTGCCATCCACGTGCATTACAGGATGATTAGTTTTGCTTTTTCCCCAACAAAATCTTTGGATATTTGGTACAATTCCTAGATATATATATCTTCTTCTTGCAGTGTTTTCCACATTATCTGATGCGAGACCGTTAAGCCTTGCCCTTCTATCTCACGTCTCACACAGCAATTTTATGTGCTATCCGATACTCATGCCGGCCACCTTTCGTTGGACGTTGGCCTTGGCATATATTTGCACCTTCAATTATCGATTTTATCCCACGTGTCCTGGGCTATCCAAGAATCTCTAACTCTAGTCCACCTGGGCACAATTTCAGATCCAGCCAATAATACTTTTAATTTCACCCCACATCTCATCAATTGTTGTTTGATTACAATTTACTGACAGAGCACGGAGCTCTGCCGTTAGGGGTGGTCACGCAGTAACAACATATGTTGGGGTCATTTTAAGCATTTGGGCATTGAGAGGTCTTCCATGAAGACTATGATATCGGTTGTTGGAATACTCGTGTAAAGGTGAGTGTAGAACGCGGTTTTGTCTTCCTCGGTCGCTAAAGGAATAGCTGTCAAATGTGTCGGACTTGCTATTGCGAGAAGTTAAAGTTAAACCATCTTAGCCATAATTTAATTGTTGCTGTCTGCAAGCTTTAAGCATCGTTTTTTATGTACTTTCGTGCAATTTATGGAGTCTTTGTTGTATAAGTCTTCATAGAGCAATCATGGTTTATTCAAGTTACATATTAAAAACACCTCGAAAGCATTTCCGTTTTTCAACTATTCTTCATCCACACTATACAATATGTCATATTGAAATTCCAGGCATCTGTGGTTAAAGTAATTTTTTAATCGTAAACAAACTAATAACACTGTCCGCAATGCGATCGTATATAACAAATTTGAAATCACTAGATATTGAAACCAATCGCAACAAAGTAGACACAAGAGGTTCATAACGATTCTAGGAGTGTAATTGAAACTTTGTCTAACTTAAACCAACGCTAATCGAATCATTGTGTGATGGTTATTGGTTTGTCGGCTTGGCGACACATAACCACAATGACCTTGTTTGAGATTTCAATTCATATTTTTTTCTAAATTGAACATGACCTCTGATTTCACTCACATTTTATTGTTTGAGATGTTCTTCGCACTTCACATTTATAGAGTCACATATCATCAGAACAATCATCAGAACATTCTGTCTGTCGTGTCTGGTCTATGGCTGTGAATGTCTATCAATTTGAAATTTGTCTCATCGCATCGCATCTCGAATGTATGCCCATGAAGGTCAAGTGTGAGAACATGATGGTCGCATGCCGGCTCATCTAGTGCAATCGATTCCGGTATCTCAGCAGAAATATCAGTTCAATTTAAAGCGAGTGATAAAATTAATTTTATTGTTATATAATATCTTATATCACAACCTTCAATTCGATAGTGGGTGCAAGAGGGAAGCCAGTTAATTTATTTATGTTCTTTCAGAATATATCGCATCAATGTAAGATTAACTTATGTCATAATGGGCAAAGTTTTCAAATTACAACACCGAAAACAGGAACTCCTGGTTTGTATTTATTTTAAAGGTAACGTGTTTGCTTAAGTAAGTATGATCTTTTTTTTTCAAAAACAGAACAAGTTTCAAGCCCCAAAAAGGAATTTATTTATGATCGTTTAATTATCGAAATAGCTGTTCTTACTGAAATAATAATATTTTTTTTATTTATCATTTAATAACTTGAGTTATTTTTAGCTGCAAATTTCAATGCAATGTCAATTAAAAAAAGATTAAGTATATTTTAAAGTTTCTTAATTAAAATCACTTGAATTTAGGAACTAGTTTTTAAGTCAAAGTTTAAGTCAAACTGAAGTCGGCTAACTAAACTAAGAGATTAACTCCGAATTTCAAGTGGTCTTGTCTTGAAAAACTACAGCTGACCTATTTCTTTCGTTTTCATTTCTCTTTATTTCTGCTCTTGCTCTGCTTGAAAAATATCTCCATACGTTCTCATCTTCTCATTCTCAAGCCATGAATTCTCTTTTGTTCCAATTTTTTTTTAACTCAAGATCAAGTTTTATTTTTTTAACTTTTAATAAATTATGAAGAAAATTTGAAAAAAAAAAATATTTTTTCTCTTTAAGTGGAGTGACCGAATATATCTCTTTTTCTTCTCCAGCTGGCTTAGTCTCTTGCTAGCTGTCTCCAGTTTCGCATGCAAAGTTGTTTGAGATCCTCTTCCAATACTACGCCGCGCGCCGTCGCACGGAACATTGATGTCCATTCGCTCTAGGTGACCCAGCCATTTCAGTCATAAGCTGTTTACTTTGTGGGTAGTTCGGTGTCGCTGTAAGACCGTTACAGTTCGTTGATGTACCTTCCGCTCCATCTACGCAGACGGAATAAAATCACCCGTAGAATTTTTCTCTCAAAACAGCTTAGAGCGTTCCCATCCACTGTGAGTAGTTTCCATATCTCTACACCATATAACAGGACTGGGATGATAAGTGTCTTATACAGGGACACTTTAACTATCCCATAGACAGGACTTTGCTCCTTTATTGCCATCTAAGCCCGGGGATGCAGTTATTGGCAAGAGTTATTCTTTGTTTGATCTGAGCGGTGAAATTATTCATTGAGTAGATAACGGAGCCTTTTTGACATGAAAGGTATTGGTGTTGGTGATGAGGTTTTTCCCGATTAGGCAGCGTGCATTCTCCATCGTCATCCTGCATAGATAAACGGACGAGATTTGGAGGGATGTTAAAACTAGACATTGTTTATTCAGCTCGTCTCCAAAAACACTGTCTGAAATCGATGAAAAGGTGGTGAGTATCGATTTGAAATTCCAGGTTTTCTTTTCAAGATCTGCCGTAGTTTAAATATTTGGTCGATGGTGGACTTTCCTGGCCTAAGGCCACACTAATATGGGCCTATCAGGTTGTTGACGTATGGCTTCTGCAGCTCACAAAGTTCGGCAGAGAAGATCTTGTGGGCAATATTAAAAAGACTGGGATGCCTCTGTAATTGGTGCAGTCCAGAGGATCGCCTTTCTTGAGGATCGGGTAAACAATGCTGAAGTTCAATCCATCGGGCATGCTTTCCTCCGACATTATTTTGCAGATGAGCTGATGCGTACTCCTAACCAATTAATTGCTAGCCGCTTTGAATAGCTCAGCCGTAAGGCCATCAGCTCCAGCAGTTTTAATGGACTTAAGTTTAGATATAGCTATTTTCTCTTCGTCGAGATCGGGTGAACGAAATTGTTGGCCTAAGTCATCAAGGTTGAATGGTGCAATTGCCATCGCCGTTATAGAATATGCAAAAAAGATTTTTCCATATCCTCAGCAGCGTCTGCAATTCTACCACGATGTTCCCTTAATCATCCTTGCAGGCTTCCGTTCAGACATTGTAACCCTAGGAGGTTTATTTACTTTTTGGTAAAGCATCCTTACTTCATTCCTGCAATGGCATCCCTCTATTTCCTAGATCGTGTGGTTTCCATGCTCTTTCTTTTTCTTTCTAAGAAGCCGCTGTTCCTCTCTCCACTTCTGCTCGTAGAGCTTGTAAGCAGCTGTGGTGCATGTACTTGCCGGTATTCTTCATCGAAACGGGGGTCTCGTTTGGTGGTCGTGCGATGGCCAGCACGTCAGAGACAGCATCTCTGATGGCTTCCTTGCAATTCTTTCACTGGTTCTCGATGCTTGAAGTTGGCGGCATATAGGACTATTTAAGAGGATGCGAGAGACTCGATCTGAAAAGGACTTTGCGATTTCTTACGACTGTAGCCATCCAACGTTGAACTTCCTGACAGTATTTTCCTTTAAATTTTGGTCTGGGTTTCCGTTGCATTATCTTGGCTATAACGAGATAGTGGTCTGTGGACTCCTAGAACGTTCGGATATCCTTGATATTAGGGAGTGCCTTATGTCGATCGCAATGTGGTCAATCTGGTTGGTGGTTGATTGACCAGGAATTCACCATATTCCCTTGTGTATAATGAGATGCGGGAACTGCGTAATATAGCTACCGTAACATTTTGCCGCGCAGCAAAATCCATTAACCGGAGTCTGTTAGCGGAAGTGATGTCGTGCAGGCTATATCTTGCGATTGTGCCACCAAAGCCGTCTTCTCTTCCTCGCTCGTTCACATAGGTGAAACTCAAGACTTCTTGCCTTAAGTTTTCCTCTTAAGACGAGTCCATACCCAAAAAGACGATGCATTTTTCGTCGGTAATAGTCACCATTATAGATTTCACAGTCGTTCATTTCTCTTTTGCCCGGCCCATCCCATCGTACTTCTTGGATGGTGGTGGTGCTTGCTTTGTAGCAGTCTAGGGCTTCCACCAAATGTTCAGCCGCACGTGGTCTATAGAGAGACAGGACATTCCAAGAGCTGATCCGAAGTTTGTTGTACTTATTTCTTTTGCTTGGTTCGACAGCAGTGTAAATCCGTCCGTATCCGAGGCTTGTTGATGCCTCGGAACTAAATAGCATTACGTGGCCGGGAAGTCAGCCCGACGCACGGCACGACCCCCAAACCTGGTGGACCAGAGCTAGTGTTCCTTAAACATCGATAGTCTATCGATAGTTATCGATAGTAAATGACTATCGAAAACATCGATGGTTTTTATAACTATCGCATGTGTCATAATTGCTCAGTTTATATCAGAACGCTCACATGAGCAGACGAATCCAATTTTTTTTTACCAAGTATTTGATAGCAAAACTGGGGAAATTCTCTGAGCCCTCAGAAATTTAAACTGAAAAAATATAATAAAAGTTCTTAATTTCCCCCTTTATTTTTTACTTAACATTTCCATTCGCTTAGGCTTAATGAAAAACGGTGAACACTGAATGTCTATGAAATAAGGGAATAAGTTTGGGTAATCCCTAAATAACAATTTTCGTACTAGGTGGTAATTGATAATGTTAGTGCCCTTGTCTTAACTGCGAAGAGGATTAAGCGAACTGTTTTTTCTAAAGCAAAACTATGCTATCTTTGAGAAAAAATAATTTTTTTAAATATTTCTGTCTCCTAGTAAGCATTGTCTAGTCATAGATTTTGCTACTAAAATGTCTTTTCGCGTACCTTCCAAAATTACGAATTTCTACGAATTGAGCCCATAGTTCTGTCAAAGCTCATATAAGAAAAATAAAGTTTGGAGTTTTGGGAAGTACACGAACAGACATACAAATTGTCGAACAAATGTTGCTTTTATTTTTAGTATGAAAACTATCGATAGACTATCGATACTATCGGGTGTTTTTTTAAAATAATCGTGAACTATCGCAAGTGCCGACTTGCGATGTTTAAAGAACACTAGACCAGACCCTAAGGTGCCAGTTATAGCTATAATTGAAACTCATCATTGGAAATTTTAATGATTGATTTTGAGACACTTAGAAATTGAAATTGTTTATTATTTTGATGGGAAAATAAACCTTAAGACTTAATTAATAGCCAAGCAAATAGTTCAGACTTTTCTTATTTCAATGACTGAACTATACCTTACCAATGATCATTAAAAGGTTAAAAGTCGATTTTTGTGGAAGCTTGGGCCGATTTGAAATTTTTTTTTGTTGACTAGAAATATTAATTAAGTTTTGAGCTTTAATCGTTCGTCAAAATAATAAATGATTTTGCTTTCTAAGCATCTCAAAATCAATCATTAAAGTTTTCAATGATAGCTTTAACTGGCACCTAAATATGACTCGAAGGTATAGATCCTTTTTTCATCATCGTGTCCTGTAGCCCCGGCTGTGGCATAGAGCGTCAACAGAACTCCATCCTTCACGGTCTGCTGCAAGATATTTTTACAGACAAAAGAGTGAAACCACGCCAATTGTTGCAATTCTTAAGTTCACCTTTCTTTGGCAGCTTAATAATTACACCATCCTTCCAGCCCTTGGAATAGCTTTCATTATCCCAAATAATTTGTATCAACGTATATAAAATACTAGCCGCTGCTACGAGATCGGCTTTCAGGAATTTAGCTGGTATTCCATCAAGTCCAGCTGCCTTGTTGTTTTTGAGGAGATTTATCGAAGATTGAATTTCCAGTACTGTAGGGGGTTCGATGTCAATACCCCTATAGGACTTGCGCATCTCGTTTAGTTGGGGCACTTCAGAACTCTGCTCAACTGAATCCTCATTTAGCAGGGCACACAAATGGTCCTTCCATCTACGAAGCTGATCCTCAATTGATACCAAAAGTCTGCCATCCACATTCATTACAGAATGATTGGTGTTGCTTTTTATCCCAATAATATTTTTGGCTATTTGGTACAATTCCCGGATATCTCCTCTTCTGGTAGCGATTTCTGCATTATCTTCGAGTCCATCCCACCTCACCCTCTTGTCACGTCTCACACAGCGATACACCATCTTAAATGCAATGCGATATTCGCTTCGCAATTCAGTCTTTCGTTGAACATCTGCTTCGGCATTTATTTGCATTTTCAACGATTTGCGAAGTTCGATCTTATCCCAGGTGTCTTGGGATATCCTAGAATCTCTAACTCTCGTCTGCTTGGGTTAAGTTTCGGATCCAGCCTCTATAAAAAGACTTTTTATTTCACCCCACATCTCATCAATATGTTGAATGTTGGATTCCGTTTAATGACGAGGCACGAGGCTCTGTCGTGAAGGGTGGTGACATAGTTTTGACATTATGTTGGGGCCATTTAAAGCATTCGTAATTAATTTTGAGCTCCTTGCTGCATCCTACACTGGTTTTTGTACGGCAGCGGTTCGTAGTTTAAGACTCATCAGAACCAAACGGTGGTCGCTTCCCACATCAGCATTTCTTATACTCCGGACATCACACATAGACTTCCTCCATCGCTGCTGAATCATGATATTATCAATTTGGTTTTTGGTTTGAACATCCGGATGCACCCAGGCAATTTTGTTACATGTCTTATGCTTATCTGCCCTTAGAGGCTGTTAACCATCCCGAGTACAAATTTGTGCCCTGACCAGCAGTGCTGGCTTGTCTACTTATCCCACTACGTTAGCGTTACCCACTCTCTATCATTTGAAGTAGTGCATGGGGATTCTCCTTTCATTGAGCCTAGGGCCGTAGTGGCGTCCTAGCACTCTCCAGTACTTTTAGAGAGCATCTTTTTTTACGATTTTTTAAAGCTTTTTTTTCAAGGTCGCGAACGACTAATGGACCTCACTTGGGTAATTTAACAAAAATATATGGTATTTGATAGGTTACTATAATATCATCATAAAAAGTCAGTTAGTTTCAGTAATTGGTCAGCCAAAGATTTGTTTATTAATTTGTATCCTTATTCCAAAAATCTTTCGTGACCTTGGAAAAAACTTTAAAAACATGTAGATTTAGGGCATTTCAGGTGGTATTAATATTTTTGCAAATTTCCCATAAACGAGGTGCCAAACATCGCCCGTGACCTTGAGATACTTTAAGCCTTGCTTAGAAGCTATCTAGGGCTGAACAATTTCTAGGACAAGTCAACCAATCTTCTGACCAATTACTAACCCATTAGATTGAATTTTCTTTTTTCAAATTTCCCATATATGAGGTGCCAAAGGTCCAGAGCTGGCAGCCGATGTTTACCACTGGGAGGTGAGAGTAGGAGTTGATAGACCGAGGTTGGTTTAAAACTGTGGTCTGTTGACGCTTGTGTCCTTTTGAATGCAAATGTCTACACTTTTCGAACATAATTGATTTACTTGTGTGGGAATAACATATTTAAGATTTTTCGGTTCCCACATTCTTGCATAATTTATCAAAATAAAAACAAAGCCTAAAACCGAACAAAAAAACAAGATTCCTTAAATACAAATACAAAAAAAGCGGAAATTATGTATCTACCTACCTACCTACGCCCACATAATTTTTCAAATATAAAAAGAAGTTGGTAATTTTCATATATATTTTTTTTATTTTTCTTTTTCAAGTTTTTACTAAAAAACGCATTTAATATAATAAATAGCCGCGCATATAAATAATTTCGTTACCCAGAACCAAAGATATAAAACGCAAACATTTATCTACAATTATTATTTTTTCGTGATTTAATCGCGTTTCCATCATTTCTTCTATTTCATCAAAACAAAACAATAATAAAATAAAAACGGATCCGATACACCTAATCTTGTTGCATGCCAATTCATTCAAAAAGTGAATCGATTTAATTTCGATCGAAAAGCGACTCCATTCAGAGGACCTATATTTAAGAGATTAAAAATTTGCAAAACATTTTCATAATAGTAATGCGGATTGGTCATTTCATTTATAATGATGGGTTTGAGCATGAAGACCGCGACGAAGGGCTTGTGTCCGTCTGTCTGATGGTTGTTTGCAGATGGTAGCGGCAAGAAGTCAGTTCCTTTTTTTTTGTGCTTTCATAACCATCATGATTCTCATACCAAGCAAGCTCGGATTAAATTTAAGCGCGGGAGCAACCCTTTTGCAAAGGAGTTCAAGGTTGATGTTTTGACATGAAATGGTAGACTTTTGCCGATAACCAAACTGCCGGAAATATCTTAAATGCTTCGTATGAAGAAAAAAACGAAATTCCTAAATATATGGGGGAGTATGAATCCGGAATATAAAAGTTAGCTGCGGCAGATGTAATTTATTTTTCTCAATAGAAATCACCGTCAAAAAGTGAAAACTATAATGACGCGTGCTAGAAAACAGATGTATAGATCAATCGATATTCTTACGCAAGGTTGCGATATCAACAAAGCATATCGCGTATAGTAATCGATCGACAAAAAAAAAAGGAAATTTAAGGTGAGGGCGTGTCAGATATAGTCGTGGAAGGGTTGGCATTGATGTTTTACTTTCTAGAAAGGATAATATTTCTTTTTCTTCAAAAATGTGTGCTGTCATCAACATCACCTTTCACACGACTTGGGTACACAATTCAGCGCACGCCAGGAGAAAATAAAATATTAACCTTAATTAATATATCGATCAGTATACGGTATACTCATACCTACCCTTTTCACTGAATTGTAGAATGGGAATCAATTTTTGTGTGTAAGTATCTATAGAGGGTACGTTATTATGAAAGAATCTGGGCTTTCTATCTGAAGGAATTATTTAAAGAATTACATAATTCAAAAATGTTTGAGTATCTATTTTTTGTCTGCTTTTTAACATATTCGAATTTACACGCACTCAAGGTGTTTTTAAAATGCGATGTTAAACATTCCTTTTTGGCTCCTTATTGACCAAAAAGGCAGAATTTACTCTTGGTGAGTTTCAAAACTTGTTTTTAAACAAAATAAGCTCAACCCGTCCTTATTTAATGGGGTCCATTTGGACGCCAGAACATTTTTGAATACTCATAACTTTTATGTTTTTCATTTTTTTGCCTTGGATAGGTGATCGTGAATGAAATTTAATTTTTTATTTATTTTCTTATGTTCTTATGGTTTCCTCCTGAAAATTTACAGAATTTTCTGCGGTTTTATCGGAAATACATAGTCCATTAATTTGACAAGTGTCCGTTTGGACCGTCCACTATTGAAGTTTTAACAAAAAATATATTTTTCCTACGTATTTTGTTTCAATAAGAAAAGATGCATATCGACATACAAGTTCGAAGTGCTTGGTAACATAAACGCCTTCAGAGAAGCATTTGCCCCGCCCCCAAGCTCTTGAAAATACAAAACTACCAACATATTTAAATTTTTTACACTGAACTTTTGAAAAATATGTACATGTCAAAGTCCATGAATTAACATCACCCTGCCCCCTGGAAGATTTGCCAGTCCCTAAATTAAAGCCTTTGGGCAACTATTACAGCCTGTTTAGGAAGATATTTCATATGCATAAGTGTGCCGAACTAAACAATATTTAGGAAAACAGTTCCATCAATTCAACACCCTTTTGGCTGAATAAGCTTTAAAACTCACATGCTGGCTTCCGCAGTGGTCGATCGTGTGTCGACCATATCAACACCCTGCGTATCGTCCTCGAACAGTCGATGGAATTTCAATCACCGCTTTACCTCATGTTCGTGGATTTTGAGAAGGCCTTTGATCGAGTTAACCGGGAATGTATATGGAGATCGTTGCTTGGTAGAGGAACTCCGCCAAAAATTGTTGCCATTATAAAAGAGTCCTATACAACAACGCAAGGTGTTTTGTTTTACACAATGGGCAGCTATCCAACTCCTTCGTAGTGCAACAGGGTATGAGACAAGGGGATGTTCTATCGCCAATTCTCTTCCTGCTGGCGATGGATGACGTATTGACGGCCAGTGTTGGTACAAGTGAGCGACAGGGCAATGGAGACCGTTCGAAAGGCTCAGTCATTTAGACTATGCCGATGACATATGTCTACTGGAAAATAACATCAGTGGGCTGAACGGGATGTGCCAAACATTGCAAGTGAAGGGAGAGTCGAGTGGTCTAAGAATAAATAGCAAAAAGTCAAAAATAATGCTCACAGGCCGCTCCACACAGCAGCGTATTATTCTACAGGAGACACCAGTTGAAGAAGTGGAACAGTTCAACTACCTTGGCAGTATTGTTTCTGCAAACGGTGGTACGGATCTGGAAGTTAAGAGTAGTAGAATAAATAAAGCCCGTGCTGCCTTCGGTACTATGTCCCCAATTTGGAAATCCAGTCAAATCGCCTTACGCACTAAGTTGAGATTCTTCGAATCCAATGTGAAATCCGTGCTGTTATATGCTTGTGAAACCTGAAAAGTCACGTCTACCATTTCGAGGAAATTGCAGGCTTTTGTGAATCGCTGTCTTCGCCACATCCTAAAGATTCGCTGGCCACAAATAATATCAAATGAGGAATTGTGGCGCAGGCCAAGTCAAGAGCGGCTGGACGTCGACATAAGAAAGCGTAAATGGCGTTGGATTGGTCACACACTGAGGAAACCAAACGATGAAATTGCAAAGCAGTCCTTTAAATGGAATCCGCAGGGCGCACGGCGGGTTGAAATACCAAGAACAACATGGAAATCAACTGTCTCAGCGGAAGCAGAATCCCAGAGAAGGACGTGGTCACAGCTAAAGTACCTTGCAGCAGACCGTGAAGGATGGAGACGTTTTGTTGACGCCCTATGCCCCAGCCGGAGTTACAGGACACGATGATGATGAAGCTGACAGCAATAGTAGGGGAGCCCACGATCCTAAATGTGGATTTACTCAAGCGTCGTTGGGGTCTAATGGATTTTGAAGATTTAATGATAGAGAGAAAAAAATGTTAATAAAGTATATCGTTTGATCGGTGGGGGGAGCATCTACAGGTGTTCAAAAATGTTGAAAAAAAACAGTCACGTGGACATATTCGAGCGCGTCAGATATTGATAGTGTATATGGCCTGGGTCTTTCTAATAACGGTGGTATGTTAATCTGCCGGTTTGCGTGGTGGGGGTGGCTGTATGAGAGTGCAGAAAATGGAAAACAAATGGATTTACTCGAGCGCGTCAGATTTTAATAGGGGATGTTAAGTGACCCTCAAGGATGCTCACATTCAAAAGACTGACGATTCGGATGTGACGCAAGCTTGCGGCAGCTTCTTGAAAATGCAAAAAAAAATCGCCATTTTGCAATTCTCAAGCGCGTCAGATTTTGATATATGTGGTTCAACTTGATGTCCTACATGTGCTGAACCTTAATCTGACGATTATCTGGAGGGGTTTTCTTAATCTGACGATTTGAAAAGAAGAAACATTTTTATTCAGGATTTTTTCAATCACTGGGGAGAGTTTAATAACTTGGGCGCCAGAAATTGAAAACGGTTTTTTTTAGAAGGGTCAAATATGTACAAGCATTTCTTACTATGGGAGGGGGGATCTATGTCGCCCCGTTTAGGAGATAGAGGTAATTTTCGAGAAAAACGACTTAAATGGAAAAAAATATTAAAAATCGGCGACAATACTTAAAATTCAAAACAATAACGGCCAGAAATCTGTTCTTTTATCTTACATTTAAATTAAATTATTTATGTCAATAGTTTTCAAAATATTCGCATACAAACTCTAAATTTTGATAAAAAAAACGCAAACAAAAATGTTGGGATCAATTTTTCTAAAAAATTGTGAAGTGAAAACTAAATTTTCTTTTTGTGGTCAATGCTCATATTAATTTAAAATCGAACACAAGAAACCGGAAGGTTCTGTGTCTTCTTGTTTTTGAAAAAATTGCAAGTTACTGATCCTACATTTTTGAGATATTTCTAATTTGCTTGCACTGCCAGCATTACGGCTGCGTTTTAAAAGTAAGATTATGTATGCAACCGCCCTGCTTGGGCTCACTATAGGATTTGGGGTGTGTGCGAGGTTCGGTATTTGCCAAATTTCGTACTTTTATAACTTTGAATGTATTCTCTGTTTCCAATGTCAATAGCTACTAATGGGAACAGCTACATAATGATATAATATAATAATCTCATAAAAAAGAGCATCAGTTATTTACAATTTTCTTTAAAACTAGAAGACATAAAAGCTTCCGGTTTTTTGTGTTCGATTCAAAATAAATACGAGCATTGACCACGAAAAGAAAATTTTGTTTTTTATTCCACAATTTTGAGAAAAATTGATCCAAACATTTTTTTTTTGCGTTTTTTTATAAAAACTTTGAGTTTAAATGCAAATATTTTGAAAACTATTAACACAAATAATATAATTGAAATGTAGGATTAAAGAACAGATTTCTGGCTTTTAAAAATGTTATTTTCCTGCATTTTAAGTATTGTCGTTGATTTTTAATATTTATTTTTCCACTTAAGTCGTTTTTTTTTGAAAATCACATCTACCTCCAAACCGGGACGAGAAAAATGGCAGATTATACTTTTCCCTTTATCCTAGAATTATTTGCTTCACAATAAAAAAAATTCAACAGCGCTCGAGAATGTCCAGGTGACAATTTTTTTTTGCAAGTTTGTAACCCTCCCACTAACTTAGGTCACACTCAAATTGTCAGATTATTGAAATACACACTTTTCAGCATGTAATTAACCTACCCTATCTTAATCTGACGCACTCGAGTATTTCGAGCTATCGATTTTTTTTTAACTAATCTGACAACCTGCCCTAGGCGCCCGGCCCTACATAGAGGACTGATATATGGTGGAGGTACTCAGCAGGTAGCAAGGTACCCCGCCTTATACTAATCTGACACGCTCGAGTAAATCCCGAAATCCCTTAGTGGGCTCCCCTACTACAAGACTCATAAGCTTTTGCTACTAACCACCACCCAAAATTTTGAATAGGGCTTAGGTCCGTCTGAGTACGATTTACATGAAAGCAATTCGACATTTTGCTCCTGTATCAAATATTTTAATATTGACTCAACGCGTCATAGTAGAGTGGTACACTTTTCGCCATAGTCTTCTGCGCGAAATTTCCAATTAGACCCTACCTACAGATTTTCAGATAAATAAGTGTAAAAACATTCACATCGAACAAAATGTACCTACATTTTGGATCAAATTCACCACTTGAAAGCCTATTACAACTACCGCTCGAAAAAGTGAACAATCTCAAGAGTGAAAAGGCCTGGTTTTTATTATTTCACTATATCGAGCATAAACTGTATACTCAAAATTTGTATACCAAAATTATATTTTTTTAAATTTTACCAAAATTTTATATAAAAGAAATTAGTTTTTAAGAAAACCACTACCCTGATTTTAAACTTTTTGTTTGCATTACCTATTGTCCGTTATTTCCCAAAATCGTTTTTAATATAGCAGACACCCCCAAATCAAAAGTTTATGCCCTCACATTAATGGCAAAAAAAAATGTATCCAAAGTCATTTACCCGTGGCTCTAAGCCCATACTTTCCCCATACACATTTGTATTGGATTTTCATTTTATTATTTTTTTCTCTCGAATTACTGCATCTATTCCAAATTTTATCTTTATTCATCTCTTCAAAAGACCTCATTCAAAAATTTATAAAAAAAAAAATTTAAAATCGATTTTCTTGGCTTATTATTACCATGGGAGTTCCCATATAAAAACATCATAAAATTAAACATCTTAATATATATTTTTATATTTTTGATAATAAATTTTTTGAATGAGATCTTTTAAAGGGATGATTAAAGAACAAAAACCAACAAAAAAAAAAAATAGAAAAGCTGCAGTAATTCACAATCTGAAGTTGATGTTCATATCTCTTGGGCCATGCCGGAAAATATAGATCATTTTCTTGACTCTCCTTTTGAAATGTGGGAGCTGCTGCAAGTGCTTCATAGAGCAAAGAGTTAAAAAGCCCTGGGAGAAGATAGAGTCAGCTATGAATTTTATAAAAATGCTCCAATTTGTTTTTTAGAAGAAGTTCTGTCCCTACTCAATCAAATTTATCTCTCTGAACACATTCCTTCTTCCTTTCAGAAATCGATTATTACACCATTGCACAAAAAGGGCGATCCAAATAGTGTTGCAAACTATCGAGGTCTTTCTCTATACTTGATTCAATATACAAAATTTTTACTGGCATTATCCTGAGTAGAATTAATAGTTGGATTGAGTGCAAAAGTATCCTCAGTGAATACCAGGCAGGTTTTCGTAAAGGGTACTCCACTACTGACAACATTTTTAATCTAACTAGCATCGTACAACTTAACCGCAAGAACAAGAAAAACACGTTCGCTTTCTTTGTTGATTTTTCTTGTGCCTTTGATTTAATCTCGGATTATCCTCAAAGGTCATTAGAATTCTGCAACTGCTATACAATAATACAACAAGTCGGATCTGGGATGGAACATCGTTGTCGGAGTCTTTCTTGGTTAGCCAGGGCGTGAAGCAAGAGTGTTTGCTAAGCCCACTCCTATTTGCTCTTTATTTTAATGACCTTCATGAAGACTTACCTGGTGGGGTGTCTGTGGCGAACATGGTTATCAAGATTTTACTCTATGCAGATGATCTCGTCTTGCTCTCTGACTGCCCTGTCAATTTGCAACGCATGATTGATCATCTGTTCAGTTACTGCATGGTTTGGGGTTTGAAAATCAACCTAAATAAGTTCAAAAATTGTTGTCTTTCGCGAAGGAACAAGAATTTCTAGAAATTTAAATTGGAATTATGGGGAAAATCTTATTGAAACAGTTAATCAATATAAATATCTAGGTGTTATCCTTAACTATAATTTGTCTTTTAATAAATATCTGGACTCAAAACTGGTTGTATAAAAAAAATGCAATTAATGCAACGTGGTCAAATTATATTTAAAACTCTAAAATTAATTTTTCGAAAAAACTCAAGATCTTTGACACCGCAGCTAAATCAATTATGTTTTATGGCGCTGAAGTATGGGGCTTTAAGCGATACGAGCAGGTTGAAAAACTATTTCGATTTTTTATAAAAAAGATGTTATCCCTCCCCAGTAACACCCCCAACTATATGTTTCATTTGGAAACTGGCCTTCACTCCCAATTTGTACAAACGCTACGACTCCATTTTAATTACATAAGAAAAACGCTTAAGCTTCCTAGTTCCAGATTGACACGTATCCTTGCGGAAGAGACAATCACCGAAAACATTTTTGGGCACGCGAGTTGAGAGATTTATGTAGTGAGCTGGGCTAATTCTTTTACTTCTTCATTGTTCAATCTGGACCAGAATATTCTACAATCCCTGAAAAGTTTGGAAACCACTAACAACATCAGTAGTGCCAGAAACTCACAATTCCATGATCTATACCCCCATCTTGATTACAACATCCAACCATTCTTCATCGACGATCATTCTTCACATTTGGTAAGCTTAGTTCTCAAAGCTAGGGGCGGGCTCCTCAATATTAACGCCAAGGCTTTTAAAAAAGATACAGCCGGTATTTGCACAATTAACAATCTAGATGAGGTGGAAAATACGTACCATTTTATTGGCAGATGTCCAGTTTTTAAGAACTCTAGACTTTTATGTTTCGGTAAAAGTGTGCTTTCTTGTGAAGAGCTCTATGAAATTTTAAACGGCAAAAACTTTCAATCTCTTTTCAATTTTTTAAATTATTGTTTGAAATATAGAGATTTATTACTAAATGAATTTTGTTAATTAGAAATATTATATTAAATAATGAAAAAATAGGAATACGAAATAAAATAAATAACGATGTATGTACTACTCCAATAATTTTATAAAATTATTTATATAAATATATTTAGCCAACCTGACGGACAACATAAAATGTTATGTCAATAATACTGTAATATTTACATTACATATTAAGATTTTTTGCAATTTTTTGTACTATTGTTATACTTAATAAAATGTTTAATAAAATCTGTTTATACCTATCTATCTATCTATCTATCAGTAATTCGAGAGAAAAAAAATAAAATGTGAAAAAGGCGAAAGTCCCTTACAAATTTATATTGGGAAAGTATGGGCTTAGAGCCACGAGTTGTTGGTCAAGTATCTTTTTGTAGGGCATACACTTTTGATTAAGGGGTGCCTGCTATTTAAAAACGATTTTGGAAAATGACAGACACCTTAATATGCATACATAATATGTATTCCTATTCATTTTTCTTCAAGTAATCAAATAGTATACTTGGATTTGAGCTCTAAAGCTATTTTACTAGTCTTTTATATAATTAAGCATAGCAGAAAAAACCTATCTTTACTGCAGGTACTATAAATGGATTGTTTAGAGCACTTATTCAAAATGACGCTTAAGATGTTTTGATCGTTTATTATACAATAATTAACGAATAATGTCTGAGAATGTTTACTTTTACTAAACATACTCACTAATTACAAACAAACATTATTTAAATATTTAATTTTAGTTAAGTTTAATTAAATCCTTAGAAAAACCGCAGTAAATCAATAAACCCAAATAGCAAGGTCACATACCGATAAATTTATTACACAAATCGTTGACCTATTGACTGTCATATTGAGTCATAAAAAAAAACTAGTTTTAATTTGTTTACTTTTTTCTTCTAATTAAAATAAAATAAAAATTTATCAAGAAAACTTTGATAGAATTAAACCAATCGAGAATAGAGACATCTTTTCTCTGTGTTCAGCATCAGACGTACTTTTCTAAGATAAAATCAAAAATTCCATGCGCTAAATTCATTGTAATTTCTGAGATTAAAAATAGCAAATAATTAATTGTTCACACATTTTTTGCTAAATATTTGTGTTTAATTGGTCATTAGAAGTTTTTAAATGACAAGCATTAATATTCATGAAAATAAAAAAATCACCGCACACCGCACAAGAATGATTAAATAATAAAAATAATAATATTTAATAATAAATTATCCTTTTTGTTTATTTTGTTTGCTATTCTGATGTCACATTGTTATTAACTTGTTTAGAACTTTTTATTCGATGCAAAAATACGTCAATTCTAATTAAGTTACCAATTAAAAATGTTGACTTGGCAAATTAACTTGAAACAAAATTCAAGCTATTTCAGTGATTTTCGGATAAGCTGCATAAATATTAAGTTCTATAAATTCAAGCTGTTGTCAAGATTTTGTTGATGGGAAATATAATTTTAACTAGTGGAAATCTTAGTAAAAGAAGAAGAATTTTTCAGAGGAAAGATTCCCTACTTCCTGTTTTTTAAAACAAGATATTTCTTAAAAAAATATTTCGAGTTTAAGTTAAAAATAAATTGTATAGAAAACAAAATACTATACACAAAATTTAATTTTATTTAAAAAGAAATATTGTGAAATAATGGCTGTGTGTTATTTTGAATTGAGAAGTGAGAACAAAAAATTCCCTCGCTAAGCAATAACAACAGAACTTTCCTGTGTTAAGAACAGGTCCAATTTAAATTGCATTTGAAGGATCTTTGGTCTTTTGGGGCAAGATTTACACACAGTAATTGGAGTGGATGACAGCCAGTGATTTCCAACTCAACGAAATATTGATTCAAAAAAGCTATTATGGCCTTTTGTCCTACAAATTGGCGTTTCGTCCGGCTTTACTCACTTGGACTCATCAGTGACATAGTAAGGGTCTTGTCATACGCAATTTGTATTAAGTTCAGTTTAACTTACATGGATTTTTTAGCAAAAAATCACTGTAAAATATATCCAAAGGGCCAGAGCCTTATTTTGTGCCTTGCAAATTGAAACACCTTAGGGCCTTAGGTTACAGCCTAAGCAGCAGCAGCTGCTTACGGTTTTTTTTTTTACAATTTTTGGTTTTTGCAGTGGATGTATAAAAACAATTTATTTTTCACGATTTTCTTTAATTTATGTTATCTTAATTGAATCATTTGACATTGATATTTTTAATTCTTAAAAGACACCTTTGACCGAAAATTCATGTAAATTTGGAAGTAAAAATCAGTTACTTTTACAAAATGGTTTTTTTAGTAGATACAATAATACGCCTACTAGTGACCAATTTAGTAAAAACACAAAGTTTTATAAAATAAAGTATCTGATGAAAGTGAAAAAAAAAAAACGGTCTTATAGTATATTCAAAAAAAAGGCAAAATGGTTTTGTTCAGGTCGGAACACTCAGGAAGCTTCTGCTCAGTTAATTATTTCGTGCAGTTTCCTGGTTTTAAAATAAAATATTTTAATAATTCCTTTTTAAAAAAAATATGTCTCAAACAAAATCATTTGTTTTAATTTCTTAAACATGTAGTACCTCTTGGCATAAGGGATAGTGCGTTGAAAGGTCCTGCCGATAGTGTGGGTTCGATTTCCAGGCACTACCACCTAAAAACTAAAAATGCTTTTTTCCGAGGTACTGCCTCTCGCGAGCAACTGACAAATCCTCTAAGAGTATCTATTGTCTTGAAAAAGTCCTTCTCATCTTGCCGTTCGGTTCGGGCTCAGACTCGGCATAGAACTACAAGTAGGTCTTCTCCATTCTTGCCAACAGCACGCACGCAAGAATGGTTGAAAGTTGTAAGTTACTAAGACCTAGGGCTGTGTCAATCAGGAACACATCTGATCATTGAAAATTATTGATGATTGAAATCACAAATTTTCATTTCAATCGATCTCAATCTCAGTCATTTCGATGAATCTCGATTTACTCTACAAAAAATTGTGATTTTTGAGATGTTTTTTAAGCCATCGACATCGTAGCCATCTGTCAATGGAATTTGACAGTTGATGGCTTGCTTGAAGGATAAGAGGCTCAACTATGTTTTGACATAAAAAGTGTATTTCCATCCAAATGTCAACCAATTGACATAACCTTTTTCCGGAGCAGAAAAAAACTGTGAAAATTTCCTATTTTTTTTAAATTTTGTAATCCATAATTGAATCCATTTTTAAATTAATTAAATTTGCATAGATTTAATTCCATCAAAATCGAAATGAAAACTGAATCGAAAATAAATTCAGTGAAATTTAAATGATAAAAGATCGATTGATAGAGATGATCGAATAATTTTGAAGATGGATTCTTTAACGATTCGATCTTTTGCAATTAATGTTTTACACAGCTCTAACAGGCCCTCGTTCTTCATAAGCTGTCGTAACACCAAGTTTATTTACAAATATCAGCCTCAAGCAGTGGCGGATCCAGAGGGGGGGCTATAGGGGCTGAAGCCCCCCCCACGGCTGATTCAGAAGAGAGTTCGACAAACAAAACATGTGAGCTGTGTTTTTCCAAGCCCTAGGAAAATTGAATGAGTTGTTGGGCTGAACCATATTATATGCAAGCTGTATTTTTTTTTCGAAGCCCCAAGAGAATTGGATGATAAAAGACGATTATACACAAAATAAAATATACCTACGTAGGCGTATACGTATTCCAAACCTTAAAGGTATGAGACAAAAAGTTGAGGCTTGGGGCTAAGCTTCTACGAAGTGTTTTCCTAAGCGTGCAAGGGAATCAGATGAAAACTATAACACTGTTAGGGCTAACAAATTTGCATAATAGCTGTATTTTTTTCCAGGCATTAAGGAAATCCGACGAAAGTAAGATTCCCTGGACTTGTTTTCCGAAGGGCAACAATGGAGGTTGGGGCTTAACGATTTGTGTGGAAGCTTTGCTTTTTTAAGCCCCTAAGGAATCGGACAAAAAAAAATAACAAGTTTGGGGCTAGTAGGTATGCATTCCTAAATGTTGTGTTTTTTTCCAAGCCCTTATATTGAAACTAGTGGGGTTGACTTTCATGTTATTATTTTTCCCAAGATTTCCTTGGGTATCGATATTTCTTAAAAATCAAATTAAGTTTGACAAAACGAATGAATGTTAGCTTTTTCTTAAATTCCTCTTGATATTTTTCGGGCTTAGCTAAGCCCAGATAACTTTTGGGACTTAAGTTTAAAAACTCAGTTTCCGGTGTAAAAAATCACCCTGATTACAGAATCCGACGAATAAGTCAGGCCCAATTTTGACATTTCGATCATAGTAAAAATGTCAAAATTCAGTCTGATTCGCTCTGCAGTTGGACGGATGCTATAGGTAATCGGGCTGAATAACGTTGATAAGGATAGTTTGCATGATAACATCAAAATATTGTTTTATAAATTGAAACTTATGTTTTTATTTCAGATTATTTTTGTGTGCCGAAGGATATTTTGACTATTTCAAAGACTGCTTTAAGACGAAGCGGTTTTTGATCTTAGTTTCTCTTTTGATTTCCTTTATGTTCTAACGAAAGAATGGGGAGCTCTTTCCGCGATTAATATTCATTAAATGAAATGAGAAAGAATTTCAATTTACTTCTAACTCGTTTTCGAAATGTTAAAATAAGCAGTAACGGTTAATTTTTTTTTTTTTTCTTTAAAAAGCGTAATATACATTTTTGTTTTAATAAGAACCCAATACTCGAATAACTATAAATAATTAGAAATTGAAGGGCAGAACAAATTTTAAAATTGGAACTCAGATTTTTTTCAAATCTTCGTCAAACTGTAAGCTTTGAATTGACAAAAGATATGAATGGAATTCACACTAAAATTGTTAATGATCGGAATGTTGAAAACGAATTTTTATGTTCGAAATACCAATCCACATGGACTTAAGTCATATGAGGTGGAATAGGTACAGAACATCCAAATTCATTTTTTTCCTCAAATTTACAAAAAGTGAATTGAAAAACATGAACAGCTACTTGTACAAAAAATTTGCAACTTTTTTGTAGGGAGCTTAATTACCTCTCTTTTTTGCCATTTATAGCATTTTCTTCTATAGGAATTAAATTTTAAGAATTAGATAAGTGAGATAGAAGGGTGTACGCTGGATTTCGATTAGGTGGGAGCAAACTCATTCAAAAAATAGTTTTATTACCGAAATCTTGCTTTAAAATGTTTTCATCCAAAGAAGCAAAATTGAATAATATATGAAATATATTCTGATTAGGCAAGCACATCTAGCTGCCCCCCTTGCATACGGTCTTTTGTTTCAATTTTTTTCATTTAACGCTCGTACGGATCTTACGTTAGTGTCAAAAACAGAAAAAAAAAGTTTTTACTGTGATTCCTTTTAGTCTTAGTTATTAGAGTTTTTAGACGTTTACTTGTTAGAAAGTTTCTCAATGTCTAGTTAATCAAATCTTGGACAACCAATCCAAGTTAAAAAATTTAAGGACAACAGTAACCTACAAAATGTATCTATAACTTTTGGCAGGTAGACGGTTGCCTAAAGTTAAACCGAGTACTTTATTAAAAGTTCCTACAAACATATCCTTACACCTTTTTAATACGATGTGTCTTTGAGGCGAAACGGGTTGAAGCGTCTTTTCAAAATAGCAGCTGAAGGGCTTACTAATTACCGGATGTTCCATTTCCAATCATAGAATTTTGCAATATTTTCCTTTAAAGTACCTACATATATTTTTGCATTATACAAAATCTTTTTTGATTCATCTGCCGACTAGCCTACTTTCTGAGAAAAGAAAATTTGGGTTGGTAGGGCATTCGTATATAATTAAAGAATTTTTCAAAAAATGTGTCTAAATGAACTCCAAGCCCCCCCCACAGCCAAATCCTGGATCCGCTACTGGCCTCAAGTGAAGATTTTGATTTGTGAATAAGCTTCAGAAGTAATGTATTTACCTGTTGCTTATATTTGGTGAAAATCTCGACGTTTGTCGATTGTATGTTAAAATGGGTTGAAATGCAATGCAGCCAGAGTTGGGAAATAATGATTACTTTTTGTAATTTATTTCAACTTTCATTTCAATTACATGTAATTGGTTATTGAACATTGATTTCCATTACTTGTAATTGGAATTGAAAAAATTCAATTACAAATTACATGTAATTGAAAATAGTAATGGATTTTTGCAAGTAATCGAAAGAAACACCGCGTGTTAATTACATTTTAGGTAATTGATTTCTTGGATTGTAATTCATTACGTGTTTTAAATAAATAAAAATCATATAATAATAATAAAAGCAAATAAAAGGTATTCTTACTACCAAACTCATACAAGATATTCATTTTGAAAACTTTAAAATGCTAAGAAAATTTAAATTTGCCTAAAATTTGACTGTACAGCACCCACAATTGGCAAAATTGTTGGTTAGCCTTCAACAGCACTAACATTTCGAAGTTAGTGTCATTTAGGTTTTGTCGCCGAGGGTCAGAGACAATTCCCACAAAAAAAAAATCTTTCAAACACTTTCGACACAAGTGGGTACATTTTTAGGTTACTGAGAGATGTGTTTTCGTCTATGAAAAAGTTCTGGAACTTACAATCTGATGCACTCATAGGTTTACTAGTGATGGTTAAAGCAATGTAAGTTTTTGCCCGAAATCAATATTTTTTGAAGGGTCCAGTGGGGAAAAAGTTTTAAGTCCACTTGCTATAGTTCAATAAGGCAAAATAATCAAAGATTCAAACTATTTTGTCTAGAACAATTAAGTAAATTATAAAAACAAATTGATTTTGATTTCATGAACTATTTTGTCTAATTAAACGTCAACATTTCCAACCAGTCTTTTGAAAATGTCTTAAAAAAGAACCGGGTATGGTTATTGGAACGGCGCTTTTTCTTCAGATGTCCTTAAATTTACGAAATTATTTTCACAAGCACGACCTTGGACCGTTCTTGATATATTCTTTGTTTTGACAGGACTTCGACCAGATGCATTAAGAATTTTGGTCAGTTATTTTAAAATTGTTAAGCTGACATACCGTCAGGTCTAGACATTTTTTTAAATATTGTTTTGTAGAACTTTTTGAGCCAAAACAAAACTTTTGAAAAAGAGTGGTCTTCTGCTGTTTTATTCCTGAACCCTTCATGTCAATATTCCTGACTCGTCGCCATAATCAAAAATATTTTTGGTTGAAGTTTCAACTCTTGGTTTTTCAATTTTTGATAAACACATCGTAGTTTTGTACCTCTGACATTACATTTCAATTATTTCTAAAATGTCTGTTATTATTTTCCCAGACATTGGAGACAAAACCTTTAGCCAATTTAATTTGACGGAAGTGTGTGATACAGCAGCAACAATTGCCTCGTTTGCCTCTTCAGATAGTTCAAAAAAAGGTTTGGAAAAGGCTCTGTTGCATTTTTATTAAAACATCGTTTAAAAAAAGCAGGTCGTTGGTGTTAATCATTTTATCGGTGTCAACTTTAAGTGTTGCTAAAGATAGAATAAGCATACCAAAGTAAATTCCTTCTTGGCCTTACAAAAATCCAATATTTGAGCAAACGGTTTCATGACTTTAATTACATTTAAAAGTAATTGAAAAAGTGACCCGAGATTTCAATTACAAGTAATTGAAATTGAACCTTTTTTTATCATTTCTTCCCAACTCTGAATGCAGCGCACTTTCACTTCCTTCATGGTATTATTTTTTTTTATATAACTGTTCATGTAAGGGACCACTATAGTCCAGTGCAATTATAAAATTTTATATGGGCGACCCAGCAGTTTGTAACACCCCCAAATTTTATTTTATTATTCGAAGGGTAGTTGATTGAAGATCATAACCCTGATTTTTCGCACTCGCGAAATTTACCGTTTGGCCGCCATCTTGGATTTTGTTTCATTTTAGTTTTTATTAAATATCTCGGTTCCTAGAAGTTCTACGAAAAAAAACTTAATGCAAAAAATGTAGAAAATAAAATTTTCTATCTTTTATGTTAACAACATTTTTTCGATATTTTTAATATTTAAAAAGTTACAAGCCAACAAAAGAAATTTTTTTTATTTTCTAAGTGTTTTCGAAAATTTAGCACATTGGCCATCGGAAATTAAAAAAACTTTCTATGAAAAGTTTGTTGGCCACTAAATTTTCAACAATTTTGTTGTACAACTTTTTTCTGTATTGCAATAAATGACAAAGATATGAATATTTTTGTATTAACAGTTTCATATTGCTTTCAAAAAAAAAAATGAAAATCACGACTTTTAGACCCGTTTCTTGATACGAAACTTAAGCATTTATGTTCTACTTACAAAGCTTATATTCTACTTAAATATTTAATTTTGGTATCAGCAAATGGGCCTTAAGGCGGTTCTCTATGCTTAATACCAATTTTAAGCTTATGTAATATTGGCGTTAATGCACTTTCACCATAAAATGAAGCAATATCCAAAATGATAAATTAAAGTAGGTACATATTAAAATGGGAAAAGAAGCCTAAAATAGGAAAAAAATGCCAAAAACAACTGCAATATAAGGAAATACTGCCCAAATGTGTGAAATTTTTTCTATCAAATAGGCCGCGCTTCAGAGGAGTTGGGTGCATCGTGCGATGAACTTTCAGCGCTAACGCGTACAACCATATGCATCGCATTCGGATCGGGAACGCGGTGTGGTGTGACGACCAGCGCAGCGCCGTGATGATGACCCGCGGTGTGGCGACAACCCAAGAACTCCACCGCGCTACATCGCGCCACCCCCAATCCGAACACGGTCCACATACGTACCTACTTATACCTGTTACCGCCAACAGCATGAGATATTCGCGCCCCTTCCCTCTCCGGAAGCCTTTTTTCTACCTACAGATTTTAAAAAACGTACCTACATATACATACCTACATGAAACAAAACATCACCTTTCTCAAACATTTCCGAAAACTTTGCGTATTTTTGAAATCAAGTTTGGAAATAGCACCAGAAATTGAGGAAATATCGCCCAAGTTTTACAAAAACAATTTACATATGCTTAGATATTATTTCCATTTCATAATTCAAAATAGTTTTGAGCAATATTACCAATTTCTTCTTTGCTTTTGGTGCTTACAAAATCCAAAATTATACAAATACCCAAATAGTCTATTTTATGTAATGATTACTTTTTTTAAGTACAACAGGTAAAACCCTATGAAAATAATTGTAATTCAATGAAACTTGGAATAAATGTTTCATTTGTAAATAGAACCGAGAACTAAGAGAGTTCCCTTGAAATAACTTTGGTGAAAGGGTATTTTTGTTTAAAGTTAGTGTAGAACTATTTCCATAGCACCCACGAGAAAACTCTTACACTCATAAGACTTGCCAAAAGTATTAAATTTGTCATGGCAACCAAGATCCAAAAATTAAAATGGTCCATTGTTAAAAAAAAATGCGGTTGTAAATACATACATACAAACACAAGCTAAAACGAAATAGGAAAAGCTTAAAATTGGTATTAAGCATAGAGAACCGCTTTAAGGCCCATTTGCTGATATTAAACTTAAATATTTAAGTAGAATATAAGCTTTGTAAGTAGAACATAAATGCTTAAGTTTCGAAACGGGTCTAAAAGTCATGATTTTCATTTTTTTTTGAAAACAAATAAACTGTTAATACAAAAATATTCATATCTTTGTCATTTATTGCAATACAGAAAAAAGTTGTACAACAAAATTGTTGAAAATTTAGTGGCCAACAAACTTTTCATAGAAAGTTTTTTTAATTTCCGATGGCCAATGTGCTAAATTTTCGAAAACACTTAGAAAATAAAAAAAATTTCTTTTGTTGGCTTGTAACTTTTTAAATATTAAAAATATCGAAAAAATGTTGTTAACATAAAAGATAGAAAATTTTATTTTCTACATTTTTTGCATTAAGTTTTTTTTCGTAGAACTTCTAGGAACCGAGATATTTAATAAAAACTAAAATGAAACAAAATCCAAGATGGCGGCCAAACGGTAAATTTCGCGAGTGCGAAAAATCAGGGTTATGATCTTCAATCAACTACCCTTCGAATAATAAAATAAAATTTGGGGGTGTTACAAACTGCTGGGTCAGATTATAAATGCACTGGACTACTATAACAGTGATCAAGTTTGCTGAAATCAATTTTGAATACAACAAAATAGACGCCATTGTTTGTATGTAATAATCGGTTGAAATGCGATGCAATACAATTTCAACTCAAAAGCGGACGGCTTTTTCATTTCCTTAAGTTCAGTTGACAACTTTTTTCTTATAACGGTTGCGGTCCCTCGCACGCTCCCTCCAGTCGTCGAGACCAAGCGCTCTTGCGTCTGTGACCGCCTGGTCCCTATAGCGGAGGTTCGGTCTTCCTGGTCGTCTCGAACCTGGGGGCTGGGATTCGAAGATTTTCTTGGCTGGAGCGTTGTTGTCCATTCGCTCGATGTGGCCGAGCCAGTGTAGTCGACGTGTTTTGGCTCTTTGGACTACATCCACATCTTGGTACAGCTCGTACAGTTCACGATTGAATCTTCTCCTCCAATCGCCCTCTTCGCATATAGGACCAAATATCCGCCGAAGAATTTTTCTCTCGAAAGTGCCCAGTATCAATTCCCCTTTTTTACTTATCGTCCAGCACTCGGCGCCGTAGAGTAGAACTGGTAAAATTAGCGTTTTGTATAGCGTGCACTTTGTCTTTCGAGAAAGGAGTCTTGAACCCATTTGTTTGGCCAAACCGAAGTAGCAGCGGTTCGCTAGGGTAATTCTTCGTCGGATTTCCACTAAGGTGTCGTTCGTGGAATTGATGTTTGTTCCGAGGTAGGTGAACTCCTTGACTACCTCGAAATTACTGCTACCAACAGTGACGTTTTGTCCTAGGCGATGGACAGATGAGGCTTTGTTTGTTGATAGCATATACTTTGTTTTGTCCTCATTCACTTCAAGACCAACGCGTTTCGCCTGTTCATCAATTGCTGTGAATGCTTCAAGTACAGCTCTCTTGGAGCGGCCGATGATGTCGATGTCGTCCGCATAGCCAAGCAGTTGAGAAGACCTGTTGAAGATAGTGCCTTCCATGTTAACACCACTCTTGCGCACTATCTGCTCCAGGACTAAGTTGAAGAAATCACATGATAGCGCATCTCCTTGTCTGAACCCTGTACACGTTTGGAATAACTCGGATGAGCTGTTACCCATTTGCACGTTGCACCGCGTATTTTGTAGCGTCATGCGGCATAGCTGGATCAGTTTTTTCGGGATCCCGAGTTCCGACATCGCAAATAGAAGCTCTTGGCGATTTATGCTATCATATGCGGCTTTAAAGTCGATGAATAGATGGTGGGTCTCGACTTGAAATTCGTTGGTCTTTTCCAGGATTTGCCTCAATGTGAAGATTTGGTCTATCGTTGATCTGCCTGGCCTGAAGCCACACTGGTACGTGCCGATCATAGTGTTGCAGAAAGGTTTTAGACGCTCACATAGTACGTTGGATAGGATCTTGTAGGCAATATTAAGCAGGGATATGCTTCTGTAGTTCTTGCAGGACATAGGATCGCCTTTTTTGTAGATTTGGCATATGGAGCTATTTGACCAGTCGTCGGGCATACTTTCCTCCTCCCAAACTTGGTTGATGAGCTGGTGCATGCACCCTACCAGAACATCTCCTCCATACTTGAAGAGTTCCGCTGGTAGGCCATCCGAGCCGGAGGATTTGTTGTTCTTAAGCTTGTGGATCGCTTTCTTAACCTCTTCAGTACTGGGTGCTGGGAATGGATCTTCATTGACTGGTCTAATGCTTCTTTGTTCCCCTGTCGGCTCCTCTACATAATACCCATTAAGCAGCTGCTGGAAATGCTGCTTAAACACGTCTACAATTCCCTGAGCTTCGGTGACTAGGTTCCCTTCGCTGTTTCGAAGAGCTTGCGTGCCAGTCCTATAACCAGATGCCAGTTGCTTGGCTGTTTTGTAGAACCGTCGGGTGCTGTGGCGGTGCTGGACTCTTCGAGATACTTGAGCTGAGAGGCTGCGGATGCTCTTTTCTTTCTACGCAGGGTTTTTTTCTCTTTCCTTCTCTTTTCACGGTACTCCTCTCTTGCTGCTCTTGTTTTCCGTTGCAGCATTTGCATTCGTGCATTTTCCGTCTCCTGCTTCAATACCGCGCATTCATCGTTATACCACGGGTTCTTTTTTCTGGGTGGTTGATAGCCTATGGTGGTCTCGGCTGTCTCCTTAATGATGTCGCGATATTGGTTCCACTGGTTGTTGACGCTTGTGGCTGGCTGTCCGGCAGAGAGTTTCCCGATCAATTGCTCACTGTAGTCTCTGGCTTTCTCAGATGTGCTAAGGCATGCAATGTTGAATTTCTTCCTTTGGGCGGTCTTCGTTTTCTTTTCGTTGGACAGTCGGGCTCTGAACTTTGTCACAACAAGAAAGTGGTCAGAGTCCACGTTTGCGCCTCGGAAAGTTCGCACGTCCAAGATGTTCGATGCATACCTTGCGCCAATTAGCACGTGGTCGATTTGGTTGGCGGTTCGACCATCTGAAGATCGCCAGGTTGCTGTGTGTATCCTTCGCCTGGGGAACCTAGTGCTACTTATCACCGTATTACGAGCTGCAGCAAAGTCGATTAGTCGGAAGCCGTTATCTGTTGTCGTTTCATGGAGGCTGTGCTTTCCAACTAATCCGCCAAAGATGTTTTCCTTTCCGACTTTAGCATTGAAGTCTCCGAGCACGACTTTGACATCGTACTCCGGACAGGCTCCGTAGGCTCCGTCCAGGAGGACGTAAAACTCCTCCTTGTTAGACTCCTCAGCTTCATCGGTAGGGGCGTGTGCACATATTAGGCTGATGTTTTGGAAGCTAGCTTTGATGCGGATCACAGCCAGGCGATCACTAATCGGCTTAAAATCGATGATTTTCGATCTGAGTCGATTTCCCACGACGAATCCGCATCCTAACATGTGCAGTCTTTGATGGCAGCTGTAATAAATGTCGCAATCTTTTCTTTTCGTTATACCTGATCCTTTCCATCGTATCTCCTGGATCGCGGTAATACACTCAGAGAAAAACGTCAGGTAAATAATTAACCTGGGCCTTGTTGAATTCACGAGGTGCACAATCCCATACAAAGTTACTGACATTTCCGAAATTTACCTGATTTCAGTAACCTTTTATTCAGTGCAAAATCAACCTGGTGGACTTTCTTGCCATATTCACGTTGATTTATGAAGATGACCTGTAATTTTAACACTAATTTCTTGTAAATAAGAAATTTTAACAAGAATATAGTGTCAATTTTAACCAAGTTCGTGTTTTTCTAACACTGTATGATATGAATTTCTGTTTTACTACATATCAGGTTGAACTAACATTTAATGTGTTTTTTTACCTGTTGTATTTTACCTGACCTCATGTTAAAAAAGCACTCTGGCAGTTCATTCCAGCGTGACACAAGTGCTGAAACGCACACACACTGACAATTTAAGTAAAACGATTTGAATTTAACCTGGTCTCCTGTTAAAGAAGCAATCTGCTCATTTCATTTAAACGTGACATTAGCGTTGAAACGCACACACACAGGCCATTCAAATAAAATTATTTGAATCTTACCTGGCCTCGTGTTAAAGTAGAACTCTGTCAGTTCATTTAAACGTGACACTAGTGCTAAAACACACACACAAGCCATCCAATGAGTTTCAACTAAGGTATTGATATTTGGCACCAGTTTTTTGTGTAGTGAATTGGCCCAGTGGATGAGTGCTATCTCCGTGTGTGAAAGGTTCCCAGTTCAAAACTGAAGTATCACAAATAAGTTTTAAATTAAAATAAATAAATAATAAATTTCTATATGTACTTTCAGAATAATGCTTACAAGTTGAGCGATAGACAGCGCAAGAGACGTATAAATTCATGAATTATGCTGGATTTACTCGATTGGAAAACTGCCAGTATAATGACAAAAGCAACAACAAAAGAATGGACAAATTAATTATTTTTGTCATTATAGTGGCAGCGTTCAAGTCGTGTAAATCCGGCATTAGATACAGGGTTGATATAACATTGAAACCTGTTAAATTAACTATAGGTTGTCAGGTTGAACTAACCAGATTTTCACGTTAAAATTACAGGACATTGAATATTTTGTCAGGTTAAATTAACTATATTTGCAGGTAAAATTTACAGGATTACAGTGTTAAATTTTCAAATCAGGTATCAGGTTAAACAGTTAACCTGATCTACCGAGTTGAAAAATAACAACCTGAAAATCAGTTATGATTGGCCAGAAATTGGTTGATAATACCTGCTTTTTTCTCTGAGTGTATCTGCCTTGACAGACGCGAGAGGACAGATTCAAGTTTTTGAGTAGCACCTGGTGTATAGAGTGTTCTTATACATTCCAGGTACATACTCGTAGGTCATAGTCCATTTTCGTTCCGAGTCTGGTTGCCTCTCACTATTTCTATGGTATAATATTTATTTAACACATTTGTACAATACCTTGGAAATATATACATTTCCTACAAAATGTGTGTTTTAAATAATCTTTTACATATCATTTTACATTTCCTAAATAAGCTCGTCATTGGAATTGAATATAATTTCTAATTTTCATACATTTCCGGTAACACATATACTAAAATCAGGTTCCAAAAATCTGTCTGCATAAATGGTGTCAAAAATCTTTTGAGCAATGGTTAAATTGACTATGACTGACAAATTACTGAAATGATTTGACTTTTTCGGACCAATTACTGACGTTTAAGTAGGCATTTTTTTTTAAATATCCCACATTATGAGGTGCTGACATCTTGGAGTCGGAAAACTTGCGACGTTGGTTAATAATCGAATTTTAATCGCAAGACTCCTAAAAAATAAATATTGTTATGGTACTTTTTGTATCTATCCAAATGATTTCAAGAGTGTCTTCTTAATATAATTGGAAGGTGTTATTTATATAAATTACTAACTGACTCGCTCTGCGGTTTGTGCGCCACCACACGTCCAAATCATTGGCGGATCCAAGGAGATGCTATATTGGCTGGAGCCATCCCCCCATAGCCGATTCAAAAAAAAATTTTAATTTCAAAAAACAATACAATACGATGTACCTATTTTGTATTCGTTTTCAAACCTTACATTTTTTTAAAACACAAAACAAAAATCGATTTGAAAGATCGAAAAAAGAAACAAATAATAATTTAGGCTCCGTGAAATAACTCCCCAAAGTGAAAATGAAATAACTTCCCAAATTGGGGCCTTATTATTTCATTTTGTAATAAGTCCCCAAATTCGAAGATGAAATAAATCCCCAAAAGCGAATGAAATAAGTCCCCAAACCAAAAATGAAATTAGTCCCCAAAGATTTGTAATGATTTTTTATTAAAAAATAAATAACTAAATAAACCGCGCGCCGCCGAACTTCCCAACTTCATACAAATTTTTGGGAGTTATATAATTTTTTTTTTGGGAGTTATTTCATTGGGGAATTATTTCACGGAGCCAATAATTTATTGTCAGAGCAAATTGAGCTAATATTTGTTCCCTTTTTGGACCATTTATAGATACAGTTAAAAAATAGATTCCTTAACCATCGTGAATTACTTTCCAAAATTGAAAATATTTTGCTAGAAAATTATTACAAACTTGAAGAGGAAGAAATAAAAAGGACTGTTAAAGTATTTGCTCAAGAATGGCCTGCTGATACAGGACGTTGGATGATCTTCTAGCCGAATTGAAGATGTGGTGCAGGTAAGAATGTGTTTCTTGTATTTTCTCGATATCTGTCAATGTTAAATTAACTATGGTCGCAGACAATGTTTGGGGTGGGGGCAATTTTCAGGAGTTTCCAAAATACTGATGAGGTCTACAAAAAATTTTAGTATACCTCATCCCGCTCTATACACCTGGGGCCCAATTCCGCAAGCGTGAATGACTTCCGTGTACGCACTCTATTCACGCACAAAGCAAGTGTGAATAAATCTGACTTTGGAACTTCGTGCAATGAAGTTATGCAGTTTGTTTCTGTTGCATGGTGTTGGTGTCTTTACAGTCTTTACCTCAAATTTCGGAAAGCATATTTCCTCATCAGTAGGTTCCTATTCCCACACATAATGTTCGAGTTGGAGTGAAAGTTTTAACCGCTTCTTTAGCTGGGACAAGATAACTTGTCCAATGCCCTTTCCATCCAGTTAAAAGTCGTTTTCGAAAACGTCTTCTGCTTCAAAACTGCATTTGCAGAATGTTCTCAAACGCAAACTGCTAAAGTCTTCTGTTCGAAAAGGCAAATACAAGTGCATAAGCATTTTGTTCGATAATGCAGTTTGTTAAGGTCACATGTTCAAAAACATCATTTGCAGTGCAATTCTGTAGTAAAAAAATTGAGTTGAAGACAAAAGTATTGAGGGGCCAGAGAACGCGAAATGCGCAAGAAAATTGAGTGACATTGATAAAAAAGATGTTGTGCAAACAGAACGATTGCCTATATTTTGACAATAGCAAATATAAAAAAACTACGATGGAATTGTTGTTGACTTGAAATTTTCAAAAACGGCCAAAAATAATTATCCTTAGGTGTGTAGGTGTTCCGTCCGCCTTCTTTGTGGAAGTGACTGCTTTAGTCGTTTCCTGGTATTTATTAAAACAAGAAATTTGCATGAAAGCATGTTTTTTTAAGTTGTCAAGGAATAAGATGAAAAAACGAAGATGAGACTAAGCAATTTAAATATAAAAATGTAGGCTCTAATTATTCCAAGCCAACAACAGGGACAACAAATCAGAGTTAAGGCAAACCAATTTACTCCTAAAATGTGTTTTTCCAAGCTTTAAGGGAATTGGAAAAAATGAGAATGGGGCTAGCAAATTTGCATGTTGGCTGTGTTTTTTTCCAAAAAATTCGACGAGGTTGGGGATTTTCAAATAATGTACATGTATGCATGCAAGATTGTAAGCTAAACTGAACGAAAGTACGATGTTGGGGCTTAACAATTCATTTTAACTGTGTTTTCATTAAGCTCCTAGCGAATTGGACGGAATATTCGAAAAAATGCTGCGTTTTTGTTTTAGCCCGTAGAGCAGCATTGAGCGAAACAAACGAGGTTGTTCTGCAAATTTTCAAGCAATTGAACAATTTTTTTTTTCAGAAATTGAAAACCAAAATTCAGATTTGCCTTGAAAATTCCTTTTCAGATAAAATTTTGAGGAGAGCATGCTATTGTTTTTAGCTGAATGAACGAAAGCTAGGTTTATCGAAAGAGTTCATCATTTAGGATCCAATTGAATTTGTCCATAAGAGCAAATGGTCCCCTTCTTTCCTAAACTCTTCAGTTGATATCTTTCAAGCTTGGCTGAACCCAAGACATTTTAGAGCTTAAAGCCTAGTACATACTTGTGAATTTTGTTCACCCGTGATCGTGAACGTGCTCGTGAAGCTGTGTGGAGAGCTTTCCTTCAAGAGCAATTCCCGTGCAAAATGTACGGGAACCCTTGGTGAACAGTTGACAATTCGATTACAAAAGAAAAATGCCTCATTGAAGGCAATGTGGTTTTAAACGTCAAACGTTCACAACACGTTCGCAAGTCTGTACCAGTGAGCAATGTCAATTCCACTGGTGAATGTTCACTTCACGAGGAAGTATGTATGTACTATGCTTAAAACTCTAAAAACTGTGTTTCCGGTGCAAAAAATAGCTTTGCATGAAATGTTTTCGAGCAACCGAATCAAACAATTATTTTTTATTACAATAGGTCCTTGAAATTCAAACTTAATATTTGCGATTTGACGATACTTTGACGATTTCATATACGTTTCCATAAAACGATGCGATTTTGAAAGTTTCTCTTTTGGCTTTCTTTAAAATAAAAAGTAGGTAAATAAAATTAAATAAATTAATATATTGACAAATATTCATTAAATATTTATGATTGGAGATGGTAAGATCATGGTTGCGTAAGCCAATATCAATGACATATTTAAACCAATAACTTTGGAACGCGATAAAATTTTGCTCCATTACAAAATTCTCCCCAAAATGTTACCTAGTATTTTATCCAAGCCGTACGCAACTCTAATTAAATCTTCGTTTCTTACTGTACAATGGTACATCGCCACATTATTCTCGAATCAAATTGTTACAACTCATTTTATTCATAAAATTTAGGTGAACTTTACTTTGTTAAAATGAAAATCGAAAACAAGAAAAATTCGAGAAAAAACCCATTTTATTTTACTTGAAATATTGAGAAAAAAAATTATTTGAGTTAATTTTGTAAAAACAAAACATGTTTAAATAGAGCTATAGCAATTAAGCTGGTGTTTTGAGAGAAATGTAGGAGCTAGAATTCAGCACGATTTGCGTTCTGCCTAAATGTATAAGTTCTACAAAAAACATTCAGTATACAAATTAGGATTGAGAAATTGTGCCTTTTTTAAAATAATATGTCTGAAATAGGAACCTGGAGCCCCCCCACAGCCAAATTCTGGATCCGCTACTGCTTGGCTCCGCTATCAACTCAGCGAAAGATACCAGTCCTATAACAACCATACCGACAAAACCACAAAAGTGTAAGTCCAGCGACTGAGGTAACTAGGTCACTTAGAGCGAATGGACATAAATGCTCCGGCCTGGAAAATATTTGAGTCCAAACTCGTGGGACGGCAGCGCAGTAGAGGGGGAGAGAGTAGCGATAGAGGACCTCCACCAACTGCTCATGCAAATTTGGAGACAGCTATAGCTAGAGACAAAGCCGGCTGGAAGAAGATGGTTGGTCGAGGCCAACTTAAAAAAAAAAATAGTCCTTAAAAATACAGAGGGATAAATGATTCATGATGATCAAAAGTTTATTGGTTTAATAATTTTGTTTCATTTTCCAAAGGTGCCTTTATCAGCTTGGTTTTTGACTTAATTGTATATACAGCATTAAAATGGACGTACTTTAACTTCTGCACTCTCTCATATGCCTACATCTTGAAATTCGTATTTTGAAGGTATTGGGTTGTATTTAATCTGATGGCAGGTGAACATTATACCCACCAAGACCGACTATACTTCAGTGAAAACAACAATTTGTATACCAACTTATTTATAGACACATGAAGGTATGACAAAAAAAAGTTTACAAAATAATACCTCTTTAAAAACAAACATTAAAAATTAATGCAAAATTAGGCAACACTAAAATAATATAATATTATTTTTTTTAATGACGAAATTCAAGGTTATCGCCAACCCACCACCACCTTAAAAAATCAATAAAAATTAAATTAATTTAAAAATACTTAATACTTGAGATCTTATTGAAACAAAAATAACTGTTTCTTTTTTTGGCTTATAAACTGCCATAACATCTTTGAAGCCAGTTTGAATATTATGCATATTATGCATTTTAACTAAATTTAATTCTTAGTACATATATAAATCAGAAAGAGCAGCACAGTCCGGTTTAGCCATGTAGGTACCTACCATCAAACACCAAATCTAGAACTTGATCATTAAACTGAGAAAAAAAATAATCAAATCAATAAAACTCGCAGCAAGGAGAGCATCGTCAGCATCCAGACTTTACCAACAATGGCACTGCCGCACCGCGCAGCACCGGTCACCGCAACTGACTGGCTTGCTGCAATTTGCATAAATTCGCTCAATGTTGTCATAAAAAATGTTTAACAGCATCTGATGGGATTCTAAATCTGGAGGTCAACTGCTTTGATCAGACGTTGACTTAGACGATTAGCTCTTAGATAAGCTAATTGTTGTCAATTTTTCCATTGTTTTAATATAATTAGAACCCTTTGAGGCTTAGAGGTCAAGGCAAGGATACTTTTGAATGCAAGCTTATGAGATCCAAAGTTCCCCAGTTTGGGAAAATCAATTCGGTTAAAACTGTTCATAAACAAATAAACTAATCTATGATTGATGCAAAGGTGGACTTGTCCTGAATTTTACATTTACATAGCTATTCGCATTATTCAATCTTTGCTGCATGAGCAGAGCATAGCTAGATATTGATATTGCCAAGATAAAATAGTACCTTATAACAATCTATAACTGATGGGAGATAGTTGAACTTGGTTAACCTGTTATTTGTTTAACTATTATAATTATATGCTTCTTTATTTAACTAAATGAATAATTAAATAAGTATTTTGTGTGATTTGCATTGATTGATTTTATTATCAAAACAATCAACTCATAGGAGAACAAGGCTATTGTTATTTTTTTTTTTTTTACATATTTTGACCAAAATGTGATTTTATTTATAGTTTAAATTTTTTAACCTTCCCAATTGGAAACAATTTATTATTTTTTTTTAATTTAATTGTTTATTTGTATATATTTATCGTGGGCGCGTTATCATTGCAACAAAATTAAGTGCACGTTTCTTGAATCAATTTGCATTATTAAAATTAAGGCGATTTATGTACATTAGCTCAACAATAAAATGCACAATATTGATGAAACCAGTAAAACTTGCTGGAAGGAATAATATTTCTAGAGTTGTTCTTCATGTTCTAATTAAATTTATTGAAAATAAACAACAATATAAGAGAACTATTTGACAAACTGGTTTGGCAAACTAGGATTGAGAAGACTTATTGCATTTTAGTAAAATTATTTAACTATCAAACTAAAATATGTTTATTTAAAATTTAAAGTTTTTAGTAAATATCTCACATTTGGCA
Organism: Dasysyrphus tricinctus; assembly: GCA_963921185.1. Classification (NCBI taxonomy): domain Eukaryota; kingdom Metazoa; phylum Arthropoda; class Insecta; order Diptera; family Syrphidae; genus Dasysyrphus; species Dasysyrphus tricinctus. The sequence goes on from OY992530.1 coordinate 88,599,056, forward strand.
GGTACATTAGGGTGGTCGTTAGAAAGAAGTCATCTTGGATGGACCTAAATCGGCTCTAAATGAAGTAAAACAAAAATCCCTATTTTTGTCAGATTTTTATTTTCATCCTCTATTGTCGGTGTGGGCTGTGGGGGTTAGTTAAATTGTCCATTTTTTGATTGCGATATAAAGGTACTATGGTATTACAGTGCATTCTCGATTATCGCAACTAATTAAAACAAGGGTGGTTGCACTGACCGAGGTTGTTGCAATAAACGAGTAAATATTTTTTTAGGCTCAATTCATTGTCTTCATAGATTTTCTCATTGTTATAACTGGTTTCGCGTACCCAATTTTCCGAAACACACAAACGACTGTTCACTGGACAGAATTCATTAAACTTACAAGAAAATCTTGCATTGTAGGTATAGATACATATCATGTACATTAATACAACTTCACCGTATCATCACTTAAAAGTAGCGGTAAAAGTAGCGGTATAAATTCAGCTGTTGCGAAAATCGAGGAGTTGCATGAATCGAGAGTTGCATTAATCGAGAACGTACTGTATATAGAAAGTTATGCATTCGTAAAAAAAACTGAACTCGAGATTTTTATCAATCTTGTCATTACGATGATAGGGAAGACGAAGAAAGTGGGTCTCACAATTTTGTCTGTCTGTTCGGCTACAGCCTTAACGACCGGATCGATTTTCTCTTAACTTGGTACATAGTGGCCCACATATTTCTTCTTTTTTTTAGAACCAAAAATAACAGTACCTACCACACAATTTTTTTTGGCAATTTTAAAAAATCTCACTTTTCTCAAAAACGGCTGCACAACTTTTCTTCAAAAAATTAATAAAATTAATTTTTCCAAAGGTAGCCTTTGGATAGGAAACCATTTTTCAAAAACTGGTTATTAATGATACTTCGCAAAGAACCATTTTTTATTTTTTTTTTATTTTCTTCAAAACGCTACTTATGATATCAATAATTTTTTTTATACAGAAGCTTCTTTAAAATATGAACAGTTTTTGTTACCAAAATTTTCAAAAAAATATTTTTTGGATTTTAAAAAATTTTCAAATTAGTTTTTTTTTATTAAAAATATTCCCAAAATGACATAATCGACTTTTTTGAAACTCTATACTTAAGAGTTTTTTAAGACTTTCTAATATATTTTAGAAAAAACTTTGCTTTTATGCAAAACTAACGGTGCCTACGTACCATACAAAAATTAAAAAAAACGGTCAAGGAAATTTTTTTTCTCAAGAAAAGCTCCTCCGATTTCGATTAAACTTTTTCTTAGGCCTTAGGCGATCTACTACAAAAAATTATAAAATTTGACACTAAGCTACTATTAGTATACATAGTACCTAGCTACCTCTCATAGAATGATTTTTCTATTTTGAATTTTCTCATTATTAGCTGAACAGATTTAGATAAGTTTCAAATAAGATCGAATAATATTGCATATAAAATTTTTCAAAAAACAAATTTTTGAATTTTTTAAAATGTTTCAAATACATAATTTGAAAACTTGATATATTTTAGCTTAACCGGTTTTTGAAACTTTATTTTCATATGCACATAAATTAATACTTAAGATTTGCAAACAAAATTTTGTCCTTTTATTTAAGAATTTGATTAAAAAAAATATTTTCTTTTTTTCCCTACAATCATATTCAATCAAGAACTAAAATGGCATTCTTTTTTCACCTCAAATTATCAAAAAAGTTGTTTTAGCAAATTTAAATATCGTATTTCATGCTCATAAACATCAAAGGGCACGTTAGTGCCCCGCCAAGTTCGCGGTACTACACCCTTTTTACAGGAACAAACTCAGGCGATTTTCAACCCCCCTCTAACTTCAGTACTAATAAAGTCAGAAACTTCAAATTCGCAATATTTGCTGAGCTGATCAAACACAGGTGGTTCACCAAATTTCAACTCTTTAGCATTAGCAGTTCCTGAGATATAGGACTTCAAAAATCGCAAAAACCGTAACTGATTGACTCACTGACTCACTGACAGATCCTCAAAATTGTGGAGCACTTCCCGACATCGTAGAAACTTGAAATTTCGCCCAACGGTAGGCCTTGTGGTGCATACAAAGAAAAAAATCGAAGATTTGCAATTTTCTATTCAGGGGCGTGGCACCCACCCACTTTATTAAAAATTCTTATAAATTATATGGAGCACTTCCGATTGTTGTAGAACGATGCAAATTGGTAGGTCGGTAGGGCTTGAAGTACTTTGAAAGAAAAAAATCCAAACATTTGAAGTTTCAGTCAGGGGGCGTTGCATCCACCCACTTTCTGAAAAATTCTTATAAACAATATAAAGCACTTTGATTGTTGTAGAACGATGAAAATTGGTAGAGCTTTAGGGCTTGAAGTACTTAGAAAGAAAAAAATTGTAAAATTGGAATTTTTCATTCAGGGGCGTGGCATCCACCCACATTTTTAAAAATTATAATAAATAACATGGATCAATTTCCATTGTTGTATAACGATGAAAATTGGTAAATCGGTAGGAATTGAAGTAAATACTTTTAAAGAAAAAAATCGAAAATTTGGAATTTTCCATTCAGGGGGCGTGCCATCCACTCACTTTGTCGGAATTCCTATTATTTATATAAAGCACTTTTGGCTGTCGTATAATAATGAAAGTTTGTAGAGCGGTAGGGGAGCGCTACGATATCCCGCAAACCAAAATCTCGAATAACGATGTCTCGCATTTTTTTTTAAATCTCGAATTTTAAAATTTGGGGGATTTACTTGGCAAGTTTTCTCTTAATTACTTACTTAAGCACGCAGCTGAAGTGAAACGAAAATTTTCTGGTGTCTCCAACTCGGGAACGAAATCAGAAACGAAGTGATTGCGAAAAAAATATGGAGAGTTTTATCAGAAAGATGTCAAAATAAATACAAAAATAAAACAGTTTAAAATCTTAAGTCAATTTTTTTCGACGGTATTTTCTTCCATTTTCATTTCTAAATAAAATTCAACAGCAAAATATAACAAACTGTCAAATTTTTGTCTGAAATAATGTTCCGAACAATTAATTGTATACGAAAAATAAGTGGAGACTTGGTTCGAATATCTGCTAGGATTTTCTGTTTTATTGACACTTCACTGTCGAACTGCGTACTACATAACAAAAATCACTACGAAATTTTTCGTTTACGATTTCGTTGTGTCAATTTCTGTATGAGAATTTTCGTTTCACTTCAGCTGCGTACTATGCTTTAATCACATATTTAAAATGTATGAAAACTTGACCAGTGAACCCACCAAATTTTAATAAGAAATCATTAAATACCAAATTTCTGTCATTATTTGGAATTGTTTCGATATTACTCTGCGTACCTAAGGTATTTGATTTTAAACTTAATGAACTTAACACTTGGCATATATTTTAGATCTCATTACTTTTTTTGTCAGACTTTTTACGCACAGGTTTCTTGTACATATAAGAACTTGGCTCTTTTTTTAACATTTATGTTGTTATTGTGATATTACTCTCATGATTTCCATGGTTTTGTATGAAATTTTCTAAAGGACTGAGCCTCTTCAACATAAGAGCAAGTATGTGTGACCTGGTTGTGCATTTTATTTTTTTGGAGACTAGGTGATTCGTGTAAAATCTACCGACAAATTCAGGGTATGTAGGTTAACAGGAGAAAAGAAAAATCCCAATACTGCCAACAACGCTTGGACAGAAGGGACAGTTTTATTCAAAAAATAGAAAAAATATATAAACAAAAAATAGAAATATTTATAAACTCAATAGCGCCATTTAAATAGTAGAATGCAACTGTGGTCTTATTGTCAATCCATTGAAAACAGAATCGGTTCTCTTCACTAACAGAAGAAAAATACCAACTTTTAAAGTACCATCAATCGAAGGGACTCCACTCGAAATCTGGGATCAGGCCAGATACGGTAATCTAGTTTGGTGGAACGCGACTGAGAAAGCAACAATTCTGAAAACATTGACAAAATTTCAAAGATTAGCGTGCGTATTGGTATAACGGGGGCATAGAAAACCACCCCCACAGTGGGACTGGGAGCGATACTCAACCTGAGGCCCCTATAGATCTATTCGTGAACAGACCCTTCACTTCCTCTTTTCCTAATATAGAGGCGAGTGAGAAAACAACCAACCTTTCAGTAATGAATCTTCGAGAACTGCATTCACTGATGGTTCGATGATGAACACGGGAGTTGGTGCAGGAATTTTCTCGGAAGCTCTAGGACAAGCGAGCTCCCTTAGACTTCTGGACATTTGCAGCGTCTTCCTAGCTGAGGTCTTGGCAGCAGGGGCGTAGCGAGAGGGGGGTGTGGGGGGGTGTACCACCCCCCCACGCTTTTCAAGAGTCGGCAAATTCAGGAAACTAGATTTCATAATTCAAGCAATTAAAAAAAAAAAAAAATAAAACCAGAAATTTTACAATATTTTTCGGAGAAAGTTAAAAAAGTAAGTTTGTATTTTCATTATATTTAGGTTTTTTAAACATTTAAATGTACCTATGCAAATCGACATTTTTGCCGATTGCAAATTTTGGAGTTATGCCGAATAATTAAAGAGTCGGCAAATCAACCAAGCTTCATTTGCAAACAATTATGAATAAAACGAGCCTAAGCATTTTTGCCGATTGCGGATGTCGGACATTTGCCGACTAATTCAAAAGTCGGCATATCAACGAAGCTTCATTTAAAAAAAAATTTATAAAACGAGCATTTTTACTGATTACGGATTTCGCCAAATTCAAGAGTCGGCAAATCAACGAATCTTAATTTGAAAAAAATTTAATAAAACGAGCATTTTTGCTGATTGTGAATTTCGCAAATATGCCGACTAATTCAAGAGTCGGCAAATCAACGAAGCTTAATTTGAAAAAAAATTAATAAAACGAGCATTTTTGCCGATTGCGAATTTCGCAAATATGCCGACTAATTCAAGAGTCGGCAAAGAGAACTTTGGGGAGGCAAGTATTAGCTTTTCGTGGTCACGACGAATCACTAGAGCATAGCGATGGCAATTTTCGACAAACCGTTTATTTGATTTCACGACATTGCCCGTTAATGAAAAATCGGTTGGATGAATCATCAAAAAGACCACGTCATGTGACGTACCGTATTCCGGATGCCCAAAATGAATTAATTGATCTCTAGGGAACTAGAACTCGAAAAGCCTTTGTAAATGAAATCAATAAAGCTGGCATTTTTCCTGTAATGGTTGACACAACTCCAGACTCATCACATCAAGATCGACTTGCTATATTAATGTTCGATACCTAGTGAAAGCAAACGAGAGACTCCTATTGAACGTCTTCTGAAAATGGACGTCGTCCTAACGAAAAAAACGGGAGAAGAATTGGCCCAAAAGATAATAGTGACCCTTCAGTCAGTAGGAATTTCCATTAAAAACATTGTTTTTCAATCTTATAACTTCGCCAAAAACATGTCCGGAAAGTACAATGGCAAAAACTATCAGAAAAATGCGGTAAGATAATCCCTTACATTCCATGCCAAGCGCATCGTATCAATATATTCGTTGAAACAGCATGTAATTCGAGTGTGTTGATTAAAGAGTTTTTCAATGTTTTGGAAGCATTATATGTTTTCTTCTACGGCAGCACAAAACGTTTTCAATGTATGCGTGAGGAATTCATAAGCATTGAAAATGCATTCCAGCTGAAAAATTTGTCAAAAACTCGATGGACAGCTAGAGCTGAGACAGTAAAAAAAAGAAAAAAGAAAAACCGATGTAAGTTTTTTTGATAATAATACCTACTCGTACCTCCACTTCTGGTCTGCTGAAAAAAATCTTGGGTTTTGATTTTATAAGCTCGTTATATTTTTGCAAAAACGTCATGTTTAAAGTAAAAAAAATTGACAGAAAATTTAGAAGCTGAAGAGTTGAATGTCATTCGTCATTGATGCTGTATTGTTGATTCGAACACACATCAATATCATTTCAACAAATGAATGACGATGACGACCAAATCGATGCATTAATAAAAGTTCATCTTCATTCGCTGAGAAATTAAAATAAATCCAGAGAATGATTTTCTGAAACATCATAGAACACGCCGCCGTGTACAAAGAAGAATCGATGAAAATCCAGAAACAGCTTTCGACTTCGATTTCCAAACATTTTATCGAAATTAATTTAGAACGGTTTTGCAAGTTCTTACGACATGTATAAACGATAATTTAAAAGATAATTTTCATCTTTCGAACCTTCTCAAAAGAATTTTGAAATTCCAGTCGACAGAGGCAAAGTCACAATAGAATCAGTGGAATCCATAATGAAATTGGAGCCCCTATTTTTTAAAGAAGATCCAGAGCGTTTGCTTTCTGAGTTGCAAATTCTTCTTGATTCATCCACAAATTGTATAAATTTCGAAGATCCAAGGTTGTGTTCAAGTTGGAAATGGTAATTCCCTTAGCGCACAAACTCATTTGCTTCATTTTAACTGCTCCTGTGACATCAGCTTCTTGTGAACGATCATTTAGTTAATAAAAATTAGTCTTAAACTATTTGCGCACGACAATGGGTGATGATCGTTTGAATAATTTGGTGCTGCTTAATTCTTCGAAAGATAAAGTGGACGAAATTATTCTTAATGAGGTCGTTGAAGAATGGTCCTTATCAAAACACCGCAAAATTAAAATCTAGATAGTACAATGTTAAATTTAAATATTAAATTTTCATTACAACTTATTATTAGGACAAATAAATTTTAGAAATACAGAAAGGTCACGAAGAAAGGAAATATTTAAATACTTATTAAGTTGCTGCAATAAAATAATAATAAATATGAATTAATAAATTTTATTATTAATTTATTATAAATAATTAGCTATATTATTAAAAATTGTTTATTTTAAATAAATAAACTGCTGCAATATTAATAAATTAATGTATTTTATTACTATAAATGACTAAACTGCTGATGCTGATAGAATTATGCGTTAATTTAATTTTTTTATAAAGATTGTTTAATACCTATACCTAAACAAAAAAAATTTCTGCAGTAATAATATAAATGTTCATGAATTAAATTCGTTGTTAAAAATTATTTCTTATTTAGATTAATCGATGCAATAATAATATTAATTTATTTATTCCATTGTTATTAATTATTTATTATAAATAAATACATAATTCCAAAAATAATTGATATCTTATTTTTCTACCAAATAATAGTTCCCAAGATTTTAAAATTGTTTCATGGAAAATCATTGCTCCTAAGTTTTTAAAATCTCTTACATCAGCTGAAGGCGGTATCATTGAAAAATCTAGCATTTCGAAATCTCAAAAGTGTGTGTGTGGTGAAGTGAAGATATGAGCTAAAATCAATCAGCCCTATCAGGAGTTTCGCCCGAATGTCATTCCACTCGGAAAAAATCCCTTTTTACTTTTCCCTTATTTTGAGATTCACCCGAAAAATGCTAAATCTATACAGTCGGCAAACTTTTAAAATAAGTCTTCAAATTCCTAAAATAAGTCGGCATTTTAATGAAAGTCACCCCCCCACGGCTCGAACCCTCGCTACGCCACTGCTTGGCAGTGACCAAAGCAACTACGCGAATATCAATCATGATGATACCACGAGCTGATATCACCCTCCTTATTGATAGCCAAGCAGCAATTAAAGCTATTTCTGCCACCGAGATACACTCGGAGCATGTAATTTGCTGTCGCGAAGAATTTATATTAGGGTTCATGGCATGCAGCATAACATTAGACTCTGCTGGATTCCTGGTCCTGGCTTGCAAGAACGGGATCGGCCCTTGATCCAAGGAAAGCCGAACGACATATTAAAGTACCAACCTGTAGCATCTAACAGGATATTGGTAACAAAATATTGGAAAAAACCAATGAGATGGAACTTGCTCGAAACTTGTGGCACAACTAGAAAATTATGACCAAATTTCAATATTTCAAGAGTACAGACAAAATTATGCAAATGAACAAGAAACATCTTCGTTCCTTTGTCAGCATATAATCACCAGACACAACATACTGGTATACTACAAAAAGAAAATGGGGCTCAGTACCGATGACCTTTGCAGAGGGTGCAGCGATGAGGAAGCACATGAGGATACCTCAAACTTCCTTTGTCACTGTCCAGCACTCTATCATTTAAGAAATAAACACTTAGGAAGTAATTTCTATGATGACTTGGAGGACTTTCTAGAACTTTGGCCTATAGCCAAGGATTCCAGGTCAAGAAGGACTTATGTAGTCCAATTTCAGAATTCGTGTAGCCCAAAATCTCCGCTCGAAATGTAGCCCATAAACTAGCCAAATATCATTTAAAAAATCTAAATTTTTGTATAAAGGGTGTTTTCTTATAGAAGTATAGAACTTTGAAATGGAACAAAACGAAGATTATTTTTCAAATTGACATGAAATTTACTGTATTCGAAAGATAATCTTTTGGAATTTTAATTTAAATATGATTTCTGGCGTATAACCGCGATGGCTGGTTCGGACGTAGTCTAATCTGGAGGTACAATTTTCGATTACTTTTTACAACATTTGTGGCCGTATATCGGCAATAACGCAGTGAATATTGTCCTGCAAGTGGTCAATCCAATCGTTTCGGGCTTATCGGGTTAGACTAGTGACCTCATGTATCCCCATAGAAAATAGGCAAGCGGCGTTAAATCGCACGATCTTCCAGGCCAATTCACGGGCCCGTAACGTGAAACTATGCGATAACCAAACGATTCCTTCAATAAATCAACTGTGGCACGAGCTGTGTGACATGTTGCTCCGTCTTGTTGAAACCACAGCTCCTGCATATAGTACAGGTAAAGTAGTACAAAAAGTCTTTCGAATAAAAAAAATTATTAGTACCATCATGAAACTTGGTGAAAACGGTTCATACATTATGAGAATTAAAATTCAATAGAGTCTATAAAAATATTTCATATGGAAGGCGTTTTTTTTGTTGAGGGGTAGAGGGGGGGGGGGGAAATTGTGGTGTATCAAACAGACAAATTAGCTTTGGTGGAACCTAAACATATAACACATGTTTTGAATGCTAAATCAAATAACAACAAAACCAAGTCGATACGACCTCCGTGAAAAAAGTTATTGTCTTTTTGTGAATCTGTTGATTCTTCGTTCTCGTAGTTAATCAAAACTTTTATCAAGTTTCTTGAGGGTACCATCCTTTTACATTTTTTTGAAAAATAACCACACACTTCCCCCTATTTTCAAAAAATACACCCTTCCCAGCAAAATATTTCTATAGATTCTTCATTCTGTTAGTCCAAAGCACATTTTAACAAAATTTCAGAGGGATTTGGTGTCATTTGATTCAACATTCAAAACTACCTTAAAAACATGTGTCATATGTTTAGGTTGCACCAAAGTTAATTTTTCTGTTTGATACACCACAATTTCCCCCCCTCTACCCATCAAGAAAACACCCTTCCTTGTGAAATATTTTTAAAGGCTCTTTTGATTTTTCATTCTCATAGTACATGAAACGTTTTCACCGTAAGTTTCATGATGGCACTATTTTTTTGTATTCGAAAGACTTTTCGTACTATTATACCTCAACTATATACCAGCCACACCACCAGCTTTACCATCATCTATTTCTAGGCGTCTGAATTTATCCAAATTCTACTAGAACATATAATTTAAAGTGATTTTGTGCTGTTTATTTAAATACGTGCCGATATCCATCAACTTAAAATTATGCGTTTTAGAAGGGTACAACAACATCTATAGTCCAGTCAAAATATACATACAAATGTGCAAACCTAGCCAAAATTCCGATTAGGCTGAAAATTGGTATAGACCTTCCTTTTGACATAACAAATCAGCTGCGAAAAGTCCTCGTCAATCCTACGCGAGCATAAAAAGTTATTGAAGGTCAAGTGTCAAAAGAAATGGTTTTTACCTATAACTTTCAAACGGTAAATGGTATTGAAAAGTAGTATGATTAAATTTTGTAGACCAGGCAATTTTCTACAAAAAATATTAACAAACATTTTTTCGTAAGACAGATGGTTTAGGAAATAGGGCTGTTTTAAAAATGGTAAATTGACGAAAATATCGGTTTTTCGGGTATAACTCCTTAACGGTAAATAAGTGAAAGTGTTTCAAGTAACATTAGTCCACCATTCGACTCTTTACAAGAAAATATTTTTTAAAAAATCCAAAAATGTACCGTTAAAAAGATAAAATTATTTTAAGAATTTGGTCAAAAGCCAAAAATAACGGTTTTCTGATTATTACTCTTAAATGACGAAGTTGTTCAAAATGAATGTATGTATGCCCAATTTGGTGGAGTCCTCTCCTAACGTCGACAGCCTTTCCGACATGGAAACTGAAGACTATTTAAACAGTGTTCTTTTAAGTGAGGACGAGCTTTTAAGTTCGTCCTCTGACTTGGAAGAACCTGATAATACCGTGGTGGAGGCTGATCTGCCTAATTGTAGCCAAAATGCTGCAGTTAGTTCAGATTAACCTCCAACACTCCATCAAGGCGTCAGCCTCACTTCTTCTCCGAATATCCAGCAACGGAGAGGATATCGTCCTGATCCAAGAACCTTGGATTGTGAAATCCATCGTAAAGGGACTCAGGACTCCTGGATACTACCTACTGTATGCGTCCGGTAAAGGTGAACCTAGATCCTGCATACTAGTAAAAAGTAGCATTAATGTATATTTACTACCTAATTTCAGCGATCGAGATATTACGGCTGCAAGACTGGAGACGACCAAAGGCACACTTTGGATAGCATCGGCGTATCTCGGCCATGACCACCTTGGCCCTCTCCCAGGTAAAACCCTGGAGAATTTTATCGCTGAAGCAGAAAGGCGAAATATCAGCCTCATTATTGGGAGTGATGTCAATGCCCATCACACAGTATGGGGTAGTACTGATATTATCGATAGAGGTGAGTCTCTTTTCGATTTTATCCTAAATACTAACCTTATAGTAAGTAACGTAGGCAATGAACCAACTTTCGTTACCAGAAACAGACAAGAAGTTTTAGACTTAACTCTTGTCTCCGACAACATCTATCAGATGATTTTAAACTGGAAAGTTTCTAGTGATCACTCGTTCTCTGATCATAGATACATTCAATTCAGCTTGAACGATGAACCTCCTGGCCAGTTAACTTTTCGTAATCATAGGAAAACAGACTGGCCTAAGTACAGAGAAACACTTAAGAGACTTAATAAACCTGACATTTTAAGTGTTCCATCCAACAAAAACTATCTTTACAGCAAAGTCAATGATCTTACTTTAGCCCTAAACAAATCATTAGAAACCTCCTGTCCTCTTATTCTAATAAGGGGTAAAAGGAAGCCACATTGGTGGACTTCGGGGCTCGAACCGCTCAGAAAAAACTGTAGGAAACTTTTCAATCGAGCTAAAAGTACTAGAGTAATGTCCGATTGGGATTCCTATAAAGAATCACTAAAATTATATAAAAAAGAATTGAGGAAAACCAAACAATCTTCTTGGAGGACATTCTGTGGCAATATAGAAGAAGCCTCAGAAGCATCAAGATTAAGAAAAATCCTCTCCACAAATCCAGTTATGCCTAGCTGCCTTCAAAATGCTGATGGCTCCTGGACCAACTCTTGCGAAGAATCGCTCAATTTGCTACTGGATACTCATTTTCCAGGCAGCTCACAGACTGTTAATAGCACTGCCCTTTACAGGACAAGCGAAAAACTAACATTTCCACAAGGTCTGATTACAAGGGAAAAATTACAATGGGCACTCAATAGCTTCAAACCATACAAGTCGGCGGGGCCAGATGGCATCATTCCGGCTGAACTACAGATGAATTTAGAAGTAATTCTGCCGATTCTGGAAGTCATCTTCAATGGTTGCTTAAATCTGGTCCATATTCCGCTTCTATGGAGAGAAGTCAAAGTTGTGTTTATACCCAAAGCCGGTAAATGTTCCCACGTAAACCCTAAAGATTTACGACCTATTAGCCTATCATCTTTCCTTCTAAAAACTTTTGAACGACTGATTGATATCGAACTAAGGTCAAGCATTGATACGAGACTATTGTCTACAGCTCAACATGCCTATTGCAAAGGGAAGTCAGTGGAGACAGCTCTCCACACACTAGTTCGTACCATCGAATATTCCCTCCATTATAAAGAATATACAATGGTTGCCTTCCTAGATAAAGAAGGTGCTTTTAATAACGTTGATACATCTGCAATCGTATCTGCACTGGTTTCTCTGAATGTGGATGGGTCGCTTGGTGAACTGATTAATCAGATGCTTACAAGCAGGGTTATCAATTCAAAACTGGGCGGCTTTTCGGCAAGAAGATCTGTCAGTAGAGGTACACCGCAAGGCGGGGTGCTTTCTCCCCTTCTTTGGAATTTGGTAGTTAATGAACTGCTGAATACCTTAGAGGCAGAGAGCTACAGAGTGATTGCCTATGCGGATGACGTTGCTATAGCAGTATCAGGAAAACATCCTAACATTTTAAGAGATCTTCTACAAAACGCTCTAAACAAGCTAACACGATGGGCAGATCGATGCGGACTTGGAGTTAACCCCCATAAAACAGATCTTGTCCTCTTCTCCAGGAAATACAAAATTCCGCAAACAGACCCCCCTATTATTAATGGTGTTCCACTAAAATTCTCAGACGAAGCTAAATACTTGGGTCTCATCTTAGATAAGAAGTTAAGTTGGAAACCTAACATACAAGAAAGAGTGAAAAAAGCCACAGTGCCACTTTTCTCCTGCAAAAAAGCCGTAGGTAGTAAATGGGGCCTCCAACCTCGAATCACTCACTGGCTATACATTTCGGTAATTAGACCGATTCTAACTTACGGCGTGGCAGTATGGTGGACTGCCTTGGATAAAGCGACACATCGCGACAAACTAAGTAAAGTCCAAAGAACAGCATGTCTATGTACTACTGGAGCACTTCGGTCGACTCCTTCCGCTGCATTAGACACTCTTCTCCATCTGACACCTCTCGATATTTTCAGCAAACAAACGGCTGCGAGCACAGCCATTCGCCTCAAAGCCTCTTCACAGTGGATCAATAATGAGATTCGTCACTCCGCTATTCTGAATTCATTCGGAACACTTCCTAGTAACACTGACTACACAATCCCACAATTGAATTTCGATAAAAATTTTGAAGTGACCATACCTTCCAGATCCACCTGGGAGGATGTGGAATTCTTAGAAGATCAATCAATTCACTTCTACACTGACGGATCGAAGACCAAAGATGGGGTTGGTGGGGGAGTGTACTCTGAAAGACTAAATTTAAGTCTCTCATTCCGTCTTCCTAATCTGTGTAGCGTATTCCAGGCGGAACTTCTAGCGATAAAAGAAGTACTGTCTTGGCTCAAAGAAAACGTGATATCATGCTCGGATATCCGCATCTTCTCTGATAGTCAAGCCGCCATTAAATCCCTGGACTCTATCCGTACAAACTCTATAACAGCCCTCAACTGTCGATCATCTCTGTTGGAGATGGCGAAACAGTTTAATATTCACCTTTGTTGGGTGCCGGGTCATAGTGACATTCCAGGTAATTGTAAAGCTGATGAACTCGCTAGAAGTGGAACATTACTACCCATTTTACCTGAAAAGGTAAACATTGGTATACCCATCGCTACGTGTAAGCTTTTACTGAAGCAAGATGCGTTGAAGAGAACAAACACAAGGTGGGAAAACATCACTACTTGTTTGGCGACAAAACAAGTATGGCCAAACCTTGACCTCAAACGCTCCAAGTGTTTAATATCTCTAAATAGAATGCATATTAGCTCTATTGTAGGTGTCATAACAGGACACTGTTTAATAGGCAGGCACGCAGCGCGGCTTGGCGTACCTTCAAACGATTTCTGCAGAAGCTGCATGGACGAGGAGGAAGAGGAAACGATTCCTCACCTTCTCTGCACATGCCCTGCTCTTTCCCTCAGACGTAGGCTCCATTTAGGAGTTTACTTCTTTAACGATCCTAGTGATCTGGCAAACACAGACATTTATAGTCTCACACGCTTCGTCAGGAGCTCAAAGTGGTTTTAGCGAGTAAGGAAAGAGTTTTTAAGATTCATGTGGTATCACAACGGACCAATTCTGGTCTAAGTGTGTCAGTACTTAGTACTGAAAGCCACTTCTACCTAACCTAACCATGCCCAATTTGTAAACGTTTAAATAATCTGCTTAAAAGATTGTTACACGTTTTCCTTACGAAAAGTCAGTTACAAGATATTGCGATTTCAAAATGGACAAATGTCGAAAATATAGAATTTTCACGTATAACTCTTAAACGGTAAACGCTATCATAAAGTACTTTATGCAGAGTTTGTGCATAATGTGGTGTTCTACAAGAAAAAAAAATAAATTTCTAAAATATATCAATCAATAGATATAGTTATTTTGAGAATTTGGTCAAAATTAAAAAATAACGGTTTTTTAATTTTTACTTTTAAATGGCTAAGTCATACAAAAAAATTTTAGATTGAGTTTGTAAAGATTGGAATGTACGATTTAATAAAAAGTAAAATTTTGTCTCATACGAGTGATTGGTCAAAACATATTGCGATTTAAAAAGGGCCAAATGTCAAAAATATAGGATTTTCATCTACAACCATTGTTATAAATAAAGCTCGTGGCCATCTATGCGTCCAAATGTAATACTAATTTTTGTTAAGGGATCTCGGTAAGGCGATCACAGCGAACCTATCGACCAAATGTCAACCTACAAAATCGTGTTTCATGAGAATACTATAGATTGGATACACAATGCTACAACTCCTAAACAATGAATGTTATCAAAAAGTAATTCGAACTAAGTTTGTAGATAATGTGATGCTCTACAAGAAAACAAATTTTTTTTTTCTAAAACCTACAATCTAAACGATATTATTATTTTAAGTTTTTATAAAAAGTTAATAGCACTGATTTATCAAAGGGCACGGTAGTGCCCAGCCAAGTTTGCGGCACTACACCCTTTTTACAGGAACAAACTCAGGCGATTTTCAACCCCCCTCTAACTTCAGTACCAATAAAGTCAGAAACTTCAAATTCAGAGTATTTGCTGAACTGATAAAACACAGCTGGCTCACCAAATTTCAACTCTTTAGCATTAGTAGTTCCCAGGATATAGGACTTCAAAAATTGCAAAAACCGTAACTGACTGACTCACTGACTCACTGACTGACTGACTCACTGACAGATCATCAAAATTATGGAGCACTTCCCGACATCGTAGAAACTTGAAATTTCGCAAAACGGTAGGCCTTCTGGTACATACAAAGGAAAAAATCGAAAATCTGGAATTTTCTATTCAGGGGGCGTGGCATCCACCCACTTTCTTAAATATTCTATAAATTATATGGAGCCTTTCCGATTGTTGTAGAACAATGAAAATTTGTAAGTTGGTAGGGTTTGAGGTACTTAGAAAGAAAAAAATTGAAAAATAGGAATTTTCCATTCAGGAGGCGTGGCATCCACCCACATTCTAAAAAATTCTTATAAATTATATGAAGCACTTCCGATTGTTGTAGAACGATGAAAATTGGTAGGTCGGTAGGCCTTGAAGTACTTAGAAAGGAAAAAAATCGAAAATTTGAAACTGTCCATTCAGGGGGGGGGGCTGCCATCCACCCACTTTATCAGAATTGCTATTATTTGTATGGAGCACTTTCGGTTGTCGTAGAATTATGAAACTTTGTAGAGCGGTAGGGCTTGGCTTTCACCTGGCAAAAAAAATCTTTGCAAAAAGGAGTGAAATCACAACAAAAACATAAATGTTAAAAAAGGAGCCAAGTTCTTATGTGTACAAGAAACATGTGCGTAAAAAGTCAGCCAAAAAAGTAATGAGATCTAAAATATATGCCAAGTTTTAAGTTCATGAAGTTTAATATCAAATATCTTAAGAAGAGTAATATCGAAACAATTCCAAATCATGACAGAAATTTGGTAATTTATGATTACTGATTAAAATTTGGTGGATTTACTTGGCAAGTTTTCTCTTAAATACGTACTTAATCACAAATTTAAAATATATGAAAACTTGACCAGTGAACCCACCAAATTTTAACCAGTAATCATTAATTACCAAGTTTCTGTCATGATTCGGAATTGTTTCGATATTACTCTTCTTAAGATATTTGATATCAAACTTCATGAACTTAAAACTTGGCTTATATTTTAGATCTCATTACTTTTTTTGGCTGACTTTTTACGCACATGTTTCTTGTACACACAAGAACTTGGCTGCTTTTTTAACATTTATGTTTTTGTTGTGATTCCCTTTTACTCGAAATTGACGAAGTTGTCTAAAGTCAATATTTGCTCAGTTTGAAGACTATTAAATTGCCTATAAAATTAATCCTACCCAAGCAATAATGCACAAGGTATTGAATTTAAAAAAATGAAAAATCATCACTTTCTGCATGGTATGCATTCTTTTCCACACCATATCATGCAGAAAGTGATTATTTTTCATTTCTTTAAATTCAAGTTAGTACAGGGAAGATAGGAAGTTTGCCTCTCAGTCTCATTTGCATTGGCTTTCATATATCTGTCTCAAGTTTAAGCTTTCACAGGGTTTCCGTACTTTACATTATAAATAAGGGAACAATGTGCATATGGTAACCATCTTCTGATTTTAAACAAAATAAAATAAAAAAAAATAAACAAATCTTTTTTCACTACACTTCACATTTTCTATAATCACGTGATGTACCGTAAATGTTTCAAAACTTAATGCAAATTACTTTTTTATTCGACAAGAACAAAATCCAAAAAAAAAAATTACATAATTGCATTCTAACATCTTATTAAATAAAACAAAAAAGTAAAAAGTGGAAAATCAAAGCGGCAACACTTTTTGCTCTCACCTTCTTCAAAGCCGATACTTCTTTGATAAAGCCACTGAAAAGTCTCTAGTGTATTGCTTTCAATTGGCAAATGCAACTCAGTTGATATGTTTTTTTCTTATCATTTCACATAGCGAAGGTAAAACCGATAGCGAGTGTACGATCAGCCAGAATACCTTTACCTTTGTGCTTTGCAATAGAAAAAGAACGATCATGTTAAAGAGCGTATGAAATTTTTAAAGAATTACAACAACAATTTTTGTATCTTAATCAGTCCGTATAACGTATCTTTTTCAAAGGCTGATTTCTTATTATTAGTGTCGTGATAGTATACACAAGCACCACTGTTTTGAAAAAAGCTTTCCCAGCCCTGAATTAAAAATTTTTGTTGGACAGATTAAAGTGGTTTCATTTCTCCAACCAAATTTTGAATCTACAACTTTATTAAAAAGTTTTTAATAGCAAAAGTATTAAAGCTATTACCAAAATCAAGTGAAAAAAAAAATACAAGCTATATCTTCTCTTCTCAGTCCCCAAAAGCTAAAATATTTAATGTGGAGGTATCCTTCGGGCTTAAACACAGCACAGATTTTGGTGCTTTCAGTGGCCTTTAGTATGTTTTGTATGGCAAAATGTTCTTATTTTTAAGGAAAACACTTTTCCAATATTTAAAGGTGAACCAATCCGCTACTACACCAACACCTCTGTTTCACTTATTATTTATGCGTAATCATACTCATCCCTATTAAAAAAAAGCTGTAAAAGCTTAATTTAATTTTGTTTGTAATAATAATATTCTCAAACAACCCTTAGATATGTTTTAACACAAACAAAAAATTAAAAAAACGTCAGAAAACACTGCCTGAGGTATCACCATTATGTAAATAAGTGTTACAACCATATCATATTTGAATTTTTAATATTATTCTTTTTGGGCAGTGAAATTGGATAGTCCATTGAACTTATGTGTCTCAGAATAAATAAATAAAAAAAAATAAAAAATACTACGAACATACGTCTGCTTGGTATAGGAAATGGTATGTGGTATGTCACACCGCCGCCGCACGCCGCACAGTGGGGTCGAGATGGAAAAAAACCTCTTTTATAAAAGTGTATTGTGGTATAACTCCCTACTTTTCTTTTCACTCAGTATTTTTCATGAGGAATCCGGCTGGAGTTGCTTAAACATCGATAGTCTATCGATAGTATCGATAATAAAAAACTATCGCGTTTTGAAAAACTATCGATAGTTTCAGTAATTCCAAATTGTGCAATGAAAGGTTTGTGACCACAGATTTAAAGCAAAAAAGTATGATAGTTTAATGTTGTCTATTGTCTCCATAATTTTTTTTTTTATACTGAAATCAATTGGATTTTCTGACTGTTCTACTACTTTTTTATTCCAATAGAATATGAAAATATCTTATTGTCAAACTTACACACACTACTTGATAACTCCTTACTCTGGTAATAAAATGGATAGTACCATAAGATTCAACGGGTGAAAATAAATTTTAAATTTGTTTCCCTTTATCGTAGGTTAGGCCTCACTGTTGGCCAGCCAAAGAAAAATCGTATATTGTGGTGGTTCCGCCCCATTCTGTCGTCACCATCAGGCAAAGATACATTATTGTCGTGCTCATGATAATCGCGGTAAGCTGCGTGTTAATTCAAAGAAGGGAATCAAACTTTAAATTATTATTATATACCTACAGGTATATAAATATAGAAATTTTTGAATAAGAATACAAAATGTTTAAACCCATCAGCGGCGATCGAACTTAGAGAATCGGAGTCAATGAATTGAAATTTATTGGTTATGATGATTTAATTTCATAGTCGTGATTTAGGGTAGCTGTAGCTTTAAATGATGTTGTATTTCTGGGATTGGTATAAGCTTGTAACCTTTGTCGTTATTAGATTATATCTGCAATAGTAATAATAATTTCGGCATTATATACGCATTTTGAGTTCAGACATTGAAAATGAATTAGTGGTTTTGGGATTGCTTTAAAATATTTACCTTTATGGTAGCTCTGAATTTGGAAATATAAATTTTAGATTTTTGTATTCGCTCAACTTTAAAGAAAACCGTTTTAGACTCTTTTTTTTAATTCACTTAAAAAAGCCAAAAATGATTTAGATAATGATTTCATAACTAAAGTAATGTTCAAACTTATGGATAGCTCTAGGATGTTTCCTGGTGTTTCGATGTTGTAGGAACTGGGGGCATCGTGCTGTATTTTTGTCTACACATCCAGTGCTTATATTACCTCCAACTTAGTTACCGCCGGATACTGGGCTAATCTTTATGTCATGACTTCCTAAATTTGTAAGTGTGAATTTTGATCAACGAAAAAATTGCAATACCAAACCTATAGCCCTACAGATTGGAGGTTAGTCCGTTGGGCTAATGACCCGACCACAGTAAAAAAAAATAAACATTTTGTTATGACAGAGACGTGAGAAGCCTCGGATAACGGCCCCCCTCAAATGGCAACGAGACCCTGGACGAAAATGGACTACGATCTACACTCAATACGCCAGGTGCTACTCAATTGACATATTACCGCGATCCAGGAGATACGATAGAAAGAGATAGGATCAAGAATAGTAAAAAGAAAAGATTGTGACACTAATTACAGCTGTCATCAAAGATTGCACATTTAAGGATACGGATTCGTTGTGAAAAATGGACTCAGATTGAAAGTCACTGATTTAATGGCAATTAGCGATCATCTAGCTGTGATCCACAAGCCGCGTAAAGTTAGCATGACAACTTTCGAAAAAACAATTTTTGAGTATGCCAGTAATTGCCGATTAATTGCCGTAAATATGCCGTGAAACTAAAAAAATTGCCGCTCGTACGGTTTGCCCACAAAGTGTAATACTGCTAACTTTATATAAAGTTAGCATGACACTTTTTTATTTTTGGTCAAAAATTATTTTTGAAAACGCCAGTAATTGCCGATTAATTGCCGTAAATATGCCGTAAAAACCAAACAATTGCAGTTCTTATGGTTTGCCTAAAAAGCGCAATCCTGCTAACTTTACGCGTAAAGTTAGCATGACACTTTTTTGTTTTTGGTAAAAAATTATTTTTGAGAACGCCATTAATTGCCGATTAATTGCCGTAAATATGCCGTGGAAACAAAAAAATTGCCGCTCTTACGGTTTGCCCACAAATTGCAATCACGTAAATTTTGGGTGTAAAGTTAGCATGACAACTTTTGAAAAATTTATTTTTGAAAACGCCAATAATTGCCGATTAATTGCCGTAAATTTGCCGTGAAACCAAAAAAATTGCCGCTCTTATGGTTTGCCCAGAAAGGGCAATCACGAAATGTGGGTGTAAGGTTAGCATGACAACTTTTGAAAAATTTATTTTTGAAAACGCCATTAATTGCCGATTAATTGCCGTAAATTTGCCGTGAAAACAAAAAAATTGCCGCTCTTATGGTTTGCCCACAAAGGGCAATCACGTAAATTTTATGTAAAAGGCATTAACTTTTCAATTTTTGGGCAGAAATTGTTTTCGAAAACGCCATTAATTGCCGATTAATTGCCGTAAAAATATCGTTAAAACAAAAAAGTATCCTCTAATACAGTTTGCCCACAAAGGGCAAAAACGTAAATTTTAGGTGTAAGGTTAGCATGACAACTTTCGATAATAACATTTTTGTGAACGCCATTAATTGCCGATTAATTGCCGTAAATTTGCCGTGAAACCAACAAAATTGCCGCTCTTATGGTTTGCCCACAAAGGGCAATCACGAAATGTGGGTGTAAAGTTAGCATGACAACTTTTGAAAAATTTATTTTTGAAAACGCCATTAATTGCCGATTAATTGCCGTAAATTTGCCGTGAAAACAAAAAAATTGCCGCTCTTATGGTTTGCCCACAAAGGGCAATCACGTAAATTTTATGTAAAACTTTTCAATTTTTGGGCAAAAATTGTTTTTGAAAACGCCATTAATTGCCGTAAGAATACCGTTAAAACAAAAAAGTATCCTCTCTTACGGTTTGCCCACAAAGGGCAAAAACGTTAATTTTAGATGTAAAGTTAGCATGACAACTTTCGAATGTAATATTTTTGAGAATACCATTAATTGCCGATTTAGTGCCGTAAATTACCCGTGAAAACATAAAAATTGCCGCTCCTATAGTTTGCCCAAAAAGGGCAATCACGTTAATTTTAAATTAGCATGATAACTTTAATTTTTGTTCAAATATAACTGTGGAATATGCCTTAGGTTTTCCAAAAATTATATTATCTGCCCTAGTTATGGAATCCAAAATCACTATTATTTTCATTTTCGATCAGCTTCGATTAGCGTAGTTTTTATCCAATCCTAAGCATATTTTACTAAAATATTTTGAGCCATGTCCAAAAGCTCTTACCATGTGAAAGCTTAAATTATAGAATCACACTTAATTTGGTTTTTGGTACAACTAACCGAAAGATGAATATGTTTTTTGATTAGGTGGAAAAATCAATTCATTGAACTTCATTTAAGTGGGGAAACTGTAGTCAAATTTGTAGGTAAGTATACAATATATTTAATATATACATATGTACAATAATAAGAACAATGATATACTAAATCTATTTAAGGCATAAATGAGAAAATAACATACAAAGTGCAAAAGTTCTAAATAAATTTGTATAGGACAACGGACAAGAAACTTTTGTTAGTAGGTATACAATAACTCTTAGTTTATGCTACTTTAGAAGGGATGTAATCCAATGACAGTGTTACCAGATAAAACAAAATCTCCCACTAGACAAATTAAGAAAGCCCTCAGATTACCATATTTTAACAATGCTTGCATTCCTAGCTCATAAGTTCATTACATACATAAATATTACTTCAGTTGCAATAAAAAATATTAAATTAAATTAATTTGCAGTTGAGTAATATCCAAATTTTGCAAGGTAACAAGGAAAAATCTTATGCAAGAGCCAATTTTTCAATGGTCAGTTAAACATCAGATATTATTTATTCTATAAAATAGCAGAAAAACTTGTTCATATTTATTCCTCCGTGGAACATTTTCCCAATTTTTTACTTGCGATATAGGTAGGTACTATAAGGCAAGTTTTGGATTCGTGCAAAAAAAAAATTTCGAGATAACAATCAGACATGACATTACGATGATAGAGAACACGTGGGTGGCAAAATTCTGTCTGTCTGTCTGTCCGTACCTCAACCTACAGCCTAAACCACTGAAGCAATTTTTTTCAAATTTTGAACTTAAAGTTTTTTGTAACTCTCCAGAGGGGAAATTGAATTTTTTTAGCTCAAAAAATAACGGTAGTTGCCATACAACCGTTAAGGAAAAGCTTATTCATCTCATAAACGGCTCCAACGATTTTGTAAAAAAAAAATCAGTGTATTATTGTAGATATTATGTACCTTCTGGTTAGCTTTTTGATAGGGCCACAAAAGTATGTTTCTTGACATTGTTTTGGACGCCAAACTTAAATTCATCATCTTTTTCTCAACATTAGGTCGGGTTTTCGAAATGTTCCTGGCAAAAAACCTGAAAATTAGCGAAAACAGCTTTTTTTTGTCATTTTCAAACGAACGATGAGTTTGATCTCGGTGTCCAAAATATGTTTAAAAGTATACCTATTAAAAGTGCAGATCAAAGTATGCAACTGAACTCCAATTCTAATTGGACAGGGTTGCCAGTTTAGGGGTTTTCACGCAGATTATGGGGTTTTTTCGTCGTTGGGGGTATGAAATGTACTAAATGTTCTTAATTCAAAAAATTACGTCGTATGTGAGTGAATAGCTGATAATATTTTGCGTGTTAGATATGCCTTACAATTTGAATTCCAGAATTTAACGCCGAGAGACGAAATGTTGAAAGCTTTCACGAGTAAAATATGTATACTAAAATGACTGCCAAAATGAAGACGACGATTGTAATATTCTTGAATTTCTTAAAAAAAAGTAATTACAAACCAACAAACATATTATAATGTAGGTAGGTGCCTACATATTTTCATATGCATTTTAATTATGAATGGTATTTTCGATAATGACTGTGAAAACTACTGAAATTATTTATCTACTGTTCTACTTGGAGCCAATTTTTCAATCTTCAATTCATTATTCAGTTAGCTGTTGGAAGAGTAAATCTGAACAAGTTTTTCTTCTATTTTATAGAATAAATAATATCTGATGTTTAACTGACCATTGAAAAATTGGCTCTTGCATAAGATTTTTCCTTGTTACCTTGCAAAATTTGGATATTACTCAACTGCAAATTAATTTAATTTAATATTTTTTATTGCAACTGAAGTAATATTTATGTATGTAATGAACTTATGAGCTAGGAATGCAAGCATTGTTAAAATATGGTAATCTGAGGGCTTTCTTAATTTGTCTAGTGGGAGATTTTGTTTTATCTGGTAACACTGTCATTGGATTACATCCCTTCTAAAGTAGCATAAACTAAGAGTTATTGTATACCTACTAACAAAAGTTTCTTGTCCGTTGTCCTATACAAATTTATTTAGAACTTTTGCACTTTGTATGTTATTTTCTCATTTATGCCTTAAATAGATTTAGTATATCATTGTTCTTATTATTGTACATATGTATATATTAAATATATTGTATACTTACCTACAAATTTGACTACAGTTTCCCCACTTAAATGAAGTTCAATGAATTGATTTTTCCACCTAATCAAAAAACATATTCATCTTTCGGTTAGTTGTACCAAAAACCAAATTAAGTGTGATTCTATAATTTAAGCTTTCACATGGTAAGAGCTTTTGGACATGGCTCAAAATATTTTAGTAAAATATGCTTAGGATTGGATAAAAACTACGCTAATCGAAGCTGATCGAAAATGAAAATAATAGTGATTTTGGATTCCATAACTAGGGCAGATAATATAATTTTTGGAAAACCTAAAGCATATTCCACAGTTATATTTGAACAAAAATTAAAGTTATCATGCTAATTTAAAATTAACGTGATTGCCCTTTTTGGGCAAACTATAGGAGCGGCAATTTTTATGTTTTCACGGGTAATTTACGGCACTAAATCGGCAATTAATGGTATTCTCAAAAATATTACATTCGAAAGTTGTCATGCTAACTTTACATCTAAAATTAGCGTTTTTGCCCTTTGTGGGCAAACCGTAAGAGAGGATACTTTTTTGTTTTAACGGTATTCTTACGGCAATTAATGGAGTTTTCAAAAACAATTTTTGCCCAAAAATTGAAAAGTTTTACATAAAATTTACGTGATTGCCCTTTGTGGGCAAACCATAAGAGCGGCAATTTTTTTGTTTTCACGGCAAATTTACGGCAATTAATCGGCAATTAATGGCGTTTTCAAAAATAAATTTTTCAAAAGTTGTCATGCTAACTTTACATCCACATTTCGTGATTGCCCTTTGTGGGCAAACCATAAGAGCGGCAATTTTTTTGGTTTCACGGCAAATTTACGGCAATTAATCGGCAATTAATGGCGTTCACAAAAATGTTATTATCGAAAGTTGTCATGCTAACCTTACACCTAAAATTTACGTTTTTGCCCTTTGTGGGCAAACCGTATTAGAGGATACTTTTTTGTTTTAACGATATTTTTACGGCAATTAATCGGCAATTAATGGCGTTTTCGAAAACAATTTCTGCCCAAAAATTGAAAAGTTAATGCCTTTTACATAAAATTTACGTGATTGCCCTTTGTGGGCAAACCATAAGAGCGGCAATTTTTTTTGTTTTCACGGCAAATTTACGGCAATTAATCGGCAATTAATGGCGTTTTCAAAAATAATTTTTCAAAAGTTGTCATGCTAACTTTACACCCACATTTCGTGATTGCCCTTTGTGGGCAAACCATAAGAGCGGCAATTTTTTTGTTTTCACGGCAAATTTACGGCAATTAATCGGCAATTAATGGCGTTTTCAAAAATAAATTTTTCAAAAGTTGTCATGCTAACTTTACACCCACATTTCGTGATTGCCCTTTGTGGGCAAACCATAAGAGCGGCAATTTTTTTGGTTTCACGGCAAATTTACGGCAATTAATCGGCAATTAATGGCGTTCACAAAAATGTTATTATCGAAAGTTGTCATGCTGTTGCACCCCACATTAAGTCCACTGTGCATAATCGGAGTTGAACCCATTTGGGCCATTGCACTGTGTCGAAACATTATTGCTGTGCAGTATCCTACTCATCAATAATGTTTTAGCTTTGCAATTGGGCCAAAAGGGAAACAACCTTAAAATGCGGCGTGGGCTATTTGGGTGGCCGCAGCTAAGTATCGATCGGAAACATGAACGATCGTTGAGTCGAAAATTACACCTTGAACTGTGCGTTTCTCTCGGATAAAATACTCGTAGATAATTCGTATAACAATGCTAACTTTACACCTAAAATTTACGTTTTTGCCCTTTGTGGGCAAACCGTATTAGAGGATACTTTTTTGTTTTAACGATATTTTACGGCAATTAATCGGCAATTAATGGCGTTTTCGAAAACAATTTCTGCCCAAAAATTGAAAAGTTAATGCCTTTTACATAAAATTTACGTGATTGCCCTTTGTGGGCAAACCATAAGAGCGGCAATTTTTTTGTTTTCACGGCAAATTTACGGCAATTAATCGGCAATTAATGGCGTTTTCAAAAATAAATTTTTCAAAAGTTGTCATGCTAACTTTACACCCACATTTCGTGATTGCCCTTTCTGGGCAAACCATAGGAGCGGCAATTTTTTTGGTTTCACGGCAAATTTACGGCAATTAATCGGCAATTATTGGCGTTTTCAAAAATAAATTTTTCAAAAGTTGTCATGCTAACTTTACACCCAAAATTTACGTGATTGCAATTTGTGGGCAAACCGTAAGAGCGGCAATTTTTTTGTTTCCACGGCATATTTACGGCAATTAATCGGCAATTAATGGTGTTCTCAAAAATAATTGTTTACCAAAAACAAAAAAGTGTCATGCTAACTTTACGCGTAAAGTTAGCAGGATTGCGCTTTTTAGGCAAACCATAAGAACTGCAATTGTTTGGTTTTCACGGCATATTTACGGCAATTAATCGGCAATTACTGGCGTTTTCAAAAATAATTTTTGACCAAAAATAAAAAAGTGTCATGCTAACTTTATATAAAGTTAGCAGTATTACACTTTGTGGGCAAACCGTACGAGCGGCAATTTTTTTAGTTTCACGGCATATTTACGGCAATTAATCGGCAATTACTGGCATACTCAAAAATTGTTTTTTCGAAAGTTGTCATGCTAACTTTACCGCGGCTTGATCCACATCAAAACATTAGTCTAATATGTGCCACGCCCCTACCGATGAAGCTGAGGAGTCTTACAATGAGGAGTTGCACGACTTCTTGGACGGAGTACGACGTCAAAGTCATGCTCGAAGACTTCAATGCTAAAGTCGGAAAAGAAAACATCTTTGGCGGATTAGTTGGAAAGCACAGCCTCCACGAAACGAAAACAGATAACGGCTCCCGAATAATCGACTTTGCTGCAGCTCGTAATACTGTGATAAGTAGCACTAGGTTCCTCAGGCGAAGGATACACACACCAACCTGGCGTTCTCCGGATGGTCGAACCGCCTACCAAACTGACTACATGCTTATTGCACGAGACAAGCATCGAACATCTTGAACGTGCGAACTTTCCGAGGTGCAAACGTAGACGGTGACCACTTTCTTCTTGTGACAAAGCGCGGACCCTGACTGTCAAATGAAAAAAAGTGAAGACCACCCTAAGGAAGAAATTGAACAATGCATTTCTTAGCACATCTGAGAAAGCCAGGGACTACAGTGTGCAATGGACGGGAAACTCTCTCCGTACCCCCAGCCACAAGCGTCAAGAACAAGTGGAACCAGTATCGCAACATCATTAAGGAGACAGCCAAGACCACCATAGGCTATCACCTTCCTAGAAAAAAGAACCCGTGGTATGATGAGCACAAGACGGAAAATGCACGAATGCAAATGCTGCAATGGACACCAAGAGCAGCTAGAGATGAGTACCTTGAAAAGAGAAGGAAAGAGAAAAAAACCCTGCGCAGAAAGAAAAAAGCACACACAGCCTCTTAGCTCAGGTGTCTAGCACCGCCAGCAATACCCGCCGGTTATACAAAGTAGCCAAGCAACTGGAATTTGGTTATAGGACCCGCACGCAAGCTCTTTGAAATAGCACAAGGAACCTAGTCACCGAATCAAAGGGAATTGTAGACGTTTTTAAGCAGTATTTCCAGAAACTGCATGGTGGGTGTTATGTAGAGGAAGTGACAAGAGAACAGAGAAGCATGAGACCAGTCTATGAAGCTCCAGTTCCAGCAAAAGCTTTCAACTAGCTAAAGAGCAACAAATCAGCCAGCTCGGATGGCCTAGCTGCGCAACTCTTCAAGTATGGAGAAGATGTCCTGTTAAGTCGCATGCACCACCCAACTAACAATTTTTCCCCTAATCATCCAAAGAAGCTTCTCAAAATCATTTCTTCCAATCATATAAGCATTATATAATAGTCCATAGAGTTAAAAAGGCGCACTCTTTAAGCTCCTATTGCAGCTTTACGGATTAAATTCAGTTGCCCCGAAAAACACCTACTGGACTGAATTTAGAGGTCTTATAGAAGAAGGTGGAAAAATAATAAAAACAAATATTTCACAATTGATTTATATTTATTTACATACCTATATTTATAATTTATATTATTTACTAGCTGGCCCGCCCTGGCTCCGCCCGGGTAGACAAAAATTTCGAGAACAAAACAAAATTTTAATTATGATTATGTCCTCGATTAATCAAATTCCGGATAGTCGAGACTCGACTGTATTTTTTTTATTTTGTCAAAACCACATTTCATGATTGATTGATTGTTTTTCAAACTCAATTGATTTTTTTTTACATAAAACAGGCACCCAGAGTGTGCTTCTGCACCTTTTTGGCAAAACGCAAGACCTTGTTGGTGGCATGTAGTTTGCACAGATCCAAACAGTACGTCGACAAAGTTTTAAGCAAAGCTTTCACGTCCCCTAAGACTACATAATTAGTGTTCTAATTTAATTTTCTGACACTTTTAAAATCAATTATTTCTACTTGTTCATAATCATTTCCTATATATTAATTTTTTGTTTCGACACAATTTTCCCTTAATTTCATTGTTTTTCTAATATTTCAAAGAAACCGTTAGTATTTTTGCAATTAAAAGAAGCCTAGATTACTCCCTGAGTTGTCCACTACATGTATAAAAAGTCCCGTCATAACCTGTTCTGCTGTTTTGAAGGTTACCGCGGACAAACAGACAGACAGAAAAAAATTTTTTTAATGATGCAGCTATGTTTCTTAGCAATTAAACAACCACCTAAGCTCAAAAACTTGAAATTATTTCAATATTAACGACAGACACTCCAATTTTATTTATATGTATAGATTCTTTAAGTTATAAAAATTACAAGGTTACTGTGGGACTCGAACCATGGTCCTTTTGCACTGAAAGTCCACCACGCTTACCACTCGGCCATGGAAGAATATATCTGAACTTATGTACTTTCTCCACACTGCTGGTTTGTGGCTATAATCTTTAATAAAGCAGCAAAGTAGAAATGGTTTGTGGCTGCACTTAAACATACCAATACAAGCAATAGTAGTCATTTCATAAGAGTAATATAGAGAGATTAAAGAAACATTGGTATATCGCTTCTATCAAGCTGATATAATTTGCACCAGAAAATATTTTAGGAATCAGTAATGCTCCAATGAGGTATTTACTTCCCATCAGGCGGGTAATAGGAGCACTATAGAAGCAAATAACACTTTAATGTTTGAAATGTGAAGCAATTTTGTTACTTGGGCAGCTCATTAACCAAGTGTGGGAGGAGGAAAGTATGCCCGACGACTGGTCAAATAGCTTCTTATGCTCAATCTACAAAAAAGGAGATCCTAGGTCCTTAAAGAACTACAGAGGCATATCTCTGCTTAATGTTGCCTACAAGATCCTATCCAACGTACTATGTGAGCA
This sequence comes from Dasysyrphus tricinctus, assembly GCA_963921185.1. Lineage (NCBI taxonomy): Eukaryota > Metazoa > Arthropoda > Insecta > Diptera > Syrphidae > Dasysyrphus > Dasysyrphus tricinctus. Next base: position 88,627,936 of record OY992530.1, read on the forward strand.
TCTAAGACCTTTCTGCAACACTATGATAGGCACGTACCAGTGTGGCTTCAGGTAAGGCAGATCAACGTTAGACCAATGTTTCACATTGAGGCAAACTTGGAAAAGACCATCAAATCTTAAGTTGAGACCCACCATCTTTTTATCGACTTCAAAGCTGCATATATGATAGAATAAGTCACCAAGAGCTTCTATTGGCGATTTTGGAACTCTTTATCCCGAAAACGCTGATCCAGCTCAGCTATGCCACATGACGTTACAAAGTACGCGGTGCAACGTGCAAAGGGTAACCGCTTATCCAAGCTATTCCAGACGTGTATAGGGTTCAGGCAAGGAGATGCGCTTTCATGTGATTTCTTCAACCTAGCCCTGGAGCACATAGTGCGCAAAAGAGTGGTGTTAACGTCCTGGAAGGCACTTTCTTCAACAGTTTTTTTTCAACAGCTTAGTCTTGAATTGAATAAGGACAAAACAAACTTTATGCTATATATAACGGGTGATTTTTTAGCTGGTTTGGTTTTGGCAACACTGGTTTTGACAGCTGACGTGTGTTTAGTACCTTGTGTCACTGTTAAACAGCTTCTTACAGTCTTACAAATGAACAACGCTTGCAAATTATTGAATTTTACTATCAAAATTCGTGCTCGGTTCGAAATGTTCATCGCGCGCTGCTTCCATTTTATGGTCGGCATTCTCGACCTTCTGAGCATTCTATTCGGAAGATTGTGACCAAATTTCGCACCAAATTTACTTTGTTGGACATTAAACCACCAACACGTTTACGTACTGTGCGTAGTGAAGAAAATATTGCGGCCGTATCAGCTAGTGTGACAGAAGACCGCGAAATGTCGATTCGGCGCCGTTCCCAGCAGTTAGGCCTTTGTTACAGCACTACGTGGAAAATTTTGCGGAAGGATTTGGGTGTAAAGCCTTTTAAGATACAGCTGGTGCAAGAACTAAAGCCAGCCGACCTACCACAACGCCGAATTTTTGGTGAATGGGCTCTTGGAAAGCTGGCCGAGGATCCGCTTTTTTATCGAAAAATTGTGTTCAGCGATGAGGCTCATTTTTGGTTGAATGGGTACGTAAATAAGCATAATTGCCGCATTTGGAGTGAAGATCAGCCAGAAGCATTGCAACAGCTACCAATGCATCCCGAAAAAGCCACTGTTTGGTGCGGTTTATGGGCCGGCGGCATTATTGGGCCATATTTCTTCAAAGATGATGCGAATCGCAGCGTTACTGTCAATGGTGAACGCTACCGAGCGATGATAACAAACTTTTTTTTTGCCCGAAATGGAAGTTCTTGACTTGCATGATATGTGGTTTCAACAAGACGGTGCCACATGCCACACAGCACGCGAAACAATGGCGCAATTGCGAGGCGTGTTTGGTGAACAGTTAGTTTCACGTTTCGGGCCGGTCAATTGGCCGCCTAGATCGTGCGATTTGACACCATTAGATTATTTTTTGTGGGGGTATGTCAAGGCTAATGTCTAAAGGGACAAGCCCGCTTCGATTGACGCACTGGAAGCCAACATCCATGCATTCATTCGTGAGATACCGGCCGATATGTGTGAAAGAGTATGCCAAAATTGGACTCAGCGGATGGGCTACCTGAGACGCAGCCGCGGTCAACATTTGCATGAAATTATCTTTAAACATTAAATTGCAAGGTTCAAACTATCGATTCAAATAAATATTTCATTCATTTTTTCGAATTTTGTGTGTTTTTTTTTTTTTTAAGTTCTAAACCTCTTAAAAAATCACCCTTTACAAAGCCTCATCTGTCCATCGCCTAGGACAAAACATCACTGTTGGTAGCAGTAATTTCGAGGTAGTCAACCCAAAGAGTTTATCTACCTTAGAATAAACATCAATTCCACGAACAACACCTTAGTGGAAATTCGACAAAGAATTACCCTAGCGAATCGCTGCTACTTCGGTTTGGCCAATTTCTTTCAATTTCTCGAAAGACAACGTGCACGCTATTCAAATCACTAATTTTACCAGTTCTTAAGGGGGAAATGATGATAATGGAGACTTTCGAGAGAAAAATTCTTCGGCGGATATTTGGTCTTATAATATACGAAGAGGAGGGTAGATGGATAAGATTCAATTGTGAATTGTACAAGCTGTACCAAGAAGTGGATGTAGTCCAAAGAGCCAAAACTCGTGAACTACAAAACGCTCCAGCCAAAAAAATCTTCAAATCCCAGCCCCAGGTTCCAGATGACTAGGACGACTTAACCTCCGCTGCAGGGACCAGGCGGTAACATACGCAAGAGCGTTTGATTTCGACGACTAGAGGAGCTTGACCGCAACCGATGAAAGACCGCAATATCTCAGAATCGGGAGCCGATTAAGTAAGAAAGTAAGGGTTTTATTATTTTTAGAGGGAGGGATAAGCTTTGAGAGACGTCATGGGTGAAATCCAGCATGTGCATTGCTTACAAATCTAACCATGTTGTGGTAAAGCACCTTTAAATTACAAGTAAAAACCAATTGGCCACATAGATTCGCATAGAAAAATAAATAAAAGAGACTAAAATGTAAAATATTTTGTCACCTTCTGTATAGAAATAACTTTGACTATATGAATGCATAATTTTCCATTATAAAGTGCCAATTTCCTGAGCTCATAATAGAACCACAGCTTAATTATTCGTCCAAGCTTAATTTTATTTGTCATCAAAAATAATCAAAAAAGCACAATGAACTTATTCTCAGTGGTCAATTCACCTAATCATAATCAATTCCGAAACGATTCATCACGTCATTAGCGCATCCATTAGCATAGAACAAAATCATCCAACGTTGAGCATTATATGACCATATTTGTGTAGTCAAGCCAGTCTACGAATTGCTAGAGCTAGACATATTGGTCTTTGTCAAGTTAGTGTCAACGGCAGCCGTGGTGTACCGATTGCGCCTGATTCATGTATCTCTATCTTTATATAAATTGAAATACATTACTCCCGCCACGTGATAGCACTGCAAGAAGCAAACGCACGTAAAAGTTCAAAATTATTATTACATTCGTGAGAACTGAGGGATATGATACTCTGTCTGTGCTTCACATCGCATAGACCGAAATTATATGCTTATTTATTTTGGTTTTTATTTTTTAGGAGGGAGAGGGCGGGGGGATTGTAAGATATCTAACATGGCCCTCTATGTATGTCTGTGCGGCAGCGAAACACAGCAGACTGACGAAAATAAAATTTCAAAAAAAGCTCGGTTCATTGAACTTCTCGGACGCTTATAGATCTGATACCAACTGTCATCATATTACACTTACTTTACCACCATCCATCCTCAACACCACCTTCGATGGAGGTACCAACTTCTTTCTCTTCATCTCGATTATCGTTGCCAAGGCAGAGTCTTTTGGATGTCAATGGAATTCTGATATGCTTGAGAACACTGCTGGCTGAACGCTTTACGTGTGGCACTGTCAGGGTATGGAGCTCGCAGACCAGGCAGAAGCAGCAGCAGCAGCAACAACAGCAGCAGCAGCATAGAGCGCATAGTGGAGCATAAGAGTATAGCATATGAGCAAAGCCCATTCTGTTTCTGCTTCTGCCACATTGTCACATAGACACTGTGTGTTGTTGCTTCTGGTGAGCTCTTCGAGACTCCAATCTCCAATGTGCACATAAATACAAGAGAAAATACCATCATTACTAGATAGACGGAGACAACAGCTGTTGGATTTTTGGGAGTTCTGCATTTTTTTTTTTTTTTTGTTAAATTCTTTTTCAGCTTTGGCTTCTTTTTTTTTTTAGTTTTTGTATATGAATACGAACATACAACGTCCATCATCGGTCGTTGGTCTATTTTTAAGTTTGGAGAAACTTTGCCGGATAGTTTGTTGCCACTGTGGATGTTGCATGTGGAATACTAAAAATAACAAAAAAAAAAGAAAAAAACAATCGTGTTGCTATGAATTTCAAACTTTCGAGAAAAGTAATAAAATGAATAAGGAAATAAAATTTAAAATGCATTGTTTTCTGTTTTGAGGAATTTGAACTTATAATAGTTTGATTTCAAAGGTTAGCCATAGTTTTGGGTAGATATGGAATAAGATCGATTTTAAGATAAAAAAGTTTCATTTTTGAAAGGGATCTTAATAGAATTAGGTATCAAATTTTAATTGAATTTTTGAAACTTTCTATAAAGGGTAATGAATAATGAAAAGTTCCTAATTGAAAATTAAAAAATAAAAATCAAATCAAAGCAACTTTTAAGAACTTTTCAAAATATTGTTTTTTTTTTTAATTAATTTAAATACTGTCCAGAGTAAAAGTTGTTGAACTTTTTTCGATAGAAAATTTGTATTCCAAACTCAAGTTAGATTTCACTTGAGAAGAGTAGGTATCCATTTAGCATTCGCTTGATTTCTGAGTGTAAAATGTGTATTTTCAAACCCTTGCAATATTTCAAAGCAATCTTTTATTTTATTTTAAATCTTATAAATATATACATAGAAAAACCACTCATAGTCAATTAAAAATATTCAAACCCACCTTAACGATATGTACTTATGATTTTCTGCGTAGGTAGGGGCTTAACATAAAAAAAAAAATAAGCGACTTAACTTCAGTTTTCTTGTTACATAATAAGAAGTTGTCATTGAATAAATTATGTAAATAAGTTCAAGCTTATGAGATCTCAAGAGTTTTCCTAAATAAATTTGAGAAGAGAATGGAGTCAATTCTGTTATTAATTTTTTTCACTGCTTCGCACATAATTTAATTCTTGATGTTCGGCAAAAGTGAAAGCTAATGTCAAAATAACATCATGCTATAAAATAAAAAACTTAATTTCATCACAAACTTTCTTGGTAGTGCCCGACCAACTGAGGCAATTTTCGAAAATTTATAGAACTAGGTACCCACAAAAAAATTGAAGCTTAAAAAAAAGTACCGTTAAATACCGTTTCATTCTCAATAGTTATGAAAAAAAGGTATTAAAATCAAGACAAACAAAACCTTACAATCAACTTTATTTTTTTGTCTATTTGTTTAAACAAATTAAATTTAACGTATGTTGATAGAAACTATTATTATAAACAATACAATTTTTTAATTTTTACTTTGTGACATACTGGGCTGAGATATAAATAAAAACCTAAAATCATAAGATTGCGTGGGGTGTGCTGACTTACCTATGTTCAATAATTTATACTCGGCTTCCGTTAGTAGTTAAGGGCTGTTTTTTTTTAACTGTAGAAAATTACAAGGACAAACAAAAAATAAAAACCTTATCGTTAAATGAGCTATTTTCTTAATAATCACGAAAAAGTGATTTTTAAACAACAAAAATTTACTTTAACTAACTGTTACTTTTAACATTTTTACTTGCGATTAAGGTACTATAGGGCAAGTTTTTTTTTACGATGATAGAGATGTCTGTCTGTCTGTCCGTACCTAAACCTACAGCCTAAACCACTGAAGCGATTTTCTTCAAATTTTGAACTTAAGGTTTTTTTTGTAACTCTCCAGAGGGGAAATTGATTTTTTTTGCTCAAAAAATAACGGTACTTGCCATACAACCGTTAAGGAAAACCTTATTTATCTCAAGAACGGCTCCAACGATTTTGATAAAAAATCAGTTAATTATTTTAGATATGGTGTACTTTCTGGTAAGAAAAATCACCAAAAACATTTATTAACGGTACCTGCCATATAACGGTTTTTTTGATTTTTGATTTTCTCATCCGATTTCAATGAACTTTTTTTGCACAAAAGCTTTGTTAGAATATACATAATACTGCATACCAAAATTTTGGATTTTTAAAAAAAGATTCAAATTTTTTTTCAAAATTCAATATTTCAAAAATGGGTTAATGAATTATTTTGAAATTTTAGTTTTTAATGTATATTAATATATACTCAAAATTGGCATACCAAATTTTTTTTTGAAAAATGTTACAAAAATTTAATATATAAAAAATTAATTTTTAACAGCCATATTATTCACTCAATTAATCCGGTTTTAAATTTACACCTTGGTTAAAAGTGAGTTAAGTCTCAAAAGTTCAACCCAAGCGCATAATATTCACTCTTTAAACTCGGTAATAAACCCTATTTATTAAACTTTGTCGCGTTTAAACCGATTCAATTTTAACTGTCCTCCAGGGAGCTGTTAAAGTAGTTTAACCCGGGTGTAAACGAGATTTTCAGCACATTCACTCATTTTGGCCAAGCAAAGTGATATTTGAAGTTTTTACGCAAATACATTATTAAAGATAAAATACAATAAAAGCAACAAAATAAGGCTTTATAAATGAAATGGTGATGTCTTCGTCGTCAGAAGATGATTTTTTGGCCCAGATGGAGAATCAACGGCGTTCTCGTCGAGTGTACCGCATGTTCAAGCGGGCTTGGGCGATGATTAAATATTTAATATTTTCGGTTTGGGAAAAACTTTTTCCTCTTTTTTATCATTTTCCCGCTCGGTGTTATTGCTTCCCTAACCACCACCTTTTATTTTGCGATTCGACATTTTTTTTTGCATCAATTTATTAATTGAGATAAATTAATAGACAATAATTTCACTGTTTTGATTTGTTTTTCAAACGCCAAATCATGATTTTCAAATTTTGAAAGATAAAATTTGAAATACAAGAACAAGCAGGAAACACATGCTGGCAAATGTCAAATTATTGACATTTCATATGTTTAAGATCGGTGTATAGTCAAGTTTAAACAATTTTACATCCGGTTGTAATGTATTTTAAATCCACCGAGTTTAATGCGCGTTTTGAGTGAATATTATGAACAAAAGTTTAAATTGAAAAGTTTAAAAAATGCAAGTTAATAGGACAGGTTTAAAATTTACTTAAACCTTACTTACACCTATAGTGAATAATATAGCTGTAAGAAAACGGCTCCAACGATTTAAAATTTTTTTTCTTCATATATTCATATTTTTTCAAGTAATCAAATGGCATACTTTTTTTTGAGCTCAAAGTTATTTATCGGGCTGTTTATACAAATCAAAGAACGATTTAAATGCTTTTTATACTTTTTCTATAATAACTTGAATATTTTTTAAAGTTCTTAAGCCCAAACAACTTGGACATAAGAGCAAGTACGTGCGATCCAGTCTTGCATTTTATTTCATAATATAGTAGCCAATGTTATTATGAATAAAGGCATCTTTTATTTTTTTCTGTCTGAGATACTGGAGTCAAGATATTCATAAATACCAAAAAATGGCAAGAAACACATTTTTACCATTAACTTTGGTAAAAAAAAGTTGTTAGGTGGTGCAAATTTGGGTTTAAGCCTTTCACATAAGCCCCTATCGATCCATGAGACAAAAACTGACCATGCCTCTGTGCGCAACGTCAAATGACGCTTTGACTGGACTATAACGAACAATTAGAAGAAAGCCTGGATATGCTAAAGGTTGATGTAACAGCCATTGAAGAGGTGAAATGGGAAGGAGGGCGCATACGAAAGATGACATCATGTGGTATCTACATCGCACAGTGCTGCAAGGAGCAGGGGCTTAAATGAAGAATGCCATCTGGTGCGTGCAGCCCAGAACAAGGCCTACCAATAAATTCTGCAAACTAGAACCAGAGCTGATGAGAGAACAGCCCGGATGATCTATGGTCAAAAACGAAGGGAGGAACGCTGACTTCTCAGAAGGAAAAAGAAAGAGCATGCGAAGCGGGCGGTCGAGTCTATAGACAATTGTAGTGTTAGGGGGAATGTTCGAAAAGCTACAAGGCCAGAACGGAAACCAACAAACTAGAGTGGGAATGTGGTGGTAGACACACTGTCGGTGCTGAGGACCTGGAAACAACACTTTTCTAGACTGCTAAACGGCGAAGAAGGTCAAAATTCGGCTGTAAGATAGAAGAATCCATTCAGCCTGCACGACGATCGATGGTCCAAATTTCGGTCCGCCCGACCTAAATGAAGTAAATTTATTTTAGTAAAGGCTTCCTTTGGATGGATAACCATTTTTCAAAAATGGTTATTAATGGTACCTCCCAAAAAACCATGTTTTTATATTGAATTTGTTTTAAGAAAAGTTGTCGAGCCGTTTTTGAGAAAAATACGATTATGTAAAATTGCTAAAAAATTTGTATGGCAGGTACCGTTACTTTTGGTTAAAAAAAAATGAAAAACGTGTCGGCATAATCACCAAAAACCATATGTACCGAGTTTGAAGAAAATCGATCGAGCCGTTTATTCTGTAGACGAACAGACAGACAGACAGACAGAATTGTGCCACCCACTTTTTTGGTATTCTCTATCATCGTAATATCATGTTTGATTGTTATCTCAAATTTTTTTTTTGCACGAATCCAAAACTTGCCTTATAGTACCTATATCGCAAGTGAAAATGGTTCGGTTCGCGCGCAGCGTTAAATATTGTCATAATCAATGTTACTGTCAATGGGGAACGCTCTAGAGCCATGATTAATGACTTTTTCGTGCCTAAATTCGAGGACGTTGATGTTGACCACTTTTGGTTCCAACAAGATGGTGCTACATGCCATACCGCCAGCGAAACAATCAACAACGCGTTATTGCTGACATACGGCCCATATTGCTCCTAAAAGTGGTTGAAAATTGGGCCTCTCGGCTATTCCAGCCAGCCATGGCGGCCACTTGAAGGAAATCATTTTTAAAACATAATGGCAAACCCTTATATTTATAATAAAGCTAAATTCTTGGCCATAACATTAAATTATATGCGTTTTATTTCTTCTTGAAAACCACACGTTTCAAAAAACACCATTTACTTACTTAAAGTTTTCTGTGTAGGGGCTTAACATAAAATTTAAAAAAAAATTTCAGTTTTCTTGTTACATAATAAGTAGTTTTCATTGAATAAATTATGTAAATAAGTTCAAGCTTATGAGATCTCAGGAATTTTCCTCAATAAATTTGACAGAGAATGGAGTCAATTCTCTTATTAATTTTTGTTCACTGCTTCGCACATAATTTAATTCTTGATGTTCGGCAAAAGTGAAAGGTAATGTCAAAATAACATCATGCTATAAAATAAAGAACTTAATTCAATCGGTCATTTCAAAAACCACTTAAGTCACACAATTAGAATTTTTCAGGAATCAATAAAAACAGTTTAATTAAAAAATAAACTAGTTTTAAAGGACTTTTTTTGGGGTCAATATAGTATTAGAGTTTAAAGGGATTGAAATATAAAAAAATATTCACAGTTGATCAATATTAATAATGAAAAAAGTCTGAAAACCTGTTCTTGACTTACGTTGTTTTAACAAGAAACGGGTGACTTACGTTGTTTTAGCAAGAAACGGGGTCAGCAGTATACAATTATTTAAGCAAAATCAAAGTTTTTATTTTTAATTATACTTAAATATTAACATATTAACATTTTATCGTGTCACATGTTTTAATTTATCATGTTTCAATATATTAAACCCGCAGGCAAAACTAGATAGCTATAACTACTTCCACCATCTAGTAGTGCTTGCAAAAACCACTTAAGTCAATTGACTTACGTTGTTTTTGCATGGAACGTTTATTGTGAGGCATTTTTTGGAGAGGAAGGAATGTTTGGACCGACGTAATTTATTCTCAGAATATGCATCTACGTTTAAGGAAGCATTTACAGCAAAAAAGCATTTTTGAAAAAATGTGACTTAAGTGGTTTTTGAAATAACCGATTCAATTTCATCACAAACTTTATTGGTAGTGTCCAACCAACTGAGGCAGTTTTTGAATCCCCTCTTTGTTTTAGCACAAATAGTTTAGAATTTACAGCATTTTCTAAGATAAGTAAGCACAGGCACCTCACTTAAATTCAACATCCAAGCAGAATTGTCAGGTTAACAAAAGTGGAATACCCAAACGCAAATATAAATTGCCAAAAAATGTTCCACACCATAAATACCCAAATTAAAAAATTATAAAAATTTTAGGAAATTGTTTTAGGGATGGGAAGGAAATTGATTTTCATTTTTGGGATGCATTCATATTTAGTATTTCAATGGTTATATTCAGCAAATATCGATAAAAAAGATGTTTGGTTAAACCAAGTGTGAGTTATAAAAAATCCAAAAATATAATGATTTTGATAACGTACTTTACTAAGGTGCTTGGACCTGAAACATCCGTGAGGTATCCCCTTAGCGGGGACTCCACTACTCCTACGTGCCATCGGGTCTGCTTTCTGGAGATCTTCCTCAGCTCTCTCTTACTCTTCCCCAATTGGTGATGACTCCTCTTCGATAGTTCTTTGCCAAAGTATCTACTTCCCGGTCGGTCCATTTGACTCCCTGGCTGCGTGAAAGAGTTTCATTGCATCGCTTGACTCGAAATACACTCTTAATCTTTCTGAAGCGAGTGTCAAATCTACTGCCACATACGTTTTCGTATTAAAGAGTCTTAGCCAAACCTTAAGAGCGTTTAAGCGCAATATCATATTGATAATTCTCTTAAAGAAAATATTTTTGTATATGAAAACAGAAAACTAAGATTTGCGGACCATTTCTGGATGGCGGGGGCCTAGGGGGCAACATGGGCATATGACCCGATCGGGCACTTTACGGCAATGTTGAACCGAACAATTAGAAGAGAGCCTGGATAGGCTAAAGGCTGTTGTTACAGCCATCGAGGAGATGCAATGGGAAGGAGAGGGCACACGAAGGATGAAATCGTATGGCATCTACTTCGGACAGCGCTGTAAGAAGAAGGGGCTTCGATAAAGAATGCCAGCTGGCGTATGCAGTCCAGAACGAGGCCTACCAATAAATGCTGTCAACTAGAACCAGAGCTGCATAGAGAACAGCCCGGATGCTCTATGGGCAGTAACTCTACGGGCAATATCGAAGGGAGGAACGCCGCACCGACTTCTCAGAAGGAAAAAGAGAGAGAGCATGCGAAGCGGGTGGTCGAGTAAACAAAAATGTTTTATCCAAGGTACTGCCTCTAGCAAGGAACTGACAAATCCTCCAAGAGTATACTTGTCATGAAAAATCGCTTCTCATTTAGCCGTTCGGACTCGGCAAAAAATTGTCGGTCTCCTCCATTCCTGCCAACAACACGCACATATGATTAGTTGAGAGTTGTAAGTCACAAGGCCCTGGTTCTCCACGAGCTGTTGCGCCACCCAATTTATTTATTTATTTAATGGTAGAGGGAATGTTCAAAAAGCTACATGGCCAGAACGGAAGCCTACCGAAAAGAGAGTGGGAATGTGGTGGTAGACAATTTTCTTGACTGCTAAACGGCGAAGATGGCCAAAATTCCGCTGGAAGATAGAAGAATCCATTCAACCTGGATGACGATAGTCCAAATACCGGTCCACCCGACCTAAATTAAATGAAGTGCGGTTAGCAATAGCTAAGCTTAACCACCAGAACAGAATAGAGTGCTGCAACTGGAGCTGCAGCTGCAGCTGGAATTCGTACGTGATTTTTCCAACACGCCCACAATGCAGCTGTACAGCGTTATGACATTTCAGTATCGAAAATAAAAATAAGAACAAAAATAAAAATTAAAAATGATTAAAACAGAAGCTAAAACTACTCTACGTCCTTATCAAAGATTTAAAAGAGTTTAAACTCACTTCAACCCCCATGTAAATACCCGGTTGCACTCGGATTTTTTAAACGTCAAAAAAACTGCAAGCAAAAGTCAATAGTTGGCCATCTTGTCCAGCTGCGTCTGCAGCTGCGTGCATCGTGTTGTGTTTGCTTCATTGAATTTGTGGGTATTCAACATGTTGACAGCTATTCCAGTTGCAGCTCCGTCGTCATTTTCTTCAGCCAGTAAATCATGCTAGGCTGCTGGTGCTGATGGTATGCCAGCCGAGATATTCAAAGCAGGGAGAGATGACTTGTAAGGGAGTATAAACCCACTTATCTCCAAAAATGTTCGATGAAAGTATGCCCGATGAATGGAACCTCAGTATAGTGTGTCCCATCCACAAGAAAGGAGATGTTCTGACCTGTGCCAATTACAGAGGTATAAGTCTCCTCAACGTTGCATACAAAGCTTGTCATCTGGCCAGTGTGATTGCTTAAAACCGGTTTTCAACAATCTGCTCAGCCCCTATCATTGTGGTTTTAGGCCCAGCAAATAAACTTGCGGTCAAAAGTTCACAATTCAACAGATTTTGGAAAAAAAGAGTTTCAAATCGATACACACCACCACTTTATCGATTTCATAGTCACATATGATAGTGCAGACAGAGACGAACTATACAGAGCCATGTTGCAATCCCGGGTTGTTTTTTTCAATCCCGAGATTTCAAAAATATTTTTTAAAAAGTAATTCAGAATATATTTTTGTTTGAATTTGCTTTTCTGAGTATGCAGAGAGTTAATACTTCTACTTCGGCCTCCGCCTGGCAAGAAAAATTAGTTTTATGGTTGAAATGCTTTTATTTAGAAGAAAAAAAATTATATCTTCAATGTTTTCTCACAAAACAGAAAAGTTCTTTAGAAATACGGAAACTAAATATTAAGTTATTTCATACGTTTACTATGCTAAACCTCCGAAACAGATGGTTTAACGAAGGAATAGGCAGCAGACTCTTTTTTTGTATTGGTGGTGGCATCAAAAGATCTACATTTTCAACAAATTTTTTTTTCAATGCACAACGATTTCGTTACGTTACATTTTGAAGAATATAAAGTAAAAGGTTACTTTTAAACTAAATGTTTGGTTAATTTTTATGAACTTACTTTGTCGTTAGTGTTCCCACTCTCGCTTCTTTTCGTTTCTTTAATTAATTTTTCCATAATACCTTATAATAATTTAGATAGACATTGTTAAAGATTTATTGTGAATATGCCTTATTATGTTTTCTCTTTATCTTTTCCTTATCAACGTTCATACTTTCATGCTCATTTATTATACCACACATTTATACATTTATACCAATCTGAAATCAGTCTCTAATAAACCTTTGAACTATTAACTTGTCGTTTACTTTAATTGCCGCTCATCAGGTTATGGGCCCAGAGTGTTTCGCTTAGAAAAGTAAACGGTTTAAATTTTTTTTTTTTTTGTTAAGTTCAAGTAGAGGTAATTTGATAAATATGAGTTCGACTCTTTATCAAATAGACAAATTAGATGACCAAAATTATGATGGTTGGGCCATTCAAATGAGGAGTGTGCTCATAATTTCAAACTTATGGTCGTATGTCGATGGTAGTATAGTCAAGGAGGAGACTTTGACTGCTGCACAAAAACTGGAATGGGACACTAAGGATGGTAAAGCACTTGCATTCATAATTTTAAATATAAAACCATCAGAAGTTAACCATGTGAAACATTGTCGGACTTCGAAATCAGCATGGGATAACTTGAAACAAGTCCATCAACCACGTGGTCCAGCTAGGAAAATCGCATTGTTTAAACAACTGTTGCGCATTAGTTTAGGAGAAAAAGAAAGCATGTCGGAGTATATAAATCGTTTCACAAGTGTTGTGGAAAAGCTTAGTGAGATAGATTTTTCAATTAACGAAGAATTACTCGTTATTATTTTGCTCTCCAGTCTTCCGAAATCTTTAGATAACTTTGTTGTAGCTATGGAATCGCGCGATGACTTGCCAAAGATGAGTTGCCTGAAAGTCAAGCTCTTAGAAGAGGGGGATCGGCGACTAGAAAAAGGGGAACCATTTGGAAAGGATGAAGAGGTTTTTGATCAGCAGGCGTATGTAGCGCGATCGGAGCAAAATCAAAAATTTAGGTCTAAAAAGAGGTCGATAGGAAAGTGTTTTAGCTGCGGTAAGAGGGGACATTTCGCTGCAAATTGTCCAGATGGAAAGAAACGTTATGGTATTAAACCAGTTGCTTCTTTTTCTATGCTTTCGGCATCACACAACCATATTCTTGGTCCGCAATGTTGGTGCATTGATAGCGGTGCAACCTCTCATATATGCTGTAATGAAAAGTTATTTACAACTATGCGTGGGTGCAAAGAGAAAATTAAGCTAGCAGGTGACAACTACATAACTGCCACCGGTATCGGTACCGTTGTTCTTAAAACGGAATTATGTGAGCTGAGGTTGCAAAATGTGCTGTTTGTTCCAAATCTGAATTCAAATTTCATATCTGTAAGTAAAGCAATTGAGAACGGTTGCAGCGTTGAGTTTACGGAGAAGTGTGCCAAAATCAAACAGAAAGGTGAAACTATTTTAAATGCTAGTTTGGATAATGACTTGTTTGTCTTCAAGTCTCACAAAATCGAGACCCTATATGCATGTAATTCAAATCTTTCAAACTACCAAAACTGGCATAATAGGTTTGGACACCTTAATGTAAAAAGTTTGAATAAAGTTTATTCAAACAAGATGGTCAAAGGGTTATCGTTGGGAGCTGTTCCAGACAATTTCCAATGTAAGATTTGCATGAAGGGGAAAATATGTGTGAAACCTTTTCAAAACGAGTCCTTAACGAAATCAAAAGACGTATTGGAACTCGTTCATACTGATGTGTGTGGTCCTATGAGAAAAGTGTCTCTGGGAGGAGCCAGGTACTTCGTTACGTTCATTGACGATATGTCACGCAAAATTTTTGTTTATTTTATAAAGACAAAAGATCAAGTGTTTGAGGTCTTTCAAAAGTTCAAGTCACTAGTAGAGCGTGAGACAGGGAAATATATTAAAACTATACGCAGTGATAACGGGTCCGAGTACTGCAGCCACGTTTTTACAAATTTTCTTGAAAAGTCTGGGATATCGCGTCAATTTTCTGTAGCATACACTCCACAACAAAATGGCGTCGCAGAAAGGGCCAATAGGACTATTGTCGAGATGGCAAGATGCATGCTTATGCAATCCGGACTGGATGAATGTTTATGGGCTGAGGCGGTCAACACGGCAGTGTATCTTAGAAATAGATGTCCTACGAAAATTTTAACCAATATTACACCACAAGAAGTTTGGAGCAATCGAAAGCCAGATGTTGGACATCTCAGGGTTTTTGGATGCACAGCTATAGCATTAAACAAATCGAAATCGCTTTCTAAATTTCAGCCAAAGGGAGAGGAGTATTTCATGGTGGGATATTCACCTACTTCAAAGGCGTATCGACTTTTTGATAAGTCTAATAGGAAAGTTATTGAGCGGAGAGATGTCTCATTCATAGAAGGTGATTGTACTTCCGATAATTTTATAGACATGGGGAGTTTTGAATTGGTAGAACAGGAGGATATTGAAACTGAAGAGCAGGCGGCCAAACAGACGGAGCAGCAGGTGGAGGAGCAGGCTAAGCAGCAACTAATGCATAAGAGGGAACATACAAACCAAGAGGAGCAAGATGGAGTACGTGGGCAGATGCAAAACGAACAGCAGGAAAAGTTTTTGGAGCCAAAGGAGCAGCTGGAAAACGAGGCAAGTAAGACCGAGAATTTAAAGGAGGCGAATTCATCGAAGCCAAGGAGGTATCCGAAACGAAAGAGGTCAGCTACAAGCAGCGAGGAAGAATGTGAGAAAACCCCAACGTTTGGTAAAGGAAGACCAAAAATTATCAGAACTGGAAAGCCAGGAAGGCCTAAGAAGCAGTATAATGTGTTAAATATTATAGACACCACACAAAATATTGTAGTTCCACAAACAATGAAAGAGGCTTTGTCATTACCTGAATGCTCAATGTGGAAAGATGCAGTTAATGAAGAATACCAGTGTTTGATATCGAACAATACATGGGATTTGGTAGACCTTCCTGAAGGAGAGAAACCCATAGGTTGCAGGTGGGTATTTAATCTTAAAAAAGATGAAAATGGAAAGTTGCAGAGGTTTAAGGCTCGGCTGGTGGCAAAAGGTTTTGCCCAGAGATTCGGAATAAATTACAATGAAACTTTTTCACCCGTGGTAAGGTATTCCACTATTCGAATGCTCTTAGCCTTAGCTGTGGAGAAAAAGCTTATCCTTCATCAAATGGACGTTTCTTCTGCATACTTGAATGGCGATCTTCAGGAGGACGTATACATGCAGCAACCGGAATATTTTGTCGATCAAAAGAACCCAGGGAAAGTTTTGAAATTGCGAAAAGCTTTGTACGGATTGAAACAATCGGGAAGAGCATGGAATGAAAAACTGGATGCCGTTCTTAAAAAAATTGGATTTCGTCAGTGCAGTAGTGAATCCTGTGTATATGTTGCGAATAGTGAAGGTGACTTAAGGATTATCGCAGTGTATGTTGATGACTTAATTTTAGCTGGTGTAAGCGAAGAGTCGATAAATCAAATGAAGACTCAAATCAGGAATGAGTTTAAGGTCGTCGACAATGGTGTCTTGCATCACTTCCTTGGATTTGAGATAAGCCGCGAGGGAATAAATGGCCCAATTTCAATTTGTCAAAGTCAACTTATACTAAATCTACTTCGAGAAACGGGCATGGTGCAATGTAGACAAAATCAGACGCCACTGGAAGCTGGTCAACAGTTTGGGTGTAAGGACGAGAACTGTAAGCGGACAAATCGAGAGCAGTACCAATCAATAATTGGTTCTTTGACGTATCTGGCGATATCAACAAGGCCAGATATAATTCACTCAGTGAACAAACTGGCGCGTTTTAATGCGGACCCTCATGAAGAGCACTTCAAAGCAGCCAAGCATCTGTTGAGGTACTTAAACTGTACTATTAAATATAAATTGCGTTATTTTTCAACAGGTAAACAACTAGAAGGTTTTGTTGATGCTGACTGGGGTGGTGACGTGTCAGATAGAAAGTCATACACTGGCTACGCTTTCATACTTGGTGGTGCTGCCATATCTTGGGAGTCAAAGAAGCAATCTACCGTGGCCTTAAGCAGCACTGAGGCTGAATACATGGCTCTCTCGGCTTCGGCAAAAGAGGCTGTATATCTGAAAAGGCTGGTCTGTGAACTTGGTGGTGCCGAGTTTGCTTCATCGCATATAACAATACATGGAGACAACTTGAGTGCTCAGCAGCTGGTTAAGAATCCAGTTCATCACCCACGTAGTAAACACATCGACATCAGATATCATCATATCAGAGAAGTCTACAGTAGGGGCGATATAAACATCAAATACGTTCCAACTGATGAAATGTTAGCTGACGTTTTAACTAAAAATTTACAAAAAGTAAAACATCATAAATTTGCTAAGCTATTAGGACTTTCATTTTAGAAACGTTAAGTCAAATCTTTTATTGCATTTTTTGAATTAAATTAAACTATGGATTTTGTTAAATTTTGTAAAGTTAATTAAAGTTTTCACGTTGAGGGAAAGTGTTAAAGATTTATTGTGAATATGCCTTATTATGTTTTCTCTTTATCTTTTCCTTATCAACGTTCATACTTTCATGCTCATTTATTATACCACACATTTATACATTTATACCAATCTGAAATCAGTCTCTAATAAACCTTTGAACTATTAACTTGTCGTTTACTTTAATTGCCGCTCATCAGACATAAGTTAGTAAGAAAGTTTTAAGGTTCGTTTGGTAACATGAAACTTTAAGATGAAAAAACCCATAGGAAAAAAAACAAGCTTCCGAAACTTCGTACAAATTTCAAGATACTTAACAGTCCTCATACGGTAAACGTCACTTTACTATTTTACGAACATTAATTCTTTATTTAATGAGAAATTTTAACCCGTGGCTTAACTCTTATTCCATGGTTAAGTTAAATTATGGAACAAAGGTAGAATAAACGTTTTTTATTGATAGAGCTGTAAGAGGTAAATCAATTAAAGTTCCATTTTCCTCTAATAAAATTTTAAAAGCGAATTTGAACGAAAATATAAATGAATTGATGAGAACCAACATTAAAAAATATTATTTCTTGTGTAATATTTTTGTATTTACTTAACAAAAATAATTTATTCAGTTGTTTCCAAAATAAAATTAATATTGTTAATGGTAGGTAGGTAGGTAAAAATGGTGGCAAGAGCGTAACACTCGCTGTTGCCCAATTAGCACTGGATTGCTCCGTTTTGATACCATAACTCGTTTGACCTGTGTATGAAAGTAGATAAAAGCGTTCCTTGCTTTGAAATAGGACGGCTGTGGAGTATGATTAATGTATCTTGTGAGTTGGGTCATAGGACACTCACTCGATCGGATCGCATCTCGCCCGAGCTTGCCACATTATGCCGAGCTCGGCAGGTTGCAGAGTAGCAACGAAGCGATCAATCAGATCATGTGATCATCAATTGCCATTGAGCATCATGAAGCTCCTCAGGAACCCGGGTTCCGATTACTTGCGGACTTTGGATCTGGGGAGGAACATGATGCAGAACGCAACAGATTTCTGTCTCAGAACCATTTCGTGGCGTTAAGAAAAGAGATCAAGTCTTTGATCTTCATTTCGGAAAGTTCGTTTAGGTCGTCAAAAAAAGCCTTTCCAAACGATTGGGCTCTCATTCTGGCTAGAGCTGGACATTTACAGAGAAAATGTAGGACTGTTTCCTTTTCTTGCTGGTCTCCACAGCTGCGACAGTGAGTATTGTAAGGAATACCCAGCCTCGCCGCATGTTCTCCAATTGGCCAGTGTCCAGTGCAGGTTGCTACGACCCTGGCTATGTCCCGCCTGGGTCTATATATGAGATCAATTGTTCGGGATTTATTTAAGGCGGGCCAGATCGTTCTGGATATTTTGCAGTTGGTCAAACTGCTCCACCTACGATTAGATTCCCTAAGGAAAATTGTCAATATATTGCCCTTCACAACTCAAAGGGGAATGTAGACTCTTTCCGCAAGTGAGATGTGAAGGGCTGATCCTTGCCTGGCTAGTTCATCTCCCCGTTCATTTCCCATTTCATTTCATTTCATTTCATTGTGACCAAGAACCCAGATAAGAGTGACCTTGAGGTTAATGTTTAGACTTGCGAGCTCATCTCGGCATTGTTGTACCAATTTAGAGGATGATGTAGCCGAATCAATGGCTTTAACAGCCGCCTGACTGTCTGTAAGGATGGCTGTATTACGATTTTGGTTTGGATCTGCTTTTAGCATCTTGCATGCCTCCCTGATTGCCAGTATTTCAGCTTGAAATACATTAGCGAAATTCGGTAGCCGAAATGACTTGGAGATGTTGAGAGACTCAGAGAAGACTCCTGAGCCAACACCACACTCCATCTTTGAGCCATCAGTATAGATAGTTGTGTCGAAGTCTCTCATCACGGCGTCATCATCCCAGTCCCCTCTGGATGGGAATAAGACTTTAAGATCTTTACTGAGGCTCATTGTAGGAGCGCGGTAGTCAGTGGGAGTCGACAGTATATCAGCGGGAATCAAATTTGTGATATTGCTGTGACCATAAGGTTTAGCAATCCAAGAATTTGATTCTTTAAGTCTTAAGGCACTGCAAGATACTAGATATTTTATGTGTAGATCAAGTGGTAGAAGGTGCAGAAAAACGCTTAAGGCATCCGTTGGGCAAGATCGAAGAGCCCCTGTGGTACCGACACTAGCTGTTCTCTGAACCTTTTTTAGTTTGTCGATGTTATATGTCTTCTTTAGTGCGGGCCACCAGACAATCGAACCATATGTTAGAATCAGCCGTACCACTGCAGTATACGTCCATAAGATCATCTTTGATTGAAGGCCCCAGTTTTTACCGAAGGTTTTACTACAGGCGTAGAAAGCTATGCAGGCCTTCCTGACCCGTTCTTCGATGTTTAATTTCCAGTTTAACTTAGGGTCTAGGATGACACCTAGATATTTTGCACTGGTTGATAGTGAGAGTGTTTGGCCGTTAAGTCGGGGTGGAGTGAAGGGTTGTATCTTAGTTTTGGTAGTAAAAAGCATCAGTTCAGTTTTGCTCTGGTTGACTCCTAGACCACAACTCGTAGCCCATAGTTGCTAACTTTTCTCAAAGCCATCTTTGTGATTTCGCTTATCACAGGAGTAAACTTCCCTGACACTAATAATACCAAGTCGTCCGCATACGCAACCGCCTTCACACCATATCTCTCCTGATTAAAGAGGATTTTGTTCATGACTAAAAGCCATAGAAGTGGTGACAGAACACCGCCCTGGGGTGTTCCTCTCCTGACGTGTTTTGTCGAGTTTGCATTACCTAACGTGCCATGAATCTTTCTATCTTTGAGCATGGATATTATCCATTCTCTGATGAAGTCCTCTACACCAAAGTCAACGAGTGCCTCAAGAATAGATTCGGATAGCACATTGTTGAAAGCCCCTTCTACATCTAAGAATGTAGCGAGGGTATATTCTTTGAAGTTGATGGTTTTCTCAATTGTACGCACTACCTCATGAAGGGCCGTCTCCGTCGACTTACCTTTGAGATATGCATGTTGAGAGTTTACTAGAGGACATTCCACAAGTATGTCTCTAATATGTGTGTATAGAATACGCTCTAGAGTTTTAAGTACAAAAGAGGTTAGGCTAATTGGACGAAAATCCTTCGCGGATTCGTGTCCTCGCTTGCCTATTTTTGGAATAAAAACCACTTTTACATGTCTCCAAGACTCTGGCACATGGTTGAGAAGGAGGCATCCTTTAAAAATCATCTCTAGCCGTGGGACTACCAAATCTTGTAGCTTTTGGAGCATGATTGGCAGAATTCCATCTCGGCCTGGAGATTTATACGGGGAGAAAGTATTAATAGTCCAGGCTATTCTTTCTTTAGTTATAACGGTATTGATATGCTCTACACGAGCTAAAGGTAAATTATAAGTTCTATGCGTTTTGGGGTTGCTATTCTCGCAGCCCGGAAAGTGTGTCATCATCAGCAGTTCCAAGGACTCCGTCGGAGAAACTGTCCAAGATCCATCAGGCTTTTTCAAGAACGAAGGATTACAATGCTCCTTAGAAAGAACTTTGCTAAGCCTTGCGGAATCTCTTAAGCTCTCAATAGAATGGCAGTATTCTCTCCAACCAAGTTTCTTCGCTGATGCGAGAGCACGCTTGTAGACTTTCAAACAGTCTTTATAAGGTTGGTAAAACTTGTGTCTGTGGCAGATATTGAAGATCTTCCTAGTCATTTTTCTTAGACTAGACAGGTCTTCATTCCACCATGGAGGAAGGGTTTTACGGCTATATTTAACTGGGCAAGAGACCTTAAAAGCAGTGTTCATAGACACTTCAATGGTTTTCACCATTGATTCTAGATCTATAACTGATTCTGGACTCAGATTCGGTATATTGCGCAATTTGGAATTTACGATTTGGCTGAACTTCGTCCAGTCAATTCTTTTCGGGTTTCTATAGGGAGCAGGGGTTTCAGACTCGAAATTAATATTGAAGAGGATCCATCTGTGATCCAAAAAGGAATTAAGAGGGGATACTCTCCAATTCTCCACTGATAGCTTAAAGTTATTATTAATGACGGTAATATCAAGTATGTCCTCCCACCCTTCGTAGCTTATCCGAGCTCGGAAAGACAAAAGTAGGAGTAATACCTCTGTTACATACAGTTATGTAAGTTGTTTTCAATAATAAAATCAAAAAGAGACTCACCTCGTTCATTAATCTCCGAACTACCCCAAATATTGTTAATACTTTATGAATACAACTGAGACCGACATCGATAGAAAATTGTTGGCAAATTGTTCCTGTATGAAAGTCTAAATGCAAGCAGGAACACAAATTGTATGCGAATATTTAAGCCAGCAATCCCAGAAATCCCAGGATTAAAGCACTATAATCCCGGGATTTTCGGGATCCAAAAATGGCTCGGGATCCTGGGACTGGGATCCCGGGATTCGGGATCCTGGGATTGCATTCTCTTATCTCGACATCACTGTTAAACTCATTCGTTTCTGCAAGATGACGATGGAGAAATCTCACTGCTCTGTCAAAGTTTTTTATAAGTACACCACTGAACCCTTTGAAGTCGAGAAAAGTTTGAGGCAAGGAGACGTGTTTTCATGCTACCCGTTATAGAGGTGGAACCAATGTAATTGAGTAGTGTACACATTAGAACAAAATTTTTCTCAATGTCTTTTCAATATATTGCTCTCCACGTTGCAAAATTGATAAGAGTGAATTTACGACACTGATAGAGTCACTTAGCCCAAACTTCATTGTTGGTGGTGACTTTAATGCAAAACACATCTTCTGGGCCTCAAGACGCATATCTCATTAGGGTCGAATTCTGTATGAGGCAGGAATGGAAGATTATTGTGACTTTCATTTGACGGGCAAACCAACTTACTGATTCGTCCAAAATACCTGACCTAATCGACTTATTTATGGTAAAAGGAATACCCTCTAACCATGTAGAAATTTCAGAGAGCTATGATCCCTTCTCAGATCATTCTGCCGTCATACTCACTATGAGCGAATGTCTTGTTAAGATTGAAAAACCACCCAGGTTAACAAACGGTAAAGCCAACTGGGATGGATTTTAGAAAGATATCGAGGACAGCGTTGAATAAAGGGTATCATTATAAACGTCTCTTGAGCTTTAAGAAATTATTAAACTAATTAATTTATTAAATTTTTCACCCCGTAAAGAATTAAATTTGTAATCATATCTTCACTGGAGTCTACGTGTCACTACCGAGGAAGCATAGTGATCAGTTAAAGTTCCTGAAGAAATTATTGAGACCGTCCCAGTTGGCTTTCTCGTATTGCCAAACGGTTCTGATATGAGTTATTTCTCAAACTGGATTGTTGTGGCACGAGAAATGAGAAGATGTGACACAATGGCCCGATGTGCGTATAGAGGCGATAATACACTAAAAGTGTGGTGGATTGACCAGCAACGTCAGGGCCCGGATACGAGTTGGCTCGTCAACAAGCTGGGTTAGTTGGTTTAACTCAGCAAAATCCTCAACAAACCTTCTTTCGGGTGTTATTTTGCCAGAAAAGCAAAGCTACGTAGAATTGTGTACATTGAAATCGCCCACAATGAAGATTTCAGAGTGAGGATAATGGGCAACAATTCTTTGAATGGAATTGGACAGAGAGCATCAAATTCGTTTAAAGTTGAATTTCTGTCCAAATTTAGACTCCGATAAATAAAGCATGTATATATAAGAAGGTTTTATAATACAAATTCTATATACTACTGAAATAAATCAGCCAAGTAGAAGACTTAGCATTAAGGATTGGAATTGTATTTTGAATCAATAAAGCATGTATACGTATGATGTGCTTGCTGACGGAGAATTTTAACCACACGAAGTAAAATTTTTGTTTGAGCACAAACCATATTGGGGTTGAAGTTGATTCGCAACATCATTTCTAATAAAGATGGCAAGACCATGATGGGATAAGAATAATGGCACTCACAGTACACAAATCTAAGGTATTATACTGCGCAGGTTGTCAGTCGAAAATAAAAAATGGCTGTGAGCGTGAGGAAGAAAACACACGTAAAAACAACAACAAATTTAAATTGAAATTGTCAAAAATAAAAATGTCTGGGAACGTGATGACTTAAATACACGTAAAAACAACAACAAATATTGACATTTGACACAAATTTTGATATATGCGCAGAAGAAACAAAAATCAAAACTCTAATGATATTACCTTTAATATGTGTACTGTGAATGGCAGTAACCTATTGAATTCCAAATAATTAGAATTTCCCCTATTTGAGTTTCACTCAGTGCTAAGACAGCCGGCCAATATTGAACAGTATAAACAGAATTTTGTACCTAAAAACGGCCGCGGGGTCTCAAAATTCCATTTTGGAAAATGTCTCTAAATCCTTTACGAGATCCACCATAGCCATTTTAAATATAAAAATAAAAAAAAAACTCTGACACCCCTAATGTACCTATACCTATAACATTTTTTTACGCTTTTCCGTTGTTTTTTATCAATTTTGTTTAGCATTTTAAGTGATTTGTTTTATGTAAGTGCCCCTTTTTCCTAAACAGAAATAGTAGACCCCCCTTCTAAAGCAATAAAACACTTGTTGTGCTTTCCTTTACAAGAATCCGTTATTATTTTGCAGCACTGTACGAATCGTTATCCCCCTTAGGACAATTTTTCTGCATTCTGGCCTGGAAAACTTGTTATACTGTATTTAAGATATTCTTTGTTTCACATAAAATCTTAATATACAAAAATGTAGGAAATCAGGTATATATACCTACTTCAAAAAACTTGAAAACATTTTTTCGTTCAGCTGAACATAAGGCGAGATAAACGCTTAAAACCATTTTTACAAACTAAATTTAACAGTTTTTCGAGTGTGAATAAGAATTTTAAAAGATATTTTAACCTACAAAATAAAAAAATTAAGAGTCGAGAAAATTGCATTTACGTTTTTCAATACCCTTTTTCAAAATGGCGGACAATGCAACATTACCACCACCCTAAATGGCCTCACGCAAATCTAAGGAGTTAGAGTGAACGTATATACAAAAGTCAGCCATACTAAAATGACTTCTCGAAAACGTTGCTTTTAGACTATTTACCTAACCTAACCTCTGTTCCTATGTAAGGTATAACTTAATAGCCCTAGGCTTACATACAAACAAGAACATTTTTAATCTAAATCAAACTGGCATGTGCGAGAATAATAAATATTTTTCAAAAAATTTGCCGTACCTTGACTGTGGTGTCAACTTTGCAACATGAGCTCGTGTACATCATATACATAATATAAGAAATAAATAAACAAAGCTATGACTATTATCATAGGTTTTGTTTATTTATTTTATGGTAGAAATTACGGTTCGTAAACATATTTATATAAATATTAAGGCAGTAGCGGCCTGAAATCACTATTTTAGTAACTCAGCAAAATTGAGTAGCTTTTTTTTAAATAAATCATTTAATAAACTCTTTGAACTTGTTTATAAAAAGCTAAGGGAGGGCCGCAAGACCAGACAAAACGTCCCGTTATAATCGAATAATTTATATGTTGATCCTTTCATTATTCGTGTTGCTTCTGAAAGTAAGTTGTTGCTGAACTAATTTATGGGATACGAAATAAAATTAAGGTATTTCTTGACAAATAGTCAAAGACACGAGGTATTTTATTTGATTGCGTTTCCCTCATCCACAGATTTATCATTGGTGACGAGTAGTCCATGATTAAAATAAATCAGAAATTAAAAACATTTGCATCCATACAAACACAAACACTCAATTTAACAATAATTTTACAACATCCCAATTTCTTGCACTTATAAAAGTGCACATTTTCAATCACAAAAACCCAGCTAATAGGCCATTGACATTAAATCCAATGAATCACTCAAATCACCCAAATGAATCATAGCTCGAGTTTCTCAAGATTTCACTTTCTCGCTCCACTCGTGCGGCTTAGAAATTCCGCGCCAGTTTCATTTGCCAATTTCAGCAAAAACAACTACACACAATCATTCATCAATAAAAACAAAAACAAAAAAACTGCCTCGCAGCATCACGACTAGGACCAGTTTTGGGTCAACTATAATATGAATGAAAGATTTCACCCATCGCACTATCATTATTTTTATCGTCATAAGCACTTTGCCAACCGTTTGTCGGATGACTGCGCACTTCCAGTGAATTTGATTTCAGTTGGCTCCGTTTGGTGCCAATATTAAGGCCGGCCACTGCCAATGTCCATAGAAAGTGAATGCATCAATATTAAACCAATGTAAATGTGTTTCAGTGTGTGTTTGTGCTGTAACCAAATCTATTCAGCTGTCATATTGACAGCTCCCATCCGGCGAGTCATGTGTCAATTTGAAAAGTCCCCTCTAAACAACTGTCGTGTAACTCTGTGATTGCCAGACTTGTTCCCCAGATAATGGCCAATTACAGGGTGGGGATTGGCCAGTAGCAGCTCAAAATCATTCACTTCTGCGCATTTGAAAGTAAAAGCTATTGAGATGGAAAACAAAATTTCTCCTCCGAAATCTGAATGTTTTTGTTTTCCTACCCACTCTTGGTTTAGTTTTAAAAAAAAATCTATGTTTTTTTGTGCAGTTTTCAATGTTCAAAATATAGCAGATTTTTTTATTTGTTTATTTTTCGAGATCAAATAATAAAAATAAATAAAAGAAAATCAAAAGAGCATTGTTGTGGTTCAAGTTGCTTGTTTGTTGTTTATTTGAGGCACCTCCGCAGTTCGAAGCCCGAAGTGGAGAACTTTCTAAGTGAAAGTAGAAGTTGTAGCCGTGGCTTGGGTTTGCAGCAGCGCAGTACAACAGCGCTGTGTGTTCGTTTGTCAAAGTATAAAGTGACTTGACCTACATTCAGCTTAAGACAGTGAAAAGTTGTTAATTTGTTGTTGTTTTCTTTTCTTATTTTTTTCGTTTACTCAAAGTCAACAGTTAACTTGGTCAGGTAAATGACCTTTTCTTGTTTTATGCAGGCAGATTTCTTGTACGGCGCGCACAGTGCGAATAGAAAGGTTGAGGAGAAATTTTATTCTCATATTCGGTTACAAAATATTAAGATACATTCTTGAGTGATGATTTTATCAGAATAATTATTTAAAGTTTCAATTTATTTAGTGTGTATGGCGTATACGTAACCTTTTTACTTGCGATTATAGGAACTATAAGGAAAGTTTTGGATTCGTGCAAAAAAAAAAATTTTAGATAACAATCAAACATGATATTACGATGATAGAGAACACCAAAAAAGTGGGTGGCAAAATTCTGTCTGTCTGTCTGTCTGTCTGTTCGTCTACAGCCTAAACGGCACAATCGATTTTCTTTAAACTTGATACTTAGTGTTTTTTGGTGATTCTGCCGACACGTTTTTTTCATTTTTTTTTTTAGAACCAAAAATAACGGTACCTGTCATACATTTTTTTTTGGCAAATTTACATAATCGTATTTTTCTCAAAAACGGCTCGACAACTTTTCTTAAAAAAAATTCAATAAATTTATTTTGGTAAAGGCTTTCTTTGGGTGGAAAAACATTTTTCAAAAATGGTTATTAATGGTACCTCCCAAAGAACCATTTTTTTGATTTTTGATTTTCTTCAAAACTGTACGACCGATTTCAAATATTTTTTTTACACAGAAGCATCCAAAAAATATAAATAGTTTTGTGTACCAAAATTTTCGAAAAAATGTTAATTGGATTTTTAAAAAATGTTTCAAATTTTTTTTTTGAAAATCAAATATTTCAAAAACGACATGATCGATTTGTTTGAAACTCGATATTTAAGACTTTTTTAGTACTTTCTAAAATATTTTTAGAAAAAATTTTACATTTATGAAAAAATAACGGTACCTTTCATACAAAAGTTAAAAAACCGCAAAGGAAAATATTTTTTTGTTTAAAAACGACTCCTACGATTTTGATTAAACTTTTTGTATATACTAAAATTAGTACGGTCTACTACCAAAAATTATAAAATTTTACACTTTGCAACTATTAATAGTACCTGTCATAGAACGTATTTTTTTATTTTGAATTTTCTCGTTATCGGCTGAACGGATTTAGATGATTTTTTTTATGTACAAATTTCAGATACAATTAAATAATATTGCATATCAAAATTTTCAAAAAAAAAGTTTTTGGATTTTTAAAAAAAGTTTCAAACTTTTTTTTTGAAAATTCGATATATCAAAAACGGGTTGACAATTTTTTTTAAAATTTTGTTTTTATATACACATAAATATATAGCTTAAATCTGCATACCAAAATTTGTTCTTAAAAATGTTTTAAGACTTTTATATATAAAAAATTAATTTAAAAAAAAACCGCTCCAACGATTTTAAATTTTTTTTCCCATACAATCATATTCCATCATGAATTAAAATGGCATACTTTTTTTTCACCTCAAACTGTCAAAAGAGTTGATTTAGCTAATTTAAATGTCGTATTTCATGCTTCTCTACATTTTTCTCTCATAATTTCCATGTTTGTATATACAATTTTCTTAAACTCGCAGTGTCTTGAACATAAGAGCAAGTACGTGCGACCCAGTCGTGCATTTTATTTTTTTTAGATATTGTATGTCAATGTTTGAAATAATAGTCTAATGGATACCGAGGTTGATCTAAAGTTTTTAAATGATATTAAAGAGATGATTTCAATAGATAATATATAATTTTTAAAATAGATAATTTTTAAAATAATAATAAAGAGCTCCTTAAGGGAACCCATATCCGCTATTTTATGAGATTTGTTGCTGTTCTTGTATTAAATCGCAAAGAAAAGTGATAAGGTTCGCTTAAGGAGTTTTTGGTCTCATTTTCTTTTTCAATTGGGTCATTAATAAAGTAAAGCAAAAATCGAATCTCTCAAAATTAAATGAAAATCAGAATAATTTTGTAACTTTGGTAATTTCTGTCGTAGAAAAGTAATTTTTGTATCTAATCTAGGGTTTGTAGGGTCTAAAAATAAATTTCAAGCAATAAATTTTGTCTATGGGTCCCAAAAGTGGTATTTTTTGTGTCTAAGAAAAGGTGTTCTATGTTATAATGTATGTATATGTAATATGGAAATGACATTGTTCAAAATATCCGCTACGTAGAATGTCCTTTATTGCATAAGTTGTGTGACACGTAGGTAGTGCTGCAGTTTAAGAACAATATTTCAATCACATTCATATCATCCAATTTTGGCCAAAAGAAATTGTTTATTGTCTATTGGCAGAGATTTCCGTTGATTTAATCGACAAAATTGACTACATCGGCTTCACCTGTCCCCATACCCCTCCCCTAAATGACGATTTTTTTTTTTTTTTTTTTTTGAAGATCAACCCACCGTCATGATTGATGGGAGTTAGACTTTTGTGTTCTTTGAATTAAAACAGCAACAAATGCTGAAATTGTATTTTTTGCCCTTTTTTAAAATAGTGAACAAAATGCACAACATTAAGAGGTTGTATTTTCAAATTTTGTTGAAATTTGGCCTAAATATCTTTTTCGCCAGAGAAACCATGGACGTGAGCATTGTCATGTAAAATTTTACATTTTATTTCGTGCCTTACAAAATGAAACAACCTAGACTGTATCACTGTATGTATTTTTGGTTAACATAAATATCACTAGACGATAGGGTGGCAAGAAGGACTACCTAACCTTCCTAACGTTTGGCTTATTTCTTAAAATTAAACGGAACTTTTTTGCAAATGATGTTTTTAAATTTATTATTATTTTACTTTGAGCTTTATCAAATCAAAGAATCATGGGTTTGAAAAGCATTTAAAAAAATACATAGAATTAAATACAACACTATATCAAAAGTCCGTTTAGCCCTTTGAATGGGGTAAATAAGACCACAATTTTTGAAAGAAAAATATGTAGAACAACAATGCTGTCCATTATAATAATTTTATATTTGAATATACCTAACTGAAAGTATACACAAAAAATAAATACATCCACACATTTAATTTGCTTTATTGGAGAAAATTAGTAATTATCTCAAAATAATAAATGAAAACAAAGGTGGAAGCAAATAACATCATACTAAATATACACAAAAACAAGGAAACTATAACCGAGAACGTACTTATAAAAAGAATATGAGAACACAAACAAATATTTATTTACTGAAAATTACATTAAAGATTCAATAAAGGGCAAATGTTTGCCTTCGTGAGTGTCATGGTGCAAAATGTACTGGTAGTTCGTTTCTACCCCATGACATTCTGTGATTTTTTGCCCCGGATGAAGTTTTTTCCGAATACCAAACACAAGAAAGTTTGTTCTATTATTATTTTTATAAATTCAACAAAAGCAAATAAAAGCAATGGGTAGACGCAAAATTGTCCTTGCATGATCCATTTTATTTAAATAGTCCGTGTTACTTGAATCTATATGCATTAAACTCCAACAGTTGTATTTATAAATTTTGTCTAACATTAGACAGCCGTCCATGTCCAAAATATTATTAATAAACTTTGTTTATTGCTGTCCTAAGGCTGTTTAACATGGACAATGGCATCGGTTGTCTTAAATTTATCTCTCTTGACATTTGATTTAATTAAATATATAGCATATTTCCAACTATGTATTAGGGAATTTTATAAAACTGTCTTATTAGTCAACAGTGTACAAAATTTAATAAATAAGTATGTAATAGTCTAAGTACACCCCTTAACGTACAACGTATAGGCCAGTCGGCAGAGGCAAAAAGGATTTTCCATACTGCAAAACTATAAGGATCATATTTTTACTTGCGATATAGGTACTATAGGGCAAGTTTTGGATTCGTGCAAAAAAAAAATACGAAAAAAGTGGGTGGCAAAATTCTGTCTGTCTGTCTGTCTGTCTGTCTGTCCGTACCTAAACCTACAGCCTAAACCACTGAAGCGATTTTCTTCAAGTTTTGAGCTTAAGGTTTTTTTGTAACTCTCCAGAGGGGAAATCGAATATTTTTTTTAGCTCAAAAAATAACGGTACTTGCCATACAACCGTTAAGGAAAAGCTTATTTATCTCAAAAACGGCTCCAATGATTTTGATAAAAAAAATCAGTGTATTATTGTAGATAGGGTATACTTTCTGGTAAGAAAAAAAATCACCAAAAACATTTATTAACGGTACCTGCCATATAACGGTTTTTTGATTTTTGATTTTCTCATTAACCGCTCATCTGATTAAAATGAATTTTTTTGCACAAAAGCTTTGTTAGAATATAAATAATACTGCATACCAAAATTTTTGAAAAAATAAATTTTGGATTTTTAAAAAAAGATTCAAACTTTTTTTTTCAAAATTCAATATTTCGAAAACGGGTTGATGAATTATTTTGAAATTTCAGTTTTAAATGTATATTAATATATACTCAAAATTGGCATACCAATTTTTTTTTTGAAAAATGTAACAAAAATTTTATATATAAAAAATTATTTTTTAAGAAAACGGTTCCAACGATTTTTAATTTTTTTTTTTGCATATATTCATATTTGTTCAAGTAATCAAATTGCATACTTTTTTTTGAGCTCTAAGTTATTTATCAGGCTGTTTATACAATTCAAAGAACGATTTAAATGCTTTTTATACTTTTTGTATAATAATTTGAATATTTTTTAAAGTTCTTAAGCCCCACACAACTTGAACATAAGAGCAAGTACGTGCGATCCAGTCGTGCATTTTATTTTATTGGAATTGAAAGATGATGGGTTTGTTAGTGTAGTGCATCAGCCACCATTTTGAAAAATGTGTTTTAGCCAATATCTAGACAACGGTTCATCGTACAAGAAATATGTCAATACCTTTTTCATAGGCAATTTAATTATCTTTATTCCTGTATAAAATATTTAGTTTGAATGTGCATACTGCCCGAGTTAAAGCACCTTAAAGTATGCTATTTTTAGTTTTTGCCTTATCTTCTTGATGGTTGAAGTTATATCCAATAATTTTTGCACATACATTTTTATTCGGGTTGGCTACGAAATCTCGCAAATCAAAATCTCGCATTCGAAATCTCGCATAACGAAATCTCGCAATTACAAAATCTCGCTTTTCATAATCCCGCAAATACAAAATCCCGCTTTTCATAATCTCGCAATAACGAAGTCCCGCAAACTAAAATCTCGCATATCAAAATCTCGCAAAATTGAATTGCATTGCAACAAATACTTACTTACTTACTTAAGGTGGCGCTACAGTCCGGGGTGGACCAGGGCCTCAACCAACAAGCTTCTTCCAGCCGGCTCGGTTTCTAGCTAGCTGTCTCCAGTTTCGCACGCCAAGTTGGTTGAGGTCCTCTTCCACTTGCGTGCGCCACCTTTTACGCTGTCCACCTCTACTGCGTTGTCCCACGGGGTTGGATTCAAAGACTTTCCGGGCCGGAGCATTGGTGTCCATTCGCTCTAGATGACCCAGCCATCTCAGTCGTTGGCTTTTCACTTTTGTGGCTAGGTCGGTGTCGCTGTACAGCCCATACAGTTCGTTGTTGTATCTTCTTCTCCATTCCCCATCTATGCAGACGGGACCAAAAATCACCCGGAGAATTTTCCTCTCAAAACAGCCTAACGCGTTCTCATCCACTGTTAGCAGTGTCCATGCCTCTGCACCATACATCAGGACCGGGATGATAAGCGTCTTATACAGGGACAGTTTAGTTGCTCGAGAGAGGGCTTTGCTTCTCAATTGCCTTCTTAGCCCAAAGAAACAGCGATTGGCAAGAGTAATTCTGCGTTTGATCTCAGCGCTGGTGTCGTTCGCTGAGTTTATAGCGGATCCTAGGTAGACGAAGTCTCTGACTACCTCAAAATTATAGCTGTCTATAGTGACGTTCTGTCCGAGACGTCGGTGTTGGGTGTCCTTTCTTGTGGACAGCATATATTTTGTTTTGCTTTCATTCACCGTTAAACCCATCTTCTTGGCTTCCTTCTCAATGCTCACAAAAGCACCACTGACATCACGCTTTGTTCGTCCGATTATGTCAATGTCGTCAGCGTAAGCGAGTAATTGGACGGACTTTTGAAAGATTGTGCCTCTGGTGTTGACGTGAGAGTTTTGCACTATTCTTTCAAGAACGATGTTGAAGAAGTCGCATGACAGCGCGTCGCCTTGCCTAAAACCTTTTTTGACATCAAAGGTGTCGGTGAGGTCTTTGCCGACCTTGATGGAGCAGCGTGCATTCTCCATCGTCATCCTGCACAAACGGACGAGTTTGGCAGGGATGCCAAAACTAGACATTGCTCTATATAGCTCGTCTCTATAGATGCTGTCATACGCGGCCTTGAAATCGATAAAAAGGTGGTGGGTATCGATTTGGAACTCCTGGGTTTTCTCCAAGATCTGCCGTAGTGCGAATATTTGGTCGATGGTGGACTTCCCTGGCCTAAAGCCACACTGATATGGACCTATCAGGTTGTTGACGAATGGCTTCAGACGTTCACAAAGTACGGCAGAGAAGATCTTGTAGGCGATATTAAGAAGACTGATGCCTCTGTAGTTGGTGCAGTCCAGAGGATCGCCTTTCTTGAGGATCGGGCAAACAATACTGAGGTTCCATTCATCGGGCATGCTTTCTTCCGACCATATTTTACAGATGAGCTGGTGCATACTCCTAACCAATTCATCGCCAGCCGCTTTGAATAGCTCAGCCGCAAGGCCATCAGCTCCAGCAGCTTTATTGGACTTAAGTTTAGATATGGCTATCCTCACTTCGTCAAGATCGGGTGGACGGAATTGTTGGCCTACGTCGTCCAGGTTGAATGGTGCAATTTGCATGGTAGCGGAATTCGGTTCGTCATCGCCGTTATACAATTTGCAGAAATGATTTTTCCATATCCTTAGCACCGACTGCGTTTCCACCACGATGTTCCCCTGATCGTCCTTGCAGGCTTCGGTTCGGGGTTTGTAACCTTGGGAGGTTCTTTTTACTTTTTGGTAAAACTTCCGAACTTCATTCCTGCAGTGGCATCCCTCTAATTCCTCGATCGCGCGCTTCTCATGCTCTTTCTTTTTCTTTCTGAGAAGCTTGTGTTCCTCTTTCCTCTTCTGCTCGTAGAGCTCGCGAGCAGCTCTGGTCCTTCTATGCAGCGCCGCTTTGTATGCCTGTTGTTTGGCTGCATGTATACTTGCCGGCATTCCTCGTCGAACCAGGGGTTTCGCTGTGGTGGTCGTGCGAAGCCCAGCACGTCAGAGGCGGCATCTCTGATGGCTTCCTGGCAGTTTTTCCACTGGTTCTCGATGTTTGCAGTTGGCGGCAAAGGACTAGTTAAAAGGGCGCGAGAGACTCGATCGGAAAAGGACCTGGCGATTTCTTGCGACTGTAGCCGTCCGACGTTGAACTTCCTGACAGTATTTCCCTGTTTTGGCTTTGGTCTGGATATCCGTAGCATTACCTTTGCTACAACGAGGTAGTGGTCCGAGTCAACGTTGGCTCCTCGGAACGTTCGGACATCCTTGATACTGGAGGAGTGCCTTGCGTCGATCGCAATGTGGTCAATTTGGTTGGCGGTTGATTGACCAGGAATTCGCCATGTCCCCTTATGAATATCGAGATGCGGGAACTGCGTACTAGCTACCACAACGTTTCGCCCCGCAGCAAAGTCGATTAGCCTGAGTCCGTTATCGGAGGTGGTGTCGTGCAGGCTGTATCTTCCGATTGTGCCACCAAAGACGTCTTCTCTTCCTAGTTTGGCATTAAAATCACCCAAGACAATTTTAATGTCATAGCTAGGGCATTGCTCATATGTCTTGTCCAGGAGCTCGTAGAACTCGTCCTTGGTGTCGTCATCTTTCTCCTCTGTGGGGGCATGCGCGCATATGAGGCTGATGTTGGCGAATTTAGCCTTGATGCGAATTGTCGTGAGGCGCTCGTTCACATAATTGAAACTCAAGACCTCTTGCCTCAGTCTGCCTCTAACAACAAATCCACATCCAAAAAGACGCTGCCCTTGTGGTCGGTAACAGTCACCGTAGTATACATCGCAGTCTTTCAGTTTTCTTTTGCCCGGCCCATCCCATCGCACTTCTTGGATGGCGGTGATGTCTGCTTTGTAGCAGTCTAGGGCCTCCGCTAAATGTTCGGCTGCACGTGGTCTATAGAGAGACAGAACATTCCACGTGCAGATCCGAAGTTCGTTGTCCTTATTTCGTTTGCTTGGTTCGTCAACAGTAAATCCGTCCGTATCCGAGGCTTGTTGATGCTTCGCAACTAAAAATAGCTTTACGTGGCCGGGAAGTCACCCCGACGGCACGACCCCCAACCTGGAGGACCAGACCCTATATATATAACTCCAAGGGCGGGGAGCCGGATTAACCGCTCCTTATAGGCCTGAGCTCCGAATATGTCGTAGTAGCCCGTATAAGGTGTTCACTAAGTAGTTCATCCTAACTGGAACTGTAGACGCCACCGTTGATTCCATCTTGAGAATTCTTCCGCTGCCGCCTGGATGAAGGAGAAGTGCCTTAGTGGGAACACTCTCGCGCGAGATTTTAATTTGCAAGATTTTGATTAAAAAAATGTATTTGTTGCAATGCAATTCAATTTTGCGAGATATCCTACCTACTGCAAAATATATATCCAGTGTCTGGGTACTTTTAGACCACACTGTTATTTATATATTTGAGCTTTTGATTTTTCAATATTATTGTTTTCAAAAGAACAAGAAGGAGAGAGAACATAGAGATGGTATATCCAGTTGTAAAGTGTCATGTGCAAATCGCATTACTCGTATTTGGCTTTGAACTAGAAAATACTTTTAGTTCCATTATAAACGCGTAAAAGACAACCAAAATGATTATATAGGTTATTAACAGTAATAAAGGATGTACAAATTTTTTTATTGACGGGTATAGTTATTAGTTGGAAAGAAAAATTATCCAAAGTGCTCTTGGGTAGGTATATTACCAAAAAAAAAAAAAAATTTTTAAAAGCCGTGTGCGATTCGTTGCTGTGAAATTTGAAGTTGCGAGATTTTGATTTGCGGGATTTTAACTTACGAGATTTTGGTTGAAATTTGCGAGATTTTTAGGTTCAAGATGTAAATGCGGGATTGTAATTGCGAGATTTTGAAAAACAAGATTTTTAATTTGCGAGATTTCGTTATTCGAGATTTTTTAAAAAATGCGAGATTTCGTTATTCGAGATTTTGGCTTGCGGGATATCGTAGCCCTCCCTTTTTATTCTACGAAGTATCGTTCTAAAGTTATTGTTCTCTAAAGTCAGCACTTTAACACATACCAGAGAGCTGGTGAACATTTTGCTCAAAGTGCTTTGTACCGCCTCAAATTTTGTGGACGTGCTGTTTGTATCGCTGCAAACTCCATGGTTCACACCTGGTAGTGATACCGTGACCCTATGACCGCTAAAATAATGCTTTTTCAAAATGCAAAAACATAATTAGGAAAGTTAACGAGTTTCTTACCAAAGTTTGAGAGCATACAATTTGTTTCTGTATAAGTGTGCATAAGTTTTGAAATTCTAGTAAGAACTAGGTGCTTGGTACGAAAAAACAAATATAAATCAGAACTAAAATAAAGCATGATCAGGGCTGCCGTGTCATTTTATGAAAAGCAGTACTAACTTACTTACTTTTACTCCACTTAAGATGGCGCTTACTCAACCAACAAGCCCCTCCAGCCAGCTCGGTCCCTAGCTAGCTGCCTCCAGTTACGCACTCCAAGTTGGTTGAGGTCGTTCTCCACTGTGCCCTCTTGTAGGCACAATTAATTTTGTTTTTTAATGAAAACACTTTGTTTTTATTAACTTCTAATTTTAAGTTTTATTTTTATAGTCAAGTGGTTTGACCCCGGACAAATTGTAACAAAAGAAAATTTTGTGCGAATAGACTCAGACCCAGTGACGTCTTTAGGCATGGGCCCGGTGGGCCAGGGCCCAGGGCCCCGCAATTCAGGGGGCCCCCTGGACCGCGACAGTATAGTAACCGATGACAAACTTTGAAAATACGATGTTGCGATTGTATTTATTTGAAATTGTTAATAGTTTGTGTTCAAACTTTTGAATGAGGGACATGTGAGTGGCCATTGCGCTAAACTAAAAGATACAAAAATGTAAAAGCACATAACATTCATGTTTAAATATAAAAACGACAATTTTGGCTAAAATCAGAAAGTGGATAAGTAGAGAATCTTTATTCTACAGCAAGCACCTTTGACAAAAATTAGTTCCAAGGCTTTTGTGTTGTTTGTATTTGTATAGAACTGCATGGGTATTGGAACTCTGCAGTCGATGTAATCGAAAAGTTAGTCTTTCAAAGCAGGAACCAACCAACCAGGAAGCGTGAGTAGGAACGAGAAGGTTTAGATAATGTGGTTTTTAAATATTTTTTCCCGATAATTCATTTGTTTTAAGTCATATCAATAATAGCCTTTGAGGTGTTGAACCATTACCGTTTGTCTGCCTACTTAAACACGTGTCGAACAGGTGTTAGACTCGACGTAAATTTGTATACATATATTTATTTTAATGCCTATTCTTCAGAGGGAAAAAGTGTAATACATTAAATATTTTTGTTCAACACCTCAAAGGCTATTATTGATATGACTTACAACATTACGCAAATGACTTGACATTTTATGTCTTTGGCTCTTAGACTAAAAGATTGTTAAATGTTCGCTAAGTTTAGTTTAAAGATATTTTCCCAATGGAAGATCAGACTGGAGTGGCCAAATTGAAAATTAATTTTATCACACTAAATTGATATTTCTTCAGTCAATTTTAAGTGCAAAATAAAAAAATTGCACCCATTTTAACTTTTACTTTTCACACCCCAAATTGATCTGAGAGAGGTTAAGTATTAATCTTTTTAGTCGTTTCGATCGAGATTATTTTCGTATGTCTTCTAGATTTACGAAAAAAAATATTGTATGGTGGATTTTCTAGATTTGAAGAAGATTTAAGGTAAATCTTATTATATCTCGGTTTAGTGTTCAGTGAAAACAGCCCTGTTTTTAGTGAATTTGTATCTTCGCCCAAAAAAAGGAGGATGTTAAATACAACAACAATTCAGTGTAATTGCGTATTATTGTTGTATTTAACATGCTACTTTTTTATAAGCGGAGATACTTATGCACTAAAAAACAGGACTAACATAGTTTTCGTGTTTACTCCATTGGCTCTCTGCAAATGCTAGTTTTGTTTACATTTACGTTGAGTAATGCGATAGTATTTTGGGCATGTGTTATTAAAGCTCTACAATGCTTCTTTATGTGCTCATATTAATAGCTTGCTCGTTAAAATAACGTTGAAGGTTATTAAGGAGCATTTTGTAAATAATGAGGTGCTATAAAGTAAATAGAGCTTAAAGTATCTTAGAACTTCGATTATAGAACATAATTTAAAAATAAAATATAGGGAGCTGTGTAATTGTCTGTTGCAGAGCTAAAGTTTTAGATTTCTCTACTTACAAGCTGTAAAAGCACCGTTTTGCTTCTGATAGCTCCTCCGATGTTACTTGGGTGTGGCCATTTGTCTTAATATCTTATAGCTTATCACAATTTTTCTTTACCGTAATTTAACAAAAAATTATAGTTGAACCAACAAAGTAGTGCGTGATAAACTGATAACCCAAAATTTTTTAAACAAAACCTTCTGTAAAAGGCCAGGGGCCCCATTTCCTAAAAGGCCCAGGGCCCCGAGTTGTCTAAAGACGCCCCTGCTCAGACCACTGGTATGTAGGTATTTAAAACATATCCAAAATTGGTATTTAACCGTTTCCAATATCGCATATGATAAAATGTATTCAGTTATAAGGCAGACTTGTGATACATCTATTTATAATGATTTTTCACGCTGATTCGAACTTGATATCAGTTTTTACCAAAATGAATCCGCAAATAAATAAGGAAAAGAATCAGTAATTATATCTCAGATCCTTACTTATGAATAGGATCTCTAAATAGAGTTTTTTCTGTCATTTCATCAACTTAGTTTTTCCTTGTTTTTATGAGTAGATACAAGGTTGGTTTAGTTATTTGCTTATATCTTAAAAATAAAAGCCCTAGGACCATCTGGTTTTTTGTGTGTGACTAAAAATTGACAAAAGCATTGAATATTTAAGTCAAAAATAGTACTTTATAACATAAAATTTGTAAAACAAATCAGTTTAAAAGA
Source organism: Dasysyrphus tricinctus (assembly GCA_963921185.1). Classification (NCBI taxonomy): domain Eukaryota; kingdom Metazoa; phylum Arthropoda; class Insecta; order Diptera; family Syrphidae; genus Dasysyrphus; species Dasysyrphus tricinctus. Next base: position 88,666,294 of record OY992530.1, read on the forward strand.
TTTATTTTTTATTATGTTTTCAAAATTTTTAGTTTGAAGATGAATTTTTCAAAAACTATATACATAAAAAACTTAATTTAAAAAACATTAGAGAATGGATTTTTGGCTTTACAAAAAATTATAGTATAATGTTGTACGTAGTGCCATTGGGTTTTAATATGGTTTTTAAGATATATGTAAAATTGTTTATCACTAAGTTGTTTTAGAACTTTGTTTATATCTTGAAAAATAAAAGTCCCAGAACCATTTGGTCTTATGCATTGGACTTAAAACAAACTAAAGCATTGAATATTAAAGTTAATTTTTTTAAAAACCTGTTCGCTTAAACAACTTAATTTTAAAATAAAATTAAGGAATGTATTTCTGGCTTTACAAAAACCTATAGCATGATATTATAAGTGTTGCCATTGTTTTTAATATGTTTTTTTTTCTAATTTAAGTGATTTTTTTTTTGTAAATTGCCCCTCCCGCTCAAACGGGAACTTGGTATAGGCGGTGACCGCGTGTGGTGAGTGTAAGAACTAAACTTGGTTAAGGGTGTGTGTGTTTACTGTGATTTACACAATGGTGCAAACACGGTTTATGAAACACTCGCTACATCCACTTGTGTGCGCCACCTAAGGTGGGGTCTTCCACTGCTGCGTAGAACATCAGGTGTAGATTCATCGGGTTCGGTGTCGGTGTCCATACGCTCCACGCGTTATCTCAGCCGTTGCACTTTCAGCTTTTTGACCAAGTCGACGTCGCTGTAAAGCCCCTAAAGCTTATTATTAAATCTTCCCCTCCATAATCCATCGATACAGTCTGAACCGAAGATCACCCGGAGAATTTTCCTTTCAAAGCACCCAAGCAGATTCTAATCCGTTTTTGAGACAGGGTCCATGCTTCTGCCCCATCAAGCAGGACCAGGATGATGAGGGTCTTATATAAGGTCTCCTTGGCTCTTTGAAAGAGGGCTTTACTACTCAAATGCCTTCTTTGCCCGAAGAAACAGCGGTTGGCAAGAGTAATTTTTCGTTTGATCTTTGCACTGATGTCATTTTGCGATGTAATAGTGGAGGCCAGGTAGACAAAGTCCTTGACGACTTCAAAGTTGTACCTATCCATCGTAACGTTTTGCCCGAGTCGACGATGTTGAGATTCCTTTCTCGATGATAGCATATACTTCGTCTTGTCCTCATTAACAGCCTCATTTTCGCCGCTTCCGATTCAATACTTGCAAACGCACCGAAAAGGCGATAACAGCACGCTTCGTTCTCCCAATGATGTCAATACATCTGCATCAGCAAGTAGTTGAATGGACTTTTGATAAATTGTACCTCTGTTGTTGACTTGCGAGTTGCGCAGAATTGCTTCAAGTACTATGTTAAAGAGATTTGCATGATAACGCATTGCCTTCCCTCAAACCTTTCTCGAAATCAAATGGTTCGGTGGCGTTCTTGCCGACTTTGAGGGAGCAGCGGGATTTCTCCATCGTCATCAGGGATGCGGAGATGCGACATGGCTTTGTATCGCTCGTCTCTGTCTACGCTATCATATGCGACTTTGAAATTGATAAAGAGATGGTGTGTATCGATTTGAAACTCCGGGGTTTTTTCCTAAATCTGTTGGAGTATGAACATTTGATCGACGCGACGGTTGATTTGCCAGGCCTAAAACCACACTGATAGGGGCCTTTCAGATCGTTGACAAACGGTTTTAAGCGATCACACAGTAGAGATGACAGGATTTTGTATGCGACGTTGAGGAGACTTATATCTCTGTAGTTGGAACAAGTCAGAGCATCTCCTATCTTGTAGATGGGGCACACTATACCAAGGTTCCATTCATCGGGCATACTTTCATCCGACCAAATTTTGTAAATAAGTTGGTGTATACTCCCTACTAAATCATTTCCCCCTGCTTTGAAAAGCTCGGCTGGAAGGCCATCTGCTCCAGCAGCCTTGTACGCTTTAAGCTCGGCTATCGCTTACCGCCCTTCATTTAGGTCGGGTGGACGGAAATGTTGACCATCATCGTCCAGGTTGAATGGATTGTTATGTCTAAGAACGGAATTTTGGCCATCTTCACCGTTTAGCAGTCTAGAAAATTGGTGTTTCCAGATCCTCAGCACGGACTGTGTGTCAACCACCATATTCCCACTCTCATCTTGGCAGGCTTCCGTTCTGGCCACATGGACTTGGGTGGATTGCCTCACCCTTCGGTTGAACTTTTGAACAACCCCTCTACCACTACAGTCCTCAATAGACTCGACCGCCCGCTTCGCATGCTCTCTCTTATTCCTCCTGAGAAGTCGCTCCTCCCTTCGTTTTTGCCCGTAGAGCTCCCGGGCTGTTCTCTCAACAGCTCTGGTTCTAGTTTGTAGCATTGAGTCCTAGGCCTCGTTCTTGGCTGCATGCGCCACTCGGCATTCTTCATCGAACCAGGGCCTTCGTTGAGGTCACCTGTAGTGAAACCCAGCACATCAGTGGCGGTACCTCTGATGGCTTGTTGGCAGTGTTTCTACTCTGCAGTTGGTGCTGGTGGTGGAGTTGCTGAAAGGTTAAGAGAGACTTGGTCAGCAAAGGTCCTGGCGATCTCTTGCGATTTTAACTTCTCGACATCAAATCCGTTCACAGCATCCACCAGGTCCCTTTGTGTATAATGAGGTGTGGGAATCGAGTGCTGGCTATGATGATGTAACGCCCCATCGCAAAGTCAATCAGCTCAATCCAAAACCGGAAGTGTTGTCGTGCAGGCTGTGTCCTCCGACTATCGAACCAAAGATGCCCTCCTTTCCGATTTTGTCGTTTAAGTAGCCAAGAATGATATTGACTTCGTACTTGGGGCACCTATCAAATACGTATTTTCGAGGAGATCGTAGAAGTCTTTCTTGGTTGAGTCATCTTTGTCTTCCGTTGGGGTGGGGGCACAGATCAAAGTGACGTTTTTGAATTTAGCTTTGATGCGGATTGTGACCAGGCGCTCGCTTACATTTCTGAAGCCCAGAACTTCTTGCCTAATTCTTCCCCTTTCCACAAAACCACAACCAAAGAGGTGCAGACCCTGCTCCTTGCAGCACTCGCCGAAGTAGATGTCACACGACTTCATCCTCTGTATGCCCTCTCCATCCCATCGCACTTCCTGGATGGCTGTTATATCAGCCTTTAACCTATCCAGATTCTCCACTAATTGTCCGGCTGCATGTGGTCTGCTTAAGGTCCAGACATTCCACGTGCAGATCCGACTTAAATGGTGATTTTTGTGCTGTGCTGTGAGCCACATTTTGCGAAAGAGTTTGCTTGCTAGCCATAACGTTCGCCAATGTTATATTTTCTGTCCGTAACTTAAGTTTGTACATTGTTTGCTATTATCATCTCGGCATGTTTTCAATCGAACGCAATCAATTAGTGTGATATATACAAGGATGGCTTCACCATAAATTTCTCGCACGTTTTTCTCTTCACCTGTTGATTGTAGACTTGAAAAAAAGTATGTTGTTCTTTGTGTAGAATAGCATAAAGTACAATATTTATGCTTCATCTCACTCGGATCTCCGTGGATCCATTACGCTCCCTAGGATATAAGGTAGGTAGGTGTGAGGAGGGGATGGGTGTGGGACTGAGCACAAGTTTAGGAATGGGATGCCTCCTTGAACCACCCTGACTTCTGAGTGAATTTCAGGATATTCTTTAGTGGCAGGGTAGAGATGTCACCCATTTCGTCGAAAAAGTATTCTCCGAGGGCCTCTTTTCTAGTTATGGCCAGCCTGGGGCATTCACAAAGGAAATGGGATGAGCCCTCCTCCGCCTCTTCATCTTGACACCCTCTACTTAAGTCAGATGGGTTGATACCCATTCTGCTCATGTGGGTTCCCAATGAGTTGTGGCCCGTTAGGACTCCCACTAGGAGCGATAGTTGAGGCCTACTTAACTTGAGTAAATACTCAGTTTTTTTCTTCGATATGTTCGGCCATAAATTTCTTGAAACCCGACAAGTGTCAAGTGATGACCATCTGACGTTTGCAGCTTCAAGGAAATTCTGTTGGATTCTATTTTTTTCCTGCTCCAGTGGCATAAGTACCGAAAATTCGATTTGGCTAGGATCAAGAGATGATCCGTTTCTGGCCAGTTTGTCTGCCATTTCATTCCCGAGAGTATCACGATAAGGGTTACTGTGTTTGTTGTGCCTAGAGATAAGTTCAGTTCGACAACAATCTACCAGTTTCGACTTGATACTGATTGAAGAAATAGCTTTAATTGTCGCCTGGCTATCTATGAAGATGTCTATATTGCTATTGACTAATTCGTGAGAGGCAAGATATTTCGCGGCTTCGCAAACTGCAAGCACCTCCGCACCTCCCTTCGTCTGTTTTGGAACCGTCAGAAAACACCGAAACATGATTTGTATTGATGACCCTGTTTCATTCATTCCAGAATTCCCTAATAGATATATCTGTCATCGCCACTGGGTTAAAATCTATTTGCGGTTTGACGTAATCGGTTTGAATGTCTATGTTAGAGAATTTCATTATGGTTCTGTGACCGAAGTGGCCCTTTTTCCAATTATTGCACTGTTTAAGTCAAAAAGCACTTTTGGCCGCCAGCTCTTTCGTAAATAGATCGAGCGGAGCTAGTGAAAGGAAAGTTTCTAGGGCTGCTGTAGGTGTAGTTCTCATAGCACTGGTAGTGCCAATACACGCTAGTCTTTGAATTTTGGTCATGGTTTTTAGATTGGTTTCCTTATCTAAGGCAGGCCACCAGACCATGCAAGCTTACGTTAGTATTGGCCTTATTATGGCTGTGTACATCCAATGAATGGTTCTGGGGCTGGGCCCCAATCTTTTACCAAAGATTCTACTACAAGTGTAGAATGCAATTGAGGCTTTTTTCTCTCTTTCTTTTATGTTTTCTTTCAAGTTTAGTTTACGGTCAAGTACAACACCAAGATATTTATTTGGCAGTACCCGAAGCATGTAGCGGAGTACCGTTAATGGTTGGTGGATCAATGTTGGGAATATTGTGTTTCCTCGTAAACAATACCAATTCTGTTTTCAGTGGGTTAACGTTGAGTCCGCAGCTACTGGCCCAATTGCTGAGCTTGTCAAGAGCTGTTTGTAGGAGCTCGCACAGAGTAGGGACAAATTTTCCTGAGGCCATTAACACGATGTCATCGGCATATGCAATGACCTTGATACCACTCAGACTTAGTTTGACTAAAAACTGGTTGACAGCAAGGAGCCAAAGCAAAAGAAATAAGACTCCACCCCTACTCGCCCTAACTTTTATCTTGCTATCACCCATTTCAACATTTATTAGCCTCGTTTGGAGCATGGAGTCAATCCATTTTATCAGTATCGGATCGATGCTGGCGTATCTAAGGGCTTGTCGAATTGCACTGTTATCAACATTATTAAAGGCCCCTTCTATGTATATCAAGGAATGCTGCCAGAGTGAATTCTTCGAAATGGATTGATTTTTCGATTGTGCCTACAACTTCATGCAACGCTGTCTCAACCGATTTGCCCTTCATGTATGCATGTTGGGCCGGTGAGATCACACTGTCATTCAGATTAAGGCGAATATGAGTTTCGATTAATCTTTCTAAGGTTTTGAGAAGAAAGGAGGATAGGCTTATAGGCCTGAAATCTTTCGGTTCAGTATGAGTGGGCTTGCCAGCTTTTGGAATGAAGATGACATTGACTTCTCTCCAACTAGAGGGAATATAGGTGATGTTTAGACAACCCCTAAAAATATCCACTATAGAATTGGAACAATTATATGTCTTTGGAACTTTGGAGCATAATTGGAATTATTCCATCGGGCCCTGCAGACTTGTATGCAGAGAAGGAGTCAATGGCCCACGCCACATTCTTATTATTTATCATTTGGTTACCTATGTAAGAGGTTTCACTGATGTTAGGGCCTCTGTCCACAAAAGATGTATCGGTGGTACATCCTGGGAAGTGAGTACTCAAAAGTGACTCCAAAGTTTCAGAGCAGGAGTCTGTCCAGGTATTGTCTGGTCTTTTTAAGAAACCAGGAGGAGAGTATGAACCTTAGACATGACTTTCCTGAGCCTATAGTTTATCCAGCAAAAATTGTCAGTACAGGGAAGATAGGACGTTTGCCTCTCAGTTCGGTTGCAATGGATTGCATAAATCTGTCTCAAGTTAAAGCTCTCACAGGGTTTCCGTACTAAACATTTTAAATCGCTACAAATCGGAAAGCAGATTGCATAAAGGTTACCATCCTGCTGATTTTAAAAAAAAAATAAAAAAAAAAATATATTTATCTTTTTCCACACCACCAAGCGGTAAGATAAAAGGCGCGTTTTTTTTTAAGGGTATCCTCAGTAGGCCTAATCCCTTTTCAGTTTGTTTTCAAAAAATTAAATTTCAGAAAACAAAAAAAACAAAAAAAAATAAAAATAAAAATATAATTTCATTTATTCATAAATAACACATATATACATTTATAATAAAAAGTAAGATAAAATTCAGTAATTTCATAAATAAAAATAAAGATAAAGTAAGTTTATTAAAAATAAGTATTGCATATACAAGGAACTTTAGGTAATAAATATAAATATATACAAAAAAAAAATCAGTTATTCTGACGAATAGTAACTGCTGCTATTACTAACTCTATTACTCTATCTATTACTAACCTCTCTACTGCTTCTTCGGCAAAAATATCCATTTCCCACATCTTTGGCTCAACAATCAGTTCAACGTGCTGAACACAGCGATTCCATTTTTCACCGTCAACGTTTGTAAGTGCCGTTGTCAATAATTCTTGAATCTCATTAATTTTAAAGGACTTATTATGGCTTGCTACAAACCCTTTCACTTGAGCCCAAACCAATTCAATTGGATTAAGCTCACAGTGATAAGGTGGCAAGCGAATCACTTTATGTCCTGCAGTTTGGGCCATTTCATCTACGACAAAGGTTTTATATTTGGATTTATACCGTCTCACTATATCCAATAACTCCGCTTTGACCATGTCATCCTCGAAATTAATATCATAATTCCTCAACCACGTTTTAATTTCATCTTTTCGGGTAGAAGAATAATTACAACATAATACCACTTCACTAATTTTATATCAATTCACTGTTTATTAAACAAAATTTCACTTCACTATTTATTAAACACAAAAACTCACTTCACTTTTTATTAAACACAATACAAATTCACAATTTATTAAACACATCACTTCACTGTCAATAAAACACAATATGATCACGTAATGAATGCACTTCGCTCAAATAACTTTTTTTTAAATGACCAAAACCCTACAAATTTTATAACTGCTTTTTAACTGCTCATTCAGATAAAAAAAAATAAAAAGGGGAAAATCAACGCGACAACACTTTTGGCTCTCACCTTCACAAATTTTGTTCTCAAAAGCTTTAAAACCGAAAGTTCTTTGATACAAACCAAAGAAAAAGCTCTATTGTATTGCTTCCAATTGGCAAAGGCAACTCTGTTGGAATATGACTTTTTTTGGTTTCATTGCACACAGCAAGGTAGAAGCGAAAGCGGGTAGCGGGAATACGATCAGAAAAATGCTTTTGGCATTGAAAGATGACGGTCATGTTGGGTCATGCGAATTGTTTCAAAGATTTACAACAACAATTCCTATATGTTGATCAGTGGGTAGGTATCTTTTTCAGTGGTATATTTCTTATTTTAGTTTCGTGATGGTATACACAGGCACCACTGCTTTGGAAAAAGCTCCCCCATAAGCCCTGTACTGACAATTTTTGCTGGATAAACTATAGCCGCATCATTCGTTGACTCAATGTCTGTACAAAATTTTTACCAGGCTGCTCTTTTTGCATAGGTTGTTCGATTTTTGTACATATTTTTGCTGATCTTGAAGAGATCCCAGTCAGCGGGTTCATTACTGTATTTTGCTCTATTGAAAAGCCTCCTTGAGTTTTTCCTAAGAACAGACAGCTCTTTGGACCAACATTCGGGTTGAGCTTGCCTTTACCTTTGGAAATGGGGCATGAACTATCAAAAGCATTATTAATGGCTATCGTTAGTTCATTAACATGATTTTCAATCTCCGAGCAATTTGTCAGCGGTTGATTCTTATAACGACCCAAAGAAGAGGCCAATCTTGTATTGAAGGTGTCCCAGTTTGCTTTTCTGGGGTTTCTATAGGGTTTTGGGTTTTCTAACTTGTGCTTTATTTGGAATATTATCATTCTATGATCTGAGAATGTAAAATTACTATACCTTCCAATCACTAACTACAAGAGTGTCGGAGTTACTGGAAAGCGTCACATCGAGCACTTCTCTTCTGCTTCTTGTTACGAAGGCTGGTTCGTTACCTTTATTTGAAATCAGCAAATTTTCTTTAATTATAAATTCAAATAGTGACTCACCCCTTTTGAAAATGCTTATGACGTAGCCAAAAGTCAGCTTTGTCCGAATTTTTCGAAGTAAAGGTCTACTTTTCTTGAGCAGAATCTGACAGAGTTTATTGCACAACAGATGGGTGAAAGCCACATTTTTCAGTGCCTGGAATATTAAATTTCAAATGTCATCAAAAAGTTACTGCCTTTTTCAGAGCAAAAAATAAAATCTGAAAAATTCCACATTTTATAGTTTTGTTTTTCAAGCCGTCTACATCGTAGGCGTGGCTCTAGCCAATCAAGGGTTTTCTTTAGTATTTTACTTGTAATACTTAAACAACTCATAGTTACACAAAAAAGGCCTACAAATTTTTGGACAGGATTATGATTTTTGGGTGTGTTAAGAGAGAAGGAAGTAGATATAGCAATAATAATTGATTTAAAAGTTTCGTATAGCAAATTTCTCAAAAACAGTCTCAAAAAGCAGTACAAATACTGCAATTGCAGTACTTCGACAGCCTTGATGACAAGAAAACAAATTGCATTTGTTTTAATAAAAGCTAACTTTGTTCTTTCTGCTTAGGTAAACGATAATAAACATCAACATTTTTTGCTCTCAGAATTAAATGTTCTACATTATGTCTTACATGTGTAGGGTACATTGGGAAAAATTTACTTCAAATTGCTACATATGTATGTATAACAGCAATAGTAAAAATGTTGAGTAAGCGCAATAATATGACAATTAACAAAATTACTCATAATTCTGCAGAAATATGTCTAGCCTCATATCTAAAGATTTTCTTACACGTAAGACAGTATGCTACACTTAAAGTTCAAGCATTAAATTCCCTGAGCAAGCACGTTTTTGCTTAAACACAGCGCGCAGCTTGAAGGTCGTTGAAGTAAACAAAAACAAAAATTGTCTACACCTTGACGACCACCTTTAAGTTTTCCATAAATATCACATAGCCCACGACTCATATGACAATAATGACGAAATTAATTGCTGTCTTTGCTCAATATTCTAACAAGCCTACAAAATTGCATTGATAAACATAAATTCTCACACAAAAGTGACTTAAGTATGACTTCAAAAAATGTTTGACAGCTCGTTTTTCGTTCTAAAAATAAATTTATTGTCAAAAATAAATAAAGTACCCACACACAGGTAGGTATGTACGTATGTAATGCATATACACATTTCATTTATTATATTTATTTGATTCATGTTAAAAAGAAACAAATGTTTTAATGCACCCAGAACCGCTATAAATATCAGCTCCCTAAACAATTACACCACCCCCACTACGCCCCGCGTTTATCGAATGACGCTTCAACTTAGCCACAAAGTCTCTTACCGAGCGCATTCATGTAAACAGCGTAATATCAGCAAAATGCGGAAGAACTTACGCCCAGCGTATACCTACCTACTTGCTAACTACAATAAATCAGTGTTTACATGCATCGGCTATGTAAGCACCCATAGATACTATATCTGTTGGATGTTAGGTAGTTATAGTAAGTACACGAAGCCCCAGTTTCTCGTAATTATTACATTTTTATTGCAAACAAGCTGAAGAAGCAACTTGGGGTAGCGTCAGCGTGTAGAATACATCGAAGAGACAAGAGAATCATGTAATAACGAAACGAAAACACATTAACCATAGCCAGTGTCCCCAGACTTTCATAACCTTTTTCCCCTGTATTTTTCAGCAAACCCAATTCTCCAAGAAAATTCTCTTTTTTTCCCCTTTTCATGAATATGGCATAAAAACAAAAATAAAAATTAGATATTTGTTTTAATTTTAGTAATAACCTTAAAGTAACATAGAAACATTAGTAATATTTGTACATTGTATATGTAGGTACTTAACAGAAAGAATTTCCTTTATTATAAAAAATAGTTTAAAACCAACTTTATATCTTCATTTATAAAATGCTCAAACGGCTGAAGTTGATGCTGCAATATCTTTTTCCTCCTGATATAACAAGTCTTTGAATTCAGGCAATAATTCCCATTGCTTCAAATATCTATTTCTGGATTTTACTTTCGAAATGAAAGAAAACCTTCAGAAACTCAAAACTTGTAAATGGGACATTACATGGGTTATTAACTTTCGAGATTAAAATATAGAAGAGAATGTTTAGATTGAACTTTTTCTTTTTGAATGAAGTTTGAAAATATTTTATAATGAGAATACGTTTGAGTATTTAATTTTTATAAAAAATGTATTTTAAATGGTTCATTTAATAAGTTTGTCCTTTATGAATTTTTTCCCCTTTTTTAAGCTTGTCTCTCGATTTCCCCTTTTTTCATTATAAAATCAGCAAAAGTGGTGCTTTTCCCCTCAATCTGGGAACCCTGACCATAGCAAACAAAAATAAACAACAACAACTCTTTCAAAGAGAATTTTACATCAAAAGAGAAGATTCACAAAGTAAAGTTGTTGGGGCTGTTGATCGTTGATCGTTGAGCCGTCTGTCAAGTCGAATGGTTATAAAAATAAATAAAATTATGTCATATAAGCAAGTTACGATAATGTGATTACTTTGGGACGCGCAATGCAACGCGGGGCGTGAGAGACGGACGGCCGGCGCGGTTCAGGCAACAGTTGTGGTATATAATGGTGTGTATTCGGAAGCATATCATCAGGACAATAATGCGTCAGGAATTTTAAATTTATTTAACGTGAATTGTTGAGAGCAAAGCTAAAAATAAAATCTTAACTTATTTTTAAAATATCTGTTCCTTATTTAGGTAGTTTACAGAAACGGGCTTTTTGGCTCAAGTTTTCAGTTATTCTGTCATCAAAATTTTAACGAAAATAATGAACTTTAGTAACACAAAAAGATACTAATTTAAATTACTTATTTAAGCAGGTTGGGGAGATTATTTAAATTTATAACAAAGTCTTAAAAATTATTTGTTTTTATTGATTCTCATTTTAAAATGTGTCTTTGAAACAATAATAATTATGGTTGTAGTTCAGTTGCATTTTTGGAATTCATGGGAAGTCTTGTTTTCACATCGAAGATCGAATTAATATTAATTAAATGAAGATCATAGGTCTGATCCTTTGCTTAGAATCTCAGATTTTTAGTCCAAACTTCTTTTATATGAACTTTGACATAGCTTTAGATTTATATGCGCCGAAATGCACAGAAAATCACAGAAATTCGAAGTTAAGGAACAGACCTAATATAACTATCAATCAAAAAGTATGAGACTAGAAGAGGATTTTGAGATGAAAACGGTGCCCATGAGGGGATATTGTGATATTCTGGTTAATCAACCGCCATCCAGATTGACCGCATTGCGATCGACCCAAAAACACTCATCCAGTATTCAGGATGTACGAACGCTCCTAGGAGCCAACGTTAACTTGGACCACCACCTAGTTGACAAAAGCCAAAAGAGGAAAGTTCGATATCGGTCAGCTACAGTCGCACAGTCACCAGGTCCTTATCCGATCAATTCACTCGTACCCTCTCAAATAGTCCCAAGCCACCAACTTCAGACATTGAAAACCAGTGGAAGAATTGCCAGAAACCCATCACAGATACCACTTCAGTCGTACTGGGTTTCGCATGACCACAACAATGCAACCTATTGTTCGACGAAGAATTCCGGCAAGTACATGCAGCCAAACAACAGACACATAAAGCGGGGCGGCGCGCGCTGCATAGAAGGATCAGAGCTGCACGCAGAAGATGATAGGAGCACCGGCTTCTCAGATGGAACAAGAAGGAGCTTGAAAAAGGCGGGGTCGAAGAAATAGGGGGATGCTATTGCAGGAATGAAGTTCTAGCAAAACGTAAAAAAAATCTCCCAAGGTTACAAGGCTCGAACCTGCCTGCAAGACCGATCAGGGACGCATCGCGGTAGATTGGAGTCGGTATTGAGGATATGGAAAAATCATCTCCGCAAATTGTGTAACGGTGATGATGAATCGAATTCCGCTTTGATTAGTGGTTGCAACATTCCGTCAGGACAACGTAGACCAACTATTTGGCCCACTCAATCTAAAGAAAGTCTTATTCAATTTTAAGTCTAATAATGATGCCGGAGCTGATGGACTTGGGGCCAAGCTGTTCATAGTGGCTGGCGATGAATTGGTTAGGGGTATGCACCCAACTCATAAGCAAAATTCGGCCTCAGGAAAACATGCCCCATGAATGGAACCTCAGCATTATTTGTCCGATCTTCCAGAAGGCAATCCCCAGGACTGCACCTTCTACAGAGACATTATAGTCTCTTTAATCACATCGCATACAAGATTTTCTCTGCCGTACTTTGTGAACATCTGGAACTATTCGTCCGTCAACAACTTGATTGGTAAATTCCAGTATGGTCTTAGGCCAGGAAAGACAACCATCGACCAACTATTTGAATCAAGGCAGATCTTGGAAAAAATCTAAAAGTTTCAAACAAATTTTTACCGATTTCAACGCCGCGTATGGTAGCATCTATAGAGTTGAGCTATAAAGACCAATGTCTTGTGTTGGAATTCCTCCCAAACTTCTCCGTTTGTCTAGTATGACGATGAAGAATGCACGATACTTCATAAAGGTCGGCAAAGACCTCACCGATACATTTGATGTCAAAAAAGGTTTTTGGCAAGTCGATGGGATGTCATTTCTGACTTCTTCAACATAGTTCTTGAAAGAAAAGTGCAAAACTCTCCATTTGTCCGTCCAATTACTCACTTACGACAACGATATTGACATAATTGGACAAACAAAGCCCAATGTCAGTTTTGCTTTCGGGAGCTGTCAGCAAAAAAAAAAAATTCCAACACCGATGGCTCAAAAGGAACGTCACCAAAGATATTAACTCAGGAAATAATTACTCCTGCTAAACCCAATCGTTGCCAAAGAAGACAGCGTAATAGGTGGCGCACGCATGTGGAAAAAAAAAACCTCAACCAACTTGGAGTGAGAAACTCGAAACAGATAGCTAGATATCGATCCGGGTGGAAGAAGCTTGTTGGGCTTAATTCACACGGTACTGCACCGAACGTTTTTTGCAGTATAAATCCATACGAATGAGCAGTGGTGTATACATTCTACGTACAGAACCTTTCAGACGACACGTCTGCACGTTTGCCATTTGGATTTATACTGCAAAAAATTGTGCTGTGCATTGCCGTGTGAACCAAAGCATTAGTAAAGGTCCTTGTCCACCTCGAACCTCAAGAAAGTAATAAAGGAGCAATCAAGTGAGCTGCTCACTTCAGAGTGAAATGAGGAGAAACTGGCTGAACAGAATGAAGAAAGAGTTGCAACTAGACCTCCAGCTGGAATAGCTATCAAAATGTTGAATACACACAAATTCAAGGATACAGAGCTGCAGACGCAGCGGACAAGTTGGCCAACTTTTAACCTCTGCTTGCAGCTTTTTTGACCTTTTAAACTTGCGAGTACAATCGAGTATTAACATGGGGATTATAAATAGTTTCAAACTCCTTTCAACCTGTCATAAAGACGTTAAGTAATTTTAGCTTTCATTTAATCATTTTCCATTTTTATTTTCAAGAAGGTTTTTTTATAATACAAAGTCTATACACCACTGACATAAATCAGCCAAGTAGAAGACTTAGCATCACTTTGTCACTGATGAGTCCAAGTGAGTAAACAGGACGAAACGCCAATTTGTAGGACTAAAGGCCATAAAAAGCTATTTTGAATTTTTATTTTTGTACGTCACGTATGTAGGTACGACATTTTTTGACAGCTATTCCAGCTGCAGCTCCAGCTCCAGTTGTCGCACTCTATCCTATTCAGGCAGTAACTTGGAGTAAGAATACAAATTTAAAGCTTTTCTTAACATTTCAACAATAAGCTAGTTTTAAATTTGTAAGTTCTTAATTTTCAAAATTTCATAAAATTGACATCGTTTAACCCAAGCATGTTAGGAACTTGCATTAAGGCTCCAAATTTGAAGTTTGTTTGCATTTCGAAAATGGCGTAGGTCCAAACTTTGAAAACTTTTTTTTTTAAACAAGGAATTCTAAATTTTTTACCAAGCCCTTTGTTGAATTGAAAAAAATGCCTGCAAATTTGGAGCTTCGTCAACATTGTTTTTGAGTTGAAAAATTACTCATGCATGAAAGCATGACACTTACTGGATATTCGGACAGCTAGCCGGTGGATCTCCTAATCAAACTGGGTCAGCTTATCTTTAATACAGATTCAACAAATAAGGAGCACATTAACTACCTACTACCTACAACCAATGCAAGAAAAAAAAGCTCTCGAAAAGAAAAACTGAGGAAGCCACCAAAGTAATGGAGCTCACCAAAAATAACAGAGCAGACCAAAAACCCCAGAAGACAGTGATATCAGTATCTTCCAGAAGGCATAGTTTGACTGCAAAGGATTTCATCGACTGCGGGATTTCAGTGATTGCGGGAGTAACTGCAAACGATCCCACAAAGAGATTAGAACTTTAACCAGTTCCAAAGATGGAAACAATCCATCAAACCTAGGCCTGTTGCATTCAAGGAAATCAACAAGATCATCGGCAAAAGACAATAAATACCGAACACAATCAGTATCATAGAAGTTAAAGTCACGAAGACTCAAAATTAAGTGAAGGAAAATTTTATTCGAAACCGACCCAGCGCTTCTGTATTCTAAGAGGAAATTGAGCCAGCAATAGAGCAGCTGCAGTAGATGGGTACTTAAATCTGATATTTCAACGATGGCCAGTGATACTGAGCAAACTGGAAGATTCACCAACACCGAAGTAATAAGGCTGATCTATAAGATCAAGATAGTGGGAGACCTAGGAAATCATCTAGGCCAGATTATGATATCCAACTATATGTAAAAGAATTATAAGCTTCCCCAAGTCATGGAGATATTCCTTGCGATTTTGTTTACCGACCGAAGAAGTAGAAAACATTGAATGATAACTATTACCGAAGATGGTCGGCAAGAGAACCGTACCCGGACAAAGCAACATCTTTAAAAAAAAACTTATTTTTTGGAGGCTTAAGGGATCAGAGTGGGAGCTGCTCAAGGATCAAAGCTAAGACGTTGGACCAGTCTCACCCCAGGAATACAATGAATTTTTCCAAAATCTATGAGAGTGCCAACATTTGACCGACAGCGACACCAACAGCTGATTTGTCTACCCTAACAGCATAATGATAGGAGCCAGTCAGATCGTTGAAATAAGTTTTAAGCGATCACACAGTATAGACTACGAGATTTAATATTCGACGCTTATGAGTTTTATTCCTCTGTAGGTACACAACTGGTAAGAGCATCTCCTATTTTGTGCGTGGAGTGCGCACTTTACCAAGATTTCATTCATCGGTGATTCTTTCATCTGTCCAAGTGTTACCAATCAGTTGGTTTATGCACCCTATGAAGTCATTTCTCATTAGCTTACACTTACTTACTTACTTAAGGTGGCGCTACAGTCTGGGGTGGACCAGGGCCTCAACCAACAAGCTTCTTCCAGCCGGCTCCGTTTCTAGCTAGCTGTCTCCAGTTTCGCACGCCAAGTTGGTTGAGGTCCTCTTCCACTTGCGTGCGCCACCTTTTACGCTGTCCACCTCTACTGCGTTTTCCCACGGGGTTGGATTCAAAGACTTTCCGGGCCGGAGCATTGGTGTCCATTCGCTCTGGGTGACCCAGCCATCTTAGTCGTTGGCTTTTCACTTTTGTGGCTAGGTCGGTGTCGCTGTACAGCCCATACAGTTCGTGGTTGTATCTTCTCCATTCCCCATCTATGCAGACGGGACCAAAAATAACCCGGAGAATTTTCCTCTCGAAACAGCCTAACGCGTTCTCATCCACCGTTAGCAGTGTCCATGCATGCCTCTGCACCATACATCAGGACCGGGATGATAAGCGTCTTATACAGGGACAGTTTAGTTGCTCGAGAGAGGGCTTTGCTTCTCAATTGCCTTCTTAGCCCGAAGAAACAGCGATTGGCAAGAGTAATTCTTCGTTTGATCTCAGCACTGGTATCGTTCGCTGAGTTTATAGCGGATCCTAGGTAGACAAAGTCTCTGACCACCTCAAAATTATAGCTGTCTATAGTGACGTTCTGTCCAAGACGTCGGTGTTGGGTGTCCTTTCTTGTTGACAGCATATACTTCGTTTTGCTTTCATTCACCATTAAACCCATCTTCTTGGCTTCCTTCTCAATGCTCACAAAAGCACCACTGACATCACGCTTTGTTTCTCATTAGCTACTTTTGATAGTTCGGCTAGTAGCCCATTTACACCAGCAGCCTTGAACAGCTTAAGTTTGGATATCGCTTACCGCACTTCATGAAGGGTAGGTGGAAGTACAATTAGTGCAAACAAGAAGAATGTCGGCTATCTTATCTTCACTGTTTAACTGTCCATAAAAAAGTAGTACCTCGTGACATAAGTGCTAATGCGTTGGACTGTCATGCCGAAGGTATGGGTTTGACTTCCAGCCGCCACCAAAAGTATATTCGTCATATATAAGTGCTTCGCATGTAGCCGTTTGGACTTGGCAGAAAAATTGTAGGTCCCCTCCATTTCTGCCAACAACACGCACACATGATTGGTTGAGAGTTGTTAGTTACTAGGCCCTGGTTCTCCGCAAGCTGTTGCGTGACCAAATTTATTCATTTTTATAGTCTATAGAAAAGTGTTCTTTCCAGATCCCGAGAACTGATTGCGACCATTTTCCCACTCTAAATTCGGCAGGTTTCTGTTCTGGCCTTGTAGCCTTACGAGATCATTTCACCCTTTGCTAGAACTTTCAAATATCAACTCTGTCCCGAGCAGTTGGCTTTCCACCTTACTTTTTTGCCCCTAAAACTTCCAGGTTGTTCTCTTCTAGTTAAGAGCATTTACTGGTAGCCCTAGTTCTTGGTGGTCATGCCGAAGGTGTGGGTTCAATTCCCAGCCGTGCCACCTAAAAACAGAAATGTTTTATTCGAGGTACTGCCTCTTGCGAGGAACTGACAAATCCTCCAAGAGTATACTTGTCATGAAAAAGTGCTTCTCATTTAGCCGTTCGGACTCGGCAAAAAACTGTAGGTCCCCTCCATTCCTGCCCAACAAACACGCACACAGGAATGGTTGTGAGTTGTAAGTCACTAGGCCCTGGTTCTCCTCGAGCTGTTGCGCCACCCAATTTATTTATTTAATTAATAGTTCTTGGTGGAACTAAGGGTTTTGTTGTGGTCACCCATGACATCAGTGTAGAGTAGCACTTCTGATATGGCATAGAGTGGTTGTGCTTTCATAATTTATCTTCGCTTAATGCTGGTGGTGGACTTGCTGAAAGGTTGAGAGGGACATGGTCAGCAAAAGCCCTGGTGGTGTATTGTGATAGGAAAACTTCAAAACTTCCATCTGGAGTTGTGAAATTACGGACAGCTTTACCAAATGTACTTGATCAATTAATACAAAAATTAATTTGGTGGCGCAAAAGCTCATGGAGAACCAGGGACTAGTGACTTACAACTCTCAACCATTCCTGTGTTTGGTTGTTTGCAGGAATGGAAAGGACCTAAAATTTTGTACCGAGCTCAAACGGCTAAAATGGGAAGCACTTATTCATGACAATTAGGCATACTCTTGGAGGATTTGTCAGTTCCATGCAAGAAGCAGTACTTCGGAAACAAATATTTCTGTTTTTAGGTAAACAATTAATAACCAATAAGTTCAAGCTCTCTTAACCTTTTAGCAACTCCACAACCAGCACCAACTGCAGAGGATCAGTGGAAACACTGTCAACGACCCATTAGAAGTGGCGCCACTGATGTGCTGGGTTTCACTAGGCAACAAAACCCCTGGTTCGATTGGCACATGCAGCAAAGAACGAGGCCTACCAATCGATGCTGCAATCTAGAACCAGAGGTGCTGAGAGAATAGCCCGGGAGCTCTACGGGCGAAAACGAAGGGAGGAGCGTGGACTTCTCAGGAGGAAAAAGAGAGAGCTTGCGAAGCGGGTGGTCGAGTCTATTGAGGAATGTAGCTGTAAGGGGGATGTTCGGGACGAGAGAGGGAATATGGTAGTAGAAACACAGTCGGTGCTGAGGATATAGAAACAACACCTTTCTAGGCTGCCAATAATCGGAGAAGATGGCCAAATTTCGATGATGGACGATGATGGTCAAAATTTCCGTCCACCCAATCTTAATGAAGAACGGTTAGCGAAAGCCAAGCTTAAAGCGTACAAGGCTGCTGATGCAAATGGCCTTCCAGCCGAGCTATTCAAAGCAGGGGGAGAAGACTTGGTAAAGAGTATACACCAACTTATCTCCAAACTTTGGTCGGATGAAAGTATGCCCGATGAATGGAACCTCGGTATAGTGTACCCTATCTACAAGAAAGGAGATGCTCTGACTTGTGCCAACTACAGAGGTATAAGTTTCCTCAAAGTCACATACAAAATCCTGTCATCTGTACTGTGTAATCGCTTAAAATCTCCGATCTGATCGGTCCCTATCAGTGTGGTTTAAGGCCTGGCAAATCAACCTTGAGTCAAATGCTCACACTCTGACAGATTCTGGAAAAAACCCAGGAGTTTCAAATCGATAAACCACCATCCCTTTATCGATCAAAAACGGATGAGAATCTGCTTGGGTGCTTGAAAAGAAAATTCTTCGGGCGATCTTTGGTGCAGTCTGTATCGATGAAGTATGGAGGAGCAGATTTAACAACGAGCTTTACGGGGTTTTCAGCGACGCACGTCGACCTGGTCAAAAAGCTGAAAATACAGCGGCTGAGATTGCTGGGACACGTGGAGCGTATGGACACCGATGCACCAGCCTGACGAGTCTTTGAATCTACCCCAGATGGTGTACGCAGTAGAGGAAGACCCCACCTTAGGTGGTGCACACAAGTGGAGAACGACCTCAACCAGCTTGGAGTGCGTAACTTTAGGCAACTTGCTAGGGACCGAGCTGGCTGGAGGGGCTTGTTGGTTGAGTCGATAGTCCACCCTAGACTGTAAGTGCCATCTAAAGTAAGTAAGTGAAGACTCATCTTTATTTGTATATTGAGGTGTTGGAAGCTGTATGACACTTCGCTCATCGCACCACTACAAAGCTTATCACAGTTCGGCACAAGAAATATTGTCATAGTTCGTAGAGGATGTTTCCTTTGACTATCGAACCAAAGGTGTCCTCGTTTGCATTGCAGCAGATAACAAATACATGATTTCGAAGAGATTGTTTGATGCTTCCCTGACTGTGTCATTTATTTCTTCTGTTACATGGGCACAGATGAAGGTGATGTTCTCAAATTTGGCTTTGATGCCGATAGTGATACAGGTACTCTTTAATACTCCGAAAACTAAAGACTTTTTCCCTAAGTCTTCCTTTTTTTACAAAACCAAAAAAGCTGCTTAGCCTGATACAATACTCACCGAGGCAGATATCACACGATTTTCTCCAATACCGCTTAATTTCGGGTCTCATCCTCACCAATACCTCACTTCTAACATGATTTGGCTTGAAGTCAAGGTTTCTCCTTGAATTGAATTAGAATGTTCTATGCGAAATATTTTACCTTCATTTTGTTATAGGCAGGCAACTTAAGAATGAAGTCATATGTTAATAAATTCTTGAGGCAGTATATCCTACTCATCGTATATTACTCATAATCGCACAACAACAATCTAGGTATGGGATTTGTCCATGAGACGTGTCAAGCATTTGGTTGCGAGCTACTTAAAGGAACATAATTGCATGCAGTTAGTAGATCTTTAGTAATTACAGATATTTGACTGCACCTTCCATGAACAAAAGTCGAGCTCATTGCACTCTAAGAGATTCCCTACACCAACTTCTTCTCCTTTTGTTCCCCCCTTTCACCAGCGGATTTAAGTTCGCGATTTACAATCCAAATTACGATTTGTGAATTTTCTCACCGATTGCGCAAATTAGTGACAAAAATGTGACATGCAATTGAAAAATTTGTCCCCGCTGCAGCCCTGATGGCGTCTAGTGTTCTAGCACTCCACCTTATGGCACCTCGAGCTATGAGCAAACACAGACAAACGACAAACCTATGCTATATAATTGCGTCCTTATCCTCAAAGTCGTCGTCGTTTTCGTTGTCGTTGTCGCCCAGAGCTCACTGCCGTGCTGCCGATTATGCCGGCTCTCAATGGGGATACAGATACATTATTCAAATCTCTTGAATACGATTCATTCCTAATCGTTCTACCTAGTCGGGCCGGTCGTTTGCCGTCGCATGCCCATACAAAAACAACGAGAAGAGAGATGCTTTTCCAGACCAGAAACAAGAGACTAGAGAAGCAGAGACCGGTGGAGACCAGACCAGACTCTACTCCACCAGCTGTGCAGCATCTAGCACGAGTGATTCTGAGACTCAACTAACACCATCAGCCGGAAAGCCTGCACACTATTGCAGGTAAGTGCATCGGTGAACAGTATCTACTGCTAAGTTGTTGATGTTGCCATTGCCATTTTGTGCTATTATTGACCTAATCACTTGTGGAGCAGAAACGAGCATTGAACTTTTACTTCCGCATGCATTGGATTTTATATTGTGGGAACTAAATGTTGTTGTTGTTGTTGTTGTTGGTGCTGTAGCTGTTGCTGCTTCATCTATGATTATAACCAGTCCAGGGAAAAATGACAGAGGAGACCTTCTTGAGAGGTTCATCTGTATAAGCAGGGGGTTGCAGGGGTCCAAAAGGGAGGGCAACTCGTTAAGACAACTTGTGTACGATTTAGCTGATTGGAGTGCAGAATTGCTAGAGAATCGCGTTCATGGCGATGACGACAAATTTCCGTCAGCATGCATCGTCTGGCGAGACTTTGGTGAGTTGGGTTCTCATTCTGAGCTGTTACGCGCCCCGCGTTACAGCTAAAAGCTGGAAACAGCTCAAAAGGTGATACGTTTTCAATGCGGTGTGGCATCAGTGCAGTGCGCTGTGGCTGTTCGGATTTGTGGAAGGCTTTTGTTGTGCGCGTTGTGGTGTGAGGTTGTCACTTAAGTCATTTGTCACCTGGTTGGTGACGCTGACGACGACGACGACAACAACGACATCTCGACAACGACGCTGAAGAAAAAGACGACGACGACCAACGACAATGCGGTGGCAATGGGAGGCAGAAGAGTATAACATTTTTGATGAGAATACAAGAGAATAGATGATATCTGTCGTGGTGGACAGAAATATCGTATTTGCACAATACATAGTATGGAGTTGCGTCCGAGGTGGGAAATATAGCATTGGATTTCAGTGGCAGTTGTAGCTAGTTGGCAAAGTCGTCAATTGTCAGTGGTGGTGTCCCTAATGGATCATGAAAATGATCACTTATAGATTCATTGAATGTTTCATGTAGATGTCCGAGTGTGGTTTTGTATATAGGTAAGGTAGGTTGGTTGGGGTTGATTGGGTAGAAGATCATGAGCTTGGTATTGTCTCAATGTCAAAATGTTGTGGCTTTGAGAATCGATATAATATTAAAAGCTCGTTAAATTAAAAGCTAATACCGGTGATAAAATAAATATTATTAACTAAACTGATTTTTAATTGTGAAAACCACTTGAGTACGAGTAAAAAAAAAATTTTTAAACAAATAAAAATTATATGGGAAATGATTTCGTTTAGGTAAGTATTACATTTTTCTTTGAGGAAAAATTAAATGCACGACTACGTTGCAACTTTTATGAATTTGTAACGAAGGTTAACATTTATTAATACTTGGATGAATAATAATTAATAGTAAGATAAACAACTAGACAGAGCAAATTAGATCTTTATCTGTTTAGTTAGAAGTTGAACCCTGCGATGCATTTGAACTCTTAAAATCATAAGCGCATGAGAACCCATCTTCACAAAACATAATTTTGGAAGGTACTTATGAATTCAGCAAAGTAAAAACATTCGAGTTTTCTTAAAAGCATTGCAGAATCTTCATCAAAAATTACGAAAAGAGTTAATTTGGAATCATGCATTCCTTTCCAAGGGTTTTCATTTTTAAATTTATGTTTCTTGGGTTTCTTGGAATATAAGCAAAGCATGCTTAAAACCGTAAATGCTACTAAATTCACCTTTTGTTTTCGGAAAGAATGGTCACACTGGTAACTTTTTACTATGTTTTTATAACTCGGAGACAAAGCTGATAGTTTTACACTTAAAAATCTGTATTCAAAATTAAATTTCCTATTCAAGCTGATGGTTAAAAAATAGTAGTAAGAAATTTAGCAGGAAAAGTTAATAAAAACCAAAAAAAATCGAAACATTTAAGTTTTTTTACCTACTCCAATTGCGCATACATTTTTGCGGATCAAAATTACACACAATACATGGTCTAAGATGTGGAGAGGCCCAAGGTTTAAAAATATTCAAAAAGTCATTTAAATTTAAAATTG
Organism: Dasysyrphus tricinctus; assembly: GCA_963921185.1. Lineage (NCBI taxonomy): Eukaryota > Metazoa > Arthropoda > Insecta > Diptera > Syrphidae > Dasysyrphus > Dasysyrphus tricinctus. Next base: position 88,689,001 of record OY992530.1, read on the forward strand.
ATAGAGATATAGCCATTCAAACTTAAACATTTCTCATTATTTTTGGCCAATTTTGTTTGTACTACATGACAAATTTAACATTTCTTGCACCTTATGCCATTTCTCATATTAATCGGCCCAGTCGTTCAGTCTGTTGGTTTGGAAGCATTTAAAAACAGCCGGGAAACAAAATTGCCAGCCTACCTAATTTTTTAATAATCTTTATAATCGTTATCGACCAAATTCTTGAGTTCGAATATTTTTTCGAATGTTAAATTTATCATGCTATAGTACCGCAAAGGAGGCTTTTGTATCAAAACTGCAAAAAATTATAAGAAATTTTTAAGTTTGAATGTGCTTTAATTAAAATAAGTTAATAAAGCGTGTTTACGTGTTTTATTAAAGCCTTTAACCTCTGTTTATTTTTATCATATTTTGTATCTCTAATCGATCGTAAACACTATTTTATTGGAGATTTAAAGAAAATATGTCACATTTCTGGAAATCTTAGATATATAAGAATGTAGAATTATGATTTAAATTAGTTTTGATGAACAAATTAAAAAAAAAAAACGAGGCGAAAGTATCAATATTGTCAAAAAATGGAATACACCACTTTTGCACTCACGGCCTCATTTAATCTTGAGCCTATCCATGCTTCAAACAAATTTATCACAACAAAAACATATACTATGTTAAAAAAAAACCAAGTTGTTATACATATTATGTACCAGAAACCTGTGCGTAAAAAGTCGACCGAAAAAAGTAATGAGACCTAAAATATATAGTTAATGTGAATTTTTGACAAATTGGATGGATGCCACGCCCCTTGAATAGAAAATTTCAGGTTTTTGATTTTTTCTTTAGTATGGCACACAGTGGTCCTTTTGTTGAATTTCGGGGACAAAAATCATTTCCCACGCTAATTGTAAATTCAAGCTAATGAAACTTGGTTCATTTTATGATTTGGGGATGCTGAATTTAATGGTACTCTCTATTTGTTTCTACTTCAAACAGGGGCTACACAATTCAGGTCAGAAAATGGCCCCAAATTACAAAATTTTAAACAAAGTAATGTCGAAGTCAGGAACTGAGTCAAATTTATGTTTGAAATATCTTTAAATAAGAAGCTGAATGAATAATTTCATACTAAAATGACTCCAATACTGCTTTGTACAAAATTTGAAGAAGGTAGTCCAAAATGTTGGGAAATGTTCCTTGGGAACTAATTTTAGTAACAATAATTTTTAAATAATTATTTTAGATCATTTCATATTACTTTGAGTCTTCGACAATTTGATCCAAAATTATCTTGGCAACTTGTAAGTGTCAAAATTGTCAAATTTGCTTAAGACTCGATCAGATTAGGCCTAAAAAAATAAGTTTCAATAATTGTTTTTTTTAAAGAATAGCACTAGAATTAAGTCGATTCTCAAAAGAGAATTGAACAACATTTTTGACTATATTTTCTAAATTTGGTACAAATCTGCGTGGGAATCACTTTCATGTGTAAGTGCACATTGAAGCAAATATTTTAAGACATTTAAGACACATACTTGACTTAATTTCTGACTTGCATAGAACTTTTTTCTGAAATTTTTAAATTTGGAACTAAGTTCTAACCTAAATTATGAAGTCTCTGTTTCAAGTAGAAAAATTTAGGCAGTATCACTGAATTTAATTTAGAGCATACACCTTAGACTTGTCTTTTTAACGATAGAAATATTTATTAATTAATGGCTGTTTATTTACTAATCCTTTTTTTATGTTCGAATTTTCTTTTTCTGACTTGGTTCGGTTCAGCTGTGAGCCCTCCAAATATTTTTGACATCTTTTTCTAATGAAAAGTAACTGTCGAAAAACATTCAAAATTTTTGAGTAAAAAATGGTTTTCAGAGTTTATCTCGCCTCTTGTTCATCTGAGCGAAATATTACTTAAATATTGTTTTGTAATTTCTTACAGTTTTGTATATAAAGAATTTATATGTTAAGCAAAAAATGTCTTAATGTATTACAAAGTTGCCAATATATCTAACAAATAATTTCTTATGGGAAATTATGATTCAATGTACTGTGGGGCAAAATGATAATAGATTCTTATAGAAGGATATAATGCAAGTATTTCTTACTTATTGAAAAGTGGCCATTGTTATTATTCTCTCGGAGACCAAAGGGTGAATTTAGTACCATTTTCGGATTTGAACATGCTTTTGCCCCAAACAAGCATATCCAATAATAAAAACCATTAAACATGTTCCTTATTATAACTTAAAGGTATTTAAAAGCATTATATGCTTTGAGCTATCATTTAAGCTTTCAGCAGTTAAACTGATGTCCTAATGACAAAATTGAAATGTTTAACTGAAACTGAAATGATCGTCTAAATGCGACTTTTTTGAAAAATAAAATATTCTACATGTGGCAAAGTGACTTTGATTTGTTCCATTGTATTAAATATTTTTTGTATTTAAAAAACACAATTTTTTCTACATAGGTTGCAGTATCTTCCATTATTTATCATATTTTATTATTCCTTAGAACAAACAAAATAGTCCACATACGCCTCAGTGCACCAAAAATAATTTCACGTATGCCATAGAACAGCTTAAACTTTTGAACTGCATATCAAATATCAGGCTGCATTTTATGTAGGTATTAGGGTGGTCGTTAAAATGGGTTTCTTTGAGATTTATTATTTTTATGGGCTTAAATCAGCTCTAAATGAAGAAAACAAAATTCCTTAATTTTTTTAATTTCCCCTTTTTTTGTAAATTCACGTAAAATCTGCCGAAAAATTCAGAGTATGTAGGGGAGAAGTAGACAAGAAAAAAATTCTAGAGGATGGGGGTAGTATCTCCCACCGCTTGGATGGAAGGGGCAATTTAATAAAATAATTCAATAAAATAGAACAAAATTAATTATAAAACAGCGGCAACACAATTCAATAATGTTTTGAAGCTTTTTGGAAAGCCAGAAGTCCATTTTAATAGTCGCAGGGCCGGATTAACCCTCAACGGGGCCCTAGGCAATCATCAATTTGGGGGCCCTTTTTTTTCACGTCCGTTCCCTTCTTTTTTCGATTAAAAAATACGAACTTATATCTTTCATAAAAATTTTACTGCAACAATGTAATAATATCAATAAAATTACTATCTACATTTTAAACATGTCGTTTTCTAAATAATTTGTTTTCGGCAATTTCATTAATTATATCATCAATATCGATTTTGTTCAATAAATCTGACTCAATGCAAAGTATACCTAACATCTCGAGTCGCTCTTGTCGCGTTGTAGCTCTTTCAGCTGCTTTGATTCTTTTTAATTGCGAGAAGGATCGTTCGGCAGAACAATTTGTGATCATTAATGTTAAAAAAATCCGAAGAGCTATTTCTGTGTTAGGAAATACATCGGTTAATTGATCTTCCATTAGAATCTTATACAAATGACTATGAGTTTTTTGTGCATCAGTGTATCTGGAGTTCACGTAACTTTGGAATTGTTTCATTTCAATGAAAAATTCTTCCAAATCTCTAGAATAAAAACGAACTAAGTTATTTATAGCTTCGTGGAGGTCTCCATCACAAAATTTGGAAGTCGTTTTTGTAATGTAAAGTAATGCTTTTATAATTTGCGTATAAAATTTAACTAGAAATTGGCATCAAGTAGTGAAAAAGTCGTTATTAAAAACCGTTGAGATTGTGTTATTGAAAAACTTATAAGCAAACCCTTTTACAAGTGGAATTCAGTAGACAAATGTGTAATTATAGCAACTGAAACACCTACTCTATTGCTGCCGGACTTGACAACAACATTTTGCAATAAAAAAAAAGTGTTACTAGAATTTTATGTTTGTAAGAAAATTTTAGAAGTCTTTTTCATTTTTCGGGGGCCCCCTAAAATTGGGGGCCCCAGGCAACTGCCTATTCTGCCTACTTGTTAATCCAGCCCTGAATAGTTGATTATAAAATAAAATTCATTGAACAAACAATTTCAGCATAATCTGTTTTCAAACTTATAATTAAAAAAAAAAAAATTATTTTTCTTAAAATGTTTGAAACAATTTTTTACAAAACTGTTAATCAAAAAAATTTAATTTAAAAACAAACCGTAAGAATGGGATTCTGGCTTTTCAAAAAGCTACAAAACATTAGTGTAAGTATTGCTGTTGTTCTTTAATTAATTTTTGTCTATTTTATGCAAATATTTTACTAAATTGCCCCTCTCGTCCTAGTGGATGACCTTTTTTTTAACGACCACCCTAATGTACATTTTATATCTGTATATATTATAATATATACAATGTATATGTTTATGGTCCTTATAAAGGTCATTGTCTAAGTTAAGTACCTATCGTAGGAGTTAGGTCTTTTTTATTTTAATTTGAAAATATTATTTTTTTTTAATTGCTACGTTTCGGTTGTGGTTACACCCTTCTTCGGACCTATACTTATATAAGGGAATTAATTAAGAGAATTAAACTTGTTAGATATCTAATTATAAATAAAAAGAACATACTTACATTTTGTATAAAAAGTTATTAATAACAAATTACTGGTTTGTTTGTTGTTTGTATATATTATAAATTTTTTGAAAATCGTAAAAAAAGAAAGTTAAGAAATTTATTGGAGTATTTAAATTTAAATGTATTTGTTTGAAAACTATATCAAAAGTTAAAAGGGCACGAAAAAATATATAAGGTTATTGTTTAATTTAAGTGGGTGCTCCTATTCTCCTTATACATAATATTCCAAACAAATAAAAAAAAGAGCTGCACAGCCGCAATTTCCAGTTGTGAATATGCTGCTGCCAAGTATATAATAACATAATTAAACAATCATTTTATTTTATTATTTCATTCAAAAACTCAAAAAATGGGTAATGATTGTAGTCACTTATTCATATACATATGTATGTATATAGAAAAATATGAATACTTATATGAAAAAAAAAAATAAAACTTTTGCAACATTTTTCAAAAAAATATTTGGAGTGCCAGTTTTGAGTATATATTAACATACACTTAAAAATGAAATTTCAAAATAATTCATCAACTCGTTTTTGAAATAATTAATTTTCAAAAGAAAAATTTGAATCTTTTTTTAAAAATCCAAAATTTATTTTTTCCAAAATTTTGGTATGCAGTATTATTTATATTCTAACAATGCTTTTGTGCAAAAACATTTATTGAAATCGGATGAGCGGTTAATGATTAAAACGAAAATCAAAAAAAAAAATGTTATATGGCAGGTACCGTAAATAAATGTTTTTGGTAATTTTTTTCTTACCAGAAAGTACACCACATCTACAATATTACACTGATTTTCTTATCAAAAACGTTGGAGCCATTTTTTAGATAAATTAGATTTTCTTTAACGGTTGTATGGCAAGTACCGTTATTTTTAGAGCTATAAGAAAATTTCAATTTCCCCTCTGGAGAGCTAAAAAAAAACTGAAGAAAATCGCATCATCGGCTTAGGCTGTAGATCCAGATACAAACAGACAGACAGACACACAGACATACAGACAGACAGACAGGCAGACAGACAGACTGACATACCGACAGACCGACAGACCGACATGTATTTTTGTATGTAATTTTTGTAGGAAATTTATTATTCTTTCATTTTGTAGTGTACACTTTTCCACTCAAACGCTTAGTTTTCAAAGTATTCCCGAAAAATTACAAAAGGGGACCTTTAAGCCCCCCTCCTGGCTATAGCTCGCGGCCCTGGGCTGGGCTCTTTTAGTATGTTATACCTGGGGGTCACCCCTACCACATATAATAATAACCCAGAGAGCATGATTTATTGCATTTATTTTTCCTTCGTTGACTAGACTATTATTAGAAGTAAAAAATTTAAAAAAGTGGGCGTGGCAGTGGGCGGATAGGGTCCACACTATTTTTTTGTTTTTGAACTCACCTAGAAAGTCAAATTCTCTAAATTTTATTCAAATCGTGCTAACCATTCTTAAGATACAAACCATTTTCAAAAGTGGGCGTGGCAGGGGGCGTGAAAATTTCATTAGATTTTAGAAAAATTCTCTTTTATTACATTTACAACAAATTTTTTTTGCAAAGTCAACTTAGTTTTGGAAAATTGATTTTTGTCCACCATCTCTATACAATCGACGCACTGTGCGACAGACCGACAGACAGACAGATTTGTTCCACCGCCTTTTTTTTGTTCACTATCATCGTAATACTATGTTTGAGTGTTACCTCTAATTTGTTTGTTTTCACAAATTCAAAACTTGCGCTATAATACCTACCTATATCGCAAGCTAAATAAAATGCACGACTGGGTCGCACGTACTTGCTCTTATGTTCAAGACACTCTGAGTTTCAGAAAATTGTATATACAAACATGGAAATTATGAGAGAAAAATGTAGAGAAGCATGAAATACCACATTTAAATTAGCTAAAACAACTCTTTTGACAGTTTGAGGTGAAAAAAAAGTATTCCATCTTAATTCATGATGGAATATGATTGTATGGGAAAAAAAATTTTAAAATCGTTGGAGCGGTTTTTTTTTTAAATTAATTTTTTATATATAAAATTCTTAAAACATTTTTAAGAACAAATTTCGGTATGGAGATTTAAACCATATATTTATGTGTATATAAAAACAAAATTTAAAAAAAAACTGTCAACCCGTTTTTGAGATATCGAATTTTCAAAAAAAAAGTTTGAAACTTTTTTAAAAATCCAAAAACTTTTTTTTGAAAATTTTGATATGCAATATTATTTAATCTTATCTGAAATTTGTATATAACGATAACGAGAAAACTCAAAATAAAAAATACGTTCTATGACAGGTACTACTAATAGTTGCTATGTGTAAAATTTTATAATTTTTGATGGTAGATCGTACTAATTTTAGTATATGAAAAAAGTTTAATCAAAATCGTAGGAGTCGTTTTCAAGAAAAAAAATATTTTCCTTTGCGGTTTTTTCACTTTTGTATGGAAGGTACCGTTATTTTTTCATAAATGTGAAATTTTTTCTAAAAATATTTTAAAGAGTACTAAAAAAGTCTTAAATATCGAGTTTCAAAAAAATCTATGATGCCGTTTTCGAAATATTTGATTTTCCAAAAAAAAATTTGAAATTTTTTTTAAAAATCCAAAAAATATTTTTTCAAAAATATTGGTACACAAAACTATTAACATTTTTTGGAAGCTTCTGTATAAAAAAAATAATTGAAATCGGTCATACCATTTTGAAGAAAATCAAAAATTAAAAAAATGGTTCCTTGGGAGGTACCATTAATAACCATTTTTGAAAAATGGTTTTCCACCCAAAGAAAGCCTTTACTAAAATAAATTTATTAAATTTTTTCTAAGAAAAGTTGTTGAGCCGTTTTTGAGAAAAATACGATCATGTAAATTTGCAAAAAAAAAAATGTATGGAAGGTACCGTTATTTTTGGTTCTAAGAAAAAAATGAAAAAAACGTGTCACTATGTACGAAGTTTGAAGAAAATCGATCGATCCGTTTAGGCTGTAGACGAACAGACAGACAGACAGACAGAATTGTGCCACCCACTTTTTTGGTGTTCTCTATCACCGTAATATCATGTTTGATTGTTATCTCAAAACCTATAATCGCAAGTAAAAATGGTTAAAGGCCTTAAAGTTTGTTTCATACTACAGATTTTGAGTTTTAAAATAATTTTTGGTATTTGTTCTTTTTAATTTCAGAGTATCTACCTACTGTCACAAGAAAACTCCCGAGATTTTCTCTCGGGTAGATGTCATACCTTCCTTGAACTTATCTCATGTCAATGTCTATTTGCGAGTTTTATTTTCGAGAGGTTCTTGAGAGCTGATTTCAATATGCTTAGTCTCAATTAGAAACGCACTTTGAAAAAATTAATATTATAATATTTCCAAGCAGAACATTTTCAAACATTTTAATTCTTGACAGATCTTAAAACAAAATTTTTATACCGACTTTTTAATGTAACGGGTTTTTGTCTAAACATACCACAGCCTTACGAAAGCAATTCTTCGAAATCAGCAAATATTCCCAGGGAAGTCCTAATCGCAAATATTCTCACCTTTTTATATTTTCCTCTGCACTTTCAATTTCCAGCACCTCAGAATAAACTACGAATAAATCAAAACAATTTATCTTTTCATACCCAAAAATTCACAGAAAAAATTCAACACAAACAAATTTGTTTTTTAAATAAAATTCATTCTTTAATTTGTATGATTTTCTATAAATAAATTGAATACAATATCTTTATAATTTATATATAATAAAAAAAAAACATTAAGAAAAAATAAAATCATAAAATAATAGTTCATAATACATATAGTTGCGCGCATTTATATGTATCAATAATATATATATTTATATATTTTTAAATATTGATTTATATAAAAAAAAATATAATATAATTGTAAAAAAAATTTCAATAGGTGACTTTCTAATATGACACTTAACTTAATACTTTTGTTTTATTTTCTTAAATTTAGTTTTATTTTTTCTTTAACATTTTATTATATAAGGCAGCTTTTGTTGATGGGTTTATTTTTTTTTTGTTTTTCTAAATACAAATTTAAATAAAAACAAAATTCAAATTTAAAATGAAAAAAATATGAAAGGTTGAATTTATGAACAATTTTACAAAACAAACAATTTCTTGAATAAATTAAATTTTTTCTTTTTTTCAAAGTAAAAAATAAAAATAAACATTTATAAATAGAAAAAAAAATTATTTATATGCATGAATATTAAAAATTTTAATGAATATTATTTTTTGTTTTTGTAGTAGTAGTGAAATCATATTATAATTATTTTCTATATAAGTTTAATATATATAGAAAGAAAGAATACATTATATTTAAATAGTTGTATGCATTAAAAAACAATATCTAAACAAATTTTTTACTTCAGCTTTCTTCGATGACGACAGCTTGAAGTCTCCTCTCGGCCACGAACACACTGCCAGTATGTTCTCAAAAAAGTCCAGTTCATTGTTTTTTTTTAAACAAAAAATATGTAGATTTTTCTCAAATATCTTACATTTTTGTTAAAAAAACAAATTTAAAAATTCAATATTGTCCAGTCGGATCAAGATGTGAATTTGTATTTATTCTTTTTGTGTTGTTATTATTTGTTGTTGTCCTGGTGTTGTTAGGACGACGATAAGTGCCGGTAGGATCGAGGATATTCATTTTGTTATTATTTTTTTTTTGTATTTTGGCCTTAATAAGCAAATTTAAATATTTTTTTTAATTTTTTGGCTGAAACCTGAAGGGCTCAAAGAAAATAATTAATAAGTTCCAGTGGGATCCAAAACTTTAGCCATTTTTAAATATTTTGTTTACAAACAATTAAATAGAAAATGAAATTTTAGTAAATTTGTTTTTAATTTGAGATAAAAACTCAAAATAGATAATTTTTCTAAACTATTTTAGTATTGACCAGTGGGATCCAATGTAAAAGCCATTTTTATACAATTTAACAACAAAAATTCAAAGATATTAAAAAAAAATACAAAACTTCTAGGACTGATCCGGTGATCTTTCTTACTAATGTCTTCTCCACGATTAGTATTGTTGAAACTTCAAGGTAAGTCTGCTTGTCTTGCCAAATCAGCTGATTGTTATTGTTGAAAGCCTTTAATACTGGCCAGTTGGATCGAGATTGAAAGCCATTTTGATTTATTTGTTCGAATTTTCTTTTAGTGGAAATTTTTTAAACAAAAACACTGTTTCTTGTTTTTCTTAGTTCAAAATGTTTCTTGGGTTAAATCACTTATCACTGTCACTTAGTGTTGATGGTTTTATTATTTAAAATTCTTAAGATTGTTCGAAATATCTTTCTTTTATCACGATCACTGAATTTATCCAAATAGATGATTATTTTTTTATCTTTAAAGACTGAGATACTTTGCTTTTTTATTTTAAATAAAATTATTTATTATTATTTTTAAAAAAACAAAGAATGCCGAAAGATAAAACTTTTCTATAGTTTAGTAAACTTAGATGTTGATCTGTCGAACGTTGTCGATCTTATGAATTGATCTTCGTTAAGTCAGGAGCTTATAAATCCTAAAGTAGTTGATTCTAGTATTGGTGAAGATTTAATTCGAAGAGAAGAGAAAAACAATAACAAAATTTACATTTCTGTGTATTGGTTGAACATATGATCGGTTGCACTTAAGAGATACCATATTCACATACACCCGCATAGCAAAGCAGGTGTGAAACTCTCTTATATATTTGTATGTGATCTCTTTGATCGTTTCGCTCTCGATGTAATAGTATTGGTTGTGTATGTATATCGCAATTTTCACCTGGAAAACAAGAACAAAAAAAATGTATCTTTGATAAGAGAGAAAGAAAGACAAAAAAAAAGATCTTAACACGTTGTTCTTGTTCTTTGTGCTGAAGAAGCCAATAGAAGAAAAGTGTATGTGAAGGTATTTTTTTCTTTTTTTTTGTTGAGAGAATCCCTATTTTCTAATACCACAACAGCTGCTGGTCTATACTCTATACCGGCATTTGGCTGTGCATTGAGTGTTTGTATGTAGCTATTCCTATATAACTTATAGGTAGTTGGCTCTATAAAAATAGATATACAGAAGTTCGAATATAGGCCCTCTGTCTGATGTAGAGCCGAAGAAGAGGGTGGGTATATATGTATGTAGGTATATCTTTGGAGTTTCTTTTGTTAACCTATATCCGTGATAATAGGTTAACATTTTAATATGCAGGTATCGTTCAAGTGCCCCAGGTAGAAGGCTGGACTACGTCGACAACGAGACGCTTATTGGTTCAAGGGTATGTGCTGGATGTTGGTTGATGATGATGATGATAATAATATGGAGGTTTGCATGCAACCGAATCCTCTTATTTACTTTCCTATAAAAGATCCTTGCAAATAGGATTATTATATTCCTGCAGAAGTTATATCATTTATTTGAGTTCTTCTTTGAGTGTGATAGGTTCTTTTTAGATAACATAAGAGAGCTGGGAGGGATATAGTATTGATACAAATATGAATCTACACTTTTCTTTTGCTCAATTTCTGGTAAATCTTATATTATCTCAGAAGGTTGTTAAACAAGACTCTTAAGCAAGACGCAACGCATCTAAGATGTAACGAGGGATTAAGCGATTTTTATTAATTAAGACCTTTCAACATAAAAACGAAAAATTTACCTGTAGAACCATGGTTAAAGTACTTATAATGCTCAACAATTCCTGTGTGCGTGGTATCATGAAGTATACACTTGAAAGAAGTTAAGTTTAATATGCTTATAAGAAAAGTAGGTATGAGGGAAGTATGAGCTGATATTCATATAAGTCTGTTCCAATTGTTTTGTGTTATCATTCCTAGCTTCCCCTAAACTTAAATTCATAAGCTCAAGTGGCATGTTGACATCACTTTTTCTAATAAAGCGTAGGTAAACGCTTAGAATATACTTGTTCTTTCAGCAGAATTTAAGTAAATCTTTAAATTTTAAAGTTACGATTTTTTATAAATTTTTCTCTTTCAATTTTTTTTTTTTTGTTAGATAAAAAGAGAGTCACGTTTGGGTTTATTTTATTTTTAAGCTTCCAGTGACCAAGGGGCAAGGGCTGCTTATAGGGAAATTTTCACTACGAATTTTAAAGTGACAGACACAATGTACTCATGATAAATTTTGATTCGAAATGAGTTCACTGTAATAAGATTAACGAAATTTGTGCTCTTCAGTGGAGAGTTTTGCATATAGAAACATTCCGCACAGTGGGTTGGGGAAGGTGAAGAAAAACACATTATTTCAAAGTTATTTATCTTTTTAATATTGTGATTACCTATACCTTCTAGTACCTACTTTCTTTTTACGGAAAATTGGATTGTGATCCAGTGCTAGCTAAGTAAGGGCTAAACTGATGGATTTAAAGAACAAAATATTTAATATTTCTGATTGTTTAACATTGAATCACAAATTTATAATTTCATTTTGGAATATATTTGTCTTTATTTTGGTGAATGATTTTGGTGGAATCAAAGAATTTTGATATCTGAATTTGAAGATAATTTAATGCCTGTATTTGTAGCGCAGAACTTGAAGCTTCTTTAAACTGAATTTATAGGCATTAAACTACAATTTTTATAACCAAAAGAATTATGATTTTCGTATTAACTTCCGATAACTTCAGTCTTATTTAAGCTGAATTTGAAGCACACAGGCCGCTCTACACATCAGCGTATTTTCTTAGACGAGACGCCAGTTGAGGATGTTAGGTTAGATTAGGTTAAAAGGGGTGAAGATACGAGAAGATCGCATAACCTCACTCAGATCTCAATGGATCCATTGTGGGAAAGAAATTGATTAAATTAAATAAATAAATTGGGTGGTGCAACAGCTCGTGGAGAACCAGGGCCTAGTGACTTACAACTCTCAACCATTCCTGTGTGCGTGTTTGTTGGCAGGAATGGAGGGGACCTACAGTTTTTTGCCGAGTCCGAACGGCTAAATGAGAAACACTTTTTCACGACAAGTATACTCTTGGAGGATTTGTCAGTTCCTCGCAAGAGGCAGTACCTCGAATAAAACATTTTTGTTTTTAGGTGGCACGGCTTGGAATCGAACCCACACTTTCGGCATGAAATTGATTTGTGGAAGCTTAGGTATGGGGGGCCTCCCTGAACCATTCTGAATTCTGAATGAATTTAAGGTTGTTTCTTAGTGGCAAAAACGAGACGTTCGCCCAGTTTGTCGAAAAAGTATTCTCCGAGGGCTGCCTTTCTAGTTCTAGCTAGGCTAGGGCTTTAACAGAGGAAGTGAAATGAGCCATCCTCTGCCTCTTCATCCTGACACCCGCTACACAAGTCAGATGAGCCGATGCCCATTCTGTTCAAGTGTTCCCATTGTTCCCATTGTGTTGTGACCTGTTAGGATTCCAACCAGGATGGACAGTTGAGGACTGCTTAGCTTTAGTAAAAATTCAGTTTTTTTTCTTTGAAATATCCGGCCATAAGTTCCTCGAAACACGACAGGTATCGATTGTTGAACATCTGTCGTTGACAACTTTGAGGAAACTCTGGCAAATTATTTTTTCCAGCTCTAGTGGCAAAAGAACCGAGCAGTTAGTTTGGCTCGGGTCAAGAGTTGATCCGATTTTGGCCAATTCATCTGCCACTTCGTTCCCGTATATGTCACGATGTCCTGAGATCCATTGAAGGGTAACTGTATTTGATGCAATGAGTAATTTCAACTTATTTCGGCAACGAGAAAGCAATTTTGACTTTGTAACTATTGAGGAAATGGCTTTGATTGCCGCCTGGCTATCAATAAATAGGATGTAAATACTTTTGTTTACTAATCCACATGTTGAAAGGCTCTTTGTAGCCTCACTTCCACTTGAAAGACCCTGCAGAAATCTGGTAGCCTTATTGATCTGTCTGAAGGTGAGTTAACTGAAAAGATGCCTGACCCTACCCCGTCGTTTGTTTTGGAGCCGTCCGTAAGGAACGAAACATGATTACTGTTTATGACCCGGTTTTCCGTCCAGAGTGTCCTTGTAGGAATATCTGTTAGAGCAACCGGATTAAAATCAATATCCGGTAATTTATAGTCTGTCTGGAATGTCAGTAAATCTCATAATAGTTTTATGACCGTAAAGGCCCCTTTTCCTATTATTGAATTGTTGAAGTCGCACAGCACTTTTGGCCGTCACCTCTTTCATAAAAAGGTCTAGTGGGGCTAGTGATAGGAATGTCTCTAGGGCTGCAGTTGGTGTAGTTCTCATGGCACTGATCGTACCGATACGTACTAGTCTTTGAATTTTATTCATGGTTCTAAGATTGGTTGCCTTATCAAAAGCTGGCAACCAAACCAAACATGCGTGTGTCAGAATTGGCCATATTATGGCTTTGTATACCAATGAATGGTTTTAGGGCTTGGACCCCATCTCTTACCGAAGATTCTACTGCAAGTGTAGAATGCTACTGATACTTTCTTTTCTCTTTTCTTTATGTTTTCTTTCCAGTTGAGCTTACGGTCGCAATAATAAACTAAGATATTTCCCCCCCCCCCTTCGGAGTATTATCTCCTGAAGTTTTGTTTCAGAAAATGGTGGTACTGATCTGGACGTTCAAATTGAAATAAATAAAGCTCGCACAACCTTCGGTTTTCTGTCCCACATTTGGAAATCCAGTCAAATCTCCTTTCGCACTTAGTTGAGATTCTTCGAATCCAGTGTCAAATCCGTGCTGTTATATGCTTGTGAAACCGGGATATCTAGTTCCTGACTGTGAAGGATGAAAACAATTTGTTGCCGCCCTTTCTCCCAATCGGGGTTACGGGACTTGATGATGGTGAACTTCAGTGGTTGCTATTGCTAAGAATATGATACAATATCTTCTATTAGTATTCTGTTCCAAGGTGATTTCGTCTTCTGAAATTTAAAATAGGACAGGAGCTGAGAAAATTAATCACATTTTCATATTCCCTTGTGTTGCAAAGGTCATCCCGATGAGGCATCCAAATTAGTTTAATTAGTTTTCCTCACATGCGGATTTCTATTGATATTTGAGAAGTATACTGAGGTTAGAGGTTAGGTACTTTATTTGCTGGTGATTAAGTTGGTTATACAATGTGCGTTCACTTAAAGTTTCAGCCTTAGCAACACTATCCGTCCCTACGAATAGTTCCTGTTCCACATCCCGAATGAATTTTTATACAAATGCCTTTCACGGAGCAGTATTATTTCTGTCCAATTCCCAGCTTATATTGAACCTCGTAGTGATGTTTTTCCAGTCTTTGAAAAATAGTGTTTTTGTTCTTATAGCTTTTGGAACTTAAATTTTTTGGAGTCGTGTGTCATCAGCATCAGACCTTTGTGATGTAGCTCATGCTCAACTTAAAAAAAAAGAGCTCCGGCATAGCTAATGGTAGACGGAATAACCTTTTTTAAAAGAAGCACAGTATTTGTTTTTTCTACGTCTTAGAATTTTCCTCCCCATATCTTATGCACAACAGTACATAACTGATCGCATAACAGCTTCAAAAACTAAGATTTCTGACTTGTATCTTCGAATTGGACATTAAATCTTCCACATGGAGTTAAGAGTTTTTTCTTGCCTTCGATAAAATTTACGTGCAAAATGTTTATTTAGATAAAGACTGTGGCATTAGGTAGTTCCAAGATACTTTTTAAAAAGTTGGTCCATCTCAAACGGTTTATCCATATTATCATCCTGTATGAGGAGCCATGCATAATGAAAATCAATTGGAAGATCTTGTTTATTCAGCATCGAATGTAAATGTACAAACTTTAGTGGCCATTCCATTTAGTTTCTTCGCAATCACCCAAGACTCTTTGATTAGCCATTCCATTAAAGAACTGCGTTTTTTTCGGAGGACATAAGGTCTTTAAGTGATTGTAAGCTTCTATATACATATACTTTCCTTGAATTTTCTGAATTTAGCTTTTTAAAGAGGTAGAACGATTCTTGTGATTTTTTTCTCACCTTGAAGCAATATCCATCAAACCATAGTTGCTTTATTACAAATTCCTTTTATTCAAATTTTCAGTTCTGCTAAAAAAGTAATAATGCCTGTCAGAAAACTATGATGTGAAAGAACGTGGTTTTAGACCAGTACTTGCCTGGCGACACAATCATCTAGCTGCTTTCGATATTCTTTAGCTCCACTTTCTTCCCAAAAAAATTTTCGGAGTACAGATAAATCTTTCGTAGTTTTGTCTTTGGTATGTTAACCACAAATGGTACTTAGTTTGGTCTTAAGATCTCAAAACAGAACACTTTAAATTTCAAATTGTGCCTTTACGACGTCAGTACGATAATTTTTAACGATGTTTTTTCGTTCTACGTTTATAAAATGTATTCTCGTAAACGTCAAGTCAACGTCACTTTGATTGTTAAATGATCGTCAATTTGATCAAAGGGCACGGTAGTGCCCAGCCAAGTTCGCGGCACTACACCCTTTTTACAGGAACAAACTCATGCGATTTTCAACCCCCCTCTAACTTCAGTAGCAATAAAGTCAGAAACTTGCTATTTGCTAGGCTGATCAAACACACGTGGCTCACCAAATTTCAAATCTATAGCACTAGTAGTTCCCAAGATATAGGACTTCAAAAATCGCAAAAACCGTAACTGACTGACTGATTCACTGACTCACTGACTCACTGACTCACTGACTCACTGACAGATCATCAAAATTATGGAGCACTTCCCGACATCGTAGAAACTTGAAATTTCGCACAACGGTAGGCCTTGTAGTACATACAAAGGAAAAAATCGAAAATGTGCAATTTTCTATTCAGGGGGCGTGGCATCCACCCACTTTCTTAAATACTCTATAAATTATATGAAGCTTTTCCGATTGTTGTAGAACGACGAAAATTGGTAGGTCGGTAGGACTTGAAGTACTTAGAAAGGAAAAAATCGAAAATTTGGAATTGTTCATTCAGGGGGAGTGCCATCCATCCACTTTATCAGAATTGCTATTATTTGTATAGAGCATTTTCGGTTGTCGTAGAATTATGAAACTTTGTAGAGCGGTAGGGCTTGATTTTCACCTGACAAAATAAGTCTTTGCAAAAAGGAGTGAAATCACAACAAAAACATAAATGTTAAAAAAGGAGCCAAGTTCTTATGTGCACAAGAAACCTGTGCGTAAAAAGTCGGCCAAGAAAAGTAATGAGATCTAAAATATATGCCAAGTTTTAAGTTCATGAAGTTTAATATCAAATATCTTAAGTAGAGTAATATCGAAACAATTCCAAATCATGACAGAAATTTTGTAATTAATGATTACTGATTAAAATTTGGTGGATTTACTTGGCAAGTTATCTCTTAAATACTTACTTAATCACAAATTTAAATTGTATGAAAACTTGACCAGTGAACCCATCAAATTTTAATCAGTAATCATTAATTATCAAATTTCTGTCATGATTTGGAATTGTTTCGATATTACTCTACTTAAGATATTTGATATTAAACTTCATGAACTTAAAACTTGGCATATATTTTAGATCTCATTACTTTTTTTGGCCGACTTTTTACGCACAGGTTTCTTGTGCACGTAAGAACTTGGCTCCTTTTTTAACATTTATGTTTTTGTTGTGATATTTCTTTCATTAAATATGATCGTTCTGGTTGCATAAAATCTTTTTAATCAACATCAGTCAATAATTTTCTTGCAAACGCAATTGACATTTACGAACAAGTTTTCTGTCTTCTCGATATTTTTGTCGTCAATCGATTTTTTTTTAAATTTTGAATTGCATCGCTTTTGATGCTCTCCAACATTTGATTTATTTGACTTTAGCAAAATGCACTTTTATTACAACCAACTTTATTCATTCACGATTAAAAATAAACTGTGTCGCTGCCAGTCAAACATGTCCCATTTATACTTGTTTGGCAAACTCTGGAAATTAGGAAGTAGCAAGTTCTGGTCCCTGCTTCCAGGGCTTTCCGAAGGAGAAATTTCCCATAATTCCTCTTTTTAAAGCTTTTATTTGATAGTTGGTTTCTGCTTTAATCCGGAAGATGGCGCTTCTTTGTTAAAGATTCGTTAGTTAAGGGTATGTTTGCACTGTGACCGAAAGCTTTATTGTGTCCGTTTGTTTGCTATTCGGAGTCATTACAGTTCAAATATGAAAGTTATTAGACTATGTACATATGTTAATCAATGGTTAAAGTTTTTCAAGGACACGCAAGGTCACGTGTGAGTTTTGGCTACTCATTTGAAAGATGTTCATAGAAAACATAAAACATTTGAATGGCCACGATTTAGTCAACTTTAGTTTCAGTTATTGTTTAGCCATTGACCTTTTTTTATTAATGTTTACAGTTTCATTAAAATTATTATGACCTATACACTCTACAGCCGATTTTCCCAAAGTGTCCTGTTCACGACGAGATTGAGATTGCTGAGGTCTCTGAGATCTCATTTTTCTGAACATGCCTATTAATTTGAAAGAAATCAAAACATTCTTGTTTGACGCTTATTTTTGAAATTTTTGAATTTCTTTTAACCGCTGAAAAAAATTGTGTAAAAGTCAATTGAAATTGGTAATCGTTAATACGATCCGGCAAGCGCTTGAAATTTCCTATAAAAATACATTTAGATTCCTCAGTCATTTCTACTCAAAATTTCAAAAGTAAGCACCACCCTCTTCTCAATAGAAGTAACTTTATTCTTCTACAAACTGCGAAAAATTGCATTCATGCAATGAAGTGCTCCGCGAGAAATTTCTTAAAAAGATTGAGAACCGCTGCTCTAGAGCCCACAGTATTACAACTAAGGATCTTAAAAATAACTTAATTCAGAAATCAAATCTATGGCTAACCAATTACTAAAAGTAAAGCTGACCTTCTTTGGCAATTGCGTGGCATCTCAGCTGGTACACATATTTGCGAATATCTCACAGATAGGGTACCAAAATTCGCACGTGATCTTGTGAAATTTAAAGCTTTGATTACAAGTCTTCCAAGGATGACCAAGTTCTAAGACTTGTTAAACTTTTTTTTACCAATTACTGACTAATAGATGGCATACTGTTTTTGCCAGTATTCCATATACACATGAGGTGCCTAGATTCCAGAGCCAATTTCTAGACTTTTTCGAATGAATTAAACATTAAGTTGTTGCTCAACGATTTCCAGATGGACAATAAACTCTACGGAATAGTGCCTGGCATGTAATTTGCAAGCATCAGTTTCAAAGCTCCACGCACCATACACATCTTGTTCGAACACTGCACTTAGGAGACATAAAAAATTCCTTATCTTAACAAAAAAAACTTAGTTTTCAAAAATTTGCATTTTGTTTTATTGATAAATAAAATATTTTAAAGAACTTTACCAAGTCAGATTTCAGAGTTCATGTTACTTTTTGAACTTATTCTATCTGCACTTAACAGTTATATTATAACTGTCAACAACAAATCTTTGAATCTTTAACAATTTTGCTTCTAAGGTGTTATTACAGTTATCTATTTAGATCGGTTTTTCGACTAGAATTTAAATGCGGACTTAAATACAGCACAGTAGCAGCAATATATTATGAATTAAGGAGAAGGCAAGACTTGCTTCAAAACTAATCCATTAAACATTCAAATTGAATCATTGACGTGCACGTTGAGTTGCACGTTTTTGATTTGATGATGCTAAAAAGATTTATATTCATTGATTGAGAAAAACAAAGTAGGTACGTACAGTCCAAATGTTAGCCGAATAATTTATAATAATTTTTTTTTGGACGGCGGATGTTCTTCGAAGGTGTCAACTGGGAGAGGAGGCGATTGGGACTTGCGTAGCTATAAAGATTGCAGAGGTATCTTTTTTGTTATTCCAAGTGGTTTGTATCTTAGAACATTGATCGTTCTACCGCTGGCGTTGGATGTTGAATTAGTTCATGAAGCTAATAAAACGAGAATATATGGATATAAATGCAGGCATTTTACCAATAGAATATAATGCACGTATGTACGTACGTATGTACGTAGGTACTTTTCCGGTGGTTCGTTGTTGAATTAAGGCATTTTTAGATATCGAATTTTCAAAAATAAAAAACACATCCAACTTTTTTAAAATTTAAAAAAAAAAATTTAAATGTTTTTTTTTTATATTTCAAAAATTTCTTTCTTCTTTTAAGAACTGTCAGAAGGACAAGAGAAGGGTTGCCACAATTCCGAAATGTTACTTATAGATCGAAAACCAAGAGTCAGACGATGACCCAAGAGCTCCCGTTGGATTGAGCACCTTTGAAACCATTGGAGCACATTATTGTTTTTCTCCCACACCTCCCCTTGCATGTAGTGGGTGGAAAAAAGTAGTTTTGGAAAAAAATTCGAAAAGCCAATAAAAGTTAGAAAAATATTTTTATTAATAAAATTTAAAAATAGTGTCAACGCAGAATTTCACAATCTACTACATTAAACATTACATCCAGAGTTGAATAAAAACATGCTTTGGTTTTTTTAAAAAGCCATTTTCAAAGTGCTGGGGAAGGGGGATTTTAAAGATTAACAAACTTAAATATTTATCTTGGAATAACATAAGCATATGACACATGTTTTAAGGGTATTTTTGAATGTCCAATTTTACTAAATCAAAATGAACTGGATACAACTACCTTCAAAAAAGTTATAGCCTTCTTCATAAATGGTGACAGAATTATTAGTGAAACACGAAAATATTACCAAGTTAAAACAGCATTGACTCAAAACTTGGTCCACATATTTCATTTGTCTTAAGCAATAAGAATCAAAGGAGTCTACAAAAATATTTATAGTGAAAGGGTGTTTTTTTTTATTGAAATGGAAATTTCTACCATGAATCCCCTCCCGAAACTGGAACGTTAATGAAAACTGATTAAAACTTTTAACTTTTCATCAAGACCAAGAAACAAAAGAGACCAAACAAATATAAACTCTCTGAGGGTGTTTTTCAATGGGGAATGAGAAGTAGAGTTTTTAGCCGAACATTTTTAAGTTTTTGAAACCAAATTACATAAATGTAATACGGAACATGATTTGAAGGTATTTTTTAATGCTGAATCCAATAATATAAAAATAAAGTAGATACAAGCTCACATAAAAAGTTATCTTACTTTTAACGAGTTAATGCCTGTAAATGATTGTATTTTTTGACTACAATAGGTACGACATTACCTCTCAAAAAAGACCCTCAGACCAGGGATATTTGAATTGTCTCTTTTGATTCTTTGTTCCGGTGAATAATCAAACATTTCCACCAACTTTCATCAACGTACCAGTTTTGGGAGGGGTTTCATGGTAGTAGTTCAAAATTTTTTTAATTCATTGAAAGAAACACCCTTTCGCTTAAAATATTTTTGTAGACTCCTTTAATTCTTGTTGCTTATGACAAATGAAATATGTGGACCAGGTTTGGTGTCAATGCTGTTGGAATTTGGTAATATTTTACTTGTTTCACTAATAATTCGGTCATCATTTATGAAGAAGGCTATAACTTTTTTGAAGGAAATTGTATCGAGTTCATTCTGATTTAGTAAGATTGGGCATTAAAAAGTTCCCTTAAGACATGTGTCATAATTATGCTTATATTATTCCAAATTACATATTTAAGTTCCTTAATCTTTCATATCCCCCCTCCCCCCACTTTGAAAGTGGCTTTTTAAAAAAACCAAAGCATGTTTTTATTCAACTCTGGATGTAATGTTTAATGTAGTAGATTGTGAAATTCTGCGTTGACACCATCTTTAAATTTAATAATAAAAATATGTTTCTAACTTTTCTTGGCTTTTCAAATTTTGTTTCCAAAAGACTTCTTTTCATCCCCTTCGTGCAAGGGGACCTTGGCAACACTTCTAAAAGTAAAGTTAGGACATGAACTATTAGTGTACTAAAGCTCAACCCGTCAGGTCGAAATGAAAGGTATGCCCACGCCCCTACTATAACACACTAGTAAACGAAATTAAAGGAACAATTTTTTTTTCAATTTTTTTTAGTGTTTTTTGAAGAGCTTTATCTTAGTGACGAGTGGTCGTTTTGAGCTGAAACAAAAAATATTTTACGTTTTATGTTTTTTGTTTCATTTTTTTGCAAAAATTTTTTTTGAAGTACAGTCATTACGTTATTGCAAAAAATGAGACGAGACAACAAAATTATTTTTTTTGAAGATCCTCATTTGTATGAACAAATTTTTTTGAGTCAATTAAATGTAATGATAAGATACCTTGATTCAAAATAGCTTTTTATGGCATTTAGTCCTACAAATTGGCGTTTCGTTCGACTAACTCACTTGAACTCATCAGTGACATAGTGAGGGCTTTGTCATACGCAATTTGTGTTAAGTTCAGTTCAACTTACATGAATTTTCCAACGAAAATCCACTGTAAACTATATCCAACAAGATTAGAATTCCTAATCATTAAGCTGGAAGTTTTTTTGCCCGGGCCAGGCATAGTTTCTATATAAGAAGGTTTTATAATACAAATTCTATATACTACTGAGTAAGCCGAACGAAATGCCAATTTGTAGGACTAAAGGCCATAAAAAGCTATTTTGAATCAATAATTCAACAAGTCCAATCCTTAATGCTAAGTCTTCTACTTGGCTGATTTAATTCAGTAGTATATATAACTTGTATTATAAAACCTTCTTATAAGAAACCTTGTTTATTCAGCTTCAATTCAATTTTTTTTTTTGTCGTACAATTTTGTTTGCATGTTTTTTCTGGCTTTGAATGAAAAACGAACTTTTAGCCTTGATTACCAATATCTCAAAAAAAAAATAATTTAATTTCAAAAATGTTTCAAACAAAAAAACTTGAATTTTTTTCTTTTTGGAAAAATGTACTTTTTATTTCATTTAAAGTCAAAAAAGTATCTTACTAATGCAAAACTGTGAAAAAAATCTACTGGAATTATGGTTTTCAAGTCATTTTTATGACGACTACGAATTGTTTAGGAGCAACACAATTTTTTCCTTTCCCTGGTTTGTAAACTTTGAAGTTTTGGTGAGAAAAAAAGGTTTGATGAATCAATTTGAAAATTTACAGGAATATTGATGCTTTAAAAATCTACAAATTTGCATACCAACGCAAGCCATGCGATTAATATTTGCAAAGAAAAAAAATATTTACCAAAAGACCACAAAAAGTCAGTTTTTAGTACTTTTTTTAAGCTAACGGTGAACGGTTAAAAAAAAAATTCTACAAAATCTTAGAAAAAATCTTGTAAAACGTTTACTCAAATTTCCAAAACTGTCTTTGAATTTTTCATAACGTCATTATTTGCTGAGTTATTGCACGGAAAGAATTGAAAAATCACCAATTGAAAAATTTGCAGTTGCAATTTACGAATCATGTTTTATTCGTAAATCAAGACATTTTAATCCCAAATTAATACAAAAACTGGTAAATTAACAGTCAAAACGTAGCAATTTACAAAATTTGTTTCTTCTTGATTTGCAATTAAAATCCCTGATTCAAGTTTGTACTTTTCATAGCAAAATACAACTGTTTTGGCGTAATTTTTTTCTCTAAAAGCATAATTTCACAAACAGCATTTAAAAATATTGATTTGCGATAAATATTTAGTAATTAACATTGCACAATCACCGAATTACGTTTTTTTTGTCGTAATTCGCAACTCCATGAGAATAGTTGCAAATCACCAACAAAAATTTCTAAATCACGACTTTCTTGTCGCAATTTACTTCTCGAAGAAATAAAGCACCACAACACGGCAGGTATCTAATCATCAATGTGTGACACCAACGATCTGTAATGCAAATTGGCCTGGTGGTTGGATGCTCGCTCCGCAACTGGAAGTGCGAGTTCAAATCCAAGTAGAGTCAAGCGTAAAGTATTTATTTCAAATAAATTAAATTAAACATGTATACCTGCAAAATGAAGGGTAGAGCAGATTGATCTTTCCAAGGGCAATATCACGAAATAAAAGTGGTGATCACAAATCTTTTTTGCACATTTACAAATTGTGATTGAGGAATATTTGGATCAAATTGCGATTTATTGTTCGCAATTTTTGTTTTCTCTCGATAGCAGTATTGATACTTAAAGAGGGTTGATTTACGATTTATGAGTATCAATATCTTCATTTTGATCAGTTTTGCAAATTGCAAACAAATAGTCGTAAATTACGAAATCCGGAGCCAAGGTATAAATCGGGATTAATTTTTCGTAATTTGCAGCTCATTTTTCGTGATATGATCCAAGAATTCTTTCCGTGTGGTAATCAAGGCTAAAAGTATATTTTATCATTCAAAGTCAGAAAAACCATGCAAAAAAAATCGTACGACAACAAAAAAAAATTTAATTGAAGCTGAATAAATAAGGTATCTGATCATTGCATTCAATTGACTCAAAAAAATTATCCATACAAATGAGGACATTCAAAAAATAATTACAAAATTTAAAAAAATAATTTTGTTGCCTCGTTTCATTTTTTGCAATAACGCGATAACGGTACTTCCAAAAAAATTTTTGCAAACAAGTCTCGAATAAAAAAAATAAATTGGGTGGCGCAACAGCTCGTGGAGAACCAGGGCCAAGTGACTTACAACTCACAACCATTCCTGGGTGCGTGTTTGTTGGAAGGAATGGAGGGGACCTACAGTTTTTTGCCGAGTCCGAACGGCTAGATAAGAAGCACTTTTTCATGACAAGTATACTCTTGGATTTGTCAGTTCCTCGCAAGAGGCAGTACCTCGAATAAAACATTTCTGTTTTTAGGTGGCACGGCTTAGAATCGAACCCACACCTTCGGCATGACAGTCCTACGCACTAACCATCATGCCACGAGGTACTACAACTACAAACAAGTCTCGAAACAAAAACCATAAAACTGTAAAATGCTTTTTGTTTCAACTCAAAACAAACTCTTGCCCTAAAGATACAGCTCTTCAAAAAACACTCTAACCTATCTATATTTCAGTGAAAAATTATTGTCATTCCCAAAAACTTTTTACAGCTCATTTTTTATGAAAAGATCTTGCTCAAAAAGATTGGGAAAGTTTTGAATGAGCGATTCGATTATAGAGCCAAATAATTATGGCATTTTTAATATTTACCTGACACCATATTTCAAAAAGTATCGATAAAATTAATGAAAATAATACTTTTTTTCTGGGAAATTGCCAGTATACTTACAAGGAATCATTGCGCCAATTGTCCGCTATGTTCACCCAATTCGTGCTAATGTGTGTTTGGCTTTATGTTTACTATTTAACGACTTCAAAAATAATGACAATTTTTCATTATTGTAGATTTGAAAAATGTGTATAAGATTTAACTCTATAAACCTTAAACCACAAAAACATCAAACAAGTTAGCAAACTGGACAAAGGATTAAACGATATGACAACTCACTTGCGGCTTGTCTGAAATGACCTCCTAATGATGTTCAAAACCCGATTACAAAATCACCTGTGATGAAGGAAAAAAACAGAAAAAGTTAAAAAAGAAAAAGATAAAACCTTTAAAACCACCAGCAAATCATAAAACTTTAAATAAACAATTGCAAATCTTTTCGGTCAATACAAAAAAGGACTTTACTATCGAGGATGAGATCCTTTGAAAAGGATTGTTATTCATACAAGAAAACAAACAAATGGCACATGTTACAGCCTTTCCAACAGTGGCAGGTACCTGCCTACATAAGTATAAGATTTTTTCTAAACAAAAAAACACATATCCTTCATTGATTTAAGTCTTTTGTTTGTTGAACAATATGCAAAGTTAATCCTTAAATTAATGGACTGATGTCCTTTAATAGTAGTCACAAACAAAAAATGACCTCATGGAATGCAAAACGAATGAACATTAAGGGCGTTGTTGAGTCTATAATGGTCAGGTTGGATTTCCCCTTTGATTTTTAAAATGAATAATGTTTCACACCTTTCTTGAGATTTTTGTTCAAAGATTTAAAAAAAGAAAACGAAAGATTGTTTCTTATCCTTTCGTTTTGTCAAAGGGATCAAGTAATCTCTCTCTTTGAAAAAAAAATGTGGGTGCATGTTTGTTACATCTGTTGACAAGATTCTTTTTTTAGTCACCTGGAAACTGATTATATATCCTTGAATTTATATCAATTTCATATTTTTTTCTCTCAATAAAAATCAAAAGGAAACATAAATCTAATCCTTTTTTCCGATCAGTTATAAGAAATGAAAATTTTACACAAAAAAATAGGAGTCTCCCATGTGCAACGTTAAAGATGTCGTGAGCCAAATGGATAGAAAAGGTGAAAAGGATTCAAGCGCGTGCTAAGCACGTGTAATTGAATTTTAAAAACGAAATCAGATTTCATAAAAAAAATTCCTACATCCTTTCAGACTTTTCAAAGGTTTTTTTTTTGTCGTTAAACATCACTTATGCTGAGTAAAAAAATGTCAACAGGAAAACTGACAGCGTGGCGCTAAATATATTTACATTGACAAACAGCAGTCATCCAGAGAGAGTATTCTTAAAAGGGATTTTAATTCTCCGAAGGATCTTTGAAGATGTTCATTTAAATTTATTTCAACTGTCCACATTTACATATTGACAAAAGTGTAGCGGACCACACCGTTAACTTTTGTCTTCTGTTGTTGTTTTTCATTATTGTTTGAATTAAAACTGTCTTGGTCTTCACATCATCCACACAACACACAGTCTGTCAGGAAATCGAAAGGTAGGCAGGATAATCAAATAGAAAAAAAAAAATTTATTCATTTCCGAATCTATTGAATGTGTTTTTGGGGACTCGCTCCCTAATTTTATTTCCGCATCAAATGCAATCCAACTGCTGTGTTTTTTTTTGTATTCGTGATGTGTAAAGTGATGCGCCATCAGGACGATATGATGCAACATACCTACACTTAAATAAGAGTGAATTACACAATAAAGGAGGAAGATACACCTAATGAAATCAAAAGGGAAGTAGGATGCATCTTTGAAATGGAAAGGTGAGCGCGTACGCAAATGCTGCTGAGCAAACATGTAGCTACCTATAATAGTGAAAATAGAAATTTTAACGGTGCGGTTGGGGGACCGTTGCTAACTTTCTTCTATAATGTATAGATATCTTGGAATTGCATTAACATAGCAGTTTTTGTGATAGAAGATATCCCCACTTAGATGATGGAAGAAAATTTAGGGTCTTGCATCTGCTTATCATTTCAAAGTAGTTCCCATTTTATTTTGGGTATAATATAGCTAGTCTGTATTTTAGCTGTAAAATACCAAGAACCATCGAGTTGCTTGAAGAATAATTGCATCGTAAATTTATAATTTAAAAAATTATAGTACGAAAAAAGTTAGAAAAGTAGATCTTTGTTGGGCTTCTTAAAAATAAATAGAATTCTAATAAGGTTCCGAAAAGTATGCAACATTTTATTCAGTTTTCATATGAGTCTATACCCGATATTTGTGATGGTTCATGGTTTTGTTCTTCAAATCGATCTCTTTTGTACTGTACCTTTCAATAACATTGTTAGTTTAGATTTAGACCACTTAAGAATAAATCGAGGTAATGAAGAGATTTGAATTATTTCAAATTTTTAGGGTTTGCGTGTGTCTGGATCTGGACAGAGGTGGGCTAGATCTGTAGAGAGGTGGATCTGGATCTGGATGGAGGTGGGCATGGATCAGGACAGAGATGGGTCCGGATCTGGATAGAGGTGGGTCTGGATAAAGACAGAGCTGGGTCTGGACAGAGATGGGGCTGGACAGAGGTCGACCTGGATCTCGACGGAGCTGGGCTTTCTTTTTTTCAGGAAATTTTTCGTACAACTAGACAACTGTAAGTCAAACATAAAGAGTATCAGAGCCGGAGTCGCCCAAGGTTCAAAACTTGGCCCTTTTTTCTACAGCCTGATGACATCCGACCAACCTGCCCCAATTGGATGCGAGAACCTGCTATACGCTGACGACTCGATCACCTATGCATCATCAATGTCACCATTTATCGCTGTCCGGAAATTAGAGGCCCACATCAACAAACTCTTCAATTTCTACACGAAATGGGGCATCCGAATCAACACTTCCAAGTCGGAGCTTGTCTGCTTCAGGAGGCCTTCAACTGGTAGAGGTATTCGCACTGCAGCCAACTGCAGAAATCTGGTCTTGAGACTCCCTGACGGATCCACCATAGCTGCCAAAAAGAATGTGAAGTACCTGGGAGTCCAGTTCAATAAGTTCCTAAGGTTCAACACGCACTCAAGAAATGTACTCAAAAAAGCCAGCTGGGCCTTTCACCGTCTGTATCCATTGATGAAAAAAAGAAAAGGACTAAGCCAACCAACGAAGTTACTGATCTACAAGCAGCTCTTACGACCTGTCATCAGCTACTCCTTCCCAGTCTGGTTATCAATCTCAAAGACAGCCATGAAGGAGCTTCAAGTATTCGAAAGGAAGATTCTCAGAATTTGCACCGGACTGCACTTTGACCGGCAGCGCAGCGGCGGAAACACTACCAGGAACGAACATCTCTATTCCGAAGCCAACATAATCCCGCTGGACAAATACCTAGTTCTTTCAGCGAAGAGACTAGTACGGAACATCATCGACCACCCGAATCAGCTAATGAGAAGGATGACCACTGAACAACGACATCCGGAGGCAAAAGGTACCTCAGTGTAATGGAAACTCTTGATGACAAAATAATCATGGACAACGAGGAAGCAGTCTCGTTCTACGCTGACATTAGGTCAGCCTTCTACCGTGGCTAAACGCCAACAGTTCCCCCAACCTACACGAAAAACACCATTAACAACCGGGAATGAACACCCTGAGGACAATTAAGTCAGCCGACTTTTAATTTGAATTTTTTGACGTGTAATTTATATGTATATCTATAATATGTTAAACTTAAGACATTGTATAACGTTAGGCCCCCTATGTGCCAGTAAATGTAAATTTATCATAGTATCATGTTAGTTATAAGCCAGATTGTATATATTGTGTTCAATAAAAGAAATTGAAAAATTGAATTGGAGCTGGGCTTGGATCTAGACAGAGATGGGTCTGGATCTGGACAAAGGTGGGTCTGGATCTGTAAAGAGGTGGATGTGGATCTGGAGAGAGGTGGATCTGAATAATCGCCTTAAGTTTGGCAATAATGCGCTCTTTCTTTAAAAAGCCCGTGCTTATTAATAATTTCCAACTATTCTCTTAGTCATTTTTTAGATATTGACAGAATTATGTGAACAGAAATTAGGAATTAAGAACTCTGAAAAGCAAAATTTTAATATTGACAAAATTCTACCCAACCTTTTAAGATCTGAAAAAATTTTTGTTAGTATAACCTACTGCCCCCAAGCCCCCCTTTCCCCCTCCAAAGATAAAAGTGATTTTTTTAAATTCATTTTCAATTCTCATTTCTCTAGCCACTATTTTAAAGCTAGGACAAAAGTTCATAAAAACTAGCCTACCTATCAATATCTTTTAAATAACTTTCTGGCCCCAATCCGGCGCTCTAAGGTAAACTGTAGTAACTTAATACTAATACATTTCGGCCTAAGAACTATCTTAATACTAAAATTCAGATCGGTTTTTATTTTTCGCCGAGAAGTATTTACAGAAAAAAACTCGTTATCTATCTTTTACTTTTGGTTTTATATAAAACTTACAAACTACCTAAAACTTAATCCAATTTAAGTAATTAAAAATTAAAACTACTTAAAGCTACTTACAAACTACTTACAAAACTAGAACAGCCACAGCAAGCATTTCCTGGTTTTATTATTTTTGTGTGATTTTTTTGGTTTTATAATTTTTGTGTGTTTTTGTTGAATTTTTTACTTTTTGTAGTTTTATAATTTTTTTTTAGGTGCCACAGTCTTGTGCGAGGACATCTCGACTGTATAGGAGCTGCCGATCTACAGTTCTACGGCCGACGTGGTAGACTAGCGACTGGCGGGACTGCCGCTCTATCCGCATAATAATTAATAATACAAATGTTGTGAAATATTTTTTAATAAAATACCAAATAAATTTTTTTTAAACTTTAAAATAATTATTTAATTTTTTTAATTTTTTAATTTAATTTTTCATACACAACATACAAAACACAACATTGAGGCTAAACACCAAATAAATTGAAATTATGTTTGTACTCCGACTCTGGTGTTCTATATTATTCAAGACACCCGAATCTTTTCCAACTGAAATGGGGCAACGTTGAACCAAACCGGGCACCCATAGGCAATCATCGGCCGGGATTAGGGGTCATGTAGCAAATCACCTTCACCCTGCTGTCACGGCACGCGTGGCGGCTGCTATAAAACAACAGTTTTGCCAGGGCAAAAGGTCCCCTAGCCCTGGACAAAGCAGCTTTTAAATGTCTGTCGAAGTACAAGTACTGACCCATCCAGATGCCAAGGTAATTTACAACAATTTTACCCTAGTGGGGATATGAAAAAGAACTGGCATGGAGAGGCAACGGAGTCCCAAACAAGATAGTTTCTGATTTCTGAGAGTTGATTTTCAACTTCCAGTTATTGCAATATTGTTGAATCGTCTCAAAATCACGCTGCAAAAGGATTCTGAGGACCTCAACTTTTGGACCTGTTTTGTACGCAATTAGATCGTTGGCATACGCAATTGCCTGAGTTAGACTATTTATCAGATCGCTGGAATGTAAATGCTGGATAGAATCGGCGAGTTGTCGCTCCCTGCTGATGACCATTTTTAATATTAAAGGTTGTGGCAGAAGTCACATTGCCACTCTTGACAACACACTTTCTACCATGGAGCATTTCATAAAGCATATAATAGTGGTTTACTAATGCCACGTCTGGTTAGCTTTAGATAATGACCCTCTAACCATACTGTGTCGAAGGCTTTCTCCAAATCAACCAGACAGGCACCCGTACACTGCTTTTTAGATATGTTCCATTGAACATCAGAAACGAGTTTAGACGCGGCATGAATGGTGTCATGTCCTGCTTTACAACCGAACTGATTATCCGGTATGATAATATTCTCCTCTGTCCACTTAGACTCTCTATTGAGAGTCTATTGATAACTTTTTCGAATACCTTGCTGATACTCGGAAGAACGGCTTATCGGCTGGAGGTTCGCCCGATTGGAGTTGTCTTTTCTTTTTTCAGGAGAGGATGTACCCCAGCTGTATTTAACCGCACAGGATAATACGCATTATTCAGAGCGTTGTTAAACAGCGTGGTCTAAATGTTTACTTCTTCTTGCGGTAAAGTGTCGAAGTTACAACGTTGGATATGCCATCGACTCCTGCTGACTTTTTCTTCTTTAATGAATCGAAGGTGAGCTGAAGCTCCACCTTCGTAATTAACAGGAAACTGGGCCCATCTCGCTCGGCGATTATGGTGTTTTCCAAATGATCTTCATTGAACCCGGTGAAACCCAGGTTCTCTGATGCCATTGCGTTATGTCAATTCCGAATGTAGAAGTGTTGGAACAATGCTCTGTTTTCCAGGTCATGGATGGGAGAATGCATTCACTTTGTACACATGCTGGAAAGTAGCCCCCGCATCAGCCTGCTCCAATAAAGATGTCATCGTCCAAGACTGCGTCCTCTGGATCAATTACCGCTGTTAGAACTAGTTCTCTGTTCTCTGTCGTTCTCTGAAGTTTAAGACTCGGGAGGTCGTTCTGATCATTCATTCTTAATATCTTGTTAATTTGGGGTAACATACTTGGGCCGCTAGAATTAACAGCCCGAATTTTGCTATTCCAATACAAATTAATTGACAACCGATAGTTTTCTTTAATAAGTTGGTTGATGCTCTTGATCGACGAATTCAGTGTGCTAATCTACAGATTGTGTGGGTCAGTAAACCTTCTCCTGTTGGAGAGGAATGCATACGATGCACGCCTCTAACAGTCGATATCTGCGCAGATCACTATTAAATGTAACTTTATGAGGTAAAGGTGTATACGTCTGTGATAGGTCCAACCAGTAAACAAATTTTGAGACGAATATGTGATTATTGGCAAGGCGCAATGAGTTTGACTGAAGATAACAATATTATTAAACTTTCAAGATGATACATAGTTCATACCTGGAACTTAAAATTCTGGTAGTTTTGTTTTGTAATTGTTATTTATTGGTGATGCATTGGTCGTTTAAGGAAGCAAATATATAAATCAATTGCAGTTTTAAAACCGTTATATTTGATGAATAAAATATTTTATTTTGGATTTTTGTTGTTCGAGAAAGTCTAAAAGATAGAAATAAAAACAGATGCGGTATCTCCTCCCCTTTTTGCGATATATACACGGAAAGAATTCTTGGATCGGATCACGAAAAATGAGCTGCAAATTACGAAAAATTAATCCCGATTTATATCTTGGCTCGGGATTTCGTAATTTACGACTATTTGCTTGCAATTTGCAAAACTAAGCAAAATGGAGATACAGTCAATTCCGCTTAACTGCACTCCGCTTAACTGAAAACCTCGCTTATCTGAAACAAGAAATTAATAACGGAGCCTTTTTGAGCATTTTTCACACAAACTACTTCGCATAACTGAACTCCGGTTATATGAAAACTTCGCATAATTGAAACAAATATTTTCGTCTCAAATGCTAATTTTGCACTTATTCATCTTCGCATTAGTGAAACTACCATTGAACGCTGCCACTAAATCTTAAATCGAGCACACCCCTCGGATTTGGAATGTCAAAAACTCATTTCTTGTCAATCCGTCCCTGGAGGATACGTAACCTTATTGACCAATGTTGTGGAAAATAACCCAAAATAAATGTAATATATTTTTTGTTCGATGACATTTATTATATTTTGACGGAATTCCGCTTATTTGAAACAAGTTTCAGTTATCCGAAGTTCGGTTAATTGAAAACTCCGCTTAACTGATACAAATATTCTGCAATTATCGTGTTCCAGCTAAGCGGAGTCGACTGGATACTCAAAAATCCTAAATCAACACTCTTTTGGTATCAATTATTGTATCGAGAGAAAGCAAAAATTGCGAACAACAAATCGCAATTTGATATAAATATTCCTCAATAGCCCAATTTCGTGAAATTGCCACTTGAAAGATCATCTTTCTTTAGCCTTCATTTTACAGGAAGGTATAGGTAAGCATTTAATTTAATTTTATTTGAAACTAGCTGGCCCGCCCCGGCTCCGCCCGGGTACACACAAATTTCGAAAACAAACTAAAAAAAAAAATTAACTATGTGTCCTCGATTAATTGAACTCCGGATAGCTGAGATTCGACTGCACTTTTTTTAATTTTATTTTGTTAGAACCAAATTTCATGATTAATTGATTTCTTTTCAAACTGAATTGATTTGCTTTTGATTACATAAAGCAGGTACCCAGAGTGCGCTTCTGCATATTTTTGGCAAACCGCAAGACCGATTTTAACCAAACTTCACAAAAACACTCCCAATTCCAAAGATTATCTGAAAAGAATCATCCAAATAGTTCAAGCAGTTCTTGAGTTATGGCGTGACAAAGGGAAATATGGATTCATTTTTATATATAGAATTAGATTTAGGGCTCTAAATTTTAAAGGTCTGGGTGAACTCCGTTTCGAATGAAAGCTATTATTTACATAAATCAATATAACAGCCAGATTTCTTCTGAAAAATACTGAGAGAAAAGTATATCACAATACCAGATCTCTACCCTACTGTGCGCCGCCGTTATGCTGTTGTGTGCTATAAAGTGCAAGGAAATTTATTTTAATAAAACGAAGGTCAGATTTGGATTTTTCGTTGTCCATTTAATTAAAGTCGTGCTGATAGAAGTATAAAGGAAATAATATTGGTACAACGATCTGACTTTTTTATTTTTTGCTGACGAAGTTGAAAGCACCAAAATCAAAAATTAAAAAAATGGTTCCTTGGGAGGTACCATTAATAACCCATTTTTGAAAAATGGTTTTCCACCCAAAGAAAGCCTTTACTAAAATAAATTTATTGAATTTTTTTTAAGAAAAGTTGTCGAGCCGTTTTTGAGAAAAATACGATTATGTAAATTTGCCAAAAAAAAATGTATGGCAGGTACCGTTATTTTTGGTTCTAAAAAAAAAATGAAAAAAATGTGTCGGCAGAATCACCAAAAACCACTAAGTACCAAGTTTGAAGAAAATCGATCGAGCCGTTTAGGCTGTAGATGAACAGACAGACAGACAGACAGACAGACAGACAGACAGACAGACAGACAGACAGACAGAATTTTGCCACCCACTTTTTTGGTGTTCTCTATCATCGTAATATCATGTTTGATTGTTATCTCAAAATTTTTTTTTTGCACGAATCCAAAACTTGCCTTATAGTACCTATAATCGCAAGTAAAAAGAATAAGTTTGAATTGAAATCGTATATTCCACGTGCTCATATTTGTCAACTTGAAATGGACCAACAAAAAAAATTACGACGTCGAAACTATACGAACACAGTGATAAAACAAAGTTCGAGTTTAAATCGTATTCCATTCACCAAAAAAAAAATATTTTAGACTGAATCTGAATTAACCAAAGGATTTTGGGCTTGTCTTGGAATACATTCTTAAGAGTCCCAAAAATTGTATTAATATTTTCTTTTTTTGTATTTTTCAAAAATTAACAATCAATGAATCAATTTTATTAAAAAAACAATATATAAATTCATTGGTACCGGTTTTTCCAAATTATTTCTTATGCTAAAATTATCATGAAAAAAATTTGTTTTTCATAACTGTTCTGAAAAAAATTATTGTATGAGTTTTTTTCTAAAATAGACCCAAAAAAAAATATTTTAAGAAATAAAATAAAATACAAATTTTTTAATTATTTAATTCTCAATGAGTTTCAATTATTCATTTATTTTGCAACCAACTTTAAAAATTACGGAAGAATGTTGCCCCCTTTCAAAAATATCATTTTCAAACATCAGATAAGAAAAAAAGTAATGCAAATTGTCGCTAAAAACTGTCTTCGAACGTCGAAACATGTGAGAGATTTGTACAATTTTCAGATCGCATACCTTTTCCAAAACCAATACATATTTTTTTAGGCGTGCACAAGAAAATCCATACGAATTATTTTTGGGGCGCAGACGAAGCATGACCTCAATTTCGTATTTAAAATCGGGAGTGGATAAAATTCTGGTTTCAAAATTCAGCTCTTCAAAAACAAATTTTTTAAGGAATATCTATGTCTTTAAGAAATCTCTTTTGTTTTTAGTTCTTTCTGTTAAAATTCTGCTTTCAATTTTTTGTTGGTATGAAAGGAGGGAAGCTGTATACGTTGGTGGTGTCAGAATTCCATCCCTGAACGGGTGGATCGATTATCCTAAGACTTGGTGGGTACTTAGTGCTTTTTGTAGTTCTCCCCACTTTTTTGGAAGTTTGACATAATCTTATTTTTCTTAAAAAACAGCTCCAAAGACTTTTCTTAGAAGAAAAACACTACATTTCTACAAGTAAATGCTACATTTGGATAATAAACCATTTAAAAAAAAAGGTTATTGATGGTATTCATGCCAAAGAACCATTTTTTACATTTTCGATTTTCTTCAAAATGGTACATATTTCTGAATTTAATAATTTTTTTAAGCAAGTTTCTAAAAAAAATAATTATGTATACATACTTTTTTTTATGATAATTTTCAAAAAAATATTTTCTGAATTTTTAAAAAATATTCAAAAATTTGTTTTTGAAAAACAAATATTCTGAAAACTACATTGTTACTTTTTTTGAAACTCGGTAAAGGCTTTCTTAACACTTAATAGAATGTTTTAAGAACAAATTTTAGTTTATGGAAAAATAACGTTACAAAAGTTAAAGAAAACGTTAAGCAAAATATTCATTCTCTTAAAAACGCCTTCTACAATTTTTATAAAACTCTTTCTGAATGCTTAAATTAGTGAAATTTTCTACTAAAATTACATATAAAACATAAAATTTCGCAACTATAGTAGTATGTACTTCTCATAGCATATGTTTTTTTATTTAAAATTCCTCAAATTTGGCAGAAAGGATTAAGATAGATTTTTTATAAAAATTTCAAATAAGATTGAATAATATTCTAATACCAAAATTTTCAAAACAAAAACATTTAATAAAAATAAAATCAATTTTTTTTTTGAAAATTCGATACCTATCTCAAAAACGGATTGATTTTTTTTAAATTTTGTATTAATATGCCCATAAATGAATATTTAAGATTTGCCTACCCAAATATTTCATTAAAAATGTTTTAGTAATTTGATATATAAAAAATAATTTTTTCTTAAACGCTCCAACGATTTTAACGTTTTCTTTTCATAAGGATCAAGATAAGATTGATTCGGTGTAACTCGCATCATAACCTCTTAGGGCCAGTTGTACAAATATTTAACTCGTGGTTCAGAAATTTTAACTCACCGACTTTGGAGAATGAACTGAGGTTCAACGATGGTTCAGGCATTAAATTGGCTACTATAACATACTTGAACCTTGGAACCATCGTTGAACCTCAGTAATTCTGCTGAAATCAGCCAATAAAAATATTTGAACCACGGATCAAAATTTGAACCACGTTTGTACAACGGGTCCTTAGAAAGGATTCATGTACCACATTTACTGTATACTAAAATTGGTTTGATGATTGTGTCCTTAAATAAACTTAAAATTTAAAATTAATTAAATAAAAAAATTCTTAGCTCTGATCTCAACAACTATCAGAAGACCATTTCCCCTTTAAAATCGACATTACTGTTTAACAAACCAATCAACCACATCAGCGCATCAAAGAAACAGTTAGATTATAAGCCAATAACAGAGGCAGAAGCTATTGAAGAAATCAAAAACAAGACAAAGCATAGCAAGAATAAAGAAAAAATTGGCTATAATAAACGCCATCAGGGAATAAACCTTTCCTTAAAGCCAAACACATCACAAGCAAACGTACGAGTGACCTAAATTTAGGTCAATACCAGGAAGAGAAGATGCACAAAATGTACATACAAAACAATAAAAAAGAACACAGAAACAGCAAAGATATGTATGTAATATGCAGAATACCGATTGACTCACGCTTAGTGCGCTAACACTCCTGTTAGAGTCTTCCGTAGCTTATCATTCCCCCGGGAACCCATCCAACCATGCACCCAATGCCCATTACCATCGTCAACATGATCATTATCGTCATCGTTGGACTCTTGGGTTCTTGGTACGTGTTGGTACCATAATCATCGTCGTCGTCTTCGTCGTCAGTATAAAGTAAAACCACACCAAGCTGGAACCAGTCCACCTCCTCCTTCAAGACACTGATGACTTTGGCTTTGACTCGAACTATGGGAATGGGAACGGGAATGCGCGCAACTGGGAATGGGAATGCATCTCAAGTTGTATGCTCTTTGTATATGCGCATAGCGTTGCCCCTTTGAAATTTTGTTTTTGTCCAATGCAGATGGTATAGCGGGTTCACATCCCCAACCAGAAGGCCAGCGCAGGGGTATGGGCGAAAGAGATTGATCCAAGCTTATTCCCGCACTGTCATTTTGGGGGCACATGCACAAATGCACACACACTCATGTTTGAAAATATAAATAAAAGAAAATATGAAATTCTACCCAAACCCAAAGCATTTCCTCATTGGTATTCCATAACTGATGGTCGAATGCTTTCTGCCATTTCTGCACTTTTTTTTTTGTTTTCTTCTTCAATTTCAATTTATTGTCTTCCCTTGTGCTTCGGGTACGTATATCAAATGACTTTGCCGTGGCCTAGATTCTTAAGTTCTTAACCAGCCATTAAGAGGTTACAAAATTTATAACGACCCTCGCATCTTCAATGAGTCATGACATAAAGCCAAAGCCTGAAGCTAATTCTGTGGGTGAGTGAGTATCCAAAAGAGATTCGCACAATTTGTTCTTTGTGATTTGACGTTGGTTGTTGATCTTTTCCATTAGACTGTCAATGTGGTGGGATGAGTGTTCTTAAGAGCTATAATATTGTATTAACGGTTCTTGTATACACTTCAGCTATCGGCTAAATTTAATGTGACCTAGATTCCGGGATTTTTGCTTGTTAAACATTTTAAGATTTTTTGTGGTCAAGGTGTTAACATTATTACGTAGCTTCAGAATTTTTTTTTTGTAGTTGATTAATTGATTTTTTTTTTAATTTCACTTAAAAAATATAATTGAAAGTAAGATTTCTGAAGAAAAAATGAAATGCGGAGGGGGATTACTTTTTAAATTATATCTTTCCTGACCTTTTACGAAAAGATGTTGAGTCAAAAAGATGGTGATACCTATACTGTTAACAATCATTTAACAGCGAAACAATATCCATGGTAGGAGAATTTTATTTGGGATTTCTTTAAGATTGTCAGCTCATTTGCTGAAACGAAACTTTAACTCCTGACTGGTTTAAATATTTAACAAATTTTAAAAGCAGTTTGGCTACCATAACACCATATTATAAGTGTTGTTGCTTCCGGACAGTGACTGCACTGAATTGGCGACGCCCAGTGCCTTTACATATTGACTACAAATCAATAATTCTAACCATACCTACCTCATGGCGTAGTGGCAAATGTAGGACTGTCTCGTCGAAGGTCTAGAAACTGGGATCGATTCGTTTTTTTATTCAGAAGTACTGGGCTCTTGCGGGGAACTGACAAATCCGCAAGAGTATCTTTTTTCTCATCTTATCTGTTCGAACTCGGAAACAATATTGTAAGTCCCATCAATTCTTGCCAACAGCACGTACACTGGAATGGTCGAGAGTTCTAAGTCACCTGGCCCTGCTTCTGTATGGGCTGTTGCACAAACAAATTATTTTGTTTTAGCTCCTAGCTTCTAGTAGTGCATTAACCTCCACGGACTTAACTTAAGAAACTTGTTAACACAGAAGAAGAAAGCCACAAGGGTAACAATATTCTGTCAAACATGACGGGCTGAATTAGAAGGAAAAAGTTTCAGACCAGACACGCCCTTCAGAAGGACGGGGAACGGCAGATGAATTCAATAGAGTAAGAGCTAGTCTGACTCTGACACGTGAAACACCAAATACTTAGAGGGAGGTTCTGAAAAAGAGATAGTAGCCGACGATGAACCATATATGAATCAAATGGCAGTTCATATATCACATTTCCCCCAATCGAATCTCTCACGCCCTCTTAAATTGTCCATATGCCGCCAACAAGCCATCAGAGATGCCACCCCTGGTGTGTTGGCCTCGCGCAACCACCACAGCGAATCCTCTATTTCGATGAAGAATTGTGGCAAGTACATGGAGACCAAGCAACATGCATATAAAGTGGTGCTAAATTGAAGGACTAGAACTGCTTGCGAGCTCTACGAGCAGAAGAGGAGAAAGGAATACTGACATCTCAGAAGTAAAAAAAATGAGCATGAGAAAGCGCGTGATCGAGAAAATAGAGGGGTACCATTGAAGGAATGAAAGTTCTTAGGTTTTACCAAAAAGTAAAAAGAACCTCCCAGGGCTACAAGGCCTCGAACCGAACCCTGCGATCGGGAGAATCGTGGTAGAATCGCAGTCGGGGCTGAGGTTATGGAAAAATCATTTCGGTGATGATGAATCGAGTTCCACCACCAGGGCGACTGACACTGACACGTAGGTCAACAATTCCATCCACCCAATTTCGTCGAAGTGAAGAAAGCTATATCTAAACTTTAATATAAATAGAGCCTTAAAAATTATAGGTGATTCAACAATAACGCAATCAATATACAATCTCTGAAACACCGTCCCCAGTGTTTCATGTCTCTCATTATCTTATCGCTATTTTAATAAAACAGTGTTCTAGTGAAAATAGCCAGTTGCATTCATCCCCTAAAAACAATTCCCTTACCCTTGAGCCCAACTTCGGACGTACTGTCAAGTTCAAAGATTCTTTCTTTAGCCACACAACAAGAATGTGGAATGCTTTACAGGCTCCATTTCCCCTCCCCTCCCCCCCCCCATTTTAATATTCAAAACTTCAAAACCAATGTGCATCGGTATCTCCTGTTAAACTCTTCCTCAGTTTCCTAACGCTCGTACTGTGTACTATAATCATCTTAAGGGTATTCATAACCCCTTTAGTGCGCGCAAAATATTAAAAAAAAACCTGCCGGAGCTGATAGCCTTACGATCAAGCTGTACAAAGCGGCTGGCGATGAATCGGTGTCGTACTTTGTGAATACCTGAAGCCATTCATCAACAACTTGAATAGTCCATATCAGTGTGGCCTTAGGTTAGGTTAGGTTAAGGTGGCTGCCAGGAAAAACTGCTGACACACCTAGGCCAGAAAAGGCCCATTGTGATACTACATAAAGACTGCGAGGTGATCCTCGTTAATTAAACCAATTGGAGCTTTTAATGAAGCGATGGAGACTGTGAATGCCGATTTTATTTAAATCACTTGGATCGTCAAAGAAAAAAACTTCCTAAGTGTATTTTACGTCTTTGAGAAAGAGCAGGACATGAGCAAAGAAGGTGAGGTATAGTTTCTTCCTCCTCTTCGTCCATGCAGCTTCTGCAGAAATCATGTGAGAAAAACGCGTAGTCTATTGGCGTGTTTGCCTATGAGGCAGTGTCCGATAATGACACCAATTGTGGAGCTAATGTGCTATCTACTTAGAGATAACAAACATTTCGAACGCTTCGGATCCAGTGTTGGCCAGATCTGTTTCGTCGCCAGACAAGTAGTGACACTTGTCCATCTGCTGTTTGTTATCATCATGGAGTCATGCTTAAGCATAAGTTTACAAGTAGCAATTGGTATTCCAATATTCACCTTGTTAGGTAATATTGGTGTAATAGTTCCCAGCCTGGCGAGTTCATCGGCTTTGCAGTTTCCTGGAATATCTCTGTGTCCCGGCACCCAGAAAAGGTGAATGTTGAACTGTTCCGCCATCTCCATTAGAGACGATCGACAATTTCGGGCAGTTACGGAGTTTGTAGAAACAGCGCCTAGTGATTTAAGGGCAGCTTGGCTATCTGAGAAGATACGGCCTTATAGGCCACACAAAACTCCATGAGTTTAAAATCGATACCCACAACCTATTCATTAATTTCAAAGCCGCGTATGACAGCATGTATGTATATAGAGAAATGTCTAGTTTTTGCATCCCTCCCAAATTCGTCCGTTTATGCAGGATGACGATGGAGAATGCACGCTGCTCTATATCAAGGTTGACAAAGACCACACTGATACCTTTGATGTCAAAAAAGCTTTTAGGTGATGCGACTTCTTCAACATCGTTCTTGAAAGAATAGTGCAAAACTCTCACGTCTACACTATAGGCACAATCTTTCAAAAGTCCGTCCAATGACTCGCTTACGCTGACGCCATTGACATAATCAGACAAACAAAGCGTGATGTCAATGGTGCTTTCGTGAGTATTGAAGACGAAGCCAAGAAGATGGGTTTACTGGCGAATGAAAACAAAACGAAATATAAGCTGTCAACTAGAAAGAACCACCAACACCGACGTTTCGGCCAGATTGTCACGATAGAGATAGCAATAATTTTGATGTGGTTAGAGAATTTGTCTACCTAGGATCCGCTATAAACTCAGGAACGATGCAAGTGCTGAGATCAAAGGAAGAATTATTCTTGCCAATCGCTGTTCATCGGGCAACTGAGAGGTAAGGCCCTCTCTCGAGCGAATAAACTGTCCCTGTCTTATCATCCCGGTCCAGCCAGATATATGGTGCAGAGGCATGGACACTATTAACGGTGGATGAGATCAACTTAGTAGGAGGGTGCAGTAGAGGTGGACAGCGTAACAGTTGGCACACGCAAGTGGTGGAAGAGGATCTCAACCAGCTTAATGTGTGAAACTGGAGACATCCGGCTGGTAGAAACCGAGCCGGCTGGAAGAAGCTTGTTGGCTGAGACCTTGGTCCACCCCAGATTGTAGCACTAACTAAAGTAAGAAAGAGGTTGTCAGGATGTAGAGATGCAGGAGGACTCATCTCACATTCCTTGGTGAATACCCCAACGCTGCCAGAGCTCGGAGAATACTTTTTCGA
Source organism: Dasysyrphus tricinctus (assembly GCA_963921185.1). Taxonomy (NCBI): domain Eukaryota; kingdom Metazoa; phylum Arthropoda; class Insecta; order Diptera; family Syrphidae; genus Dasysyrphus; species Dasysyrphus tricinctus. The sequence goes on from OY992530.1 coordinate 88,730,420, forward strand.
TTCGAGTGTGATGGTACGGCTTGCCGGATGATTTGTCCCGTCTGCATAAATGGAGAAGAATATGCAATAACAAACTGTACGGTACGGGTACGGTCTGTTTAGCAGCGTTTGAACCTCTCTCCAATCGGAGCAAATTTACTCCAATTTATTTTGAGGAAAAGAAAAAATCTACTCCATTACTCCGCTTTTTTGAGATGTTCTCCAAAACTACAAAATTCTTTGGACAAACCACATGAAATTAAATGACAACACTGTGATATTCAATTTTCCAACCAACTCTGACTCTGAAATCTGATTTTTTGCACCTGAAAGTCTATGCTGAACTAAATCATTTCTTTTTCTTACTTTGTTCGTCGTTTCCCGTTCATATCGGGGCTTATCAGATTTTTTTTCTTTTAAATAGATACATTTTTATTTTTGTTAAATATGTATATTTTTGTTAAAAATACAGTTTTTGAACACTAGAGTTCTACCTTTTCGTTTTAAAATCTGCTCTGGAAATTTTTGATTAAGTCCACTTTTTTTTACAAATCTGCTCCGAAATTTTGTTGCTGAGGTTCGAACCCTGCTGTATAGTGACACCGATACCGACAGGCACAGTTTAGTTTTGAATGAAGCATCTATGAAAAGCTTTTTATTTGACCCCACATCTCGTCAATTGCTGTGTGTTGATTTCGGTTTAGTGACGAAATTCTGTCATTAAAGGTGTTGAAATAGTTACGACATAAATGTTGGGGTCATTTAAAATATTCGAATTGAATATTGAACTCCTCGCTCCATCCTACGATTGTCGTTGTAGGTAGGGTAGAGCGGGGCTAGTTGGACCACGGGGCAAGTTGGACCACGCGTATAACTCAGAAACCACAAGAGCTAAATTAAGACGATCATACACGAATGAAGCATTGTTACTAAATCATACGTGTTAAACTGGTTTAAGGTGGATTTCTTCTGCCAAAGGAGAACCACACGCTAATATGTGTTTTTTTGCTTCTTTTGTGCGTTATCGTGATGAGAACATGGGATTTTTTTAACAAAGTATACTAATTTTGTGAGTTCACACATTGCATTCCATTTTTGAAATAGAAGAATTCTAAGTGTTGTTTGCAAAGTGACGGAATATATTCATCAAGCTAGGTGTAGGGCAAGTTGGACCAGGCGGACCAACTTGCCCCGCTGAATTAAAAATAAATGTTTTATATTGGAAAATAGTATGAAAATTTTTGAACAGATAAAGTTCCAAAGAGGAAGAAGAATGTTATGGCTGTATGTTATGTTCGATATTTGCATTCCATTTTTGAAATAGAAGAATTCTAAGTGTTGTTTGCAAAGTGACGGAATATATTCATCAAGCTAGGTGTAGGGCAAGTTGGACCAGGCGGACCAACTTGCCCCGCTGAATTAAAAATAAATGTTTTATATTGGAAAATAGTATGAAAATTTTTGAACAGATAAAGTTCCAAAGAGGAAGAAGAATGTTATGGCTGTATGTTATGTTCGATGTGTATGGAAGCATATTCTGAGACTTAACCCGACGAGGAGTGGGTGCAATGCCATTCTTGCTGAAATCAGGCCCATACAAGATTCTCTATTACTGTTCATGGTGCCATGGGGTCATTTACGTTATCTTATGTTGTGCCTTGAATTAAGTTATAGTTTGGGATCAAATTAAGTTTAAACTAATAGTGCTGTTGTCCTTAATAAAGCTCCTTTGTCCACTTTTTAGGCTTTGGTCCAACTTACCCCACCAACTGGTCCAACTAGCCCCGCTCTACCCTACAGCTGCGATGCGTAGCTTGAGACTCATCAGAACCAAAGGGTGAAAGGATGGTTGCTTCCCAAATTGACATTTCTGAATCAGGGAAAAGGTCAAAATCCCACCGATTGAAATCCCGCCGCAAGAATCCCGCTGATAGCCTGCTACTATTTGGTGGTATTTTCAATTATTCTTTTAAAATAGGTACTATTGGAATAAAATATATTTTTTTTTTTAATTAAGTATATTTTTTCAATATAATTGAGTGTTGTTTTGCACTTTTATTCTATGGAGAAAAGTATTTCAGCATTATTACTTGCAGAATAATCTTCAGTTCTCGAGGTAATGAAGCGATTTGAATTGGTTTTCAATTTTAAGGGTTTGGGTGTGTCTAGATTGGACAGAGGTGGGTTTGGATGCGGACAGAGGTGGGTCTGGATCGGGACAGAGGTGGATCTGAAGCTGGAAAGAGATGGACTTGAATCTATTCAGAGATCTAAACTAACAATTTAACTTGTATTAGGTTGTATAGACTGAGGTGGGTCTGGATCGGGACAGAAGTGGATCTGGAGCTGGACAGAGATGGACTTGAATCTATTCAGAGATCCCAACTATTAATTTAACTTGTATAAGGTTCTATACAAGCTATTTTCAGACTGCTATAGAAACAGTAAAAGGCATTATGCTAGTCATTTTGGCGCATTTACGCAAGCTAATTAACTGCCATAAGATTTTTGTTGACAGGTCTTATAGCATTAAATAGCTTTTCATGAACTGCTATTAGCTTGGCTGAACAAGCTAAAGCTTGCCTTGGATGTTTATATAAGGCCTTACGAAAGCCATTTTGACAGCAATTGCCAATAGCTTGCCTTGAATGTTTATAAAAGGCCTTACCCAAGCCATTTAATGACAGCTTTTGCCAATAGCTTGCCTTGGAGGTTTATATAAGGCCTTGCCCAAATTTATTTTGCATAAGCAATAATATACGCTGTCCCTATTCGCGAAAATCTATTTTGCCATCGAGAGAAAAAATTTTTTTTACCAAAGCTGATTCTGAAATTTAAAAAAAAATATTTTTTTTATCCCTTATTTTATTTTTCTGATGTTGTATTTTTGCCTTAGAGCAGCTATTATTTTAAACATTTTCAGTAAACAACTTTGGAAGGCCTTATACAAGCCATTTATAACTTATATTTACAAGCCTTGTATAGAGCTTGTGTAACTCATATTTTAAGGCCTTATAGCAGCTATTTGCTTAAACTTCAGGTGAAAAATTCTTTGCTTGCTCAAGATTGCCTTATACAAGCTCTATACAAGCTATTACTTGCCAAATTCAAAAAATTTAACCTTATACGAGCCAAATTGTTAGTTGGGATGGGTCTGGTTCTGGACAGAGGTGGGTCTGGATCTGGACAGAGATTTGAAAAAAATTATAAAAGATATAAGTTTTTTTCTTTTTTTTTGAAAATTTATAAGAAAACAACTTTTTCCAATTTTTTTTTTATTTCAATGAAGAATTAGAATTTTCTCAACTTTTTGTTTTTTTTTTTTTTTTTAATTTTTGTTCAAAATATGACCGATCATTTTTTTTAAATGACTAATAAAATTAAAACTTTCGCAACTTTTTTGTTATTTTCTTGCAAAATTTAAAAAAAAACTAAGAATTTTTCTTTCATTTTTGTATATGGTACAAGAAAACTGTTGACATTGGCGCCTTACAGACGTCTTAACATACCCGAAGCGGAGCACCGGAGTTGCGTGAGCGGGAAGGATGACTATAAAAAGGGAGCTAAAATCCTGAGAGCCCGCTTAGCGGGCAGCCCAAAAACCTGTTGCTCAAAAAAACTTTTTTGGTACCTGCTTAAAAGCTATTTTTTAATTTGCAAACAAAAATTTTTTGAAAAAATTGTTTTTTTTTTTCTAAAGTTTAAAATAAAAATCAACGAAAAAGTTTTTTTTTTTAATACATTTTTCCAAAAGAAATTATTTCCTATGTCTGAGTTCCAGATCCACCTCGGAATCTCCTCCTTCAGACCCTACTCTATCAGACCCATACAAAAAAAAACAGAAAAAAAGTATTTAAAAAAAAAAAAATATTCCTTTTTCAGAGGCCCCTTCACAATCTTCTCCCTTAGTCCTCAAACACTTTTCCATCGGACCCACCACCTAGAAAAAATAAGTGAAAAATTGCATTCCCGCTAACCACATGGAATTCAATGTAGAATGCGAATTAATGCGCTGTCGCATTGTAGTAGAAATAGCGGGATTTTGATCGGCGGGATTTCAATTTTCGGGATTTTGATTTCCGTGATTTCAGCAAAGGGGATTTGACACGCTGGATTTCGACCTGCAGGATTTTGATAAGCGGGATTTGGACCCCAACCCGCTGATTATTTATATTTTCAATTTGCTTTTCAGTTTGACCATCTGTGTGCTCCAAGGTGATTTCGCTGCACGTATAATGCTTAAATACAATCCCTTCAAGTACAGGACAATTTGTGTTACAAAAGTTGACAACCAAATTACCGTTTTCACCCATTTTTTCTCACCACACGTTCCAGACCGTAATAATTACTGTCTGATTCGACTTGGGAAAATAGGTCTCCATCACGAGCTTCAGACTGGAATTGCCTGATTCGACTAGGGCATTAAGGTAAGGTCTCCCATGACGATAATGATACTGGCTCTCGGAACACTCCTGTTAACTTCAGCTGTATTCAGCTCTGTATCCAGCTCTTCCCCTCAAATTATTTCACTTTTACCCAGGATATTGATCTTTAGCATTTCACGTTCTATCTGCTCGTATTGACCTTCGCTGTACAGGGATCAAAATCAAAAGTTCCCTGCTCCGATTTTTATACGTATAGGTAAAAATTTGACATTTAGCATAGAATACCTTAGCGAGAACCTGAAAAACTGTTTCTGAGTTAGCTCGGGGTAGATTTATTTTCAGGATTAGCTAGCTCTGACGTAACTCAGAGCTAACCTAGCACTGAAAAACTGGCACATATCTACAGAGAGACTAACACTGATGGCTAGAATGTGTAAAAACATTTTCGAATCACCTCTATCGCAGTCGCACCATACTAAAATGATGAATTAAATGAAAATTCTAGGTTACCTAAATTCATTTCACTTCAAAATTCTATTTTTACACTTTATTGTAAGAATGTTTTGACATTTTCCAACGTGAATCAAAACCTTCACTGCAAAACTACAATTTCCAAAAGTATCTACTTCTTTTAATTTCATATCTGCATTTTTTTCTTTGACTGAATATAATTGACGTGTTTAAAATTCTTCCGGATTCATCAAACCAAAAACAACAGCAAAAAAAATAAAAGAAAAAAATATATGCATTATGAGATGGTAGGTATACCCACTTTTGAAATAATCCAAACAAAACTTAACACCATCAGAATAAGCCATCCAAATCCCCTGCGGTTTGTCATCGAAAGACAAACCGAAAAAAAAATATAAAAATCAATTCCAAGACACTCCAACTTAAGCTCTGAGTACCTAAACTCGTACTTGAGGCTTAACCGCTGCCGCTCAGATCTTAATCCATCCATTCGCGCTTCAAAAGATACAAAAAGAAGAAATCAACGAATCCCACTATAAACAAATGCTCGAACATAACCACCATCACACTATCATCGGGGCAGAAAAGTCTCTAAGATGGAACCAAACCATAGTGATGGTGGTGGGAATGGGTGGCAAAGCGATAGGACCCAATGAAGGTGCGGTAATCGGGCTGTCCGGGGCGGTTGGCAGCAGCAACAGCAGTCAAGCCAAGAAATAAAACTGGCATGCACCCATACAGAGCATGACTTATGTTTCGTATACTATACAGCATAGACCAGCAACAACCAACAACAACAACAAAAACAACAACAACACCACCAAACAAGAAGTATAAATGTGTAAAAATAACCTCAACTAAGTTCACTGGGGCGAGGTTGAATGAACTCGATGCGATGTGATTATTTTTTTCTTCTTTTTTTTTAAATCCCCACAGATTACACTTTACATTTACACACACCTCCCAATTGCTCTTAAGCTTTGCAAATTAATTCTCTTTATATTTTCTCTTGATCTTGAAAGTTTCTCCTAGCGATCACCGATCGCAGAGAAAATTTTCATAAGAGCATATTTTATTTAAGAGAGTATGATAAATGCAGTTAAACAAAAGTTTGAAGAGGGGAGCGTTATTTACATAAATGTGGCGCTCGCAGGGAGTTCACTTACCTCTATCGCAAGATGATAAGAGACTTTAAAAAATTGTCTTAATCTAACCACGTGGGCTTAAATCATTGATAATGAAATAAGAGAAAATCTTTAATCTGTTTTCATAAGAGACAATAATTTTTATCAAAAACAAACGCTTACAAAGTAAGCATTCCATCAGCTTTAAAATTCGTGATGAGGACCACGATCGATTTCTTTTTTTGTTGGCTTCAAATTAACTTTTTCTGTCTTGTATCAGAAATCTCAATGATTCATTTGGTATTTATAATTTAATTCAATCTTAATGTTCAGTTCTTACACCTAAAAGATACGGAAATACAATAAAGGTATGCACAAAACTTACATAACCAGCTTTGGTAGATAACTACCACGGTGTTTGTATTGAACCTCCCCACACCACCAGCCAACGAACACGAATGGGGTCAACACGTGGAACTTTAGGGTCTTTGAACTTCTTTTTCCAGCAACAAGAAGTTTTAAAATGCCGTGACGAGACAAAGCTTTATAACACCGGGTGATTTGTAGCTCGATTGATGGTGTTCTTTTTTTTTTATTGTGATGTCATTATGAACAATAAGAAAAGGGCACATTATTGTTTGGGATATTATTGAATGCAAATTAAGTTTTGTATCCAAAGCAAGGGGGACAATACATGTTCGTCTATGCGGACTTTGAACTTTTAATTCTAAGCTTCAAGATATTGGTTTGTATTCGAAGAAACAAAAGAATTATTGTGGGTTGTTAAGAATTTTGTTGAATTTGTTTCTTAAAGCTAAATACTTTCGGTATTAAAAGTGACACAGTCCCAAATTTCTAAAAGTTAGTAGGTATAAAGGTGTTTTGTGGTAGAAAAACATCGAATTAATCAATGAAGAAATCAAAGGGAATAATGGAGCAGTAATTTTTGATTCGTTTCTAAGAAACCTAGAAGATGGCATCCAATGATCTCATTTTCGACAGAAATTGACTCTGATAGTACTTTCCCGCAGCCCTTCGTGCGTGTTCATAGTTTTTTTTTTTTTAATTCAACCTGCAAATGAATGCATGTAATTTAATTTCAAAATCGAAAATGCTTTCTGAATCCTTTAGTTTTTTACTGCTGTTGCTGTATCCTTGAAATATTCAAAAACGTCCACAAACACAAAGGCACAGCACAAAAAGAATGCCAGTTATACCATTCAACTTCTAGAGCAGAAAATGCCTCCAATATTCAAAGCACAACTCAAATAAACGTGCCATTTTTGTTTCTTATTGAATGAACGAACTTCACCATGATAAGGTAAACTTTCATGATTTGCATCTATTTTATTGCACAATTTTTGTATGAGTGTCAAAATAGCAAAGCAACTTTGTCCAATCGAAAAATGGGTAGGTGGGTAATTTATCGTCAATTAGTCGTTAATTAGTTGTGACAGTTTCTTATTTGTCATTCAATGTTCTCTATGTTTTTTGGGTGCTTTGCTAACTTGATATCAAGTTAGCAAAGCAACTCTGACGGATCGAAAAATGAATAGGTGCATAACTTGTCTTTAATTAATTGCTACAATTTCGATTTGACATTCCATGTTTTCTATGTTTTTTTTTTTTAATGTTAAAAACTTCAAAAATTTAGTACCTATTTTAGTGCGATGCTTTCCATGTGTTTTTGTGTTATTTGTTTTCTATGAGTGTCAAGTTAGCAAAGCAACTTTGTGGAATCGAAAAATGGGTATCTGGATAGTTTGCCATTAATTAGTCGTTAGTTAGTTGTGTCAATTACGAATTTTTCATCCAATGTTTTCTATGTTTTTTGGGTGCTTTGCTAACTTGACAGAACTCGAAATGCCGTATAAAGACATTTTATACTCCCTGTCTTATGACTTAATAATTTGCCGTTAGTAAGTCTTTAATTAGTTGTGAAAAAATTAATTCAATCGTGCAATGTTTTCTATGTTTTTTTGGGTCCATTACTAGCTTTGATATCAAGTCAGCCAAGCACCACCTAAAAAGTTGGTCAAAAGTGTTAGTACCGAGTGGTTTATGGCTTGATAATTTGTGGTTAACTAGTATAATTAGCCTCTGACAATTTCGAATTTCTCGTGCAATGTTTTCTACGTTGTTTGGGTTCCTTGCTAGCTTGACATTGAGTTTGCATAGCACCAACTAAAAAAGAGGTTAATACTGCTTAAACCAAATAATTTAAGGCTTAATATTTCATGGTTAATCAGTCGTTAATAATTTTTGACAATTTAGAATTTTTGTTCTATGTTTTCTATGTTTGTTTTTAAAAAGTGGTGAAAACTACTAAAACTTACCATTTTATTGCTTAAATTTATTGTTAATTAGTCATTAATTAGTTGGGGCAAATTCAATTTTCCTGTGCGATGTTTTCTATGTTTCTTAATTTATTTTCCTAAATTTTATATAAATTAGCAAAGAGCACTGGAAAAGTTCTTAGAACCTTTTATATGGAAGTTTTAGTTGATTAATAATTTGTCTTTATCCAGGTGTTCATTGTATCTGGCAATTTTAAGATTGTCGTGCAACGTTCTCTGTTTCTTGATTTAATTCATCAATTCATTTGCAGTCAAAACATTCAAAAAGAATTTAAAATTGATTATGTTAACTGTTTATTCCTTTATTACGCTTTCACTGGGTAAAGAAATAATTTCGATAAAAAATACATTGAAAACATTGTACAGAAAAATTGCCTATGTCACAACTAAATAATGACTAATTAACAGTAAATTACTTAGCAATAAAATGGTAAGTTTTAGAAGTTTTCACCGCTTTTGAAAACAAACATTGAAAACATAGAACAAAAATTCTAAATTGGCAAAAATTATTTACGACTAATTAACCATGAATTATTTAATCAGAAATTATTCAGTTTAAGCAGTTTTTATCCCTTTTCGAGGTGGTCCTATTCGAGCTAGATGTCAAGTTAGCAGGGAACCCAAAAAACTTTGAAAAAATTGCACGACAAACTCGAAATTGTCAGGGGCTAATTGAAGACTACTTAAACACATATTATCAAGCCATTAACTACTCGGTACTAGCAGTTTTTACCCCCTTCTTAGGTGGTGCTTCGCTAACTTGATATCAAAGCAAGTAAAAGGACCCAAAAAACATAGAAAACATTGCACGATTGAATTAAAGTTTTCATAACTAATTAAAGACTTACTAATGGCAAATTATTTATTAAGTCTTAAAACAAGGAGTATAGTATGTTTTTGCCACTTTTCGAGATATTTCAAGTTAGCAAAGCAACCAAAAACATAGAAAACATTGAATGACAAATTCGAAACTGTCGTAATTAATCAACGACTAATGAATGGCAAATTAATGGCTACCCATTTTTCAATTCGTCAAAGTTGCTTTGCTAACTTGATACTCATAGAAAACAAATAACCCAAAAACACATAGAAAACATCGCATGACAAAATTTATTTTTTCATAAAAATAAAATTATTATCAAATTATTAAGCACTTAATAACTAAATTTAAGAAGTTTTTACCACTTTAAAAAAAAACATAGAAAACATAGGATGACAAATTCGAAATTATCAAAACTAATTAACGACTAATTACACTTGATATCAAGTTAGCAAATCAAAAAATATAGACAAAACTCAACGACAAATTCGAAATGGTCACAACTAATTTACGACTAATTAAGGGCAAAGTTGTTTTGCTTACTTGACATTCATATTTTTTCTTAATGAAGTGTTTAGTGCACTTTTTATCGCCAATTGAATTGCTAGTTTCTAAATGAACATGTTGTTGTTGTTCATGAATATCATTTGGTCACTGGCGCTCGGATGTAGTCAAGCAGCATCAAATAGATTGAGAAATAGAACTCCAGTCAATGAAGATCCAGTAGCCAGTACCACCACCACCATACAGTATAGAAGAGGTAGAATTGGCTGGTAAGCCATTTACAAAGGTTTACCAGGGCAGCTCTTCAAGCGGGATAAATTGAAAGGATACATGCATCAGTTGATCAACCAAGTTTGGCTCTTAAAAAACATGCCCGGTGACTGATCTATGAGCTCCACATGTTCCATCAACAAAAACACGACATATCACTGATAATCGTCACATTCAAGATCTTATCCAACGTACTGTGTGAGCGTATAAAGCCGTTTTGGAACACTTTAAAAAGCAGATCGATTTATTGACCGAATATTCACTTTGAGGTGAACCCTGGAAAAGACCTATTAATTTCAAGTCGAAGTTCAAAGCCGCATATGATAGCGTTTATCGTCAGGACCTCTATATGACGATGGCTGAACTTGGGATCCCCGGAAAACTGATCCAGATCTGTCCAGTGACATTGGAAAATACGTGGTGCAATGTATGTACAACTAGGGAAAGACTCTTCCGAACTATTCCAAACATGCACATGGTTTTAGCAAGGGGATGCGCTATCATGTGATTTCTTCAATTTCGTTCTAGAGCAAATAGTGCGCAGGTCAGGCACTATATTCAGCAGATCTGTCCATTTTTTAGGGATATGCCGATGATAAAAGAGACTTTCACGGCAATTGCAGAAAAGGTGAAACTAGTTGGTCTTCAAGTAAACGAGGACAAGACCAAATACATGCTTTCAATAAACAATGAAAGATCTGTCAACCAGCTAGCACAAACGTCACTGCTGGTCAACTTTCAAGTAGTTAAGGAGTTCATCTACCTCGGATAAAACATTATTCCCATGCACAACATCTTAGTGGAGATCCGACGAAGAGTGAATTATATTTTGTGAATATTTTGTGAGTACTGCCTTATGGCACCGAGTGTTTGTCGATAAGGAGATAGGAAGAGCTGACCCTGGGCTCTTTTGATAGAAAAATTCTTCGACGGATATTTGGTGTTGTGTGAAGGGCGAATGATAGAGGAGATACAACCGCGAACTCAATGAGCTGTTTCAAGATGCGGACGTAGTCCGGAAAATCAAAATACTTAACACGTTGACTACATTGTCTCAGCGACATCGAGAAAATAGACAATAATATTCCAGCCAAGAGTGTCTTTGAATCCTTCCGGTTTAAAGACGACCAAGCCAGAAAGCTTTTACATTTTTGGAAAATTGGTTTTTGGTGGTTCCCAGCTGGTGGTCCACAGTCCGGCCGACACAGGGGGTCCGCGAACATATCTATTGCAATAATTGTGGCACAAACAAGTACAGTAAATTCCGCTTAACTGCACTCCGCTTAACTGAAAACCTCGCTTATCTGAAACAAGAAATTTATAACGGAGCCTTTTTGAGCATTTTTCACAAAAACTACTTCGCATAACTGAACTCCGATTATATGAAAACTTCGCATAATTGAAACAAATATTTTCGTCTCAAATGCTAATTTTGCACTTATTCAACTTGGCATTAGTGAAACTACCATTGAAGGCTGCCACTAAATCTTGAATCGAGCACACCCCTCGGATCTGGAATGTCAAAAACTCATTTCTTGTCAATCCTTCCGTGGATGGTACGTAACCTTAAAAAATATTTGTCAATGTTGTGGAAAATAACCCAAAATAAATGTAATATATTTTTTGTTGGATGAAATTTATTATATTTTGTAGGAATTCCGCTTATTTGAAACAAGTTTCAGTTATCCGAAGTTCGGTTAATTGAAAACTCCGCTTAACTGATACAAATATTCTGCAACTATCGTGTTCCAGTTAAGCGGAGTCGACTGTATTACACAAAAATCGAAGTACAAATTTTTCAACTAATTTCAATTAGAAAAATCTGTTTGCAAGACTAAACTGTTCCACACATTTTGAACTGGGCTACCTTCGCTGTTTTCAAGAGCCTGCATTCAGATCTTAAGGCCAGCAGTTAGTTGCTTAGGTTTTTTATAAAAAGTTCCGGGTGCTGTTTAGATCGCCAGACTTTTCGATCTCCTACAGCTTTGATGCTGAGTACGCCCTCTTCTTTCTCCTTTTCTCCTCTCTTCTCTTTCCTTGATACCTCAGTTCTTGTCACCTTTTTCAGATGTACACATACACATTCATCATCATACCACCACACGGGTTCTCTTGGGGGTGGTTGGTAGCCTACTGTGGTTTTTGCTTCCTCGTGCTTCTTTGATGATATCGAAATACTGGGACTGAGACCACTGGTTGTTGGTGTCTGTGGTGGGTGAATGGACAGCGGAGGACTTCTCGTTCAGATGCTCACTGTAGGCTCTGGTGGCTTCAGGTATGCTAAGGTGACCAACGTCGAATTTCTTCTTTAGAGCAATTCGTAGCTTTTTCGTTTGACAGTCAAGCTCTAAACCTTGCTGTGCAGCAAAGAAACGGACGTAGTCCGCGTGTGGCCCTCGAAAAGTACGTATGTCTGAGATGTAAGAGGCATGTTAGCACGTGGTCGATTTGGTTGGCGTATCCACCATTTGGGGAGCGCCAAGTTGCCTCGTGGAAACCTTGTGCTATTTATATCACCGTATTACGAGCTTCTGAAAAGTCTATTTGTCGGAGGCCGTTATCATTTGTCTCTTCTTGGAGGCAGCCTTCGAACTAATCCACCGAAGGTGTCTTCCATTCCAATTTGAGCATTGAGGCTCCCGCGCTAAATTTTTACATCGTAATCTGGGCAGTCTCCGTAAGTTCCGTTCAGGAGGTCATAAAACTCAACCTTTAAAGAGCTTTCAACCTTTAAACATACTCTAGTTTTCAATCTATCATGTCGACTTAACGCTTTTTTTAAGGGTGTATACCTACATGCTTGTTTGCTTTCTATGTATAGATACCAATACCTATACCTAGATACCTTTACTTTGTCTGTTATTACATACATACATATAAAGACCATCGTGTGGCATTGCATGAGTACCAATTCGAATAATTTAACAATCTAAGTGCACAAAAACAATTATTTTAATGGGAAGTTAACTAAATGTATCTCACACTGCATCAATTTGTGGTCTTCGCTGGCTCAACCTATGCCAATGAAATCGAGGTTCTTCCTTGATGCGCATCGAAATGATGCATACACCAAGACTATACGAAGCCATTGCTGAAGCTGATGCCAATGAATGACGACGACTACAACGAACGCGGCGACGAGTTTAACGAAGTCACTTCCATTTCAAATTCAAACCTCTATACCACCCCCTGTTCCACAATCAAAATGATAATAAATTTCATTTCCGTGCCATAGAGACAACGACGACGACCGACACGACGACTCTCTAGAGAAGAGGATGTTGGTATTTGCGACTCGCGTGTCAAGCCTGGCATTCGAAGTACATATATACGAGTTAGTTTTTTTTCAACTTCTTGCCGGCTTATCTTGTCTTATTTTCCATTTTTATTGTTTGTTATTATCGTGCTAGCCATAGCTACCACCGCCGGGAAGCCGCTTTCACTTTCGGTGAAATTAATACCCCGTCTTGGGGTTAAAAACCTCAAGTTGAGTTTTTTTTTATTTCAAAAACAACTCACCTCTTTAGAGTGTGGCATCGGACTCGGTCGCCCGCCACAGGAGTTATGTGTCTCTCTCTTTAATAACGCTTGCAAGCAAACACGACAGCGATTTTGTTGTTTTTCTTTTGATGGGAGGATTTCTCCAGTATTTTTGTTGTTTCTAATTTATTGATTCTTTTATACCTGGGCGTTGTAGGTCGTGGCTAGTCACTGATTGGCGTCAACATGGTGATGTCCAGTGATGCAACAAATTCTACTCGTCAATGTGCTTTTTTTACTTTGAAGCGGTAGCCATCGGATACTAGTCTCGTTCATCCTGACTTGATTTGCTAAACTAATAAGCGCAAGTGTTGAACAAAGGACAAAAATGGCAACACTCTAATCTTCTGACGAAAATGACTGGCTGTATAGTTCGCTGAAGTCTTGGAAGAGCCTATCAGAACGATGGTACGGGGCGGATGAACTCAGCATAGAGACTCAACGGTGCCACCAACAGTCTTAAAGACAAAAACCGGGAGAAGTGTCCCCACTAAGGCACCTCTACTTTCATCAAGGTGGCAGTGAAAGAATTCCCCAGATATGGAATCAACGGTGGCGTCTACAGTTCCAGTTAGGCTGAACCACATAGTGAACACCTTAAACGGGCTACCACAACATACTCGGAGCTCAGGCCTATAAGAAGCGGTTATTCTGGGTCCCCACCCCTGGGAGTTATATTGAAAGGGTCTGGTCTTCCAGGTTCGGGGTCGTGCCGTCGGGGTGACATCCTGGCCACGTTAAGAGACTTTAGTTGCGAAATAATAACAACGGATACGGACAGACTACGAGCCCTAGCAAACAAAATAAGGAAAAGGAACTTCGAGTCTGCACGTGGAATGTTCTGTCTCTCTATAGACCACGTGCAGCCGAATATAAAGCGGAGGTCCTAGAATGTTACAAAGCAGACATCAGTGCTATCCAAGAAGTGCAAGGGCATCGTCTTTTTGGATGTGGATTCGTCGTTAGAGGCAGATTTAGGCAAGAGGTCTTGAGTTTCAACTTTGTGAACGAGCGCCTAAAGACAATAATTGGTATCATGGCTTAATTCACCAAAATTAGCCCCATATACGTGCATGCCCCACAGAGAAGAAAGATGACGATACCATGAATGATTTCTGCGGGCTCCTAGACAAGACATATGAGCAACGCCCTAGCTATGAAACTAAATTTGTCTTGGGTAATTTTATTGCCAAACTGGGAAGAGAAGACGTCGTTGGTGACATAATCGGAAGAACTAAGGTTAATCGACTTTGCTGCGGGCCGGAGCGTTGTGATAGCTAGTACGCAGTACCCGCATCTCGATATTCACAAGGAAGCATGGTGTGAATTCTTGGTCAATCAACCGCTAACCAGATTTCCCACATTTTGATCAACGCAAGGCAATCCTCCAATATTGGGATGTCTGAATGCTCTGAGGAGCCAACGATGACTCGATTAACTACCTCGTTGTAGCCAAGGTAATGTTACGGATATCCAGACCAAAGGCAACATTGGGAAATACTATGAGGAAATTCGACGTCGGTCAGACGGCTACAGTCGCAAGAAATCACCAGCTCCTTTTCCAATCGAGTCCTTGCACCCTCTTAAAAGCTCCTATGTCACCAACTTCAAGCATCGAGAACCAGTGGAAGAATTGCCAGGAAGCCATCAGAAATGCCGCCTCTGACGTCCTGGGCCTTCCACGACCACCAAAGCGAAGCCCCTGGTTCGACGAAGAATTGCAGTAGGTACCAGTAAGTATATGCAGGTAAAACAACAGGCATACGATGCGGTGCTCCATACATAGAAGGACTAGAGATGCTCGCAAACTTTACGAGCAAAGGAGGAGAGAGGAACACCAGCTTCTCAGATAGAAAATGAAGGAGCATGAGAAGTGCGCCATTGAGAAAATAGAGGGATACAATTACTGAAAGGAATTAAGGAAGTTTTACCAAAAAGTAAAAAGAACCTCCAAGGGTTACAAAGTCCGAACCAAAGCCTACAAGGAGGCTTCATTTAGTCAGGGCATCAAATCAATAAAAGCATTTTGCTACAACTTTTAAAAACATGAAATATGGTGAAATGTTCTAAAACTGGAATCGACGATAATGAGACTCTTTTTCTTTTCTTTATACTTAACATGTTCTCTTTCTTTTTGATCATATTTTTGTTGAGATTCTTGATTTTCTAATATGTTTTGACCTCTTGACATTTATACTTCCCTTTTGGTCTCCAAAAAATTATCGTTTTTGAAGTCTGTTCTTCTGAATGGCAACCCTTTTCTTTGTTAGTAATTAGTTTTTATTGCACAGAATTGTTTGGCTCGTACGAGGTGTTGCTATTGTTCTTATAAAGAAAATTGGTAGAAAAAAATACTATTGCAAGAAATTATTTAACTATATTTAATTAAAGTTCAATAAGTATTTAAGTGCCACGGTACTGACATCCACGGTACTGACATTTAGACAGTCTATGTAACCTCACTTCTCTATATGCTTATGAGAAAAATAATTTCCATGACAATTTAAACTTTTGCCGTTGAAAGGAACACAAAATTCTGATAACCAACCAAAAACATGTTATAACATGCTTAAAAAATACTACCACGGTACTGACAAATAAATTTGTGACATACTTTCATTGCATGAAAACATATCACTCTTAAAGTAAAACAACATACAAAAAATATAGTGACTGTTGTTAACTATACAAAAATAGTGTCTCTTTTAGAAAACCACCATATAAACATCTGTAAACTAAAACAAAATGGCGGTTCGGCGGGAAATATTTTGAATTAAAAAAGGAATCAAAATTTTCGGACAACATTCATTCATAATTATTTTGTTCAGCAATATCTATATATTTTGTCTTAATTTTTGAAAAATTTTGTCAAATAAGTATTGCACTCAAACTTTTCTAAGGACAACATTTCTATTCAATGAAGTATTTCATTAGAAAAAAGTAGATTTATGGATTTAATCGGAAAACAAGGAACGGACATGCCATGGTACTGACATTTTGACTACACTTTTCCAACCATGTGGAATAAGTAGCAAATTTAATCATGATATCTAGTGTAGATTGAGTAAATAGCCATTTACTCAATTCAATTTTCAAACATATACCTACGAACATTTTGCATTAAATAACAAAAAAAAAAGCACTGGACACAAGAAATCACAGTCACCGTAAGGAAAAATCATTTCTGCAAAATGTAGAACGGCAATGACGAATCAAACTCAAAAGCCTTGCAGATTACATAATTCAACCTAAATGACTTAAGCCAACAATCGATCTCGATGAAGTGAAGATAGCTTTATCAAAACCTAGGTCTAATAAAGTTGCTTGAATTAATGTCCTTACAGCTGAGCTGTTCAAAGCGTCAAGTGATAAATTTGTTAGGAGTATGTACCAGCTCATCTGCAAAATATGGTCGGAAGAAATCATGCCCGTTGAATGGAACCTTGGCATTGTTTGCCCTATCTTCAAGAAAGGCGATCCTCTAGACTGCACCAACTACAGAGGCATCAGTCTCCTTAACATCGCATGCAACATCTTATCTGCCGTACTTGGTGAACACGTGAAACCATTAATCAACATCATGATAGATACATATCAGTGCGTGTCTTCGACCAAATATTCATATTACGACAGATCTTGGATAAACAAGGAATTTTAAATCGATACCCCCACCTCTTAATCGATTTAGAAGGCCGCGTATGACAGCATCTATAGAAACGAGCTATTAAGACCAAAGTATTGTTTTGGAATCCCTTTTAAACTTGTCCTTTTGTCAGGATAACGATGGAGAATGCACGCTGCTCCATCAAGTTCGGCAAATACCTCACCGACACCTTTGGTATCAAAAAAGGCTTTAGGCAAGGTGACGCGCTGTCATGCGACTTCGTCGACATCGTTCTTGAAAGAATAGTGCAAAAGCCAACACTACTCAACTCAACTCATGCCGACACTAAATACGCAATCTCTCAAAAGTCCGTCCGATTGCTTGCATAAGCCGACGATATGACGATATTGACACGATCGGACGAACAAAGCGCGATGCCAGTAGTGCTTTCGTGAGTACTGAGAAGGAAGCCAAGTAGATATAGGTTTAATGGAGGCAAGGCTAAATATACGCTTCCAACAAGAAAGGACACCCAACACCGATGTCTCGGACAGAATTTCACCAAAGACAGCCATAATTTTTAGGTAGCCAAACACTTTGTGTACCTAGGCACCTCAGTGAATAATACCATCGCTGAGATGGATGGGTTACTTAGAGCAAATGTACGTCAATGCCCTGGCCCGGAAAGTCTTTGAATTCAACCCCGCGATAAAGCACCTAGAGGAGAACAGGGTACCTAACAGGTGGCGCACGCATGTAAAAGAGGACTTCAATCAACTTCACGTGCGAAACTGAAGATAGGTTGCAGCCGCCTAGCTTAGCTAATGGCTCCCCCCCCCCCCAAACTATAGCACCACCTTTACTAAGTAAATACGTTTTTGCAACGATACCTCACCATTTTTTCTGATCATTCCACACTTATGATTATTATCTGATGGGACCAAATTATCGCTTGAGTGGCCGAGTGAGAGAGTATCTATGCTATCAGTGATCGATGGAATGAGCAACCATTTCACATTTTGGTACTCTAAATTGCTTGAAACGTGAGTGGTAGTGCCAAACGAAATTTCATGAAAATATATTGAAAGAATCGGCTCTGGACCATTGGCACCTCAAATATGGGATATTCGCAAAAAAAATTATGCCATCTAATAATTGCTCAAAAAAGATCAACTATAGTCCTAGAAATTGGTAAGCCCTAGAAAATTTGTAATTAATGCTTAAAGTTTATTCAGGTCACGCAAAGTCAACCGCGATTTTTTGCACCTCGTTTGTGGGATATTCGCAAAAAGAAATGAACTTTAAAAATTAATAAAGAAAAATCTATGGCTTACCAATTACTGAAAACAGTTGACCTTTTACCACGATCCAGAAATCCTCCGAATAGTTAACATTTTTTGCAAATACATATCCCACAAATGAGGTGCCAAAAATCGCGGGTGACCTTGTGTGACCTTGAGAAACTTTTAACTTTGACTACAAGTTTTCTAGGGGTGACCAATTTCTTGGACTACTTGACCTTTTTTGACCAATTAAATGCCATACTTTTTTGTGAATATCCCATATGTATGAGGTGCACCTTTTTACACCTTAAAATTGATTTTATTTTAAGAAAAAAATAAAATGTTTGAAAAACGTCGATTTAATTTCTTTAAAAAAATTAAACTGCTTCAAATGCACGGATCTACAAGATAAGAAAAAGCTTATATAATAAACCACATTTTGTGTACAAAAATTATTGAGAAATATCAAAAAAATTTATACTTAAAGGGTGATTGGGTCCTTTTTATGATAAATATTTAAATGTGCATTTACATTTTAGAAAGTACTTTCACTAGAAAACTCTCGAGAGTGACTCTCGGATTTCTGTTTTCCCCTCGGATGAGTTAATTTCATGACTGTGTCCACTTACGAGTCTTACTCTCGATAGCTCCTTCACAGCTTCTCACCGTCTTTTTCCTCTTAAATGGATACGCAACTTAAGAATATGCAAATGTGTTTCGAGTAGGATGGAACTTCTACACCTTAGGATCGTTTTTTTTCGCGTCCCTCGTGTTTTAGTATAAAAACCACTACTTTGCCCTACTTATCTCCAGGTACTGGTGGGAGATATTTAAAAAAATAAACGGCCAATGGCTGAGCCCAATCCTGCGGAACATAAAAAAAAAGATGAGCAGTCTGCCCAAGTGATAAGGACCGCAAAACAAAAATCAGGTGTGGGAGGTATTGAAACCTCCTTTGTGGTGAACACAACCGGGCTGTGCCCCAAGACTGCCTAGACTCTGAGGTTTAATTAATTTTATATATCCGAAATGTATGTCTCATTTAAATAAAAATTAATTTATATTAAAATGTTTCATAGTTTTTGGAAAAACGGCAAACATGTGTATGGGGTTTTCTGGACCCCAGGGTAGTAATAATGTTTCTCTATGGATGGGTAGGGTTTAAGGGTTAATCAAACCAATTTTGTGCAAGCAGGACAATTGCATATAACGATTGCAATCTGCGTAAAAAAATGACGATCATTTGGCGATCAAATTGACTTTGATTTGACGTCTTTGAGAATGGAAAACGTCAATTCGTTTGTCAAATGAACGTTATTTTCTGACGCGAATATTGCTTTTGTTAACACAGTCTTTTTTATAAACGTCACTCAGTTTTCTTGCAAGCAAATTTGACACGTTCTCTGTCTTCCCGATATTTTTGTCATCAACTCGATTTTTACTGCAGAATTGCACCGCAGATGATGTTTTCGAATATGTGACTTTTGCAAACTTCCTAACCAAACACAATGCTTATGAAGTAGAACTTGTATTTGCGTATGAGAACATTCTGCAAATGCGTTTTGACGTAAATCGTTTTCGTAAACAGTCTTTAACTGGCAAAACCATTGGCCAATTATCTTGTCACAGCTAATGAAGAGGCTGAAACTTTCACTCGAACTCGAACGTCATGAGTGGGAATAGCGAATAGGAACATACCAATGTGTCATTATACTTTCCGAAACCTAAGGTGGTGTTGCACAAATCCAGAAAGAATTCAAAAATGCTGAAAAGACACCATGCTACAGCTTCAAACTGTTAAATTTCATTTTAAAAAGTTCCAAAGTAACCGCTGTTCGAGACACTGTATAGCAGTTATGAAAGAGGTTACTGACCAGCGGGCCAATTCTGGTTCTGTGAAAAAGAGAATCGAAAAACTTTTCACGTTTTCACATTGATTCTGATTCCCGTTCTGTGAAAATGTGAAACCAAACATCAAAAACTTTCATATGAATAATTTGCTATCTCATGCGTTTCTCTGTTCTCTTAAAAAACACAAGAAAATTGAGAGAATCATGCTGTTTTCAAGAGAAATGGTAAGGTGGTTCGAGCATCGATAATATAGTTTTCATTCACAGAACCAAAATCGCTTGATTGTGCCGAAAGAATCGAAAAAGTGAAAGCAATGCTTGGAAGCGAGTGTGAAAACGATTTATTCGATTCACTTTTTCACCGGACCAGAATTGGCCCGCAGGTGTGTAAAGCGGTATGAAGTGTACTCAAATATTCTGTAGACCTCATCAAAATTGTGGAAACTCACGAAGTTACCCCCCCCCCTGAACGAAATCCTGGATCCGCGCCTGACTACAACGAGCATAAGCTTTGATAAAAAAGCATCACAATTTTACATACTCTCTCAACTACATATTTATTATAGCACCTTTGTTATTGAACTGTATCATTGACGAAACTGCTAGCTGTTTTGTTTATAAGATGAAGTGTAAATAATTCATTAGATAATCGAAAAATGGTCATTGATCATGAACAACAAACTGTCAAATACTTTTAACCACAGCCGTGCTTGTGAAATTCCCCTAATTATTATTATATTAGCTTACTTATAAAGTTTCCATTTACTTTGGAGAGGTAAGAAGAGTGAGATGAAAGATTTGCTTAGCTAGTTAGCGCCGGGGTACCTTTGTATAAGTATAGCTTTCTACTTCGTTAAGTTACCAATAAGACAAGAAAAATATAGGAAGCCAAGTTTTGTCTTCCTAGCGTGCATTGGAACCATCATCACTCTCGCTCTACGGATTGTCGTTTCAATGGTCGACACGTTCAGCTTATGAGCCAAACGATTTGTTCCCGGTTGTCGTTATAGTTTGAGTTTACTAGAAAAAAAAATTGACTAAGAGCGGCCTGTACTACATAGCTGAAGCTCTTAAGAAAGCAGGGGAGACAACATTAGTGGTTGTTATTCGATTCAAAAGCAACAGAAGAACTTGACACTTTGTTGTTTTTGGTTTTGGGAGTATCTAACCTGATGGAGTGTTTTTGTGGGGCAGTGCATTGGTTGCAGTGGACCGATTTTACAAGACTTTGTATCTGCAATGGCTTTTTAAATGATAACCATGATTATCATAATAATAATGACAAACTGGACCTGCCATGCCATGCCTGCACAGTGTGTAAACACACACATAGATCTGTCATTGTCTCAAATTAGCGGAAGTTATCATTAAGATACAAGAGCTCTTCTGCTTGATTGAAGGGAAGTATCAATTGAAGAAACTATAACTAACTCTCGGAGATTCTACTTGTGCTTGCTGTTGTGCGAGCGAGTGTTTAGCAAATTTAATTAGAGATGACCCTTCTGCCTTGCGCTCTGGTGAGATTTGTTATTTATTTCGGATTCGTAAAAAAAATTAAATGGGAAGTCTTTTAATTAATTGCAATTAAAATAGGGATTATGTTGGCGGTCCCGGTCCCGGCATGCAGCGACAACATCTTGATATACTTTATGTTTGCAGAGCAGATGTGTTTACGGAGGGAAGTGCATATTAATAAGGCATTTTGTTCAATGTTAATTCTGAGTTATATTAAAGAGATTTGAAATTAATTTTGTTGGCGGGTAAATTGTGCAATTGTGGAACCAAGAACATAATATTAGTGGAGGCATCAGTCTCCTTTATATAGGCATCGTCAGAAACGAAGACCAACAGCGATGCAATATTTTAAACACAACGTCCCCCTGTTAGTATCAACAGTAGTCTTTTCAAACCCTATTTTAATGAGCTACTTATAAGTAGGAGGCCATATTTAACGGGGAAGGTAAGTTAAGGGAAAGGTAAGTTATAAAATGAGTTGTATACGAAATATTGCTGCCAAGAAAAAATATAGAAAATGTATATCTAGTTATAATTTCAGGGGCCGAATTACTACTTCAGTGACCAAGTGAGGGAGTGCCATCAGTGATAGAATGAACGAGTAACCGCTTCAAATTTTGGTATACTAGATTGCTCGAAACGTTAGTGGTAATACCAAACACACATTACTCGATAACTGATGCGGCAATTCGGCCCCAGGTAATTCATTATATTTTAAAAGTTTTTTGTCTTCTTGTTTAATTTTAATATTTCAGTGCTATGCCCGTTTCGTAATGTCAAAATGGGGGAGAGCTTGATTTTGGTAAATAGCATCCTCTAGGCATTCTAAGAAAACTGTAAAAAGTCCCCATCGATATGAGCTACACTTACAATTTAACGGGGGGTCAAAGGCCCCTCGAAACGGGTTTTAAGGAATACCCCCCAAAGATTTACCCTTATAGAAAAAATGTCTAGTACGAGGTTATAGCTAAGAAAATTTTCTACAAAAATCGTTAAGTAACTATTCTTCATAAGAGTAACTGTTTTCCAGATAATTCAATCGGCACAGTTACACTCAGCGTTACCTTCGGGACTCTTTAGAGTCATTTTGACTCCTTTTATACGCTGGGACTCCAGGACTTCTCTTTTTAAAAATGATTGAAATTTGACTCCTTTTACAATTTTAGGACTCTTTTTCATAAACGCACGAAGATTTATTGAATTCTATGATATTAACTAGTTCGATATCGCTTGAAGCTCAATTCTAACCTTTGTTTACATTAAACAGTTTCAAAAAAATTGTCTATTTCAAACAGGTTCAAAAGTTTCAGTTGAGCGAAAAATAAGTCTGTGAAAATTTGAGCTTTATTCATGTTTAGACATGCCTCATCACAGGTTTAGGGTATCAACTCGATTTGTATTGGAAAAAAAACACCTGTGGCTTATTGCACCATCTTACGGAATTGTAATTACAAATTTGTAGTTCACAAAAGTGCTAAAATGCAAAATTCAAAATTCTTCAAGACAAATTTTTTTGTTGTAATACTACCAGCGAAAAATTGTAAAAATGGTTCAGAATTTTATTAATTTTGTGAAATATTTCTACTGGTTATGGGCGATTCCATTATCGCGGGTGCAACATTTAGACTCACTTTGAGTATATTTATAGTAAAATGCAAACTTATTTTAATGAAATTATTACTTGATGGGTATCATTTAGACCTATTAACTTTGGGTTCATTTATATAATTTAAATGAAATAAATAGATTTTCGGAAAAAAGGTTTCAAAATGCGATCGCGGGTGCAACGAATTTGGCCCACCTTTCTGGATCATAGTACGAAAAGCCCAAAAGTCTGTTAGTTGAGAAACATTTATTAAATTCTTCTTACATTTTATTGAACGACGTTTATCCAAACAACTAAAGAAATAAAAATAAAGTTAGAAAACAAAATTAAATAACGAATTTTTCGATCTTAAAGCAATCGCGGGTGCAACATCAAATTATCGCGGGTGCAACGCGTCTAACTTTAATGAATTTTATTTGTATAAAACAAATGATATAACGGAACTTTATTAGAGATTAAATGACATATAATGCTAGTTAGTACACTTTTCTATTAATTATTACCAAGTTTTTATCAAATATGTCCATATTTTTCGAAAATACTGGGAATATTATTTCCATCAATTATTTTTTTCTGGTGCTTGCAATTTTACGATCATGTCTTCAATTGGCATCCTAAATTGTGATCTTACAACTCCCTCTTCAACCATATCGGTTAGACACAACCCTACCTAACCTAACAATAAAGTGTTATTTTTCTGCCGAGCTTGCAGGGTACTGTAAGAGAACATACAAACCCGCGCAAATATCTTTTGGCAAGACTATTGCAGTGAAAATAGAACAGGTTTCAAGCCATGCCTCTGCTGGTAATATAAGAAGTTCAAGAGAGGTTGTTGGAGATTAATCTTCTGAATAACTAAAAACATCGGAATAGCGCAATTTTTGTTTTTTTAATGAGGAGGGATTGGCCCGATATATGAACGTATGAAGAAGGAGCTGATATACATACTTACATAATCAGAAAACAGAATTTCTTTGTGCACTGATCGTATAAGTGGCTTTCTTTAAATCATCATCTTACATAAAACTATCTGTTTCGATGATGGTAGATTTCAAAATATCTGTGCTCTTGAAACGAGGCAGTAAGGTTCGTGTCACAGCTATGTTGGTTCCGTCTTGTGATTTAATAAAAAATTTGATTGAAGACCCAGTATGTTTTTCAATCGTTCCCATTTATCAACTAACACATCTTTCCCTTCTTCAATTTACTGTTCAGAAAAAGTTTCAATTAGATGTTTTTTGATAGATTTCGTGCCAGGTTGTGAAATTTCTTGTTTCCCTGCCATTAAACTTATATTTTTATAAAAAAGAACAAAATATTATATTAAAATGTTAAAAAAAAATCAACCTTTAACAACAAAAATTATAATTCAAGGCATATTTTAAAATAAAATATAATACATCACTCAATAATGGTAGTTATCAGTAAGTTGCACCCGCGATTCTAATTTCACGATCGCGGGTGCAACCAATTTGAATCAATGTTTTTTTCAAAGTTCAATTTACAATTTACTCCTGATACGACTGATTTAATTTTGTTTTTGTTTTTTTCTTACTTTCACAAAGTTTCAAAACGAAAGCACCTTATTTTTGTGAAAAAAAAAACAAACTTTTATATCTTTTTTATCGCGGGTGCAACAATCTTAAAATGTCTTTTTGCGATAAATAATACTAAAAAAGTAATAACAAATATTTCAATATTTTTGGACAAACGAATAAATCACATTTGTGACCGTAAGACTTGCAAGTGAATCATTACCTCAAACTGTCGGTAATATCTATTTCGTGCTTTTTTTAACAGTCATGATAATTGCAGTTTGCACCGACCTTTCGTATGATAGTTTTGCGAAGCGTAAAAAAATGTTTTCTTTAAATTTGGTGAACAATAATTTTTTTGTTGATAAATAGAGTCCTTCTACTATGCATTGATATCAAAAAAAGTAAAAATTTTGTATTTTAAAAATTTATGCCGAAAATCGTCTCCAGCGGAATCGCCCTTATACAAAAAGAATAACTAAGCAATGGATTCCTTGCCGCCATTTAAGGGCTCAATTCGATGGTAGTTCTGCCAAAATTTCAAAAACAAAGATTCATTAAACAGCATCAATTTCGTTTACCTTAACTTCCTTTCATATGTCTTAAATGTCTTGATCAAATAAAATAAAAATTTTCAGAGCGATTCATTTCAAATTATACATCTTCTTTCGTCAATAAAAAACATACTATCACAGATACTATAGTTACATAGATATCGCACGCAGACCAAACAAAAATTACAGCTTTTTTATCGTGGGACGTAGAGCTAATTCCCAGTAATATCAATTTTGTGTGAGCATTACACTTTATATGATGTTAAAAAAGATAGATCTACATGTATAGGCATAAATACAAAACGTCAACTACAAGCCATCAGCAGTTCGATCAACGGACTCGATTTTTGAGGAAGAAGAAAAAGAGCTTGAAACACACAAAATATTGAAAAAATGGCCATTTTTATTTGTACTGGATGCGATATCTAGATAACACTAGTTTCTGCGATACTATTGAAAGAAATACTCTTAGTACATATTACAAAATTATTTGTAATCAAAGAATCTCGCATTTTAATTTCAATGATAACAAGCTTTCAATTCTTAAATATTATATTCAAACTTCAAAGGCAAGTAATTAAAATGCAAAAAGATTTTAACTATTATTCGTTGATATCTGAATATCCCAACTTTACCCTTCATCCAGTAAAAGTTATTGAAGAATAAAAATTACCAGAAATAAAAGCCTAAGACAGTCGTTTTAAAATATATTTTATAAATTTAATGACATTGAAAGTTTTGGTTTGAAGTGGGCAGTTTAAATAACTAATAGCAATTTTTTTTTTTTTAAATTAGGTATTTTAAAAAAATTATATTATTATTAAGATTTTAAAATTAGCCATAGCAGCCCTTGCACAGAAAGAACTTTTTATAAATTGACTCTAATTAAACAAAAAAAAACTTACAAACCGCCTAAAAGTTGAAGTGTGCATTTCAATTCTTCCTGCACTTAATCTATTAGATTTAGATTATAACCAACTAGAAGACTGGATTCCTGATTCAATTTTAATTCAAAAACATAGGAACGATATTCCTTAGGTAAGTGTTTTTTTAAGAAGAGCAACTGTTTATTTTTTTAAAGAAACGTAGGTAATAATTGTTGGTTTTGTCTTGAGATTAACTAATATCTACCACAAAAATTGAAGAGATGGAAGTTTTTTCAAGTTTGAGTTGTTTTTCTCTGAAATACAAATATTTACTATTGTTTTGTTTAAAAGAGAAGGTTTTTGTATTTTTTTTTTAAATACGCCATGTTGAATTAAAACGGTGATAAACTTTGATGTTTTTCTTGAAGCTTTGATGGGACTCCTTTTTTGAGCCAGGACTCCTTTTTTTGACTCCTTCCGAAAATTTTCAGAGGTAACCCGGGCTTACGGTTTTTATGTTTCTATATAAATGTAAACTTAAAATGTACCCACTCTTTTACACCACTTTTGAGGTTGAGTACAAGGTGAGTTTTTCTTGCGTGGTATCCCCGAGGAAAATTAGAAAACCGTACTAAAAATTATATACAGAGATTTATTTACTGGTTCTGGGAAACTTCGCTCGCGATTCGGGCTCCACTACATTAATCATACGGGGTTGAAGGCCACGAAAGACAAAGTGCTACAAAGTGCTCGTTTAGCCGGGAGGAGCTTAAACGAAAAAAAGAACATAGTCCTTGACATTTTTTCTGTAAAGGTAGAACTATAATAGTCGGAAGGGCACTGAAGCTAATGTCAAAAACCAACGAAAAGTAGCTTTCCGTACCGAAAAAAGGGGAACACACCCATAATGTAACTATCATCTTTCTCTTTTTGGCTTTCCTATTTCACCAAATGTCAGTTTTACTTAAGTGAGGTGCGCTCGGGAGCGCACCTCACTTCCGTAACCAAAGTTGAACGAAACTTGACGAAACGCTCCACTTCGCAATTATAGTCGCGTCAAATGCTTTCCGTGTATTCGCTTGTTTTCTTCCGACCACTTAAGTGCCCCTCCGAGCATTATAGTTCTAGCTTAAGAGTTACCGTTCGGGAGATATTCCTTAAAAACTGTTTGCTGGGGCCTTTTACCCCCTCTAAAGTTGCTAGTGGTGTTCTTATCAATTTGGATTTCTAACAGTTTCCTTAGAAAGACAAGAGGAGGCTTTATGCTAATATTCAACATTCCGCCATTTTTTCCGAAGCAAAAAGCTGCTTTAATGACTTAACTATATTGAAGATTTGGGAGATTTCGGTTTATGTTTGTGAGGTTTTTTTGTTGCGAACTTAATAAAAGCGTGATTTTGTAATTCCGAGATTTTTGACTTCGTTGTATGTATTTTTGGTTTGTGTGATTTCCTACCGCTCCTAGGGTTCAATTCTCGATCTGTGAAACTGTGAAATGATAAATATAATAACGCCTTCACGCCAAATGCGATTCTCGAAATGTGAAAAAATGAAAGCAAATGCCAAAATGTTTTCATATGATGATTCGTTTATCACAATTATTTCACTCTGTGACAACCTGTGAAAAGAAAAATGATAAACAGAAACAAATTGTGCTTATTTGATACACCCAAGTCGCCATTTTGGTGTTTCTATGACGTCACAATCATCTTTTTCTATGAGTAATTGGTAGCATTTTTCGTGTTAGTACGTTTAAGTACTTACTTTGACATCTGTTTTTTTATTACGAGTTCGGGAATCGCCTTGCGCGTGTTTGTGAAGTGATAAAATGAAAAAACTATGTGAAAACTGAAATGATCTCTTTGTCTTTAATTTCACAGTTTCACAAATCGAGAATTGACCCCCTCATGGCTTTTATGAATGTACAAATGTGGTGCAAGAAACTGAAAAGCCTTATTGATTACATTTTTTTTATGGCCGACCAATTTCTATAACAAGTTGACCTTTCTTGACCAATTTCTTGCGAATATTCCACATAAAGGGTGCCAATATCCGAGAGCCAAGCCTGGTGTCAATATAGGTAACTAAGTTTCGATCAACTTGTAGTTGCTCCCAGTTGGTTGCAACATTAAATCTTGGAGCGAATCCAATTTTTGATCGCAACTATCACCGTATATTGTGCTTCGATATTCCCGAGGCTTTATTTGCTTGCGCTCGCCCATCTAGCAACATGGCAGAGACTTTTGGGAAATCAACGATTTTTTTTATATGATGACGATCCCTAACCGTTGTATATAAACTCTATAGTATTCTCATAAAGCCAAAAAGCTTGTGGCCATCTAGTGTCCCAAATGTAATCTTAATTTTTGTTAAGAGATCTCGGTAAGGCGATCACGGCGAACCTTTCGACCAAATGTCAACCTACAAAATCGTGTTGCATGAGAATACTACAGAGTGTAATGCCCTAACTATGTTTTGTGTAGGGTATGCCAGTCAAGAAAGTAAGTAACTTAGGTTAGTTCCTGTTTAAATAAATAAATAAATAAATTGGGTGGCGCAACAGCTCGTGGAGAACCATCAGGACCTAATGACTTTCAACTCACAACCACTCCTGTGTGCGTGTTTGTTGGCAGGAATGGAGGGGACCTGCAGTTTTTTGCCGAGTCCGAACGGCTAAATGAGAAGCACTTTTTCATGACAAGTATACTCTTGGAGGATTTGTCAGTTCCTCGCAAGAGGCAGTACCTCAAATAAAACATTTCTGTTTTTAGGTGGCACGGCGGGGAATCGAACCCACGCTTCCTGTTTAAAGGTCAAAAAGAAACTGTTCTTTGACTTCCAATAAAAAAATTTTGGAGAGCAAAACTTTATTGAAATTTAAAGACCCTCTGCCCCACACCCCCCACCCGCCCTTCCGTGTAGGTAGAGTTATATTTGTTCACATAGTAACTTCTTGAACTTTTTTTAAACAAACAAAATCACTAGTATACAAAATTTTTTTGAAATCATTTGTTATCAACTATGCCGACATGTGCGTTAGAGTAGTTTAATTTATTTGTCAACTTTATGTTTTTACTGTTAACAGCTAAATCAAGATAAAAAGATTGAGGATACAAAGTTTATTTAAATTGGGTTACGATAAAATAGATAGTTATTTGGCAAGTGACTCAAGACTTAATATGCCAATAACAGTTATGTTTATATAAGAATGTAGCCATAGGCGTCCTCAGGATTTTTTCAAAAGGGAGGGGGGGTTGGACACCAGCCCAATTTTCATGATATATCAAATTTAAAAAAAAAAAAAAAAAATGATTTCCTTGATGGAGTGTGTTCAGTGTCCCCTGAATGTAGATCCAAGTTGGCGGGACGGGGTCAGCCACCATCTTGTAAAACGCGTTTTATCAAATATCTCGTGATCCATGCATCGTACGACAAAAATAGTAATTTAATTTTTAAAATCTAATATTCCATTAAATTAAATTAAATTTTAAAGAACGGTAGACTGTCCAAAGTTAACTTTTCGTAAGTTACACCATGGTCCACAGTGTAATTTTTAAAGTTGGTTGGTGTCTTTTTGAAAAAAAAAATATTTCTACTAAAAAAAGTAATGGATTACTTAATCATTGTTTTTAATTTATAAAACTGTTGGCCAGTATACCATAAATATATTTCTGAAAACAATCAACTTGAAAAAAATCACATTTTTTTTTAATATTGACTAAAATTTTATTTCTCTAAAACTTTTCCCGAAAAAAAAACTTAATTTAAAAAAGCAAATAAGAGATTTGGAAATAACTTTCAAAAAAATTAACTATTTTTGTCGTACGATGCACGGGTCACGAGATACAGTCAAACTTCGATAACTCGAACTTTGATAACTCGAAGTTTTTATAACTCGAACCAAATTGTGTGGCAGTAGCGTTTAGAGTCTATATTCCATACATATTTACTTTGATAACTCGAACTTGTATAACTCGAGTTTCTCTATAACTCCAACAAAAAAATGACACCTATCCCATTTATGAGAAAAAATCAAGTATGCATTTGAAATTTGATTTTTTGATGGGAATCCCCATTTGAAAATAGGATATTCCAATGTACAGGGAAATTGACATTTTCATTCATTATACTTTATACATGTGTTGCTACTGGAGTGATGATTGAAAGATACATAATAGGTAAGGAAATGTTTTTTTTTTTCATGTGGTGCGCAATCCAATACAGTTGCAATATTATTTTTTAGTTGCTGCTTTTTTTGAAATCTAAATTGAACCATGGCATCTAAACGTGTTCTGAAAACATTAACAATTAAAGAGAAATTTCAGCTAATCAAAGAAATAGAAAGTGGTTCCAGAAAAAAAGACGTTGCTGTAAAATATGGAGTTCCTCCGAATACGGTATCCACAATTCTAAAAAATAAGCAACGGGCTATAACAGCAATCGAATCTGGGGCCCCATCTGGAATAGGCAGAAGATTTAATAAACCAGTTTTTGAAAATGTGGATAAGGCAGTCGTCGACTGGTTTACAGCAGCTAGGCATCAGAACATGCCCATATCTGGAGGAATAATAAAAGAAAAAGCTCTCGAATTTGTAAGACGATTAGGAAAACCCGGATTTTAAGGCAAGCACTGGCTGGCTTGATAATTGGAGGCGAAGGTACCGAATAAAAACGTCATTAATACGCATTTATCAGTTTGTCAACGTAAACTTTCATTATTTTAGACATGGAGTGTACCATAAAAAAGCTTGTGGTGAAAGCAATGACGTACCTGATGAAGACTGCGATAAATGGAAGAATGACGTTTTGCCAATCTCTTAGAAAAGTATGATGAATGCGATATTTTTAATGCTGATGAAACGGGATTGTTTTTCTTACTTACCGACAACACTTTAACATTTAAAAATGAAAAATGTCACGGGGGCAAACACAGCAAACAGCGGATTACTTTAATATTGGCTGCAAACATGGATGGATCTGAAAAACTCAAAATCCTTTTAATAGGTAAAAGTAACAAGCCTCGTTGTTTTCGCGGTGTTAAATGGTTACCTGTTGATTACATAAGGTAAACTCCAAGGCGTGGATGACTGGACTGGGTTGTTAAGTTAGGTAAGCAATTTTCTGGGTTGTTAAGTTAGGTAAGCAATTTTCACAAAAAGGGAGAAAAGTTTTACTCTTTATTGATAATTGTCCGGCGCACCCCAAAGACCTTCAAAAAAATTGAAGTCAATTGAACTAGCATTTTTTCCGCCAAATATGACTTCAAAACTGCAACCACTTGACCAGGGAGTGATTCAAAATTTAAAATGTCACTTTCGCCGCAGAGTCTTAAAAGAAACTTTGAAGCATATGGATGCAGGAAAAAAACACGATATCACATTACTTGAGTTCACCAATACAGTTGGAAAAACTTGGGACATTGACGTCAAAAGTCAGACTATAGCTAATTGGTTCAAAAAATCTGGGTTTGGCCAATTTTCCACATGGGACGAAGAGGATGACATTCTTCTTGTTTTTCTCAATAATATTGATGAAGATCGAGCTTAGATGGAAGCTGAATATGATGAATGGATAAGGCAGAGTGATATAGCAACAAACATAACTCTAGATGACTGTATGGAGGTAGATAACGATATTTGTACGTTGGCCTTTCCTACAGACGAGGATATTATTGAGCAGTGTAGCTCTGAATCGTTGAACCCAACTTCAATCAATATTGAAAGTAATGACGAGAATTCGGTTGAAGAGGAACTCATTCAGCAGCCTTCAAAGCGTGTTGTGGCAGATGCATTGGATAATTTGAATTTGTATTTGCAAACGTCTGAAGATACAACAGACGAAATTTATGCAGCTCTAAATAAACTAGAATTTTTTTTTCCAAAAAAAAAAACAATCAAAAAAACTACTTGCAGACACAAATTACTGAATACATGAAATAAGTTTTTGGTTGGTGTTACTTATGTATGTATGTATGTATGTTTAACTTATTTGATAAACTAAAGCACAAAATGTTGTGCATATGAATTTGCGATATGCTAATGTTTCATTAGGTGGTTGGATGTTGTAGGAACTGGGGGCCTCGAGCTTTATCTTTTCCTACACATCAAGTGCTTACAATACCTCCAAGTTGGTAGCCGCCGGATACTGGTCTTGGCTTTATGCCAGGACTTGCTAAACTTGTAAGTGCGAATGTTGATCAAGGAAAGAATTGCAACATTAAACCCATGGCCCTACAGATTGGAGGTTAGTGCGTTGGGCTAACGACCCGACCACAGTAAAAAAAACCAATTGTTATGAGAGAGACGCGTGAAGCCTCGGATAACGACCCCCCTCAAATGGCAACCAGACCCGGAACGAAAATGGACTATGACCTACGAGTATGCACCTGGAATGTAAGGACACTCTACACACCAGGTGCTACTCAAAAACTTGAATCTGTCCTCTCGCGGTACAAGGCAGACATTACCGCGATCCAGGAGATACGATGGATAGGATCAGGTATAACGAAAAGAAAAGATTGCGACATTTATTACAGCTGTCACCAAAGACTGCACATGCTAGGATGCGGATTCGTCGTGGGAAATCGACTCAGATCGAAAGTCATCGATTTTAAGCCGATAAGCGATCGCCTGGCTGTGATCCGCATCAAAGCTACCTTCCAAAACATCAGCCTAATATGTGCACACGCCCCTACCGATGAAGTTGAGGAGTCTAACAAGGAGGAGTTTTACGACCTCCTGGACGGAGCCTACGGAGCCTGTCCGGAGTACGATGTCAAAGTCGTGCTCGGAGACTTCAATGCTAAAGTCGGAAAGGAAAACATCTTTGGCGGATTAGTTGGAAAGCACAGCCTCCACGAAACGACAACAGACAACGGCTTCCGACTAATCGACTTTGCTGCAGCTCGTAATACGGTGATAAGTAGCACTAGGTTCCCCAGGTGAAGGATACACACAGCAACCTGGCGATCTCCAGATGGTCGAACGGCCAACCAAATCGACCACGTGCTAATTGGCGCAAGGTACGCATCGAACATCTTGGACGTGCGAACTTTCCGAGGTGCAAACGTGGACTCTGACCACTTTCTTGTTGTGACAAAGTTCAGAGCCCGACTGTCCAACGAAAAGAAAACGAAGACCGCCCAAAGAAAGAAGTTCAACATCGCATGCCTTAGCACATCTGAGAAAGCCAGAGACTACAATGAGTAATTGACCGGGAAACTCTCTGCCGTACACCCAGCCACAAGCGTCAACAACCAGTGGAACCAGTATCGCGACATTATTAAGGAGACAGCCGAGACCACCATAGGCTATCAACCACCCAGAAAAAAGAACCCGTGCACTGTGGTTCCACAGTAGGCCATAATTCAAAAAAAAAATTATTACAGTTTCTTCCAAAAACCTTTTAAATCAGCTTAGAAAATCCAAAACTCAATATAAGTAATAAAAAAAATTATATTTTTCGGTAATACCGTTAGATATTTGTTTATAAAGTGATCACTTCGTACAAACATATAGCATTTCAGTTTTAGTTCATTAAAATAAGGGCGACTGCAATTAGTTTTTGCTGTTGTTAGTATTGTCTGTGAATTGTTGTGTTTTCTTGGAGGTATTATTAGATAATGAGACTTCCATTATGCATTTTTTTGGGCCGCTATACGAATAAATATAAGAATGGTGTGGCTGCGAAATTGGGCTTTAAAAAAACTTAAATAAAACTGCGATTTGTGTTTTCTTTTAAGCTTTTAACTGTTACGCCCCGCTACGCCCCCAAAAAATTATATACTGCAGGAAAGGTACATTTATCTTCTTTTAAGTATAAGTTGAATTAGCTGCGGAAGCTTGCGGATGCACTTTTTATTGAACTTTAAATGGCCCTACCTCTAACTGCTTTTATTTCAGAATCTGCCTGAGTATGCCCATTTACTTATATATTTGGTCCTTTACATGGGTTGTAGTTTGTGGAAGTAAAAGTAATAAGTCCTCTTCCTAAATTAAACCTTCTTAAAACAGTCTTTATGAGTCCTTAAATGCTGTCTCAAATGAAAATTATACCGCGATTACGATTAAAATACGAGTAGATTTTTGGAACAGATTTTGTCAAAATATATTTACGTTTGCCTTAAAGTATTCAAAAATAATTAAGAGCTGATATTATCATAATTTTTTTTTGTGAAATAATTAACATTTAGGAGTGAAAACCCTTCATGAAATATGATAATTTTATGTATGTAAATTAAGAATCCACATAATCAAAGAAGATCATTTTTCCGCAATGCACTGTGGTTCCACCGTAGGCCATAATCCCATAAATCAATTGTAACGGTTGTTATAAAAAAAAACATTTAAATAAGCTTAGAATATACCAAACTAATTATAAATGAGAAAAAAATAATGCACTTAAGTAATACCGTTAGATTCTTATCTTCAAAGTGATCACATTGCAAAAACATGGCATTTGAGGTTAAGTGGCCCAAGAGTAAGCGTGCTTTCATTTATTTATTATTTTTACTTTGATATTTTGTGAATTTTTTTTTTGTGATGGAAATATTAGTTGAAGGTAAGACTTCCGTTAGATATTTTTTGTGATCCATTATTAAATTGTATATAAAATGAGGTTTAAATAAAATTAAACTTTTAATGAATCAAATGAAAATGTACGTATATAATGTTATATTTAATACATAATTTTACAACGTTATATTTAAATACATCCATACTCTATCAGAACTTTTTGGAAAATTGGGTTCAGTCCGATATTACACCCTTTTACCTAAGGTGCCTCTGAAACAAAAGAAGATAGAGCGAAACCGATTTCAGATTCATGATCAGAGAGTCCAATTTACCCTATGACCAAATATTTCAGGTTGATATTACGCCAGCAAATAATTATGGCCGCCTTTGTTCGGCGGTGGAACCACTGTGCCGTGGTATGATGATGAATGCGCGGTATTGAAGCAGGAGACGGAAAATGCACGAATGCAAATGCTGTAACGGAAAACAAGAGCAGCAAGAGAGGAGTACCGTGAAAAGAGAAGAAAAGAGAAAAAAACCCTGCGTAGAAAGAAAAGAGCATCCGCAGCCTCTCAGCTCAAGTATCTCGAAGAGTCCAGACCGCCACCAACACCCGCCGGTTCTACAAAACAGCCAAGCAACTGGCATCTGGTTATAGGACTGGCACGCAAGCTCTTCGAAACAGCGAAGGGAACCTAGTCACCGAAGCACAGGGAATTGTAGATGTGTTTAAGCAGCATTTCCAGCAGCTGCTTAGTGGGCATTATGTAGAGGAGGCGACAGGGGAACAAAGAAGCATTAGACCAGTCAATGAAGATCCAGTCCCAGCACCCAGTACTGAAGAGGTTAAGAAAGCCATGCACAAGCTTAAGAACAACAAATCCGCCGGCTCGGATGGCCTACCAGCGGAACTCTTCAAGTATGGAGGAGATGTTCTGGTAGGGTGCATGCACCAGCTCATCAACCAAGTTTGGGAGGAGGAAAGTATGCCCGACGACTGGTCAAATAGCTCCATATGCCCAATCTACAAAAAATGCGATCCTTTGTCCTGCAAGAACTACAGAGGCATATCCCTGCTTAATGTTGCCTACAAGATCCTATCCAACGTACTATGTGAGCGTCTAAAACCTTTCTGCAACACTATGATCGGCACGTACCAGTGTGGCTTCAGGCCAGGCAGATCAACGATAGACCAAATCTTCACATTGAGGCAAATCCTGGAAAAGACCAACGAATTTCAAGTCGAGACCCACCACCTATTCATCGACTTCAAAGCATATGATAGCATAAGTCGCCAAGAGCTTCTATTGGCGATGTCGGAACTCGGGATCCCGAAAAAACTGATCCAGTTTTGCCGCATGACGTTACAAAATACGCGGTGCAACGTGCAAATGGGTAACAGCTCATCCGAGTTATTCTAGACGTGTACAGGGTTCAGACAAGGAGATGCGCTATCATGTGATTTCTTCAACCTAGTCCTGGAGCAGATAGTGCGCAAGAGTGGTGTTAACATGGAAGGCACTATCTTTAACAGGTCTTCTCAACTGCTTGGTTATGCGGACGACATCGACATCATCGGCCGCTCCAAGAGAGCTGTACTTGAAGCATTCACAGCTATTGATGAACAGGCGAAACGCGTTGGTCTTGAAGTAAGTGATGTAGAAAGTCGTTACTTTTGAGTAATCGTTACTTTAGTTACTTTTTTCAAAGTAATCGTTACTTTTGAGTGATTACTTTAGTTACTTTTTCCTTAAAAAATAAACAATTTTTTTTGTTATAAGAATCCATTAATTCCTGGCAACAAGTAATCTGCACGGTGATTTTTGAGTCGGTTTTTGCACAAATCCAAAAATAAAATGGAGGTTAAATAAAATCGGGTGTGTCACACAATCCACATTTTTCTGACATCATGATTATATTAATAAGAAAAACTAAGATCACAATTAAAAAAAATAAAGATACTTTTCCCACATTACTGTAAGTGCTTTCGTTGGTTTTTAATTTTGTTTGGCATTTAAAATAAATGTTTCAGAATTTGTCCCCCTCAGGGGGAAAGATACAACTTTACCCCTATACAATTTTTTCCAAGAATATGCCCAAAAATCATAACCAAAAATATTATTGACGAAGTAAGGAACACCCCGTAAGATGTTATGATGTGGCTTATAATTCTGTCTCAATATAAAGGGTAGGCCAAATAACTTTTTTTTTTTTGAAAATGCTACTACTACATGGAGTGTAGCTTCGGCTGTGTGGCACGTAGCGCCGTCCTGTTGAAACCAAATGTTGCCAATATCCTCCGCTTCAATTTTTGTGAACAAAAATAAGTTCAACATGGCCCGATAACGATCGCCATTGACTGTAACGGCCACTCGAAGAAAAATGGCCCAATTATGCCTCTGGACCAAAATCCGCACCAAACAGTGACTCGTTTTGGGTGTATCGGCTTTTCAATGTATGCGTGCGGGTTTTATATGCCCCAAATGCGACAATTTTGCTTGTTTACATACCCGCCAAGATCAAAATGAGCTTCATCTGTAAAGATGATTTTTTTGGCAAAATCGGCATCTTCTCTAAGTCGATCGCAGGCCCACTTAGCGAAGAAGCCATTTGAATGAAATTATTTTCCATTATTAACCGGAAGGATTGTACTTTCAAATAAAAAAAGAAATTTGAGAAAATATTCAGTAGTTTTTTTTTATAGCATTTTCAAAAAAAAAAGTTATTTGGCGGACCCTTTATCATTCATATTATCGTGATCTCTTTACTTTTCTTAAATTTTCTTTTATCAAAATGAAGCTGATTATTTTTCCACGATTTTGACACCTTAACATTCAAGATACGACCGTTAAAACTCAAGTTCAAAGGACAACCAAGCCACCTTTAAATAATTGTAGAATATCCGCATAGTTTTTGGATTTGATTACTTTGGATCTAGTTACTTTTGGATCTAGTTACTTTTTGGATTTGATTACTTTATGGATTTAGTTACTTTTTGATCTAGTTACTTTTGGGATTTGATTACTTTATGAATCTAGTTACTTTTTAATCTAGGTACTTTTGGATTTAGTTATTTTTGGATTTGGGTACAACATTTAAGTAATTTTTTGATCTGGTTGTTTTGGGATTTAGATGTTTGGGATTTGGAGTATGGCGGTTTTCGAAACGAAATGAGTTATTATGCACAAAAAAGGTACCTAATCATTTCACTGGGAGAAACGGCAGCGATAGTTCTGAAAACCGAAAACAAGATAAAATTAATTTGGCAGAGTACCCAGACAAAAATGGTATCTTTCACGTTTTTGGACTTAAAAAAAAGGGTTTCGCAAGTTTAATGTTAAATTTTATTTAAAGCAAGTACAAAGTATAAGAAGTGTGTATTTAAAAAAAATTGTTAAATAAAATATTTTCACATTAGGGTGTCCTGAAAAAAGCTATCTTTTAAGTTTTAAGACAGAATCCGATAAAATTTGGTGTTGTCAATATTTAAACCGAAATATTGAAGAAAAAAATATTTGGCATAAGGGTGGTTCAAAAAAAAGTATTTCCAAATTTTATTTAAAATTTTATTTAAATTGTGTAGAAAGTATAAGAACCGGGTATTTAAAGAAAAAATTGTTTTTGTTTTGGGTGTCTCTGAAAAAAGCTATCTTCTAAGTTTTTGGACAGAATCCAATAAAATTTGGTGTGGTTAACATTTAAACCGAAATATTGAAGAAAAAAATATATGGCATAAGGGTGGTTCAAAAAAATTATTTCCAAAGTTTTACTTAAAATTTTATTTAAATTGAGTAGAAAGTATAAGAACCGTGTATTTAAAGAAAAAAATTGTTAAATAAAATATTTTCACGTTAGGGCGTCTCTGAAAAAAGCTATCTTCTAAGTTTTTGGACAGAATCCATAAACTATGGTGTGGTCAATATTTAAACCGAAATATTGAAGAAAAAATATTTGACATAAGGGTGGTTCAAAAAAAGTATTTCCAAAGTTTTTCATAAAACTTTATTTAAATTGAGTAAAAAGTATGAGAAGCGTGTATTTAAAGAAAAAATTGTTACATAAAATTGGTAGTTGAGAACCAAAACTCGTCATATTCAAAATTGGAAAAAAACTTATACTTACAGGCTGAATGGTAGATGTTAGGAAAGATTTTATTTTTATAATAAAAGATCTTAGAACCTTTATGTTATGATTGAGAGCAAACAA
This sequence comes from Dasysyrphus tricinctus, assembly GCA_963921185.1. Lineage (NCBI taxonomy): Eukaryota > Metazoa > Arthropoda > Insecta > Diptera > Syrphidae > Dasysyrphus > Dasysyrphus tricinctus. Next base: position 88,769,402 of record OY992530.1, read on the forward strand.
ATATTGGAAGCTTGGATATGAAGCATTTTGCTGCATATGGTTGGATATGGCCAGTTTCCCGAACATTTCCCCCCCTCTCAATTGCACCTTCTAATATAAACGCACTGCAATACTTTCCAATATTTAATGATCCATTTAAAATTGTTTGCAATAAAAACCCGTGAACGTTTTACTTCCATCTGATAGAATAAAATCAATAGATTATGATGGAGTTTTGAAACCAAACCTACTGCATACATTGGATATGGAAAGTTTTGATGCAAATTTCATTGTGAAAATTGAGAGTTTTGAAAACAGTTTTACGATGTTTGACATCAATATTAAAGGGGTTTAGAGGGATAAGGCTGTAAAATTTTCTTAAAGAACTATTCAATATACAAATCTGCATCAAAACCTCAATTTTTGATAAAAGTGTCTTAAAATACACGCTTTTTATACTTTCTACTTAATTCAAATAAAATTTTACATAAAACTCCGGAGATACGTTTTTTTAACCACCCTCATGCCAAATAGTTTCTTCTTAAATATTTAGGTTAAAATATTTACCACACCAAATTTTATCGGATTCTGTCCAAAAACTTAAAAGATAGCTTTTTTCAGGACACCCTAATGTGAAAATATTTTATTTAACAATTTTTTATTTAAATACACACTTCTTATACTTTGTACTCGCTTTAAATAAAATTTAACATAAAGCTTGCGAAACACTTTTTTTTTAAGTCCAAAAACGTGAAAGATACCATTTTTGTCTGGGTACTCTGCCATATTAATTTTATGTTGTTTTCGGTTTTCAGAACTATCGCCGCGCGCCGTTTCTACCAGTGAAATGATTAGGTACCTACTTTGTGCATAATAACTCATTTCGTTTCCAAAACCACCAATACCCCGAATCCCAAACATCCTTATCCCAAAACAACCAGATCCAAAAAATAACTTAAATGTTGTACCTACCCAAATCCAAAAATAAATAAATCCTAAAGTACCTAGATTGAAAAGTAACTAGATTCATAAAGTAATTAAATCCCAAAAGTAACTAGATCCAAAAGTAACTAAATCCATAAAGTAATCAAATCCAAAAAGTAACTAGATCCAAAAGTAACTAGATCCAAAAGTAACTAAATCCGTAAAGTAATCAAATCCAAAAGTAACTAAATGGAATCGTTACTGGTAATCGTTACCGGTTAACAGTAACGATTACTTTGATTACTTTAAGTAATCGTTACTTTGTAACGATTACTTTGGATTCCTTACACCACTACTTGAAGTGAATGAGGACAAAACAAAGTATATGCTATCAACAAACAAAGCCTCATCTGTCCATCGCCTAGGACAAAACGTCACTGTTGGTAGCAGTAATTTCGAGGTAGTCAAGGAGTTCACCTACCTCGGAACAAACATCAATCCCACGAACGACACCTTAGTGGAAATCCGACGAAGAATTACCCTAGCGAACCGCTGCTACTTCGGTTTGGCCAAACAAATGGGTTCAAAACTCCTTTCTCGAAAGACAAAGTGCACGCTATACAAAACTCTAATTTTGCCAGTTCTACTCTACGGCGCCGAGTGCTGGACGATAAGTAAAAAAGGGGAATTGATCCTGGGCACTTTCGAGAGAAAAATTCTACGGCGGATATTTGGTCCTATATGCGAAGAGGGCGATTGGAGGAGAAGATTCAATCGTGAACTGTACGAGCTGTACCAAGATGTGGATGTAGTCCAAAGAGCCAAAACACGTCGACTGCACTGGCTCGGCCACATCGAGCGAATGGACAACAACGCTCCAGCCAAGAAAATCTTCGAATCCCAGCCCCCAGGTTCGAGACGACCAGGAAGACCGAACCTCCGCTATAGGGACCAGGCGGTCACAGACGCAAGAGCGCTTGGTCTCGACGACTGGAGGGAGCGTGCGAGGGACCGCAACCGATGGAAGACCGCAATATCTCAGGCAGAGACCCTTCATGGATCGGGAGCCGGATAAGTAAGTAAGTAATGTTTCATTTTAAAATGGTTTTTTATTTTGATGATACATTTTGATAACTCGAAGTTTTGATAAGTCGGACTTTTTTCGTGGATAGTAGTAGTTCGAGTTATCGAAGTTCGACTGTATTTGATAAAACGCTTTTCCAAAGCCAACTTGGACACCAACCAAAAATTCAACCGTACCCTCCCTATCCGCCTGCAATCATTTTCTATACATATTTGTTCATTTTACACACATTTGTTCACTTTATTCATTTTAGTAACACCATAATTTACTCAAAACGACCCTATAAACATTTTCAATGTTAAAATTTATAATTTCCTTTCTTCGATATTCGACAATGCAAATGCCATTGTGAGGGCATTTAGAGCAATCGAAGCTATTAGGGGAGAACCCTTAAATCGCATCAAGTGAATTGCATAAGGAATTGATAGCTGAACTATAAACAATGCAAATTCATTCGCTGGAGTTCTTAGTCTTAGAGCTGCCGGTGAAATATAAGGTACACAAGCAAAACCTGCTGTAATTTTTGTATCAGAAGATAGGGCCAATCTTTAAAATGATTTAATACTACTTGGTGAAAAACAGCAATAATTGAATGAAAACTTTCCCTCAATGTTTCTTCGGAAGTAAATAATAAGAATTTGAGAAATCAGAAAAAACGTGAAAGAATCTAGCACCAGAATTCAGCATTGCTAGTCTTGCAACCAGCTGTAAATTTATAAGTAACTCATACTTTTTTTAAAGCTAAAATTCAAAACCAATCTTGCATGTATGTATGATTAGGTATAGAAAAATTGTATTTCATTTGTTAAATATTAAATTGATTCTTGATAGTTTATCTTACTCTCGTATTACTCGATTAAAATTTAAAAAACAACAGTCCAAGTGACTATTTAACTTTTAATAATTTGACCCTATACTTTTTAAGAAGCTTTAAAGTTACATTTAAACATTTTTCGTCAAAAATTGAAACAAATATTAATTTTCATTTACTTAAAATTATGGATTGCCTCTCTGTTTATCAAGTTAGATTTTTCCAAAAGCTTCGAGTCCAATTTCTGCAGCATCTGCGTAATCCTGGTACAGTGATATTCCTGCAGCATCACACATTTGACGTGCAGTATCAATTCCTTGTGCCAAAGCTAATCGGCCACCTCGAATTCCAACAATAGCAGTTCTTGCAGCAAGTCCCAAATCTTCATAAGCTGTAACTCTGCCATATTCAATATCAATAACGGAAGGAACAAGTTCTTCAGCTGCTTGCTTTCCAGCCATTTGTCCAGCAGCTCCCATTGCAAGGAAACCGAAAGCCGATCCACTTATTACTTGATCTTGGGCTAATTTCATTCCCTTGTGTACAAGAGCAACTGCAGCTTCAGGATCTTGGATTGCCATGTTTCTAGCCTCTTCAAGAGCCTGCTTTGCAATAGACATTGCATCTGCGGTTTCAATAATTGTCGATTTAAGTCCTTCAATCATAACTTTAGCAGCATCGATTGCGGATTTCTTGGTCAAAACACTCAAAGACGATTTTAGACCGTTAGTGAGCCTGGCAATGGCAGCCAAAGCTGCATGATTGTTGGGAACAATTTGCGTTTTTAGACTTTCAATAATTCCTGGCACAACATCGATTTCATTGACCGCCTTTGAAGCAGCATATTGCATTGCTTTTAGAGAACTTGTACTGGCTTCTATTAAATTTGAATATATTGACAGCGCACCAGTGAACATAGCATTTTGAGCAGATTTACATGACTCTTGAGCAGCTTTTCCACCAATTTTTATTCCTGCCGTTGTCATTTCATCAGCAATCTCGAGAACTTCAAATGCCGCACTTCCTGCATTTTGGATAGAAATTATTGAATTCCTCAATCCTGGCAGTGCTAAGCCACCAACAAGAGGTAGGGCAGAGCCTTGTGCGTCATCAATTGGAACTCCACCAATAAAGACAAATTCCCTATCAGCTACGAGTCCGTTTTTGATAGCATTTATCGCAGCATTAGTGTCTCCGGCTTTTACCAGAATCGCAGCATCATCAATTGCTTTATTGGCCCGATTTATCATAATATGAACAAGCTTTACTACATTAATTATTCCGTTAATAGCTGTGTTAACTGCCATTGGGGCAACTACATTGACGGGGAATTTTTTGACTTCGTTGCGTATGTCTTCAATGGCCGCTTTGGCCGCTAAACTATTTCTATCTGTACCTGCCATTATGATTTCTTCTTGCATCTCAAGGAACTTTGGATCGGTCACCAGTTTTTCAACTGCAGCTGACTCTTTTAGAGACGCCACTGTATTGCCTTGAGATTGTTGAGTGAAAATACAAACAGCACCCACTATAGCCAAAAGGATATTTAGTGAGTTTTTCATTTTTGAAAATAGTAACTTTTTGTCGAGTTTTCCACAAAGAAAAATTAAAAACTGAACTAAAGAACTAGAGCACTTACACAAATCTACCAGACTTGAGAAAAATGGGTTCTCCTTTTATATGTGAGCCATTTGAAACAGTCCCACAAAGTTTCTTTCAAACAATGATTCCAGACTCCATAAATATTGACACGAATTATGTAAGAAGGTATTGTAGCATACAAACTCAAGCGCCTTGAAATAAATAAAGGGTCTTTCTTTAATAAGTTGTGTGTGAGGTATGAAATCATTTATTTTTTTATTTGAAAAAATATTTTATGACATGAAGTATCGAATATAATGCCGTATTTCTAGGTGGTGCACTTATCTCCAAAATCAAATTTCATAACGTCTGTTAAAGGTAAAACTCACTAATAATTGAAACATACTTCTTAAAGCTGAAAAGTCACGTTCCGAAAATGTTTAAATAAAGTTCCCGGACATACCCTTTAATGTCCCTATAATAACCGTGTAAAATTAGACTTTTTGAATTTAAAAAATGCGTTTTATCCTCATTTTCTTGAACATTTGTTTGCACTTAGTGAGTTTTACCTTTAAACCGACGATAATTTGTAGAACTGAACGATAAATTTGACAGATGTTGCTTAAACAACATGCCTGCTATGATTCAATAAATTTTGAGCTCCTCAAATGAAAGACCCTTTGAACAAAAAAGTGAAAAAGTATGACACTGATAGCTTATGCATATGTTCCAAAAAGTGTAGCAGCCATGGCAAATATTTGCAATGCTGGTTTGCGTCAAACTTAATTAGCAGTGTTTGCTTCTAAACTACATACTACATTCTTTATTGATTTTTTCAAACTTGCAATTCTTTTCCTGGAATTTTTTTTTTGCCAACTGGTCTTAAAATTTTTCTTGTTTGCTAAAACGAAATTAGCACAAGCAACATTCTTAAATATAAATCACATTATAAATGTTTTTGAACACGCGGCACTATCGATGAAACTTAGAAGGAAATGATAACACAAAATGGCTGATATTTATAGATAGATCTTAACTTTTTATATACGAAAATCTAAGTTTTGCATGTTGTGGTTGGGGCAATGTTTTCTTATTTTTAAGTCCAGATAAAAGGTATAGCAACTAAGGATGGCCACTATACCAGAAAAGTCTCGGTATCGTTTGATTTGAAATAGTAACAGAGTTTCGAAAAACAAAGTTTCGAAAAGCAGAGTTTCGAAGGATAAAGTTTCGACAAAACCAAAGTTTCGAAAAAATTAAGTTTCGAAAAGATAAAGTTTCGAAAAACAAAGTCTCGTAAAACAAAGTTACGAAAGGAGAAAGTTGCAAAAAGTCAAAGTTTCGGAAGAGAAAGTATCGAAAAACATAGTTTCGAAAAAAATGTTCCGAAATCTTCGGCCTGGGCGAAACGCATATTAGACGAGTCAATATAAGCCTCAAAGAGACATTTAATGGGACAAATTCCAACAAAAGGTTTTTTGAAGGTTTTTGGTACTACTAGGTATAGTCATCGTGAAAAAAAAGTTTACCAAAATCGACCCACCAGAAGTCACTTTTTTTTTCAAAATGGCGGCCGGTAACCCTGAAAACCGCAAAAAATCGGTAACTTTGGTCATTTTTATCGTAGAATAATAATTTTTGTATCTAATCTAGGGTTTTTGGGGTCGAGAAATTCATTTCAAGCAATAAATTTTGTCTATGGGGCCATGTGCCAGCGTCAATCAAGACGCCATAACAATAAATGAATCGTTAACAAATAGAAGAAGTCTTTTAAGAAGAACAAATACATACGCATACGTTCGAAAATCTGAGCATGGAACGTTCGATCCTTGTATAGCGATGGTAGATACGAGCAGGTTGAGCGTGAAATGCTTCGCCTAAAGATCAGTATCCTGGGCATAAGCGAAACAAAGTGGAGAGGAACAGCTGATCAGACACTGGACAGATGAGAATGCTGTCTTCCGGGGAAGATGATAGAGTGGGTGGCCAAAGACTGCATGGTGTCGGAATTATGTTTAACGAAGAAACAAGGCGTAGTTTGATCTCCTGGGCGCCCATTTCTGCGAGATTAATGACAGCAAGGTTTCGTTCAAAAATTCGTAACGTCACAATTATTCAGTGCTACGCCCCCACAAATGAAGCGACCGAGGAAGACAAAACCACGTTCTACACTCATCTTAACTCGGCTTACAGGAGTGTTCCGAGAGTCGACATCATAGTCGTTATGGGAGACCTTAATGACCAAGTCGGTTCAGACAATAAAGGACTGGAATGGCGTGATGGGTAGAAATGGCTTGGGGTCACGGAATGAAAATGGTGACTTGCTTGTCGACTTTTGTAACGCGAATCGTCTTGTGATAGGTGGGACTATATTTAAGCATAAGACTTGCAACAAAATTACCTGGGTGCATCCAGATGGTCAAACTGAAAACCAAATTGATCATATCATGATTCAGCAGCGATGGAGGAAGTCTATGTGTGATGTCCGGAGTATAAGAAATGCCGATGTGGGAAGCGACCACCATTTGGTTCTGATGAGTCTCAAACTACGAACCGCTGCCGTAAAAAAACCAGCGCAGGATGTAGCAAGGAGCTCAAAATTCAATACTAATGCTTTAAATGACCCCAACATATGTCGAAACTATGTCACCACCCTTAACGACAGAGCCTCGTCATTAAACGGAATCGAGCATTCAACAATTGATGAGATGTGGGGTGAAATTAAAAGTGTTTTTATGGAGGCTGGATCCGAAACTGTACCCAAGCGAACGAGACGTAGAGATAAGATTGAACTTCGCAAATCTTTGAAAATCCAAATAAAAATGCCGAAGCAGATGTTCAACGAAAGGCTGACTTGCGAAGAGAGTACCGCATTGCACATGAGATGGTCTATCGCTGTGTGAGACGTGACAAGAGGGTGAGGTTAGATGGACTCGCAGATAATGCAGAAATCGCTGCCAGAAGAGGAGATATCCGGAAATTGTACCAAATAGCCAAAGATGTGATCGGGAAAAAAAAGCAATACCAATTATCCTTTAATGGATGTGCGGATGGCACACTTTTGGTATCAATTGAGGATTAGCTTTGCAGATGGAAGGGCCATTTTTATGCCCTGCTAAATGAGGATTCAGTTGAGCAGAGTGCTGAAGTGCCCCAACTAAATGAGATGCGCAGGTCCTAGAGGGGTATTGACATCGAACCCCCGTCAGAATCGGAAATCCTTACATCAATAAATCTCCTCAAAAACAACAAGGCAGCTGGACTGGACGGAATACCAGCTGAATTCCTGAAAGCCGATCCCGTAACAGCGGATAGTATTTTACATCCGTTGATACAAAGCATTTGGGAAAACGAATGCTATCGCAGGGATTGGAAGGATGGTGTGATTGTTAAGTTGCCAAAGAAAGGTGACTTACAGAATTGCAACAATTGGCGTGGAAACACCGTTTCGTCCGTTTTCCCAAAATTAATGGCAACCATCATTCTGGAGCGAATAAAGGATAGAATCGAGTCTACACTCAAGAGGCATCAAGCTGGCTTCAGCAGTGGTCGATCGTGTGTCAACCATATCAACACCCTGCGTATCGTCCTCGAGCAGTCGATGGAATTTCAATCACCGCTTTACCTCATGTTCGTGGATTTTGAGAAGGCCTTTGATTGAGTTAACCGAGAATGTATATGGAGATCGTTGCTTGGTACAGGAATTCCACCAAAAATTGTTGCCATTATTAAAGAGTCCTACAACAACGCAAGGTGTTTTGTTTTGCACAATGGGCAGCTATTCGACTCCTTTGTAGTGCAACAGGGTGTGACACAAGGGGATGTTCTATCGTCAATTCTCTTCCTGCTGGCGATGGACGACGTATTGACGGCCAGTGTTGGTACAGCTGAGCGAAATGGCATTCAGTGGAGACCGTTCCAAAGGCTCAGTCATTTAGACTATGCCGATGACATATATCTACTGGCAAATAACATCAGTGGGCTGAATGGGATGTGCCAAACACTGCAAGTGAAGGGAGAGTCGAGTGGTCTAAGAATAAACAGCAAAAAGACAAAAATAATGCTCACAGGCCGCTCCACACAACAGCGTATTTTAATACAGGAGACGCTAGTTGAAGTAGTGGAACAGTTTAACTACCTTGGAAGTATTGTTTCTGCAAACGGTGATACGGATCTAGACGTTAAAAGTAGGATAAATAAAGCTCGTGCTGCCTTCGGTACTCTGTCCCCAATCTGGAAATCAAGTAAAATCTCCTAAGTTGAGATTCTTCGAATCCAATGGCAAATTCGTGCTGGTATATGCCTGTGAAACCTGGAAAGTCACGTCTATCATTTCGAAGAAATTGCAGGCTTTGGTGTATCGCTGTCTCCGCCACATCCTAAAGATTCGCTGGCCCACAAATAATATCAAATGAGGAATTGTGGCGCAGGACAAGTCAAGAGCGGCTGGACGTCGACATAAGAAAGCGTAAATGGCGTTGGATTGGTCACACACTGAGGAAACCAAACGATGAAATTGCAAAGCAGTCCTTTGAATGGAATCCTCAGGGTGCACGGCAAGTTGGAAGACCAAGAAAAACATGGAAATCAACTGTCTTAGCGGAAGCAGAATCCCAGAGAAAGACATGGCCACAGCTTAAGTACCTTGCATCAGACCGTGAAAGATGGAGACGTTTTGTTGACGCTGATGACTGATGACTTTTTTTAGTAAGTCCAAGATAACGCAAGGACTTCAAAGAACTTATCCTGCTGCCACCAAAAATAACAGCCATGGCTTGAGTGCCAAGACTGATTATGTCCGCTGGGTTCTTGCCTGGTGTAGAAAATATAGTTGCACATGAATTAAGAACACTATCGCCTTTCAAAAGTTTTTGAAAAACTGGTTTCTTACCAACACCAAAAATTCGTGAGGTGGAATCACATCCCATGAATGCATGCAGGAACAATAAAAAGGTACAAAAGTTACTTCCAAAAACAGACTTCAGGTTATTAATATAATTAACTTTTTCATTGCATTTTGACTGTCAATCAGATCTAAAAGATAATTGTTTGTCACTATAGCGTCAGCAAAATGTAATAAAAGAATCAACAGGTCAGTATCATCTCCAATGAGAGTCGTAGAATGGTGTCTCGCGAACTTTTAACTGCAGCCTTTGTAATGTGTCACCTTCCGCTTGAAAAACCGTACATCCTCTTTTTGCCATTTCTTCTTTGATTAATTGAATTAATTGTTGTTTATTAGCTCCTAATGAAAGAAATTCATCCTGTTTTCCTTCGAATTCAGTATCATCGGTGAAGTGAACTAGTGGATAACAGGCGTCTTTCCGCATCCTGTTATGTGTATACCTGTGACATAGCCATCGAACACAACAGTTGCCAATCCATAGTGTTTAATATTGTATAGTCCGCATACAGTTTGTCAATTTTAATATAAGTGTCTCCCTTTTTCCACTTCAGTTTATGTATCAAAAATCCTCCGTCAATTACATATTTTTCAGTAGGCAGAACTGCTGCATCTGGCCTTGCTTCATTTTTATAATACTCCTCAATAGCATCAGCCAATTGGGGCTTATCAGCCTTTCTGAGAATGTAGTTGTCTTCAAAAAGTGATGTAGGGTATGTGCTTAATTCATATTTCATAACCTCTTCTAAGTCCAGTTCTCCTGTCTTTGACACCACAAGAAATCGCTGGAAGAGTAGCCCAGGATCAATGATTTTTTCTGGAGAAATATTGACACCACCATACACTATTCATGGTCTTTGCCTTATCGATTCTTTTAAAAGCAAAAGAAAATACAGGCTGTCCAAGCATAGTATTTACTACGCTTCTTCCTACTGACTTGTACTCATGCACATTGATGTCTTCTTTTGCGACCATACCATTAATTATATTTCTCAATGAGGAATCTATAGAGAAAGGAGAACATGTTGACAATTTTGTGTATATTTTAGAAATGTCCAAAGCATCTCTTTTCATTCTTGAGTCACTGGAATCGATGTTTTGTTCACTTGTACTGTATAAAAGTTCATTAAAGTCTTGCATCGCAATATTGTACTCTGACATAATGGGAGTTGACAATGTCCACAGCGTTCGCTGATCTTGTCATCTTACTACCATGAGTCAAACCACCAGACCTTTTTAATGATCTCATAAGAGTTTGTTCAATAACGAGGTCACAACCTAGACCTGCTCAAAACTGATTTGTGCGACGAAGAACATGCAACCCTTTCTGGAACATCATGTAGACTTCAATATTATTGTTTTCTAGTTCATCCATTTCCTGAAGGTAAAGGTAAGCTGATTTTAAATAGTGGTAGTGCCCTGCTGCTGCAAAAATAGGAAGAGAATTTTAAACTGCATGTAACTGGTTAAATGGTTTTTCCAAGATCCAGTAGGATCTGCTCTTATCAGCGCCCGTGCTGTACCAAGCATTTCCTGATAACTTTCCAGTTTTAGATTGGGCACTTACTTCCATTTTCTTTTTGTCAAGTATCTCATTTAATCGTATTACAGCAGTTGATGTGATAAAAGTACCTATCTAGTGTGGTTTCACCCGTTAAGAGACTTGAATACATATCCTCAGTTTCATCTATTAGCGAATTTAATTCAGGGTTCTCTTCTAGGAGTGGTTGAAGAAGTAGTTGATGAAGATGAAGACAATTATCTACTATAAGATGACCCCTGACAGCTCTTGAAACTGCCTTACCAGTAAGCATATATGCAATACTGAATTTTCAGCATAGATCACTTCTAAAATACTCTTTAGACCTGTGCCGCCCATTAGAGTACCTATTGCTCCAAGCAAATTCATTAATGAATGAAAGCTACCTAGCATTAGTACAACATTTTTCAAGTAAGATTCCTATGGTGCAGCTTTTATGATTTCACTTGCTGGTCAAAAGTAATTATGGGAGGAAAATGGTATTTCCTGGCTAATTGACTGATGAATTCTAAGGTTAATAAAATGCTAGTTTTATCACCAGGATACATGTCGATCATGGGTAAATACTGAATAAAAGACTGACCAGGATAAGTATTCTCTTTGTGAATAGTATGCATCATTCCCTGCCAATTTGGTACAGGCTAACTGTACCGGAATGAAAGCTCCCAAAAAATATCAACGGCAGTGCTACAACCATGATCACACATAATATTTTTAAATGTGGTTTCTTTTAATACATTTTTCGGAAAATTGTATTCTACGATATTAATACGTGACTGCTCTGTTATGTGGATGCCCGATAGTTTTTGGGTGCAGGGAACTAAGTCCCCGAGAACCAAGTTCACCGAGGGACTTAGTTCTCATTTAATGGGAACTAAATCCACTTTAGGGAAGTGGACTTAGCTCCCAGGCAAGGTGAGTAAGTAGTACACTTCTTTATGAGAACTAAGTACACATTTTGATATATGAAGAGGGAACTAAATTTCAACGATAAAAATTACAAAAATTTAAAATTGCGCGAAAACTTTGCATACACCCAGCCTTGCACCTACCCCAAATCCTATAATGAGCCCAAGTAGGGGGGTGCAACCCCCCTGCTTGGACTCACTATAGGATTTGGGGTAGATATGAGGCTGAGTGTATGCAAAGTTTCTTTTGCATATAAAGAATCTGCATTTAAAGAAACTTTGAATTTTTTACTTGGAAGTGGGAATTAAATCCACATTTAAAGGGAATTAAAAGCACTCACTTTTTGAGGAATTTAGTTCCCATCTTCTATGAGTACTAAGTTCACTTTGCTGAAGTGGACTTAGTTCCCATTAAATGAGAACTTAGTCCCTTGGTGGACTTGGTTCCCGGGGACTTAATTCCCTGCACCTAGTCTTTGCTTATTAATAAGGTATTGCCGCTTCATTCCATGAAATGTTCCTCTACCGTCTATGGTTACAGCATTATGATGTTGAAAAATTGAATTAGTTGCTGCACAACTAGCAGCATTTTTCTGAAACCGAAAATTCCACTATAAGATGAGCTAAATCCCATCTTGTTAAGGGTTTCCAATAGGAATTTTGAACGATATTGATAATACATTTGAGCTGCCAATCCAATCTGTAATGGTGCAATGATTGCCCTGGGTCTCGCTGCTTGAATTATTGCTTGACCTAAACTTGCCACTTTTTGTTTAGTTTCTTTGCCCACAATTATTTTGCTCAAAATCATCAATCACAAACATCTTTAGGAAGTCCACATTTTCTTATCTTTTCGGGAGAACCGGATGCCTCAGTTCGAAATTTATGTGGTAAGTCGTATCCAGTGCGGAAATTAATGCTACATATGTGATGGTACATGCAATCAGCAGCATGAAGATCTCCTCCAAAGCACTCAATACTCGCTTTAACCTTAATCGCCCATTCATCTGAGCGGTATTCACAACATTCTTTGATTTTGTCCACAAATGCTTCTGTTCTTACCTCTTCCACAAAAAATGCAGCTATTCTTATTGAATCGCCCGGCAGATAAGCGCGCACTACTTCTCCTTTCAAATTGAATCGAATCATGTTCTTGAATCTTCAAGGCAATGTCTTTTTTATTAACATAACGTTGCCGATAATGAACGTGTACCTTACAATTGGCAGCAACGACAAGATTATCACCTCTTAAGACACCCGCTTTGTTTATGATATATTATTTGTCAAAGTGCCCTTGCAAATAGGACAATAAACACTAGAACTAGAATTAGCGCTCATGATTTCAAAGAAAAAAAATTACGACCTACACCTATAAGGCCTCCAATTTTTCAATACCAATAAACCGACAAAATCAATTAGGTGGTTGGCAATTAAACAGGTTTTACTGTATATGATTCGTATTTTGTAACAATTAATACTCGATATAGTAATGAAGTTATGTATTTCTTGTAATATTTGGTTTAGTGCCTTTTTTCAGTTTTTGTTGTCTGGAGAATCTTTTTTTTGAGACGATTTTCAAATAAAAAAAGGGATATTTTTAAAAATACGCCACTTTTTGGCCCCATAGACAAAATGTATTGCTTGAAATGTATTCTTCCACCCCAAAAACCCTAGATTAGAAACAAAATTATTGTTCTACGACAAAAATTACCAAATTTACCGATTTATTGTAATTTCCAGGGTTACCGGCCGCCATTTTGAAAAAAAGTGACTTCCAGTGGTCCGATTTTGGCAAACTTTTTTTCCACGATGACTACACCTAGTAGTACCAAAAACCATTATAAAACCTTTTGTTGGAATTTGTCCCACTAAAAATCTTATATTGACTCGTCTATATGGACTAAGGTACCACTTAAAGCTATCTTGAAACTCATCATTGAAAACTTTAATGATTGATTTTGAGACGTTTAGAAAGCAAAATTTTGTATTAATTTGATTGACGATTAATTAAAGCCTTAGACTTAGTTAATATTTCTAGCCAACAAAAATTACTCAAATAGGCACAAATTTCCACACAAAAAGACTTTTTTATTTCCTTACCAATGATCATTGAAAACTTTAATTTTCAATTATTTACGTTTTTATTCTTCTCTTAATTTCGTTCATTTCAAAAAAGATTTGAAAAGATCATACAATCCATTTGATTTATTTTAGTGTTTACCACTGTTTATTAGAAAATAATATCATTAGTCCAGACAAAATGTCGGGTAATTCAAAATTTTTGATACGTTACATGAAAATTCCACAACCACGCCCCTCCGCCCCCTTCAAAATCCTGGGAAAACAACAAAAAAAACGGCACTTTTTTAAGTTTTTTTCTTATAAATTCTTTCCGGTATATTTTTACGGAAAAAAGTATATAGAAAATTTGTAGACACCAAAATTTCCTACAAATATGACTCGGAAAACATTTTTGTATAACCACTAAAATCGGGGGTTGGCTACGAAATCTCGCAAATCAAAATCTCGCATTCGAAATCTCGCATAACGAAATCTCGCAATTACAAAATCTCGCTTTTCATAATCCCGCAATTACAAAATCCCGCTTTTCATAATCTCGCAATAACGAAATCCCACAAACTAAAATCTCGCATGTTAAAATCTCGCGAAATTGAATTGCATTGCAACAAATACATTTTTTTAATCAAAATCTCGCTAATTAAAATCTCGCGCGAGTTTTAATTTGCGAGATTTTGATTAAAAAAATGTAAAATACAAATACATTTTTTTAATCAAAATCTCGCTAATTAAAATCTCGCGCGAGTTTTAATTTGCGAGATTTTGATTAAAAAAATGTATTTGTTGCAATGCAATTCAATTTTGCGAGATATCCTACCTACTGCAAAATATATAATCCAGTGTCTGGTTACTTTTAGCCCACACTGTTATTTATTAATTTGAACTTTTGATTTTTCAATATTATTGTTTTCAAAAGAACAAGAAGGAGAGAGAACATAGAGATGGTTTATCCAGTTATAAAGTGTCATGTGCAAATCGCATTACTCGTATTTGGCCTTGAACTAGAAAAATACTTTTAGTTCCATTATAAACGCGTAAAAGACAATCAAAATGATTATAGAGGTTATTAACAGTAATAAAGGATGTACACATTTTTTTATTTACGGGAATAGTTATTAGTTGGAAAGAAAAATTATCCAAAGTGCTCTTGGGTAGGTATATTCTCAAAAAAAAAAAAAAAAAATTTCTAAAGGCCGTGTGTGATTCGTTGCTGTGAAATTTGAAGTTGCGAGATTTTAAATTGCGAGATTTTGGATTAAATTTGCGAGATTTTTAGGTTCAAGATGTAAATGCGAGGTTGTAAAAAGCGAGGTTGTAAAAAGCGAGATTTTGTAATTGGTAGATTATGAAAAACAAGATTTTTAACTTGCGAGATTTCGTTATTCCAGATTTTTAAAAAAATGCGAGATTTCGTTATTCGAGATTTTGTTTTGTGGGATATCGTAGCGCTCCCTAAAATCGGCGCTATGGAGCTCCCAAAAAAGGCTAAAATTTCGTATTTTGTAGGGTTTTCAGTTTCTTCCCTTTTTACATTACAATTACTCCTTAATACTACTTTTTCACTAGGCCAAATGAGGTAATTTCGTTGAAAATTTCCAAATGCGATACGAAATCATCTCATTTCCCATACAAACTCACATTTCGAAATGAGATAATTTCAACCAAATTTGCACGAAATTAGGTTGGAAATTAAGTCAAAACCTAATGAACACACCCAATTAGCCACAGTTTGAAGAGCTCTGAATTGGCTTTGTATGAAAATGTCAAAGCGCAATGGAAGGAGGCAAAAGAAAACAACAACAAAAAGCGATTAACAGCCAGTTGAAATTCAAAAATTAAATGAGCTGTCAAACGAAACTACTAAATTACAAATGTAAACACTTTTTCTGTGATTTGCGAAATTACCTCATTTCGGCTCTAATGAAAACGAGATATAACCGTCAAGTTTAGTTTTATTTCACAATAAATCTTGTAGATAATTTAATTGGCTACCAATTTCAAGTAACTGCAGTCGACGCCTTCTACACCGGAACGGTGGTGCACTTATTTTCAAAATTAAATTTCATAATTTGTTGACCTTGTTCAGAGGTATTAATTTCTCTACTGAACGATAAATTTGACAGATGTTGCTTAAACAGCTAGTCTGCTATAATTCAGCAAATTTTGAGCTCCTCAAATGAAAGACCCTTTGAACAAAAAAGTGAAAACGTATGACTGATAATTATACAATTATTATGACTGATAGCTTATGCATATGTTCCAAAAAGTGTAGAAGCCATCATGCTATATCGCAAATATTTGCAAAGTTGGTTTGCGTCAAACTTAATTAGCAGTGTTTGCTTCTAAACTAAATACTACATTCTTTATTGACTTTTTTCAAACTTGCAATTCTTTTCCTGGAAATTTTTGTCTGCCAACTGGTCTTAAAATGTTGTTCTTTGCCAAAACCACATTATGAAAAGCAAAATTGTTAAATATAAACCACAGTATGTATGATATTTAACGAGCGGCCCTATCTATGAAACTTAGAAGTGAATGATAGCAAAAAATGTCTGATATTTAAAGATAGATCTTAAATTTTTATATTACAAAAATACGAGTTTTTCATGATGTGGTTGGGGCAATGTTTTCTTATTTTTAAGTCCAGATAACAGGTATAGCAACTAAGGATGGGCACTATACCAGAAAAGTCTCGTTATCTTTTGGTATGAAGTAGCAACAGAGTTTCGAAAAACAAAGTTTCGAAATGCAAAGTTTCGAAGGATAAGGTTTCGAAAGGACAAAGTTCCGAAAAGATGAAGTTTCGATAAACAAAGTTTCGAAAAACAAAGTTACGGAAGGAGAAAGTTTCAAAAAGTCAAAGTTTCGGAAGAGAAAGTATCAAAGGACAAAGTTTCAAAAGTTCCAAAATCCTCGTAACTGCGTTGCTCTTTGAGTGATTTCAACGAAATTGACGAAGGTGATACAGGATTAAAAATGAAAAAAAATATTTTCAAACCAGGGTGTTCCAAAAACATGTTAACATATTGCAACTTCGTTGTTCCTTGAGCAATTTTAATCAAATTGACAAAGGTGATAGTTGATACAGGATTTAAAACGAAAGAAATATTTTCAACAGGGTGTTACAAAAAAAAGTCAGATTTGTTGCTCCTTGAGCGATTTCAACGAAACTGACACAGTTGATTGCTGATACAGAATTAAAAAGAAAAAATATTTTAAGGAACAGGGTGTTTCAATGACATGGCAACATATTGCAATTTTGTTTGTTTCATTTTCAAAAAAAGATTTGAAAAGATCGTACAAATGCATTTTATTATTTTAGTGTTTACCACCGTTTTGCAATATGTTAACATATTTTTGGAACACCCTGCTTTGAAAATATTTTTTTTTTAATTCTGTATCAGCTATCACCTGCGTCAATTTCGTTGAAATCGCTCAAGGAACAACGAAGTTAACATTTATTTTGGAACACCCTGTTGAAAATACTTTTTTGTTTTTAATTCTAAATCAACTTTAAACTGTGTTAATTTGATAGGAATCACTCAAAGAACAATGAAGTTGCAATATATTGACATATTTTTGGAACACCCTGTTTTGAAAATATTTTTTTCATTTTTAATTCTGTATCAGCTATCATTTTTGTCAATTTCGTTGAAATCGCTCTAGAAACAACGAAGTTGCGAGGGGCTGGGCATTTATTTTTTTTTTTTTGAAACCTTGTTCTTCGATACTTTCTCTTCCGACAACTTAATTTACGAAACGTTCTCCTTTCGTAGCTTCGATTTTCGAAACTTAATCTTTTCGAAACTTTGTCCTTTCAAAACTTTGGTTTTTCGAAACCTTATGCTTCGAAACTTTGCCTTTTGAAACTTTGGGCTTTGAAACTCTGGCGGATTCCCTTTGGTACCGATACCGGAAATACATAGCTTAATGTGTTAGCCGTGGTGCAGGCCAAAAAATCCTGATGGCTAAGTTGTGAACGAGATAATAAACCTGTTGACATATGTGGACTGGCTCGAACTCAATATATTTTGAGGACAATCTCCGACAACAACCAATTTTTTATTTGCCACTAATATTAATATCAAGAGTGGCAGGAGATCCCGCAAATTAAAATCTCGAATAACGATCTCTGATTTTTTTTTTAAGAATCTAGAAAAACTAAATCCTGCAAATTAATAACCTGCATTTCCTTATCCCGCAATAATTAAATCGCACTTTAAGAAATCTCGCATTTCCATATGGCACCTAAAAATTTCGCAAATATGAACCAAAATCTCGCAAATCAAAATTTTACAAATACAAACTCCATGGTTGCATAGCTCGCAGTTTCACACAAAAAAAAAATCGTGCGAACAAAAAAAAGAAATTCGATAAATTCTGCGAGATTTCGATTTGGGAGATATTTGTTTGCGGGATTTTGTTATAGCGGGATTGCTATGAAAATGAGATTTTTTATTGTGAGATTATAATTTCGAATGCGAGATTTCATATCCAACCCAATAAATATCTCACCAACAAGTCATTGTGTGGTAATGGAAACACTGGAAAAAAAACCTGGAATGGACCATATGTCATATGTCAACGTTGGTGTGGACCGCCTGTCACACACATATCGTTGGGCAAGCACCATCTGTCACATGCCCTTATGAAAAGTGGACCTTCTGTCTCACTTTGTGTTCTTGTGATTTTCGTCAACCACAAGTTACAATATTATAACTCGGAAACCTCTTGGAGTTGGTTTTCCAAGATACTTTAGGAGCAGGCCTCTGGCTGATGGACCAGGTTTACACTGAACTCTGCTAGCATTTTGGAGCCGTAACAAGAAAAGGAAGAATGCGTAGATGAAACTTGTTGTGGTAAAATGTACCGCAACAGTAGGCAAATAACTACTATAGTTCAAGATTTGCTAGTGCAAACTTCCCTGGCCTAAGGCTATACTGATATGGACCTATCAGGTTATTGACGAATGGCTTCAAGCGTTCACAAAGTACGACAGAGAAGATTGCGAAGTTGAGAAGACTTATGCTAAAGTGGTACACAGGATCACCTTTCTTCAGGATCGGGCAAACAATGCTGAGGTTCCATTCCGGGCATGCTTCCTCGGACCATATTTTGCAGATGAGCTGGTGCATACTCGTAACCAAGTCATCGCTAGCCGCTTTTTATAGCTCAGCTGAAAGGCCATCAGCTCCAGCAGCTTTATTGGACTTAAGTTAAGATTAAGGTACATACTATGTTTACTTCGTCCCCAAATCTGCCAATCAAGGAACTAATACTTACTTACTTACTTATCCGGCTCCCGATCCATGAAGGGTCTCTGCCTGAGATATTGCGGTCTTTCATCGGTTGCGGTCCCTCGCACGCTCCCTCCAGTCGTCGAGACCAAGCGCTCTTGCGTCTGTGACCACCTGGCCCCTATAGCGGAGGTTCGGTCTTCCTGGTCGTCTCGAACCTGGGGGCTGGGATTCGAAGATTTTCTTGGCTGGAGCGTTGTTGTCCATTTGCTCGATGTGGCCGAGCCAGTGTAGTCGACGTGTTTTGCCTCTTTGGACTACATCCACATCTTCACTGAGGGAAACATGTATGCACTCAGCACATCATTTTATTTACTCATCCTATATTTTTCTGCACACATACTTTTCTGTACTCATTACCTAATGAAATCTATACTGACAACATAAACCTATTAGCAGTGAAGCAGCTACTAAATAGTTATGTAGACTCATTACACGAATATGTACCACGCCAGCTTACGATTATGTAGTGAGAATAGATTCTATGCACTATTTCTTGGTATCATTGCGTAAATATAAACTTTCCATGCACTCAGTAAATAATTATATGTAGAGGAAGTGTACCGATTATGGAATACGCTCCTAATATGGAATAGTGCGATATTTTGAAAACTACGTAATATTTTTACCTGTTTATTTCAGGTAAAGCTTTCTTTTCATGCACATATTCGTTGTTATTATCCTTGTGGAAGGTGAACTTTGTAGACATGAGCAGTTATTAAAAGTAGTGTTTTGGTAAAGTGCATAACAAATTATTAAGAGCTTATTTTTCTTATATTTTTGTATCGGTTCAAGCTTAAACATATTTTATGTCCCGTGTTATTAGGAAAAAGCTCAACCTTTGGGATAACTTAAATTATTTAGGTGAGCTCAGTTAAATAATAAGAAAATTTTAACATAGTTAAGTCAGTCTTCATGTTCCTAATATGGAATACCAGTATGTTCCTAATATGGAATACTATTTCATATTGAATATTGAATAGTATTCCTAATATGGAATAGTATTCCATATTGGGAACCACCTAAAATATTTGTTTAAATTTGTAGGTTGTCTTGTAATAAGTCAGATGACACCAAAAGAAAAAAAGCGTAACGTTAGGGACAAGGCGGATATGGTGAAAGCCATAGCAGCCGTCAAGTCAAAAGAAACGGGCTTCAAGAAAGCTGCAAAAAATTTTCATGTTACCCATACAAATTGTTTCAAATTTTTCAATACCTTTTGACCTCTTGCATTCTTTATTGCTCTGACACAGAATCTCATTGATAATTTTATATGTGTTTTCTGCACATAAATTCAATTACCACATAATATTATGGGGAAATCCTTAGTGGTCCATATTAGGGTCACTTTTTGGAATTTGCTCATTTTGTGTTTTTTCACCTTTTAATTTATAAAAAATTTTTTGATAATTTGTTAAAGTTCTACTTTTGTTTAAAAGCAATTTTATAGTATTTTTATCAAGATCTATTTAAAAGACCGAAAAAAAATTCATTTTTTTGTGTTTAAAATTGAGTTTATATTTTGGTATTCCATAATCGGTACACTTCCTCTAGGTTGTCGCATGATGATGTACTGAGTATAGCTCATATGCACTTATTAAATAAATGTAAATAAATCTATGTAGGCAATTTTTGAAAAAATTGTTAGTTTTCTGCGATTAGTACAGTGTCTATGCACTCAATAAATAAATATAAATATTTTATGTATTCATTTTCTAAAAACAAACCGGTTATCTGTGATAAGTACAGATTCTTTGTAGTGAGGACAGATCAAATTTGTATGTAATGAGTACATATTTATGTAATGAGTCCATATGTTTATGTACTCCACGTGTGTATGTCCTCACTACATATATTTGTATCGAGTCTATGTACTCAATTCATATTTATGTAATGAGTCCATATGTCTATGTACCTACTCCACATATTTAATGAGTCCATGTGTGACTACACATTTATGTTATGAGTCCATACATTTAAGAGAATCCTCTGTAACGTTTCACCTTATTCTGAAAGTTTATTTTCTAGATATTTATTTTATTTTAAAAATACTTTGTGATACTTACCTACTCGGATTTGAACTGGGAACCTTTCACACACGAAGATAGCACGCATCCACCAGGCCACTTGGGGGCACAAAAAACTGGTGCCAAAACTGAATAAGTTGAAACTCATTTCTTGGATGGCTGATGTGCTCAATATACACATAGAGTCAGTACAAGTTGCGTGGACTCAGCACTGTAGCTAGTCAATAGATACATGTGTAGGTATTGAGTATATACCGTCTGTATTGAAAAATTGTCAAAATGGCACAAGTCGTATTTACTCAACACATAACTTAATGTAACGTATAACAGTTTCAGTTGCATGGGTTGCCCTTGATATGTGTTGAGTATATACCGTCTGTATTGAACAAATGTCACCATAGACTCTGTGCAGGTTGCATATACTCAGTACATAACTTTATGTAATAAATGTTTTCTATACTTTTATGGCTGGTGCTTGATATGAACTGAGTAAATATCATCTGCATTGAATAAATCTCGACATAGACTCAGTATACGTAATATTTACTCAGTACATAACTTCATGTAATAAATGTTTTTTATTTGTGGATGGCTGGCGCTTGAGTATAAACTGTTTGCATTGAATAAATGTCACTATAGACTCAGTGCACGTTGCATATACTCAGTATATAACTTTATGTATCAAATGTTTTTTATTGTTGGATGGCTGGCGCTTGATATGCGCTGATTATATACCGTCTGCATTCTATAAATGTAGACATAGACTCAGTACACGTCGTATTTACATAGCACATAACTTAATGTAGTTAATAATTTTTTATTTAGATGGCTGGCACTTGATATGTGTTGGGTATTAAACGTCTGTATTGAATAGATATCGAGATAGACTTAGTACACATTGCTTTTACTCAGCACATAAGCTTAATTTTTAAATTTAAATTTTATTAAATCGAAACATATTTGACTTTAGCTGGTCCATAGTTTTGTAATGAGTATATTACGTCTGTATCCAATACATAAATCGGTACTCTAGATTATTAGTTTTATTCGATACATAACTTGAATTATAACTAGTACATATTAACTCTACTTAGTGAATAGACCTTCGATGGCAATCCTTTGCAAACATCGGTACATACAATTTACATTTATGGTTCTGTACGGAGTGCATTCATTTTTCCCTCAGTGTTGGTACAGCTCGTACAGTTCACGATTGAATCTTCTCCTCCAATCGCCCTCTTCGCATATAGGACCAAATATCCGCCGAAGAATTTTTCTCTCGAAAGTGTACAGGATCAATTCCCCTTTTTTACTTATCGTCCAGCACTCGGCGCCGTAGAGTAGAACTGGCAAAATTAGAGTTTTGTATAGCGTGCACTTTGTCTTTCGAGAAAGGAGTTTTGAACCCATTTGTTTGGCCAAACCGAAGTAGCAGCGGTTCGCTAGGGTAATTCTTCGTCGGATTTCCACTAAGGTGTCGTTCGTGGAATTGATGTTTGTTCCGAGGTAGGTGAACTCCTTGACTACCTCGAAATTACTGCTACCAACAGTGACGTTTTGTCCTAGGCGATGGACAGATGAGGCTTTGTTTGTTGATAGCATATACTTTGTTTTGTCCTCATTCACTTCAAGACCAACGCGTTTCACCTGTTCATCAATAGCTGTGAATGCTTCAAGTACAGCTCTCTTGGAACGGCCGATGATGTCGATGTCGCCCGCATAGCCAAGCAGTTGAGAAAACCTGTTAAAGATAGTGCCTTCCATGTTAACACCACTCTTGCGCACTATCTGCTCCAGGACTAGGTTGAAGAAATTACATGATAGCGCATCTCCTTGTCTGAACCCTGTACACGTCTTAAATAACTCGGATGAGCTGTTACCCATTTGCACGTTGCACCGCGTATTTAGTAACGTCATGCGGCATAACTGGATCAGTTTTTTTGGGATCCCGAGTTCCGACATCGCCAATAGAAGCTCTTGGCGACTTATGCTATTATATGCGGCCTTGAAGTCGATGAATAGGTGGTGGGTCTCGACTTGAAATTCGTTGGTCTTTTCCAGGATTAGCCTCAATGTGAAGATTTGGTCTATCGTTGATCTGCCTGGCCTGAAGCCACACTGGTACGTGCCGATCATAGTGTTGCAGAAAGGTTTTAGACGCTCACATAGTATGTTGGATAGGATCTTGTAAGCAACATTAAGCAGGGATATGCCTCTGTAGTTCTTGCAGGACATAGGATCACCTTTTTTGTAGATTGGGCATATGGAGCTATTTGACCAGTCGTCGGACATACTTTTCTCCTCCCAAACTTGGTTGATGAGCTGGTGCATGCACCCTACCAGAACATCTCCTCCATACTTGAAGAGTTCCGCTGGTAGGCCATCCGAGCCGGCGGATTTGTTGTTCTTAAGCTTGTGGATGGCTTTCTTAACCTCTTCAGTACTGGGTGCTGGGACTGGATCTTCATTGACTGGTCTAATGCTTCTTTGTTCCCCTGTCGCCTCCTGTACATAATGCCCATTAAGCAGCTGCTGGAAATGCTGCTTTAACACGTCTAAAATTCCCTGTGCTTCGGTGACTAGGTTCCCTTCGCTGTTTCGAAGAGCTTGCGTGCCAGTCCTATAACCAGATGCCAGTTGCTTGGCTGTTTTGTAGAACCGGCGGGTGTTGGTGGCGGTCTGGACTCTTCGAGATACTTGAGCTGAGAGGCTGCGGATGCTCTTTTCTTTCTACGCAGGGTTTTTTTCTCTTTCCTTCTCTTTTCACGGTACTCCTCTCTTGCTGCTCTTGTTGTCCGTTGCAGCATTTGCATTCGTGCATTTTCCGTCTCCTGCTTTAATACCGCGCATTCATCATCATACCATGGGTTCTTTTTTGTGGGTGGTTGATAGCCTATGGTGGTCTCGGCTGTCTCCTTAATAATGTCGCGATACTGGTTCCACTGGTTGTTGACGCTTGTGGCTTGGTGTACGGCAGAGAGTTTCCCTGTCAATTGCTCACTGTAGTCTCTGGCTTTCTCAGATGTGCTAAGGCATGCGATGTTGAACTTCTTTCTTTGGGCGGTCTTCGTTTTCTTTTCGTTGGACAGTCAGTCGGGCTCTGAACTTTGTCACAACAAGAAAGTGGTCAGAGTCCACGTTTGCACCTCGGAAATTTCGCACGTCCAAGATGTTCGATGCGTACCTTGCGCCAATTAGCACGTGGTCGATTTGGTTGGCAGTTCGACCATCTGGAGATCGCCAGGTTGCTGTGTGTATCCTTTCCTGGGGAACCTAGTGCTACTTATCACCGTATTACGAGCTGCAGCAAAGTCGATTAGTCGGAAGCCGTTATCTGTTGTCGGTTCGTGGGGGCTGGATTTTCCAACTAATCCGCCAAAGATGTTTTCCTTTCCGACTTAAGCATTGAAGTCTCCGAGCACGACTTTGACATCGTACTCCGGACAGTCTCCGTAGGCTCCGTCCAGGAGATCGTAAAACTCCTCCTTGTTAGACTCCTCAGCTTCATCGGTAGGGGCGTGTGCACATATTAGGCTGATGTTTTGGAAGGTAGCTTTGACGCGGATCACAGCCAGGCGATCGCTGATCGGCTTAAAATCGATGACTTTCGATCTGAGTCGATTTCCCACGACGAATCCGCATCCTAACATGTGCAGTCTTTGATGGCAGCTGTAATAAATGTCGCAATCTTTTCTTTTCGTTATACCTGATCCTATCCATCGTATCTCCTGGATCGCGGTAACATCTGCCTTGTACCGCGAGAGGACAGATTCAAGTTTTTGAGTAGCACCTGGTGTATAGAGTGTCCTTACATTCCAGGTGCATACTCGTAGGTCATAGTCCATTTTCATTCCGGGTCTGGTTGCCATTTGAGGGGGGTCGTTATCCGAGGCTTCTCGCGTCTCTCTCATAACAATTGGCTTTTTAACTGTGGTCGGGTCGTTAGCCCAACGCACTAACCTCCAATCTGTAGGGCCATTGGTTTAATGTTGCAATTCTTTCCTTGGTCAACATTCGCACTTACAAGTTTAGCAAGTCAAGGCATAAGGCCAAGACCAGTATCCAGCGGCTACCAACTTGGAGGTATTGTAAGCACTTGATGTGTAGGAAAAGATACAGCTCGAGGCCCCCAGTTCCTACAACATCCAACAACAGGAACTAATACTATGCTGCTTAAAGAAAAGGAAATTTCTAGCGTATTTTTGTGTCCTGAATTCGAGTTAGGTGAATGAAGAAACATTACAGCAGGAATATCTATGACGATGACCTAAACCAAAAAGGCAAAACAAGTGCACTACATTAACCTTGTCTCGACTCTCGAGCGAACAGACAACAATACTCCACGAAGAGTGGAGAGAACTCCCATCCCCTAGTTTCTAGGTGACAAGGAAAACTGAACCAAGGTTCTTAAGACCAGGTGAGGTAACTGCAGTTTGCAGATGCTGGAGCTCTTGGTCTGGAAGGTTAGAAGCAACATCCTTGAATGGGCACACTATGTAAATCTGCCGTATCTAATGCAGAGTCCTTTTACCGGCGCTTGCTAAAGCCATTTTTTGAGCAATTCTGATTTCTGTGTGGAGTTGAATAAGCCATCAAAAACTTTCAAATAAGAAATATTTTGTCTCCCAGCATTATAGATAGAAGCCTTAAAAAGTCATATGGCGCAAATGGAACACAATTCGATGCCACTAATATCAGATAAACGAACGAATTCATGCATTTACGTTAAAAATTAGCTTAAAGTTGATATTAGTTGCGACCTAATATCTACCCGAGCAACGTTTATCTACTTTAACCCAGGCCATACCATATGCCAGTACATATATATGCAAACATGGATTTTCCAAAGAGTTCAATTTGTGTATACATTTATATGTATGTCTATCATTTATCTATGCAACACTTCAGTTCGTAGGATACGCTACGCATGTCAAATATCAATATTGGTGATGTCTGACTGATGGTAATTAGCGAATTTAGGCCACTAATATTTGCTGTTTCTCATATTTAATTTAGTTAAATCCAAAGTACATACACTATTGGAAAAAAATTAAGGGATCAACAAAAACAATACCAAATTTGTAGAGATTTTTTAAATCACCGTATCTTTGTTAGAAATTATCGTATTAAATTAAAGTCATAAACAAAAAAAATTTGAAACCTCAAAATCTCTAGTTTTGAGACATTTAAGACAAACAATTTTCAAAGAAATGTGCAATCGCACAATCCTGTGAAAACAAAAAATTTCGAAATTTTGCTGGTTCTTTTTTTGTTTGTTTATCGTCTATGGCAGCTTTCAATCCTCTACGATCCCGAAAACGCTACTTCCAGTAATCTAGACCAAGCTTTCTGGCTTGGTCTTTGAATGGAGGCTAGAGGTTCAATTTTTTTCATTGTCTTAAAGACTCTTGGCTGGAGCATTATTGTCCTTTTGCTCCTGTTTGCTAAGATAATTTCTTCGTTGGATATAAACTAAGGTGTCGTTCATGGGATTAATGCTTGCTCCGAGATAGATGAAATTGCTACTATCAAAAGTGGCATTTTGTCCTCATTTACTTCAAGACTACTAAGTTTCGGATGTTCATTAATTGCCGTGAAAGACTTCTATAACGGCCTGTTGGGAGCGGCCGATGAAGTCGATATCATCAACATACCTTTTTAGCTGGACAGATCTGTTGAAATGAAAATAGTGTCTTCATTGTTAGCGCCACATGATAGCGCATCTCCTTGCTGAAACCTTGTGCAATGAACAGTTTGCATGTTTGGAATAGTTCGGAAGGGACTTACCCATATTGCGCATTGTAAAGTGTATTGCTGAGTGTCACGCAACTAAAATGGATCAGTTTCACCCATTGCCATATGGAGTTCGTGGCAATGATTGCTATCACTATCATATTATGCAGCTTTGAAGTCAATGAATAAATGGTAGGAAAGTCTCAGAGGGAATATTTGGTCTATGATCGATCTGCCTGATCGTAAGCCACACTAGTACTTGCCGCTTATAGTGTTGCAGAACGGCTTATGTTAAGTCGCTCACACATTAGGTTCGATAGCATCTTCTTTGCCATGTTTACATATGGAGCTGATAGACATGCATGCTTGCGTCCATCCCAGCCTTGATTGATGAGTTGATCCATTGTCTGAGGGCACAGCCTGCACGAGAACACTTCCGCCAACGGTCTCAGGCTGATTGACTTTGCAGCGGAGGGAAATGTCATGATAGCAAGCACACGATTCCCACACTTCAATATACACAAAGGAACCTGGATGTCTCCGGGTTCACGAACCGTCGTCAAGCAGATTGATCATGTTGCAATAGACACCAGACATGCTTCCAGTATTCTGGATGTCCGACCGTTCCGAGGTGACAACATAGACTCGGATCACCGATCACTACTTGGTGTGGTGGTAGCTCAAGTAAGAATGCCGATATCCATGACGCCACAACGACGAGTGCGGATGCTGTTAAACGATTTAACGTCACGTTAAAATTGCAAGAGATCTCCACGACCTTTTGCAGACCACTCTCTCTAAATCTCTCAGCAGGTCTGCCACCAGCATCATCTGCAAGGAACCAGTGGAAACACGTTCAAAATGCCCTCAAGACAGCCACCACAGATGTGCTGGGTTTCACTAGGCCAGCACAACGAAACCCCTGGTTCGATGAAAAAGGCAGGCTAGTGCACATGCAGCAAAGAATTAGGCCTACCAATCAATGCTGCCGAATATAACCAGAGCTGCTGATATGAGAGAGCAGTCCGGGAGCTCTACGGGCAAAAAGGGAGGGAGGAACGCCAACTTCTCTCGAGGAAAAAGAGAAATCATGTGAAGCGGGCTGTTGAGTGTATTATGGACCCTAGCGCCAGGGGGGATATTTGAAAGTTCTACCAAAGTGTGAGGCAATTCACTCAGTGTTACAAGGCCGGAACAGAAGCCTGCCGATATGAGAGTGGGAATATGGTGGCGGACGCACAGTCCGTATTAAGGATCTGGAAACAACACTGCTGTATGGAGCAGAGGCATGGATCCTGTTAAAAACCGATGAGAACCTGCTAAGGTGCTTTGAGAGGTAAATTCTTCGGGTGATCTTCTGTCCAGTCTGTATCGATAGAGTATGGAGGAGAAAATTTCACGACGAACTTTATGGGCCTTACAGCGACGTTAAACTGTTCAAAAAGCTGAAATGGCTGGGACAGCCCGGATAGTCTTCGAATCTACCCCTAATGGTCTATGCAACAGAAGAAGATCCCACCTTAGGTGGTGCACACATGTGGAGAACGACCTCACCCTACTTGGAGTGCATGACTGGAGGCAGGTAGCTAGGGACTGAGCTGGCTGGAGGGGCTTGTTGGTTGAGGCCGTAGTCCACTTTGTACTGTGAGTGCCATCAAAAGTACCTAAAGTAAGTTGCAAACCAATTGACAACAAATTGCAAACAAAAAACTGAAAAACTCTCCAGAAGCTCAGCAAACGTGCTTCCTCCGATATCGTGAGCAGTTCTATTAGTAATTGCTCTTGAGTTATGGAAAGTTTCATAGTGCTGTTCCGCCATGCTCCAAACTAATCTTAGAAACCTCTGTCAGAATTGTTTCCTATTTTTTTTTTTTCAAAAATTCTTTTGATTCCACTTCTGACTAGAATGTTATGAAGTTTAGGATGAGAGTCCAAATTAAGGAAAATAAAATACAATGTATTAAACTAAGCACTGACGAACATTGCATTCAACCATGAGCAATATATTTGTAACACTTTGCTCACTTGTCTTTGACAAATCTTAAAATTGGTTTAGGAAAATGGCGTTCATCATACTCTCTTTTCTACCTATCCGTCTAAGAACCATCAGGGAATAAATAATCGAATGCATTTAATAGTTCCTTCTTTTTATTTCTAATACATTTCTTGAAAAACAACTACAATTTTAAAACTTTTGAAAGAACTTAACCTACTAATTTGTATCTCTCTTTAAATTCAATTTGACAAGCAATTTCGTTTTGAGACTGCTTTAGTTCTTAAGGAAGACATTTAATCCAATATTTCCACTCTCTACAAACTGTGTGTACAATGCACTTCCTGCAGCTTCACAAATTTGAATAGCAGCATCAATTCCTTGAGATGCAACTCCAGCTCGAATTCCAGTTAAAGCTATTTCCTGAGCAATTTTCAAATCATCATAAGCGGTAACTCTTCCAAATATAAGTTCAACCATGACAGGAGTTAATCTATCGATTGTTACGCCATCAGCAATTTGTCGAGCTGCTCCAAATCCTAAGAATCCAATTGAGCATCCATGTATTAGCTCATCTTTGGCTGCTTTTATACCTTTTTGAATGACAGCAACTGCAGCTTCTATGTCCTGACCTGCAAGTTTTTCTGCCTCTTTGATGGCCTTCTTTGCCACGACTATGGCATCTGCAGTCTCTAAAATTGTCGATGTCAAGGCTTGAGTCAAGATATTAGCAGCATCTATTGCAGTTTGTTTAGTGCCTGCATTTAACATAGATTTTAAACCATTGTTAAGACTTGCAATAGCAGCCAAAGCAGCTGGATCGTCAATAGAAACATGCGTCTTCAAACTTTCTATAATTCCCGGTACACGATTGGTTTGATTGACCAAAGCAGTTTTGAAAGAGCCCTCCAGAATAAACTTAGCACCGTTATAGTAATAAGCAAAGGCTGCTGATCCACCAGTTGCAACAGCCTCACGAGCAGCCTTGAATCCCTCTATTGCTGCATTTCCTCCAGCTTCTATTCCCTTTATTGCTATTTGCTCAGCCATTTTCACACATTCAAGTATCGAAGTTCCAGCACTTTGCATTGCACTCATGGCTTTTTGCAATTCTTGTTGATTTGCACCGCCAGCTTGAGCTAACGCAGATCCAAATACATCTTCAACTCGAACACCGAAAGTGAAGATCAACTCTTCGATAGATTTATTAGATTTTCTTAAAGCTTCAACTGCAGCCTTAGGATCCTGGGCTGTTAGTTTCTTAGCTGCATCAAAAGCCTTGTTCGACATTCGTTCAACTTTTGAAATTATTCTTACCGCAGTCAGAATAGACTCCATAGCTGAATGCATTGGCCCCTGAGAGAGTCCATCAGCAGCTTTAAGCTTTGATGACTCCCTTCGAATGGCTTCAATCGTAGCTTTTGCAGCTTTGCTATCTTTATCTGAACTGGTCATAATTATTGCTTCTTGCATGTCCTGATATTCTTGAGTAGTAACGAGCTTTTCAATTTCAGCTATCTCTTTGAGTTCTGAAGTTATTGCTGCATCCGAATTTCCACCAAAATTACAAAGAATGACCGCAAAAGCCAGAAAGCCAACGCACGAAAATTTCATTTTGAAAAATCAATAGGAGCAAACGAAAAGAAACCAAAACTTCAACTACAACTTGAACAGAAGTTACCTTGTGCACCTTTTATATACCTCGAAGTTCAATGAATTTAAAAACAAAATTGATTAATGCATGTTTGCAGACATAACATATGTTTTCTTAAGCAAACCACCAAATAGACTCACTGTCAATATTGGTGTGTTTTGTTTAGATTTAAAACAATGACTTTGAACATTAGGTACTATCAATAAGTTCTTGGGATTCTATTAAGATCAACACAGTCCTGTCATTCCGTGACACACGTGGAGAGGCTGTGTAAATATCAGTATTCGCATCACATGACGGAACATAAATTCAAACAATTCACTAGAAGATTCGTTTCTTTTATATTTCTTTATTAAATTTTAAAATTCGGTTCTAAAAGTTTAATGGGGAAACATATGCGAATTCAAGAGAATGTAAAAACGCACCTTTGTACATTAATTCAGAGGATTGCTAAAGTGCCTAGTGCTGAAGATTGGTCTTCAATCGACTGAGACGATTTCCTGGAAAGTTTTTCAATAATTATTTCGTCGAAGTGTTAGGTCCCTTTGGACTGTTTCCGACAGCAAGATCAGCGACCAGCATCTATTTCGATGGGAATTCGTCGTTTGAAGCAGACTTAAGTCATGTTCTTAGAGCTTCCGTGAACACAAGACTTAGAAATCCTTTGATAAATGAACCGTCAATGAGATTGACTACATTGCGTTTAAAGCACGGTGACTCTTATCAGGGATATGCAGATTTTATGAATGGCTGACATTGCCTCGACCATAGACGAAGTAAGGAATTCTTGTGACGGAATTTACGTCTTCGTCGGATCTGCACAAAAATGTCATGCGACACATCATCAGGCATGCTTCCTTCCACCCATATTCATTGATGAGTTGATAAATGCACCTTTTCAGCACATTCCCTCCGTGTTGATGAACTCCGTGGGTAAACCATCAGATCCAGCGGCCTTGATGTCCTTAAGCTTCTAAATAGGAAAGTATACCTTTTCTAAGTGGGTCTTCATTGACTGGTGGAATGGTGGGTTCTCTTCTATTTCTTTTGCCTGATACCTCGATACTAGCACCACTGATTGTTGGCGTGGTTGATTGACAGCTGAGAACTTCTCGCTCAGGTGCTCTCTGTAAGCTCTGATGACTCAGAGTAGGGTAAGGCAACCAATGTCAAATTTCTTCTTTGAGGCAGTTCGTAGTTTCTTTTCATATGACAAGCTCTAAGGCCATTCCCGTTAACATTATCTCTTCGTGGAGGCAAAACTGTTTCCCTTTCCAATTTGGACATTGAGGTCCTCGAGCAAAATTTGCACATCGTATTCTGGGAATACGATGTGCAAATGTGCCCCATCTCCAGGATAGATCAAGTCGGCCGTAGAACTGTAGATCAGCGGCTCTCTTACAGTTGAGACGTCCATCCTCGCACAAGACGGAGCTTAGTACTTTCGGTGCAGTAGGACTGTGTCCGATCGGGATCGGAGAGATAAGGTAAAGCAGGAGAACCAGTTCTGGTGGTTGAAACATGAGAATTTAGCTCCTTCTGGTGTCTAAAAGTTTGACTTTTCTATGCCATGGCCGACTTACATTTTTAAGCAGGGACAGTCAGGGTGGCATATAAAAAAATTTAAACCAACCACAATCATGTGACGTCACAGGAGAATCAACACTATAATTATTTTTCATTCATACTCGGTACAGTTCCCACTCAGTCTTTACTGGAAATATAACAAGTTAACCTGCTCAGATGAACAAAAGGCATCCTTTTGACCATAATCAACGTCAGACGGCATTTAGTTAATCTGATCAGTTATACTCCGGCCGCAGCGAGTCAAGTCGTTTGTTTCAATTTCTTCCCCCACCAGTGGTAAGAGGTTTCGTTTGAAAGACCAATTTAGTAAGTAGAGATTTTCCAACTATTTCTTATTAAGGCTTCCCCCACCAGCAGTAAGGGGTCTTAGTTCGAAGACAAACGTCCTAATAGTGACCAGGGGATTAGTTCCTGCTGGAAAGAGCTACTAAGGGCGTTGTACTTGCTGGTTAGTGTCACGATGGGCGTTTTTCTTGTGGATAAGTGTCACCAAGGGCGTTGTAGGTACTTCCTGATAAGTACCACTAAGCCACCAAGGGAATTGTACTTGCTGAATAGTCCCACCAGGGCCGCAGATCTTGCTGACTAGTTCCACGAGGGATGTTGTTCTATTTGCTCTTTCAACGTGTTTATAAAACTATGGAGATGGATAAACCATTAAGGCAATAACATTAGCTGATAAAACAACCTCTTCATTTGATGGTGTGTCAGCTTGATGATTTTTTCTCATTGGTTGTTTTTCTGCAGGTGAAATCCTGCTCCTGTCGGTGCACCATGTTGACTTACTTACTTACTTAAGGTGGTGATACAGTCCTGGGTGGAACAGGGCCTAAACCAAAAAACTTCTTTCAGCTTCTTGTGTGCGCCACCTGTTACCTGGTCCTTCTCTTCTGCGCCAGGGAATACAGGGGGTTGTATTTTAAGACTTTCCGGGCCAGACTATTGATGTCCATTCACTCTAAGTGGCTAAGTCACCTTAGTTTTTGGCTTTTCTCTTTTGTATTCTCTTCCTAGTTTGGCATTATAATATTTTATTTTATATTCACGGGAACGAAATGGCGGATGAACTGGCCAAAAGCGGGTCATCTTTTGATCCAAGCCAAATCGAAGCCTCTGTGCTCATGCCACTGGAGCAAGAAAAAAATAGAATACACCAGATTTTTTTAGAAGCTGCAAATGTCAGATGGTCATCCATCAACACTTGTCGGGTTTCAAGAAATCTATGGCCAAATATTTCAAGGAAAAAATCTGATTACTTACTTAAGCTAAGCAGGCCTCAATTATTTTTCATGCTTGGCGTCCTTACGGGCCACAACTCAATGGGAACCCACATGAATAGAATGGGCATCAGCTCATCGGACTTATGTAAAGGGTGTCATGATGAAGAGGCAGAAGTGGGCTCCTCTCACTTCCTTTGCGACTACCCCAGCCTAGCTATAGAACCAGAAAGTAGGCCCTTAGGGAATACTTCTTCGACGAACTGGGTGACATATCTGGTCTTGCCACTAAAGAACATCCTGAAATTCATTCAGAACTCAGGATGGTTCAGGGAGGCCCCCCACACCTAAAATCTCCCCTAAACTCCCTTCTACCCAAGTTGTTTGCTTTCTTTGGGATAAGCCCTGGACACCGACGAGCCTACCTCAGCCTCGAAAAAAAAGCATCACACTATACCCTGGGGAGTGCAATGGATCCACTGAGATCCGAGTGAGATGGTGCGGCTTGCCGTATTATCACCCCTTCCAATCTTACCTCACCTTGGCATTATAATCAATCAAAACAATTTTAACGTTATAGCTAGGGCATTGCTCATGTGTCTTGTCCAGGAGCTCGTAGAACTCGTCCTTGGTGTCGTCATCTTTCTACTCCAAAGGGGCATGCGTGCATATGAGGCTAATGTTGGCGAATTTAGTCTTGATACAAATTGTCGTGAGGTGCTCATTCACATAGTTGAAACTCAAGACTTCTTGCCTAAGTCTTGCATCAAACGACGAATCCACATCCAAAAAGACACTGCCCTTGTAGTCGGTAACAGTCACCGTAGTAGATGTTAGATACAGTCTTTTAATTTTATTTTGCCTGGCCCATCTCATCGGACTTCTTGGATGGCGGTGATGTCTGCTTTATAGCAGTCTAGGGCTTCCGCTTAATGTTCTACTGCACTTGGTCTATAGAGAGACAGAATATTGCACGTGCAGATCCGAAGTTTGCTAGGTTCATCAACAATCCGTCCGTAACAGAGGCTTGTTGTTGCTTCGCAACTAAAATCTCCTAACGTGGCCGAGAAGTCACCCCGACGACGCGACGGAACGACCCCCAATAGCTGGATTAACCGCTCCTTATAGGCATGAGCTCCGAATATGTCGTATAGTAGCCCGTATAAGGTGTTTACTAAGTAGTTTAACCTAACTGGAACTGTGGACGCCACCGTTTCTTCCGCTGCCGCCTGGATAAAGGAGAAGTGTCTTAGTGGGAACACTTCTCCCCCCTTTCTCGTTTGCTGCCGCCTTAACTCGTTCACAGCGATTAGAGTCCCATCTTCAGTTAAACGTACTAGGCACCCAATGGTCACCACTGGGAGGTGAGAGTAGGACTTGATAGACAGAGGTTCGCTTTGAAATAAAGCTTGTGGACGCTTATGTCCTCTTGAATACTCCATGTCTACCCTTTGAACATCAAGAAAGAAGCTTAGCTTTGTACAAAATTTGAAGAAAATCGATCCAGCCGTTTAGGCTGTAGTCCAAAGGACAGACAGAACTGTGAGACACTCCAAAGAAACTCTCTTAATCTTTTGAAACAAAATTTAATCGAACAGAACAAAAAAATTTCTGAACGCTTTCACTTCTATTCACTTCAATTTGAAATAAAATTTGTTCAAGGCAAATCCAGAAGATAAATACAATTCTTTCCAGCTATTAAGGAAAATGGGCATAATCGTCGCATCGTTGTAACACTTCATGAGTCATGACCTCATTGAAAAGTTCTCAACTATGCAGAATTATGCATAAAAAACAAAACAAAAATAGCACTCATTGAGACCTTTCCAATGATATAAGTTAAAGGACCAACTCTCCACTCCGCTTAATGAAATTTTTAAATTCGCTAAGTGAACATTGTTTTCACTTATCTGGATTCCGCTTAAGTACAATTTTTGTATGGCATCAACTTCGTGAACCATTTAAGTTTAAAAAAAAACGCATTAAATTGAAGAAGCCTTTGGTCAAATATTTACTAAGCTTTACTTTTACACATTTATTTAACCAACAGCCTGAAACCACCTCATCAAATACTTTTCTCGAGTTCCAGTAGTTTTAAATTGAAACCACTCTATCAACTTTAATTTTACGAAATAAGAACAAATATAATTTCGGGCAACAAAGGGTTAAAAAAATCAACTTTTTTCAAAATTTTTCACTTTAAACACTTCGTAAAACATCAAATCCAATTTCTCCACCATCAGCATATTGGGTGTATAATGCACTACCAGCGGCCTCACAAATTTGAATAGCAGCACGAATTCCTTGAGCTGCAGCAATTCCTTTAGCCCGAAGTGCAAAAGAAACAGTTTTTTCAGCAATTTTCAAATCCTCATAGGCTGCTACTCTACCATATTCAATTTCAAAGACCGCAGGAATAAGTCCTTCCATTGCTTTTTCACCTGCAATTTTCCCAGCAGCTCCCAATCCTAAGTATCCATTAGCTGAGCCACTAATTATTTCATCTTGGGCTGCTTTAATTCCTTTGTGTGCAGCAGCAATTGCAGCTTCAATGTCTTGATTTGCTAGTTTTCCAGCTTCTTCTAATGCCTTCTTTGCAACAGACATGGCATCTGCGGTTTCCAAAATTGTCGATATAAGTCCTTGGTTCATGATATGAGCAGCAACGATTGCGTTTTTCTTTGTCAAGGTGCTCACTAACGATTTTAAACCATTATTCAGTCTGGAAATGGCATTCAAAGCTGCAGGAT
The DNA here is from genome assembly GCA_963921185.1 of Dasysyrphus tricinctus. Lineage (NCBI taxonomy): Eukaryota > Metazoa > Arthropoda > Insecta > Diptera > Syrphidae > Dasysyrphus > Dasysyrphus tricinctus. Next base: position 88,805,469 of record OY992530.1, read on the forward strand.
TATTTGTAGAAACACGTGTCTTTAAGCTATCAATAATTCCTACTGTAAAGTCAACCTGATTGGTACCCTTCGAAGCGGCATATCGTAAAGCTTTCAAAGCGTACTCAGTAGATTCAGTGAGATATGTGTAGACTGTCAGTCCAGCAGTAGCAATAACTGCTTTGGCAGCTTTAAATCCTTCATCTGCTGCAAGTCCGCCTGCCTTTACTCCAAGAGTTGCAATTTCTGCAGCCACTTCGAGGGCTTCCAATGCTACTGTTCCTGCGTTTTGCACTGAAATCACCGAATCTTTTAACCCTTGTTGAGCTGCACCGCCAGCTAGAGCCAAAGCTGATCCTTGTGCGTCAAAAATGGGAATTCCGGCAGCATAGATTATTGTTTCGTCAGTTTTGAATCCCTTTCTGATAATTTCAGCTGCAGCAATAGGATCTTCCTTCAATATCATTGCATTATCAATTGCATCGTTTGCCTTGCGGCCAGAAGTTGATACAAGCCTTAAGGTAGTAATAATACCATCAATAACTGTATTAACTGCTAAAGCGGGGACTCCAGTAGCCTGACATTGCTTTGCAGCTTCTCTAATACCTCGAATAGCTTGCTTTGCAACTAGGCTTTCTAAATCTGTGCCTGCATTAATTATTGCTTCTTGCGTAGTCTGGAATCTTTCACTGGCCAAAAATTTTTCAGCCTCAGTTGACTGACTTAAGGCTGCCGTCATGTTTGCATCTGAGTGTTGGGCAAAAATTAAAACCACAGCCGCAACAACCAAAAAGTCGTAAAGTGAAAAACCCATTTTAACTAGGTATTAGGTGATGATTTGTGATAAAGTTCAAAAGCCTAACACTGTTTCTAAGACACTAATCAGGCTGAAATGAAATCTATTTCTTTTATAGGTCGAAAAATTCCTATTGTTAGATATTTATTGATTCAAATGTTCTTTTGTTTTGAGACTAACAAATATTTATCTAGGTACAAACATGAAAAATCATTGAAATTTTGTAAATACATAGCATGCGTTCACACACAGTGCAAACTCCAGTATGTATCTAAGCCTTGTCTATGTTTTTGAAAAAAAGTTCTTTACTAATAACAACAATGTAGAAGAAATCGGTGACCCTTTTTTTCTACCTAACTTAGTGCCTGGTGACACAAGCGCAAAAAAGAATTACTTTCGTGGATACACACAGAAAAAAAATCAAGTGGGCATGCAAGAGAATTTGACAATAGAGCCTAACAGAAGTTAAACGAAATGGAAATAGTACGAGAAAAACAAAGCAATTTGAGAACGTTTTAAGAAAGAAACATGATTCTTAACGCAAAACTCATATCTGAAAATGAGGAAAAAGACGAAACTTGGCATTTTTTGCCATCCCTTTCCTTCTTTCTAAAAATCATCCGTTTTTTTCGTGAATTAATTCTTTTTTACGCTCGTGTCACCAGTAGTGAGGCGGCTTAGCGCCCATATGAAGCATGATTGTGCACTTTGTGATAAAAGCAAATAATTTTAATCATTATTGGCACATTATAAAAGAATGATTTTAAGATGTTGGGCCACTTCGTATCTCCACCCATTTAGGTGGGCGGGGCAATTTTGTTTTGAAAATGACTTGAAATGGAAAAAAAATTATTTAAAAATAACGACAACACTTACAATATTTTGCTATATCTTTTTTGAAAGCCAAAACGCCATTCTTAAATTCTGTTTTTAAATTAAGGTATTTGAGTAAATAGTTTTCGAAAAAATAATTTTCAAACTCAAAGTTTTGAAAAAAAAATGTTGAAAAAAATATGTATACTGATTTATTTTTAACTTGGCGTAGTTATATAAAAATTAAATGTTTGTTTTTCAATGCTTCTATCAATTCTGGGTCGAATTTTGAAAACCAATTTCTTTTAAGTCCCTTAGTTTTTGAAAAAAATTGAAAATTATAAAACCATTTTTTTCGTAGACAAACTTTTTTTTGAGTATTTGTCTAATTCATAACGTAATTTTTTATCAAAAACACCCTGAATTTGTACCTATTGACAAAAACAACAATATAGACCAGTAACTATCAAATCCCCTCCCTCGTCAAAAAAAAAATATATATTAAAGAGTAGGAAACCTCATATGACAATTCTTTTTATTTAATGACTTAACGCAAATAAGAAATAGAAAGCAAAAATTCAATTTAAAGACACTTTGTTACAAGTTAGGTTAAAACATGCTAAATTATAATACATAATCCACTAAAAATAATATATTGTAAGACCGGCTTATACTAGAAATTTATAAATAATACATAATGTGCATACATGTTGACACTTGTGTACAAGTTTGCGAAACCTTATCGAAATTCTACCCTGCCACAGGAATGTTTTTTAATCAATTTTCTTCATATTAAACAATATCGTGAAGGTCGTATTCATCGGTGCCCTTTGGTCAATGAGCACAGCCGGGATCGGCGCAATAACCACATATTGCTGTTCAGTGGTGTTTTCCCCGAAAAAAGGAGTAACACGTTGAACTTCGAGATTTTCAACCAGGCATAGGCCGTTTTAGAAACCGTCAACTGCGTCAAAAATGCATTTGCAGAATGTTCTTAAACGTAAACTGCAAAAGTCTTCTGTTCGAAAACGCAAATACAAACTTTACTGTATTAGCATTGTGTTCGATAATACAGCTTGCTAAAGTCACATGTTCGAAAACATCATCTGCGGTGCAGCTGTGCTGTAAAAAAATCGAGTTGACGTACAAAATATATAAAAGCCAGAGAGCGTGTTTGCTAACGTCAAATGCGTTTGCAAGTAAATTGACTGACGTTGATCAAACTGATTTTGTGCAAGAAGGACGATTGCATATTCGACGATCATTTGATGATCAAATTGACTTTGATTTGACGTTTTCGAAAACGGCCATAAGTTGTGTTAGGTTAGGTAAGGAGGGGCGTGCACAGAGGATGTTGCGAACAAGGGAGCCTATTGCTCCATTGTGATCCCCTTAAAAAAACTATTGGTTCACACAGACTGGTTCACCAGCCTGTGCTTTCTATGAACTTTCCTGTTTGCCATTCAGACATGCGCTTGATAGTCCTGTTCTCCAACAACCCTGTTTCCAAAGTAATGGAGGCGATTTGTTTAGAGGTTTGAACAGTCGCAAAATAGGTGTTTAATGGTTGGTAATGGTTGGAAATTGGATGTGAAAACACTCAGTCTGGTGGCCATTGTGCCAATGAATGGCGCAATGACCCGTTAGTACATCTATCATGATTCTAATATTCTTTTTACTCAGCGATAAAATATACTGAGTTTTCTTTTCATTTATTCTAGGCCTTAAACTTCTAGAGATAACGCACTAGTTCCTGAGCATCCAGAAGTTATTGATTTGCCCTTTCGTTATTAGGTCTATTCTAGTTTTAATCACGCCGATTAAGACGTCTGGTCAATTTTGTAATTGGCTACTTCTATTTCTATTTGATACCGAACCTTTCCTTGCCAGTTCATCTTCTATTCCTTTCTTTATTGTTATGGCCAGGAACCCAGCAAAGTTTGACTTGGTTATTGTTTCAAATATTATTCGGTATTTCTCGGTATTTTTCTACTGTCTTGGATCTTATAATCTCACTGGCTATTGCTTTGATAGCAGCTTGGCTGTCCACGAAAAATGTGTTCTCCGAAGAGCTCAGTATCCTTGTGTACCATTGGACATAATAGGGACTTTTTTAATTTGACAAAGTGGCTACATTTTTACAAGCCGTTTGAGGAAATTGCTCTTCTTGAATCTTTGACTACATGTGTGGTTGCTCATGATTCATGAAAGCTGATCAAACTTAGGAACACTGAAGGTTTAAGGCCATGAAAGCTATATTTGGTCAGCGTTTCAGCGATATTCATTAAGGAGGAAAGATTAAGTTCGTTCACTTGTACGTTTGACCATAACGACAAAAATCGACACTAATGTGCAAATAAACCCAAACCAACTGTTTCACTGTCTCGCTTGCGTTTTGAGAAGTAATGTTGAGCCTTCTACTTACATGAGGTACGAATTAGTTGCACAACCCCCAACTCTCTCTCATGGTACGGTTCTGCGAAAAGGTACAAGAACAACTCATCTCACTGTTTTAAAGTTTTCAGCCTGTGGGCAAACTTATTTGCCACAGGCAAATTCAAGGTCGATGAAGGTTTTCATCTACTGATCTGTTTTGTTCTTGGTTTCTGTTCTTTGACCAAAGGGCACCGATGAATACGACCTTCACGATATTGTTTAATATGAAGAAAATTGATTAAAAAACATTCCTGTGGCAGGGTAGAATTTCGATAAGGTTTCGCAAACTTGTACACAAGTGTCAACATGTATGCACATTATGTATTATTTATAAATTTCTAGTATAAGCCGGTCTTACAATATATTATTTTTAGTGGATTATGTATTATAATTTAGCATGTTTTAACCTAACTTGTAACAAAGTGTCTTTAAATTGAATTTTTGCTTTCTATTTCTTATTTGCGTTAAGTCATTAAATAAAAAGAATTGTCATATGAGGTTTCCTACTCTTTAATATATATTTTTTTTTTTGACGAGGGAGGGGATTTGATAGTTACTGGTCTATATTGTTGTTTTTGTCAATAGGTACAAATTCAGGGTGTTTTTGATAAAAAATTACGTTATGAATTAGACAAATACTCAAAAAAAAGTTTGTCTACGAAAAAAATGGTTTTATAATTTTCAATTTTTTTCAAAAACTAAGGGACTTAAAAGAAATTGGTTTTCAAAATTCGACCCAGAATTGATAGAAGCATTGAAAAACAAACATTTAATTTTTATATAACTACGCCAAGTTAAAAATAAATCAGTATACATATTTTTTTCAACATTTTTTTTTCAAAACTTTGAGTTTGAAAATTATTTTTTCGAAAACTATTTATTCAAATACCTTAATTTAAAAACAGAATTTAAGAATGGCGTTTTGGCTTTCAAAAAAAATATAGCAAAATATTGTAAGTGTTGTCGTTATTTTTTAATAATTTTTTTTCCATTTCAAGTCATTTTCAAAACAAAATTGCCCCGCCCACCTAAATGGGTGGAGATACGAAGTGGCCCAACATCTTAAAATCATTCTTTTATAATGTGCCAACAATGATTAAAATTATTTGCTTTTATCAAAAAGTGCACAATTGAATAGCTAAGCCGCCCTACTACAGGCACTTAGTATTATTTGTTTTTTTTTTATTTTTTTGTACTCAAACCACGAAGCTGTTTTATGTTTATAATAAATATTATAGTATAGACTACAGAGTTTATGTTAGATTAGGTTGTAGTCCAGTTAGGAAACCGAATCTCGTGCGTTTTTTGCGGAGGAACTTTTTTTTTGAAAAATGGCGCCCAATCTGTAGTCCAGTCAGGAAACCGAAATGCCTGTACTTTTTGTGTCTTATTTTAAAATTTGTAATATATTTTTGATATGAAGGACGTAATGTAGTTTGGGTGTTATTGTTGCAATCCTGTGCTGCTTGTACGCCATTTGCAGAAATGGCGCCCAATCAGTGGAAAATGGTAAATTAAAACAAAATACTCGTTAATTACTTTGAAAGGTTTCGATTGAAATAACGGTTTGTATCTTAAAAAAAAAGCTTTTGAGCAGACGGACCCTCAGATAAAATTTCAGTGTTGCCACTTTTCGGGAACATACTTTTTTATGTCAACAGGTAGAACTAGAACCTGCACGTTTTTGATCATTTTTAATATTTTAAATATGAAAAAGGTTGGCGAAACACTTCTAGATGTCAAACGCGTGTAGGGAAATAAAAAAGAGATACTTCGTTAGATAGGTGTTGAGTTGAGTCATCTTCAGTAAAAAAAAAATCATTTTTACCACTTTTCACGAACATACCTACTTTTTGTATGTCAAAATGTAGTTTTTAACTTGAAAAAAGTTACGGAAACGCCTCCGGACGTCAAATGTAATTATATTGGAAAAATAAAATAACGGTTGACATCTTAAAAGATAGGTGGTGAGTACAAGCACCTTCGGTGAAAATGTCAGTATTGCCACTTCTCCGGAACATACATTTTTTATGCCAAAGGGTGGGATTTCCATTTTTTTGTAAATTTTTAATATTTTGAACACGAAAAAACTAGCAACTTTTCTTTCCAACATGCGTTTGGCATCATGAGTTATTTCCGCAACTTTTTTCACTTTATAATTATTAAAAATTACCAAAAAAAGGTTTAAATCCCTTGCTTTGGTATGTTCCCCGAAAATGGCAATTCGCACGTTTTGATATAAAATATATGTTCCCGAAATTTTATCCAAAGGTGCGTGTAGTAGCTTGTGGCATGATGTTTAGTGCGTAGGACTGTCATGCCGGAGGTTCGATTCCCAGCAGTGCCACCTAAAAACAGAAATGTTTTATCCGAGGTACTGCCTCTTGCGAGGAACTGACAAATCCTCCATGAGTGTACTTGTCATGAAAAAGTTCTTCTCATTTAGCCGTTCGGACTCGGCAAAAAACTGTAGGTCCCCTCCATTCCTGCCAACAAAACTCGCACACAGGAATGGTTGAGAGTTGTAAGTCACTAGGCCCTGGTTCTCCACGAGCTGTTGCGCCAACCAATTTATTTATTTATTTATAATTATCCAAATGTGCGTCTTCTACACACGTGTTAGACGCCCAGAGGCGTTTCCGCAACTTTTAATACGTTAAAAACTACCAAAAAAAGGAAGTCCCACATTTTGACATTACAAAAAAAAGTCGGTCCTGAAAAAAAGTTGAAACTTTGAAATTTTAATCAAAGGTGCGTCAACTCAACACCTATTCTTTACAATTTGAATTTTTATTTCCCAACACGCGATTGACATCCAGAAGTAACTTTTCCGTAACTTTTTTCATGCTTAGCATAAAACATAATTACCAAAAAAGTAGAGGTCCCACCCTTTGACATAAGAAAAAGTATGTTCCCGAAAAGTGAGAGCTACTCAACACCTTTCTTTTAAGATATCAACCATTATTTTTAAATAAAATATTTCCAAGTAATTTACTTGTATGTTTTTATTTTACCATTTGACCCAGATTTGACACCTTTGATATAAACTAAGTCCAGGCGACAGGATTACAAAATGACTACCAAGCTTAATTTCATTCTTATCATGTCAAAAATTAATTACAAATGTAAAAATAAAGTCCCCCACACTAAATGTGCAGGGAATCCGGTTTCTGGGCGCCATTTTTACAACTTTTAAGAAACATAAAATATGATGAAATCTGAAATGTACTTTAACTGGAATAGATTTGTCTTTTGTTTATTAATTTGTAACTAGTACGTCCAGCTTTCGAAACTCTAGTGCTGATAACACTATCGTCCAGTTGGCAAACTTCTAGAAAATCGTTCAAAAGTCGATCCCCAAAGTGATTCAATCATTCTCGATCTTTCGATCATTTTCTTTTTACTAAATTTATTTCCGATTCAATTTTACTCATTTGGATTTCGCTAAATTAAATTGTCCAGTTTATATTTTTTGAGGGCTCAGAGAATTTCCCCACTTTTGCTGTCAAATACTAAGTAAAACAAATTTTGGATTCGTCTGTTCAGTTTAGCGTTTTGATATATAAACTGAGCGATTCTCTCCGATTTTAACGAATTCAATTTAATACTGTACCAAACCCAATTTGATCCAAATTTAAAAACATCAAAATTTGGATTGATTAAAAAAGCCTAAAAAATTGACATTTCTAGCTTTTTACTGCTCCGGAAAAGGTGGTTTTAGGTGAATTGGTTGATATTTTGATCGTAATACACATTTTATGTGAAAATATATGTATGTAGTTCGACCATTATCCACCAAGACATTAACTGTCAATTATCGTAGTCATCGGCTTAAAAAACCTCTAAAAAATTACAAATTTTTGATGAAAATAAAGGTGATTTTAAGGCATTTGGGTGACACTTATATCAAGATATACTTTTTTTTGTCAAAATATAGTTCATCCTATACATTTCAAGCCATCAACTGTCAAGTTCCATTGACGGATGGCTACGATGCATATGACGGTGTTCATACCAGCTTCACGCGAGGCGACACTTTGACGTCTCTTATTTTTAACTCTCTCTCATCTGTTTGAAAAAAAAAGATGTGGCCAAGTGAGGCAGAAGTTTTTAAATTTTTGAAAATGTCCGCCCCACTTCGCCATCTATTTCTTTCCAATGAATACTTACTTACTTACTTATCCGGCTCCCGATCCATGAAAGGGTCTCTGCCTGAGATATTGCGGTCTTCCATCGGTTGCGGTCCTTCGCACGCTCCCTCCAGTCGTCGAGACCAAGCGCTCTTGCGTCTGTGACCGCCTATTCCCTATAGCGGAGGTTCGGTCTTCTTGGTCGTCTCGAAGATTTTCTTGGCAGGAGCGTTGTTGTCTATTCGCTCGATGTGGCCGAGACGTGTTTTGACTCTTTGGACTACATCCACATCTTGGTACAGCTCGTACAGTTCACGATTGAATCTTCTCCTCCAATCGCCCTCTTCACATATAGGACCAAATATCCGCCGAAGAATTTTTCTCTCGAAAGTGCCCAGTATCAATTCCCCTTTTTTACTTATCGTCCAGCACTCGTAAAACTTACTGGTAAAATTTGCGTTTTGTATAACGTGCACTTTGTCTTTCGAGAAAGCAGTTTTAAACCCATTTGTTTGGCCAAAACGAAGTAGCAGCGGTTCGCTAGGGTAATTCTTCGTCGGATTTCCAGTAAGGTGTCGTTCGTGGAATTGACGTTTGTGACGAGGTAGGTGAACTCCTTGACTACCTCGAAATTACTGCTACCAACAGTGACATTTTGTCCTAGGCGATGGACAGATGAGGCTTTACTTTGTTTTGTCCTCATTCACTTCAAGACCAACGCGTTTCGCCTGTTCATCAATAGCTGTGAATGCTTCAAGTACAGCTCTCTTGGAGCGGCCGATGATGTCGATGTCGTCCGCATAGCCAAGCAGTTGAGAAGACCTGTTGAAGATAGTGCCTTTCATGTTAACACCACTCTTGCGCACTATCATCTCCAGGACTAATTTGGAGAAATCACATGATAGCGCATCTTCTAGTCTGAACCCTGTACACGTCTAAAAAAACTCGGATGAGCTGTTACCCATTTGCACGTCGCACCGCGTATTTTTTTACGTCATGCGGCAAAGCTGGATCAGCTCTTTGGGATCCCGAGTTCCAACATTGCCAATAGAAGCTCTTAGCGACTAATGCTATCATATGCGGCTTTGAAGTCGATGAATAGTTGCTGGGTCTCGACTTGAAATTCGTTGGTCTTTTCCAGGATTTACCTCAATGTGAAGATTTGGTCTATTGTTGATCTGCCTGGCCTGAAGCCACACTGGTACGTGCCGATCATAGCGTTGCAGAAAGGTTTTAGACGCTCACATAGTACCTTGGATAAGATCTTGAAGGCAACATTAAGCAGGGATATGGGCTCTGTAGTTCTTGCAGGACATGGGATCACCTTATTTGTAGATTGGGCATATGGAGCTATTTGACCAGTCGTCGGGCATACTTTCCTCCTCCCATACTTTGTTGATGAACATGCATGCACCCTGCCAGGACATCTCCTCCATACTTGAAGAGTTCCGCAGGTAGGCCATCCGAGCCAGCGGATTTGTTGTTCTTAAGCTTGTGCATGGCTTTCTTAACCTCTTCAGTACTGGGCGCTGGGACTGGATGTTCATTGACTGGTCTCATGCTTCTTTGTTCCAATGTTTACTCCTCTACATAATGCCCATTAAGCAGTTGCTGGAAATGCTGCTTAAACACGTCTACAATTCTCTGTGCTTCGGTGACTAGGTTCCCTTCGCTGTTTCGAAGAGCTTGCGTGCCAGTCCTATAACCAGATGCCAGTTGATTGGCTGTTTTGTAGAACCGGCAGGTGTTGGTGGTGGTGCTAGACTCTTCGAGATACCTTAGCTGAGAGGCTGCGGATGCTCTTTTCTTTCTGCGCAGGGTTTTTTCTCTTTCCTTCTCTTTTCACGGTACTCCTCTCTTGCTGCTCTTGTTTTCCAATGAATAAGAATGAGATAAATAAGAGAGACGTCAAAATGAGTCGCCTCACGTGAAGCACATGTAAACACCTTAAATTGATTAAAAAATCTTTAACAAATCTGAAATTTTTGATGAATTTTTAGGGATCCAGAAAAAGATGATCTTAAGGCAATTGGGCGATAGTTTGAGCCGGCGGCGGCGCACAGTGGACCGTTTCATACATGCTAGACGTCAAAAAGTCAACTCCAAATTTTCGTTGTTGGTGCAATTCTAAAATGTAACGATAACCCACTGATCACAAAAGTACAATTAAATAAGATTTAACTAGAATAAGTTGGAAGTTATCATACAACAAAGACAACGTCCAATCTTCTGTAATAGGTAACTACCTAGAAGTGAATTTTTAGCTTTATTACACTGTACATATAATTTAAAATTATTCGTCAAATTAAAAGAAAAAAAATAGGGAAATCTTTAAGAACGTATGTAGTTTATTAATAAATTATTTGAAAACCCATAGCATATTCTATAGAAATGAAAAAAATACATTACAAGAATGACGTTTTTTAGTGTACGCAAAGTGTTGTTTAAAGTTATTTTGGAAAATCTAAATAGGAGTATATCATTATGTCATGATGAAATATGTGTTTTTGTAAAGCTTGTCATGTCTATTTAAAGAAAATACCTTCCTTTCAATTCGCACGAATTTGCATGGCATATTTTTTGCACTAAAATCATTTTCTTAACTATTTTTAAGTATACTGGCATAAATTGGTAACTGTTAAGATAATTAGCATAAACTGTATATTTTTAGAATGGTGTGATTCTGTCTCTTTCCGAAAAAGTTCCATTTGTGTTAATAGGATTGATATTTATTAAGTTACCGGAGGTCAAAGCTACAAAAACTAGAATTTTTGAAAAATTTCTAGATTTTTTTTAATGACGAGACATATCGTTGGAAAGGTTTTTTTATGAACTACAATTAGTAATTATAAGAGCTCATTTCAAATTACAATGTGAAAAAAGTTATTCGCTAGTCAAGGCTTTTTTTTCATACCAAAATGTACTGAAACATAAAATTTGACTAGCGAATATCAGTGATTTGAAATGTGCTCCTAGGACAATAATGTCGGAAAGAGACACATTGACATTTGAAAATATACAGTTTACGTTTATTTGCTAAGCCGTTAGCGAGATTTATAACAGTATCTAAAAAAATAGCTGAGAAAATTATTTTTGCGCTTATCTCGGAAACGCGTCTTTGGAAAAAAATCTGTATTTTCGTATTCAGCGACCCGATACGATGGCCTCAAATTATGTAAGCTAGTGTAATATGCACAAAAATGAATAGTTTTGAGAAACTGAAATGTTGGTGGGTTAGTAAGAGAACATTTTTTGATTTTTTTTAAATTTTAAGTTTGAAAATTAGTTTCAAAAACTATTTACAAAACCGGCTTTATTTAAAAAGAAAATAGAAGAATAGATTTTTGGCTTCTAGAAAAGCTATTGGACGACATTGTGAATTATGCCGTTGTTTTTTAATATATTTTTAAAATCTTAGGTAAATGTTTTAGAAAATTACCCCTCCCGCTTAAAGGGGGGAAATAGACTCCCTCTCCCGTACAATTTTGTCTTGTCTTCGTCCAATCTAAAAGGCTCTATCCTTTTGTCACATCTCATATTTAACATCCTGTAGGTATGTATATAAATTTATAGGGAAATTAAAAAAAACTGTAATTTAACTTTAATTTTCAAAAAATCTGCTAAATTTAGTTATTTTTTCAGCAAAAAATTTATGCCTTGAGTATTTTATGCTTAAATTGATAAAAACATTCATTTGGAACAAAATTATAATTTTTGACGTCTAGCATGTATGAAACGGTCCACTGTGCGGCGTGTTGAGCTAAACGCATATAATTCTCGGCACATTACTCAAAAGCGAATACAAACTGGTGATTTAACGATTTAACGATTTTTTATTGAACATTTATATACAATTTGAGTTAACTTACGACTATTAAATACATTGAAGAATATAAATCTTATGGCACATAGGGGGCCTATTGTTATACATTGGCTTAGATTTAATAGGAAATATAAGTATATATTATACATGTCAACTTAAAATTAAAAGTCGGTTGACTTTGATGCTCTCGGGGTGTTCCGTCCCGGTTGTCCCTTGGTGGTTTGGGTGTGGTTTGGTGGAAAGGGTTGGCGTTTAGCCACGGCTGTAGGCTGACCCTGTGTCAGCGTAAAAGGAAACGGCTGCTTCGTCGTTGTCGGTGAAAATATTGGCATCCAGGGTCTCCATTACACTGAGGTACCTCGGCTCGGGATGTCGTTGCTGGGTGGCCATCCTTCTCATTAGTTGATTCGGGTGATTGACGGTGTTCTGCACTAGCTTCTTCGCCGAATTTGCTAGGTATTTGTCCAGCGGTATAATCTTTGCTTCTCTGTAAAGATCCTCGTTCCTGTAATGCTTTCTTCGCTGCCGGTCAAAGTGGAGCCCGGTGCAGATTCTTAGCATCTTCCTCTCGAAGACTTGGAGATCCCTCATCGCTGATTTTGTAATTGTGAACCAGACTGGGAAACAGTAGCTGATTACTGGTCGCAGGAGTTGCTTGTAAACAAGTATCTTCGTCTGTTGGCTCAGTCCTGATCTTCTCCTCATCAAAGGGTGTAGTCGGTGGAATGCCCAGTTCGCTTTGCTGAGTACACTTTTTGAGTGTGGATTGAACTTTAGCAACTCGTTGAAGTTGATCCCCAGGTATTTGGTATTCCTTTTGGCGGCAATGGTGGAACCATCAGGAAGTTTCAGAACTAAGTTTCTGCAAGTGGCTGCTGAGCGACTTCTGCCGTCACGGGGTCTCCTGAAGCAAACAAGCTCCGATTTTGCTGAGTTGATCTTGATGCCCCATTTCTTGTAGAATTCGAACAGTCTGTGGATGTGAGCCTCTACTATCCGGACTGCGACGAGTGGTGACATTGAGGTAGCGTATGTGAGTGAGTCATCTGCAAACAGCAGGTTTTCACAGCCAGTTGGGACGGGTTGGTCTGATGTCATCAGGCTGTAGAGGAAGGGGCCAAGCTTTGAACCTTGTGCGACTCCGGCTTTGATGTTCTTCACAGTTGATGAGCAGTTTCCCAATTGCACAAAGAAGTTCCTGGAAGAAAGAAAAGAAAAAAGAATTTTTATTAGTGGCGGAGGTAAACGTAGCAGATGTAGTTTGTGTATTAGAGCATCTATCCAGACGCTATCGAATGCTTTCTCGACATCCAGAAAGCATCCGACGGTGACACGATGACTGTTGAGGGCTATGGTGATGTCATGCTGGAACTTCTGGAGTGGGTGTAGTGTTGAGTGCTTCTCCCTAAAGCCAAACTGCATATCAGGAATAACGTTGTTGTCGTTGAAAAACTTCTTCAGTTTCCTTAGTATCAGCTCTTCTAAGAGCTTGCTTAGGTTGCTGAGGAGGGATATTGGCCTATAGTTAGATATCATGTTCCTGACACCTTTCTTCGGGATCGCCACGATCTTCGCTGTTTTCCATTTTTGGGGGAAGTAGTTGTTGTTGACACAGTTGTTCAGGATGATGGTAAGAAGGATCAAAACTGTCTCTGGTAGCCTCTTTATGATGAAGTTGGATATTCCATCTGGTCCTGTTGACTTCTTTGGCCTGCAGCTGCTGATTATTTCAACTATTTCTTCTTGGTTGCTCAGGTATGGGCTGTCAACTGGATCACTCGCTGGATTGGTGTCGCTGAATATTGCTCTCTCCATGTTAGGTTCCAGGGTTAGTTGGATGGAATCCTTCACTTCATCAAGAAAGACTGGGTCAGTGGATGGGTTGGGGGTGAAGTTTCCTTCAAAATATTCAGCAAATGCCTCAGCTTTGTCCTGTGTCGTTGTCATTTCTCCATTGTTGGTGATAATGGTTTCAGGCATCGATGGTGTTTTCCCAATCAGTTTGTTAATGTTTTTGAAGGCGTCAGGTCCAGGTTTGATGGCTTGCAGTCTCTTGTTGAATTGGTTATTGTTATGGTGTTGGATAGAGTTCCGCAACATAATGTTGACACACTTTAGTTCGCTCCATACTGTCTGGTAGTTGCTGCTTGTTGTGTTCAGTTCGCGCTGGTGGATCCTTTGAAGACGTTTCCTTAACTGTTGTCGATGAGTGTAGAGATTCTGGATATACTCAGGAAGGTGCTGGTATCTGTCCTTTGATGTCTTGGGCTCTTTTTGGATATCCAGTGCACTAGAAACAGCCGTTTCCAGACAGTTGATGGCTGCGTCAATTTCTGTGTTCTGCAGGTTCCTGTTTTGGGGTGGCAGAGTTATGGTGGCTTCTAAGTCTCGTTGAAATCTATCCACATCAAGTCTCTTATAGTTGATGAAGTGCTCGGTTGGTTCTGTCGTCAGGAAGATGGGTTGTTGGAGTTTGATGTTTAGCTGAACAGCTTCATGGTCCGAGTCCCCGGGTATTGTAGAACAGGTGTAGTTCCTGAATTCTGGAAGTATACAAGAAAAATTAGAGGTAGAAATAAAAAAATCAAGTGTCGATGGTGTTCTGGGATAGGTTGGTTTTTGTTGTGAAACAACCACCAAGGAGTGTTGGTCGTTGTTGGCGTCCAGCCAGTCAGCAATCGCCTTGCCCTCGGGTGAGATCGTTGTATCCAGCCACAGGTGATGCCTGGCGTTAAAATCACCGCCGATGAGTCCATATGTGCTTCTTTCGAGGACACCGTTGAAAGTTCTGAGGTCATTGTGAATATTTCTCATGCTGGATTTGCACTTGAAATACACACTGATGATAGTGAGGGTTTCATCTCTTCCAAGTTCAATGGTGACGGCAGTGGCTTCGCTGGTTGTGAGACCTGTGATGATGGTTTCAGTGGTGTTGGGGGAAATCTTCTTCTTAACGTAGATTGCTGTCCCTCTACGGCCCTCATCTTTGTCCCTTCGATAGGTTTTGAAGCCGGCCATGTCGATGTTGTTGCGTTTGGTGACGTTGGTCTCACTGATGAGAGCGATGTCCGGATTGTTGTTCTTCATCCACAGGCTGAATGTCGTCCTCTTCTCTAGGCTGTACAATGAATTGACATTGTACGTCAGGATGCGGAGCTTCTTTAGTTGCATATTTGGAACAGGAAGGTGGCCAGTGCCACGGACTTCTCGCCTTCGCTAAGCTGAGCATAGTTTGGTGGAACTGCACTCCGAGCTTTTCCCATGACTGTTAGTAAGTCGGATCCAAAAATCCTTTGGACTTCGGTGTTCAGGTTTGTTGGTGGGGCTGATGTTGGCTTCATTGGTCCACTCCTAGGTGTTGTTGTCCGGGGTGTGATCACTTTTGCTGGAGGCACTTTCTGTTGTTGCTGTTGGTTCCTGGAGTTTGCTAGTTTCTGTGATGGTCCACCTTTCACCATTGCTGCAAAGCTGACTGCCGGGCGGGTTACCACGCATGCTGATTTAGCAGCAAATTCCTGCTGTGCCTTTTTTTCTGCAGCCAATCTGTTCCTTTCGGTGAGTCTTGCTTTCAGGGTTGGGCAACCTTTGAAGCTGGCTGGGTGACCTTCCTTTTGGCAATTGGCACACCATACATCCAATCCGGTGTTTTCCTTCCGTTGGCATTGTCCGGGCTCGTGCTCTTCTTTACACTTGACGCATACGTACTGGCGTCCGCAGTTGCTGGCAACGTGTCCGAAGCGCTGACAATACAAACTGGTGTTACCGATGTGAATAACACAGCAAACGTTTTAGTTATAAGCACATTGACAACTTAAAGCTCTTTTGCAAGAATGGATGAAATCGGTCGAAAACGACACCGGGGATTACAGATAACAGCCATCACAGAAAAAGTTGGGAGTTTCCATTCAAAATATTGATAACATATATGGAATTCATGCCGGCAAACACAGTTTTTCTGCTTAAGTTAAGCACCGGAAACTATCCGTGCTTAACTAAGCCCGTCCGCTTATAACAAAAATTGAAGTTTGCATACAATTTTGTATAGCAAAATGAGCCAGGGCATTTGCATACGGTTTTTGGATGTACTCCAACATTAATTAAAAAATCGCAAGAGTAATTCCATCATGTAAAAGCAGTCGCGTAGAAGAGTTGAGCTACTTATCATTATTTTCTGCAGCACTGAACGCTGCCATCGGACATTCCCATAATCTTTCCAGTCAGTGCGCAAAAATTGGTAGGTTGGTGGGTGACAAAATCAAAACGTCACCGACAAATAAAAACAAACTAAAAGATACGAATGTGTAACAACAAATCAAACCGAAGAAAAATGTAAGGAAATTATAAAATGGTAAAGACGAATCTTGTATATTGAAAACAAAAGTGTCGTGAGTTTTAAAGTACAAAT
The DNA here is from genome assembly GCA_963921185.1 of Dasysyrphus tricinctus. NCBI lineage: Eukaryota > Metazoa > Arthropoda > Insecta > Diptera > Syrphidae > Dasysyrphus > Dasysyrphus tricinctus. Next base: position 88,821,851 of record OY992530.1, read on the forward strand.
GTCAAGATATCAAAAAATTAAGTGTTGTGAACAAATACTCGCTCTGGCTCTCGCTCGCACTTATTGTGAAATTTTCTTTTATTGTTTTTTTTTAGTTTTTGTGGTGCAATTAATTAATAAATTTTTGCACTCTGCACTTCTATGCAAAAAACACCTTTCAATTGATTATGCTTTTGGCTTTTGTAGACCGCGTAAATTGTACCACAAGATTCGTGTTTGCCGTTTTATAATATGATTTGTTCTCTCTTTTTTATACATATTTGTGTTGAGATTCTTGATTGCCTGTTATGTTTTGACCTCTTGACATGTTTTCTTCTCTTTTTTGTTTTAAAAAATTATCTCTTTTTCGTTTTTATAGTCTGTTCTTCTGACTGGGAACCATTTTACTGTGCTGGGTTATAGCTTGGGTTTTATTGCACGGAATAATATTTGTTTGGCTCATAAAGAAAATTTGTTGAAAGAGAGTATTATTTCAACAAATTATTTAATTATATTTAATTAAAGTTCAATGAGGATTTAAATGCCACGGTACTGACATCCACGGTACTGACATTTTGACAGTTTATGTAACCTCACTTCTCCATGCTATCGAGAAAAATAATTACCAGAAAAATTTTAACTTATGCCTCAAAAAAGGAATACAAAATTCTCATAACCAAAAATAAAAATCTCTCTTTTAAAGTAAAACAACGTACAAAAAATAAAGTGACTGTTGCTAACAATACTTAGTTAATTTATTTAACTTTAGTTTGCTTGCCTAAGAAGTAGAAACGTGAACAAATATTATTTCACATGCCATCGCGACTTCTTATAAGAAGGTAATAAATCTATGTCAAAAAAGTTTGAAATATCTTAGTTTTTGTTTTATGGAATTTTGTTCACAACTGTTTTGGAATTTTTATTTAAGAAACGTGTAGCTGCTTTTATTTGGTTCAATGTCTTATGGGACCAAGGAATTAATGTTTTATTTATGCGAAAAAAATTAAGTTAAAATATTTTGCTTTTGAAAAGTTCTAGCATTTAAATTCAGCAATCCACTTAGCAGTAGCGGATCCAGGATTTGGCTGTGGGGGAGCTGGGAGTTCCCCTAGACACATCTTTTTAAAAAAATCTTAATCATAAACGAATGCCCTACCAACCCTAATTTTCTTTTCTCAGACAGTAGGCTATTCGGCAGCTGAATAAAAAAGATTTCGTATAATGCAAAAATATAATGTACTCAATAGGAAAATTCGGCAAAATTTTATGATTGGAAATGGAGCATCAAGAATAATTGAGCTTCAGCTGATATTTTTAAAAGACGCTTCAACCAGTTTCTCCACAAAGACACATCGTATAAGAAAGTTGTTAAAATATGCTCATAGGAACTTTAAATAAGAAGCTACCTTTCTTTAATTTGAATATTTTTTGTAAGATTTATAAATACTCATCCTACAGTACTTTGTCTAACTTTAGACAGCCGTCTACCTCCAAAAAGTTATTGACAAACTTTGTAGGTTACTGCTGTCCTAAAATTGTTTAACTTGGACATCGGAATTGGTTGTCCAAGATTTGATGAACTAGAAGACTGTCTGTTTTTGACATTAACGTAAGATCCGTGCGAAAAACAAAATTGAAACAAAAAAGCGTAACGCCAAGGGGGGTAGCTAGATGTGCTTCCAAATCATGACAGAAATTTGGTAATTAATGATTACTGATTAAAATTTGGTGGGTTCACTGGTCAAGTTTTCATACATTTTAAATTTGTGATTAAGTAAGTATTTAAGAGAAAACTTGCCAAGTAAATCCACCAAATTTTAATCAGTAATCATTAAATACCAAATTTCTGTCCTGATTTGGAATTGTTTCGATATTACTCTACTTAAGATAATTGATATTAAGCTTCATGAACTTAAAACTTGGCATATATTTTAGATCTCATTACTTTTTTTGGCTGACTTTTTACGCACAGGTTTCTTGTACACATAAGAACTTGGCTCCTTTTTTAACATTTATGTTTTTGTTGTGATTTCCCTCCTTTTTGCAAAGATTTATTTTGCCAGGTGAAAGTCAAGCCCTACCGCTCTACAAAGTTTCATAATTCTACGACAGCCGAAAGTGCTCCATCAAATAATAGCAATTCTGATAAAGTGGGTGGATGGTACCCCCCCCTGAATGGACAATTCCAAATTTTCGATTTTTTTCCTTTCTAAGTACTTCAAGTCCTACCGACCTACCAATTTTCATTGTTCTACAACTATCGGAAGTGCTTCATTTAGTTTATAAGAATTTTCAAAAATGTGGGTCGATGCCACGCCTCCTGAACTGAAACTTCCAATTTTTCGATTTTTTCTTCTAAGTACTTCAAGACATACCGACCTACCTATTTTAATCGTTCAACAACAATCGGAAGTGCTTCATATAATTTATAAGAATTTTTGGTAATGTGGGTGGATGCCACGCCCCCTGAACTGAAACTTCCAATTTTTCGATTTTTTTTCTTCTAAGTACTTCAAGGCCTATCAACCTACCAATTTTCATCGTTCTACAACAATCGGAAGTGCTCCATATAATTTATAAGAATTTTTAAGAATGTGGGTGGATGCCACGCCCCCTGAATAGAATATTGCAGATTTTCGATTTTTTCCTTTGTATGCACTACAAAGCCTACTGTTGTGCGAAATTTCAAGTTTCTACGATGTCGGGAAGTGCTCCATAATTTTGATGATCTGTCAGTGAGTTACGGTTTTTGCGATTTTTGAAGTCCTTTAGAGTTGCAATTTGGTGAGCCACCTGTGTTTGATCAGCTTAGCAAATACTCCGAATTTGAAGTTTCTGAATTTATTGGTACTGAAGTTAGAGGGGGGTTGAAAATCGCCTGAGTTTGTTCCTGTAAAAAGGGTGTAGTGCCGCGAACTTGGCTGGGCACTACCGGACCCTTTGATAGCTCGCGGGAAGAGCTTTCTAATCTTTCGTTAGAACACAAAAGAAATCACCAGAGAAACTAAGATCAAAAATCGCTTCATCTAAAGCAGTCTTTGAAATCGTCAAAATATCTTTCGGCACACGAAAACAAGCTGTTATAAAAACATAAGTTTCAGTTTCTAAAACAATATTTTGATGTTATCCATACTACAACTATCCATATCAAAGATTACCTATAGCTTCCGTCGAATGAGATGTGGAGCGAATCAGACTGAATTTTGACATTTTTACTATGAGCCAAATGTCAAAATTGAGCCTTACTCATTCGTCGAATTCTGTTATCAGGGTGATTTTTTACACCGGAAGCTGAGTTTTTAAACTAAAGCCCCAAAAGTTATCTGGGCGCAGCTAAGTCCGAAAAATACCAAGAGGAGTTGAAGAAAAAGGTAACATTGATTTATTTTGTCAAACTTCATTTGATCTTTAAGAAATATCGATACCCAAGGAAATCTAGACAACAATAATAGCATGAAGGTCAACCTCACTAGTTTCAATATAAGGACTTGGAAAAAAACACAGCATTTAGGTATGCATACATACTAGCCCCAAACTTACTATTTCTTTAGTCCGATTCCCTAGGGGCTTGGAAAAAACAAAGCTCACATACAATTTGTTTAGCCCCAACCTCCATTTTTCCCAACAACAGCTTTCATGCTTATTTTTTTAGCTCTTGCCTCTTATTTTCGTCGGATTTCTTTAATACCTTTGTTAGCCTTATCAGTGTTATAGTTTTCATCAGATTCCCTTGCAGGCTTAGGGAAACGCTTGGTGAAGGTTTAGCCCCAAGCCTCAATTTTTCGTCTTATTCCTTTAGGGCTTGAAATAAATAGAGCCATTTGATTTTTCATCCAATTCTCTTGGGGCCTCGAAAAAAACACAGTTGCATATAATATGGTTAAGCCCAACAATTCGTTCAATTTCCCTAGGGCTTGGAAAAACACAGCTCACATGTAAATTTTGTAGCCACAATCTTAGTTTTGTTTTTCTAACTCTGGTCTGAATCAGCCGTGGGGGGGGGACTTCAACCCCTATAGACCCCCCCCCTGGATCCGCCACTGCCACTAAGTACTCTAAATACCAGACTGATCATCTTTTGAGGGAACGTAGGTATCGTGAAAGTAGTTTGGGATATCACAGTAAGATAAGTGGCAGTGTGGAACGATTGCTGCCGTGCGTTACTTACAAGGCTATTCCAGTGTTTCTCTCTGAGGTTTGCTAAGAGACCATTTTGTGTGCTGCACACAGGGCCGGACAAGCTATATGTGCAAGTGGTGCAAAGGCGCAGGGCGCTGAACCCAATGGGCGCCTTGAGCAAGTGTCAACAAAGCCACTACACTACCTGCCAAACCTTTTTAATTTTCATTTTTTTTTTAATAGCTCGCACCTATATTGATATCCACACTTATTCTGAATTTAAAGACAAAACTAAATGCCGAAATCTTTGCAAAGTGCACGATTATGTTCGCCTCTAGGGGATACCTCCTTCGTCTCTTCGTACAAAAATCATATATCAAAGTCAACAGCTTAGGCAATGAGGACATGACTTCTCCCACCAAAAACAGCAATTGACGGGCGCTAGTGATGAAGCTTGCGCAGAGCGCTAATTTAGCTCGAGCCGGCCCTGGCTGCACAGCTCGTGTTGAAGTGAACGAAAATGCGATTGAATCCACCGAAAAAAGTGCCATCCATTCGTAAGCCCAGTTCCAATTTCCGAAAGGATCCTTAGGAAGCCTAGTTAATTGATAGCTTCATAACTCTGGCTATAAATTAAAAAAAAAAAACAATTGGACGGTATGTAGTCAAGAATGGTTTTGGTATACCTGTTTCTATAATTACATAATTTGGAGTATTATCCAGACGGAAACAGAAAGCACCTTTTGAGGAAGAATTGTTGAAGCTTTTCTACATGGACGTGTTCCTTAAATCCTTACACTTGGACCAATTACAGCATTATTGCTCTGGAAGCGACATCATATATGTATCTTGATTTTTGTCTGCTTGGCAAACCAAATTGTTTCTAATCAACTTGGACCATGTTGAATTGATGGAATTTTTGGACGAAGTGAGTCTGTTGCTGAGATGCTCCGTCCAAGACATATTATAATTAAAAATAACTCAGAACCACAAAAAAAACAGCCATTGCACGTGTTCCTCCGTTGCGAAAAATTTCAATTTCCGATTTATCCAGATTGAACTGTAAGGTCCCATTTAAGACAATTCAAGTGGAAACTGTCAATAAGTAGTTGCAGTTTGGCAGTACTGTCACACAGAAACTCTATGTCATCGGCATACAAAATAACTTTGATCCTTAGTCCTTCTATAACAACTATATACCAGTTGGTAGTTCATGTGAGTCATTGAAGAAAAGAATGAAAAGTAATGCGCTTAGTACACACCCTTGTTTGATGTCTTTATTCGTTGGGATGAAATCGGTCCTCTTTTTACCACCCCAAACAGCTGCAGTGGTATTTTGTTAGATCGATCTCAAAATTTTAACTAGTTTCGATGAAATATCCTGTATAGTTATTTTATGAAAGAGAGAATTTCTGTTCACGTTGCGTTGTCAAAAGCTGCTTTAAGAGAAACGAAATAGGCGGAAATTTTTTTGTTTTGACTTAACGGCAACTGAATGAGGCATGAAAGGTATTGAAAATCAGTTTGACAGTGGAGTAATGATTGCGGTATGCAGCTTGAAATTCATTAAGAATGTTGTTATTTTCAATACATCTAGTGAGCCTTTTCACAAGTTAGGTTAGGTTAGGTTGGAAGGGGTGATAATAAGGCAAGCCACACCATCTCACTCGGATCTCAGTGGATCCATTGCGCTTCCCGGGGTATAGGTGGTTAGTGAGGAGGGATAGGGAGGGAGTTAATAGGAAGTGTGGGGGGCCTCCTTGAACCATCCCGAGCTCTGAATGAATTTCAGGATGTTTTTTAGTGCAAGACAGAGATGTCGCCCAGTTCGTCGAAGAAGTATTCTCCAAGGGCCTCTTTTCTGGTCCTAGCTAGGCTGGGGCATTCGCAAAGGAAGTGAGGGGAGCCCTCCTCTGCCTTTTCATCATAACACCGTCTTCATAACTCCGATGAGATGATGCCCATTCTGTTCATGTGGGTTCCCATTGAGTTGTGGCCCGTAAGGACACCAACCATGAGAGATAATTGCGGCCAGCTTAGCTTGAGTAAGTAATCAGTTTTTTCTTTGAAATATTGGGCCACAGATTCCTTGAAACCCCACAAGTGTCGATGGATGACCATCTGACATTTGCAGCTTCTAAAAAACTCTGGTGTATTCTACTCTTTTCTTGCGCCAGTGGCATAAGCACAGAGGCTTCGATTTGGCTCGGATCAAGAGATGAACCGCTTTTGGCAAATTCATCCACTATTTCGTTCCCGTGAATATCCCTATGTCCTGAGACCCATCTAAGGGTTACTGCATTCGTTGCATTGAGTACTCTTAGCTCGTTCCCGCATCGATCGACCAGTTTGGACTTTGTGGTGATTGAGGAAATAGCTTTAATTGCCGCCTGGTTGTCTATGAAAATATCAATATTGTTATTGACTAATTCACATGAGGCAAGATGTTTCGCCGCTTCGCAAACTGCCAGTACTTCCACTTGGAATACACTGCAAAAGTTTGGAAGCTTTAACGATCTATTTATGGATGGGTTATCTGAGTAGATGCCTGACCCAACCCCCTCCAAGGTTTTGGAACCGTCAGTAAAGACCGAAACATGATTTTCGCATTTATGACCCTGTTTTCATTCCAGAGTTCCCTGGTTGGAATATCTGTAATGGTTACTGGATTGAAATCTATGTGCGGTGAAGCGTAGTCTGCTTGAATGTCTATGTCTGTAAAATTCATTATAGTTCTGTGACCGTAGAGAGGCCCTTTTTCCAATTTTTACATTGATGAAGTCTTAAAGCACTTTTGGCCGCCAACTCTTTCGTGAATAGATCGAGTGGGGCAAGTGAAAGGAAAGATTCAAGGGCAGCCGTTGGTGTGGTCCTGATAGCACTGGTTGTGCCAATACACGCTAGTCTTTGAATTTCAGTTATGGTTTTAGATTGGTTTCCTTATCTAGGGCTGGCCACCAGACCATGCATGCGTACGTTAGAATTGGCCTTATAATGGCTGTGTACATACAATGAAAGGTTCTGGGGCTGGGACCCCATCTTTTACCAGAAATTCTGCTGCAAGTGTAGAAAGCTATTGAGGCTTTTCTTTCTCTTTCTTTAATATTTTCTTTCAAGTTTAGTTTACGATCGAGAACAACGCCAAGATATTTGGCAGTACTACCCGAAACCTGTGACGGTATTCCGTTAATGGTTGGCGGGTTTATGTTTGGAATATTACGTTTCCTTGTAAACAGCACCAGTTCTGTCTTCAGTGGGTTAACATTTAGGCCACAACTACTGGCCCAATTTTTGAGCTTGCCCAGGGACGTTTGTAAGAGCTCGCACAGAGGGACAAGATTTCCAGAGGCCAATAACACAATATCATCGGCATATGCAACTACCTTGATACTTTAGTTTAACTAAGATCTGGTTGACGACAAGGAGCCAAAGCAAAGGAGAAAGTACTCCATCCTATGGAGTGCCCCTACTCGTCCTAACTCAATCTTGCTGTCACCCATTTCTGCATTAATGAGTCTCGTTTGAAGCATGAAATCAATCCAGTTTATCAGTGATGGATCGATGCTGACGAAGTTTAGGGCTTGTCTAATTGCACTATTATGAACATTATTACAGGCCCCTTCTATGTCAAGGAATGCTGCTAAAGTGAATTCCTTGAAGTGGATCGATTTTTCAATTGTGCCAACCACTTCATGAAGTGCTGTCTCAACAGATTTGCCCTTCAATTACGCACGTTGGCCCTGTGAGAGCACACCATTATTCAGTTTTAGGCTAATATGAGTGTCAATTAACCATTCTCTTTCTTTCTTCAGGAGAAAAGAGGAAAGGCTGATAGGCCTGAAGTCCTTCGGTTCGGTATGGGTGGGCTTGCCAGCTTTCGGGATGAAGATGACATTCACTTCTCTCCATCTAATGGGGATATAGCTCATGTTAAGACAGCCTATATAAATATCCACTAGAATTGGTACAATTATATTTTTAGAGTTTTGGAGCATAATTGGAATGATTCCATCAGGCACTGCAGACTTGTATGCCGAGAAGGAGTCAATGGCCCAAGCCACCTTCCTACTATATACGATTTGTTTACCTATATCATAGAATTCACTTATGTTGGGCCCTCTGTCCACAGGAGATGTACTGATAGTAAACCCTGGGAAGTGAGTGCTTATACATAAGTGACTCTAAAGTCTCAGAGCCGGAACCTGTCCAGGTATTATCCGGTCTTTTTAGAAATCCCGGGGGAGTGGGTACCTTAGACATGACTTTCCTGAGCCTAGCAGCTTCATTTGTAGACTCGATGTATCAACAAAATTTTTGCCAGGCTGCTCTTTTTGCATAGGTCGTTCGGTTTTTTTACAGATTTTTGCTGACCTTAAAGATGTCCCAATCAGCAGATTCATTGTTGAATTTTGCTCTATTGAAAAGCCTCCTAGAGTTTTTCCTAAGAAGAAGAGTAGAGTAGGAGTTGATATAGACAGAGGTTCGTTTTGAAAAAAAGGTTGTGGACGCTTATGACCTCTTGAATGCACCATGTCTACCCTTTAAACATCAAAAAGAAGCTCTCCACTCCGCTTAATGAAATTTTTAAATCCGCAAAGTGAACATTGTTTTCACTTATCTGGATTCCGCTTAAGTACAATTTTTGTATGACATCAACTTCGTGAACCAAATTAGTAAAAAAAAAACGCATTAAATTGAAGAAGCCATTGGTCAAATATTTATTAAGCTTTACTTTTACACATTTATTTAACCCACAGCCTGAAACCACCTCATCAAATACTTTTCTCGAGTTCCAGTAGTTTTAAATTGAAACCACTTTTTCAACTTTAATTTATGAAATAAGAGCAATTATAATTTCAGGCAACAAAGGGTTAAAAAAAAATCAACTTTTTTCAAAAATTTTCACTTTAAGCACTTCGTAAAACATCAAATCCAATTTCTCCACCATCAGCAAATTGGGTGTACAATGCACTACCAGCGGCTTCACAAATTTGAATAGCTGCACGAATTCCTTGAGCTGCAGCAATTCCTTTAGCCCGAAGTGCAAAAGAAACAGTTTTTTCAGCAATTTTCAAATCCTCATAAGCTGCTACTCTACCATATTCAACTTCAAAGACCGCAGGAATAAGTCCTTCCATTGCTTTTTCACCTGCAATTTTCCCAGCAGCTCCCAATCCTAAGTATCCATTAGCTGAGCCACTAATTATTTCATCTTGGGCTGCTTTAATTCCTTTGTGTGCAGCAGCAATTGCAGCTTCAATGTCTTGATTTGCTAGTTTTCCTGCTTCTTCTAATGCCTTCTTTGCAACAGACATGGCATCTGCGGTTTCCAAAATTGTCGATATAAGTCCTTGGTTCATGATATGAGCAGCAATGATTGCATTTTTCTTTGTCAAGGTGCTGACTAACGATTTTAAACCATTATTCAGTCTGGAAATGGCATTCAAAGCTGCAGGATTATTTGTTGAAACACGTGTCTTTAAGCTATCAAGAATTCCTGCTGCAAAGTCACCCTGATTGGTACCCTTCGAAGCGGCATATCGTAAAGCTTTCAAAGCGTACTGAGCAGATTCGGTGAGATATGTGTAGACTGTCAGTCCAGCTGTAGCAATAACCGCTTTGGCAGCTTTAAGTCCTTCATCTGCTGCACGTCCGCCTGCCTTTACTCCAAGAGTTGCAATTTCTGCAGCCACCTCGAGAGCTTCAAACGCTACGGTTCCTGCGTTTTGCACTGAAATCACCGAATTTTTTAACCCTTGTTGAGCTGCACCGCCAGCTAAAGCCAAAGCTGATCCTTGTGCGTCAGAAATGGGAATTCCAGCAGCATAGATTATTGTTTCGTCAGTTTTGAATCCCTTCCTGATAGCTTCAGCTGCAGCAATAGGATCTTCCTTCAATTTCATTGCATTATCAATTGCATCGTTTGCCTTGCGGCCAGAAGTTGATACAAGCCTTAAGGTAGTTATAATACCATCAATAACTGTATTAACTGCTAAAGCGGAGACTCCAGTAGCCTGACATTGCTTAGCAGCTTCTCTAATACCTTGAATAGCTTGCTTTGCAACTAAGCTTTCTAAATCTGTGCCTGCATTAATTATTGCTTCTTGCGTAGTCTGGAATCTTTCACTGGCCAAAAATTTTTCAGCCTCAGTTGACTGACTTAAGGCTGCCGGCATGTTTGCATCTGACTGTTGGGCAAAAACTAAAACCACAGCCGCAACAACCAAAAAGTCGTAAAGTGAAAAACCCATTTTTAACTAGGTATTAGGTGATGATTTGTGATAAAGTTCAAAAGCCTAACACTGTTTCTAAGACACTAATCAGGCTGAAATGAAATCTATTCCTTTTATAGGTCGAAAAATTCCTATTGTAAGATATTTATTGATTCAAATGTTTTTTTTGTTTTGAAACTAAAAAAATATTTATCTAGGTACAAACATGGAAAATCATTGAAATTTTGTTAAAACAAAGCACATGTACATACAATTGTACACAGCGCAAATTCCTGTATGTATCTAGCTATGCCTTAACTATTTTTTTGAAAAAAAGTTCTATACTTATAACAACAATGTAGATGTAGCAAGAAATCAGTGACCCTTTTTTTCTACTTAACTTAGTATTATTTGTTTTGGTTTTTGTTTTTATTCAAATCACAACGCTGTTTTATGTTTATAGGTATTCAAGCATAGAGTATTGTTAGATTAGGTTATAGTCCGGTCAGGAAACCGAATCCCGTGCGTTTTTTGACGAGGAACTTTTTTTTTGAAAAATGGCGCCCAATGTTTAGTCCAATTAGGAAACCGAAATCTCTGTACTTTTGGTGGGGGGCCTTATTTGTATATTTGTAATATATTTTTGACGTGTTAAGTATGAAACTTGGCTTGGGAGTCATTGTTGTAATCCTGTTGCTTGTACGCCATTTTCAGAGATGGCGCCCAATCAGTGGAGAATGGTAAATAAAAAAAATACTTGTATATTACTTTTAAAGTTTTCGATTAAAATAACGATTTATATCATAAAAGAAAGTTTTTGAGTAGACGAACTCTCAGGTAAAATTTCAGTGTTGCCAATTTTCGGAAACATACTTTTTTATGTCAACAGGTAGAACCTGAACTTTTTTGATCATTTTCAATATTTTAAACATGAAAAAGTTGCGGAAAAGCCAATATTTTGAAAAATAGGTGTTGAGTTGACTTACATTCAGTTAAAACTTTATTTTTGCTATTTTTCAGCAACAAACCTAGATTTTTGTATGTCAAAATGTGGTAGGTACTTGCATTTGTTTTGGTAGTTTCTAACGTGAAAAAAAGTCGCGGAAACGCCTCCGGACGCCAAACGTGTATTGGAAAACAATTGATGTCTTGAAAGAAAATTTATATAACGCACCTGTGGGAAACTTTTCTGTGCTGCCACATTTAGGGAACATATACTTTTGTAGTTATTTCCTCAACTTTTCCATATTATTAATTAAGGGTATTTTTTTTTTTACCTGTGGTTTTCAATCTGGCGGTACTTTTTTCGGAGTTGGTTGGAGAGTGACAGCTGTCACTTGATTTATGCTCAGTTTGGTTTGCCATTTCATAATGAATAGACTTATTCCTGAACAACGTTTACAAATAGTGCAAATTTACTACCAAAATAATGGTTCGGTTCGCACGTTGCGATGAAAAATGAAGTCGGCCATAGTATAACAGTCAATGGGAAACGCTATAGAGCCATGATTAATGAAATTTTCGTGCCTGAATTGAAGGATGTTGATGTTGACGACCAACAAGACGGCGCTACATGCCATACAGCCAACAAAACAATCAACAACGCGTTATTGCTGATATACGGCCCCAATTGCTGCAAAAAATGGTCTCAAAATTGGGCCTCCCAGCCTCCCAGTGGCGCGGCAGCCACTTCCCCGAAATCATTTTTAAAACATAAAGGCAAACCCTTATCTTTATAATAAAGCTAAATTCTTTCTTTTTGAACACACGTCTAAAAAACACCCTTTAGTAAAATTAAAAAAAGTAGAGATCCCACGCTTTGAAATCATAAAAAGTATGTTCCCCAAAAGTGGCAAGACTGAAAACAAAACTCAACATCTTTAAACACATCAACCGTTTTTTTTGCGTGCCACGTTTGGAGTCTGGAGATTTACACATTTTTTTTATTTAAAATACCAAAAAATGGAAATCCGCTCCTTTGTCATCAAAAAAAAAGTATGTTCGCTAAAAGTGGAAAAACTAGAATATTATCCGAAGGTGCTTCTACTTACCATCTATCTTTTACGATGTCAATCGTTATTTTTTCAATACGTGTTTGGCATCTAGAGGCGTTTCCGCAACTTTATTCATGTTTATAATATTAAAAATGATTAAAAAAAGTGGAGGTTCCACCCGCTGGCATAAGAAAAGTTTGTTCCCGAAAAGTGGCATCACTGAAATTTTACCCAAAGGTGCATCTACTCAAAACATTTCTTTTAAGACATAAATCTTAATTTTGATTATGGAAATTGTCCAAGTGATTTACGAGTGTCTTTTTATTTTACCATTTGGCCCATATTGCGCGCCATTTATAATAATTGGGTTACCCCCCACCGCCCACAAAAAGCACATGGATTTCGGTCTCCCACCTGGGGTACATATTGGGCGCCATTTAATAGCTAAACTTCATTCTTATCATGTCATAAATTAATTGAAAACATAGAAAAAAAGATCCATGCCCATAAAACGCATGAATCTCGGTTTCAAGGCCGGACTATTAGGTTTTTCTTAGTAGCGTAACATTTGTCACAGGTCATGTGACAAAAAACTAGTTTTAGGACATTTGGAAAAAGTTAATTTGCCAAATAAATCAGCGCACAATAAATAATTCTGTCCGTCTGTCTTTCTGTTTATCTTTTCAAGTGTGAAGGGGCGGCGCGCGGGGAGAGCGGCGCTTGTCCCCTTATCAAAAATATATTTCATTATATTTATTAATTTGTCTTCTTTTGAATGCATCTCAAATATAGATTTCTATACCAAAATACCCCATCAATTTTTTTGTGCTAACGCTAGTGTATGCTTAAAAAACTTTAGTCAACACATTCAAACAAAATTCTCGAATGATGCTCTTGAATCTTGAAGTTTATAAAAGAACACTTAACTATTTAGAAAAATTATGATTTTGAAGAAAATTAAAAATAATAAGGGTATTCATGCAACAGCGTACGCTCGTCGTAATCGTTGTAAAGTTTTAAACTTCGTAAATCTGTCAAATTGTCCATACAAATTGTGACAGAATTACGAAGTTTTAAACTTTACAACGATTACGATGAGTTTACGCTGTTGCATGAATACCCATAATAGCCGCGTTTTATTATCGCTCATAACCCATATGGTTCACCTCGTGAAAATAAAACGATGTGGGTTAGTGCAAAAGCAGTGCTGTATATCAGTCTCTTTTTTTCTTATGTTTATTTGTTTTTCATGTAAGCACTTGTCTCTTTTCCTCTCTATTCCTTATACTGCTGACAAATCGCTGACATCCATTCACAATGGTAAATAGCCCTCTGCCGGCCAGAGTGAAAACCTCTATCTGGGTTATTGAAATTAACCTCGATAGAAACCTAGATCCCATGTTGTTTTTGTAATACATGTTAAAAGATAACCTCGACCCAGACCCAGAGATAATAAAACGCAGCTAATATTCTTCTGTTTTAATGGAGCGAATGAATTAAGTTCAAATAAAAAATTTAAAGTGAGCTCTACTCCATATATTGCGTTTCGCCCAGGTACAATTAGAAAAATATTATAAGTTTAATGGAAATCCAGTTCAATTTTAAGGGTTGCTTGAATTTAATCAAAAGAGATCTAATATTGAACGACATAATTAAAGTAAAAGACGTACTTAATTTGAAAAATGTAGATTTAATAGATAATTATTTTTGGGACTAGCCGCGTTATAAAAGTTTAAAGAGTGCACTTAACACCTCAAGAGCAGTTTCCCGGTGACCACGCTCAATGCAATTTGATGCGAAACGTTCGGGGTGAGTACCAAAGTGCACTCTTTAAACTTTTATAACGCGGCTAATCCGAAAAATAATTATCTATTATGTCTATTAACAACCGCGAAAGCCTAAAAAGTTATAATGTAGATTTAGATAAACTTTACGATGAAATTACCCTCATCAATAGAATCTTTCCAGGTTTGAGAGAATAGAGAACATAACCGTGAGTAAGGCTTGGGTTTCGATTTTTACCAGTTCAGTAGTATCTGAAATCTCTAAAATTGTTTCAAAAGCACTAAGCATTCCTGTTAGTAATTCAGTCGTTGAAATTTTTTTTCTATCATCGAATTTGTTTGAAGAGCAGACAGAAACAGGCTTAGAATTGATTTAGTTAAAACTGAACTGTGTACGAATCAATTTTGATATGGAATGTCAAGAGTTCTTTGAATTTATTCAACATCCCAACCAAAAACAAATGGTTTTGGCACCAAAATCAAAAACGAATTTAATGTAAACATTAATGTGTGTTCAAGTAATGAATGTTAGAAATTGTGTCTACCTTTGTAAGTCATCCATACAAAGCGAAACGTTTCGTGACTTTAAGAATATCAACACAGAACAATTAAAAGAAGATTTTTCTGCAGTTGAATGGTTCAGGATTTATGGTATGCCTTTTGTTGATGATCAAGTAAGTAGCTTTCATACAAGATAATACTAGCAATCTCTTCGATACTCATGTTCCGCTAGTAACAAAAATTATAAGATCGAAAGATTGCACACGATCATGGCTTACAAATAGTATTAAAAATCTAATGCTACAACGTGATAAGGCATACAAGCGGTGGAAAAGATTTCGTTTAGATATACTTTATAATGCTTATCGTGTACTGAGAAACAGAGTTACTTGTGAAATAGATGAGGCAAAAAAACGTTTTTATGCTTCGCGGCTTGATCCATCCCACGCTAAACAAAAATTATGGAAAAACTTAAGGGAAATTGGAGTGGGCAAACAAATAAAACGACATAATAATGATTTTGACTGTAATGAGTTGAATAAGCTTTTTGTCTCAGTTTCTTCCTCAACTAATGTTGATGATGCATCGAACTATCCTTACAGTCATGACTCTCTAACCGTTAATCCTGATAACTCGTCTTCTTTACCAAGCTTCTGCTTTACAGCTGTAGATGCTACTGATGTTTTAGAAAGTATTTTATCAATAAAATCATATTCTCCGGGTTTTGATGCAATAAGTCCAAGGTTTGTTAAAATCATTCTTCCCTATATTTTGAAATATATAACACACTTAATCAACACTATTTTTATGACAGGAGTTTTTCCTACATCTTGGAAACGGGCCAAAATAATAATAGTCCCCAAAAATCAAACCGAATTTAGACCAATTGCCATTTTGTCCTTTCTCTCCAAGGTTCTTGAAAGGTTGATGAGTAATCAGATGCGTAGATTTCTTAGCAATAATAATTTGCTTTGCGATAATCAATCTGGTTTTCGTCCAAAATATAGTTGTACTACTGCATTGATAAACGTTACAGAAGACATCAGACAAGCGGTGGACAGTGACAAAGTAACTTTTCTTATCTTGCTTGATTTCTCTAAAGCGTTTGATACCGTAAACCACAATATTCTCTGTAGTAAGCTTCGAAATCAATTTAATTTTTCTGTTTCCTCAACTAAGCTGATAGCCTCTTATTTACATCAGAGATTACAGGCAGTAGTTAATAATAATCTCGTATCAGACTTCCTTTCACTAGATTTAGGTGTTCCACAAGTTTCAATACTTGGGCCATTATTCTTTTTCAATGTACATAAATGACCTACCAAAATGTCTTTTAAGTTCCTCGGTTGATATGTATACTGATGATGGGCAGGTTCGGAAGAGTTTTCCTTTGGGCCTTGTAGAAAATGCTGCATGTGAAATGAATGAGGATCTCGACAGAATTTTGTGCTGGTCTCGTGTGAATGGCCTTTGTTTAAATCCATCCAAGTCAAAATGTTTGGTTATCTCCAGGAAACCGATTGATACATCATACTTCCCAAAAGTATATCTTAGTAATAGCAGTATCGAATTTGTTGAGTCCGCAAAAAATCTCGGCATAATTTTCAATAAAACGCTTTCTTGGAATAACCACATCAGACTGACAGTAGGTAGGGTTTATGGAGGTCTTCGCTTGCTTTGGGCAACACAAAAAGTTACGCCTTTAAAAACAAGACTTATTTTGGCTAAAACGTTACTGATTCCGATTATGTTGTTTGGTTGTGAAATTTTCAGCAACTGTGACTACAAACATAAGCTGAAACTGAAGGTGGCTTACAACAGTATCGCTCGATATGTATTTGGAATCAAAAGGTATGAACACATATCCTATTTTTCCAAATCAATTTATGGTGTCAGTCTTGACGGTCTTTTTAGGCTGAAAACATTGACCTTACTTCATAATGTGCTTCAAATACGCCAACCAACGTACCTATATAATAGGGTCTGTTTTACTCGTTCAAAAAGAACTCTGGATCTCATACCAATTCGCCATAATTACTTGGTTTCTGAACTGCAATTCTTTATCTATGCGATTCGACTGTGGAATTCCCTTCCCCGAACCATAAGGCTAATAAGTTGCAGAACACTGTTCAAAGTTAGGCTCAAACTATTCTTGGAAGAACTAAGATGATGATGATTGGCTATTTAAATACATATACTTTTCTAAAAAAAAAAAAAAAAAATATTTCTTGCTTTGAATTATTTTCTATTTCTTTCTTCAGTAATATTTAAACTGTATTCGAATTATTTAACTAATTGGTTTTGAAATGATATACATAATGTAAGAATGTAAAAATATAAAATTGTAATTCATGAATAAGTTTTTCTTTTGAAATTGTAAGAATTGTTGTAACACTTCACATTAAATAATGTTTATGAGAATTTTCATTGAAGCTTAAAAAAGATATTGTATCTTACTGTGTAAGTTATTAAATAAAATTTGATTTGATTTGATTTGAACCTTGAATTTTTGTACTTACCTACAGAATTTAAATTTATGAATTTGTGATACTTTTAAATTTTGACTTCTTAACAAACTTAGTATTTCTTAAAAAACATTTAATGTTTTAGTACACTAATGTTTCTAAATAAATAAATACAGTTACAAAAAAAAACTATTTATTAAACTTTATTTTTAAATCCTTATCTATAATTATTTATAATACCGTTAATTTAAAAATTTGTATTTTTATGCAATTTAGAAAGAATATTAATAATTTTTCAAAGAATAAAATATTTATTTATGAAATTAAACATTTTTTACTTATTATTGGAACGATGTTGGTGCCTAAGGTTTTTTTGTTTGAAATACAAAACAAAATACATTTTTTTTGTGTTGATCTATAGGCGTTAGAACGAAATAGGTTCTGAAAAAAAAATCGCCAGGCTTGGGCTTTTCCAGAGTTGGTAACCCTGCTTTCTAAGCGGCGCAGGGTTAAAAGTCCAGAAGCCAAAAGTCCATAATGGACTTTTGACCCACTTGGGTGGTTTAAAAGTCCATAAATGCATTATGGACTTTTAACCCACCCTAGTTGGTAAAAAATCCAGAAAAATTCTTATGCACTACTGGCCCATCGTTTATGGAATTTAGCACCTCTAATAAGGTGAGCCAAAAGTCCATACTTATGTAAAAGCTTTCATATTTGCTTTTCTGTTTACCAAAATGATTATTACATATTTTTCTTGCACTCTTTTCAAAGGGTGGTGAAATTACTGCAGCTTAAATAAAAAAATATTTTAAAATATATATAATTGTGCATTTACATAAATAAATAATAATTATCTTAAGATGTTGAAAAACAAACAATACGGTTTTTCGAAGGTTCTTCAGCTCCAATATTTAAAGTTTATTTCTTAAGTGTTTCCATAGGCGAGTGGAAGCAATTGATAATTGTTTGTATTAATTTATTACATGTAATTTTTTTTTGTTTAGGGTTTGGGAAAATTGAAAAATATGATTTAAAAAAATCACTTGATGTTTTTATACAATAATATTGAATTTTGAGAAAACGACATTACTATGTTTTTGGATATGTTTTTTGAAAAATTTGAATTTTCGAAAAATTTAATTAGCTTAACTTTTAAAACAAATTTTCAAAAAAGTAAGCTCAATAAGTCACTTAGAAAATTTTAAAGAGATATAATTTTCGAATCGAAGTTTTGTGATACACGGAATTTTAATATTTTTCGAAATGATTTTTGTGAAATTTGAATTTTTGAAAAATGCAATCAGGTAATTTTAAATATTTCGTGCGAAATTTTTAAAATTACCTGATTGCATTTTTCAAAAATTCAAATTTCACAAAAATCATTTCGAAAAATATTAAAATTCCATGTATCACAAAACTTCGATTCGAAAATTATATCTCCTTAAAATTTTCTAAGTGACTTATTGAGCTTACTTTTTTGAAAATTTGTTTTAAAAGTTCAGTTAGCAAAATTATAAGAACGCGCGCGCTAGTTAAATTCTTCGAAAATTCAAATTTCCCAAAAAAAATATTCAAAAGCTACATCTACAATGTCGTTTTCTCAAAACTCAATATTATTGCATAAAAATATCAAGTGATTTTTTTTAAATCATATTTTTCAATTTTCCCAAACCCTAAACAAAATGTAATTAAATCAGCGAAAACTTTGAAAGTACTTACGAGTTCTGAATGTGCGATACAAAAAATTATCAATTGCTTCCACTCGCCTAATGGAAGAACGCCGAAAGTACGGCCAAACCCAACAAAAATGAAGTGTTATGTCCATTTTGCAGGCAAATTGTGACAAATAGCACAAAAGTTTTTTTGTAAATGTTTTTGAACCTTTAATTATGAATCTGTAGATTTTCTTGTTTCTTTTTTAATTGATATTCATTATTTTTTTTTCTGAAATTTTGAAATAAATTGTTTTTTGGCTAAAGTATGGACTTTTGACCCATTTCCTTAAAAAATTTACGAACTTACGACCCACTTTCTTCTGGAGTTTTAGCTCACTTGGGTGGGTTAAAAGTCCATAATGCATTTATGGACTTTTAACCCACCCAAGTGGGTCAAAATTCCATTATGGACTTTTGGCTTCTGGACTTTTGACCCTGCGCCGCGAAGCTAGCATGACTCCCATTTTTTCGTAAACCAACTAAGCAATAGATTTTTTTGCGTTCTGAATTTAATCCGAATTTTCAAAAGTGTTTTGGTAACTTCATATTCATACATACATAGAAGAGATAGAGGTCGGCATGCAGCCATTTTCAACACCAGTGACTTCAGTTTTAGCAGTCCAAGGGACCAAGTGTCACCCATGCTCTTTTTCTAAGAAGTAGTTTTGATCTTAGATACACTCGGAGACCAACTGTTACCCGTGTTCTAGATTCAATATTAAACCAGTAAGTGGATCATGTATCTACATTATCTGTCAAAATTGACCATTCGACATTTATTTCTTCATGATAGTAGAATGAACCAGTGGCTGCCCTTCACTCTCCCAGTAGGTAGAAAGAAACACATGCAAAAAATCTCACAAAAAGTTCAAATAATATCATAGTAGGGTGTTCAATATGCATTTAATTTATTTAACGTTATAGTTTGTTGGCATTGTTAAAACGTGAATAAATATTATTTCACATGCCATTGCGACTATAAGTACATACATAGGTAATAAATCTATGTCAAAAAAGTTTGAAATATCTGAATTTTTGTTTTATGATATTTTCCCTACAAGTGTTTTGAAATTTGTATTTAAAAAAAAAAACTATAAGTCTTTAATGTCAACTTAATCGCACGTGTCGTTGCTTTTATACAGTGAAAGTAGTTTGGGATATCACAGTAAGATAATAGATAGGTTGCAGTATTCGTCGTGGAACTGCAATTTGCCATTGCAATGCGTTACTTACAAATATATCCCAGTGTTTTCAAGTTCCAAAAAAAATCCAATAACACGAACAAAAAAATTCTATAAAATGCTTCGGCAAAGCTAAATTTATTATTTATTCACTTCCACTTCCTTCAAACCCAGTCACCACGCTTGCGTCAACGTGTAATAGCGAGCATAAAAGAGTTGTAGATCTAACGCTTAAGAAGACACTTTTTTCTAAAACTCTCCCATTTTCCGAATGAATTTTGTTTAGTAATATTAATTGATGCTTTTTTTTTTTAAGTTTTGGTCCAAAGAAAACTTTGTTTATAAAAGAAAATCTCAAGTTATTTATCATCGTCGAACTCGAGATTTTGTTTGTCCCTTCGGCTACAATCTAAACAACTCGCCATATTCTCTGGGAATCAGTCAAAATTCTGGTTTCAAAAATATGCTTCTCAAAATTAAGTTTTTTAAAGAAAAAATTTTGACAATTCGTTTTAAGAAAAAGAAAACTCTGTCAATTCTGTTTTTTATTTTTACGCAGAGGCATGAACAAAATTAACCCAGTCGTTCTTAAGCCAAATAAGTTTTCCTTATACCTTTAACCTCTTTGCCCTCTAAAAGTACTTGAGAGTGCTAGGACGCCATATGGCCCTAGGCTCAATGATAGCAAAATCCCTATGCACACCTCCGCGTGGTAGAGGGCGGGTAACGCTAACGTGCAGGGGGACCGAATGGATGCCGGGATAAGCAGACAACCCAGCTATGCTGGTCAGGGCACAAACTTGTCCTCGGGATGGTTAAAAGCCCCCTTAAGGCGGATGAACTGCAGGTGGCGGTCAACGGCATGATAGTCTGGTGGCGGAGGAGCTTTTTTTGGTAAAAGGCCAACGGCAGCAGCAGGTAGCGTCTGTAACCCATATTGGGCGGCTACAAAAGGCGTCTGTTTTCCCATAGTGGGCGGCCTCGAGCAGTTATGTGTTTGACCATACAAAAGGCGGGTGTGCCTGTCAAATCTGAGCTTATGTATGTTATTAATCATATCTCGGAAAACACCATGGTGGAAGGATATATGCAAATACATGAATTATGACAACAAATGGAAATGAGTCCCCAAGAGGTAATCTTTTTATAGAAAATCCTTCTGTAGCTTCGGCTGCAGTAAACCGCACATCGGATTTGGGGGTGCGGCATCCTTCATGTACGAGCGTCAATCAAGACGCCATAATAATAAATGAATCGTTGACAAATAGAAGAAGTCTTTCAAGAAGCGCAAATGTTACTTTTGGCTACCGCATACGTACGAAAATCGGAGCATGGAACGTTCGATCCTTGTACAGCGATGGTAGATACGAGCAGGTTGAGCGTGAAATGCTTCGCCTAAAGATCAGTATCCTGGGCATAAGCGAAACTAAGTGGAGAGGAAGAGCTGAATACAGATCAGACACTGGACAGACGAGAATGCTGTATTCCGGCGAAGATGAAAGAGAGGGTGGCCAAAGACTGCATGGTGTCGGAATTATGTTGAACGAAGAAGCGAGGCGTAGTTTGATCTCATGGGCGCCCATTTCTGCGAGATTGATGACAGCAAGGTTTCGTTCAAAAATTCGTAACGTCACAATTATTCAGTGCTACGCCCCCACAAATGAAGCGACCGAGGAAGACAAAACCGCGTTCTACACTCATCTCAACTCGGTTTACAGTAGTGTTCCGAGAGCCGACATCATAGTCGTTATGGGAGACCTTAATGCCCAAGTCGGTTCAGACAATTACGGACTGGAACGCGTGATGGGAAGAAATGGCTTAGGGTCACGGAATGAAAATGGTGACTTGCTTGTCGACTTTTGTAACGCGAATCGTCTTGTGATAGGTGGGACTGTATTTAAGCATAAGACGTGCAACAAAATTACCTGGGTGCATCCGGATGGTCAAACCGAAAACCAAATTGATCATATCATGATTCAGCAGCGATGGAGGAAGTCTATGTATGATGTCCGGATTATAAGAAATGCCGATGTGGGAAGCGACCACCATTTTGTTCTGATGAGTCTCAAACTACGAACCGCTGCCGTACAAAAACCAGCGCAGGATGCAGCAAGGAGCACAAAATTCATTACTAATGCTTTAAATGACCCCAACATATGTCGAAACTATGTCACCACCCTTAACGACAGAGCCTCGTCATTAAATGGAATCCAGAATTCAATAATTGATGAGATGTGGGGTGAAATTAAAAGTGTTTTTATGGAGGCTGGATCCGAAACTGTACCCAAGCGAACGAGACGTAGAGACTCTTGGATATCCCAAGACACGTGGGATAAGATCGAACTTCGCAAATCGTTGAAAATCCAAATAAATGCCGAAGCTGATGTTCAACGAAAGGCTGACTTGCGAAGAGAGTACCGCATTGCACATAAGATGGTCTACCGTACTGTGTGAGACGTGACAAGAGGGTGAAGTTGGATGGACTCGCAGATAATGCGGAAATCGCTGCCAGAAGAGGAGATATCCGGGAATTGTACCAAATAGCCAAAGATGTTATCGGGAAAAAAAGCAACACCAATCATCCTGTAATGGATGTGGATGGCACACTTTTGGTATCAATTGAGGATCAGCTTCGTAGATGGAAGGACCATTTTTGTGCCCTGCTAAATGAGGATTCAGTTGAGCAGAGTGCTGAAGTGCCCCAACTAAACGAGATGCGCAGGTCCTAGAGGGGTATTGACATCGAACCCCCGTCAGAATCGGAAATCCAGACATCAATAAATCTCCTCAAAAACAACAAGGCAGCTGGACTGGACGGAATACCAGCTGAATTCCTGAAAGCCGATCCCGTAGCAGCGGCTAGTATTTTACATCCGCTGATACAAAACATTTGGGAAAACGAAAGCTATCCCAGGGACTGGAAGGATGGTGTGATTGTTAAGTTGCCAAAGAAAGGTGACTTAAAGAATTGCAACAATTGGCGTGGTATCACCGTTTTGTCCGTTTTCCCAAAACTAATGGCAACAATCATACTCGAGCGAATAAAGGATAGAATCGAGTCTACACTCAAGAGGCATCAAGCTGGCTTCCGCAGTGGTCGATCGTGTGTCGACCATATCAACACCCTGCGTATCGTCCTCGAGCAGTCGATGGAATATCAATCACCGCTTTACCTCATGTTCGTGGATTTTGAAAAGGCCTTTGATCGAGTTAACCGAGAATGTATATGGAGATCGTTGCTTAGTAGAGGAATTCCACCAAAAATTGTTGCCATTATTAAAGAGTCCTACAACAACGCGAGGTGTTTTGTTTTGCACAATGGGCAGCTATCCGACTCCCTTGTAGTGCAACAGGGTGTGAGACAAGGGGATGTTCTATCGCCAATTCTCTTCCTGCTGGCGATGGACGACGTATTGACGGCCAGTGTTGGTACAGCTGAGCGACAGGGTATTCAATGGAGACCGTTCGAAAGGCTCAGTCATTTAGACTATGCCGATGACATATGTCTACTGGCAAATAACATCAGTGGGCTGAACGGGATGTGCCAAACACTGCAAGTGAAGGGAGAGTCGAGTGGTCTAAGAATTAACAGCAAAAAGACAAAAATAATGCTCACAGGCCGTTCCACACAGCAGCGTATTATTTTACAGGAGACGCCAGTTGAAGTAGTGGAACAATTTAACTACCTTGGCAGTATTGTTTCTGCAAACGGTGGTACGGATCTGGACGTTAAAAGTAGAATAAATAAAGCTCGTGCTGCCTTCGGTACTCTGTCCCCAATTTGGAAATCCAGTCAAATCTCCTTACGCACTAAGTTGAGATTCTTCGAATCCAATGTCAAATCCGTGCTGTTATATGCTTGTGAAACCTGGAAAGTCACGTCTACCATTTCGAAGAAATTGCAGGCTTTTGTGAATCGCTGTCTTCGCCACATCCTAAAGATTCGCTGGCCACAAATAATATCAAATGAGGAATTGTGGCGCAGGACAAGTCAAGAGCGGCTGGACGTCGACATAAGAAAGCGTAAATGGCGTTGGATTGGTCACACACTGAGGAAACCAAACGATGAAATTGCAAAGCAGTCCTTTGAATGGAATCCTCAGGGTGCACGGCGGGTTGGAAGACCAAGAACAACATGGAAATCAGCTGTGTTAGCGGAAGCAGAATCCCAGAGAAAGACGTGGCCACAGCTAAAGTACCTTGCAGCAGACCGTGAAGGATGGAGACGTTTTGTTGACGCCCTATGCCCCAGCCGTGGTTACAGGACACGATGATGAAGAAAGATTTGAAGCTAAAGTAATCCTTCTCTCCTGCATGGGATATATTTCAAGTTCTTAGCTTAACTGAAATTGGTAGCCACCGGACATGGGTTGAAAACACACTTAATGTCAGTAACTCAATAAGCAATTTTTGTTATTTCTAATGGCTCTGGCTCTAACCACCCTCCTCGATTGGCCCACGCAAACGGCAAGCATTATAAAAATTATATAATCTAACCTCAATCAGTGACGTGTGCCACTCGAACGGACTGGGTAGACAGTTATAAATTTAAATAAAATGCGGCTATTATAAATTTACTTAGTTTGAATTACGCATTGTCATGAATAAAGGCTCTCCAAAACCAACGCGACTCATAGCAAATTATTCGCAGCGATACAAAATATGGCATCCCGAATGTGGCTTAACTTCATCCACTTTCAGAATAGTCATCTTTATAACACTCGACTTTCGTAAACCTTTTAATTTTTTTATTAAATTATTTTAAATATTTTTTTTAATAGACAAATTAATTAACATTAAAAACATGAACTAATAACTTCACTACAAAATAAATCGAGCAAAATTTTGTAGATGCACATGTTAGCATAAATATACGAGCTCCAAACGTACAAAATCAATCACCCCTGTTCCTGTCCCTGTTCCTGTTCCACAGAATCGCAGTTTGAATTTTCTACTATACCAAATTAAAACCGAAAAACCATGTGCAAGTTTTCAATTAATTAATCAATTTTCCTATCTTTATTTAAAGTTTAATCATTTAAAATGTATTACTTGATTTGTGATTAATTAAAATATGATCAATTCACATCACTTTCTTTGAGACAAATATGATAAAACTCACTTGCGAAAGGAAATGCTTTTTGTCCGCCTTATTCTTGCTTTTTTTTAACAATTTCACACTGCACTTCATTATTTTTTATATTTTTATTAGCAAATATACATATATTTCTAAGTAAATCACTTAAAACTATTTGTTTTTTTTTTCTAACAATTAATGATTTATTAATGTTTTTAGTCTTGTATTACTTTTTGTTTTTTTTTTTTTTTCTTTCATTCAGTTACCGATTTGACATTTCGAGTGTATATGTTCAACTTTCTGCTTCATTCTCGTACACTATATATGTGATATAGACCAGTTCCTTAACTTCTTCTTCTATGCGTAGTCAAAAATACAGCGTGTTTCTCTTTGGAATCAAACATTAAGACTTCACAAAAGAAAGAAACTTGTATAAAAAACATGGTTACCAATAAATGAGCTCTTTTAAAGCAAAAATGAATACCTATTTAATACAAGAATACAAATTACAAAAAATTGTACACAGATAGGGATATTTATCAAATGTTTGTATTTGTTTGAATCAAACGTTGAAGAGTCAAAATAAGTATAGTCCTCATGAAGTTTTAAAAACATCTAGTTGAAAACCTATTCAAGTCTTCAAATAAATTAAATTGGGTGGCGCAACAGCTCATGGAGAGCCAGGGCCTAGTGACTCACAACTCTCAACCATTCCTGTGTGCGTGTTGTTGGCAGGAATGGCGTTTTTTGCCGAGTCCGAACGGCTAAATGAGAAGCACTTTTTCAAGCAAGTATACTATTGGAGGATTTGTCAGTTCCTCGCAAGACGCTGTACCTCGGATAAAACATTTCTGTTTTTAGGTGGCACGGCTGGGAATCGAACCCACACCTTCGGCATGACAGTCCTACGCACTAACCATCATGCTACGAGGTAAGGTACTACTCAAGTCTTCAAAGCTGCCCTTGAATTTCATGTAGGTATCATCTTCATTATTTTTACTTGCGATATATGTAGGGTAGAAGGGGGATCCTCTGCCATAGGGGGACCTTTGCCAATCGAACTTTTTTGTCGAACGAACAAAATGTAAAATATCGAAAAATCGATTTTTATTGCATATCCCTATATACAAACTTCTGACAAAGTTTGGCAGTTCTCCGCTAGACACCAACCGAGTTGGAGGTGTGTATTGCTTTTTCAAGTGCCAGATTCTAAATTACAAGGTGAACAATCTTCGTTAATTTATATTTTTTTTCTCATTCAATATCTTTTCGATTCAAATATCTTTTGTAAATATATTTTTTGTGGTAAATAGTTTTGATTTACATTATTTGCTTACAAGGAAAAAAAGTTATAAGTAAATTTTCAAAAAAACAGCTAGTGGGGAGCCTTTGCCGGTTATTAGTGGGTAGGTTTTCCTGGCAAAGGCACCCCATGATGTGGCTCTGCCATTGGCAAAGGCACTCCATGAAAATGAAATAAAAGTCTGAATTATAAATATTTTAGTTACTTTTAATATAATTGAATCAATTAATATGTTTTGTTACGTTATTTAAATGTTTAGTCTTTCTTTGTATTTACTGACTTTGATATTTAGGTACCTGGTAAACGTACCCCATACCCATGGCAAAGCATCCCTACTAGGAAGGCTCTGCCATATCACAAATTTTTATTTTTAATTAAAAATTAAAAATATAAATCATTAAAATATCAAGATGAAATGTACTTTAAAATGAAGATAATAAAGAAGGGAACATATTAGATAACAAGAAAATTGAAAACAAGCTAAAAGTTTCGCGTAAGGTCAAATTCCCGAAATCCTGGCAAAGGCTCCCCCGTCTACCCTACATTAGGGTGGTCGTTAAAAAAAAGGTCATCCCGGATGGGCCCAAATCGTCTCTAAATGAAGAAAAAAGAATTCCTATATAAGAAGGTTTTATAATACAAATTCTATATACTACTGAAATAAATCAGCCAAGTAGAAGACTTAGCATTAAGGATTGGACTTGTTGAATTATTGATTCAAAATAGCTTTTTATGGCCTTTAGTCCTATAAATTGGCGTTTCGTTCTAACTAATTTTTTTCTATTTTATATAATTATTTTATTAAATTGCCCCTCCCTTCCAAGCGGTGGGAGATATTACCCCCTCCAATAGGATTTTTTTCTTGTCTACTTCTCACCTACATGCCCTGAATTTTTCGGCAAATTTTATGCGATTTTCCAAAAAAAGGGGAAATTTAATTTACCCCTACAGCGACTAAAGAGGATGAAAATAAAAATCTGAAAAAAATAGGGAATTTCTTTTTCTTCATTTACTAAAAAAAAACCATTATAACGACCGCCCTAATGTACATAGGTATTAAAGGGCAATTTTGGATTCGTGCAAAAAAAAATTTTGAGATAACAATCAAACATAACATTACGATGATAGAGAACACGAAAAAAGTGGGTTACACAATTCTGTATGTCTGTCTGTCTGTTTGAATCTGGATCTACAGCCTAAACCATCCATACTCAACCTTTTTTTCAATAGGGCCACAAAGACGTTTTAGTTATGTGGCCTCGGGCCGCAACTTGAAATATTTTTTGCACTTAGGGGTTAAGTAATTTAAGATGAATGGTTTATTATTCATTTTAATACACAAATTAATTAGATTTCTGAAATTTATAAACACTGTTTTAAGATCTGGCTCGTTCCTGCATGCTTACTTAATTCGTTTATTTCCTTACACATTTTTTGTAGGATAGAAAACGATGATTCCCAATTGTGTGTAGATCCAAGATGTTAATTTTTCAATCTAGCGTCGACTTTCTGACTTTCTTTTTCTGTCATTAAAAAAAGTATGTTGTGGTCGGTCAATTCACAGCCTTATTTTTCTTTTCTTTTTTCGAGTTTGTGTCTTAACTTTTAAGAGCAAAACCGGTCAAACTTCTCAAAATTACTTGCGATTTGAGCTGAATCAGCTGCAAAATCAGTGCCTTTCACTAGTTAGTAAAATATTTGCTTTGTCATAACATTTTCGTTTGGTAATCCGGAAGAACTCTCCGGAGCTCTCCGATCCAGATTCCAGAATGCCAAACCAACAAGTTGCAACCCTTTTCTAGACTCTGAAGTTTGGTTGTATTTGTGCACTTGGTTGTTGCATTTGGGTGATGAGCCGTTCACAGAGCTGTTCTCTGAATATTGATATTCCTTAAAAACAGCAACGAATGTCTGCCCCTTGGGTTTTTATTTTGAGTAAACTCCTTACCTAAGCAAAAATTCTACTGCAAGGTATGAAGATGACGATAACGGAGAGGATGAAATGCTTGGTAAATCCATTTTTTGTCATAATTGTTTTATTTTAACTCCAAATTTTAGTATAATAAAAATGCACATTGGCAATTCCAAAATTAAGTGACATATAACATGACAATTTTGACGCTTCAATTGAGCGCATGTATTCGTGCTTCTGGTTTTGATTCTTTCTTCAAATCCAAATTCGTTGCTCTCTTCTTTTTAGAAGAAGAACTGTCATCTAGTGCCAAATGAACTTTTCCAGAAGCTTTTGAAATGCTTCTGTGCGTAGGTATTATTTCCAAATTGATTTAGTTAGGCACTTTTTCCAAACTGTTGTAAATTTTTATTTATGGTACCTATTCAGTTTTTCTATGCAATTGTATATTTATATAAGTATGCCAGGTGGGCCATTTAAAATACTGGACGGGCCACATGCGGCCCACGGGCCACAGGTTGAGTATAGCTGGCCTAAACCAATGATGCGATTTTCTTCAAATTTTGCATTTAAGGTATTTTTGTTACTCTCCAGAGGGAAAATTGAAATTTTTTTTAGCTCTAAAAATAACGGTACTTGCCATACAACCGTTAAGGAAAAGCTAATTTAATTTTTAATTTTAATAATTTTTACCAACATTTTGGAAAAAATTAATTTTGGATTTTTAAAAAAGATTCAAAATTTTTTTTTTGAAAATTCAATATTTCAAAAACGGGTTGATGAATTATTTTGAAATTTATGTTTTAAATGTATATTAATATACATATACTCAAAACCTACATACCAAATTTTTGTTTGAAAAGTGTTACAAACATTTTATATATAAAAAATAAATTTTTAAGAAAACGGCTCCAACGATTTAAATTTTTTTCTGTATACATATATTCCTATTTGTTCAAGTAATCAAATGGCATATTTTTTTTAGCTCTAAGTTATTTATCAGGCTGTTTATACAATTAAAAGAACGATTTAAATGCTTTTTATACTTTTTCTATAATAACTTGAATATTTTTTAAAGTTCTTAAGTCCCACACAACTTGAACATAAGAGCAAATACGTGTGATCCAGTCGTACATTTTATTTTCAATGCATTCTGCAGTCGGACCCTTACATTTGCGACCCCGCTCGCTGAAATGGCTCACCAAACTGTAGTTTTTAAACAATGTAAACGTTTTTGATGGCGTTCTCTAGGGTTTTTGGGGCACAGTATCGCATATTTCCATCAATATGGAAATGTGCTTCCTCACTGCATAAAATGTCTCCAAGCGAAAGTGCTTTCCGAAAACGTTCCAGCATTGTGTTTGCGAAGGATTCTCGCAAAGGACTCTTGAATTTTTTTATTCCTGTAGAGACCGCAATCTTCCCTATCGATTTACGTGGATTTAGAATAATTTCATTTCGAACTTGAGAAAAATTGTTCTGGTGTTGTTGCCGACGTTGATGGGCCAGGTCAATTGCAGATTGTGCCTTCTTGCCCTAATCTTTGCACCCACGACCAGATAAGTTGCGTACTCGGCCCATCACTTAGTCGTCGAATATTAAAATGAGTATAAAAAAAGCGATGCGCACGTACCAATGATACACCGCACTTCAACTATTGCTCCACCGCAAACGCGCGGTGCGTTCCCCACCAGTGACTCATGGGGTGACTAACAATTCTGCAAATCCTGCGCTTTGAATGATACCCTTCCTGCATACCTCAACCTGCTAGTATATCGATAATCGCAATTTAAAGTTGAAAAATTCCCGCTGGACGCCCTTATCTTTAACGCTTGCAATTGCATATGGGCTGCGAACAGCAAACTGTGAATTGTGAATGATCTGGCAATTGGACTTTTCGATTCTAAATAGCTTTTTATGGCCTTTTGACTTTTCTTTCACACGAGTGGTCGCAAACAAATGCGAATTTTTATAAAAAATAAAATAGTAAAATGAGTGCCAACAAAATTTGAGGGTAAATTCGAATGAATTTTTCATTCGTAGATTTGTGGAATGCGTCCAGCAGTTGTGGATTGCGAATAAATGTTTGACAAAATAATTCGCAGAAAATATCTTGGTCGGTTGCGTAGAAAATATAAAATTGTTTAATTTTAAAACTTAATCGAATTTAAGGCCGAGTTTTCATTTTAAATTTGTAGTGAGGAACGTTCCTTTAATTTGTCGAAAAGTTAAAACAAGAATTTGTTGATATTTGCGCTTGGAATTGCCTAGACAAATTCATTTGCACTCGCAGTTTGTAGCTTATGTGAAAGTGAAAGACACCATAAACTTTAACCACTAGAGCCTACATTAAAATCTACGATCTACGATCCTAACCTGGCATTTCATTTTATTCATAACAGCAACAAGAAATAAATTAAAAAAAAAAAAAAAACAAACAAATAGACAACTTAGTAAATAAAAGTGGAAGTTCAAAAATTTAATTTTTTTTTATTTGAATAAGATTTTCACAACTTATTGGTCCTATTTTATCAGCTGAAACTAAAAAGGAATACACATTCCAAATTTATAACATTTTCTTGACTGTCGATGTTCATTATGTTGACAGTGGCAGTTCATGCAGCGTACTCTGCACAACCCTCTGATCATATTAATCCGGGTAATTTCGTAACAGCTTTAAGGACTTTCAATGCAACATTCTGGGCATTCGAAATCTTTGTGAATAATTCAATTTCAACAGCTTCAACAGCATCACGTGCAGCTGTAAGCCCATGTTCAGTGGAATTGCCACCCGATATGATTCCCAAGTTAGCCAATTTCCTGGCTGCTTCTATTCCAGCAGTTGATTCAATTCGACTACTTTCAATCGATTCAATAGCAGCTGAAAAGACCTTCTTCTGACCAACTAAATGAGCAGCCCCACCAAAGCCTTGATATGCTAGAACACTGCCATCGATACAACCTTTTCTAGCAGCATCGAAACCCGATGAAATTGCGTCTAATGAATTTCTCGGATCGGTTTTAGCCCATTTTCTTGCCTCGTCTATAGCCCGAAAAGCTGCTATAATTCCCAATGCAGAACTTTCAATATCTGCCAGAACACCTTCTCTTATTTCATTGAGTACCCTACTGGGCAGCCCTTCGATCAAAGAATCATAAATATGCGAGTCGATTCGATCAATGACAGATAAAGTTTCTGAATCTCTTGCAGCAGCCTTTGCTCGTGCACTCAGAGCATCTGCCGTAACTTGAACTTCCTCAATTTTACCATTTGCAACATCGGCAAGATAGGCAAAGGCTAGTTTGGCTGCTTTAATTAAGCTTGAATTCAATGATGACGTACCAGCCACAATCGCACTATGAGCGGCTTTAAGGCCCTGGGCCCGTGATCTTGTGGTTGATTTGAGTCCACTTACAGCTAACACTTGGGTTGCATCCAAACTATTAAATATTGCAGTTCCAGAATCTTGAGTTGGTTGAAGGCACTCCCTCAGTTTGCTTTTTGTTACATTCGGCGCAATAACTCCGGCAGCTCCGAAAGCATGAAGAACTGGAACTCCAGAATGATAAACTGCTTGTTTGACAATTCTTATTCCCTTATCGATATCATCTATAGCTTCTTCGGGATCACTTATGTGTGTTCCCTTATATTTGTCAATCAAATCAAATGCGTCATCTCCATTTTCGGCAATAAGCTTAATGGTAAGAATAAGTCCGTCTGCTAGTACATCAACTGCTTCTGCGCAAGCTCCAGAAGCTTTAAAATTTTCTGCATCTTTTTTAATTGTATCAATAGCAGCTAGGCCAAGCTTAATAATAACATTTCCAGCTCCACCAGCCGCTGCCTTCTTGTCAAAATCATCAAGATGTTTTTGATAATTATATCCAGCATCTGATTCACCAATCGACTGATTCACAAAAATACAGAAGAATACCACCAAAGCTGTTAAGAACGGACAATTATTCAAGAATTCCATTCTCGATTTAGACGAAATATTGCTAATTCTTATTTAATTCTTCTCAAACTTTACCTAACTTAGTGGATTTTTTTTTTCTGTCAAGAAATACGAGTAAGCTGACTGATTAATAACCAAGTTATAATTCAACCTTATATACCCTCAAGTCCAATGGATATATGTATAATCGTTTGTTTATTCAAGACTCAAATAATATAATGTGTACAACATTTTGATAAATTTCGAAAAGCAAAAACATGTTGATTTCTGTAGATAATACAATAGAAAATCAACAGCAGCTGAAAATACAAGCAACAATGAACCCCCAAATTCGATGTGTGAAAAAACATAAAAGACAGCAGCTAGCTAGCTACCATTTGTCATTTTTTAAAATTAAATAAAAGCTTTAGCAACCAAGCATTAGTATTTATTATAAATTTGAAAAGATCGTTTATTAAAATGTCGATGTGTTGAATTTTGTAGCCCCCTTGCCCTTCCCTAAACAAATTCTAGAAACTGCTGAGCAAATTAAGAATTATCAGCGTAAACTCAGACGGTTTGGAAACTACTAAGAAAACGTGTGAAATTGATAAACACTTTTAGGGTTAAGAAAACTAAGCCTTTAAACATTTCATTTATGTTTGCAGCTAAAGATTGATAGCTTTGGTGCTATAAATCTGTATAAATATGGCCTTAAGCTCTTAAAGACCTTAGGAAATCGAACATTATTGAAATAAAAATATTTTTGAAAAATGTAGCGCTTTTGTTCTATGCACTTCAAAAATGTTTAAAACCCCAAAAAATTTAAGGGCTTGAAAATAATTTAAGCAAGATAGGGTCCTGATATCAAACTTAAAGGCCTGGTAAGCTTTTTCTCAATCGAAATGGGGGGCTCAGTACAGTGATTCATCCAGAAGACATGACTAATCACTTCTCATATTCCAAAAGTCTAATGGCAATTTTTGACGAATCGCAGTGAACCCATTTGGCAATTTTTGAACATTTTTGAATCTAAAATATATTTTATTCCTTAAAAAGATCAACATTTTATTTCTATTAGTCGAATCGTCAAAGTTGTAAGCTTTGCACCAAGCAAATTATTTGTATAGAATGACGTCAATCGGGCTGTTCGTTCATTGGTATATGAAGTGCCTAAAATTGTAGGAAATGTTGCTACAAATTTGGTACAGAGTATTTTACGTATTACTCAACAGGAAAAAGAAGTTTAATACTTATTTAAAATCAACTCGAAATGGTACTAGATTCTGACGTCTTTTGAAAAAAAAAATGAAAAGCAAAAAAAAATAAAAAAAAACATATTTTATTTTGTACTTTTTTCACTCTGTTTCTTTAGAAAATAAATTGTATTAGAAACCAAGTGGTTAATATATCTTTTATTATTTATATATTTTTTCATTTAACACTTAAAATATTATTGTTTGTAAGACACACTTAATAATACTTAACAATTAATAGCCTCTTTAAGTTGAATAAGTCTTTTAAAATATTGAAAAATATCAACCTATGAATTTTTGTATGTTGAATAGTGTAAGCATGGTGGTCGTGAAGAACCAGGAGAGCCAAAAATATAATGTTTTGTGCTTTTTATTTAATAATAACTGCAACAGAAGGCAATTTGACTTACCTGGTTTTTGCAAAGTGGCCATGGAAATATAAATTAATAAAAACGTGTTCAGAAGTGGGATATTCACCTGTTTAACTTGATTTTCTAGAAAATACTTAATGCAATAATCTTCTCTGCACAATGCACTACTGCGCAATCATATCAACCCAGGCAATTTTGTTACAGCTTTAAGAACTTTCAATGCAACATTCTGGACATTCAAAAACTTTGTGAATAATTCAATTTCAACAGCTTCAGAAGCCTCATGTGGACATTGTGTAGCTGTGAGTCCCTGTTCAGTTGAAGAACCCGATACGATTCCCAAGTTTGCTAAGTTTCTAGCTGCTTCTATTCCATCTGTTGAATCAATTCGACTATTTTCAATCGATTCAATAGCAGCT
Organism: Dasysyrphus tricinctus; assembly: GCA_963921185.1. NCBI lineage: Eukaryota > Metazoa > Arthropoda > Insecta > Diptera > Syrphidae > Dasysyrphus > Dasysyrphus tricinctus. The sequence goes on from OY992530.1 coordinate 88,856,077, forward strand.
GAGAAGACCGTTTTCTGACCAACTAAATGAGCAGCACCATCAAATCCTTGATATCCTTGAACACTGCCATCGATACAACCTTTTCTAGCAGCATCGAAACAATCTTTGATTACATCAAATGCTTTTTGAGGATCAGTGTTTGCCAATTTGCCGGCTTCTTCTATAGCCCGAATAGCTGCAGTAATTCCCAATGCAGAACTTTCAATATCAGCCAGAACACCTTCTCGTATCTCATTGTGAACTCTAAGGGGTAATCCTTCGTTCATGGAAATGTAATGGTTCCAGTCTATTTGATTTATGACCGAAAGAGTTTCAGCATCTCGTGCAACAGCCTTTGCTCGAGCACTCAGGGCATCCGCTGTGGCTTGAACTTCTTTTGTTTTCCCATTTGCAACATCGGCTAGGTAGGGAAAGGCTATTCTGGCAGCTTTTATTACGCTTGAGTTCAATGAAGACGTACCAGCCACAATAGCACTATGAGCTGCTTTAAGGCCTTTTACCCGTGATATCGTTTAGTTGATTTGAGTCCACTAACAGCTAACACTTGAGCTGCATCAAAACTATTGATTATTGCAGTTCCAGCATCTTGAGTGGGTTAAATACATTCTTTGATTTTTCTTTTTGTTACATTCGGGGCAATAACTCCAATAGCTCCATAAGCATGTAAACCTGGCACTGCGGAATGATAAACTGCTTGTTTGACATTTCTTATTCCTCTATCGATGGCAATTATAGCTTATTCTGGATCACAAATATTCAAATCCTTATAATTGTCAATCAGATCAAATGCATTATCACCGTTTGCAGTTAGTTTAATACTGAGAATGAGACCGCTTGTTAATACATCAACTGCTTCCTCAAAAGCTCTGGCCGCTTTGTAAAATTCTGCATCATTATTAATGGTATCAATGGCTTTTAAGGCAAGTTCAATAACAATGTTTCCAGCCATTGGATCATCAAGGTCTCCTTGATAATTATATTCAACTGATTCACCAACTACTGACTGTCTCATGAAAATAAAGGAGAATGTTACCAAAGCTGTTATGAAGGGAAATTAGTTTAAAAATTCCATTCTATTTGGCAAATTTTTTGTTAACTCTACTTCTCAAACTTTACCTAATTTGAATTCTTTTTTTTTTTTCCTTTCAAGAAATACGAGTAAGCTGACTGATTAATAAGCAAGTTATATTTCAACCTTATATACCCTCAAGTTTGATGTACTAATATAGAATTTTTGTTTGTTCAAGAGTCAAAAAGAACAACACTTTGATAAATTTCGAAAAAGTAAAAACATGTTTTGTGTTGATTTTTGTTGATACAAAAGAAAACCAACAGCAAACAGCAAACAGCAGCTGGATATACAAACAGCAATTTGAAGTGTGTGTGAAAATATCAAAGAATGTTGCCAAATTATTTGTCATTTTAAATATCAAAAAGCCTTGGTAACCACGTCCACCATTATTGTGCTTTTATAGTATTAATCATGTATATGTGATGAATTTTTGCCTCTAACAAAAGAACTGCTAAGCAAATTGACAAATTGATTTGAAACAGCGTTTCTAAAAAAACTGATCTAGTTGCTTTCATATGAGATTTAAACGCCTTAATATCTACATTTTTACCTATCTATAGGCTTGGCCAATGAATTTCAAGCAAGAAAAGCACTTTTCAAGGATCGAAAAATGGGTACGTGGATAATTTGTTGTTAACTAGTTGTGACAATTTCAAATTTGTCGTTCTATGTTTTTCTATGTTTTTTCTATGTTTTTTTTAATGTTTTTTAATGATTTGCTTAGTTGTCACAACTTGAAAAGTGAAAAAACTTCTTATAGTTAATGTATTTATGATTAATAATTTGCCGTTAATTAGTCGCTCATTAGTTGTAAAAAATTAAATTCAATCGGGTAACGTTTTCTATCTTTTTTGTTTGCTATTCGTTACGTTGATATCAAGTAAGCAAAGCACCACCTCAAAAAGGCGTAAGAACTGCTTGTATCAAATTGTTTATGGTTTAACAACTTGCCATTAACTAGTCTTTAATTGGCTGTGAAAATTTCAAATTTATCGTGCCATGTTTTCTATGTTTTGTGTCTTCTTTGATAGCTTGACATCAAGTAATCAAAGTATAGCATAACACCACCTCAAAAAGGGGAAACAACTTCTTATATCGGATGGTTTTTTGGCTAAATAATTTACCATTAATTAATTGTTAATTAATTGTGACAATTACCAATTTGTCATTCAATGTTTTTTTTGTGTTTTTTTGGGTGCTTTTCTAACTTGAACTATCTCAAAATGCTGTAAAATTTTCTTATACTTAATGACTTATGACTTAACAATAAGTTTTCTTCCAAGCAGCAGATTTTAAAAAAATCTAAAATGACTCAAGAGATATGTCTCGTCCAGGTTTGTTGAAGCGAAATTCTTAGATGATAATAAATCACCATCATCGAGGCTAGAAGTGCCCAAGTTTCAAAATGTATATTTGTGTGCTGAAGTTAAATGATATTGAATCGTATTGGGAGCGCTACGATATCCCGCAAACCAAAATCTCGAATAACGAAATCTCGCATTTTTGTTAAAAATCTCGAATAACGAAATCTCGCAAATTAAAAATCTTGTTTTTCATAATCTCGCAATTACAAAATCTCGCTTTTCACAATCTCGAATTTAAAATCTCGCAAATCAAAATCTCGCAACTTCAAATTTCACAGCAACGAATCACACACGACTTTTAGAATTTTTTTTTTTTTTTTTTGAGAATATACCTACCCAAGAGCACTTTGGATAATTTTCCTTCCAACTAATAACTGTACCTGTCAATAAAAAAAATGTGTACATCCTTTATTACTGTTAATAACCTCTATAGTCATTTACGCGTTCATAATGGAACTAAAAGTATTTTCTTGTTCAAGGCCAAATACGAGTAATGCGATTTGCACATGACACTTTACAACTGGATGTACCATCTCTATGTTCTCTCTCCTTCTTGTTCTTTTGAAAGCAATAATATTGAAAATCAAACGTTCAATTAATAAATAACAAAATTGAATTGCATTGCAACAAATACATTTTTTTAATCAAAATCTCGCAAATTTAAATCTCGTGCGAGATTTTAATTTGCGAGATTTGGATTAAAAAAATTTATTTGTTGCAAGTCAATTCAATTTTGCGAGATTTTGATATGCGAGATTTTAGTTTGCGGGATTTCGTTATTGCGAGATTATGAAAAACGGGATTTTGTAATTGCGGGATTATGAAAAGCGAGATTTTGTAATTGCGAGATTTCGTTATGCGAGATTTCGAATGCGAGATTTTGATTTGCGAGATTTCGTAGCCAACCCAATCGTATTTGAAAATTGTCAAAAAAATTGCATCACTTCACTTAAAATAATAAAAAAAAAATTTGTTATCTAATTTAGTTAATTGTAAAACCTTTTCGAGGTTACTCAATATCAATTAAGGTAAAATATAACAAAAAAAACATAGAAAACATTGCAAAAAATCCTTGAATTGTCACATATGACTAAGTTATGACAAACTATTAACCAATTAAAATGCCAATAATAATAAGTTTTAAGAACTTTTCCGAGATTCTTTGCGAATTCATATAAATTTTGGAAAATTACACAAAAAACATAGAAATTTCAAAATTGTTACAATAAATTAATGAATTATTAATTTCAAATTATTACAAGCCATAAAACTATCGGTATAGTCATTTTTAACACTTATTGGGGTGGTACTTTGCTTACTAGATATCAAATAAGCAAAGCACCCACAAAAACACAGAAAACGTCGGATAATTTAATTTGCCACAACCAATTAACCACTAGTTAACGCAAATTAATAAGCAATAAGATAAGTTTTAGAAGTTTTTACCAATTTTCGAAAAAAAAACATAGAAAACATAGAACAACAACATTTAAATTGTCTCAACAAATTAATATATATAACATTGCATGATTGAATTAAATTTTTCACAGCGAATTAATATTAAGTATAACAAGTGTTTACCGTTCTTCGAGCAACATTGACGACAAACTTGATATTGTCACAACTAACTAACAACTTTTTAACGGAAAATAATCCACCTACCTTTTTTCGATTCTTGAAGGTGGCTTTGTTAACTCGGCACTCATAGAAAACCAAAGCCAAAAATACATAATGAAACATCGCACGGTAAAGCTAATTTACTAACGAAAATTTAATGGCATGTTATTTAGTATTAAAATATTAAGCTTTAGAAATTTTTATCACTTCTCGAAAAAAACATAGAACAACAAATTCGAAACTTTCACAACTAATTTTGCGATACATTATACACCAAAATCTATTCTTCGATCCGTTTGATTGCTGTGCTTGTTATCGAATTATCAAATCACCCAAAAAACATAGAAAGCATTGAATGAAAAATTCGAAACTGTCACAACTAAATTACGCCTAATTAATGACTAACTATCAACCTTATCATTTTTCGATCCGTAAGAGTTGCTTTACTAAGTTGATATCGAATATCGAAAGCAACCAAGAAAACATAGCATGAGAAATTGAATTTGTCACAACTTACTAATGGAAAATCATCAAGCCATAAACCATTAAGTATAATAATTTGTTACATATTTTCGGCGGAGTGCTTTGCTTACTTGATATCAAGTTAGCAAAGCTCCCAAAAAAAACATAGAAAATATTGAACGACGAAACCATCACAACTTATTAACGCCATACTGGTCTCAGTCGCACAAAATTAAAGCTTTTGTTTGATGGCATACCAATTTCTTAAAGCTAGTTTCTCAATTTCTTATTGTAAGTAAAGGTCCAATTGATTATTTATCTGACACAAAAATATTGACACAAGCATCATAATTTTACAAGAAAACTATCCATAAGCCCAATTGAAAGGCTTTCAAACCAAAAATTAATTATTTTGACTTCTAAGTGCTTCAAAATGTATGTGTTAGGCAACAAATTAGAGCTTTACGATGAAGTAGTATAACGTAATCCGTGAAAAAAGTTCGATCCAAATCAGTTAAGCAAAAAAAAAACAGGTTCTATGGGTGGTGGGTACTGCTTATTAAAATAATGAGTTTGGTAAAATTAGTTCAAATATTGTTTGAGCTTTTCCTAGAATAAAGATAAAAGAAAAAAGAGGCTTGACAGTAGTTAAATTTTACTAAAGTTGTTCCTCCAGCCAAGAAGAACCAGTTTCATCCAAATAGTTGATGTCGTTTCCAAAAAACCAAGCATAAGAAAAGTGGGCGTGGCAGTTGTCAAATTTTACTAAGACCACTTCCTAAGCCTTCCTCTTGCTAAATAGAACAAACCATGATAACTTCAACCAAATCATTAGAGCCGTTTCCGAGAAACCAATTAGGAATTGTTTGCTTTCATTAATTATTAATTATAATTTTCGAAAATGTATTTTTTCTGCCGAGCCAATACCAAATGAAACTACCGAAAGTATCGATGAATTTTGTTCCAAAAATACGGTATCAGGTCGGTACTGTCCCGGTATCATTTGGTATGCTTTTACGTGCTGGTATCGTCTTGATAGTAACGTTTCGGTTTCCGATATCCGATACCAATACCTACCATAGGAGACCCGCGACTTTTCTGGTGGACAGTACGTGCTACCTTCAATTATTTGAAATTTTTTTCAAATTCAAATCAATATCGACCAATTGCACTTACGACCTTTCTTTCCAAGGTCATGGAAACACTGATTAAGTATCAGCTCAAGAAATATCTTGAAGAACGAAAGCTCCTTAATGCCTCGCAGTATGGATTTCCTACCAATAAGTCCAGTGGTGATCTGATGGTATATCTCACCGAGCAGTGGAACAAATTTTTACATCGTTTTGGAGAAAGTAAAATTATTGCGCTTGATATTTCAAAAACGTTTGATAGAGTTTGGCACCAAGCTTTTTCTTATTGGAAATTGCGTGCAATTGGTATTGATGAATCTCTTCTTCGTTGGATTAGAAATTACCTTTCGGACCGTTCAATACAAGTTGTATTGGATGGCCCCAGGGCTCCGTTTTGTTTTTGACTCTCTTTGTCATTTTCATTTATGATCTCTTTAATATTTGTATCGGTAACTCCATTCAAATCCTTCCCTATTTTCCTTACGCACGCACTGTTGAACCAGGCAAATCACGGACGAATCCGGCAATCACGGACGAATCCGTCAATCACAGACGAATCTGGCAATCAGTGGTAAACCAGGCAAATCACGGATGAATCCAGCAATCAGGGACGAATATGGCAATCACTGGTAAGCCAGGCAAATCACGGACGAATCCAACATTCAGGGACGAATCCGACAATCACAGACGAATCTGGCAATCACTGGTAAACAAGGCAAATCACGGACGAATCCGGCAATTACGGACGAATCCGAAAATCAAAGATGAATCTGGCAATCAACCTTTAAAAGTCTCGAGACCCCTTACCGCTGGTGGGGGGAAGTCTTTTCTCACCTATGTTGATTGGATCTGCGGCTCTGGTATTACTCCTGCGATGTGATATCGACGACTGCCTCCCCAAGGTTGCTTGGTCGTTGTCTAGATGCTGTCCTCTGCGTAGATCTTATCGATTGATAAGCATAAGGTATACATACCATATGCTAAACAGGTTCTCCTGTATGGTGTGGTGGGTTTTATCGTAGCCCACGACATGGCTATCAGCTGTTGATTGCATATCGATATGGGAGCATGTGGTTGGTAGGGTAGGTAGGTATTTTATTTTCTTAAGTAAACAGGTACGTAGGTAGAGGAGGGGAGAGGTATGTAATGTTATTTAACTGTGGGATTATTTTGTAGAGATGTAGGAGGAATTGGCGAACACAGAACGGTTGGTTTCGGTTAGGTTTCGGTGCTCCGGCCCGTATTTAAGGAGGGAAGAGGTAGGTAGGTATTGGAATGCTTCATTACAGAGTATTCACAACCCCTTCAGTGCGAGTATATTATAGAAAAAATCGGACTTAATTTTTTCAGTTTTGCTGCATGAGCTTGGAATTCTTAGAACTCTATGGCTTGGACCCTTTTAAAAAAAAAAAATTGAAAATATTTCAAAACTTAAACCTTAAAATGTTTAGGAAGCAAAATGATGTTCAGCTATTAAGAAGTAGTCTCCAAGACGTTCGTTACAGAAAGGCTATAGAAATGGGAATGGCTCGGGACAATCACCTGATGATGGTATAGCTGCTGCAAGATTACGCGCAGCTGCAGGTCGTAGATTCCAAGAAAACACCCGAATGCCTAAGTTTAACACCGATAGACTTAAAGATCACGCACTCCGTCAACAACCTAGAGCCCTCCTTTCACAAGAATTAAGAGCAATCAGTAGCATGGAACCGACCTCCATCGAAAACTATTGGTGTGCTGCGAAAAATGTTTTCATATCCTGTGATGAAAGCATATGCGATCGGTCGCAAAGAAAAATTAGTGCCGGTCTTTCAAATAGGCTAGGATCGAATCAAGTAAATAGCTCACCACATTTCTGAAAGGATCGAATCAAGTAAACAGCTCACCACTTTTCTGCGGTGTATTAAACTTTTTCGCCAGTGAATTGAACTCAAATTCGACTTCGGAAAGGCGTTCGACAATCTCAATAGAGAATTCATATTGCTGGCTTTGTGCAGGAGTCGCATTCCAGATAAATGTATTGCTACTCTACATTATTATCGATCCAAATGTCATGTTCTGCATAAGGGAACTTTGTCACAGGAGTTTTAAATCCAAATTGGAGTTAGACAAGGGTGTATACTTTCAGCAATACTGTTCCTGTTAATGATAAGTGAAGTTCTGCCCGCAGCTTTGTCAACTGGAAATGGAGGAATCCCGCAATCACACCTTAAACATCTGGACTAGGTAGGACGACATATACTTCACATGATAGCGCATCTCCTAGCCGAAACACTGTTCTGTACATATTTAATAGTTTCGAGGGGCTTTTCCCAAGCTGCACATTCCATCGTGTATTTGCCAATGACACGCGACACAACTGGATGAGTTTTGCCGGGATACCAAGTTCAACCATCACCATATAGAGCTCCTGACGGTAAATGCTATCATACGTGGCTTTGGAGTCAGTAAATAGATGCGGTGAGTCTCGACTTGAAATTCGTTGGTCTTTTGTCTTTTCCAAGATTTGCCTGAGAGTGAATGTCTATCGTATATCTGCCTGGCCGAAAACCACACTGGCACTTGCCAATTATTGTATGCTACGTCAATCAGGGATATGCCTCGATAATTCCTGCAGGACATAGGATACTCTTTATTTGGAGATGGAATATATGGGGCTTGGCTTGCTTCTTCAAACCCCCACTTGGAGGAAGAGTTGCTTGAAGAGCTCCACTGGTTAAACATCAAATCCGGTGGTCTTCTTGTTCATAAGCTTATTTATAGCTAGGTCAACCTCTTCTACACTGAGTGGTGGAACTAGGTCTTCTCATCCTAATGCTGATTTAAATACTGCTTGAATATAATATTCCCCGTTCTTCGGTGAGTAGGCTAAATTCACTGGATCGAAAAGACTTCGTTCTAGTTTTAAAACCAGCAGCCCATTGCTTGGCTTTTTATAAAACTTACGAGTGTTGTTTCATTCATGAAATTATTCGATCTCCTTGAGCTGGAAGGCAGTGTACGTCCTCTGTTTTCTACGCAGGGTCTTATTCTCCTTTATCGCTGGTCTTGTTTTACGCTGCAGCATATTCACACTTGTCACCTTTTTCAACTGCACGCATTCATCATGCCAAGGGTTCTTTTTCGGGGATGGTTGGCAGCTTATTGCAGTTTTGGCTGCCTTTCTGAGGATATCCCAATACTGAAACCACTGGTTGTTTGCGTCTGTGGCAGTTGAATGCACAGCGGAGGTGCTCTCTGTAGGCTCTGGTGACTCCAGGTTTAACATACCTCGACAAAAGTTCAATTTCTTCTTTAATGCTTTTCGTAATTTATTTTCAATCAAAGTTGAGCTCTTATAACCTTGCCCCTACAAGGAAATGGTCAGAGTCGATATTTACCCCTCGTCTAAGATGTAAGAAGCGTGCTTTCGTCGATTAGCACATGTGGTCGATTTTTTTTAACGTAGAATTATTTGGAGAGCTTAGGTTGCTTCGTGGATTCATCGGTGTGGAAACCTAGTGCTGATGCTTATAACCGTATTACGAGCTTCTGAAAAGTTTATTAGCCGGAGGCCGTTATCATTTGTCTCTTTGTGGAGGCTGTGCGTGCTAACTAATCCGCCAAAGGTGTCATCCTTTTAAATTTTAGCATTGAAGTCCCCTGGAAAATATTTTACATCGTACTCCGGGAAAGCTTTGTAAGTCTTGTCCAGGAGGTCATAAAACTCATCCTTTAAAAAGCGTTCAACTCCTAGGCTTATATTTTGGAAAGTGACTTTGATGCGGATATCAGCCAGGCGAACACCTATTGGTTTAAAGTCGATAACTTAGCTTCTTAGTTGATTTCCCACGACTGTAATGAATATCAATCTTTTCATTTCATCATACCTGAGCTTATTGATCGCATATTGTGGATTGCGGTTATATTTGCCTTATACCGCGTGAGGAAAGACTCAAGTTTTAGAGTTACACCTGGGGTGTAATGGGCTCCATTTTGAAGTGGTGGGTCTTATTGCAAATTTAAAGTTATCACTATCCGAAGCTCCTTGTATCTCTCTCTTTACTGAATTTTTTGTATGTGGTAAGGAAGATGACTTCATGACAAAACCCCCAAACCCGAAGGGCTAAGACTTTGTTAGCAGATCGGAAAGGTCTCAACTCTCAATCAATGGTATTATTCTTTGTTCGGACATAAGTCTGTGTTTTAACGTCGTGAAATTAAAATTGCAAGAGATCGTCAGGACTTTTGCAAACCACATTTCTCAGCAAACCCGCCACCAGCTTTATCTGCAGAGGGCGAGTGGAAACACTGCCAAATGCCATCAGAAGTGCTGCCAATGATTTGCTGGGTATCACTAGGCCACCATAACGAAACCCCTGGTTCGATGAAGAAGGCAGGCTGGCGCATGCAGCAAAGAATGAGGCCTACCATTCAATGCTGCACACTTGAAACAGAACTGCTGAGAGAACAGCCTGGGAGCTCTACGGGCAAAAACAAAGGGAGGTACGCGCTGAATTCTCAGGAGGAAAAAGAGAGAGCATGCGAGGTGGGTGGTCGAGTCTATTGAAGACTGCAGAGGCAGGAGGGATGTTCGAAAGCTCTACCTGGGAAATCTACCCAGGGTTACAAGGCCAGAACGGAAGCCTGCCGAAATTAGAGTGGGAATATGGTGGTAGACACACACTCCGTGCTAAGGATCTGGAAACAACACTTTTCTAGACTGTTAGACAGAACACTCCATCCAACCTGGACGACGGTCAAAATTTCCACGCACCCGACCTAAATGAGGTGCGGTTAGCGATAGCCAAGCTAAAAGCGTGTGGATGGCCTGCCAGTCGAGCTATTCAATGCACGATGGATAGGTACAGCCTCGAAGTCGTCAAGAACTTTGTTTAACTGGGCTCCACTAATACATCGCAAATTAACATCTGTGCAGAGATCAAATTAAAAATTACACTTGCCAACATTTGATTAGTAAAGCCCTCTCTTTAAGCACCTAGGAGAAAATATACATAAGGCCTGCTGCATGGGGCGAAAGCATGGACCCTGTCAAAAACGGATGGGAATGTACTTGGGTGCTTTGAAAGGAAAACTCTTCGGGTGATCTTGGGCCCAGTCTGTATCGATGGAGTATGGAGGAGAAGATTTAGCATTGAGCTGAACGAGCTTCACAGCGACGTCGACCTGGTCAAAAAGCTGAAAATACAGCGGCCGAGGTGGCTGGGACACCGACGCACCAGCCCGACAAATCTTCGAATCTACCCCTGATGGCCTGCGCAGCAGAGGAAAATCCCACCTTAGGTGGCGCACATAAGTGAAGAATGAACTGAACCAACTTGCAGTGCGTAACTGGAGGCAGCCAGCTAGGGACTGAGCTCGCTGGAGGGGCTTGTTGGTTGTGGCCGTAGTCCACTCTAGACTGTGAGCGCCATCTAAAATAAAGAAAAGTCTAAGTCTGTATCTCGTGAAGGGAAAGTGTTTGAGTCCAATTACTGTTGCTCCTCGCTGTAACACCTATAACAGTTATTGGGCTATAAAACTTTCCTTGCACAAGATACAGACTTATGTACACAGAAGAACAAATAGCATTCATTGAGACCTTTCCATTGATACCTGTAGGTCAAAACGAGTTAGTTCACCTCGCCTCCATCATTAACCAGCGATATCAAAATTCAGAGACATAAAAGACATACAAAAACGCATCTTTCAAAAGCGAGAATCTTTTATTGTTTAAGATATTAAAATTTATTTAAGTCAACCAAGAAGAAAGAAAAAACAAAATATTGAAGAAAAAAAAAAAAAGGAAAAAGGTCTTGAGAACATTTTAGTGTTTATGTTTGTGATCGTCCATCGTTCCTGGATTTAGTGTCTTGAATACGTTGTGTCTCAATTCATGAAGATACCAAAATTGAATCGCTTCATTAGCCTCAAGCATTCTCCGTGCTGTCTCCTCAATGTGTTTTGATTCTGTTTCACCATTCCTGTACAACCCTTTAAGAGTATCTTTTATCAATTCCAAACCTTTAGCTCCGTCAATTCGACTCCTTTCAGTAATTTCAATGGCATCTTGAAAAAAGTCCATTGCTCCAGCTAATCTCCCGGCTGATCCAAGAGATTCATATGCCTTGACACTGCCATCAATTGAAACTGATTTGGCTGTTTTGAATAATTCTTCTATGAGACGAATAGCTGCTTGCGGATCAGTCTTCGCTAAATCATTAGCTTTTTCTAAAGCACCATAGCATATAGCAACACTCCATGCACAATGTTCAATGTATTCTTCAAGTCCATCTCTTATCTCATCTAAAATAAGAGCGTTAATGCCTTTTTGTTTGGCCTCATCAAATTCTGCTTCAAGTGCTTCTATTGCAGCAACAGTATCAGAATCAGCTGATGCCGCTAATTTAGTTTCTTCAGAAATCATTTTTTCAACGGGATCCTCTTTTGTAATTGTATCTTCGTCCGTACTATAAAGATAGTCAATCGCTTTCTTGGCTGCGAGCAAAAAATTATCAAATACTGTTTCGGCGGCTGATTTAATAGCAGCATGAGCCGCCTTGAGGCATTTTTTCGTTATTTCTTCGTCGTTGGCTCTCATACCTTGCATAGCAAAGAATTCAGCTGTTTCCACATCTTCAAAGAGCGCAGTTGTACCTTGTTCCATTTTTTTAACGGCAAACTTGTATTCTCCCTTATCTGTGATGTTGGCCATCGATTTACCAGCTCCCAAGCACGAATGAGCAGGGGCACCTGATTTATACAATTCGCTTCTGACTGCATTCATTCCATTAATAATGGCTTGCACTGCAGCTCCTTTATCCTCAATATCTTTGGTTAGCAAACTATCAATGACATCAAAGCATTCATCCAGAGCATCGGCCATCATTTTAATTGTTTTTTCCAAGCCATCTACGAAAACATTTTTAACTTCTCCAATGCGTCCTGGTATGGGACGTTTGAGTGAATAGGCATCGATTTGCCTGACGGTTTCTGCGGCCATATCAATTACAATATTTCCATCTCCACCAACTGATGCCTTCACATTGAAATTTTCTTTTGCTTTTGGAAATGATTTCGATATTATTTGATCACTGATGTGGTGATGGTGATGACTATGGGCACCAGCTGCTTTATTCACAAGTGCAACGAGTAGAACTGTTGCCACCAGTAAGAGACAATATTTTTGAGATCCCATTTTGGGGAAAAATACTTAGTATCGAACTTATTTTTTGCTTAAATGAAATTTCAATATAAACTGATGGATCAAAACGGCTTGAACCTACCTTTTATACCTTGGAAACTTCTCGAAAATAATTATTATTTAAAAAATTCATGTTATTTTGATTATATCGCGCGCTTACGTAATAAAGGTGTTTGCTTAATTGATTTGAAAAAGACGTGTGTGGTTTAAGAGCAAACAAAAACAAATTTTTAAATTTCGAAATAAATATTAAAATTTTTAAATTGTAGGTACAGCTGCGAGTTTTTGTAGATAAATAAAACTGATTCAATTGCGAAAGCAAATACACGTGTCTCGAAAAACCCAAGGCATCAGCCAGCACACACCGATCTTTTGTCTCATATTAAACAAAGCAATTTGGTGTGTTTGATTTTTTAGTTTTCAGCTGAAATGATGTGTGAGTATGACTTGTTTTTGACTCACCAAATACAAAATCTGTTGATGTATTGCAACAACACAAATTTGTCAATTTTCTAACTCTGCCGTCCCTCGTCGATGATGGCTCTTAATCCCAGTTTTTCAGTACGAGGACTTTTGTTGTTGTGTTTTTCATATATCCTTAGTGCTTAAACTAATATACCTCAGCCAAGATAAGAACTGTAAGTCAACTTCAAATATCCATTGGTAACGTTTAACTGGTGGTTGGATGTTGTAGGAACTGGGGACCCTGAGCTGTATCTTTTCCTGGACATCAAGTGCTCACATTGCTTCCACTTTGGTAACCGCTTGATACTGATCTTGGCTTTATGCCATGGTTTGCTTAACTTGTAAGTGCATATGTTGATCAAGGAATGAATTGCAAGACACCATACCCATGGCCCTACAGATTGGAGGTTAGTGCGTTGGGCTAACGGCCCGACCACAGAATAAGGACCCTCCTCAAATGGCAACCAGACCCGGCACGAAAATGGACTACAATTAAGGAATATGCACCTGCAATGTAGGGACACCCTATACGCCAGATGCTAATCAAAAACTTGAATTTGTCCTTTCGCGGTACAAGTGAGATATTGCCACGATCCAGGAGATACGATGGATAGGATCAGGAATAACAAAAAGAAAAAATTGCGAAATTTATTATAGCTGTCATCAAAGATTGCACATGCTTGGATGCGGATTCTTCGTAAATCGACTCAGATCGAAAGTCATCGATTTTAAGCCGATTAGCGATCGCCTGGCTGTGATCCGCATCAAAGATATCTACCTTCAAAAACATCAGCCTAATATGTCCACACCCCTCTTCTGATGAAGCCGAGGAGTCCAACAAGGAGGAGTTTTACGACCTCCTGGACGGAGCCTACGGAGCCTGTCCGGAGTACGATGTGAAAGTCATGCTCGGAGACTTCAATGCCAAAGTCAGAAGGAAAACATCTTTGCCGGATTAGTTGGAAAGCACAGCCTCTACAAAATGACAACAAATAACGGCTTCCGACTAATCGACTTTGCTGTAGCTCGTAATACGATGATAAGTAGCACTGGGCTCCCCAGATGAAGGATACACACAGCAACCTGACGATCTCCAGATGGTCGAACCGCCAACCAAATTGACCACGTGCTACTTGGCGATAAGCCACATCGAACATCTTGGAAGTGCAAACTTTTCGAGGTACAGACGTAGACTCTGACCACTTTCTTGTTGTGACAAAGTTCAGAGCCCGACTGTCTAACGAAAAAAAATCGAAGACCGCCCAAAGAAAAAAATTCAACATTGCATGCCCTAGCACATCTGAGAAAGCCGGAGACTACAGTGAGCAATTGACTGGGATACTCTCTGCTGTATTCCAGCCATAAGCATCAACAACCAGTGGAACCGGTATTGCGACATCATTAAGGAAGTAGCCGAGACCACCATAGGTTATCAACCACATAGAAAAAATAACCCGTGGTATGATGATTAATGCGCTTTATTGTAGACGTGCTTAAGTAGCATTTCCAGCAACTGCTTAGTGAGCATAATGTAGAGGAAGCAACAGGAGAATAAAGAAACTTGAGACCAGTCAATGAAGATCCAGTCTGAGAACTGAAGAGGTTAAGAAAGCCATCTACAATCCTCCGCCTCCGAACGGCCTAGCCGTCGCAAATCCTGGAAGGGACCAACGAATTTCAAGTCAAAACCATCTTTTCATCGAATTCAAAACCGCATATGCCTCATAAGCTGTCAAGAGCTTCTATTGGCGATGTTATAGCTCGGAACCCCGAAAAAAACGCACAAAATATATGCGGTGCAACGTGCAAATGGGTAGCAGCCCATTCGAGCTATTCCAGACGTGTACAGGGCTTAGACAAGGAGATGCGCTATCATCTGATTCCTTCAACCTAGCCCTGGAGAAGATAGTGTGCAAGAGTGGTTTTAGTCTGGAAGGCACTATCTTCAACAGGTCTTCTCAACTGCGTGGCGGATGACATCGATATTATCGGCCGCTCCAAGCAAGCTGTTATAGAAGCACTCGGAGCTATTGATTACCAGGCGAAGCGCGTTGGCCTTGAAGTGAATGAGGACAAAACGAAGTATATGCTATCAACAAACAAAGTCTCATCTGGCCATCGCCTAGAACAAAACGTCACTGTTGGCAGCAGTAATTTCGAGGTATTCAAGGAGTTCACCTACCTTGGAGTAAACATCAATTCCACGAACGACATCCTAGTGGAAATCCAACGAAGAATAATTGGATTGGCCAACCAAATGTTCAAAACTCCTTTCTCCAAATACAAAGTGTACGCAATACAAAACGCTAATTTTACCAGTTCTACTATATGGTGCCGAGGGCTGGACGATACGTAAAAAAGGGGAAACCTTCGCGAGAAAAATTCTTCGATGGATATTTGACGAAGAGGGCGAATGGAGGAGAAGATTCAATCGAGCTGTACCAGGAGCCAAAACAAGTCGACTACACTGCCTTGGCGACATCGAACGAATAGACAACAACGCTCCAGCCAAGAAAATCTTCGAGTTCTAGTCCCCAGGCTCGAGACGACCAGGAAAACCGAACCTCCGCTACAGGGGCCAACCGTTTACAGCCGCAAGAACGCTTGGTCTTGACGACTGGAGGGAGCTTGCGAGGGACCGCAACTGATGGAAGACCTCAATATCTCAAGCAGAGACCCTCCATATGGATCAGAAGCTGGATAAGTAAAAGTAACGTTTAACTACCTAAACTGGTTCATCTCTCTTCTGTCTCTCTCTCCGGCCCTGATCGAACATAGTTGTACCTAAACGAAGGCACTCTACTCCGCGTTGTGCGATGATCTCTCGAATGTTAAGAATTTGCCTTGCTTTAGTTCTTCAATCTTCAGCTGCCATGCAATAGATTTGCGGAAAATAAATTGCTGCTGGAAAAACTACCACCTGTATCGATAGAGGAAAGCATCGGGCTGATTAAAAGTTGCTTAAGTGCACCTGCACACTCTCGTAGTATTCGTCGCATCATTAGGGTAGTATGTTTATCTAAGACATCGCCTGCCTTGCAATGTGACCCCGAATTAGCTTAAGCAAAAATTATCTTTTCTGCTTATGAGCGATAAGCTCTCGGCTGTGTTTTCACCTGCCACCAACCAGCCCTGAAAACAACCTGTGAATGAGTATATCTGAAAAACGTAACAGAATGAGAGAGGAGTTTCTAAGAAGGAGAAGAAAGGAAAAGAAGACCCTGCGTAGAGAGAGGAGAGGCCATTGGAAGAAGCCTCACAGCTCAAAGAGATTGAAAACTTTCGCTATCGAAACGAGACTGAAAATTTTATTTAAAAAAAATTAAACAACGGGCTGCTGGCTTTAAAACCGGAACGCAGGCTCTTCAAAACAGCAAAGGTAACCTATTCACCGCAGCATAGGGAATAGACACTAGTAAATGCACTGAAGCAGCATTTCGAGCAGCTACTAAATGGGTATCAGGTAGAGCAAGAAATATGACTCAATTCCAGTTAATGAAGACCCAGTACCACCACCTAGTGTAGAAAATGCAAGAAGCCCAAGAACAACAAGGCTGCCAGATCTGATGGTTTACAAGCGGACTTCTTCAAGCACAGAGGGAATATGTTAAAAGGGTGCATGCATCAACTCATCAATCAAGTTTGGTTGGAAGGAAGCATGCCCGATGACTGGTCTATCAGCTCCATATGACCCATCTATAAAATAAGCAATTCTATGTGAGGCAAGAACTATCAAGGCACTCTACTGACAAACGTCACATACAAAATCCTATCTAATGTACTTTTTGATCTTCTTAAGCCTTTCTGCAACACTATAATCAGCAAGTACCAGTGTGACTTCTGCCAGACGGATCGACCATCGACCATAGACCCAAAAATAAAATACGCCATGCAATGAACAACTATAGGGAAAAGCTCTTCCCAAACTATTCCAAACATGCACTGACGGTTTCGGAGAAGTAGATGCGCTATCATGTGATTTCTTCAATCCCGTTCTGAAGCAAATTAGGGCAGGCACTATTTGCAACAGATCTGTCTAACTTCTAGGGCCTGCTGATGATATCGACATCATCGGCCGATCACAAAAGGTCTTTAAAGAGACTTTCACGGCAGTTGAAGAACAGGCGAAACTTGTTGGTCTTAAAGTAAGCGAGGACATGACCAAATACATGTTATCAACAAACAATAAAAGATCTGTCAACCGGCTGGGACAAAATGTCACTGCTAAACTGAATATGAGATGAGTATTTATGATATAATAATTAGGGTACTGTAGGAGTTGTAACGCTTAGTTAAGAAACACGAAAATGGCGCGAAAAGACACTACAACCCTTCGAAATCCACAGTATAAACGCTGTCTATATGGTCACCTTAATATGGCATTTTCTTCCATTTTTTTTAGTCAAAACAGCTTTCCTGATCTACATATATTCAAAATTATTATTTATTTTTGTATAACAATATTGAACAATTTACTAGAATGCTTCTTCACCGATTCTTACCAAAACTGAATAGAATACAAATAATATAGCTAAAACGGATTTATTGACAGCTTTTAACGCCTGCTCCGCAACATCTCCACCAATCTTCATTGCAATGGATGCTAATTTTTCCGCAGTTTCAATGTCCGCTAGAGCTGAAGTAGTGCCATTTCGAACTTTTAAATAAGCTGAAACAATTTTGTTGATTTTTAGATTTCCTAATATCTTTGCTGCTTCATCAAGTCCCCGAAATGTTTCATTACCAGCAGTTTGAATTCCCATCTTAAGGGCCGTTACACCTGCCTTGAATGTAGCAATAGCAATATCGGGTTCATTAGAGAATATTTGTGTGGAAATTGTAATAGCTATTAGTGCTGATGCTTCTCCAGCTGCTGCAGCTTCAATTCCACACAGTAAACCATCTTCAATTTTATTAAGAGCACTTGCAACCGAACCTTGATTTATAGATTTTACAGCTTCTTCAGCATTAGATTTAATTGAACTCTTAGCAGCGTTAGCTTCTGCACTTCGAGCAGTTGGAGTTCGAGTTTTACAAACTTGTTTGTCTTTTTTATTTGTACTTGTGCCATCTTCTGCTGAAAGCCCTTTAAAAGCAGACTTTCCAGCTAGAACTAGGCTCTTGAAAGCTGCTTCGTAACCAGCTATTGCTACTTCTTGGGCTGCATCAAGTCCTTTAGTTGCTGCAAGTGAATTCGATTGAAGTCCATGAGTTGACAAAGCCTCAGCAGCACGAAGACTGGCTATTGTATAAGTTCCACCATGTTGAACGAATTCATATCCCAATTTTATAGATTTCTTAGATTTATCTCCAGTTAACACTCCTGCTGCATAAAACGAATTAGAAACAGGTAATCCGGCAGTATACATTAATTGTTGAGCAGTTTTCAATTCCTTTTGAATATGTTTAATAGCTGCTTCAGGATTATGACAAGATATTTCCTTGGCGCTAGCAAGTGCTCTAAAAGAAACATCTGATGAAGCTCCAATTAATAATAATGCAGCTTTTAGTCCTCCTTCTATTGCATTTATTGCTATTAAAGAAGCTTCGTTTTTGATACTTAGAGATGCTTCTTTAGTAATCGCACTAATGGCCGCTTCTGATTTCGATTTTCCATTAGTAATTAGTCCAAATGTTTCTAGAGGATCCGAAGCGTCAGCAGCTTCTTCTTCACCTCCACCATTAACGGAAATAAAAGCTTTGCTAGACTCTAATCCAATGGCCAACAAACTCAAAACCGAAATTGTTATCAAGAAGAAAGTATTCAAGAACGTCATGCTTAAGCTAAATTTATTTTCGACTAATTTTTAAGAAATCGAAATCTTTGTCTTTTATACTTCTGATGGTGGTGTACTTATATTTAATTTTTATTAAATAAAATTTTATAAGTCATAGGCAAATAAGCGTTTGATTTATATGACACTGCATGTATTTAAAAACAAAAAAACGCTAATTTTTATCTTCTTGATAAGAAGACATAAAAGATTTAAGATAAATCACAAAGTCATGGCTTCTGTTAAAGATTTTCTTCTGAACAATTTTACTAGATAAACAATATTTTGGTGAGTCAAAGTCATTTTAAATTATTTATCTACCAACCAATGCAATACCAACCTTTTAAAAATTTTTGTTATATGATTATGAATATTTAGATATTTGAAGATTTCTTCTGGTAGAACTTTGGGTCAGAATGCGTTTGACGGAAGTCCAACCAACATGAAATCTGTACTGTTATCATGCACCTTGTTATGGTAGTCTCTACTTTGCCTGGCCACACTTAGGTTAGGTTAGGTTAGGTTAGAAGGGGTGATGATACGGCAAGCCGCCTCATCCCACTCGGATCTCCGTGGATCCATTGCGCTCCCCAGGATAAAGGTAGGTAGGTGTGAGGAGGGGATGGGTGTGGGACTGAGGCCTGGCCACACTTAATTGTTACTAAATTTTAGTTTACTACGGCCCCAACCAACAAGACCCTCCAGCCAGCTCGGTCCCTAGCTTGCTGCCACCACTTACGCACTTCAAGTTGGTTGAGGTCGTTCTTCACTTGTGTGCCACCTAAGGTAGGGTCTTCCTTTGCTGCGTAGACCAGCAAGGGTAGCTTCGAAGACTCAGCGAGCTGGTGCGTCAGTCCACGTGTCCCAGTTATCTTAGCCATTGTATTTTCAGCTTTTTGACCAGGTTGACGTCGCTGTAAGTCCCGTAAGGCTCGTTGTTAAATCTTCTCCTCCATACTCCATTGATACTTACTAACTTAAGGTGGGGCTACAGTCCGGGGTGGACCAGGGCCTCAACCAACAAGCTTCTTCCAGCCGGCTCGGTTTCTAGCTAGCTGTCTCCAGTTTCGCACGACAAGTTGGTTGAGGTCCTCTTCCACTTGCGTGCGCCACCTCTTAAGGCCCAACCATAATAGGCATAAGCAAGCATAAGCTAGTGTCAAAAAGCCAACGAAAATTCGCTTATGCTTGCAAAATTACCTCCTTGAGCCATAATTAACTTATTCGCACATAAGCATATATTAAAAAAAAAACCTCCTCCTTCTTCCCGCATTCATATTCCAACATTGTGCTCTGTTCCGCATTTCTAATAAATACATTTACAAATGTGATAACAATTCAACAAAAAGATTACACACACATGTTTAAATTCGTAAAACGATTCAAACAGCTGTGTACCTATTTTGTTGCCTTTTGTGTTTATTGTTTCCGTTGTAAACAGCATTTCTCAAATTTGCTTAAGTTGAGAGCCATTTCAATGGCTCTCTCTCAATTTCGCGAAAGTTAACGAAACTTGACGAAACTGAGCAGACGGCTATTATGGTTGAAACCATATAAGTCTGTGTACTGGCTCGGTGGCTTAAGCTGAATTAAGCTCGGTTAAGTCTATTATAGTTGGGCCTTTACGCTGTGCACCTCTACTGCGTTGTCCCACGGCGTTGGATTCAAAAACTTTCCGGGCCGGAGCATTGGTGTCCATTCGCTCTAGGTGACCCAGCCATCTCAGTCGTTGGCTTTTCACTTTTGTGGCTAGGTCGGTGTCGCTCTACAGCCCATACAGTTCGTTGTTGTATTTTCTTCTCCATTCCCCATCAATGCAGACGGGACCAAAAATCACCCGGAGAATTTTCCTCTCAAAAAAACCTAACTCGTTCTCATCCACCGTCAGCAGTGTCCATGCCTCTGCACCATACATCAGGACCGGGATGATAAGGGACAGTTTAGTTGGTCGAGAGAGGGCTTTGCTTCTCAATTGCCTTCTTAGCCCAAAGAAATAGCGATTGGCAAGAGTAATTCTTCGTTTGATCTCAGCACTGGTATCGTTCGCTGAGTTTACAGCAGTCCTAGGTAGACAAAGTCTCTGACCACCTCAAAATTATAGCTGTCTATAGTGACGATCTGACCTAGATGTCGGTGTTGGGTGTCCTTTTTTGTTGACAGCATATATTTCGTTTTGCTTTCATTCACCGTTAAACCCATCTTCTTGGCTTCCTTCTCAATACTCACAAAAGCACCCCTGATATCACGCTTTGTTTGTCCAATTATGTCAATGTCGTTAGCGTAAGCGAGTAATTGGACGGACTTTTGAAAGATTGTGCCTCTGGTGTTGAGGTGAGAGTTTGGCACTATTCTTTCAAGAACGATGTTGAAGAAGTCGCATGACAGCGCGTCGCCTTGCCTTAAACCTTTCTTGACATCAAAGATGTCAGTAAGGTCATCCTGTACAAACGGACGAGTTTGGCAGGGATGCCAAAACTTGACATTGCTCTACATAGCTTGTCTCTATAGATGCTGTCATACGCGGCCTTGAAAGCGATGAAAAGGTGGTGGGTATCACGGGTTTTCTCCAAGATCTACCGTAGTGCGAATATTTGGTCGATGGTGGACTTCCCTGGCCTAAGGCCACACTGATATGGACCTATCAGGTTGTTGACGAATGGCTTCAGGCGTTCACAAAGTACGGCAGAGAAGATCTTGTAGGCGATGTTAAGAAGACTGATGCCTCTATAGTTAGTGCAGTCCAGAGGATCGCCTTTTTGAGGATCGGGCAAACAATGCTGAGGTTCCATTCATCGGGCATGCTTTCCTCCGACCATATTTTACCGATGAGGTGGTGCATACTCCTAACCAATTCATCGCCAGCCGCTTTGAATAGCTCAGCCGCAAGGTTATTCAGGTGGATGGAATTGTTGGCCTACGTCGTCGTCCAGGTTGAATGGTGCAATCTACATAGTAGCGGAATTCGGTTCGTCATCGCCGTTATACAATTTGCAGAAATGATTTTTCCACATCCTCAGCACCGACTGCTATTCTACTACGATGTTCCCCTGGTCATCCTTGCAGGCTTCGGTCTGGGCCTTGTAACCCTGGGAGGTTCTCTTTATCCTTTGGTAAAACTTCCGAACTTCATTCCTGTAATAGCATCCCTCTATTTCCTCGATCGCATGCTTCTCATGCTCTTTCTTTTTCCTTCTTAGAAGCTTGTGTTCCTCTCTCCTCTTCTGCTCGTAGAGCTCGCGAGCAGCTCTGGTCCTTCTATGCAGCGCAGCTTTGTATGCCTGTTGTTTGGCTGCATGTGCTTGTCTGCATTCTTCGTCGAACCAGGGGTTTTGCTGTGGGGATCGTGTAAGGTCCAGCACGTCACAGGCGCTATCTCTGATGGCTTCCTGACAATTCTTCCACTGATTTTCGATACTTGCAGTTGGTGGCATAGGACTATTTAAGAGGGTGCGAGAGACTCGATCGGATTTCTTGCGACTGAAGCCATCCGACGTTAAACTTCCTTACAGTATTGCCCTGCTTTGGCTTTGGTCTGGATATCCGTAGCATTACCTTGGCTACAACCAGGTAGTGGTCCGAGTCAACGTTGGCTCCTCGGAACGTTCGGACATCCTTGGTACTGGAGGAGTGCCTTGCTTCAATGGCAATGTGGTCAATCTGGTTAGCGGTTGATTGACCAGGAATTCGCCATGTCCCCTTGTGAATATCGAGATGCAGGAACTGCGTACTAGCTACCCCGTTTCATCCTGCAGCAAAGTCCATTAACCTGAGTCCGTTATCAGAGGTGGTGTCGTGCAGGCTGTATTTTCCGATTGTGCCACAAAAGACGTCTTCTCTTCCTAGTTTGGCATTTAAATCAACCAAGACAATTTTAATGTCAAAGCTAGGGCATTGCCAGGAGCTCGTAGAACTCATCGGTGCCGTGACATAATGCCAAATTTAAAAGTTTGACCTAAGTCATTTTCCAAAAGTGACTTATGGCCAAGTTTTCAGAGTTGTTATGTCACTCTTACAAAGTGACATAAGGCCAAATTTGTTTATGACTAAAGGCCAAACGTAAAATGTTTTGTAAAAAAAAAAAAACAGTAAATATTGGAAAAGAAACCTTTCATACACCCAGCCTCGCACCCAATCCAAATCCTATAGTGAGCCGAAGCAGGGGGGTCGCAGGGGAGCAGCATGTTCCCCCATACATACCTCACTGTTTATTCCGAATTTTAAAATTTCACAAACCTAATGAAACCTCTTCTTTATTTGGTTTGTGAAATAAAAAAAATTTCAAATAAACAGTGAGGTATGGATGGGGGGGGCATGTTGCCCGCGTGCAACGTGGGTGCAAATTTGGGTGTATTCAAAGTTTCTTATGCATTTAAGAAACTGGATTTAAGGCCAAATTGGCCTTATGTCACTTTGTAAAAGCGACACTAAGCCAACTCTTGAAATTTGGCTTTATGTCACTTTTGTTAAGTGACATAAGGCCAAATATTCAAATTTGGCCTTATGTCACTTGGCCTTATGTCACGGCACCGAACTCATCCTTGGTATCTTCATCCTTCTCCTCTGGGGGGCATGCTTGCATATGTGGCTAATGTTGGCGAATTTAGCCTTGAAGCGAATTGTCGTGAGGCACTCGTTTACATTGTTGATGTCTGCTTTGTAGCCCTAGACTGCTGTCTAGCAGTCTAGGGCTTCCTCTAAATGCTCGGCTGTACGTGGTCTATTGAGAGACAGAACATTTCGCGTGCAGATCCGAAGTTCGTTGTCCTTATTTCGTTTGCTAGGTTCATCAACAGTAAATCCGTCCGTATCCGAGGCTTTTTGTAGCTTCCATTGATACAGACTGGACCAAAAATCACCCGAAAAATTTTCCTTTCAAAGCACCCGAGCAGATTCTCATCCATGTTTGACAGGGTCCATACTTCTCCCCCAGACAGCAGGACCGGAATGATTATATTTAAGGTCTTCTTGGTTCTTTGGAAGAGGGCTTTACAACTCAAATGCCTTCTTAGTCCGAAGAAATAGCGTGTAACAAAAATCGTTGGGGCCGTTTCCGAGAAACCAAGATATAAGCTGCGTTTTATTATCTCCGGGTCTGGGTCGAAGCTATCTTTTAACATGTACTACAAAAACAACATGCGATCCAGGTTTCTATCCAGGTTAGTTTCAATAACCCAGATACAGGTTCTCACTCTGACCGGCAGAGGGCTATTTACCATTGTGAATGATGTCAGCGATTTTTCAGCATTATAAGGAATAGAGAGTAAAAGATACAGGCGCAAATTTTTAAACATTTAGAACTAGCTCTAAATCTATTTTAAAATGGGAGTCGACTCTAAAAATGAGTCTTGAAATGAAAGTCGACTTTTTGCTAATTTTAAACAACTTAAAGTATACTTTAACGTTAAAGAGGTTGTCTAACTTTAAAAGCAGTGAAACGCTTGTTTATCTTTTTTAAAGTATACTTTATCCAGTTGACGTTTGTCATTTCATAACAAAAAAATAAATAAAAATGTTTTCTGAAGAGGAAGATTTTAATATTTTCGAAGATTTTGAACTTTTAAGAAAGCCAAGAGTATTAAAAACTCGAGCCAATCCACTCGAGGAGCTTGAAGATCTCGAATTTTATTCAAGGTACCGCTTCGACAAGACCACGGTTCGATTTTTAGTTGAAAACCTCAATATCAGTGAGCCATTAACAAACCGCGGCCTTCCGATTTCACCAGAACTACAAGTCTTGGTGACTTTACATTTTTTCGGAAGAAATGTCCACCAAGCTGATGTTGGTAAGATACATTTCAGATACAACAAACAAAAATGCTTATTTTTCAAAATTTAAGGGGCAATACACGGAATGGTTCAATCGACAGTGGGGAAGATAATAAAAAATATATCAAAACGCATAGCGAGTCTTTTTCCACATTTTGTATACTTCCCATCTACATCCGCAGAGCTGAATAAAACTAAATCTGATTTTTTTCAAATAGCCAGATTTCCTATGGTTATTGGAGCAATTGACTGTACCCATGTCCAAATAAAGCGACCAACCAAAGTCGTTGGACCAATAATGGTGGGCCATTACATCAACCGAAAAGGTATTCTTATTTTATTTTTGAAATTTATAAGGGGTATATGTTTGAGCTCGTATTTTTGAAACTTGAACTGCCAATGTTACCAACAAAGTTTAAAAAAGTGATCGATATACATAAGTACCCGTAATATAATAAGACAGGCATAGATAAACCAGCAATTCATTATTTATCCATTTATTAAAGGTTACTATTCACTCAACATTCAAATTGTGACTGATGCTGGTTGCAAAATTAGAAATATTGTTGCGAGATCCCGTGGGTCTCTACATGACTCTAATATTTGGAACAACTGTCGCCTCAAAAGCAAACTGGAAGCAAATGCTTATGCCTACCAAGGTGTTCTGCTTGGAGATGCAGGATACCCTTGTTCCAACATTTTACTAACCCCCATAAGAAACCCAATAACCCAAAAGGAACAAAGATACAACAACAGCCACACATCAACGAGAAGCCGTATCGAGTGTCTAAATGGTCAACTGAAATCAAAATTCAGATCACTTTTAGATCGTCTAAGGGTCGATTTAGATACGGCCAAGAATGTCATTATTGCTGTGGCTGTACTCCACAACATTGCCAAGGAAAGGAATCTTTCTATCTTTGATGAAGAAAACAACGACACAAATAGAATAACACCATCGCCACAAATTAATGCCTTAGAAAACGCCAATCAAAATCGCGATGTATCAGGAAGAGTCTTCAGAAGCACTTTTATAAATAGGTATTTTTAGAAAAAATTAAGTTAAATTTTATTACTGTATGTAAAAAATACTTGAAAATATATACAGCTTAAAAACTAAAACAAAAGATTTGTATCGAAATTATTTCGAAGCTTTGTTTAGTTGCTCAATCTCTACTTTAATCTTTTCAATTTTTAGCTCCAAAAGTATAATTTCCAGCTTTTGTTTTTCAATAAGATGAGCTGTGGTTCCTTGCGCTTGTTGCAACATTTCCCTGTCATACTCAACTTGTAAATAGTGACGCTCTGCTTCGTGGGAAGTTCCTTTTTCAATTTGCTCCTTGCGTGCATCCATCACCTCACATTTTGTGGTTGGTTTCTTAGGAAGTTGTCTTAGCTTTTTTAGCAAATCTCTTGATGTAGACGGTCCTGCTGTCTCAATATTTGAAGCAATGATTTCGTCTTCATTGTTAACAATGTCTATTGTTTCTGCTGGTGTTGTGTCATTGAAAGATGCAATCAAGCCGGTTTGTGTGTCGTCGCATTGTGGAAAATCAGTAACTGGTGAATCTTCTTTATAAGCAGCAATATCAAAAACTGGATTAACGGTGTCACTATCTATGTATATTGTATCGTCTTCGAGCTGCTCCGTTATCATTGCCTGAACCAATTCATCTGCGGGATCGGTTATCGGAATAGCAACTATGTTCCCAGTTGCATTTATTGCTTTCCTTGTAGCAGTTTTTGCTTTTTTGGCTGAGACTTTCATCCTTGACCATTGAGCGCGCATCTTTTCGACACTTCTTTTGTATCCACAAGAAGCCATACCACTTTTAATCTGCTCCCAAGCTGCCTTTTTACCAGCAATCTTTTTGAAATCATTGCCCTTGTCTTCAATAATTTTTATGTTTTGCTGTACGAATTGTCGAAAAATTTCTTTTTCCGCATGATCCCAATTTTGCTCACGCTCGCGTTTCGACTGGAATATTAAAATAGGTAGATATAAGCTTAACTAATCAATTTATAAATAGTTAACTATAATACTTTGTTTGCTTCCATGTTGCTGGTTTCTTTATTAAAAAATTATTTCTCGTCGATTGATCGTTCATGCAAATCTTTGAAATATAGCATACACGAACCGTTAGTGTATCCATAGTAGTATGAGTTTTTGCAACACAAAAAAATCCTTATACGAACCTTTTCTACTACGTATATCAAATACTATATGTAGTTCTCTTTTTATCGTGAGATAGATACATATGTATCTAAAGCGAAATGAAAGCTACAGAAATACAGATACTTTTCAATTTTTATTTCACCAACTTTCAGTTAAAAAAAAACTAGTTGAACTGAACAATATGCAATTAAAGGCACATCATGATTTCTTTGTATTTGCTTTGTTTAATACTTAATTCCTCAGACAACACCTCACAGTGTTTTTCGAGATAAAATTCCAGTGTACCTAATTGTTGTTAACGGAATGCTTGTACAAAACATATATATAGGAATCCTGCTTGCATAAAGTAACCAATGTGACATAGAACTCCTCACATTCAGGTGCAATATTAAAAAAATGTTCAACAAAATGATAAACAAAAGCCCACTTGTTATGTCTTTATTTGAAAGTTATATTCAACACTAAACACTGGACAAACTTCATTTTCATCTAAGATAAAGTTAAATAAGATTTAAGCAATAATTAATATGTACTACCTATTGGTATATAATACACTACACATTTTATAAATTTTACCTAGAACAAAATATTTACAAAAAAATATAAAAACAAATTTTGCAAGTGTAAAGCAACCAATTGTTATTGGATCTCCTTAGTCTGGATTGTGGAAAGGTTTTCATTTCAGCAGCAGCACGAAGCTTCTCCTTGACCGTCATTGTGACCGGTATGAAGCTCAATTCTACTTCTGGCCAGCGCTCAGGCCAACGAACAAATCTGTGGTCTGTGTGTCCTAACCTATTCAGGGTGAGGGCATAATAAATACAATCACTTGTCACTTGATGTAGGTTATTCGGAAGCTGCAACATCTGTCCCAATCTCAACTCTACCTGTGTCTGTGTATAGTCCCGTGTCGATGGCATCTTGGATCAAAACAAAACGCTTGAGTGCAAAAAGTGGCAGAATGATGTTCTTGTTTCCAGTCTAGTCAACGATGTGTTGAAACAATGGGCTGCCCTTCTTGGCTGCTCCAGCCTTGTAAACAGGCAGGGGGATGAGAGATTGGTTCTCGCTGCCAACCAACTTGATTACTAAGTTATTGATCTGCTTTTGCTGGGTGACTTAATTAATTTTAATTTTAGTTTTAACTTTGATTGGAACTCCGGTAAACAAAAAACAAATTAAAGACTTGAAAAGTTTGACGTTTGATGTTTTTTTTTTGTGTTTATGTCTAATATTTCGTTCTGTTTGATTTGTTAAGCTGTCAAAATTAGACGCGTTCAACTAAAATTATCTAAGGTTGTGCTTAAAACATACATTAGTTAGAAGAGTTGTTTAAAGTGTTTAAAATTAAGAAAAATTTAGACGATGGCTCGCAACAAAACGACTGCGTTAACAAGAGCCGGTTTTATTTCTTAAACG
Source organism: Dasysyrphus tricinctus (assembly GCA_963921185.1). Lineage (NCBI taxonomy): Eukaryota > Metazoa > Arthropoda > Insecta > Diptera > Syrphidae > Dasysyrphus > Dasysyrphus tricinctus. Next base: position 88,884,505 of record OY992530.1, read on the forward strand.
AGGACTGTTTAAAATTTTGCGCCACAGGCTTTAAATGAAAAACAAATAAACATAAGAAAAAAAAAAGAGATTGATATACAGTTTTTGCACTAACATGCATCGTTTTATCTTCACGAGGTGAACCATATGGGTTATGAGCGATAATAAAACGCGGCTATAAGCAAAAATAGGCGTGACAGTGGATGGATTTCATAAAAGTCACTTCCTCCAGCTAAAAGGAATCAAGTCTAAACTTTTCATCGCAACCGTTGATTTCTGAGAAATCAACAACAAAGCAAAAGAAAAATGGGCTCAGCGGTGGAGTGTTCTAAATTACTAAAATAATTACTTTAACCTTCTTCCGGCTAAAGAGAAAAAAATTGTGAAAATTGTTGAAATTTGGCTAGGTACATGTATCGGAATGAATGAAGAGCAACTTGCTTGTCAGGTTCAAAGAACAATGATAGTACCAAGTTTACAAACGTCTTTTGCAATGGAACCGTTCGATCCCCACAAAATTATATGGACACGTTGGGTGGATGGATTTGGGACGGCTATCACTCTGTTTGATAATGCAACAGATAAGAAGGTCCATCTCATTCTACAATATATGGGAGGCGAGGCTTACAACACATTGTGCGACAAAAATGTTGACAGCATTTTATGATATGACCCGGATCCGAATGAAATAATGAAGAATTATAGATTTCATTTGCGAAAACAAAAGGACGGCGAGACATTGGATAAAATCGTAATCGGAAAACTCTTAATCTTAATCATCTTAATTTTAACACATATTTTTCACATTTTTGAACTTTTGAATAACATTTTTGGTCTGCATTCAATATTTTTAGCGAATTTCATGAGTGTAGGAATATCTTCGTTCGCATTTTTGACAGCTATCATCAAAGACTGCACATGCTAGGATGCGGATTCGTCGTGGGAAATCGACTCAGATCGAAAGTCATCGATTTTAAGCCGATTAGCGATCGCCTGGCTGTGATCCGCATCAAAGTTACCTTCCAAAAGATCAGCCTAATATGTGCACATGCACCTACCGATGAAGCTGAGGAGTCTAACAAGGAGGAGTTTTACGACCCCCTGGACGGAGCCTACACAGCCTGTCCGGAGTACGATGTCAAAGTCATGCTCGGAGACTTCAATGCTTAAGTCGGAAAGGACAACAGATAACGGCTTCTGACTATTTGACTTTGCTGCAGCTCATAATACGGTGATAAGTAGCACTAGGTTCCTCAGGCGAAGAACACACACAGCAACCTGATGGCAATCTCCAGATGATAGAACCGCCAACTGAATCGACCACGTGCTAATTGGCACAAGGTATGCATCGAACATCTTGGACGTGCGAACTTTCAGAGGCGCAAACGTGGACCACTTTCTTGTTGTGACAAAGTTCAGAGCCCGACTGTCCAACGAAAAGAAAACGAAGACCGCCCAAAGGAAGAAATTCAATATTGCATGCCTTTGCACATCTGAGAAAGCCAGAGACTACAGTGACCAATTGACCGGGAAACTCTCAGCCGTAAACCCAGCCACAAGCGTCAACAACCAGTGGAACCAGTATCGCGATATCATAAAAGAGACAGCCGAGACCACCATAGGCTATCAACCACCCAGAAAAAAGAACCCGTGGTATGACGATGATATGCACTGTATTGAAGCAGGAGACGGAAAATGCACAAATTCAAATGCTGCAACGGAAAAGAAGAGCAGCAAGAGAGGAGTACCGTGAGATGGAAAGAGAAAAAAACCCTGCGCAGAAAGAAAAGGGCATCCGCAGCCTCTCAGCTCAAGTATCTCGAAGAGTCTAGCACCGCCACCAACACCCGCCGGCCGGTTCTACAAAACAGACAAGCAACTGGCATCTGGTTATAGGACTGGCACCAGCTCATCAACCAAGTGTGGGAGGAGGAAAGTATGCCCGACGACTGGTCAAATAGCTCCATATGCACAATTTACAAAAAAGGGGATCCTATGTCCTGCAAGAACTACAGAGGCATATCCCTGTTTAATGTTGCCTACAAGTTCCTATCTAACGTACTATGTGAGCGTCTGAAACCTTTCTGCAACACTATGATCGGCACGTTCCAGTGTGGCTTCAGGTCAGGCAGATCAACGATAGACCAAATCTTCACATTGAGGCAAACCTGGAAAAGACTAACGAATTTCAAGTCAAGAGCCACCATCTATATTCATCGACTTTAAAGCTATAGCCACATATATGATAGCATAAGTCGCCAAGAGCTTCTATTGGCGATGTCGGAACTCGGGATCCCGAAAAAACTGATCCAGCTTTGCCGCATGACGTTACTAAATACGCGGTGCAACGTGCAAATGGATAACAGCTCATCCGAGTTATTCCAGACGTGTACAGGGTTCAGACAAGGAGATGCGCTATCATGTGATTTCTTCAACCTAATTCTGGAGCAGAAAGTGCGCAAGAGTGGTGTTAACGTGGAAGGCACTATCTTCAACAGGTCTTCTCAACTGTTTGGCTATGCGGACGACATCGACATCATCGGCCACTCCATGAGAGCTGTACTTGAAGCATACACAGCTATTGATGAACAGGCGAAACGCGTTGGTCTTGAAGTGACTGAGGACAAAACGAAGTATATGCTATCAACAAACAAAGCCTCATCTGTCCATCGCCTAGCACATAATGTCACTGTTAGTAGCAGTAATTTCGAGGTAGTCAAGTGGTTCACCTACCTCGGAACAAACATCAATTCCACGAACGACACCTTAGTGGAAATCCGACGAAGAATTACCCTAGCGAACCGCTGTTACTTCGGTTTGGCCAAACAAATGGGTTCAAAACTCCTTTCTCGAAAGACAAAGTGCACGCTATACAAAACTCTAATTTTACCAGTTCTACTCTACGGCGCCGAGTGCTGGACGATAAGTAAAAAAGGGGAATTGATCCTGGGCACCTTCGAGAGAAAAATTCTTCGGCGGATATATGGTCCTATATGCGAAGAAGGCGATTGGAGGAGAAGATTCAATCGTGAACTGTACGAGCTGTACCAAGATGTGGATGTAGTCCAAAGAGTCAAAACACGTCTCGGCCACATCGAGCGAATGGACAACAACGCTCCAGCCAAGAAAATCTTTGAATCTCAGCCCCCAGGTTCGAGACGACCGAACCTCCGCCATAGGGAATAGGTGGTCACAGACGCAAGAGCGCTTGGTCTCGACGACTGGAGGGAGCGTGCGAAGGACCTCAACCTATGGAAGACCGCAATATCTCAGGCAGAGACCCTTCATGGATCAGGAGCCGGATAAGTAAGTAAGTAAGGAGTATCTTCGTAAGTTTTATGGTAAAAATTCTACACCCCCAACTTTTGCAACTTTTGTTTGGGTGGTCGTATTATTTTTGTTTTGGTCTCATAAGGTTCAACGTTAAATGGTACCCTCAAAACATGTATCATATGATAAAGTTGTACCAAAATAAATATTTCAATTTGATAGATCTTCAACTTCTACCTGACTCCACTTCCTCAAATGCATCTACCCAAAAAGCAAATGAGGGGCTTTGAGAGACTTTGGATGTACTTACAATAGAGGTTTTACGTCGATAACAATTTTAATATTTTTTCATGAATTAATTGTTTCAAGGTTCCTCATTCGATTTGTGCTATTTTTCCCGGTCTAATACCGTTTACGTTTCGTGCTCCAATAAAAAATAAACAATGCATTTTTATTTTAAATTAGAGCTAAGCTTGTTCATACCTCTCAATGCCACTGTGACCTAGAACCTGAAACCATTGTATATAAATTCTATAGTATTCTCATGAAGAAAAAAAGCTCGTGGCCATCTATGCGTCCAAATGTAATACTAATTTTTGTTAAGGGATCTCGGTAAGGCGATCACAGCGAACCTATCGACCAAATGTCTACCTACAAAATCGTGTTTCATGAGAATACTATAGATTGGATATACAATGCTAAAACTAGAGGAGTGAGCTTGAGAACAATATTCTGTGTTCCTAGTTCACCTCAGCATCTTTGGATCAATTTGGAGGAAGAAGCCAAATAAATGGCTTAAAACGCTAAATGACTTAATGTGAGGATAGCTGTATTTCGATTTATTGTTGGGTTTTGTTAAGGTATTTTGTATGCTCTCTTAAGCCTGAGGCCAGACGAATGATAGCTAGTGATAACTAATTAACCTACATATGGGAACTTTTCCAACTCGCTCGACAACCTGCCTGCCTTTTTTGAAGCCAGGGGAAGCAAGGGATTTTACAAGTTTTATTAATGAAGGTATACTTACCCTCTAAAAGTACTTGAGAGTGCTAGGACGCCATATGGCCCTAGGCTCAATGATAGGAAAATCCCTATGAACACCTCCGCGTGGTAGAGGGTGGGTAACGCTAACGTGCAGGGGGACCGAATGGATGTCGGGATAAGCATATAACCCAGTGATGCTGGTCAGGGCACAAACTTGTTCTCGGGATGGTTAAAAGCCCCCTCAAGACGGATGAACTGCAGGCAGCGGTCAACGGCATGATAGTCTGGTGGCGGAGGAGCTTTTTTTCGTAAAAGGCCAACGGCAGCAGCAGGTAGCGTCTGTAACCCATATTGGGCGGCTACAAAAGGCGTCTGTTTTCCCATAGTGGGCGACCTCGAGCAGTTATGTGTTTGACCATACAAAAGGCGGATGTGCCTGTCAAATCTGAGCTTATGTATGTTATTAATCATATCTCGGAAAACACCATGGTGGAAGGATATATGCAAATACATGAACTATGACAACAAATGGAAATGAGTCCCCAAGAGGTAATCTTTTTATGGAAAATCCTTCTGCAGCTTCGGTTGCAGTAAACCGCACATCGGATTTGGGGGTTAATGCCCAAGTCGGTTCAGACAATTACGGACTGGAACGCGTGATGGGAAGAAATGGCTTGGGGTCACGGAATGAAAATGGTGACTTGCTTGTCGATTTTTGTAACGCGAATCGTCTTGTGATAGGTGGGACTGTATTTAAGCATAAGACGTGCAACAAAATTACCTGGGTGCATCCAGATGGTCAAACCGAAAGCCAAATTGATCATATCATGATTCACCAGCGATGGAGGAAGTCTATGTGTGATGTCCGGAGTATAAGAAATGCCGATGTGGGAAGCGACCACCATTTGATTCTGATGAGTCTCAAATTACGAACCGCTGCCGTACAAAAACCAGCGCAGGATGCAGCAAGGAGCTCAAAATTCATTACTAATGCTTTGAATGACCCCAACATATGTCGAAACTATGTCACCACCCTTAACGACAGAACCTCGTCATTAAATGGAATCCAGCATTCAACAATTGATGAGATGTGGGGTGAAATTAAAAGTGTTTTTATGAAGGCTGAATCCGAAACTGTACCCAAGCGAACGAGACGTGGAGACTCTTGGATATCCCAAGACACCTGGGATAAGATCCAACTTCACAAATCGTTGAAAATCCAAATAAATGCCGAAGCTGATATTCAACGAAAGGCTAACTTGCGAAGAGAGTACCGCATTGCACATAAGATGGTCTATCGTTGTGTGAGACGTGACAAGAGGGTGAGGTTGGATGGGCCCGCAGATAATGCGGAAATCGCTGCCAGAAGAGGAGATATCCGGAAATTGTAACAAATAGCCAAAGATGTGATCGGGAAAAAAAGCAACACCAATCATCCTGTAATGGATGTGGATGGCACACTTTTGGTATCAATTGAGGATCAGCTTCGTAGATGGAAGGACCATTTTTGTGCCCTGCTAAATGAGGATTCAGTTGAGCAGAGTGCTGAAGTGCCCCAACTAAACGAGATGCGCAGGTCCTATAGGGGTATTGACATCGAACCCCCGTCAGAATCGGAAATTCGTACATCAATAAATCTCCTCAAAAACAACAAGGCAGCTGGACTGGACGGAATACCAGCTGAATTCCTGAAAGCCGATCCCGTAGCAGCGGCTAGTATTTTACATCCGCTGATACAAAACATTTGGGAAAACGAAAGCTATCCCAGGGACTGGAAGGATGGTGTGATTGTTAAGTTGCCAAAGAAAGGTGACTTAAAGAGCTGCAACAATTGGCGTGGTATCACCGTTTTGTCCGTTTTCCCAACACTAATGGCAACCATCATTCTCGAGCGAATAAAGGATAGAATCGAGTCTACACTCAAGAGGCATCAAGCTAGCTTCCGCAGTGGTCGATCGTGTGTCGACCATATCAACACCCTGCGTATCGTCCTCGAGCAGTCGATGGAATTTCAATCACCCCTTTACCTCATGTTCGTGGATTTTGAGAAAGCCTTTGATCGAGTTAACCGAGAATGTATATGGAGATCGTTGCTTGGTAGAGGAATTCCACCAAAAATTGTTGCCATTATTAGTCCTACAACAACGCAAGGTGTTTTGTTTTGCACAATGGGCAGCTATCCGACTCCTTCGTAGTGCAACAGGGTGTGTGACAAGGGGATGTTTTATCGCCAATTCTCTTCCTGCTGGCGATGGACGACGTATTGACGGCCAGTGTTGGTACAGCTGAGCGACAGGGCATTCAGTGGAGACCGTTCGAAAGGCTCAGTCATTTAGACTATGCCGATGACATATGTCTACTGGCAAATAACATCAGTGGGCTGAACGGGATGTGCCAAACGCTGCAAGTGAAGGGAGAGTCCAGTGGTCTAAGAATAAATAGCAAAAAGACAAAAATAATGCTCACAGGCCGCTCCACACAGCAGCGTATTATTCTACAGGAGACGCCAGTTGAAGTAGTGGAACAGTTCAACTACCTTGGCAGTATTGTTTCTGCAAACGGTGGTACGGATCTGGACGTTAAAAGTAGAATGAATAAAGCTCGTGCTGCCTTCGGTACTCTGTCCCCAATTTGGAAATCCAGTCAAATCTCCTTACATACTAAGTTGAGATTCTTCGAATCCAATGTCAAATCCGTGCTGTTATATGCTTGTGAAACCTGGAAAGTCACGTCTACTATTTCGAAGAAAATGCAGGCTTTTGTGAATCGCTGTCTTCGCCACATCCTAAAGACTCGCTGGCCACAAATAATATCAAATGAGGAATTGTGGCGCAGGTCAAGTCAAGAGCGGCTGGACGTCGACATAAGAAAGCGTAAATGGCGTTGGATTGGTCACACACTGAGGAAACCAAACGATGAAATTGCAAAGCAGTCCTTTGAATGGAATCCTCAGGGTGCACGGCGGGTTGGAAGACCAAGAACAACATGGAAATCAACTGTCTTAGCGGAAGCAGAATCTCAGAGAAAGACGTGGCCACAGCTAAAGCACCTTGCAGCAGACCGTGAAGGATGGAGACGTTTTGTTGACGCCCTATGCCCCAGCCGGGGTTACAGGACACGATGATGATGATACTTACCTTCATGTTCCCAGCTTGTGGCCCCAGGAAAAGTGCTGGTAGCTCAGCTTGAACCACACCAGCAAAGTTGGATAGCCGATAAGGCCTAGGAAAAATGCTCCAATTTTAAGCCCTATCGAAGTCTTCGTCATGGCGGCGCGTCCGGCGCAAAGACAGCAGCGCACGATGTCCACCATGCGTATGAAACCGCAGACAGCTAGTAGAGACCAAGTTGATGGCTGGAAGAAGCTTGTTGGTATTGGCCCTGGTCCAACCCACACTGTGTCCCTTAAATAAGAAAGTTATTGAGACTAGGTACTGCATTCCTATAAAAAAGGTTCAGGTAGGATTTTAAAGTTATATTCCCGTCCAGAAAGGATTTAAATGATGACGACACGCCACCGCCACCGCGCGCCGTGCCGGTTGTCCCACGGTTTTTAATTCAAAGACTCCCTGGGCCATAGCATTGGTTTCAATTTGCTCTAGGCCACCCAAGACCCATATACCTTAGTCGTTAGCCCTTCAATATTTTGGCAAGGTAGGTGCCGCTGTACTACGGTTCGTTGTTGTTCCTTTCTGACCTTTTTAGTCCAAAGAAGCAGTAAGTGGCTAGAGTAATTCTCTGTTTGATCTCAGCGATGGTTTTGTACACTTGTTGATAGCGGAGCCTAATGTAGACAAGATATGGTGACGTTAAAAGAACGGACGTGTTTTGCGTCGCGGTGTTGGTTGTTCTTTCTTGCTGATAGCATTGTATATTTGGTCTTGCTTTCATTTTCACCGTTTTACTGCCTGAACAGAATGCAAGATGCAGCTGTCAAAAATGCTGCACCAGACGTCAAAAATGCTGCAGTAAAAGTCAAAAATTGTTCAACTCTTGCATCTCCGGCTGCAGCATTTTTGACATTTATTCCAGGTCCACCTTGCATTCTGTTCAGGCAGTAACTGATCTTCTCTGCTTCCTTCTCAATGTCAATTCTAACGAAAGCAACACTGACCATCATGTTTTGTTCCTCCAATTTTTTCAATATCATCGGTGTATGCAAGTGTAATGGGAAGGATTTTTGAAAGATTGTGCCTCTTTTTTTGGGATGAGAGTTTTTAACTTTTCTTTCAAGCACAACGACTTGCTTAAAACCTTTTTTGGCATCAAATCAAAGGCATCGTTGAGGATTTTACTGGCCTTGGTGGAGCAGCATGCGTTTTCCATTTTCATCCTTCCAAAACTAGACATGGCTGCTTATAGCTCTATACATGCTGCAATACACGGCCTTGGATTCGATGAAAAAGTGGTGGAAATATATCGATTTGTAGTTCAGAGGTTTTTTCGAGGATCTGCCGAATGGTGAGCATTAGGTCGATGGTGGATTTTTTCTGAACTGAAGCCGCCACCTATCAGGATCAGATTGTTGACAAACGGCCTCAAGTGTCCACAACATACGACAGGGAATAAGATCTGGTACGAGATGTCAAGGAAGTAGCCGTTAATTATTTCTGATAATTTTGAATTTTCGTTCTATGTTTTCTATGTTTTTTTCTAACAGTGGTAAGAACTTCCAAAAATTAATGCTATTCCTTGATAATTTGCCATTAATGAGTGGTTAATTAGCTGTGAAAAATTCAATTTTGTCATGCGATGTGTTCTGTGTAATTTAGGGTAATTTGTTTTTTATGAGCGTCAGATGACCAAATCAATTTTCCCTAATTGAAAAATGGGTAGGTGGATAATTTGCCGTTAATAATAAATTTCTAATACTAAACAAGTAACCCAAAATTACATAGAAAACATCGCACGACAAAATTGAATTATTCACAACTAATTAACGACTCATCAATGGCAAATTATCAAGGAATAACATTAAATTTGGAAGTTTTTACCACTTTTAGAAAAAGAAAAACATAGAAAACATAGAACGAAAATTCGAAATTATCACAAATAATTAACGGCTAGTTACTGGTAAATTATTAAGCCATAAACCATCCGGTTTACCAGTTTTTACCCCATTTTCAGGTAGTCCTCTGTCAACTTGATGTCAAGCTACCAAATAACCCAAAAAAAAACATAGAAAACATTGCACGACAAACTCAAAATTGCCACAACTAATTGAAGACTAATTAGTGGCAAACTATTAAGCCATAAACAGTTTGGTATTAGCAGAGTTTCAATCCCTTTTTTAGGTGGCGCTTTGCTAACTTGATATGAAGCTAGCGAAGAATAAAAAAAAAAACACAGAAAACATTGCACGATTGAATTCAATTTTTCACAACTAATTAATGACTAAATAATGGCAAACTATTAAGCGGTAAAACATTAAGTATAAGAAGTTTTCACGCTTTTCGAGTAGTGTCGAGTAAGTAAAGCACAAACAAAAACATAGAAAACATTGAACACCAAATTCGAAATTATCACAACTAATTAACGACTAATTAACGGCAAATTATCCACCTGTCCATTTTTCGATTCGTCAAAATTGCTTTGCTAACTTGACACTCGTAGAAAACAAATAACCCAAAAACACATAGAAAACATCGCAAGGCAAAATTGATTTTTTTTCACAACTAACTAACGACAAATTAACGGCAAACTATTAAGCACTAAAATAATAAATTTTAGAAGTTTTTACCACCTTTCAAAACAAAAAAACATAGAATGACAAATTCGAAATTGTCACAACTAATTAACGGACAATTATCCAACTAACTATTTTTCGATTCGTCAAAATTGCTTTGCTAACTTGACACTCATCGATTCTCTTAGTCTCAACAAAGGTGCAAGATACTTAACATTTAATGTCTAAATCAACTATTGCAAAAAATGCTTTAGACATCCGCTGTCATACGCAACCATATACATCGGAATAAATGTAAAATGAGTCTAACTGAGCATTATTTATTATTTATTTATTTTAACTATTTAATTAAAAATTATAACAAAAAAAAAAAATATTTATATTCAGTTTAAGAAAAAAATAATGCAAATTAACATCAAAAAACAACTAAAACGGAAAAACACAGTCATGCTTAAGCGTTTAAGCGTTACCTCCAGTCAAAAATTTGAATACAAGCTCTCCAATTCTGGCAAGACCTTCCATGAAAGCAGCCTTGCCGAAATCTTCCAACTTAGCAGCAGCTAGATTAGCTACACTAGGGACATCACCTCGACGTCTGTATCCAATAGCTAATATTTGTTTTGAAATTTCTCTTGCCAAAAAGATCTTAGCATTGACTGCTTCTTCTAGAGTTAAAATAGCTGCACTTATATCGTTATTTTGCTGATAACCAGATTTAGCTGCTAGATTTCCAAGCTCCAAAATCATTCTTGTTGCAATATCTGCAATTCCTTCTTTAAAATCGTTCGAGTCCTTGGCGAACTTCATCTCAGCATCTGAGGGTTCCAATATTTTAATACTTTCGCGAGAAAGTTTGAGTTGGGTCTGGTACATCAAAAAATCAGCAATTGAACATTTAAGATGTTGTAGAAGGCTTTGAACGAATTCAAATTTAGCACCAAGTCTCAGAGCAGTTTTTGCACCTTCATTAAAACCCCTAATGGCTTCTGAACCCATCCGATCTTTTTCGCCGGCTTCACAGTAATTTTGATATTGAGCTCGCCTTATCATGGATTGATTTTGAGCCAATTTTGTCAATTGAGCATATGTTAGTCCTTCAATTACTTTCTGGATGGATTCTTGAATGCCATCATAGGAACCAACAAAGCCAGTTTTGACAGCTGAGCCACAAGCTTCAAATAAAATCCCATTTGCAATTTTTCCAGCACCAATTCCACGATTGCATAAGGTTTCAGCAATATTTATTGCATCTAATGTTGAAAGTCCTGATCGCATAATCGATTTAATTGCGGCATCAAATCCTTGTCTAGCTGCATCTGTTGACAGACCAAAGGCTCTTCCAATTGACTCCAGAAAGTCAACTCCGGACTTGAAGAGTTCATTTCGGCCATTGTCAAAAGCTTGCAGTAGAAACTTTTTGGCATCTTCGGGGTTTTGAAGTTGTTCCATTGATGAAATTCCATTCAGGATAATTTCTGCAGCCTTCGACACACGCTTTGTACCATTCATAAATGCTTGTGTTAGATCTGAGGTTAACTTGGAACTTTGTTCGATAATTTCGATGGTATCACGTTCTCGCTTACTGAGATCAAAATCTGCTGATTGTTGAGCAGTAACAACAACTAATACCGCAGAAGCGGCCAAAAGGAAATATCCCGCAAAGTTCATTATTCAAAACGTATTCAAGTCACAGACTATACTGATAATTTACTGAGCCAATGCATTTCCTTATATAGCTTAAAACAATCAAGCAAAATCCACACCTTTTTCAAATGTTTGTTGTTGTTCTAATTCTTATAAAATGTTTGAAGAATACCCCAATTTAGATATTAAAAGATTAAATTCAGTGAAATTAAGAATAAAAGCAAATACACGTGCTAAAGTCGTCTAGGATTACCTAATTAATTGCGGGGCAAACAAATAGAGGTATCTTATCTTAAAAATTCATATCTTCTATCATTCACATAAATATTAAGTTTTTTTTATTAGCTAGTTCTACATAAATGGAAACTATTATGTACCTAACCTACATACTTTTACAAGGGTAAACATGCGAAAACTAAAACCTTGAGATCAAATCAACAAGCTTTGCCAAAATCAGCTCATGGTTAGAAACAGTCAAATATATTAATATAAGGTCTATGGAGTGTAGGTAGACCGTGGAAATATATTTATGTACACTGACCTAGTTTCAAAAACCGACAGAACGGTGAAGGCGGTGGCGTTCATAGAAATATTTTCGTCTTTAAAGTCTTTGTGCCACAAATCAGAAATGGACGATAGAACCTTCCATATATTTCACATTGATTGGTTTGACATTTCTGTAAGTCGATTGAATAAAATATAATTGTCTTGTAGAACAAGACGAGTGAGAAAGATTTGTTCAAGATTCATGTGGTATCACAACGGGCCTACTTTGGTCTAAGTGTGTCAGTATTGATCATTGACAGCCACTTGTACCTAACCTAACCTTTTGTAGAACAATATTTTATAGAAGTCCATTTCTCAACACGAATGTGTCATTCATCGTTGAAATTATTGTGACTTGTGAGTACTTCATTTTATAATATCGCCGTTAAGCTCTAAACCATATGGGGCTCACGAGATATTCAGATTTAAAAAAAACACCGAAAAGAACACGAAGGCAACCCCACTTATACTTACTAACTTAAGGTGGCACTACAGTCCGGGGTGGACCAGGGCCTCAACCAACAAGCTTCTTCCAGCCAGCTTTGTTTCTAGCTAGCTGTCTCCAGTTCTCTTCCACTTGCGTGCGCCACCTTTAACGCTGTCCACCTCTACTGCACTGTCCCACGGGGTTGGATTCAAAGACTTTCCAGGCCGGAGCATTGGTGTCCATTCGCTGTAGGTGACCCAGCCACCCAGCCATATTGTCGTTTCACTTTCACTTTTGTGGCTTGGTCGGTGTTGCTGTACAGCCCGTACAGCTCGTTGTTGTATCTTCTTCTCCATTCCCCATTTATACAGACGGGACCAAAAGTCAACCTGAGAATTTTCGTCTCAAAACTGCTTAACGCGTTCTCATCCACCGTTAACAGTGTCTATGCTTCTGCACCATACATCAGGACTGGGATGATAAGCGTCTTATACAGGGACAGTTTAGTTGCTCGAGAGAGGGCTTTGCCTCTCAGTTGCCTTCTTAGCCCAACCCAAAGAAACAACGATAATCCTTCGTTTGATCTCAGCACTAGTATCTTTTGCTGAGTTTATAGCGGATCCAAGGTATACAAAATCTCTGACCACCTCAAAAATATAGAAGTCTATAGCGAAGTTTGGTCCGAGACGTCAGTGTTGGGTGCCTTTTCTTGTTGACAGCATCTATTTCGTCTTGCCTTCATTCACCGTGTAACCCATCTTTTTGGCTTCTTTCTCAATACTCACGAAAGCACCACTGACATCACGCTTTGTTCGTCCGATTATGTCAATGTCGTCTGCTTACGCGAATGATTTGACTGACTTTTGAAAGATTTGGCCTATAGTGTTGACGTGAGAACGATGTTGAAGGAGTTGCGTCGCCTTGCCTAAAACCTTTTTTGACATCAAAAGTGTCGGTGAGGTCTTTGCCAACCTTGATGGAGCAAGGTGCATTCTCCATCGTCATCCTGCCCAGACGGTCGAGTTTGGCAGGGATGCCAAAGCTAGACATTGCTCTACATAGCTCGTCTCTATAGATGCTGTCATACGCGGCCTTGAAATCGATGAAAAGGGGTAGGGCATAGATTTGAAACTCCTGGGTTTTTCCCGCGAATATTCGGTCGATGGTGGACTTTCCTGGCCTAAAGCCACATAGATATGGACCTGCCAGGTTGTTGAGGAATGGCTTCAGGCGTTCACAAAGTACGACAGAGAAGATCTTGTAGGCGATATTAAGAAGACTGATGCCTCTGTAGTTGGTGCAGTCCAGAGCATCGCCTTTCTTGAGAATCGGGCAAACAATGCTGAGGTTCCATTCATCGGGCATGCTTTCCTCTCCCCATATTTGGCAGATGAGCTGGTGCATACTCCTACAATTCATCGCCAACCGTTTTGATTAGGCCAACTGCTCCAGCAGCTTTATTAAACTTAACTTCAGATATAGCTATTTTAACTTCGTCGATATTGGGTGGAATTGTTGGCCAACGTCGTCCAGGTTGGTGTTCAAAGGGTAGACACGGTGCATTTAAGAGGACAAAAGCGTCCACAAGTTTTTTTTTCAAAGCAATTTTCTGTCTATCAACTCCTACTCTCACCTCCCTCTGGTGAACATCGGGTGTCTAGTACCTTTAACTGAAGATGGAGTTCCAATCCCTGTGGACGGTCTGATGCGGCAGCAACTAAGAAAGTGGGGGAGGAATATTCCCACTAAGGCACTTCTCCTTTAAACAGGCGGCAGCGGAAGATTTCACTAGATGGAATCAACGGTGGCGTCTACAGTTCCAGTTCGGTTGAACTACTAAGTGAACACCTTATACGGGCTATTACGACATATTCGGAGCTCAGGCCTATAAGGAGAGGCTAATCCGGCTCCCCGCCCTTGGGGTTATATTGTAAGGGTGTGGTCCTCCAGGTTGGGGGTCGTGCCGTCGGAGTGACTTCTCGGCCACATGAAGCTATTTAGTTGCGAAACAACAACAAGGCTCGGATACGGACGGATTAACTGTTGACGAACCTAGCAAACGAAATAAGGACAACGAACTTCGGATCTGCACGTGGAATGTTCTGTCTCTCTACAGACCACGTGCATCCGAACATTTCGCGGAGGCCCTAGACTGCCACAAAGCAGACATCACCGCCATCCAAGAAGTGCGATGGGATGGGCCGGGCAAAAGAAAACTGAAGCACTGCGACATCTACTACGGTGACTGTTAACGGCCACGAGGAAAGCGTCTCTTTGGATGTGGATTCGTCATTAGAGGCAGGCTTAGGCAAGAAGTTTTGAGTTTCAAATATGTGAAAGAGCACCTTACGACTATTTGCATTAAAGCTTGATTCGCTAACATTAGCCTCATATGGACACATGCCCCCACGGAGGAGAAAGATGACGACACCAAGGATGAGTTTCATGAGCTCCTGGGACAAGACATATGAGCAATGCCCTAGCTATGACATTAAAATTGTCTTGGGTGATTTTAATCCCAAGCTAGGAAAAGAAGACGACTTTGGTGGCATAATAAGAAGATAAAGCCTCAGGCTAATCGACTTTGTTGCGAGGCGATACGTTGTGGTACCTAGTTCGCAGTCCCGTATCTCGATATACACAAGGGAACATGGTGAATTCCTGGTCAATGAACTGCCAACCAGATTAACCACATTGCAATCGACGCAAGGCTCTTCTCCTATCAAGGATGTCGAGACGTTCCGAGGAGCCAACGTTGACTTGGACCACTACCTCGTTGAAGCCAAGGTAGTGCTACGGATATCTAGATCAAGGCCAAAACAGGGAAATACTGCGAGGAAGTTTAACGTCAAACTTAGACTACAGTTGCACGAAATTGGGAGGCCCTTTTCCGATCGAGTCAATGGTGCCCTCGCAAAAAGTCCTATTCCACCCACTGCAAGTATTGAGAACTAGTGGAAGAATTGCCAGGAAGCAATCAGATAGCCCGCCTTTGACGTGCTGGATCCACGACAACCACAGTGAAACCCCTGGTCCAACAAGTACATGCAGCCAAACAAGAAGGACCAGAGCTGCTCGCGAACTCTACGAGCAGTAGAGGAGAGAGGAACACAAGCTTCTTAGAAAAAAGGGAGAGCCTGAGAAGCGCCTGATCGAGAAAATAGAGGAAATACCATTGCAGGAATGAAGCTCGGAAGTTTTAGCAAAAAAGTAAAAAGAACCTCCCAAGGTTACAAGGCCCGAACCGAAGCCTGCAGGATGATCAGGGGAACATCGTAGTAGAATCGCAGTAGGTGCTGAGGATATGGAAAAATCATTTCTGCAAAATCTGTAACGGCGATGACGAACCGAATTCCGCTACCATGCAGATTGCACCATTCAACCTGGATGAACGTGTAGGCCAACAATTCCGTCCACCCGATCTCGATGAAGTGAAGAAAGCTATATCTGAACTTAGGTCCAATTAAGCGGCTGGAGCTGATGGCCTTGCGGCTGAGCTATTCAAAGCGGCTGGTGATGAATTTGGTTAGGAGTATGCACCAGCTCATCTGCAAAATATGGTCGGAGGAAAGCATGCCCGATGAAAGGAACCTCAGCATTGTTTGCCCGATCCTCAAGAAAGGTGAGGCATAAATCTTCTTAATATCGCCTACAAAATCTTCTCTGCCGCTCTAGGCTCGCGAGCCTGGTATAAGTGAAAATTGCTTACATATATGAAAAGGCACACTCGCGTGCCGCTCTTGAGGGTGCATTTCTAATACCTGATGAAAAAAAACTGTCAAAACATAAATTTGCCTGAGTGATGCTTTAAAAAAAGAAAAAATTCAATTAATTCACTTTATTTAAAGAACCATCAGTATAAAAAAAGTCTATCGATTTCCTTATCCACAAACCGCATTCATTTTTTAACAAACAATCTATTCCTTCATCGACCACATAATAGACTAAGATCCTGTCAACTATAAACAGGGTTTACCTTCTCGAAATCATCAACAACTCCAAATTCACTTTTTATCAAGACAAATATAAGAAAAAAATACGGAAACGTCTGTGGTGATTTTTTTGTTAAATTTCAATCTCTGTATAATTGAGGTTAAAAAACGCACCCTCTAAGGGTTTAGAATTCCAGCAGTCGTATTTTTTTCTAGATTTCTTATAAACAGCCTTAATACACCCACATCAGGTTACCAACTATTATGGTTTTTTTGTTTAAGATATTTATCTACGGTGTGGTATGTACGCACTGATTATGGCACCCTTAGCGGCATGTGCGGCTTATATGTAAGTTGAATGAATATTGATCGTTGTTTTTTTGTGAATCGACATCCTATTGTAATCCTGGGTGAAAACGAGAGTCGTGTTCACTTTCACTGTGGGTAAAAAAACGTGTAAAAAAACTTTGTATATCCTTAAGGAAGTAAATCGCAATGTAATGGACCAGTTGGTATTTAGTTTTTTTTTATGTTCCGAAGGTGTGCCATAAGGTTGAGAATAATAAAAAAAAAAAACACATTTCGTTCTGTGTATACCACGCGTTTTTTAAGATCATCATTTTTTTGTTCTTGTTTGGGGAACTTTTTTTTCTATGAGCTCAAGGAGTTCTTAAGATATTTGAGATGATGTAGGCGCGTGCCAATCTTAAGGACATGCGATATTTCAACGCATTGTTGTGGTTCAAGGATTTCTATTTCATTTGCGTAAGAGGCAAAAAAAACTGAGTTAAAAATTATGTTCTTTGTATGAAATTTGGGCATCTGGATCTCTTTTTGATAACATCTGACCAACCTTAACAGAAAAGGCATTTACCATAAAGTTATTTACAATAGCAAACTGCGCAGATTTCGACTGTCGGGGGCGTGCATCGTATGCATTCCTCTCCAACAGGGGAAGCGAACTCAGCCAACTCTTTTTATAACTGAGCTTGAAAAGCTTTTCGAATGTCTAAGCTTGAGCTTGGAAGCAAATCACTTTCTCATGGCCCTAGATTTGGGAATTTAAATACAAAATTCAAGAGGTATTCATCTTTTTAATTGGATGAGTCAGTATAACGCTGAATATGGCTAACAATCAATCGCTTGCAAGCAGCGGTGCATATCTGGATTTATTGCTAATATACAAAAGACTAACAATCACCGACACTGGGAGTCAAAGACCAAGAAGCTGTTTACGAACGATGGAAAAGGACAGTGACCACTTTGGACTCGCCACCATTATACAGCTTCCAAACGAGCTCGTGGAGTAAGGAGTTTGTGCCTGTGCATACTTAAAATTACAGTTAGGTGCGTTGGCCACGCTTTATGAATGCCTAATCGAGAGAAATCAGCTCGGACAATATATCTCCACCAAATGGCAGGAATTTGATAAATAACGAAATAGACCAATACTAGGAACAACGTTGTACTTTGACATTTACCGCAAGAAGCAGTAGAAATAGATGCCACACTGTTTCACAATGCTCTGAATAATGCATCCAGTGCGTTGGAAGACAGTTGTGGTGCATCCGCTCCCAAAAAAGGGAAAGGGCAACTCCAATTCGCCGAATTTCCGTTGAATAAGTCTTCTTCCGACTATCAGTAAAGTATTCGAAAAAGCTAGTGCCTAAGTGGGCAGAGGAAAATAATGTAATAAAACCGGATAGTCAATTCGGTTTTAACGGTGGTGGGACATGATACCATTCATGCTGATTCTAAACTCATTTCTAATGTCCAATGGAACAAATCTAAAAAACAGTGTGCGGGTGCCCGTCTGGTTGATTTGGAGAAGGCCTTTGACACCGTATGGTAAGAAGGTCTTTTTCTTAAGCTGACCAGGCTTGGCATTAATAAACCACAACTATATTTATGCTTTATGATATGCTCAATGGAAGATAGTTTGTTGTCTGCCACAAACTTTAATATTAAAAATGATCCTCAGCATTGAGCGGTCAACTCACCGATTCTATTCAACATTTACACCAACGATCTGATAAGTAGAATCTAACTCAGGCAATTGCGTATGCCAACGATCAAATTCCGTACAGAAGTCGAGGTCATCAGAATTCTTTTGCAGCTTGACTTCGACAAGATTCAGCGATACTCTGATGACTGGAATTTGAAAATCGGTTTTTAGCAATCAGAAACTTTCTTGTTTTGGACTCCGTTGGCTGGAGCCACAAGGGACACCAGAAAGAACTGGTGCAAGCTGGTGATTGAAGGGGCAAATGAACATCCACTGGCGAGTAAAAGTGCAGTAAATTACCTTGACATCGGATCAGTATCTGGATCAGGATCAATGCTGCTCTGACCAAGACCAAGAAACTGTTGTTTTATAGCAGCTGGCTTGACAGCATGGTGATGGTGATTGGGGACGTTGCGATGGTTATTCTCAGTTATCCGGATAGCTTTGTGTTGTTGTAATCCCTTGTTAAAAAACAGCTGATGACCGCTGATACACCAACAACTCAAGTTATTTTAATTTTTTTGGGATAACTAGAGAGCATAGCGAATTAACATTGGAACGCGGGGATTTGCTACATGGCTTTCATCTGACCGATGATTCCCTACGGATACTCGGTTTGGTTCAACCCATTTCCACATTTCAAATGGAAAATATTCGGTGTTTGAGAGGCAGTGTCTTAAGCTGGGGCTTATTACCATTACAATGAATACTACAAAGGAGAGTGTGCATCTAAGCGGCCTTATTCCACCCGATGCATTCCTCTATTTAGACACTCGAGAACTGATCGAGGATAGAGCGGCGATTCCGCTAATCCACCACGTAGGCCGTAGAAGATAAATAGTCAGAGAGCTGCCAACCACTTGGACTAACCTACTGGACACTCAGCTACAACTTTGTGTATCCTTGATTTGGGATTAGTTAAGTATGAAATCCACGGTCTGGCAGGACTGTCGGGTGGAAAGGTTGCCTTTTGATTTTTTCAAAACCCAAAAAATCAAATCAAAAGAAGGAAAGGTTTGTAATTTCGACAGCTTTTTGAGATTTGAGAAAAAATAAAAAAGAACATTTCTTAAAATACCAATTTTTAAAACTAAAGACTCGTCTGGCAAGAACTTTCGACCGTCCAACTCGTCATGTGTGTTTTTTTGTTTTATTTACAAGATGGCCTAAGCTTACATATGTGTAAAAACCAGATTTGTATAGGTAGCCCAACTAACATTTCAGTTTCTATTAGCTTAGAAATATTGATATGCTGCAAGTCTGGATATGTATAAAGCTTCTATAAAGTTTTCATCAACAATAAATTTCTAATAGAAGTCATAATTTCAATAACTGCTTCTTTAAAGTCGTTTGAAAGCTTGATATAGAAAATTAAACGAGACTAGCGTCTTTGTTTCGGATAGACCTCTGTTATTGTGTTCCCATCAAAAATAAATTGACTCTGTTTCGTCGTCAGTTTGATGGATGAATAAAAATCTAAGGTGTATTCGAGACCTAAAAAATGTATTTTTTTAAAAGTGGAAAAAAACTCATAAATTAGTTTTCTATAATCAATTTTCTTTCTATAGAAAACTGTTTAATACCTCACTAAACTTAACTTATAAAAACTACATAGCCCAGACTAAGGGCCAGTTTGTTCACACCTTGTCAACTTAAATCAATGATTATTCCAGTTGGTTATCATTGAATGCGTTTGTTCATCAACATTTTAAACAGAGAATCCATGATTTTAGCACTTAATTGGAGAAATAACTAATTCGCCGATTCTGTCTGATTAGCATGATTTAATCAAAGATTTTCTGGAATTTTGTTTGTTCATCGTTGGTTATTTCCTAAACGTAGGTATAAAAAAGAGAAACAAATTCTATCCAATTCCTTCGAACAAAGAACATGAATGAAGAGAAACCAAGCATCGTCCATCTTGCAAGAAAAAAATAAACAATTTGTACTGATTTTACTACAAGTTGTAGTTATTTTATTTACTATCCAAAAATAAAGTGCTTTTTTGCATAGAAAAACTACAACTGGGAAAAAATCCCATGACTAGGTTTCACAGAATGCCATCACTACCTACACACTTCAACTATATATTTGGAAAACAAAATCAATCAGCCGCATTAAAATATAATATATATAGTAATTTAACCGGAAACAATCTTAAATTGAACACAAAATTATATTTCAAGCACTGATTTTCCGTGTTTTTTTGCACAAAAAATGTTTTTTTCGAAAGCTCACTCACACTGAAATAAGTTAATGACGGAATACGTCTGACAATTGATTGACAGATAGACTGGAAAATGGAAAGATTATTGGAAAAACTATGATTTATTAATCAAACTGAAAATTGAGTGAACAAACACTCTCTGATTATCACAGATTCATAACTATGGGTTGAACAGAATCAGTGATAATCTAATTGCTGATTTAACCCACTGTGAACAAACTGGCCCTAAGTGCAATATATCGAATAACCCTAAATTATTTTGGAAGTTCATAAGTTCTAAAAGAACAATTTCAACTTTTCCTTCAATCGTGCAATATAAAAACAAAACCTCTTCATGTGATATAGAAATAAATAATATATTTGCTGACTTTTTCCAAAATGATAATACGTGCAATCCTGAATGCTGTGATAATTCCATCCGGAATCAATTAAATTTTGATATACCTAATTTAAGACTGACTGAAGCGGAGGTAGTGCAATATATTAACGGCTTAAAAAGTACTTGTTCGTCTGGTCCTGACAATATTCCTTCTATTTTCGTTAAAACTTGTAAGTCCTATATTTGTTCTGCAATCACCTATTTATTCAACTATTCGCTGTCATCTGGTGTTTTTCATGAATTATGGAAGTCTTCATTTATTACACCTCTTCATAAGTGTGGAAATAGAAATAAGGCTGATAATTATCGAGGCATCGCGAAACTTTCATGTATACCAAGGCTTTTTGAAAATATAATATGCAAACACTTTCAGTTTTATTGCCAATCCCTAATTGTACCTGAGCAACATGGATTTTGCCTCAAAAAGTCAACGACAACGAATCTTCTCGAATTCACTAATCAAGTTAACAGTAAAATGCAAAACGGACTACAAACCGAAGTATTTTATACTGACTTAAGTAAAGCCTTCGATCGGGTCAGCCACTCTATTCTTTAAGTGAAATTGGAAAGATATGGGTTTCCAGAGTGGATACTTTCTTGGATCCAGTCGTTTTTAAAAAATCGTACTCAATATTGTCAAATACAAAAACTGTATATCCAATTTAATAAATGTTACATCCGGGGTTCCTCAAGGTAGTCATATTTGGCCACTGCTATTTATACTATGTATAAATGACATTACTACGAGCATTCTTTACTCAAATATCTTAACCTTCGCTGATGATTTTAAGGTTTTTAATGGTTTTACTAATCCAAGTGGATACTTGTTCTTACAACAGGATATTGATACTGTTTCCGAATGGTGCACTTTAAATGGAATGGAATTAAATAGAAATAAATGCAAAGTAATGTCATATTCAAGATTGAGAGAACCAATATTCTCTTCATACATATATTATAGAAGATAGTTTAATTGATCGAATTGACACCTTTAACGACTTGAGAATTTTATTTGACACGAAACTGTCATTTAATCCTCATATTGATATGATAACAAGTAAAGCAAGGAGCCACCTTGGGTTAATCAAGAGATTTTCAAAAGAATTTAATGATCCTCATATTACAAAGATCCTGTACTGTTCACTTCTCCGACCCATCCTGGAGTATTGCAGCTGTGTTATGCTGCTTATGAGGTTTCCATTACTAAAATTGAAAGTGTTCAAAAACAATTTTTGCTATTCGTCCTCCGTCACCTTCCTTGGGATCCTAATCAACATCTTCCATCATATATGAAAATCGCTTGAAACTGCTCAGCTTTTCTACGCTAAAGAAGAGGAGGGAAGTGAATAATGTTCTTTTCCTTTTTCAACTTTTATCGGGACCAATCCATTCTCCAAAAATTCTGAGTATGCTGAACATAAATTCCCGTCCGAGGTTAACTGTTACACGTGCCTCCAATAAAAACATAATTTAAAAGGTTCGTCGCACTTTGCACAGAACCTCATTTCCGTTATACTTACAGATATATGTACCTACTTTGCATTTTTCCACGGAATCAGTTAACATATTTTTCTTTCCAAATATCATTTCACAGAATTATTTTATTTCATTTATGCAACTCTGCAACACAAATTATTTTTTCCATAGAATGTAATTTTTGCAAGCGTTACATATTTCATATACATTGCTAGGTTTAATGCTTTATTAAAACACATTGTTACTTTAGTCTTAAGAAAGATTCGATTCAATAAAGATTATTTTTTTATTCAAAGTAAGATTTATTCATTTTAACTGGCGCAGTCGGTAGGATCGCGGTATATTGTTATTTTAAGATAAATACAATAGTACGTATCAACGTTTCAACCGCGAACCAAAAAATTACAGTTAGTGGTTAAGTATACGGGCGTACCCATAATAAATTTCGTGTGTGCGACACCCAATGAACTAATAAGAACAATTAAATCCGAACATGAAAAGTGCGTGAGTGCTAGAAGCAATCTCTAAGTTAAAACAAAAAAAAAACGCAAATATAAAATCAAAAAGAAAACAAAAAAATAAATCAAACAAGAAAAACTAAAAACTTTTTAACAATAAAAAAAAAAAAAAACAAGAGCTAAGAGCTAATAAACAACGAATTTAGGCAAAAGTCACTTCAACAGGAGCAACACAACAGTTTGAGAAGGACAATCCTAAACAACTTTAACTTTTAATCAACAACAAATAACTAAGGAGCAACACAACAGTTTGAGAAGGACAATCCTAAACAACTTTAACTTTTAATCAACAACAAATAACTAAGGTCTGACTATATACATGTATGTATTTTTTTTTTTTATTATTATTTTAAACCCTTGTGTAGAATGTTATAATATGTCTGAAAGTGGTTCTTCGGTAGAAGATATTTCAAAACAATTAGAACAAGCTAAACAGAAAAGTGATCAGATTTCAGAGATATTAGGAAATTTTTTTTCAGAAAGTAACCAAGGAAACATGTTGACTGTAAACATTGACCCCCTTAAATATATATTTAAGCTCCCCGATTTCAATGGAGATTTTAGGGACCTACAAAATTTCATAGACTTAGTAGATAAAATTCATCCGATCTTAACAAAATATGACGAATTATCCCAAAGCATTTTCTCGGATTATTTAAAGTCCAAACTAAAAGGAAAAGCTAGGGAAGTCATCGAAATTAACGTACATATTACTTCATGGACCGAAATAAAAGCGGCCCTCATTAATAATTTTGGAGATAGGTTAACTCTCGAAGAATTATTCGATGAGTTGAGAGCAGTTAAATTTAAAACTAACAGTATAGACTTTTTTAATGATATAAAATCAACATTAAGACGGCTCAATGTCAAAACAAAGCAAATCTTCGAAAATTCGGAAAATACTTCAGGTCTAATTAATTCCAATATAGAAAACAACAAGTTGTCAGCTTTGGTCATTTTTAAGAATAAAATACCTGAGCCCATGCGCTCACTACTATGTTGTAGGAACCCAACCGATTTAGAAGGCGCAATCAACATCTTATACGAATGTGGATACGCACATTACAATCCGTTCAACAAAGCTACACATACACACTTACAATCACATAACAATAACGGACCGTTAAATTCCAATACATTTCGGCAATCTAAGCAATCTGACAATTCAAACGGTAGAACTTCATTCGATCAATATCGATCAAATAATACTAGTACACCATCGCAATCAAGACCACCTAACAACAACCGATATACCAAACCCCCTTTTGATCACTATGGATCGTATTATCCTAATACGTCGTGGCAATCTAGACCACCTTATAATAATCAGTATATCAAACCTCCATTCGATCACTACAGATCAACGGGTACAAATAATAACAACATTAACAATTATAATAACCATGCTAATAATCAGAACCACAACAATAATCAAAATCCTTTTAGAAATAAGAATAACAATAGTTATGAACCTATGGAAATAGGATTAACACAAAAAGGAAATAGAAGGAACGGCAATAATAGTTATAATAGAAATAGTAACAATTTATCAAACAACTACACTCAAAGCTATTTGACAGAAGCTGAAAATTTTCACTCAGTAGCTTCGGATGCAAGTTACCTTATATAACAGTGGCATCAAAGGGAAGACCTTTGAAATTTATAATTGACACGGGCGCAACCCACTCAATTATTAATGCAAATATATGTCATCCTAAGTGGCATACTACTCTACCCGAACCCATAAGCCTAAAAACACTTAGTCATAATGTCACAATAAAAGAAAAAGTACAGATCCCTTTATTTAGTGAATTAGGTGATAGTAACGAAAGAATAGAATTCTTTATTTGTCAGTTTCACAACGAGTTCGACGGTTTGATAGGAAACAACATTCTGTCTCCTTTGAAAGCACACATAGATTACGAAAATAATTTGTTGAAAACTGGAGATAAAATAATAACACTCCATTTTAACAGAAATAGTGATTCGGAAATTAAATTAATTGATGTAGATATACCTGTACAACAAAAACAAGGAATAGGATATATAAAGGAAACAATATTAGGAAACAGATTAAGAGTACAGGAAGGAATTTACAACATAGACAATTATGTCATGTTTGCAAAGGCAGAAAAAGTTGGAAACAACACAGATTTCATCCCCTTTGAAGATAAAGTGGACATTGAAAGCGTAGATTTCAATAATTTCAACATAATAGAAGAACAAACAGAAGGTCTATCGTTATTAGAACAAATAAGAATTAATCATTTAAACAGTGAAGAAGAAAGAGAGTTAATAAAATTGATAATACAATACCATGATATTTTTTACGAAGAAAACACAAAACTTTAATTTACAAGTGAAATAAAGCATACAATAAGAACAACAGACAATGTTCCCATACAGAGTAAGAGTTATAGATATCCTTTTATACATAAAGAAGAGGTTAAAAGACAGATTAACGAAATGTTAGATAATAATATCATCCGTCACAGCAACTCCCCTTACTCGGCTCCTATATGGATCGTCCCTAAGAAGGTTGACGCCAGTGGGAAACCGAAATGGAGGTTAGTGATTGACTACAGAAAACTCAATCAAGTGACAGTTGATGACAAATACCCAATCCCGAAAATTGACGATATATTAGACAAGCTTGGCAGATGCCAATATTTTACCACACTCGATCTTGCAAAGGGATTTCATCAGATTGAAATTCACGAAGCTGACGTTCATAAAACCGCTTTTAGTATTGAGAATGGACATTACGAGTTTCTCAGAATGCCATTCGGACTAAAAACAGCACCAGCCACATTTCAGAGGCTTATGAACAATGTTTTAGGAGATTATATTAATAAAATCTGTCTCGTTTATGTCGACGACATAATCGTCTTCTCGACTTCGCTTCAAGAACACATCGTATCTCTGACAAAGATTTTTAAACGATTAAGGGAAGCCAACTTAAAAATACAACTTGACAAATCGGAATTTCTCAAGAAAGAAACCGAATTTCTTGGTCACGTTGTTACACCCGATGGTATAAAACCAGACCCAAAAAAAATACTATGTGTACAAAATTACTCCATTCCAAAAACCATAAAAGAAATTAGACAATTTTTAGGTTAAACCGGTTATTACAGAAAATTTATTAGAGACTACTCAAAAATCGCAAAACCGATGACACTATATCTTAAAAAAGATGCAAAAATAAATATTTCCGATCCTGAATATAACAAATCATTCCAGACACTTAAAACTCTCATAGTAAACGACCCAATTTTAGTTTATCCAAATTTTTCGAAAACTTTTACCTTGACTACGGACGCAAGCAATTTTGCGATAGGCGCAGTTCTATCACAAGAAAACCATCCGATTTCATTTGCAAGTCGAACCCTAAACGAACATGAAATTAATTACAGCACAATTGAAAAGGAACTCCTTGCCATTGTGTGGGCAACCAAGTATTATAGGCCTTATTTATTTGGCAGAAAGTTCATTATCGAAACAGACCATAAACCTTTAACTTGGTAATTTTCAGTAAAGGAACCGAATTCGAAGCTTATCCGTTGGAGATTGAAGTTATCCGAATTTGACTATGAAATTAAATATAAAAAAAGCACCACTAATAGTAATGCCGATGACCTGTCACGTATTCCCCAAACGGAAGTAAATTTAATTGATAACAATTGCATTCCCATAAGTGAATCATGTATTAACATTTTCAAAAACCAATTCATAATCAGAAGATCTAAATCAGGAGCTACTCGAATGAAAAATTTAAAAGTATTCGATAGGAATAGATGTACAGTACATACAAAAAGCCTAGACGAACAGTCAGCCATAGTATTGCTAAAAAATCATTTTAAGCCTGATGCTTTGAATGCAATACTCATTGAGGATGATCAATTTTATAAAATCATTGAAAAAGTTTTTCAAGAACATTTTTCAAACAATATTAAATTTAGAATTATTCGGTGCTTCAAACTGTTAGAAGATGTTACAGATGAAACCAAACTAGTAGATATAATAGAGAAAGAACATTTAAGAAACAACCATAGAGGTATAACAGAAGTATACAAAGAAGTAAAACTAAATTATTTCAACCCAAAACTACTAAAACGAATAACGCAGTATATAAACAATTGCGATGTATGTACACTGAGAAAACTGAACTATGAGTTATTTAAACAGAAGCGTGTTTAACTATATGTTTAAATTAGTACAAATAGAAATCAATTTAAATCTACCTCTTATCTATTCAAATTCAAAAATACTATTATTTTGGGTAAAATCTGTTTAATTCAAAGTAAATCATGTTTAATTATTACATTGGAAGCTACACCTAACATTTTACATGAATTCAAGCCTACTTGAGTTTGATTTTCGAAAGACCTGTTAAATTATTTTACTCAATTAAAAATGTTAAACATTAAATTAACATGCACGAGTTTGTTTCAAATATAAATGCACTCAAAATATTAAGAAGAAACAGGGATTGAACAGAAATGTTTAATTTAAACTCGAATCAATTTGAATTGAACTCAAAGGAATACAAAACATAACTGTAACTGTCTTATGATTTTTACAGGTACTTTGCGTCTAAAAAAATTGCAAAAGAATCCGTCGCGACCACGTCGTGCAAAATGTTCAAATAGTTCAAAAATTAGTGCCACCGTAGTATCGTCGGTCCAAAGGTAAAACTCACTAAGTGCGGAACAAAATGTTCAAGCAAATGATAGTGAAACGCATTTTTTTAATCTAAACAGTATAATTTTGCCCAGATTTTATAATGACATTGAAAGCTATGCAAAAGAACTTAATTTAAAATTTTGCAAAAAGTGACTTCTAGTTTCAATCCAATTTCTTTAAAAAGTGTAAATTGTTAGTAAGTGAGTTTTAACTTTGAATTGACAGTACGATATGTATGTATGTGTTACAGCTATAGGAAACGCTCCCATCATTACAAATAGAATAAATTCGTATTAAATTCAAAGGATCTAGCATCTATTTGAAAAAACTAACATTGAAATCATTTGTTTTAAACAGAAAACATATTTGACCCAAACACGAAAAATATTCAAAAAAATTAATATGAATCTATTTGAAACAACATCAAATGAATTTAATTAAAACAAACAGAAATATCCTTATGTTAAATAGAAAGCATAGTAAATTTGAACAAAATCATGTTCAAATCGTTTCAACCACGAATTAATACGATTCTATTTAAATTAAATAGAAATCGCTTCCATGCCAAATCATATGTGTTTGAGTTTGAATTAAATATGAATATGTTCAATATTTTTCTCAGTGTAATATTGAAAAATACGTTAGGAACCCTCCCAAACCGTTATATAAAATTACAGAAACTCCCTTAAAACCCCACGAAGTTATACATGTAGACGTGTTTTACAGCTTAGAAAAGTCATTATTTTTAACTATAATAGATAAATTCACAAAACATGCTTGGGCAAGTAAAATTTTCAGTAGAACTTGGATTGAATTTAAGAGAGCCCTCTCTTACTATTTTAGTCAATTTGGAAATGTAAGGACAATTATAGTAGATAACGAATTAGGTTTTAAAGCAATTCCAATGAAAGAATATCTAGAAAATTGTAACGTAGAAATCCATTACACATCTAATAGTAATCACACATCAAACTCTGACATTGAAAGGCTACACAACACAATTAACGAACACATTCGACTTTTAAAACATAACGAAAGAACTAAAGACGATACAGTCGAAGAAAAACTTTTAAAGATTATAACGTATTACAATAACACGATTCATTCTACAACCAATCGAAAATCCATCGATTTTGTTAATGGTAAAATACACCAAGACGAATATAAAGACATCCATGACATTATTTCTAAGAAAAAACAGAGAGTCATAGACAAACTAAACGAAAACCGAAAGGACGACATCCTGGAAAGTGGAAAGAATTTTATTAAGGAAGTTAGAGGAGGGAAAAAACACTCAAAATATCGAAAGCTAAATACACACAAAATAGACGAAGACCATGTTATTGATTCGCAGAATCAAAACAAATATTATATAACTCATATTAAATCAAGAAAAAAATACCAAACATAGACTTACCAACAGTTATGAACGAAAACGCATAATTTATTTACAAGATATAAAGATGACACTACCGTGGAATATGTTACTCGTATTACTTACATTACTGACGATAGCTAAAACTCAGGACATTCAACTTGCTGACCTTAATAATAATAACGGATATGTTACAATAAACTTAGGACAGACAAAAATATTTAAAAATTATATTAAAGTACTTCATATAATTAACGTAACAGAATTTGAGATTACTAAACAACATATTCATAGTAACATTTTAAAATTAGAAGACAAGACAGAATTGTTAGGACCCATGTTTACGACTACCAATCAAAATCTTCTACTATTAGAAGCAAAGATTGAAAACTTAAAACCCCATTACAAAACCAAGAGAGCACTCATGAACATTTTAGGTACAGGATTAAAATACATAGCTGGCACCATGGATCAAGAAGATGAAATCCAAATTAAAGAGAAACTTGAACAATTAAGTTCGGAAAGTAAAAAACTTATAAATGAAAATAATAAACAGGTTGTCATAAATAACTTAATAACAGATCAAATTGCTAACATTACCAACCACATTAAGAAACAACAACAATCCATTGAAACATATTTTAACACATATAATCAAGAACTTATAGGAAAGGTACAAACAATTGAAACCGAACTAGAAGTCATGCAATATTTTTATCAAATAAACAATGATATTTTACTTCTCATAAATCACATCGATGACATATAGGCCAGGAAAAATGGGGTTCGAGGTTGAAAAAATTAATTCATGAAATATTAAAATTGGAATCAACGCAGAATTGCAACCTCTATAACATATCCAAAGTCCCCCAAAATCCCCGCATTGGCTTTTTGTGTAAATGCATTTGAAGAGGTGCAGACGGGGAGAATTTGGAGGTCTATCAAACTAAAATATTTGTTTGGATAAAATCTAATCATATGATACATGCTTTAAGGGTAGTTTTTAACGCTGAATCTAATGAAACCAAATTCAAAATGATACAACCACCCAAAAAGAAGTTATAGTCCTTTTTATGTAATGATGACTTTTTGTTCAGGTACAACAGGTAAAATATTACCGAAAACCCTTTGAAAATAACGGTATGTTAATGAAACTTGGAATAAATGTTTCATTTATCATAGGAACTAAGAATCAAGAGAGTCCCTAAAAATATCCATGGTGAAAGGGTGTTTTTTTTAAGGGGGAGGGGCAAGTGTAGAATGTTAACCATAACACCCACGAAAAAACTCTTACACTAATGAAATTCGCCAAAAGTATATAATTTGTCATGGCAACCAAGAATCAAAATAGTCCTCATAAATAAATATGATCTGGGGTTTTTTATTAAAGAGAGGGAAAATCTGGGAAGAAGTTGGAAGATTTGAGCCAAAATTCCGATTTGGTGTAATTGAGGTATATACACAAAGTATGGTGTATGATTTAAGGGTATTTTTTAACGCTGAATCTAATAAAAGCAAAACTAAAATGATACAAGCACCTTTAACAAAGTTATGGGCTTTTTCAAGCAAAAATTAATTTTTGAAATCGTATTTTCCGTAGAACAAGTCAAAAGTTAACAGTCACCAAAAACACTATTAGAACAAAGATATTTGTATGGACTATTTTGATTCTTGATTGCCATGAAGAGTTTAATATTTTTGGCGAGTTTCATGAGTGTAAGAGTTTTTACGTGGGTGTTTTGGTTAACATTCTTTGTTGCCCCTCCCCCTTAAAAAAACACCATGGATATTTTTAGGGACTCTCTTGATTCTTAGTTCCTATGACAAATGAAACACTCATTCCAAGTTTCATTAACATACCGTTATTTTCAAAGGGTTTTTGGTAGTATTTTACCTGTTGTACCTAAAAAAAAAGTCATCATTACATAAAAAGGATTATTACTTCTTTTTGGGTGGTTGTATCATTTTGAATTTGGTTTCATTAGATTCAGCGTTAAAAACTACCCTTGAAGCATGTATCATATGAACAGGTTTTACCCAAACAAATATTTTAGTTTGATAGACCTCCAAATTCTCCCTGACTGCACCTCCTCAAATGCATCTACACAGAAAGCCAATGCAGGGATTTTGGGGGACTTTGGATATGTTATAGAGGTTGCAATTCTGCATCGATTCCAATTTTAATATTTCATGAATTATTTTTTTCAAGGTTCCCCATACGATTTGTGCTATTTTTCTTGGTCTAATAGAACAAATCTTATTTTCCAGTAAATTAGGAATCTTAACGAGAAATATTCTGAGTCAAGAAGAATTAGCTTTAGTTCCAGATTTAGAAAACTTAGCCGAAATTAAATTAACAGTTACAACCTACAAAGACCAGATCATTATTGTATTACTATTACCACAAATGTCTGATCATAGATTTTCACAAATACGTATAGAACCACTTTCAGATAAAGAGAACATGACGGTGATGTTTAAAATTAAGGAATTTATTTATTTATTTATTTTTGAATTTCCTGTTAAAGAAAATATCAAAAGAAATCTCGTTGAAATATCTGATGAACATTGTATTCAGCAAATATTGCAATCTAAAGAAGCAATTTGTAATAAAATCAAATCAAACATAACAGAAATAAAAGAAATAACAACAGGCATTATTTTGTTAAGGAATATTAAAGAAAGCCACATTATACAGAATTGTAATAAGCAAGATATAAGATTAAAAGGAAACTACTTAATTAAATTTAAAAATTGTAAGTTAAGCATACAAGATAAAACATATCAAAACTTTGTAAAAACTATTCATGATAAATTTGTATTGCCAAATTTCATTACTAAAATAAGTGACAATAAAACTATACCATATTTGAATCTCGATGAATTATACCTTAAGCACATTGAAAATAGAGAAATAATAAAAAACATTTCAAAAAATAATAGAACTTTCAATGTTTCATCATTAAGTACAAACATTTTTGTAATAATATTTGCATTTATTGTAATAACAATTCTTATGAAAAAAATGCAAAGTAAATCCATTGTAGACATTTCGCCGGAGCCTCAATCTAACGGTGGGGGTGTTACACGTGCCTCCAATAAAAACATAATTTAAAAGGTTCGTCGCACTTTGCACCGAACCTCATTTCCGTTATACTTACAGATATACCTACTTTGCATTTTTCCACGGAATCAGTTAACATATTTTTCTTTCCAAATATCATTTCACAGAATTATTTTATTTCATTTATGCAACTCTGCAACACAAATTATTTTTTCCATAGAATGTAATTTTTGCAAGCGTTACATATTTCATATACATTGCTAGGTTTAATGCTTTATTAAAACACATTGTTACTTTAGTCTTAAGAAAGATTCGATTCAATAAAGATTATTTTTTTATTCAAAGTAAGATTTATTCATTTTAACTGTTAACCCGTAATCCTGCATTCTTGTATACACCTTCTGCCAGAGTAAATTATGGATTAAACACAGCTTTAAACATTATGTGCAATGATTTTAATCGTTTATATAACTTAATTGATTTTAACATGCCGAAAAATAGTTTAAGAAAAATATTATTATCCTGTTAAGTGTTTCATAATATGTGTTAGTAGACTTAAATTTACTATTATATTGTACAAGTAATATTTAACAACTTAGACATCAGTCTGCAGTTGAAATAAACAAATAAACAAAAAAAAAATAAATAACATTAACGAAGAAAATTGAAGCTGTCACTTTATAAGGATTGTATAGAGTAATTTAATTGAAGTTTCTGTCATTTGGTCTTCAAAAGGCTTCGGTTACAATTTGCTGAAGCCTTATCGAATACTTCCCAGAGACTTCTCAGATTTTATTATCGAACCATAATAGAAAATGTCAGTCTATGCTAAAGAGGCTAAAATCTGTCAAAGTCATATTAATGAAGTCTTTGATAACTAAACGTTTATTGAATAAAATGTTTGTGATTTTTTTTTCTGTTAATATGTTTACTTCGTGAAAATTAATTAAAAAGTCGGGAAATTATTATAGATCCCTTTTGTGGTGAGACGTTCCTTAATGCTCCAAAAAGCTCGTCACTTCTTCATCTTCAAAAGAATGCAGATGATGAAAGACAACGACGGCAAGAAAGTTCAGATTTAATAAATATTTCATCGATAAATCAAATATCTCCAGAGCCAGAAGATTTAAGTGTGTTTCATTGTTTCACTGTTTATAATTTTCTTTTAAATATACATATTCATACACTTCTTAGATATGAACCCCAGTACCAGGATGAGAGGCGAAACTTTCTAATTTTAAGTTAGTTCTTAGGCCGAAAGGCATTAGTATTAAGTTATTAGTTTAACTTAGAGCGCCCGAATGGGGCCAGTAAGTTAGTTGTAAGATATTGATAAGTAGGCTAGTTTTTATGAATTTTTTTTTGATAGTTTAAAGATGAATGAAAAATAAAAATGAATTAAAAAAAAAAGAGTGATGGACTACTACCCAGGAGTTCCGTGTTCGATTCCTAGACAGGTAAGAAAAATCTTTGTGTTTTATAATTATTTCCAATTCATTAATTAACAAATAATTAAAAACAAATAATAGTTTCAGATTTAACAAAGATTAAATGCGGTAAAAATCACTCCAAAGAAATTGAAAATAAAAAGAATTATTCTTTTCTCCCCCATTTTTCTACAACCTCTGTAAGAGTTGTATTGTCGGTTTCTAATAGGTATTATAAGACCCATTTATGTAAAATGCATATTTCTATTACACCTGCGTGTTTACTTTTATAGAAACATTTCTAAAGCTATCTGTCAAAACCTTAATTTCACTAAGATTTCGAATAGCGCTCGTTAAAACTTCTTATAGATCGTACAAGGACTATTATAGAATTTGAAGCTTTTAAAAGATCTGCGAACGGGGCCTCCAAGAAGATTTTCCGAAATCATTTTAGAAGTTCTATAATATTCTCCTTTTTATGCTTAACGAAATTTTACAAATGTCTTAAGGAAATCAGAAAGCCTATTCAGTTAGGCGGAACCGAAGCTGAAATGTTAGTTGGGAGTTGTTATAGTTTTGTCAATTTTTTTAATTTATTAAACAACATGTGGCAACCCTGGATCTGTAGTCAAAGAATCATATAATACAATATGTATAGGGATTATACGCAGTTTTTATTTAATACATTTCGCTACCTATAATAAGTGAGATTTTTCTAATAAACCTACCACCTTTAAAAGCAAGGCTCGTCTGGCAGGCTATTTTTGTCCACCAAACTCGTTTGGCACTTCTTGTTCATGTATATTATTTTAAATTCAAAAACCAGTATAGTTAGAGTAGGTATGTTCATCTTTTGCCATTATTTTTATTTTTGAAGAAATTAGGTGGCAACCCTATAATTGCGGAAAATTTCCCTAGTTATTATTTGTTGACTAATCTGTTCACGAATAAAGCATACACCAAGCCTTCTAGCAAACTTCTCAAATCAGCCAATACCTTTTATTAATCTTTAAGAACTGTAGACTGTCTGGCAAGCACTTTCGACCGCCAACTGACATCACGCTTAGTGCGTCTGATTATATCAATGTCGTCAGCGTAAGCCAATAATTGGACAGACTTTTGCAAGATTGTGCCTTTAGTGTTTACGTGAGAGTTTTGAACTATTCTTTCCAGAACGATTTTAAAGAAGTCGCACGACAGCACGTTCGCCTTGAGTAAAACCTTTTTTGACAACAAATGTGCATGCCGGTGAGATCTTTGCTTACCTTGATGGAGCAGCATGCAGTCTCCATCGTCATCCTGCACAAATGGAAGAGTTTGAGAGGTATGCAAAAACTAGACATTGCTCTATATACAAAGCTCGTCTCTGTAGATGCCAGGTGATAGGTATAGATTTGAAGCTCCAGGGTTTTTTCTGCCGTAGTGCGAATATTTGGTCGATGGTGGACTTCCCTGGCCTAAAGATACACTGATATGGACCTATATCAGGCTGTTGACGAATGGCTTCAGGCGTTCATTAAGTACTCAGAGAAGATCTTGTAAGCGATACTAAGAGAACTTATGCCTCTGTAGTAAATGCAGTCCAGAGGATAGCCCTTCTTGAGGATCGGGTAAGCAATGCTGAGGTTCCATTCATCGGGCATGCTTTCCTCTGACCCTATTCTGCAGATGAGCTGGTGCATACTCCTAACCAATTCATCGTCAGCCGCTTCGAATAGCTCAGGGCCAGGGCCTTCAGCTTCAGCAGCTTTATTGGACTTGAGTTTGGATATAGCTATCTTCACTTCGTCGAGATCGGGTGGACGGAATTATTGGCCTACGTTGTCGTCCAGGTTGAATGGTTCAATCTGCATGGCAGCGGAGTTCGATTCGTCATTGCTGTAATAAATAAATAAATAAATGGGTGGCGCAACAGCTCGTGGAGAACCTGGGAGTAGTGACTTGCAACTCTCAACCATTTCTGTATGCGTGTTGTTGGCAGGAATGGAAGGGACCTACAGTTTTTTGCTGAGTCCGAACGGCTAGATGAGAAGCACTTATTCATGACACCGACTGCGATTCTACCACAATGTTCCACTGATCGTACCCTTGCAGGCTCGGTTCGAGCCTTTTAACCTTTGGAGGTTCTTTTTACCCTCAATTTCTCCGATCGCGCACTCCTCATGCGGTTTCTTATTCCTTCTGAGAAGCTGGTGTTTTTCTCTCCTCTTCTGCTCGTAGAGCTCGCGAGCAGCTTTTGTCCTTCTATGCAGTGCCAGTTTGTATGCATGTTGCTTGGCTGTTTGTACTTGCTGGCATTGTTCATAGAACATGGGGCTTCGCTGTGGTGGGCATGCAAGGCTAATCACGTCAGAGGTTGCGTCTCTGATGGCTTCCTGGTAAATTCTTCCACTAGTTCTCGAAGATTGAAGTTAGTGGCATACATAGGTCCGACATTGAATTTCCTCGCAGTATTTTCCTATTTTAACTTTGGTCTTGATATCCATAGCACTGCCTTGGCTAGAATGGGGTTGTGGTCCGGGTCAACGTTGCCGTTGGCTTCTCAGATCTTTTGGACATCCTTGATATTGGAGGAGGACCTTTTGTCGATTGCAATGTGGTCAGTCTGGTTGGTAGTTGATTGACCAGGATATTGCCATGTCCCTTTGTGAATATAAAGATGTAAGAACTGCGTACCAGCTACGACAACGTTCACCACACAGCAAAGTCGATTAACCTAAGTTCGTTATAGGAGGTGGTGGATTATTGGCTATATCATCCGATTGTGCAACTAATAACATCTTGATTTTTTGCCTGAGTCTGTATCTAACGACGAATCCACATCCAAAAAGATGATGCTGCTTTTTTGAAGATATTGCTGTCTCTCAGTTTTCTATTGTCCGGACCATCTCATCGCACTTCTTGGATGGTGGTGGTATTTGCTTTGTAGCAGTGCTAAATATTTGGCTGCATGTCGTCTATTGATAGAGAGCGAACTTTCCACAAGCAGATCCGAAGTTCGCATCCGAGGCTTATTGTTGCTTAGCAACTAGGTGGGAAGCCACCCCTACTAACGGCATGAGCCCCGACCTGGAGGACCACTTCTTACAGGCTTGAGCTCCGAATATTATTACGAAATATTCGCAGCTCAAGCCAATTTTAAGGTGTTCACTATAAGTGGTTCAGCCTGACTGGAACCGAAGACGGTACTGTTAATTCCATCTGGGAATTCTTCCGCTGCCACCTTGGTGACAGGAGAAGAGCCTTTTTTTTTTACACTTCAGATTCTTAGTTGTAGTGAGCTTAGAGCAAGCTGCAACCTACAATCAGAGGCTCATCATAAGTGCATGTGTTAGTGGTTAGTAAAATAAGGCAATCTAACACATGCATAATAATATACTAATACATTAACAAAATTAAACAAAAAATTAATATAAATACATAATCAAACAATATACAAAATACTTTAGTCATACACGTGGTATCAAAAATAAGAGCAATCACGACCGTGGAGCACTGGTTCGAAATATTTTCTTTAATCCCATCTTACTAATGTTAAAATCAACAGAGGAGCTGTTTAAATTAAAAATCTTGCACATGCGGTTAAGAGGCTCATGTATACCGTAGTTAGTTCTATGGAAATTAACGTGTAATAGTTCAAATCTTCGCAGGTGGTGAGATCCTCCGGGGTAGTTTATGCCTATACAGGCTAACAAATCAGGAGCATCTATTTGGCCATTTATAAGTTGGTGAAGAAATAGTAAATCACACGCCTTTGATATAAGGTTTGTACCTGCAGTAGCTGGATCCGATGTTCATATGGTGGAAGGTTGTACGGATCAGCCCAAGGAAGACCCTTCAAAGCAAAGTGAATGAATTTATGCTGTATTGATTCAATACGATTTTTATGAATTTCATAAACGGGAGACCATATTTGCGAGGCGTACTCTAGATGAGGTCGTACATAACAATTGTATAAGGAAAGGGTAACATATGGATCACTAAATTACTTAGCCCAACGTTTTATAAATCCAAGCATGGAGCTTGCTTTATTAACGATGTAATTAATGTGTTCAGTGAATTCTAAATTTGAGCTAAAGTTAACACCCAAGTCCTTGAAACTAAAGACTCGACAAAGTTTTTGCTGCGAAATGGAATAATCAAAAGCACTTGCCATTCGCTTTCTGGAGAAAGTAATTGTTTGGCATTTAATAGGGTTAAGAGAAAGACCGTTCTTACCACACCAAATGTTGAAACTGTCAATATCAGCTTGCAAAAGAACGTGGTCATGGTTAGCTTTTATTGACTTAAATATCTTCATATCATCAGCAAATATAAGTATATCACTAGAGCGTATACATGAAACAACATCATTTATAGCCAGGATAAATAGAAATGGGCCTAGATGACTTCCCTGGGGCACACCGGAGTGAGCAATGAATGCATTTGAAAGGCAGTTTCTAAATCTTACTAGGTACGATCTATTTTCAAGATATGACTTTATCCATGTGATAAAGAAAGTTGGAAAACCAAAAGCTTTAAGTTTGAAGATAATAATGTTGTGACTAAGATGGTCGAACGCTTTAGAGAAATCGGTGTATATGCAATCAACTTCACTTCCATTTTCTAAGGCATTAGAACATTTATGCAAGAACGTAAGTAGGTTTGTTACTGTTGATTTTCTTCTCACAAACCCATGCTGTTGATCACATACTAAATTCTTGGTATGGAATGCCTTAGTGGGAACACTCCTCTCAGTCTGTCTTCAAGACTGTTTGTGCACCGCTGTATTCCTATTTTAATTAATCCGCCTGATAGACTCGTCTGAGACTTCAGCCGAGTTAAACTATCAGTCATTTCCGACAGAAGATTTACTATTTTAGTCTTCTGTTCAACACTCGCGTGCGCTTATAATTTTTGCAAGTCAAGTCCAAATGGACTAGACCAGTATCCGATGGTTACCACTTCAAGGTAAAACAATCATAATTGACATGAAGGCTTGCCATTTTGAACTATATGAAATAGGTAGACAAATTACATAAAAAAGCACTCTTCTAACCCTAGACATATTCTTAACGCATTCCCTAATTTGGCACCTCTTTTTAATTTTTATTTACTGAATTTACTCAATGGTTTTGACATTTCATGT
The DNA here is from genome assembly GCA_963921185.1 of Dasysyrphus tricinctus. Classification (NCBI taxonomy): domain Eukaryota; kingdom Metazoa; phylum Arthropoda; class Insecta; order Diptera; family Syrphidae; genus Dasysyrphus; species Dasysyrphus tricinctus. The sequence goes on from OY992530.1 coordinate 88,923,258, forward strand.
TATTGTGTTCTTCCCAAAATACCCATTTTTATTAGGAAAACAAAATAGCTGTTAAAAGCAGCAAGCAAATAAATTTGATAATAATCATATTGTGTCAAATTCAATTTTCCAAATATTGTTTTTAAAAAAATAAATAAAATTTTATCGAAGCTTAGTAAAATTTAAAAAAAAATTGTAGGTATTGGGCTTACACAATTTTTTAAATTGGGCTATCGAACTAGTGCAATAGATGGCAACCCTGTTGACGTGTAGTATTCGTTGTATCACTGGACGTCATTCAGTAGAAGATAATAATAGAAAAAACTTAAAGCCCATTACAAACTTGAACTAAGTTATAAGTTGTTCATTAAAAATACATCCGCGTATGCAGATGCCCCAGCTAATACCTAAACACACTATAAACTAACATTGTTTCCCTCCCACCAAAACCCCAAAACCACAATTCTAAGGACATACCTTATATACTCGTATCTATGTCGAAAATAGGGTTAGCTTCTTAAGTTTCCTGCGACCCCAATATTTCTTTGTTTGAGTATGTATGTCACATTCCTAAAACATTCCTAATATGTATTTAATTTTCTCCTCCCATGCAAGACAGGAACTTTCGTGTGTTTTGTTTACATCCCGGATGGCATTCGAAATTAGTTATAAAAGATGAAGCCTTTTATGTCTATGTATGATTTTAACGACTTCCATTGAGTGTGTTTTACCCCTAACATAATATTTTTTGAAGAAATCCTTAAACTCAAATACTCCTTATTAAAACTGATATCCTATTCAAAAGGCGACTCAATTTTTTCCGTAAAAAGAACTAACTTCAAAATAGCATGGAACCTAAGAAAACTTTGCTTCTCTCTAAATATTCTTTTGATAAAACTTCAAAGGAATTTTATAAACAACATCAAAGTTGTTTCCTTTTATGTCGTGTTCTAGACCATCACATCTGAAACAGTACAAAGGTTTGCTATATTCTGAATTCCAAATCTTGTCCCGTAGAATAGTCCAATGAGTGGCCCAAAAATATTCTTCGAAAAACCTTAAGTTTAACTCAAATATCCGGTTGTTCTGCATGATTGCCTGTTCAAAAGGTGACTCAACTTTTTCCGCAAACTAAACAGTCTTCAAAAATACACGTTTTTTTTTTGTTTTCAAATGAAAGTCCTCTCTCTCTAGGAGGTTTCATTATTAAATTACTCTTTTGATATAATAAAGCATCAAAGGAATTTCGAAATCCTCTTTATATCCATCATCAAAGTTATTTTATTCTCTTTGAACTTTTTGGTGAAGAAGGTTATTCTCTTTTGATAACAAAGTACTTCAACGAGCAGCTGCTGCTACTAGCTAAAAACAACACTTAGCTTTGATCCTTTTGTGAGGCTTTATGTGTTTGAATCTAATGAATAGCCGGGTATCATTTTGTTCACAAATTAAGTAACTTCAAACGTTTTTTAAACGTTTTGCTATCTTCAAAGCTCAAGAAATGTTACATAACCAGGCGAACAGTTCCTCACAGACTGATTCTAAATTATTTCAAAAATGAAAATATTTGTAGAAAACGCAATGTCCACCACCGGGGAAAAGTCGAGACATGCGTAAGAAACAGTCAGAGTAAAACCTTCATCTAATGGGGTTTGCGTGGATGGCGTGGGTTGGTGGGTGGTAGGTTGGTTGGTGCTTGTGGTTGTTTTCTAACTCTCCATTTTTTGTCTTCAGTCCGCTTCCCAACATACATGAAGTTCATAGAAGTTTACCTTCACTTGGCTATGGTTGCCTGATACTTTCTAATATCGAAATTCTTTTCACGTCGTCGTCGTCTGTCGTGTCGCGTAGTATTGATTTCTTTTTTCTAATATTCTTTTCTAAACATTAGATGCAAAGTCGGGCCAAGGAATCTCCAATGAGGGTTATGTGTCCCGGTTATGAAATATCCTTCAGTGTTAGAAAATCGAATGCTTCTCTTTTTCGCTTGGAGTAAAAGAGGATGCTGTTTGAGAAGACCACATGCCTTGGACTGAATATTTCGTCTAAGAGAAAAATTTGATTTTGTGGAACACAAATGACATTCCGTTACAACATAGGTTTTCTGAATGCCTGGTGGGTACAGGTAAATTATGCAATCTTTTTATCACGTCTAAGCGATATGTGAAGCTTTGATTGACGGTGTATAACGAGTGTAAATCTACACAACAGGTGAAAAATAATTATCGTCAATGTAAAATGGTGTAATCCTACTTTTACAAGAAGTTATAGAATATGAAGGTGGAGGTATTTAGACTTTGAATGCCAGACAATATGGCGTCTACGACAGTAATCACCTTCAAAACAATCTGACAATTGGTGTTCAGCAACTAGAGAAAGCTTGCTGGGTGGGGGGTTGTTAGTCGATTTCCCAGCCAGTTTCTCACTTTTGAATTTCATTCATGCGCAGTTAAGTGGGTATTGAGGGTTAAGGAAGAAGGAAGACTTTCTCCATTTTTATATTTTAGTCTTCAGCAAGCGTGAATTATTTTAGTTCTATCAAGCCTAGAAACTTTTTTTGCAAAACATAGTGGAGAAAGTTCTTGGAATATAGTTTTGAGCTTTGCTAAATTTTATGGTAGCCGGGATATTCTGTATGGTAATGGCGATAGTGGGAAAACTAAAAACCAGTGCATTATTATATATGAAGCATATGTTATGATGTTGAACAAAATAGTAAGTTAACTGTATTATGTTATACTGCATAACAGCCCCCAAAATGGAGCCACAGGGAAGGTATAGACTTTGAAACTATTTAAGGGTGGCACTTATAAGGAGAGAGTGTTATATAAAAAGGAACATTTATATGAATTTGAATAGTAAACATATGTGGTAATGTGATACATGGGTCTATTTTTAGTATTTACCTTTAACTATTTTTGGTATATTTTTACTTCGTGATGTGTTTTGGTTTATTTATTTAGTTGTATAACTACTAATAAATACTTTCTCTTTTCATCAGGAGGGCAGAAATATAAGTTTTAGTTTTTCTATTAGTCCATGAAAGGGTTAATATGGGAAATATTTTATATTTTGGAATTCAGAAAGCTAAATTTTTCGGTATGAGTATGTATGTTTCCATTTTATATTCATTCCAGAAAACTAAGAATTTTTGATGGAGAACCAGTCATACCTTCCTCGTTCTTATGGAGCGTTAATTTATCTCTGAAATCTATTTTATAAAACTAGAGTTACGCATACGAATTACGACAAAAAAATGTCAACTGGTTAAAATGTCAATTTTTTTCGGCTTTGATTCCAGTTAAAATAACGACTTTATTTCGCCGACTAGTTAGATGTTGATATTACAAAATCTTGACTTGACCAAAAGTCGACTGAGTTAAGAGTCTTGTACAAAAAACAGCCACAGCCAAAACTTGGATTTTAAAGCAAAACCTCGGCTTTGCGTGATAAAAACAAGCTTTTTATCTTTAGAAGCGACGATTCCACCGGCACTCATTAACATAATTTCTTGCTCTTGTACCAAAGAAGGCAGTGCAGCCTGAGGGTGTTGAAAAAACGAACTAAAATGTTCAGCCTTCACGTCAGCAAGATCTGCTACGGGAGTGCAGGAAAAGCTGTACCAACGTAGAAGCGATTAAAAATGACTCCGAAGACTAAGAAAATTTTATAAAGTCAAATAATTGAACCGAACACCTTAAATGATTTCACAAATGATAACACTAATCACAAATTGTACAACACAAAATATAAAAAACGAGTTAAAAGGAGTACCTTGAATGCATTTCGGAATGTTGTCATTCCATCTTCAGCATCACGACTTAGTTGAAAAGGGGGGCAAAATGCGTGCTCTGTTGTGAGTTGTTGTAGGTGGTTTTAAACAAAACGAGAGAACAAGATCGATTCGATATTGCCGTTATCTAGGTTCATAGAGTTTCGATCTTTTTGTATATAAAAACTCTCGTATGCATCGAGCTTTCGGTCGTCAATCACTTCTTTCACAAGTTGCACATTATTTGCATCGAGATCTAAATGATTATTGTTAAGTGCATGTGCAGCTAATGCCGATCTGTAGGGTTGGTTGTTGCGAATGTAGGTGTTATGTTCTTTAAAGCGCGATAAAACATTTCTTTTTGTTTGGCCGTAATAAACACTTTCACATTCACTACATTTTATTGCATAAATCCCGGATTTATTTAAATTGTCAGTTTTGTCTTTTGTTGATCCCAATAAATTTGAAAGTTTGTTTTGGCTGTGTACACAATATCCATACCGTATTCCCGAAATTTAGTTTTCAATTTATTCGTTATAATTGGTACATAAGATATCGCGACACGAATATTTTGTTCGGTAAGATTTTGGTGTTGCAAAAACAACGTAGAATATTTCTGTCTCGTTATTTTGTCTGTATGTTTTTTGATTAGACGATCTATCAAAATTTCCTTGTATCCGTTTATTTTCGCGATTTGTTTTATTGTTTTAAACTCTTCCATGTAATTTATTGCCTAAAGGTCTTAGCTACATAATCTATGTACCATAGAGTGGAAAGACGATCACAACTTTTCCTAACCAAAAAATGAAATATCACAGAGACCGTATTCCAAAGACGAAAGCAAAACTGAAATGCCCTCACACGAAAACGTTAAACCAAAGATAATATAACAAGTTGTTATATTATCTTTGGTTAAACCCATCTTCTTGGCTTCTTTCTCAATACTCACAAAATCACCACTGACATCACGCTTTGTTCCCCCGATTATGTGAATGTGGTCACCGAAAGCGAGTAATTGGACGGACTTTTGAAAGATTGTGCCTCTAGTGTTGATGTCAGAGCTTTGCACTATCCTTTCAAGAACGATGATGAAGGAGTCGCATGACAGCGCGTCGGGTTACCTAAAACCTTTTTTGGCATCAAAGGTGTCGGTGAGATTTTTGCCGACATTGATGGAGCAGCGTGCATTTTCCATCGTCATCCTGCACAAATGGACCAGTTTGGCCATCAGGGATGCCAAAACTAGACATTTCTCTATATAGCTCGTCTCTATAGATTCTTTCATACGCGGTCTTGAAATCGATGAAAAGGTGGTGCTTATCGATTTGAAACTCCTGGGTTTTCTCCTAGATCTGCCGTCGAAGTGCGGATATTTGGTCGATGGTAGACTTCTCTGACCTAAAGCCACACTGATATGGACCTATCAGGTTGTTGACAAATGGCTTCAGGCGTTCACAAAGTATGGCGGAGAAGATCTTGTAGGCGATATAAAGAAGACTGAATCCTCTGTAGTTGGTGCAGTCCAGAGGATCGCCTTTTTGAGGATCGGGCAAACAATGCTGAGGTTCCATTCATCGGACATGCATTCCTCCGACCATATTTTACAGATGAGCTGTTGCATACTCCTAACCAATTCATTGCCAGCCGCTTTGAATAGCTCAGCCACAAGGCCATCAGCTCCAGCAGCTTTATTTGACTTAAGTTTAGATATAGCTATATCTTCACTTCGTTGAGATCGGGTGGACTAAATAGTTGGCTTATGTACGTCGTCCAGGCCAGCCTGTATGGCTTTGGTTCGGTCCTTTGTAACTCTGAGTGGTTCTTTTTACTTTTTGGTACAACTTCCGAGCTTCATTCCAGCAATGGCATCCCCCTAGTTCCTCTATCGCACGTCGCATGCTCTTTCTTTTTCCTTCTTAGAAGCTTGTTCCTCTCTCCTCTTCTGCTCGTAGAGCTCGTGAGCAGCCTTGGGCCTTCTATGCAGCGCAGTTGTTTGGCTACATGTACTTGCCGGCTTTCTTCGTCGAACCAGGGACTTTTCTGTGGTGGTTGTGCGAGGTCCAGCACGTCAGAGGTGGCATCTCTGATGGCTTCCTGGTAATTCTTCCACTGGTTTTCGATACTATTTAAGAGGGCACGAGAGACTGGATCGGGAAAGGACCTGGTGATTTTTTCCGACTGTAGCCGTCTGATTTCGAACTTCCTCACAGTATTTCCTTGTTTTGGCATTGGTTTGGATATCGGTAGCATTACCTTGGCTTTAACGAGGTAGTGGCCCGAGTCAATGTTGGCTCCTCGGAACGTTCAGACATCCTTGCTACTGGAGGAGTGCCTTGTGTCGTTCGCAATGTGGTCAATCTGGTTGGCGTTTGGTTGATCAGCAATTCACCATGTCCTCTTTTGTATATTGAGATGCGTACTAGCTACCACAACGTTTTGCCCCGCAGAAAAGTCGATTAGCCTGAGTCAGTAATCGAAGGTGCTGTTGTGCAGGCTACATCTTCCGATTGTGTCACCATTGACCAAAGACGTATTCTCTTCCTAGCTTCACCAAAGACAATTTTAATGTTCTAGCTAGGGCATTGCTCATATATCCATCAGGAGCTCGTAGAACGCGTCCTTGGTGTCGTCGTCTCTCTCCTCTGTGGGGGCATGCGAACATATGAGGCTGATGTTAGCTAATTTAGCCTAGATGCGAATTGTCCTGAGGTGCTCGTTCACATATTTCAGACTCAAAACTTCTTGTTCAAGTCTGCCTCTAACGACGAATCCAATCCAAAAAGACGCTGCCCTTGTGGTCTGTAACAGTAACTCTAGTAGATGTCATAGTCTTTCAGTTTTCTTTTGCCCGGCCCATCTCATCGCAATTCTTGGATGGCAGTGATATCTGCCTTGTAGCAGTCTTGGGCTTCCGCTATATATGTGGCTGCACGTGATTTATAGAGGGACAGTGTGGATCCGAAGCTCTTTGTCCTTATTTTGCTTTCTATGTTCGCCAACAGTAAGTCCGTTGCATGTTGTTGCTTCGCAACTAAATAATTTTACGTGGCCGGGAAGTCACCTCAACGGTATGACCCTTAACCTGAAGAACCAGGCCCTAACAATATTACTCCAAGGGTGGGGAGCTGGATTAACCGCTTCATATAGGCCGACCTGGAACCATAGACGCCACCGTTGATTCCATCTGGGGAATTCTTCCGCTGCCACCTTGACGAAATGAGTTGTACCTTCGTTAGAACACTCCTCCGGTTTCTGTCTTCAATACGGTTCATGGCACTGTTGATTATCTATGCTGAATTCATCCACCGCGCATAGTCTTTCTGATAGGCTCGTCCAAGACTTCAGAGGAATTATATAGCCAGTCATTCTCGACAGAAGATTATAGGGTTGTAATTTTTGTCTTTTGTTCAACACTTGTCGGTCGGACTCGTCGCAACAGCCCAAATAAGTCTGCCGGACCATTAATATCATGTAGAGGACTTTCTTAGCTTTTATTTGATACCCTATTTATTAAAGTTGCTTATATTATAGGTACATTTAGCGGAAAATGCAACCTGAAAAGTGCATTTTCTAACCATTGCGACCAGATAAAGCTTGTCCGACCAGCAGTTTTGTAAATGTTTAGACTTTGGACTAAAGCTATCGGTTGGCATCCCATTTTTGTGTGGCTGCAATGAGGTAGGGTAATCTTACGGTCGGCTCCCGGACTATATGTACGTACTCGTATTTATATTCTAAAGAAGTTAAAAATGTTAATGAGAAAGTCGAAACAATTTTATGTAGCAAGAACATTTTAAGAACAGTTCTTGATACAATTTTTTGAAGGTAGGTAACTCATGCTCAGTTAAATGGGCCTATTACACTTTCCCTGCACGAGATACAGACTTCTATATGAACATAAAAACAAATAGTAGGTACTCATTGAGATCTTTTCAATGATATATGTCATAAAGAGTTTCACCGATTGGACGCAACTAATATTCTCGTTTGCAGTTTATTTTGCACTTCAAGAAAAATCAAGGTCCGAATTAAAAGTTGTTTTGAGTGTATGTGTAAGTACTTTTTCTTATTAACTAATGGCTTTGTTCCAAACACTGACCAAAACGGCCAATGTTACTATTATTTGTCACCAAATTTTGCCCAAATCCTGTTCTACACTTCAAAAATTGGGTTGTTTTGGGCAGAAGAGGTGCTCACTGGAGAGTAAAACATTCCCAATTCCTGCCAAATTCTGTTGAAGAAATTTCTTTCGGCAGAAATTCTTTGGTCTGTCAAAGGCTAGGTTGAGATAGGTCAGATATGTACCTCACATACAAAAAAATTCTTTCCAAAAGTTGCCATTAAACCGTTCTACAATTTTCACCATGGAACAAAGCTATTATTTTCACCAAGGAATATCAGTTGGGCAAGTGTTTTCAATTTTATATGTAGAATATCAAAGAAAATTAGTTTAACATAAATACGGTGCATAAAACTGTTTAGATCAAATAAATGATGTAATGAAAAGAGCATCCGCAGCCTCGCAGCCTCTCAGCTCAAGTATCTCGAAGAGTCTAGCACCGCCACCAACACCCGCCTGTTCTACAAAACAGCAAAGCAACTGGCATCTGGTTATAGGACTGGCACGCAAGCTCTTCGAAATAGTGAAGGGAACCTAGTCACCGAAGCACAGGGAATTGTAGACATGTTTCAGCAGCATTTCCAGCATCTGTTTAATGGGCATTATGTAGAGGCGACAGTGGAACAAGGAAGCATAAGACCAGTCAATGAAGATCCAGTCCCAGCGCCCAGTACTGAAGAGGTTAAGAAAGCCATGCACAAGCTTAAGAACAACAAATTCGCCGGCTCGGATGGCCTACCTGCGGAACTCTTCAAGTATGGAGGAGAAGTTCTGGTAAGGTGCATGCACCAGCTCATCAACCAAGTGTGGGAGGAGGACAGTATGCCCGACGACTGACAAATAGCTACATATGCCCAATCTACAAAAAAGGCGATCCTATGTCCTGCAAGAACTACAGAGGCATATCCCTGCTTAATGTTGCCTACAAGATCATATCCAACGTACTATGTGAGCGTCTAAGACCTTTCTGCAACACTATGATTGGCACGTTTCAGTGTGGCCTCAGGCCAGGCAGATCAACGATAGACCAAATCTTCACATTGAGGCAAATCCTGGAAAAGACCAACGAATTTCAAGTCGAGACCCACCATCTATTCATCAACTTCAAAGCCGCATATGATAGCATAAGTCGCCAAGAGCTTCTATTGGCGATGTCGGAACTCGGGATCCCGAAAAAACTGATCCCGCTATGCCGCATGACGTTACAAAATACGCGGTGCAACGTGGAAATGGGTAACAGCTCATCCGAGTTATTCCAGACGTGTACATGTACAGGGTTCAGACAAGGAGATGCGCTATCATGTGATTTCTTCAACCGGATCCTTGAGCAGATAGTGCGCAAGAGTGGTGTTAACATGGAAGGCACTATCTTCAACAGGTCTTCTCAACTGCTGGGCTATGCGGACGACATGGACATCATCGCCCGCTCCAAGAGAGCTGTACTTGAACCATTCACAGCTATTGATAAACAGGCGAAACCCGTTGGTCTTGAAGTGAATGAGAACAAAACAAAGTATATGCTATCAACAAACAAAGCCTCATCTGTCCATCGCCTAGGACAAAACGTCACTGTTGGTAGCAGTAATTTCGAGGTAGTCAAGGAGTTCACCTACCTCGGAACAAACATCAATTCCACGAACGACACCTTAGTGGAAATCCGACGAAGAATTACCCTAGCGAACCGCTGCTACTTCAGTTTGGCTAAGCAAATGGGTTCAAAACCCCTTTCTCAAAAGACAAAGTGCACGTTATACAAAACGCTAATTTCACCAGTTCTACTCTACGGCGGCGCCGAGTGCTGGACGATAAGTAAAAATAGGGAATTGATACTGGGCACATTCGAGTGAAAAATTCTTCGGCGGATATTTGGTTCTATATGCGAAGAGGGCGATTGGAGGAGAAGATTCAATCGTGAACTGTACGAGCTGTACCAAGAATTGGTTGTAGTCCAAAGAGCCAAAACACGTCGACTACACTGGCACGGCCACATCGAGCCAATGGACAACAACGCTCCAGCCAAGAAAATCTTCGAATCCCAGCCTCCAGGTTCGAGACGCCCAGGAAGACCGAACCTCCGCTTTAGGGACCAGGCGGTCACAGACGCAAGAGCGCTAGGTCTCGACGACTGGAGGGAGCCGCAATATCTCAGGCAGAGACCCTTCATGGATCGGTAGCCGGATAAGTAAGTAAAAGTAAATGATGTAATGAATGGTGACGTCAATTCTAAATTTCCCGAAAACGTTGCTAAGTGATGTGATGTACAATTTGCTTCCCAGCCGAGGTTATGCTCGCCGATCTTGGTCATCCTGAAGAAAATACTAAACTTCAGAGAAAAAGGGTACTTCTTGTACTGGAACGATTCACTTGCGTTGCTTGATTTTGGTCTTGGTGTCTTGTAGCGGTTACAATGGTTCCTGAGGATTCAGTCCTAGCCCTGGTGTTTGGTCTCTTGTAATGTGGCTTCTGATGGTTTGGCCTTTAAAACTGGTCCTATGATTCTGAGGTAAGGTTCGGGTATTACGCTTTTAGAGTCTAAAAATAACAGCAGGCTAAAAACTCTCTGGTACAACAGCGGGTACTACGCCCCTGGTGGCACGAAAAACAGCAAACTAAAACGCTCTGGTACATCAGCAGGCACTACGGCCCTGCTGACACTAAAAACAGCAGGCTTAAACGTTCTGGTGCATCAGCAGGTACTACGCCCCTGGTGGCTCTAAAAACAGCAGGCTAAAATGCTCTGGTACATCAGCAGGTACTGCGGCCCAGGTTCACTAAAAATAGCAGGCTAAAACGCTCTGGTACATCAGCAGGTACTATGCCCTGGTGGCACTCAAAACAGTAGGCTAAAATGCTCTGGTACATCAACAGGTACTTCGCCCCTGGTGGCACTAAAACAGCAGGCTAAAACGCTCTGGTACATCAGCAGGTACTACGGCCCTGGTGGCACTCAAAATAGCAGGCTAAAACGCTCTGGTACATCAGCAGGTACTTCGCCCCTGGTGGCACTAAAGATAGATAGATAGAGGTCTTTATTTTTTCAATCATTTAAAAGTACAATAATTTGATTTAAAGAAATACAAAGCATGGCTTGATAAGCCGTCTGCCGGAAAAACTCAAAACAAAATTAAGAAAGTAGTAATACTATAAAGAGAGAAAATAATTTAATCAAATAATTTAAATATATAAGTATACAAACACAATAAAATATTTAAAATCAAAGATAACAATGAATGCATTTAATAATGCGACTTTCAGTTTAGTCAAAACAAAAAGAAAAATATTATAACAGTCTTAATTCTTAATTAAAAATGCAAAAAATTTAAAAGACTTGCAAGAAAGTTAAAATTTAAATACATAAATGTAGAAACAGTTTGTTTATTATAATTCAGTTTCAGAATAATTTGACTTTTAGCTTAGTCAAAACATAAGTTAAATTGAGGACAAATACAAGCTTTTAGTTTAGCTAAAACAAAAAATAATCGAGATACATCTCTTAAGGCTAGCAAAAAATAAATAAAAAAAGGGAAGAAGAACCGCATAGTTAAATATTTATTTTTGGTAAAGGCTTTTAGTTTGGCTAAAACAAAAAAGTACAATAATAATTACATACATCTCATTATAGCTCAAAACATATTCAAATAATTATTTCGAAAGTTTCTTGCGTGTGAGACGTAGCGTATAAGAGGCTTCCAACCAAGATCTCCATTTAAAACCCTGACACATTCCGCTTGCGAAAGAAAACTAGAACAAAAATAAAGTCTTCGGATTTCCTGCAGAATTAGACAAAGCGCTAAAAAGTTAAAAACATCTTCATTCTGATTAAGGTTGCAAAGAGAACACACAGGGTTTAAATCTGTTCTATGGGGCCTAGAGTTCAAATCAAGCATTTCGGTTCTAATCTTGAAAACCAAACTCATTTCGAATACTGTGAACTCTTCTCTAAAATAGTTGTTTTCCCCGAGTTTGAGATTAAGCTGTCGGTATACACTCCTTGATGTCGATTCTGTCCCTAGCAAAACGCACTGCTGGTGCATTGTATCATCTATGAGAGATATGAATTCGTATAACGAATTTTTTAATTCTTCTACATTGTCCACTGTCAAAGATATTGCAAAGCTATGTGTTAAAGCGAGGTCATACCAGTTTTTGATTGGACTGTAACCACATCTAAAACAGATCATAAGAATCCGTTTCTGCAGGTTTCGATCAGATCGCTTTAATACTTTAACAATATAGTCCGCATTAGCCTTTAAATTTTTCAGGAATATTTGGGGTAAACCTGACTCCAGGTGGATAGCGTAATTAGGGGTATTGAAAGGAAGCCTAAAAATTCGCTTAAAGAAATACCTTTGTATGTTTTCTATTTCTTCCAACTGTTCGTACCCGTATACTTCATTCCCGTAGCAGAAACAACTATTCACTGTGGCGTTGAAAACTTTGAATTTTGATACTGGATCTACGAATTTGTTGGCAAAAAACTGGGACCAAATGGTATTTATTGCAGTTTTAGCAGCGTTTGTTTTTGCTTTAATATGCGCGTGAATATTCAAGTTGTATGTCATTATATACCCAAGATATTTAAATTCATCTACCACTTCGATAGCCTCACCATCCAGGGTCCAGTTTCGTGCATACCCAATCGATCTGTTTCGGGACCTAAAAGCCATTATTTTTGATTTGGAAGTATTTATCTTGAGATCCCACAAACTGCAGAACTGTTTTAACTTGTTAATCTGAAACTGAAGAGTTAGGGGGCTATCCGACAAAATCACTAGATCGTCTGCATAGAGCAGAACTTTGACAGATACATCTCCAAAGAGGATTCCTCCAGGTATGTGGTTTTCTACATCGTTAATAAATAAAGCAAATATGAGAGGGCTTAAAACACATCCTTGAGGGACACCTGTATCACATTTAAAATCTCTTGACTTTTTGGAGCCGTTCTGTACAGATGCAGTCATGTTTTCTAGGATTTTTCCGTAGACTCGTACAAATTTCGCTGACAGGCCAATTACTGAGAGTTTATAAAGCAAGGAAATTTCTATTGATCGTATCAAAAGCCGCTTTCAGGTCAACGAAAAAGGTGTACAGACACTTCTTTTTATCAATAAAACGCCTAGCACAGGTGCTAAGTACAAAAATTTGATCAATAGTTGAAAGGTTGGCTCGAAAACCAGCTTGGAAACAGCTAATTATATTGTTTTGTTCGACCCAGTTCAGTAGTCTAGTATAAAGTATTTGTGTAAAAACTTTTCGTAAAGAGTTTAACACTGCAATACCCCTATAATTTTCTGGAAGATCGCGGTTACCTTTTTTAAAAATTGCTGATATTCTGGTGGCACTAAAACAGCAGGCTTAAACGCTCTGGTACTAAAAACAGCAGGCTAAGGTGCCTGGTTAATCAGCAGGTACCGAAGACCCTGGTGGCAATTAGGACGTTTGACTTCGAACTAAGATCCCTTACAACTAGTGGGAGTAAGCCTTAGAAAGATTTAGTTGGGCAATCTCTCCTACCTATAACTTTCAACGAAACCCCTTACCACTATTGGGGTTAAGCTTCGTGAAAGCAATAAAGCTATATGACCAGATCGTCTCGAATTGTCTACGACCGGAAGTAATATGATTCATGAAACTAAATTCACTATTGTTGTCTGACTTATCGTATGACCAAAGGGGTGATTTTCGTTCATCTAAGCAGATCCTCATGTTACATTTTCAGTAAAGACTGAATGTGAACATGATGAAAGAAAAATGATAGTGTAAATCTTGCTGTTACGTCACGTGTCCATAGTGGGTGTGAATTGAATGTAGTGAAGTACAATTCTCACTATAAAAATTAAGATAATAAAAAAGTAAAAGAAGGATGGAAAGCTACGTTACAAAGAATGGATTTGGGAGTTTATAATGGGTTTCCACTAATTTCAGCTCTTGTAGAGAGGTCTTGAGCTCCTTCAAGAAAAAGTAAAAGAAGGATGGAAAGCTACGTTACAAAGAATGGATTTGGGAGTTTATAATGGGTTTCCACTAATTTCAGGTCTTGTAGAGAGGTCTTGAGCTCCTTCAAGAGAATGTCCCATGTTACCTGAGAGCTTTGTAAGGCTGTTTTTAGTTAAATTCTACTTTAATTGAACGTTACTCACTAACTTACTTAGATCCTCGGACCTGTTACGTCCGTGAGGTTCTTCTTGCGGAGCATAGGGCTTCCACTACTTCTTCGCACCATCGTTAACGGTTTCTGGAGATGTACGTCAGCTCTTTCTATAGCTCTTCCCCATTAGTGCTGATTCCTCTTCGACAGTTCTTCGCCAAGTACTTCTAGGTCAGCCCACTCTTCTGGCTCGCTGCGTGAGAGGATTTCATTGCATAGCTTCACTGGTAAAGCACTCGTGGTCTTTTCGAAGCGTATGTCCAATACTGTCACTTAAGTTTTCGTTTTAAAAAGTCGATGGTTTCCTGACCTGACCTCGTAGGAAGTTCATCATTGGAGATACTGTTAGGCCAGCAAATCCTCAAGATGTTTCGCAGACATCTATTCACGAATGTTTGAAGCTTTCTTATGACAGTGGGTGTTACTTTCCAAGTGCTGCACCCATAAACGTTAAGTTATGTTAATACTTTTTTTAAGGATTTTATTAAGCTTTTTTTTAACTTTTTTAAGTCAACAACTTTTTAAGTTTTCTACTGAAACTTAATATCAATTGTACTGGAAATGTTCTTTACTTCATTTCGAAGGTTTGTACCTCTTAAGGATCCTGAATTCTGGATATATTTGAGCATTTTTGCTCTTATTTACGCTCATCATATTTCGACATCCTTAAATTGCTCGCTTCTCTCACTTTTTAAATGTAGGTACCTATAGAAGGAAAGACTAAATTGTGAAAACTAAAAGTTGATAAGGCAAATTCTTAACAAAACAACTACTCTTAATATCTATCATCACTCGCTGTTTCGCAATTTAGAAGAAATTCCTAATTTTCATTCTGCGTTCCTGTTTCTATTCATAACCCAAACTTTGATAAGACAAAAAAAAGCATCCAAGACCACCGCATACTTTTTTGCACGCACCACTTTCGTGACTTCATTCTAAGGCCATAATAGCACATTTCTGCTAATAGAATACTGCCACCATCATCAAACTTTATCAGAATTCAAGAACAAAACTTTACAGAGAAAACTATACTTCTTGTGCAATTCTGATATCCGAATCGAATCGCGCAATGGCCTCGCCAAAAATTCAACAAAAAACATTCCAAACATTCCTTTCGCACATTCCAATGTTTCAATACATAAATTCCTTCAAATATTGTCTAAAGAATCCTATCGATGCTTCCTGTGCTCTTGTACTTCATAGAATTCTTCACTTCCCAACAAATACCAATGGAATTTTCTAGTCGAGAGACGATTTAGTTTGAACATCTAAACAACACAACTCCTCCTTGCAGTTCATCGGCTCCTTTTCAAATTCGTCCAATAGTTATTTTTTGTGTTGTCGTATTTTTCCAATTCCCCAAACTGGAATTGGTTTTCGAACTTCAAAGAAAAAGGGATTCATTGTCGAGAGTGTTCTAGGTTCCTCCCACTTATAAGTTGCGTTTTTGCTGGTTGGCTACAAATAGCATCCAGGGCTCCAATGCTCCATAAGCTCCACGGCTCCCCCTAGAAATTGACTATCTTTAAGCAGGCTAACAGAATTTTCCGCATACAAGCCAACCAACAACTGACGTTGATTGGCTCTTCACGCAAAAAAAGGAGTTGAGCAAATCAGGGATAAAACCCACTGAATAAGGAGCCAATATGTCTGCGCTGTTGTAGCATTTGTGTAAGTGGTTCTGCCTCCATATCCATATCAAGTTAGAGACAGCAGTATCTACGCCTTGAAGGCTTTAAAGTTTTGTTTTAATTTTTTATTTTATTTTTTTTTCAATTTTAGAGTTTCCTTTTAAAGACCTATTGAAGGGCTTTAAATCACCAGGCACTCAGGATTTCAATACCATACATTAAAATCTGAGTCAAATTAGGGTTAAAAAGGCTAAACACTCAAAATAAAGCCTTAACTAGCGTACATTTCTTTGATGTTATAAAAAAAAATTAAAGGAGTAGCAGTACCAGGTTCACATAAGACAGAACAAAAAGGATACATTTCAGAAAAATTGTATGTTTTTTTTTTATTATAATCAAGAAATAATCCTGTTTATTTAATATCTTCAGACAACGAAGCAATTATGTTCGTTGTGTCATTAACATGTCAAGTCATCAATCTTTTCGCTTGTTATGCCAGGCTAGCAGAAGTCAACTGTAGCACTTGGCTCGCATAGGATTTTGACCCCAAAAATGTTGGGAGAATTTCTCAATGCTTCGATGTTATTTTTTAGATTCGTCTTTAAATTTTCCTCCTGGACGGAGTCTACGGAGCCTGTTCAGAGTACAGTGTCAAAGTAGTGCTCAGATATTTCAATGTTTGAGTCGGAAGGAACATATCTTTTGGCGGATTAGTTGAAAAGCACAGCCTCCACGAAACGACAACAGATTATGGCTTCCAACTAATCGACTTTGCTGCAGCTCCTAATACGGTGATAAGTAGCACTAGGTTCCCCAGACGAAGGATACACACAGCAACCTGGCGATCTTCAGATGGTCAAACCGCCAACCAAATCGACCACGTGCTAATTGGCACAAGGTATGCATTGAACATCATGGACGTGCGAACTTTCCGAGGCACAAACGTGGACTCTGACCACTTTCTTGTTGTGACAAAGTTCAGAGCCGGACTGTCCAACGAAAAGAAAACGAAGACCGCCCAAATGAAGAAATTCAACATTGCACGCCGGAGCACATCTGAGAAAGCCAGAGATTACAGTGACCAATTGACTGGGAAACTCTCTGCCGTACACCCAGCCACAAGCGTCAACAACCAGTGGAACCAGTATCGCGACATCATTAAGGAGACAGCCGAGACCACCATAGGCTATCAACCACCCAGAAAAAAGAACCCGTGCTATGACGATGAATGCGCGGTATTGAAGCAGGAGACGGAAAATGCACGAGTGCAAATGCTGCAACGGAAAACAAGAGCAGCAAGAGAGGAGTTCCGTGAAAAGAGAAGGAGATAGAAAAAAACCCTGCGCAGAAAGAAAAGAGCATCCGCAGCCTCTCAGCTCAAGTATCTCGAAGAGTCTAGCACCACCACCAACACCCGCCGGCCGGTTGTACAAAACAGCCAAGCAACTGGCATCTGGTTATAGGACTGGCACGCAAGTTCTTCGAAACAGCGAAGGGAACCTAGTCACCGAAGCACAGGGAATTGTAGACGTGTTTAAGCAGCATTTCCAGCAGCTGCTTAATGGGCATTATGTAGAGGAGGCAATAGAGGAACAAAGAAGCATTAGACCAGTCAATGAAGATCCAGTCCCAGCACCCAGTACTGAAGAGGTTAAGAAAGTCATCCACAAGCTTAAGAACAACAAATCCGCCGGCTCGGATGGCCTACCTGCGGAACTCTTCAAGTATGGAGGAGATGTTCTGGTAGGGTGCATGCACCAGTTCATCAACCAAGTGTGGGAGGAGGAAAGTATGCCCGAAGACTGGTCAAATAGCTCCATATGTCCAACCTACAAAAAAGGCGATCCTATGTCCTGCAAAAATTACAGGGGCATATCCCTGCTTAATGTTGCCTACAAGATCCTATCCAACGTACTATGTGAGCGTCTAAGACCTTTCTACAACACTATGATCCTGTGTGGCTTCAGGCCAGGCAGATCAACTATAGACCAAATCTTCACGTTGAGGCAAATCCTGGAAAAGACCAACGAATTTCAAGTCGAGACCCACCACCTATTCATCGACTTCAAAGCCGCATATGATAGCATAAGTCACCAAGAGCTTCTATTGGCGATGTCGGAGCTCGGGATCCCGAAAAAACTGATCCAGCTATGCCGTATGACGTTACAAAATACGCGGTGCAACGTGCAAATGGGTAACAGCTCATCCGAGTTATTTCAGACGTGTACAGGGTTCAGACAAGGAGATGCGCTATCATGTGATTTTCTCAACCTAGTCCTGGAGCAGATAGTGCGCAAGAGTGGTGTTAACATGGAAGGCACTATCTCCAACAGGTCTTCTCAACTGCTTGGCTATGCGGACGACATCAACATCATCGGCCGCTCCAAGAGAGCTGTACTTGAAGCATTCACAGCTATTGATGAACAGGCAAAACGCGTTGGCCTTGAAGTGAGTGAGGATAAAACAACGTATATCCTATCAACAAACAAAGCCCCATCTGTCCATCGCCTAGGACAAAACGTCACTATTGACAGCAGTAATTTCGATGTATTCAAGGAGTTCACCAACCTTGGAGCAAACATCAATTCGACGATCGACGCTTTTGTGGAAATTCGACGAGGAGTTACCCTAGCCAATCGCTGCTACTTCGGCTGGGCCAAACAAATGGGTTCAAAACTCCTTTCTCGAAAGTCAAAGTACACTCTATACAACACGCTTATTTTACCAGTTCTACACTACGGCGCCGAGTGCTGAACGATAAGTAAAAAAGGGGAATCGATACTGGGCACTTTCGAAAGAAAATTTCTTTGGCGGATAGTGCGAAGAGGGTGAATGGATTAGAAGATTCAATCGTGACCTGTGCGAGGTACGAGCTGTACCAAGATTTGGATCTAGTCCAAAGAACCAAAAACACGTCGACTAGACTGGCTCGGCCACATCGAGCAGCGCTCCAGCCAAGAAAATCTTCGAGTCCCAGCCCTGGGGGCTCCTGGTTCCAGACGACCAGGAAGACCAAACCTCCGCTACAGGGACCAGGCGGTCACAGACGAAATAGCGCTTGGTCTTGACGACTGGAGGGTGCTTGCGAGGGACCGCAACCGATGGAAGATCGCAATAATCTCAGACAGAGACCCTTCATGGATTGGGACCCGGATAAGTAAGTAAGTAATATTAGTTCAATATCCAAACATTTAAAACAAATGTACATCGTTATCTCCTACTCTTCTCTCCCTCTTTGTCTTAAGCGCTCGCACTGTGTGAAAACATTTTAAGGGTATTCATATAACCCCTTTAGTGCGCAAACAAAAAATCGAACAAACAAACAAAATCGAGCAAATTAAAACATTTCAAAAAAGCGAAATTCACCATATCAAATCCTTAAAATGAAGTTCCGTTTTGTCTGGGACGTATAAGTAGGTTAGGTAGGTATCCACATTAAGTATACTAAATTATCTTTCTCTTTTCTGCATCGCTCTCTTTTTCTCTATAAATGATATAGGAATAAATTTCCATTCTCGTCACATTTCAGCAGGAAATCAGCACAGAACGGAAGGTTTTTTCCTTGTTGCACAACCTTACCTTGGTACAGTAGTGAAAGTTTAAAATACCTTTCTACAAGTCTTTCGTCACACCACCCACCACCCTTACAGGAGAACACATCCTTGCTATGTTAAATCATACACCTTAACTTGCCTGGATACTTGTAAGCTTGTAAAACCAACAAAAAAAATGAAAAGAATCTAGCACCTTAGACTTGCTGGTTTATTCTTACCGCCTGGCAGGTAGATATTCGAATAGAAATATTAGGAAAAAACGAAATTCTTTTTCTAAACACTATGAGCCTCCCACAACTTTGGGGAATTCCAAAGAGTGTCCTTAGTAATAGTAGTAGTAGAAAAGAGATTTATGTGTGTTTTGTCATAGTGCTTCGACGATTTCATACATAAAAGCCATTAATTTTCTATTTTTATGTGAAAACAGTCATCTCACTGACGCGACTTTTTACCAGGCTTGCAGAATCTCCTCCAAAAATATCCTTGTTAAGGATATGACAATAAAATCGATTTTCCCGCGCCGAATCGTGACGTAAAGTTTTTGTTTTTTTTGTTTGTATTTTGTAAAGCTTTCGATGTTATAAAGAGAAGAGAAATGGATGGCATCTCTGCTAAATATTTTGGTTTCCTGTTCGAATTAGGGTTTTGATAAGAATTTCGCGGAATTCCATTCTCCCTAAGCCGGATTAGAATTTATATCCCGTAATGTCGTTTATTGTTAGGGTAGGCCCATTAAACTATTGTTTTTGTATTATGACTTCCCTACCTCGGGGCATCCATCATGGCAGCCATTTCCTAATCCGTTTTTGTACCTACTCTCTGCGTCAATTTCATTTTGTGCTTGTTTTCCAGAGTACATTTCGTAACACTATCATGGTTGGAATTCAAAAAGAACTCCTGTAGAAATACTTCCTAGGCAAGCAACAATTTAAGACTGACTTTGGAATGTTCTGGAATAGAAAAATTTATCTAGAAAGTGCAAGTGGGTTTCTCTATTTTGTGTTGGTGTTTTTTTTTTCTAACGTAAAGGGTATGATATAGACTCTATGTTGTAATTAAGGAAAGAGTTGAGAATAAGAAGGACCCTTAGGAGAGGAAATAAATAGGATTTTGGCTGCGAGTATCCGATCCGGATGTGGAGTGTTTTGATGTTATCCTGGTAAGTTTTACAGACCTATCAGTGCTCTTTTTTATCTCTTACATCTTTGGGAGAATTTTGTTTGTTGTTGGTTTTGGTTATGTAAGGTTATTCCCTTTTCCAGGTTCAATAATGTAATAGGATGTAAGTGGCAGTAGATATGGGGTCTATTTAATTTTGAGGGATGTGTGTTTTGTTACATTTTATTATACCTACTAATACCAATGAGAGAGAGTACCTGAATACGGTGAAAAAAGTATACACTTTGGTGCACAGAGCTAAAATGTAAACGAAAGGAGTCACCATTTTTACTCCGAGAATTCATAACGTTTCACTTTTACTTCTAAGGAAACCCAATAGATTGCAATGTGTTAAGATATAGTAGCAGGACATTGATTGTTTTCTTCAAAGTTGATCCGCAAAGTTGGAGGCAAAACTGATTCAGTACAAAGAGTAGGCCTTACACAAAGTTAAATAAAATAAAATAAAATAAAATAAAATAAAATAAATTAAAATAAAATAAAATAAAATAAAATAAAATAAAATAAAATAAAATAAAATAAAATAAAATAAAATAAAATAAAATAAAATAAAATAAAATAAAATAAAATAAAATAAAATAAAATAAAATAAAATAAAATAAAATAAAATAAAATAAAATAAAATAAAATAAAATAAAATAAAATAAAATAAAACAAGATAAAATAAAGTTAAATTAAATTAAATTAAATTAAATTAAATTAAATTAAATTAAATTAAGTAAAATTAAATTAAGTTAAATTAAATTAAGTTAAATTAAATTAAATAAGATTAAATTATAATTTTGCATCATGCATGGTCGGGAAACAATTGATTGCTCAGAACTTGGTCTGGGCCAATAGCGCAACAATCAGTCACGGTGAAGTGCTTGTTCTACCTCTTCGTGGTGGTCCTTGGGCAACTATTTGCGTTTCCCTATATATGAACGTAAATAGGCTTTACGTTACAAGTGTGATTGGCCTAGCTCTCTAAGATGGCTGACGGAGAGTAGCATTCTTCGTAACTGAAATCAATATCACTAGCGAAACCGACAATAGGCCTCGCATATGAAATGACAACCCGTTGACGACTTTTGGCTATTTTACCCGGACAAAAATTGGTTTTTGCAATTTGAAGACGCTTTTTGAAAACGGAAGTGTAGGTCCCAAAAATGCCAGACTTCTCCAATGAGAGAAAGAATTCATGCGGTATAAGATGGCCACCTTAGTGATTAGTGATGTTAGATGTAGGGCTTGAGGAAGTTTACGTCTCAATCTCGTAATACTGTAATACTCTACTCCACCTGGAATTTATCGTGAATCTGATGTCGGATCTTTCCAGAACACCTGTCAAGAGTTTGATTTCCTGGGAGCCTTTAAATGACTGGACGCTGAAAGCTAGGTTCCGGACTGGAGTACGTCGCGTCACCATCATACAGTTTAACGCCCCAACGGAGCTCTCTTTTGTCGAGGAGAAGAAGGCCTTTTATATTATAACCAGCTGAGTGCTGCTTTTGATAGTACACCACGGGGAGACATTGTAATGGGAGGCTTGAATGACAAGGTTAGAAATGAAAGTGAAGGGCTCAGGCATGTTATAGGAAAGCATGATGTTGGTAACCGCAAGAGGCAGTATCTCGAATAAAACATTTCTGTTTTTAGGTGGCACGGCTGGGAATCGAACCCACCCATTTGGCATGACAGTCCTACGCACTAACCATCAACAGCTCGTGGAGAACCAGGGCCTAATGACTTACAACTCACAACCATTCCTGTGGGCGTGATTGTTGGCAGGAATGGAGGGGACCTACAGTTTTTTTTCCGAATCCGAACGGCAAAATGAGAAGCACTTTTTCATGACAAGTATACTCTTGGAGGATTTATCTGTTCCTCGCAAGAGGCAGTACCTCGAATAAAACATTTCTGTTTTTGGGTGGCACGGCTGGGAATCGAACCAACTCCTTCGGCATGACAGTCCTACGCACTAACCATCAAGCCACGAGGTACTACCCAACCAAATTGATACTGCGGGATGAGTCGGTGATTTAGAAGCAGTCTCCAGGAAGTTTGAAACAGAAAGGTGCATACATGGGAATAGTCCGGGACCACCATCTGATGGTGGTCTAGAGTCTAGAGATACAAAGAAAACACCCAAATTCCCAAGTTCAATACCGATAGACTTAAGGACTTCGCAGTACACCAACAACAATGAGACCACCTTTCAAAAGAATTGAGATCAATCAGTAGCACGGAACCCACTTCCATCGAAAACCAATGGTGTGCTGTGAAAATTTGTTTTATACCCGGTGCTGAAAGTATGGTCGGTCGGTCACAAGAAACCTGGGCTTGGATTTAAGAAAGAAAACAGCTCTAAGCTCGCATTGCAGCTACTAAAGCAGCAGGGAGAAACGAGCTAGAGTCTGCGTATCGCATGAGGCTGAGAGAAGTTCACCATGGCGTGCGATGTGATAAGCGTAACTTTATCAACAGAAGCAGAAGCGGCCGCAAGTTGGTGTGGCAGAAGGACCGTCTACAGAATTACCAAAGAGCTTGCAAAACAACACTTCGTAAAAGACACGGATGAATCACTGCTAGTTTCGAATGAGGATCAGCTCAAAATGAGATTTTAAATCGCGTATTCAAGAGTGAAGTCAACCGAACACCCAATGACCTGTCCGTATAACAAATTCCCAAACACGCTCTGTATCCCCCAGTAGAAAAGAAATCTTAACCGCAATCAGAGCTCTGAAGATCAACAAAGCTGTATGACTTGACCGTATGCCCGCAGATCTCTTATGACCTGCGCCAACAGCATCAAGTGAGTTCCTGCACCCGCTCATTGAGAGAGCTTGAGAAACAAAGAGTTTTCCTGAAGAGTAGAAAAAGGAAGTGATTGTCAAGCTCCCAAAGAAAGGCGACCTTCCACAGTGCGAAAACTGGAGAGCAATTTGCGTGCTGCCTGCTGTAGCCAAAGTTATAGCAAAAATCGTCCTGGAGCAAATAAAATACCACTTCGAAGACACGTTTGACGCCGAACAAGCAAGATTCCACACTGGATCTTCCTGTCTGGACCACATCAACACCTTGCGGATCATCATCGAACAGTGCGTTGAATATCCATCACCACTTCACCTGCTATACATCGACTTCGAAAAAGCTTTCGACACTGTCAATAAAGAATTTATCTGGCTTGCTTTGTGCAGAAGGGGTATCCAAGATAAATGGATTGCTATTAATAAAGCTACATGGATGGATCCAAATGTCACGTTCTGCATAAAGGAAGGTTGTCAGAGGTGTTTGAAATCCAAAGTTGGATTAGACAGGGTTATATACTGCCACCAATATTGTTCCTGTTGGTGATAATAAGTGATGTGCTGCATGCAGCTTTGTCGACTGAAAACGGAGGAATTCAGTGGAATGTGCAATCATACCTCAAACACCTAGACCACGCCGACGCACGTCGTATGTTTACTCTCTCATATAGAATCATGGATCTCCATCAAATGACAGCAAGGGTGGAGAGAGACGGCGGGACCGAGCTAGATACAATCACTGATTTGGGAAAGCAAAGTCAGCGCTCGGAATGCTGCCCTATCTATGGAGAAACAACTACATAAGCCTAAAGACCAAACAACAACTGTTCCGCTCCAATGTTGGATCCGTGCTTCTTTATAGGTGCAGCGCTTGGAAAGTAACACCCGTTGTCACAAGAAAGCTGCAAACGTTCGTGAATAGATGTCTTCGGAACAACTTGAGGATTTTCTGGCCTAACCGTATCTCCAATGATTAACTTCATACGAGGAAAAGTCAGGAAACCATCGACTCTTTAATACGATAAAGTAAGTGGCAGTGGATTGGACATACGCTTCGAATAGGCCACGATTGCATTGCGAGTCAAGCGATGCAATGGAATCCCCTCACGCCACGAGACAGAAGAGTGGGCCGACCTTGAAATACTTGGCAAAGAACTGTCGAAGAGTTGTCTGCACAACTTGAGAAGAGTTTGAGAGAGCTGAGGTTCATCTCCAGAAACCGTACACGATGGCAAGTCGAAGTAGTGATGGCCCTATGCCCCACAAGAAGAACCTCACGGACGTAACAGGTCTATGGACTGGCCTCAGTTCTAGAATTTCAGAGTACTAGGTTGGGTATGCTCAGGAAGTTATTCGGCCTAACTTGAACTGGAGACATAGCTAATCGTTGGTTTCATTTGGAAACTTGTTCTACTACTGTCTTTTCGAGAACCTTATTCGTGGAAACACTCTTTGAACCATGAGTGGATCTTCTATACAAAAAGAGTTCTACTACTGCTGGCAAAGCCCTAGATTTCATCATAGTAGTCAACATAACCACGGAAAAAAGACCGAAACAATATTAAATTTGATAAATTACTGAGTACCAAAGCTACAATTTGCCAAGTGAGTACTGTTAGAATGGCACGCACCCATTTTTGTTTTGTATTTTCATAAATGATTCTATTTTCAAGTGGCACTCTGTTCAATGTCTTAAATGCAAATTTATTATTTTTGTAGTCGCAATAGTGGGCAACCCTTTATCGATATTCCATGCATATACCAGGCCAACATAATAGTTCCTGGAAATTTTTCCAGAACATGATAGTTAAGAACTCTCCCCTTTAGCTAATATCTAATGTTGTGCGCGAATATATTAATAAGCCTTGGCCTGCAAATTTCAATTCCAGAACACACTACTAACACACCCACCTAATGCGATAAATCCGCACAGTATATTCCCAGTTCTGTATTCCCTTCATCATCGATTCTGGTCACCGTCTGCTCAGGTGACAGCGAATTGGGACATCTATCCCCGTTCGTTTTGGTACGTGATCTATCTGTTAGAACTTAGAATACCAGGCACAGGGAATATATATTATCAATATATAATTATCAATATCTATTTATCCAAGCCATCAGCACTATTGCGAATATTAATAGAAAATATTGTGCCCATGGCGCATTCCAAAATGCTTTCATCGCCAAAGAAGGTTTGCTGACAACGCACATTTCTTTTGTATCCATCATCATCGGTTTACCTGTGGGATATCGATTAGGTGCATTTTTCATATAAAGGTATTGAGGTTTGTGTGGCAGTTAGATGGACATTCAGCTTGGACTGTAAGGGATGTGTCATAATTTGTGTCTTTTGTTGCATATGTCCTAGTATCTGCCTTTGCTCGATTGATTCAAGGGACGTGTGGTAAATATTAGACTCGGCAATTCAAGGACAAAATATTGAAAGGTGATAAACGCTGCGTTAATAATGCGATTTGCATTCCAATGCGTAAAAGAAGAGTACAATGACGGAATTATAGTCATTTATGGCTACTGTGTTTGGCCAAAGGTGAAGAGGTTCATACAAAAGGAAGGACACTTCCCTAGGCATTGTGTATATATTTTTGTCGACTAGCTTGATGATACACCTTTAGAAAGGCACTATGAAGTTTTATGAACAAAAAAGCGGATTAAAATTTTGATGCTTTCAATGACGAAATGAAGTAGAAAATCTGGCGCTGATGGGCATTTGCTTTTTTTTGTAAATTGATTGATGGGTCAATTGAGGTGATGATCCTGGACAGGCACATGTCTTTTTGGACAATCAATATTCTAGGTTTGTACCTTTATGAATGTGGTTTGGTTTAAAGTGATTATTTACAGGAAATAAGAGCATATGTGTGTTCCTTGACAAGAAATAAAAAGAGAGTATGATGATGGTCAGCTTGTGCTCCATTCCCAGCTGCATATAGTGAAACTGATTTTTTTCTTTTATAAAAATTCATTCCAGGGGCGAACACAGGGGTGTTTTTTGGTGTTCAACCCCCATTTTTTTTCCAGAAATTTGTTACAAACTTGAAGAGGAAGAAATAAAAAGGACTGTTAAGGAATATTCTCAAGCAGGTATTTTGTATAAAAGCTACTGATAAGTCCCGTTAATTGCATGCATTATTAAAATTCTTCAGTGAAGTAAGGTTTTGGAATTTCTGAAAAAAAAACACTGCTGTACCAAGAATCACGATTTTTCCAAAGCTTCAAAAAATTTCGTAAAATTAAGCAAACGAAATTTGGCTCATTTGAATAAAGGCAGTTGTGAAATTACTTGCATTCGTCAGTACTTCTTGAGAAAGCTAGTGCAAAATTAAAGTTCAGTAAAGTTAACGTGAAATAGAAAATTTTTGATTAAAAATGGGAAGATCAAAAATTTTAAATACAGCCATTAGCGTAGGAACGAATTTTTTCTAAGGTGGGAAACCAACCAGTGCTTAAAAAAAATTCACAAAAATGCGTAGACTAAATAATTTTTCAGTTCAAATGTTTCCTTAATAATTATGCATTTGGGCATCTTCAAAATGAAGCCGAAAACGACAGCAATAATTGTAAAGCAAATTAACACTCACTAGAAGTGCTACCAATTTTACAGCAATGTCTTAAGACGCATCTAAATTTAAAATTAATGGTTTTAAGTCATAGTTGTTCTCAACCAAGTTTTAATCCGCTGCTGCATTGCCGAGAAACTTCTTCTACAACTGGCGGAACTTACCGAAATCGCTGGTGTTGCCTGAAGGAGTCTGTATGCATTTGGGAACATACTCCTTCCTATATGCTTTTTTTAAATTTTCAAGATTCATTTCATAGTATTTTAATTCGAACATATTTCTTCATAATCAAGACCTCGGCACTCAGTGCTGATGAATCCATTTTTAAACATATAAAATATCTTATAAATAAGGCTTATAATATTTTAAGGCTTCAAAATATTAAAATTACTCAATTTGACCTCTGCACTTAACCAACCCCCCCCCCTTCCTATGCCTTTGAATACAGCCGAGAAGGCAAAAATAGACGTTTACCACGCTGAAGGTCATTCAAACCACCAAATTGCAAAAAAAATATTGTGATCTCACCATCTGACATACGTAAAAACATTCGTATTGCCTCCAATTCCAGCTATTCCACATCGAGAATCAAATTCGAAGCAGCAAATCGACTGTTCGGCGTGCTATTCTTGGTGCTGGACAACTGACAAAAAACAAACCCTGATGCCGTGCGTTAGGAGCTTCGACTTAAGTTTGCGAAACATCAGATGGCTTGGGCTGGACCATAGGCCAAAATGATTAGCGAATGGTCGTATTCACGGATGAAAAGAAGTCGAATTTAGATGGCCCGGATGGCTACAACTTTTATTTTCATGATTTGCGCAAAGAGGAACGACTTTTAACACACCATCGCATCGTAGCCGAGAAGGTGGAGTAATGGTGTGGGGTGCGATCACCTATTATGGAGCACTGGAACTTAATGTTCAAAGCATAAAAATGACGGGAATAGCCTACTTTTTTGGATCCACCAATCCATACTGCTCGTATTGTAAAGTCATATGTGTATTACCAGCCAACAAGTTTAAGTGATGAATTGGCCGCCCCGTCTACACTCTTGACTTTAACATTATCGAAAATGTGTGGGGGTGGCTTACACGCAAGGTATACGAAGGAGGGATGTAGTAAGAAAATAAAGAAGGACTTATCCATGGCATTAAGTCTGATTGGGCCGAAATATCGCTGAATTATAAAAAAATATTTGCATGACTCAGTTCCATGTCGGATCTTTGAATAAATTTCAAAAAACGGTGGTCGTACCCACTACTAAATTATTTGTTTTATTATTGTTTATAGTCCAGTCAATTTGTGCTCAAAAAGGCTCTTTGCAAGCGAACTGTGGGATAGTTTTGATTTGTTCGCTCCTTTATGTTTTCGGGGATGTAGAATCCGAATCTGAGGTTTGCCAACAAAATTTCGTGACGCAACATGGAAAAAAATTCAAAAAATGATGCAAAAATGCATTTCTTGGGAGTTTTTCACTAATGGCTCGAATACTACCAACAAAATAACATCAAAGTACCATTGAAAGTATACACAATTTCCAAAAAATCCCTATCCAAGATTTTTTTCTGCGACAACCCATTTGGACTCAAGCGCTAGTCGAAAATTGACGTATTTTTACTGTTTTCGAGAATCCACTCGAAAGCTCTAAGAAATTATTTTGTGTGAAAAAATTTTTATTTTTGTCTGTAACATGAACTAGGATATACTTTCTGATGGCTTTTGATGCTCTGAGTTCCAATCTGGCCTTGGAATTGCTCTAGCACATTACGTTTTTGAGATATTCGAATCTAAAAATTAAAAAAAAATGCATTTTTTATGCAAATTTGAAGTTATATTTTTTTCTCGAGGTAATTTCTTTTCGAAAAAATGTTTATAGTCATTCTGAAGTATCAAAATTCTTTTTGAATCTTTCAAATACCTCCATTTGTCTTCGAGAAATCGTTGATTTTCTTCTTACTGTCTAATTCGAAAAATCCCACATTTTGCCCTCTTGAGCAGAAATTGACTGGATTTTTCGAATTAGGTAGTAAGACGAAAACTTACACCTTATTTGGGTAATTTAAAAAAAAAAAAATTATACTATCTGATAGATAGCTAGATCGTCATAAAAGGTCATTTAGTTTCAGTAATTGGTCAGCCATAGATTGCTTTAATGTATTTGTATCCTTTATGCCCAAAATCATTCGTAACCTTGAAAAAAAAAAAAAACTTTAACAAATCTTAAAAAAAGAATCTACCAATTGCTGAAACTAGCTGACACCTTTTATATAATTCTTAGGGCCCTTCGAGTGATATTAAATTTTTGCAAATTTCCCTTAAATGAGGTGCCAAAAATCGCTATGACCTTGAAAATTTTTAAAAATCCATTAAAAAAAATATGTATATGGCTGACAAATTACTGAAACTAGCTGACCTTCTACAATCGTGAAGAGGCCTTTCAAATTGCATACTTTTTTTCTAACTACCCAAATGAGGTGCCAAAAGTTTTTTTTGTGACCTTGAAATTTTGTGACCCTTAAAAATTCATAGAAAAAAATCTACGGCAGACCAATTACTGAAAATATTTGACCTTTCATCACCATCTGGAAATCTTTCGGATGGTATACATTTTTTGCAAATTTCCCATAAATGAGGTGCCAAAAATCACGCGTGACCTTGAGCGACCTTGAGAAAGTTTAAGCCTTGATTACAAATTATCTAGGGCTGACCAATTTCTGGGACCAGTTGACCTCTCCTGACCAATTACTGACCAATAAGATGGCATTTTTGTTTAATCAAATCACAAAAAAAAACATAAATGTTAAAAAAAGAGCCAAGTTCTTATATGTACAAGAAACCTGAGCGTAAAGTCAGCCAAAAAAAGTATTGAGATCTAAATATATGCCAAGTTTTAAATCATGAAGTTTAATATCAAATATCTTAAGTAGAGTAATATCGAAACAATTCTAAATCATGACAGAAATTTGGTTTTAAATTATTTGTGATTTCACTCCTTTTTGCAAAGATTTTATTTTGCCAGGTGAAAATCAAGCCCTACCACTCCACAAAGTTTCATAATTCTACGACAACCGAAAGTGCTCCATATAAATAATAGCAATTCTGATAAAGTGGGTGGATGGCACGCCCCCTGAATGGAAAATTCCAAATTTTCGATTTTTTTCCTTCAAAATACTTTAAGCCCTACCGATCTATCAATTTTCATCGTTATACAACAACCGAAAGTGCTCCATGTAATTTATTAGAATTTTTAAGAATGTGGGTGGATGCCACGCCCCTGAATACAAAATTCCAATTTTTCAATTTTTTTCTTTCTAAGTACTTCAAGCCCTAACGCTCTATCAATTTTCATCGTTCTACAGCAATCGGAGGTGCTTCATATAATTTATAAGAATTTTTAAGTATGTGGGTGGATGCCACGCCCCTAAAGTGAAAATTTCAAATTTGTTTTCTTTCAAAGTAATTTAAGCCCTACTTCTCTACCCATTTTCATCGTGCTACAACAATCAGAAGTACTTTATATAGTTTATAAGAATTTTTAAGAAAGTGGGTGGATGCCACGCCCCCTGAACAGAAAATTGCAAATTTTCGATTTTTTCCTTTGTGTGCACCACACGACCGTTGTGCGAAATTTCAAGTTTCTACGATGTCGGGAAGTGCTCCATAATTTTGATGATCTGTCAGTGAGTCAGTGAGTCAGTCAGTCAGTCAGTAAGTTACGGTTTGTGCGATTTTTGAAGTCCTATATCTCGGGAATCACTAATGCTAAAGAGTTGAAATTTGGTAAGCCACCTGTGTTTGATCAGCTAAGCAAATACTACGAATTTGAAGTTTCTGAATTTATTGGTACTGAAGTTAGAGGGGGGTTGAAAATCACCTGAGTTTGTTCCTGTAAAAAGGGTGCAGTACCGCGAACTTGGCTGGGCACTCCCGTGCCCTTTGATTTCGCTCATATGAGGTGCCAAGGGTCCAAAACCCGTTGTGGCAGCACTTTTTTCGCTGCCTGTTGCATTTTTATTCGCTCGTTTTTTGTATCGTCTTATTCCCCAACTGTAGTTTGACAGTTCGGTTTCGTCCTCTTTTTTATCAAACGTTCAACTTTTTTTGTGCCGGTCGGTCTCGTCGTCGTGATTCGTTCAAATTAGTTAAATTAATTTATTTAAGTATTATCGCGAGCGGATAATTTTGCAACAGAATGAGGCCTACCGCTACCAACCAATACTGCGGACTTGAATCAGAGCTGCTGAGAGAGCACCCTGGGAGCTCTACGAGCAAAAACTAAGGGAGAAACGCCGACTTCTCAGGAGGAAAAAGAGAGAGCGTGAGAAGCGGGCGGTCGAGTCTATTAAGGACTGTAATGACAGGGGGGGTGTTAAAAAGTTTTACTGAAGGGTGAGGTAATCTACCCAGGGTTACAAGGCCAGAACGGAGCCTTCCGAGATGAGAGTGAGACTATGGTGGTATGATGGTCAAAATTTCTGTCCACGAGACCAAAATGAAGTGCGGTTAGCGATAGCTAAGCATGTATCGTATAAGGCTGCTGGTGCGGATGGTCTGCCAGCCGAGCTATTCAAAACAGGGGGAGACGATTTGATTGTAGCCCAGGGAAAATGTACTTTCGCTGCGGAAAAATTCCAAGTGAAGATTTTTGAATGCAATTATCTTTATTTGTGCCTAAGGAATACGCATGCGAAAGTCTACAAACGAAACTGGCTTGCGTTAAAAGTAATTCAAGGTTAAATGTCGAAAATACCGGTTTTCCACGTAAAAGTGTATAATAGAAACTAACATAATTCCTGATTTCATATTTTGAAAAAAGAACAGTACCTATATAATTTTTTTCAGTTTTTTTTTTATGTTGGGTTTGAAGGTATTTTTTTCGAAAACTATTGGCAGGAATAACTTATTTTGAAAAAATAATTAAAGAACAAACTTGAAAATCTCAAAAAAAATATAGTACTTTATTTTAAGTGTTGCCATTTGTTTAAAATTTTTTATTTTTTTAAATTTTGGTACTATTTTCAGAAAATTCTCCTCCCGGTTAATTGGGGGGAGATAGACCCCCCCCTCAGTATGAAAAAATGTTTGTACTATGTCTCTCTAAAAACTCTATTATTATTTTATGTCGCTGGGCGAATCATTTTGGGCGAATCATTTTGGGCCGGAAAAACCAGCATTTTTGAAAATCGATACTTTTTGAAGTCTCAATATCTTTTTATTGGGGCCTTATATCGAAAAAGTCTGCATAAGAGTTCTTATAGAAAATATTATTGTTTATACAAAAAGTATAAATTATTTTTCAAAAACTTCACCATTTAAGAGAAAACCGCAAAATACCGTTTTTTTTTTTACTTTTGTGCATTTTGTATAAAATATTATATCTTTTAAATAACCGCAAACAAAAAAATTTTTTTTTTATTTTCTTGTAGAAGGGTAAATAACCTACAAATTGTGTAAAAATAAAATTTCTAACATATACCGTTTAAGAGTTGTAAGCGAATACTTAACCTTTTTGAAGTAGCAATATCTTGTTACTGGTCACTCGTGTGGAAAAAAGTGTGTTAATATTTTTTGTAGATTACATTATAGTCTATAAACTGAACATAAATTATTTTATGAAAATTTCGTTATTTAAGATTTAAAAGCAAAAGTCTGGAATTTCAGGTTTTTGACGAAATTTTTCAAATAATTATATCTTTAAAATTATTACTCTTAGAAAAAATTTAATTTTTTTTTAATAGAAGGTAACATGGTATACAAACTTTGCCTATAAATGTTTTCAATAACACTCACCATTTCTGAGTTATACGCAAAAAAGGGATATTTTCGTCAATTTACGTTTTTTGAAACGCCGATATCTTCTTAACCATCAGTCAGAGAAAAAAAAGTGTTTTAACATTTCTTGTAGATAATCATATTATCTACAAGTTTTATATGCATTACTTTTTAATACCATGTACCGTTTCAAAGTTATACCTGGAAAATCGGTATTTTCGACATTTAACCTTGAATAACTTTTAACGCAAGCCAGTTTCGTTTGTAGACTTTCGCATGCGTATTCCTTAAGCACAAATAAAGATAATTGCATTCAAAAATCTTCACTTGGAATTTTTCCGCAGATTGGCAATTTATTTGTACATTTTTCCTGGGCTATTGGGAGTATACACCAACTTACCTCCAAAATTTGGTCGAATGGATATATGCCCAATAAGTGGAACCACGGTATGGTGTGCCCCACAAGAAAAGAGATGCTCTGACCTGTGCCAACTACAGAGGTATATGTCTCCTCGAATGTCGCAAACAAAATCTAGTCATCTCTACTGTGTGATAACCTTATATTAAAGAAAAAACATGGGTATGACCAAGCATACATTTTAAAGTTCCTTCAACCTAATATAAAAAAAAATCAAGTAACAAGTTGATTATAAATCACCTGTTACCAACGCAACAGGATCTACAGCTACTAGCAAATACGCACAAAGAAAACATTGATAACAAAAACTAACCTTGGTTCTAAGCTGTAAGGGACATTCTCAATGTTTACTACAAATTTGATGAAAAAAAAATGAAATATTCTAAAGATAGGTACCGAAAAAAGCTACAACCCAACTTCTATATTCTCTTTGGTTTAAGTGGGTTGCTTGTTAACTTTTCCCTTTAGAAATTTCTCTTTCAGTTCCCTATTACCTTAAAAAAAACGTATAGAATAAGGTAGATACTCGCACAAGAGTATCGTCCTTAATTTTTATGTCATCCCATGATTTCATTACAATGTTCTTACTGTGAAAGTTACTACTGTTTTCAGAGTTAACCTAAATTACGTTACAGCTTAAAAAAGAGAGACATAACAATAAAAACGGGACTCAGTTTTGTGGTTGAGTTTTGTATTTCTGTGCTTTTTTTTACAAGATTTTGTGAAAATAGCTGCATTACTTTCTAAAACTGTTTAAATGGCAGTCGACGGGTAAACGTACCTTTAACCGAAAAAAATCTCACCCACTTTATAATGTACATGAGCAAAAGGACACACCCAAATACATTCGGAAAAAGGAGCCAACTCTATTTCTGATGACCTAGTTTTTATCCTTGTGGTGAATTCTGTAAACTCGAACAGAATTGATTAAATCTTTTCAGTCCCTTTTTTTCTCTTCAACCTTATACCTATTAAAAGGAAGCCTCCTAGCATGTATGGAAAAAAGCGAAGGAAGATTCGCTATTTTCTTGTTATAAAAAAGACTCAACATTACTGGTGATAGGTGTGTGTGGACAATGTGAATAGCTGAATTCTGGTCAGGAATATTTTCAGCCTTCGGATCAACCGAAACCAAGTACAATAGACTGAATCACTTTCCAAATTAATTTTTTCCCGAATTGAAGTTTCATAATTATCTCGACTTAAGTTTGTAAATTATAAATTAAAAACGTCTCTTCAATGTCTGATTTCAGATCACGTCATGAGTTCGAAAAGCAACTAATGAAATGGAACGAAAGGTTTATAACAATCAAAGAATCTTTCAGACCACATTTTGGACAAAAAATTGTAACAGAAAAATTCTATTCCAAACACGATTCTTTTAAAAATGATGATGCTGAAAAGCCTAACGTTCATGGTTACATGGTTGAAATTGGAAGACGACAACTGTCAGGACCTAAAGAAATTTATGAAAAGCCAGCTACAGAAAATCAAATGTATGGTTGGCTTGCTGATAAAGCATTTGTCTATGAAGATGAAGATGATATTGAACTATTTCGAAGAGGAAAAAAATATGACGAAAATATCAAAATTCAAATGGAAATTAATGTGGGCATAGAAAGGGATCGTTATTATAAAATGTTGAGATGAGGATATAAAATAAACGCATTTCAAACCTTCTTGTGGTTGGCTTTTACATGAGTCCGAATTTATGTGCTTTCAGAAGATCTGATTCCATATTTCAAAGTGGTTTTATTTATAGCTTAATTCAAAGGGTCTTTCAATAAATGCACTCGGTTGATTCGATGACATTAGCACTGTTTTTGAGTGGAATTTTATCTTCCATATTGTTGTTGTATTTAACATACTAGTTTTTATTTTTAAGCGAAAATAAAAATGCACCAAAAACAGGGCTTTTGTCGCATAAATTTGGCTGAAATGGCTTGTTGCTATTAGTCTAAGAGCCGGTAGCAAATTTTGTGGGTGAACGCATTAGCAAAATATGAGTATGAGGGTTTGTAGGTGCTTGCATTTTGATATCGAATAAAAATGTCTGGCAGGATTTTTTTGGCGCCCGTAGTGGGAACGAGAGATTGAAAATAGCGGTTTTTCCTTTTGTTGTGCCATGAATACAACCTGTTCAATTCATTTATTAAAAATCAGAAATGAGGCTTTGACATTTTTTCTTACTCCACAAGCCTTAACTTTAGTGATCCGATTAATATAACTCAAGATAAGCCCATTTGAAGTAAAGCTTATCGGCTTTATTTTGGAGACTTTTTTTTGTTGATTTTGAATTTTTTCAAATCTCCAAATATCTATGGATATGGTTCGCTTTAAATAGTTATATCTTGAGTATTATCAATCAAAAAATCGCAACAGCTCGTGGAGCACAAGGGCCTAGTGACTTACAACTCTCAACTGTGTGCGTGTTGGTGGCAGGAATGGAGGGGACCAACAGTTTTTTGCCGAGTCCGAACGGCTAAGTGAGAAGCACTTTTTCATGACAAGAATACTCTTGGAGGATTTGTCAGTTCCTCGCAAGAGGCAGTACCTCGGATAAAACATTTGTTTTTAGGTGGCACGGCTGGGAATCGAACCCACACCTTCGGCATGACAGTCCTACGCACTAACCATCATGCCACGAGGTACTATACATTATCAATCGGATCATTAAAAATAAATTCTCTGGACTTTGGGAAAATGAGCATCATTTCCTTTTTTTTTAAATTAATTAAAGTGGTTGTACCCATATGACACAAGAAATGAAAAAACCGCGATTTTAAATTTCTATGCTATTCATTTTAGCAATCAATGATGTCACCAACATTTTGGAGTGTCATCTTTTGATTTATGCGGACGATATGAAAATACTTAATTGTATAACATCACCCACTGATTCTCGCTCTCTGCAAGACAACCTTGATAGATTTTCTCCTTGGTGCCAAAAAAACTTACTGGAACTAAATGTAAGCAAGTAGCATACCATTACTTTTTCAGGAGAATGCAGTTCCATATGTTACTTCCTCTCATGACTTGGGAGTCATATGCGATAGAGAGCTTAATTTTCACTCCCATATTGACAATGTCATCAATAAAGCTAACTCAATGCGGTTTATAGAACGTTGGTCAAAAGAATTTCCAGACCCATACCTATGTGTCTAAAGCACGTTATATCACCTTTGTCAGACCAATTCTCGAATATGCTTCTCAAGTTTGGTCACCGCATCAAGTTACCTAAATTAAACGGATTGAAACTGTTCAGCGTAGATTTCTTCGCTTTGCTTTGCGTAGCCTTCCGTGGGATGATAATTGGGATGATAATTATCATCTCCCTCCATATGTTGATCCTTTGCACCTTATTAATCTAAATTCCCTACAAAAACAACGTGGAACCTTAGACATCGTCTTTATTCACGATTTACTTACTAGTAATATTGACTGCCCAGTTTTACTGAATGCTCTCTCCATTAACACCAACCCCTACCCCCGAAATGCAAGGACAGTACCCCTTTTTCGCATCCCTTATCACCATAGGCGTAGGAAGGGGGAGCAGAGGTGGGCAGTGCCCACCTTAAAAAATGAACTGCCCACCTTAGAAAAATCGACAATTAAACTTGTCTGTTTCTACAACCCACCCAAGAAGCAAGATTGAACAACTGTGAAAGAAATTATTTCAGACAAGAAAATTAAAATTTTGCCTACAGTTACAGTTGGTCGTCACATAAAAGCATTTTTCGCCCACCTTAATTTTGTTTGTATTTACACATTGCATCACTGTCTGGGAAGACTCAACTCGGTTTATTAAATCGAGTCAAGCACGAACCTAGTTGAACCGGTTTAAATTTGTCTCAAACCGAGTTAGCTTGAACCTTGAAGATGAGTAGGTTGTCAGGTTTAAAAAGTGGAATCACCAAATGTAAGATACTTGGGGTGCGTTCAGATTTAATACTACGATGGCTCCATCTAGGAAAATATTAAATTATAAAACGAATGTTAAGCTTAAGTAAAAACTTGGATAAATATAAAGATTGCCTGTTTTGTGTGCCAAATCGATTTTTCTTCATTTAACACAGCTAATATAAACCAACGTTTGACGTCTATCTCCCCTTCAAGCGAACGAGTCCATTTTGGATCCGCAAACGTAGTAGACAATGTACGAACAAAATAATTAGCGAAACCAAAAAGTAAAGTAAGAACATTTTCCTATATGAAACAAACTTAAACGTGCAATGATCTTCAAAACTAATGAGTCAAAACTAAGAAAATAAGTGGAAAGAAATTAAAATCACTGTAGTCACAAAGAATTTATTTATGTGCATGCAACACTCATTTTTTCAAGGATCCAAGAAGTACCGACAAAGTGCGATCATTTTAGAAAACAGTTTGATTTCACAGTTTGGGGGTACCTGGGAAAGAGAGAGTTGTTCTCATTTTCGAACTTCGAAAAAGAGCTATGAGTGGTGGGTGAATAGCACAAATATTATTTGAGTTAGGAGCCTCGTAAACTTAAGAGCCGTTTATGAGTGCTCGGTGAATACCGCCCTAAGAGCCCAAATCAGATTTTGGGTGTGAGTGATAGCAAA
This sequence comes from Dasysyrphus tricinctus, assembly GCA_963921185.1. NCBI lineage: Eukaryota > Metazoa > Arthropoda > Insecta > Diptera > Syrphidae > Dasysyrphus > Dasysyrphus tricinctus. Next base: position 88,960,787 of record OY992530.1, read on the forward strand.
ATAAAATGCACGACTGGATCGCACGTACTTGCTCTTATGTTCAAGTTGTGTGGGACTTAAGAACTTTAAAAAATATTCAAGTTATTATAGAAAAAGTATAAAAAGCATTTAAATCGTTCTTTTAATTGTATAAACAGTCTGATAAATAACTTAGAGCTCAAAAAAAAGTATGCCATCTGATTACTTGAAAAAATATGAATATATGCAAAAAAAAAATTTAAAATCGTTGGAGCCGTTTTCTTAAAAATTAATTTTTTATATATAAAATTTTTGTAACATTTTTCAAAAAAAATGTTGGTATGCCAATTTTGAGTATATATTAATATACATTTAAAACTGAAATTTCAAAATAATTCATCAACCCATTTTTGAAATATTGAATTTTCAAAAAAAAATTTTGAATCTTTTTTTAAAAATCCAAAATTAATTTTTTCAAAACTTTTGGTATACAGTATTATTCATATTTTAACAAAGCTTTTCCACAAAAAAATTTATCGAAATCGGATGAGCGGTTAATGAGAAAACCGAAAATCAAAAAAACCGTTATATGGCAGGTACCGTTAATAAATGTTTTTGGTAATTTTTTTTCTTACCAAAAAGTACACCATGTCTACAATAATACACTGATTTTTTTTATCAAAATCGTTGGAGCCGTTTTTGAGATAAATAAGCTTTTCCATAACGGTTGTATGGCAAGTACCGTTATTTTTTGAGCTAAAAAAAAAATTTCAATTTCCCCTCTGGAGAGTTACAAAAAAACCTTAAGTTCAAAATTTGAAGAAAATCGCTTCAGTGGTTTAGGCTGTAGGCTGAGGTACGGACAGACAGACAGACAGACAGACAGACAGACAGACAGACAGAATTGTGCCACCCACTTTTTTCGTGTTCTCTATCATCGTAATGTCATGTTTGATTGTTATCTCGAAATTTTTTTTTTGCACGAATCCAAAACTTGCCCTATAGTACCTATATCGCAAGTAAAAAGAAGTATAGGCGTCGAAAGCTTCATTAAAGGCTATTCAAAAAATCAAAGTCTTGCAGTCCACAACTGGGGCCTTTGTGATTAAACAGTGTATCAAAAAAAAAACTTGCTCTTATGTTCAAGTTGTGTGGGACTTAAGAACTTTAAAAAATATTCAAGTAATTATAGAAAAAGTATAAACAGCATTTAAATCGTTCTTTTAATTGTATAAACAGACTGATAAAACACTTAGAGCTCAAAAAAAAGTATGTCATTTGATTACTTGAAAAAATATGAATATATGCAAAAAAAAAATTTAAAATCGTTGGAGCCGTTTTCTTAAAAATTAATTTTTTATATATAAAATTTTTGTTATATTTTTCAAAAAAAATTTTGGTATGCCAATTTTGAGTATATATTAATATACATTTAAAAATAAAATTTCAAAACAATTCATCTACCCGTTTTTGAAATATTGAATTTTCAAAAAAAAATTTTGAATCTTTTTTTAAAAATCCAAAATTTATTTTTTTCAAAATTCTGGTATGCAGTTTTATTTATATTCTAACAAAGCTTTTGTGCAAAAAAATTTATTGAAATTGGATGAGCGGTTAATGAGAAAACCAAAAAACAAAAAAACCGTTATATGGCAGGTACCGTTAATAAATGTTTTTGGTGATTTTTTTTCTTACTTAAAGGTACATTATATCTACAATAATACACAGATTTTTTTTTATCCAAATCGTTGGAGCCGTTTTCGAGATAAATAAGCTTTTCCTTAACGGTTGTATGGCAAGTACCGTTATTTTTTGAGCTAAAACAAAATTTCAATTTCCCCTCTGGAGAGTTACAAAAAAGCCTTAAGTTCAAAATTTGAAGAGAATCGCTTCAGTGGTTTAGGCTGTAGGTTGAGGTACGGACAGACAGGCAGACAGACAGACAGACAGACAGAATTGTGCCACCCACTTTTTTCGTGTTCTCTATCATCGTTATGTCATGTTTGATTGTTATCTCGAAATTTTTTTTTTGCACGAATCCAAAACTTGCCCTATAGTACCTATATCGCAAGTAAAAACCTTGTGAACAGTATGCCAAAAAGAATTTTTAGTTTGGTTGAAAATAGGGGTAATAAGATCCCATACTAATTTGTTTAGAAAATGTACTTCAAAATAAAATAAAATGCACGACTGGGTCGCACGTACTTGCTCTTATGTTCAAGACACTGCGAGTTTAAGAAAATTGTATATACAAACATGGAAATTATGAGAGAAAAATGTAGAGAAGCATGAAGTACGACATTTAAATTAGCTAAAACAACTCTTTTGACAGTTTGAGGTGAAAAAAAAGTATGCCATTTTAATTCATGATGGAATATGATTGTATGGGAAAAAAAAATTTTAAATCGTTGGAGCGGTTTTTTTTTAAATTAATTTTTTATATATAAAATTCTTAAAACATTTTTAAGAAAAAATGTTGGTATGCAGATTTAAGCAATATATTTATGTGTATATAAAAAAAAAAAATTGAAAAAAAATTGTCAACCCGTTTTTGATATATCGAATTTTCAAAAAAAAAGTTTCAAACTTTTTTTTAAAATCCAAAAACTTTTTTTTGGAAAATTTTGATATGCAATATTATTAAATCTTATCTGAAATTTGTATATAAAAAAAATCATCTAAATCCGTTCAGCCGATAACGAGAAAATTCAAAATAAAAAAATACGTTCTATGACAGGTACTATTAATAGTTGCAAAGTGTAAAATTTTATAATTTTAGGTAGTAGATCGTACTAATTTTAGTATATACAAAAAGTTTAATCATTAAATTTCTCAAGGTCACGCACAACTTTTTGGCACTTTATTTGTGGGATATTCACCAAAAATGTAAACTATCCGATAAATCTCTAGATCGTGATAAAAAGTCAAGTATTTTAAGTAACTAGTCAAGCTATGAATTTTTTTATGAATTTTTAAAGTTCGTTTCAAGGTCAACAAATAAACTTTTGTCACCTCGTTTGGGTCATTAAAGAAATAAATTATGCCATTTGAATGGCTACTAAACGGTCATAAAAGGTCTGCTAGTTTCAGTAATTTGTCAGTCATAAATTTTTTTTAAAATAAATATTTAATGAATTAAAAAAAAAAAATTCAAGGTCATAGCTATTTTTAGGACCTCATTTACGGGATATTCGTAGAAAATGTATACCAACTGAAAGGCTCTGAGATCTATATAAAATCTCAGCTAGTTTCAGTAATTGGTCAATTGGTCAGCTAGAAATTTTTTTTTACGATTTACCTAAGTTTTTCTTTTCAAGGTCAAGAAAGATTTTTGGCACCTCATTTGGGTAATTTTCTAAAAAAACATATTCTACAAACATATAGATCGTCGTAAAAGTACAGTTTGTTTCAGTAAGTGGCCAGCCATAGACTTTTATACGCTTTTGGAAATTATTCCCAAATGAGCAACTATCTATACTGTGACCTACATAAAAAATGTTTAAAAATTCTTTTAAAAAAATTTGTGGTTGGCCAATTACTGAAACTACCTGACATTTAATGACCGTTAAATGGCTATACCTATTTTTCTATTCCTATTTTAACTGGACTTATTGGCAGAAACTAATTTTTATATTTATATATATGTAAGTTCCCGTTAAGCCATTCATAGAGTCAGGTCGAATTTTGACCGCCAGGCGATACAAGTATTAATATATACTCAAAACTGGCATTTCAAAATAAATTTTTTTTAATGTAACAAAAATTGTTTTTACAAAAAAAAGAAAAGTGCTTTTTTTAATATTAGTATATTTTTTTCAATTATGATTTATTTTTAATAATGTAAGTAACTAGTGACATTTCACAGATAACATTTTGAAAAGTTCATGCAAATCCATCCATTAGCTGCAAAATTATGCGACGATGTCCATGTTTACTTGCGATTATAGGTACTATAAGGCAAGTTTTGGATTCGTGCAAAAAAAAAATTTGAGATAACAATCAAACATGATATTACGATGATAGAGAACACCAAAAAAGTGGATGGCACAATTCTGTCTGTCTGTCTGTCTGTCTGTCTGTTCGACTACAGCCTAAACGGCTCGATCGATTTTCTTCAAACTTGGTACATAGTGGTTTTTGGTGATTCTGCCGACACAATTTTTTCATTTTTTCTTAGAACCAAAAATAACGGTACCTGCCATAAATTTTTTTTTTGGCAAATTTACATAATCGTATTTTTCTCAAAAACGACTCGACAACTTCTCTTAAAAAAAATTCAATACATTTATTTTAGTAAAGGCTTTCTTTGGGTGGAAAACCATTTTTCAAAAATAGTTATCAATGGTACATCCCAAGGAACCATTTTTGTAATTTTTGATTTTCTTCAAAATGGTATGACCGATTTCAATTATTTTTTTTATACAGAAGCTTCCAAAAAATATAAATAGTTTTGTGTACAAACATTATTGAAAAAATATTTTTTGGATTTTTAAAAAATATTTCAAATTTTTTTTTGGAAAATCAAATATTTCGAGAACAGCATAATAGATTTTTTTGAAACTCGATATTTAAGACTTTTTTAGTACTCTCTAAAATATTTTTAGAAAAAATTTTACATTTATGACAAAATAACGGTACCTTCCATACAAAAGTGAAAAAACCGCAAAGGAAAATATTTTTTTGCTTGAAAACGACTCCTACGATTTTGATTAAACTTTTTTCATATACTAAAATTAGTACGATCTACCATTAAAAATTATAAAATTTTACACATAGCAACTATTAGTAGTACCTGTCATAGAACGTATTTTTTATTTTGAGTTTTCTCGTTATCAGCTTAACGGATTTAAATTAATTTTTTTATATACAAATTTCAGATAAGATTAAATAATATTGCAAATCAAAATTTTCAAGAAAAAAGTTTTTGGATTTTTAAAAAAAGTTTCAAACATTTTTTTTGAAAATTCGATATCCCAAAAACGGGTTGACAAGTTTTTTTCAAATTTTGTTTTTATATACACATAAATAAACAGGGTGTCCCGCACCTGAGTGGAAGTAAATCAAGTTGTTTAAGCAAATAGTTTTTGAGAAATTAAACTTCAAAGTCAAAATTAAAAAAAAATTGTGATTTTTTTTTCTTAAGTCGATATTTTTCAAAATTTTACGTAATTAAGTGCTATTTTTGTGTTCAATATTCATTGCCGTCATTACTTTGTTATCCATTACGGAAAACCAAATGTAAAAATCTTTCTTAGTTTTTGAGAAATTAAGAAAAAACAAAAGGTACTTTTCCAAAAACAGCCCGAAAAAATTAATGTATTCATGAATTATCCATAATTTAACCCTTTTTTCGGGCTTCTTTGGTAAAAGTACCATTCGGTTTTTCTTAATTTCTCAAAAACAAAGATAGATTTTCATATTTGGTTTTCGGTAATGGACTTAACATAACTGAGCGCAATGAATATTGAACACAAAAATAGCACTTAATTACGTAAAATTTTGAAAAATATCGACTTAAGAAAAAAAAATCACAATTTTTTTAAACAAATTTAACTTTGAAATTTAATTTCTTAAAAACTATTCGCTTAAACAACTTGATTTAAAAACCAAGTGCAAGAATGGAGTATTAAATTTAAAAAAAAATATAGCACATTATTAGATGTGTTTTGTTGATTTTAAATGTTTTTTTTTGGCATTTTAAGTCAATTTTTAAGAAACTGCCGCCCCTGCCTCAGGGAGGGGAGATACAACTTTCCCCCCATACAATTTTTTTCTTAGAATATACCCAGGAACCACACCCTAAGATACTTCCACTCAGGTGCGGGACACCCTGTATAGTTTAAATCTGCATGCCAAAATTTGTTCTTAAAAATGTTTTAAGAATTTTATATATAAAAAATTAATTTAAAAAAAAACCGCTCCAACGATTTTAAATTTTTTTTCCCTTACAATCATATTCCATCATGAATTAAGATGGCATTCTTTTTTTTCACCTCAAACTGTCAAAAGAGTTGTTTTAGCTAATTTAAATGTCGTATTTCATGCTTCTCTACATTTTTCTCTCATAATTTCCATGTTTGTATATACAATTTTCTTAAACTCACAGTGTCTTGAACATAAGAGCAAGTACGTGCGACCCAGTCGTGCATTTTATTTACTTGCGATATAGGTACTATAGGTACGGTGACCATCCGTTCATTATAATAATGAACTGTTCTGTATTTGAAGATGTTGTTCATTATTAATTATTTTGTACACGAAAACATATAAATGTTCTGTATTTTATTCATTGTTCATTATTTGTTCTGTATTTCTGGGAACGTTAAGATTTAATGAAAGAAACTGATGATGCTGACGTGCCCTTAGTCAGTGAATGAAGAAATAATAAATCTAGTACAAATTTATTTTTCCATGCCGCCCTCTATCGCTTTTGGCATCATCTGTCATGTTCAAGTCAAACACTATTCATTTCATGAACACATCAGCTGTCTGTGAACTGTGTGTTGTCTGCGTCTACGCTGAAGAATTGAGATTTATAAGTTTTATTTGAAATTATTTAAAAAAAAGCAATTCAATATTGAAAATTATTTTAGCTTACCCTGATGCCACTCAGGAGGAAGTGTGTATTTAATAAAGAATTGAAAAACCAGTAAAAATTCTTGACCTAAGCTTTCAAGTTTTTTTTATTTCTAAGTTTGTATGTAAAGCCTTATACGATGCTGATGCGAAACGAAATTTTTAGTTGTTCTCCTTTAAGACAACGAAATGCTTACGAAAACGAAGCGGAAAAGTATTCATTGACAGTTGCACAATTTCCAAAAATTAAAACAAATGCAAATGCAAACAAAATTACAAGCCGCCATCCTGTAATAAAAGATCCAACAAAAATAAACACGAAAAAAACACAAATTTCATTTTTTCGCACACAATTATGGTCTGGGAAATTAATTGTGTGCGAAAAAAGAGTGTAGACTTCTCCAAATAATCTGCTACAACTATCAATTTCGCTCATCAAACAGCGTACTGCAGAACGAAAAGTAGAACTAAATGTATTGTTTATGATTTCGTTGTCATTTTTGTATGAGATTTTTCGTTTCGCATCAGCAGCGTACAAAGCTTAAAGAAAAGACTGAATTGATTAGAGCTTTATAATATGTTTATTCTATTTTAAGTTGAGCCATTTTTCCTCAGAGGATAAATTTATTATTGAATGGAATAAATGATTGAAGATTGAGTTGAATTTTGTTTTCATTATTCAGCTTTCTAAAATATGGTCACCGTAACTATAGGGCAAGTTTTGGATTCGTGCAAAAAAAATTTCGAGATAACAATCAAACATGACATTAAGATGATAGATAACACGAAAAAAGTGGGTGGCAGAATTCTGTCTGTCTGTCTATCTGTCTGTCTGTCTGTCTGTCCGTACCTCAACCTACAGCCCAAACCACTGAAGCGATTTTCTTCAAATTTTGAACTTAAGGTTTATTTGTAACTCTCCAGAGGGGAAATTGAAATTTTTTTTAGCTCAAAAAATAAGGGTACTTGCCATACAACCGTTAAGGAAAAGCTTATTTATCTCAAAAACAGCTCCAACGATATTGATAAAAAAATCAGTGTATTATTGTAGATATGATATACCTTTTAGTAAGAACAAAAAATCACAAAAACATTTATTAACGGTACCTGCCACATAACGGTTTTTTCGATTTTTGGTTTTCTCATTAACTGCTCATCCGATTTCAATAAAATTTTTTGCACAAAAGCCTTGTAAGAATATAAATAATACTGCATATAAAAATTTTTGAAAAAATAAATTTTGGATTTTTAAAAAAAGATTCAAAATTTTTTTTTGAAAATTCAATATTTCAAAAATGGGTTAATGAATTGTTTTAAAATTTCAGTTTTTAATGTATAATAACATAAACTCAAAATTGGCATACCTAATTTTTTTTTTGAAAAATGTTACAAAAATTTTATATATAAAAAATTAATTTTTAAGAAAACGGCGATTTTAAATTTTTCTTTTGCATATATTCATATTGTTTCAAGTAATCAAATGGCATACTTTTTTTTGAGCTCTAAGTTACTTACTGTTTATACAATTAAAAGAACGATTTAAATGCTTTTTATACTTTTTCTATAATTACTAGAATATTTTTTAAAGTTCTTAAGTCCCACACAACTTGAACATAAGAGCAAGTACGTGCGATCCAGTCGTGCATTTATTTCGTTGTAATTGGTGATCTGGTGTTTTGATTAAATAAATGAATTTTTATATAACAGGGCTACAGATCAGTATAGTTTCCGAATGTAAATAAATTTATATAAAAATTCATTCTTTTTTTTCGTTCCACTGTGCGCCGGATGTCCTAATGGCAGTGACGTCTTTAGGCATGGGCCCGGTGGGCCAGGGCCCAGGGCCCTGCGATTAAGGAGGCCCTCTGGACAGCCCCAGTATACCAACCGATGTTAATTTTTGAAAGAAGGTATGCGAAGTTTAGATTGGATTTATCTGGCTCTAATAAAATAAGTGATAGAGCAATATTTTTTCATCCTTATCATGAAAGACCAATTAATACCCACTCTCAAAACCTTAAATTTATTACTACCGCTTTTTCAGGTTAGGAACAAACAAATGAAAAAAAAAATTAGTTACATTGTTAAACACAAAGTTTATCACAGTTATAAAATTTTGTATTTTTGTTGTCCTTAATTCTTTTTGTTGTGAACAAATTTGCAATAAAGTCTTAAGAGTATTAATTGGGCTTTCATAATAAGGGAAAATTATACTCAATAACTTGTGTTGTTTTTGTTTAAAAAAAAAAGATATCAAAGCTAATAAACTCAAAGATTGAAAAAATGACGTTTGGTACAAAAATTCCCCCAAAATCGTTATCAGCGCAAGAAAAAATTTTAGATCAGAAGAGATCTGTTGTTGTTTGGTAAAGGTAGAGCTAGTTAAAAATAAAAATATCCAACACAAAGCGAAATTTTTAACTGGAAATCAACCGAAATCAATTTTTTGGTTGAAACTTTGTTTTTGGAATATTTTAAAACATCAAAGGTACTATAATATTTTTTGTACGGCACAACCGAGAGAAGCATGTGTATGTGCATTGTGCAATGTGAATATGTGGCCAGAAAATAAACTCCTAAATGAAATTTAATTTTAAGTAGCAGCATGCCAAAATCTATCTATTTTCCATGGGTCTATCCCGTTTTAAGTTTCAAAAAAGATATTCCCTGAACATATTTTAAAAATAAATGAAAATAAAATTTTCTTTGAACACACAATCTCGTGACAACTGTCTTATTCGTTTGTAAAGAGCACCAGGGTCAGAACTTAATTTTATCAATTTTATTTGCAAAAATAAGAACGTAGTTTTTCCATTGCTCGTTATACAGACATCTTTCGACAGTTGACTAACAAAAGCCTCTATGCATATTTCTGCTTTGTAAGTCGCTTTAGGATGTAAAAACTATAAAACCACATTTCTATCATCGAAAAAGGAAGTATTGAGTGTCGCGTGAAAAATGCTTATAGCATTCATTTAATCGAATTTTAGTTATAAAATATTCAAAATTAATCGGACTAGCCGTTCGGTCTGTAGATCTGAAAGCATTTAAAAACAGCCGAAAACAAAATTGCGAACTAACATACTTTTTAAATACTCTCTATTGTCGTTATGTTATATCAAAAAATTGATTTTGAACATTTTTACGAATGTGAAATTTGCCATATTGTACCGAAAAAGGGGATTTCGGCCCATATCTGTGAAAAATTATAAGAATTAGTAAAGTTTGAAGGGGCATATCTCTGTAAATTTTGAACAAATATTACTTTTTAAACATGCCAATGCCATATTAAAATCTTTTGTCTCTACCTTATTTTCGCTATGCTTGTCTTGAACCTATCTTTGCTTCAAAAAAAGTTATACACAATTTATTACAAAATTTAGAAATCCTTGATTTTTTTTTTTAATTTTTATCAGGTTGATTTTTGTTAACTTTTCTTGCTTAAATTTTTTTTATAAAATTTTTTGAACATTTCAGTCGAAAAATTAATTTTGAACAAAAAGTTTTGAATGTAAAATTGTCAAGTTCGGCTTAGTTTTCGAGTAATACCAAAAATATTGAAAAGTGGCCAGTGTGACCGACCATTCTCTCAGAAACGCATGGGTGAATTTAGAATCATTTTCGGTTTTAAGTATGTTTATGGGCCAAACAAACATATTCAAAAATAAAATCCCTTGCACGTAATTGTACCTTTATACCCCTCATTTTCCGGTCTATTTAATAGGCTAATTTGATACTACCGAAATAGATATTTAAATGGTAAAAGTTAATCATCATCGTGTCCTGTAACCCCGGCTGGGGCATAGGGCATCAACAAAACGTCTCCATCCTTCACGGTCTGCAGCAAGGTACTTTAGCTGTGGCCACGTCTTTCTCTGGGATTCTGCTTCCGCTAAGACAGTTGATTTCCATGTTGTTCTTGGTCTTCCAGCCCGCCGTGCACCCTGAGGATTCCATTCAAAGGACTGCTTTGCAATTTCATCGTTTGGTTTCCTCAGTGTGTGACCAATCCAACGCCATTTACGCTTTCTTATGTCGACGTCCAGCCGCTCTTGACTTGTCCTGCGCCACAATTCCTCATTTGATATTATTTGTGGCCAGCGAATCTTTAGGATGTGGCGAAGACAGCGATTCACAAAAGCCTGCTTCGAAATAGTAGACGTGACTTTCCAGGTTTCACAAGCATATAACAGCACGGATTTGACATTGGATTCGAAGAATCTCAACTTAGTGCGTAAGGAGATTTGACTGGATTTCCAAATTGGGGACAGGGTACCGAAGGCAGCACGAGCTTTATTCATTCTACTTTTAACGTTCAGATCCGAACCACCGTTTGCAGAAACAATACTGCCAAGGTAGTTGAACTGTTCCACTACTTCAACTGGCGTCTCCTTTAGAATAATACGCTGCTGTTTGGAGCGGCCTGTGAGCATTATTTTTGTCTTTTTGCTGTTTATTCTTAGACCACTCGACTCTCCCTTCACTTACAGCGTTTGGCACATCCCGTTCAGCCCACTGATGTTATTTGCCAGTAGACATTTATGTCATCGGCATAGTCTAAATGACTGAGCCTTTCGAACGGTCTCCACTGAATGCCCTGTCGCTCAGCTGTACCAACACTGGCCGTCAATACGTCCTCCATCGCCAGCAGGAAGAGAATTGGCGATAAAACATCCCCTTGTCTCACACCCTGTTGCACTACGAAGGAGTCGGATAGCTGCCCATTGTGCAAAACAAAACACCTTGCGTTGTTCTAGGCCTCTTTAATAATGGCAACAATTTTTGGTGGAATTCCTCTACCAAGCAACGATCTCCATATACATTCTCGGTTAACTCGATGAAAGGCCTTCTCAAAATCCACGAACATGAGGTAAAGCGGTGATTGAAATTCCATCGACTGCTCGAGGACGATACGACACACGATCGACCACTGCGGAAGCCAGCTTGATGCCTCTTGAGTGTAGACTCGATTCTATCCTTTATTCGCTCGAGAACGATTGTTGCCATTAGTTTTGGGAAAACGGACAAAACGGTGATACCACGCCAATTGTTGCAATTCTTTAAGTCACCTTTCTTTGGCAACTTAACAATCACACCATCCTTCCAGTCCCTGGGATATCAAAAGTTAAAAGTTAATAAATAGTTAAATTTAATAAAAATTATGGCAAGACTTTTAATATGAAATAGTTTTCAATACTAATTTTTTCAAGAGGCCCCCATATCCTTAAGTGCCCAGGGCCCCCAATTGTCTGAAGACGCCCCTGCCTATTGGAACCAGATGTCAGTATCCATATCATCCAGTTTAGGCCACAAGAAATTGTTGACCATTAAGCTTTGGATCCATAAACGAAATATCTCATCTGAGATTTTTATAAAATTAGCAACAAAATACAAAGTTGATGAGGAAGATCAACATCATATTTAAAAAATATGACTTTTTAACTGCATAAGTGCACATACACACATTACATCTCCCTGACACCATATTTGTCATGCAAGACCTCTAGGGCATCTTCTTTATGTCTTCCTGACTTGTTCATTTGCTATAATAATATAAAATTAATACCTACACACTACACATAAGTCCAACAGAAAAAGTCTAAAATGAAAGACTTATGACTTTTGTCTGCGCACCTTCATAATTCACCACAGTCAACCCGGAAACCTTAAATTCATTCTCATAATTTGCCAGCAACCATCAAAGCCAACATGCACACGTCAACATGCAATAAAAATGTCGAATAAATGCCATACAAAATTTCCATCTAACAAATCATTTTACCAACAATTTTTTAATATTATTTTTATGCAGTTTTTTTTTTAAATTATTATTACAAATGATATAAAAATAAAACATGCTTTAAACATGCAAGTGGGGAAATATTAATTTCCGACAAGTTACACGAATAGGTATGTACTGAGAACAGACCTGCACCTGATACATGACAGCCACAATAATGATTACCAAGTACATCATTATATTAATTAGCTATGGACAGGACAGGATAGCTTCAAACATTATAATGTTTGTATGTAGGTAGATTAACCTATATTCTCGTTGGTCAGAATCTCGAAAATGAAAAAAGAAAAAATATTAAATCTAGAATTTTCGAGATTAGTATTTTAAAACTTAAATGAATAACTGTTTAATGCTATGTCTCCACCAAAGGTTTATCTCAGATTAGATTAAATAAATCTTTTTGGTGTTTCCACCGCACAAAAAGATTTAAAAAAGATTAAATTTGACAGCACCTTCAAAAATGCAAATGGCGTTCCAATTTTTCTTATGATGTGCGAATGAGACAGAATGTTTGATTCGTGTGAAACAATGAAGAAAAGAATGAATCGTTCGATTTGTAAATCTATTTGTCCTAGGAAGATTTAACAAGATTAATTTCTAATCTTCAAGATTTACGAAATAAATTTTTATGGTAAATCTCCGAGATTTGAAGGAGATTTGAGGTAAATCTTATTAAATCTCAGATTAGCGTCAGGTGGAAATGTAGCATAAGTGTAACAGTGGAACGTTTCTGGTTATTTTCTGTTTTAAACTCAAAATTTCTTTTAATCCAGATTCTTTAGATGCAAAAGAAACTTTGGATACACCCAATTTCGCACATATACCCCAAATTCTATATAGTGTGCTCAAGCAGGGGGTTGCTTACATACCTAACCGTTTATACGCCGTAATGCTAGGTGCTGGCACTGTATTTATGTGAGGCAAGGCAAGTGTAAATAAGATCTTGAATCATTGCCTCAAAAGTGACTGGTTGGACATAATTGCTTTCGAGATTTTTGTAATTATTGATAATAATATTCGAGATTTTAGTTTCGAGATTCTTTTGGTTCGAGATTTTTGTTTCCGATATTTTAACTTTCGAGATTTTGTCTTTGGCGATCTTGGTTTTTGAGATATCGGGGTAGACCCACTGTTACTTCATTGAAAAAATAACAATAATATTGTGTTTGTTTTGATATGGACTTTATAAGCACTGATATTGAACGGGCGAGAATATTGTTTGCAGATCTCCAATACCAATTTATAAGGCAAGGCAAGTGTAAATAAGATCTCGAAAAACCATTCACTTTTGAGATCATGGTAAACACTCCGGTGCGCCAAGTTTAAAAGATTTTGATATTTTTGTAATTAAAGATTTTGTATTCGAGATTTTGGTTTTCGAGATTCTTTTGGTTCAAGATTTTTGTTTTTCGATATTTTGTCTTTCCAGATTTAGTTTTTCGAGATCTTGTTTTTCGAGATATCGGGGTTGACCCCATTTTATTGTATGTAACTTTTATAATTTTGTTTAGGAAACCATTCAAAATAAAATACGTAACTAGATCACATGTACTGGCTCTTATGTTGAAGTTTCTCAATATTTAAAAAATTGTATATTAAAATCATGGATTAGTCAGAAAAATGTTTAAAAGCAGGCATGGCATTTGTTCTTAAAAATGCTAAAATAACTTTTTAAATAGTTTGAGCTGAAAAAAGGTATAGGTGTAGGCTGAGTGGCAGCACTGCTTCTACTATGACGTCACTGCTCTCTTTTAATTTTTACGATCAAAACCTGTGTGAAGATGACATTTGAATTTCGAAATAGAAGAGGAGTATCGTATAAGCCATCAAGCAGAAAAGTTGTCACAAAGTTGCTCGTTAATTCTAACATAATTTATTGTTAATATAAATTAATTAATATTAAATAAAATATTTCATACATTTTAAATTGATTGGTTCCTACATCTTTGGGGGCTCAACCTACAATTCAATCAAAATTTTACTACACGTCCTAAAGTCAAACCTATAAAATTATTTTGATTACATTTTTTTTTTTGCAATGGACTTTTGGACTGTAGATCAATTAAAGGCTGAACTGTCCAAACTGGGACTGGACACAAGTGGTGTTAAGGCTGTCTTATTCGATAGGCTTAAGGAAGCGAATTCGGAGTTGGCTAATAAAAAAGCAGCAGATCTGGCCAAAAGGTTAGCTGACGTGGGTAACCAACCAAACAGCAGTGGGCAGCAGACATTGAATATAACACGTGCAGCTGGTGGTGATTCGTCTTTTCGCTTGTCTGTTAGAGATGTGGAAGATTTAATGTCTAAATTCAGTGGTGATGATAGTCTGTCAGTTAGGTCATGGTTTGCAGAATTGGAGGATGTTGCATTATTATTTAAGTGGTCAGAGCTGGAAAAATTAATATTCGCAAGGAAACAGTTGACAGGGTCGGCGAAGTGCTTTATGAAAACTTGCACATGTAGGTCGTTTGATGATTTTAAAACTATTTTGTGTGCGGAATTCGAAAAAACATTTTGCAAAGCAGACATTTATATGCGTCTCCAAAATAGAAAAATGACAAAAGATGAAAGCTTTCGCGAATACGCTTATAAGATGAAAGAAATCGGGCAGTTAGCTGACGTAGACGATATTTCGTTGATCACGTACATCATAAATGGTATCGGGGCTCGCGAAGACCATAAGCTCATATTATATGGTGCTAAGTCTCTATTAGAACTCTTCGAAAAATACGAACTCTTTTTGAAGTTCAAAGCTAAAGTTGGGATGAATTTCGGTGGTAGCAGGAGTGTAGGCAATAGCAGCGGTAGTGGTAGCGGTTCTTTTTCATACGGTTCGTCATCAAAAAATAGCGGTGTAGGTTACAGTAAAACATCACGTGGTGCTAGCTCTATGCATTGTTTTAATTGCGGTTATTCTGAACATCAGAGAAAAGAGTGCCGTTCACCAACAAAATGTTTTAGATGTAGCGGGACGGGCCACATGTCGAACAACTGTCCATCAATGAAACCAAAAGAAGCTAATGCGTTTTCCGTAATCAATTCGAAGCAAATCTTTATAAATGATTGTTCTTTTAAAGCATTAATTGATTCTGGAGCTGAGATTACTTTAATTAGGAATGAAAGTTTTGCAAAGCTGGCTGATATAGATCTCTTAAATAACGAAAAAATAAGTTTAGTTGGTCTTGGTTCAAAGAAGTATAGTACATTGGGTAGTTTCGAGGCTGATATGATGATTGATGGTGTAAGGCTGATAGGTATCCTGCCGTGTTAAGAAGAAAAAACGTAACTGACATTTTGGCTGTTTTGAGTTAGAGCCAGTTTTGACATCCTTGGTAGGGTTTTTATTTTATTGTTTAGTAATAAAATCACTATTTTGCCTTTTTAGTAGTTAAAAACGCTTAAGAAATATGGCGTATGTACAAAAGAACATGCTTTTTTAGTATAAATTGACGTATCTGCATGCTCTTTTAAGATAAATTGACGTATCTGCATTTTTAATAAGAAACATAAACGTAACTACCAAGCAAATATTCGTAGATCCGGAAAGGAAAATTATTTACTTGCAGATACGGCAGATAGTCTTAACATGAAAGTTATTTAACTTTACTTCTATTAAATATAAGCAAATGAGTTTTTGATCAAAAATTGATAATTTGATTATTTATCATTTCCTTAAAGTATGAAACAAATTCATCCAGAAAAAAAAGTTACATATATAAACAGAAAAACGCATTTATCTCGAAATGCCCTAAATACAGATACGTTTTTTCTTCTTAACACGGCAGTATTGTACACGTGGTTCCACACAATTGCATTCGGGTCGATGTGATAATCGGGCGTGATGTTATGGCACAAGCTAAGGTGGTTATGTTGGATGGTGAGACCACATTTTATGAGAAGGATGATGGTAATTACATCATGAACATCGAAGTAGATGGAAAAAGCGATATTGAAGTTCCAATTCAATATGAACCTCAGGTGAAAGAGCTCATTTCAAAGTACAAGCGGAAAGCCGTAAGTGGTTGTCCTATTACTATGACTATTTCCTTGAGTGATGAGACTCCTATTTACTCGACACCACGACGTCTTCCAATTAATGAGGCTGAAGTTGTTAAAAAGCAGATCGATGAGTGGAGTAAAGCTGGTATAATTCGACCATCATGTTCACCGTTTACGAGCCGAGTTGTTGTAGTGAAAAAGAGTGGTTTATTCAGGGTGTGTATTGATTACAGGGGAATCAATGCCAGAACAATAAGAGATGGATTCCCAATCCCTCTGATGGAGAGTGTGTAAGATAATTTGGAAGATGATGTCGTATTTATAACGCTGGACCTTAAGAACGGGTTTTTTCATGTCCCCATGGAAGAAAGCAGCAAAAAGTTCACTGCCTTTGCTACCGAAGATGGTGAATGGGAATTTAATTTTGTGCCGTTTGGGCTAAAAAATGGTCCTGCTGTTTTTGTGAGGTTCATCACGATTGTGGTCCGCGATCTTGTTAGACGGAAGATATTAAGAACCTTTATGGATGATCTTATCATATCTGGAAAGTGCTGTGAGGAGTGCCTGAAAAAACTAAAAATCGTACTACAGGTTGCAGACGAAAACGGTTTAGTTTTTAACTGGGTAAAATGTAAGTTCCTTCAGAGGAGAGTCACGTTTCTCGGACACGTAGTTGAGAATGGTACGGTAATTCCTTCTGAAGAAAAAATTAACGCTGTATCCATGTTCCCAGAGCCGACAAATCTGAAAAACTTGCAGGAGTTTCTTTGGTTAACAGGCTTCTTCAGACGATTTATTAACTCCTATTCAATTTTGGCGAAGCCTTTAACTGATTTAACTACAAAAAAGTTCTAAGTTTGTAATTGCAGCTCCACAACGACAAGCCATCGCAACGTTGAAGCAGGCCTTGACAAGTAAGCCAGTACTAACCATTTTTCGTCAAGGTGTGGACACGGAGGTGCATACAGATGCCAGTCAAGAAGGCATAGGAGCTATTCTTCTGCAACGAAGTAATGATAATCAGCTGCATCCAGTGTTCTACTACAGCAGGAAGAACAGCACGTCTGAACAAAGGTGGCATTCAGAATATATCTGTTGGATACCAAGTTCAGGGTTTTGACTGACTGTGCTGCTTTTCGTCAAACTGTGAACAAAAAAGAACTTCCAAACGCTGTAAAGAGATGGGTTTTATACATGCAAGATTACGACTATGAAGTTGAACATCGTGCGGGATCAAGCATGAGTCATGTGGATTTGCTTAGCCGTTCACCAGCTGTATACGCCTTACAACAAGAGCTATTAGTACGAATAAAAAAGGCACAGGATTCAGACAGCTTCATAATGGCAGTAAAAGAAGCTTTAAAGGAAAAGAGCTATGATGATTTTGAAATTCGAGGTGAGTTACTTTTTAAAGAGGTTGATGGTCTTTCACTTTTAGTTGTTCCCTGTAATATGGAGACGGAAATAATTAATTTGAAGCACGAGGAGGGGCACTTTGGGCTACAGAAAACAATGCACCTCATTTCGCAAGAATTTTTCATTCCCCAGCTGAAGGACAAGGTTCAGAGACGTCTCAACAATTGTGTCAAGTGAATACTTGCAAACAGAAAAGCAGGAAAGCAAGAAGGTTTCCTTAATCAGCTGGACAAAGGAGACAGACCATTTGACACCTTCCACCTCGATCACATCGGACCGATGGATTTAACAACGAAGCAGTATAAATATATTTTGACAGTTACTGATGGATTCTCGAAGTTTATGTGGATTTTTCCGACGAAGACGGTGTCAGCAGAGGAAACTTTACGAAAAATAAAAGAGCTGCAACAACATTTTGGGAACCTAAGGCGATTCATTACGGACAAAGGGAGTGCGTTTTGTTCTAAAAGCTTCAAGGATTTTTGCACTGAAGAAAATATAGACCATATTGCTGTAACCACAGGTGTGCCGAGGGGAAATGGGCAAGCTGAACGTTCAAATCGTGTTGTTATTGAAGTTCTTAGGAGATTATCATCTGACTCACCAGAGAAATGGTACAAGTTCGTTTCGCGGGTTCAAATTCCAATGAGAAAGAAGGATGACGTTGAAATCTTGGAGATGATAAGGCTGGAGTTACTCAAGCAGCATGATGACGACAGAGATAAAATACGCTTTGATGTTCGACAACAAATTGAGAAGGTACAAGCTGAAAACAGAAAAACATTTGATCGCAAAAGAAAGGCTGCGATTGAATATAATGTGGGGGACATTGTTGCTATCAAAAGAACACAATTTGGGGCGGGTAACAAACTCTTTTCTGATTTTCTAGGTCCATGTTCAGTGGTCTCTAAAGGCAGGGGTGGACGTTATACCGTGAAAAAAGTTGCAGATCATGAAGGTCCCAACAACACTAATACCACTTGTGACTTTATGAAACCTTGGCGAAGTGACTGCAGACTTGATGTTGAGAGTGATCGTTCATCCGAGGCGGATGAAATGCAGGATGGCCGGATGTAGGCTGAGTGGCAGCACTTTCAGCTTTTACTATGACGTCACTGCTCTCTTTTAATATTTACGATCAAAACCTGTGTGAAGATGACATTTGAATTTTGAAATAGAAGAGGAGTATCGTATAAGCCGTCAAGCAGAAAAGTTGTCGCAAAGTTGCTCGTTAATTCTAACATAATTTATTGTTAATATAAATTAATTAATATTAAATAAAAACATTTTAAATTGATTGGTTCCTACATAGGTACCATCTGAATTCTTAGATAAATATGAATTTATGAGAAGAACATTTTTAAAATCGTTGGAGCGTTGTTCTTATTATAAAATTCTCAAAATATTTGTGAGGAAAAATGTTGGTTAGTACTCAAAGTTAAAGTTTAGATAAAAATTAAATTAAAAAAAAAATAATCAACCCGATTTTGAAATTTCGAATTCTAAAAAAAAAATTATTTCAAAATTTTTTTTAACTTAAAAATGAATTTTTGAAAATATAATCATGCAATATTAATCAAAGATTTTGATTTAAGAAAAAAATATTTAATCTTATCACCTAATACTGAAATACAAGTTTTAAATGAGCTCTACTCTATTATTAAGTTTAGATACCTAAAAAAATAAAAAAAAAATCGGTAAACACAGATCAAAATTTACGTTTTAGATGGGCACCTGGGCGAAACACAATAATATGGAATACAGCTCACTTAAAACTTTTATTTGAACTTAATTCATTAGCTCCATTTAAACAGAAGAATATCGTTTTCCAATTTTGATTTTAAAGAAAATTAAAAATAATATTCTTCTGGTTTAGTGGAGCGAATGAATTAAGTTCAAATAAAGAAGTTTAAGTGAGCTCTACTCCATATATTGCGTTCCGCCCAGGTATAACAGTTGGGCTCATCAGTTAGATGCTGTTGTACCCTTCTAAGACGCAAATTTTGGTCGATGTTTACCGACTCATATAGAAATCACAGCATGAATACACTGTGAATTCTATTTATCCAACTGTTGTACCTGGGCGAAACGCAATATATGGAGTAGAGCTCACTTAAACTTCTTTATTTGTTTTCCAATTTTCTTCAAATTCAAAATTAATAATGAAATACTTAATTCAAAATCACAAATAGCGTCTTGAATAGGAACTGTAAATAGCAGCTACATACATAAGTGTAAATTTGTATTTGATATATGTAATAGTAGACCAGTGTTCATTTTAGCTCAACAGTTTTTTTTTTATCGAAAACGAAGGATTCATTTGTAGGAAAAATGAGATTTTCTACTAGTTTTTTAGTTAGTTTAGTTTTAAATGATTTTTATTTCATGAAATTTTCAATAGTTTTGTCTAGCTTTCATTATATGACATGGCCTACGCCGCCGTCTGCCAGTCGGCAAATAATACTTAAATAAAAATGTAATTTTAACACTGTTTTTTTTTTTTTTTTTTTTCTGTATTAGAATTTTTTTTAGAAAAGTTCAGTGAAAATTCGTGTTCTATAACTCAATGCTATTTTAACGTATTTGTACAAATTCTCCCAGTCAGCTCCTCCATTAAGGATATCGACAATTTCAGTCTCATTAAGATAGTTCTTTCCAAAAACACTTCGCCTAGTTTCTACAAGCATAGGACATCTACCCACAAAATGAAACACGTTCTCTCTTTCCCTAAGTTTGCACAAGTCGCAGGTTTCTTGTAAATCGCTCCTGTGAGGTATATGATTCAGGGGGAGTAACTCTACTCGTGTTTTTAAAACAAGTGACATGAGGTCGGTTGAAAACTCCTCCCTGAAATAATTATTAGCTGCTAAGTTGTAGTCAAGCTGCCCATAAATGTTTCTGTGAAACGAGCTTCTGGCTTTCCAAATAAAATCTTCACGTTTTTTTTCATCCACTAAGCTGATTAGGTTGTAGAGTTGGCTTTTCCACGTGTCAATCGATTCATCTTCAAGAGAGAGTGAGAGTCCACAGTACTGGGATAAATTACTCTAGGACTCAAACCAAGAAATTTTCTTCCTGATCACCAGCATTGTAATTTGCTAAGGCAATCGTCTGTCATCCATTTTAATTGTCTTAAGTACATAGTCAACCTGCATTTTAAGAGTTGAGATAAACAACGGCGAAAGACCTGTTTCCAGCAAAAGGATATGGTTAGCCGTACTGTTGGGTAGTTTCAACGTGCGCTTCAAACAGTATCTAAGAACCTGCTCCACTTCTTAGAATTCTTTGTGTCCCCAAACTTGTGCAGCGTAGAACATTATTGCTTTGGCCGTGGTTTTGAAAATTTGATATTTTGCTTCATATTGAACATCTCTGCTGTGCATCACACTTCTCCAAGTCGCATTTAACGCATTTTTCGCCTTAGCTAATTTATCTGTCATGTGGTTCTTAAGGTTAAGATTTCTACAAATCCGCATATCAAGATTGTTATATTCACTAACGATTTCAATGTTATGCTCTCCAAACTTCCAATTTTCGCTGCGACAATTTCGACCTCCTCCGTTGCGAAAAATCATAACTTTTGACTTGTCGAGGTTCACCTGTAGTCTCCATTTATTGCAGTACTCAAACAATTGATTTATCATTAATTGTAGACTTCCAGTTGACTCAGCAAGCACAACGATATCATCTGCGAACATTAGCACTTTTACTAGAAGGTCTGGTGAAACTCGAGCTCCTCCTTGTAGAATTTCTTCGATGTCATCAATAAACAAAACAAAAAGTAAAGGGCTTAGGCAGCAGCCTTGCCTCAGCCCTATCTCTACTAGAAACTGATCAGATACTTCGCTTCCAAGGGTCACTGCAGAAGTTGTTGAGTCGTATAACCGTTCCAAAATGTTTCCAAACTTTGTCGAAATTCCTTTATTATAGAGCTTCAACATCAGTGCTTTTCTGTCTATACTTCTATAGTATCGAATGCGACTTTGAAGTCTATAAAAAAAGCGTAAAGTTTCTTTTTTGATCCCATAAATACCTCAGCTATATTGGTAAGTGAGTAAATTTGGTGAATTGTAGAGTAATTTTCTCGAAAACCAACTTGTGATTCACTCAGCAAGTTATTTTCCTCTACCCAATTATAAAAACGTTTGTAGAGTAGTTTTGCTAGGACTTTCATCGATGAATTCAGCAATGATATACCTCTGTAATTAGCAGAGACTCTATTGTCGCCTTTTTTTGAAAATTGGACAGATGATAGCTTCTTTGAAACAGCTTGGTATACTAGCGCTCTCATATGCGTGGTTTAAGGCTATTGTTAGGTATTCTACGAAGAGAATTGTGCTGAATTTGTAGTACTCTTGAGGGATTCCGTTTGATCCTGGTGACTTGTTGTTTTGTAGCTCATTCAACACCGTTTGAACTTCTAAACAAGAAAATGGTGAATCAAGCTCATCGTTCTGTTGATAAGGGATGGCATACTGAAAAGATGAGGAAAAACTATCTTCCGTCAGCATTCGAAAATGTTCTACTAAGCTATCAATATTGATTGGTGGGGCGACTTGTTTGTTTGATTTTTTGTTGATTTCGCGAACAATCTTCCAGAAGTCAGCTGTATTTCTACAGCCTGCAAGGTCTCGAGCAATTTTCCTTGAGTAGGTTTGTCTTTTAATCTTTAGTAATTCTTTGTAGGTTTTATTAGTGGTTAGATATTGTTCTTTGAAATAGATGTTGTCGGGGTATCTTCTAAGCCAGGCAAACGATCTTCTGCGTGCATCCATTCAGTCTTTATCAACCATTTTTCTTTGTAGTGGTTAGTGTTGATATTACTTGTTTTACATTGCACTGGTATCGCTCTTTCAACAGTTTCATCAAGATCAGACAAGTTAGGAACCTGGAGTGAAGAATTTCCTTCTCGTAGAAGGAGAGCGCTATTTAAAGCCACTGCATAACTGCTAGCATACGCATTTTTCCACTTATATTTTAATCGTGTAGCTGACTCTTCGGGCTGTCTCTGGTTTAGGTTTAAGGTGACTTGAATCGGTAAATGATCAGAATGTATTGCAGTTATAACTTCAAGTTCATCTAATAGATCATTCCAGTCTCCCGACACCATTGCATAGTCGATCACAGAGTTTTCTTGTGGGCCTATAAACGTGAAATCACCTGATTCATCTCCATCTGTGGTACCATTACAAATGCTTAATCCAAATGAGTTACAGAGATCAATAGCTCTTCTTCCTTCTCTATTAATTACGCCATCTCTAGAACAACGGCTCCTATCAGTCAGCCTATTTTCGGATTCCGAATCTCCTGTTCGTGCATTAAAGTCACCGATGAGCATGATGTTGAATAAACCGCTGCTAAACAGGCTGTCTTCGAGCTTCGTAAAACAACTTTCCCAGTTATTACAATTTAAGTACACCGGGATTAAATTCAGTTCCTTATGATCCACTTTGATTTCCATAATACACATGTCTCCTACAATCTTATACCGACAGTTGATGTTTTTAAGTTTTTTTTTTTTGAAGCCCATGAGTATTCCTCCACTTGCTCGACCTTTTCTATTTACTTTACTTGCTTTTAACCACATTAATTTATAATCACTGAAACTAGATTCGAATTTGTTAAAATGTTCCTCAGTTACATGTGTTTCTATTAATACAAATATTTCATATTGATTTATAAAGTTTTTAAAATCTAAAATTTCTATCTTATTATTTAAACCTCCAACATTATAACTTAAAATATTTATTTTTACTAATTCATAATTCTGACAGACGGCTTTTTTCTAATTACTTAAGTTAACATTGTAATGTGCTTGGGTATTCAACCCTAGATGCAAACTACTCTCAGATGTATTCCCAGCAGCCCTTGATGTTGATGAACCGCAACCAACTTCGCTTGACGTTTGTCGTTGATTTGTGGAATTGACATTCGATTGTGTATTTGGATATTTTTGTAAACAATTAATATTTTCGAAGAAATTTACATGAAGATTATGTTTTTGGATTATCGTTTTCAGGCCATTTTCCGGGTCGGCTACAAACTTTTGGTGATCTTCGTTCCATTCCAATGATACATCGTCTATTTTCAATTTATCATCGCGCAGCAACATTTTTACACGGAGCTGTTTGGCTTGGATGTGCTTTCGTAATTGAAGGAGTCTGCTACGCTTTTGCCGTGTCTTCGGGGGGTAATCGCGACTTATCGAGACGCCGCACAGTGGGATGAGAAGCGATTCTAGCGCGCCAAAAGTATTCTTGGGGTAATAATATGGAATAAAGACCTAATTTTGATAATCTTTTATAGTTTTGAGGTCGTTGCAGCCGTTTTAAATATTTTTCTAGGGTGGTGTCAAAAATTAGGGACAAGAAAGTGGCAAAAAGAAAATTCTATCAGTGTTCGAAAAAAGGGTGTCCCTTAATGCAGGATTATTTGAGAAATGATTCTTAGGCGGTTCTAAAAAAATTGTATGAGGTGGGGGGTCTGTTTCCCCCGTTTTGGTGGGAGGGGCAATTTTCTAAAAAAAATTACTTGAAATAGAAAAACAAATATTAAAAAACAACAACAACAGTTTGAATGTCATGCTATAGCTGTTTTTAAAGTCGAAAATCGATTCTCTGTTTGACTTTACAATACATGTGGAGTTGGTTTTGTAAATACTTTTTGAAAAATAGTTTTCAAAATTAAAATTAAAAAGAAAAACTAAAAATTTTGATTTGTTTAAAATTTTTATTCCGAGTCACTATTACTACTCGTTTCGGAATAATAATCGATAGTCCAGTGGATAAAATTTAATTATTTAATTAATGTGTATTATTTTTAAGCAAACTTGAGTGTTAATCAAATAAAACAATCCAAAAAACGCAGAAAACACTCGCGACAACTTATTATAACGGAATACATTACCGACCTTGAGTCACCAGAGAGAGCAGTTTGACTTTCGTGGCTAACGTTATCTCTCATTAAAAGTTAAATAAAATTGTTAGTTGGTGGTAGTTGGTAGCGATTTTTATAGGAGTGTAAGTATACATATTGGACTAGCTAATGGAAGTATAGGTTAGAAATTCCATGACGTTCCGGATTTTTGGCAGACTATACAAAAAAAAAAAAATGATATAAGAAATGTTTAAATAAAATGATTTAAATAACAACTAAACAGTGAATTAATTTTATTGGAATTGATTGTTTATAATAATGACACTATTGGTAAACAAGAAAAAAAAAATCTAGCAGATATCCATCCTTAAATAGGATCAATATCGACATTTTAAAAAAGCAGTAATTTGACTTCATAATTAAGATTTTTCATAACCTTCTAAGAAACGAGGAATAAAAAATAAGTGCATGACGTTTCATAAAAACTGGCTCTCGATTTTTTCACGCCCAGGTATTGACAACATTCCCTGAAAAAATTACGCATTTTGGAGACCATTTTTATACCACTTTTGGCGCGCTAGAATCACTTCTCATCCCACTGTGCGCCGCACAGTGGAAAATAAAGGTCTGTTTCAGACCAAAAATCGATAACTTTTCTTATAGTAAGGATAGAGCGTTGAAATTTTGCACTAATTAGAACTAGTATTTGATATTTTTGAGGAAATACTTTTTAAAGGAATTATATAAATAATAAAAAATTTAAAAATATAATAAAAATCAAAACTTCAAAAGTGTATCTATGAAAATAACTTACAGTATTAAAAACCACAAAATATACACAAATTATTTGCCTACTTATTAGAGATATTTTTAGAACTGTTTGTTTTTAACAATGAAATCAAAAATTTTAACAGTTGTTCTTATGGAATAATTTATCTATACAACAAAATTAAGGGAACAAGTTTTTATCATTTATTTTTCCAGTTTTTTGGAGATCTATATTTGAGATGAAAGAGAAAGAATTCTGCAGGAGACTAACATTTTCTGTTTTATTCATTTTTTTTTTGAAGAAAGTCTTCTTGGAAAATTTGGTCAGATAACTTGTTTATTCAGCTAAAATTAACTTTTTGTTGTTGTACATGAGATATACGACCTTTGATAAAAACAGATACTTTTGCCCTTGATCATTAATATTTCAGCAAATTATGACGACATACCAAATTCAAGGATAGTTTTGAAAATTTTAATAAGTACTTATAGGCTTTGGGGAATTATTTTGTTTGGGCCCTTCATCTTTAGTTTAAAACAAGCAATGAAAATGTATATTCACTAGGGTGGTCGTTGTAATGGCTTTTTTTTAGTTTTATTATTTGGATGAGCCTAAATCAGCTCTAAATGAAGAAAAAAAAATCCCTAATTTTTTCATATTTTTATTTTCATCCCCTATAGTCGCTGTAGGGGTAAATTAGATTTCCCTTTTTTTTGGAAATTCGCATAAAATTTGGCGAAAAATTCAGGGCATGTAGGTGAAAAGTAGACAAGACAAAAATTCTACTGGAGGGGGGTAATATCTCCTACCGCTTGGAAGGGAGGGCCATTTTAATAAAGTAATTACATAAACTAGAAAAAAATTAATTAAAAAACAACGGAAACACTTGCAGTAATGTTTTGTAGCTTTTTGGAAAGCCAGAAGTCCATTTTAATAGTTGACTATTAAAATTAAAATTAATTAAAAAAATAAAATAATAACTTTTCTTCAAAATATTGAGTTCATCAAAAATCCTTAATTTAAAAACAAGCCATAAGAATGGACTTCTGGCTTTTCAAAAAGCTACAAAACATTACTGTAAGTATTGCCTTTGTTTTTAATTATTTTTTTCTATCTTATGCAAATATTTTATTAAATTGCCCCTTCCGTCCAAGCGGGGGGAGATATTACTCCCCTCCAGTAGGATTTTTTTCTTATCTAGTTCCCACCTACATGCTCTGAATTTTTTTGGCAGATCTTACGCGAATTTTCTAATATGCAAAAACAAAAGGGGAAATTTAATTTACCCCTACAGCGACTATAGGGGATTAAAATAAAAGTCTGAAAAAAATAGGGGATCTTTTTTCTTCATTTAGAGACGATTTGGGCCCATCCGGGATAACCTTTTTTTAACGACCACCCTAATATTCACACATCAATATGGATACTGTCCACCATAGATGTCTGGATTCATTTCGTAAGGAAATGATATCACATATTTCCTACAACCTGTCTCTCCAAACATGGTTATGGTCACCCACGAGTTAAGCGTTTTTGTTGATTTGAATTTAACCAATGCCCAATATTTGTGCTTGAGGAAGTTTACAAACGAACGAAACTGTTCTATATTCCCTCCTTATCACAAACTGCAAGAAA
This sequence comes from Dasysyrphus tricinctus, assembly GCA_963921185.1. Lineage (NCBI taxonomy): Eukaryota > Metazoa > Arthropoda > Insecta > Diptera > Syrphidae > Dasysyrphus > Dasysyrphus tricinctus. Next base: position 88,987,816 of record OY992530.1, read on the forward strand.
TTACACAGACTTACTACCCACGATCTTCTGCTATTGAAATAACAATTACACACGCTGGAACTGCAAGATTTAAGTTTCTGCTAGGCCTTAAAATGAAAACGCGTATCAATATGGACTGTCTACTTAACATGCTTGGATTCGTTATATGGAAATGATATTACATACTTCCTAAAACTTGTCTTTCCAAACATGGTCAGCCCAGCCACAAGTGAAGAAAAGAAACGGCTAAAGGGAGAGAAGACTTTGGTACAAAAACGCTTTCGTGAGCAGCTTGGTTTGATCATCGACAAACCAAAACAAGAAAGTGGTAATATCAATGATGGTAATACTGCTAGAAAATTTTATTTAAAATGCAACCTGTTCTGGAGTAGATGAAAATTTGATCAAGCGGTCTTACATATTTCTACAAGCTCGTTCATTTGCCGTGGAGAAGCTCCACATATCGTACAAGTAGACCCAGAAGGTGTATCAGTTAATGCCTGAGCCACTTTTCCATCTATCATTGTAAGATAAAGTTCGTGCTTTACTTGTACTTCTCTTCCATTTTTATTAATTAAAGATGACCGCAAAGAGTTTATTTGACTCTTAATTTGGTCGAACACCAAATTCAATATCACACTGGTTTTTTCTTTGCTGGCTTTTATCACTATTTTCCCGATAACTTCGGAGATTGCACGTTTTCGCACCTAATTTTTATATATATTTACTAAAAAAACCTATGCTACAAATGAAAATTAAATGTAAGGCGTGGGGAGACGTGGGTAACTACCAAAAGTCTGGGTGAACTTGAAGAATATTTTGTTTTGCTCTTATTTTAAACTAAAATTTATTACTCTTGAACTGAATCAAATACTGAAAAACGTAAAATTGTTATAAAATCTAAATTAAATGAGCTTTTCAGAAATGTATAACACTTTATACCTATTTCCATAGAGTTTTATAGAAAATTAACTTCATAATTGCTGACTCGAACAGCCTTGAATTGAACATCCACAAAAACAATAAACATGAGGGCTTCAAAAAATTTCTTTTTATATGATTTTTTAAGCTTTAAAATAAAATTGAAATTAAATATTATTAGCGACATTAGTAAAAAGCATTTATGATATGCTGTTGTTCTACCATTTTCCACTGTGCGTCGGCCGGTTCCCTTAAGCTTTTTTACGTTCCTGAGAACTTGGAATGCATTTTTTTTGCTTTTAAATCGGCCAAAATCGTAACAACATTGTCATTAGCTGAAATCTGTCTCATCTCCTCTGCAGTGATTATGTTCGGTGTATCGGAAATGTTTTTACAAATGTTTTCAGCTTCGGCTAGTGTGTTTCCAGATCCGTTCTTCATTCGAATGATCAAATTGGATTCCCTTGCGGATATTTTTAAGTGATCAATTTCGTTTTGGAGCAATGAACATCTTTTGCTCATCACATCCACAGTATCTCTCAATTGACAATTGTCCCTCTTAACCTCATTTAATTCTTCGCGCAAATCTGCGATGTCATCCTTTGTGGCAACATTTTTTAGATTCGTAGCGAACAATTTATTTAATTCATCAATGGTCATAGAACCAACTAGGGAAGACATGGTTTTGTCCTTTTTTGGGGTTGATTGAATTTCAAAAGATGTGCCGTGAACTTTTCTTTTATTTTCGTTCATCAAGTGGTTTTAGGTAGTTGTTTTTATAGTTAAACTTATATATATATATAGGTAGAGCAATTTTTTACCAAGGTATGTTTTTTGATTTTATAAGTTTAAAATGAATAAAAGTCAACGATTTTCAAACCTCACTCGATCTGTAGCTCCATAGCAACACAATTTATACAAAATTAGTATTAAAAGTTCGTTTATTAAATTTAAAAACACTTTTTTATCAAGAGGTACACAATTATTTATCTTTAAGTTATGCCAGAGTTGCCAACCAGATTTTCTACTACATAAAAGTAAAACAATAATTTTTAAAAATACATATGCTGAAAAGTGTAGAAAAACCATTAAGATTCAAGTTTAAAAAAATTGAATTAGTCGTTTTCGAAATATTGAGTTTTCAAAAATAAAATGTTGACAATTTATTAAAAAAAAAAAACAAAAAATTCTTTTTTAAATGTTGGTACACTTTTGAGAAAAGTAAGATTTTATAAAGTTGCTAAAAAAAAAATATGGTAGGTATTCACTATACATATTCGATTCTAAGAAATAATATAAAAAATAAGTGGCGGGGTATGACCAGAAACCATTATGTACTAAGTTTGAAGAAAATCGATATAGCCATTAACGCTGTAGCTGAACAGACAGACAAAAGCAGACATACAGATAGGCAGGGATACAGACAGAAATGTTAGAACCTCATATTTCGTCTTCCCTATCATCAATTTTGTCTTAAAAACTGCTTCTCATCTAAATAAAACTTATATAAGAAGAGACTGCCTCAAATACCATAATTAGTCTCTCTTAGCTTCGATGGAAATGTAAAAACAACTTTTCCTTTCTTAAAAAGTGACAATAGTATTTTACTTGCCTTTTGCGTCCAAAAGTCGAATTTTTGTCCACCTGAAAAATATTTGTTGCCAATTGCTGAGTTGGATGATGGTATCAATATTTCATGTAATGTGGTTTGTTGTAAATTCAGAAAATGTACATAGATGACGCATCCTGCTGTTGTTTTGTTAATATTTGGCTCTTCAGGTGTTCAACACTTTTAATAACCTGGATTATAGCCATTTAGCTCACATTTAACCCAGTTTTCTATCTTAGCTTGTTCAAAGAGTCAGTGTATTTGGTCGTTTAACTACAGATTTTCTGTTTTTCGGGTATGATAGAATAACGTACGTGCAACCATTCGGTATAAAAATGGATCTTTTAATATTAATTAATAACCAATTTTGGGTTTAAAATAAATTTTCTGTTCTTCAAAGCGATAAGAAAGTAATTTATAGTTGTAGAACTCAATTTAATTGAATTATAGTAAAGTTTACAATTTTTTCCTGCTATTTCCAAAAAATAAATTAAAAAAAAAAACGCAAACCATCATTGTTTTACCTCCCTCCAATATATTTTCAAAAAAGTCAAGTCAAGCTATTCTAATGTTACAATAAAAGAAAAAAAAAATTAGCTTAAAAAACTCCAACAGTTCTTTGAAATCTGTTAAAAATAAACTTAATCTCAGGAAGGCTATCTCATCTTGTGACTCAATATACAATTCCTTATGCTTCCATTAAAAAAAGTGCCAAAAATAGATCATTTTAACAAAACTATAAGTGAGGCTATCCAAACGTTACGGACTGTATTTTGTCTTGCCTTAATTCACCGTTAAACCCATCTTCTTATCTTCCTTCTTCATACTCATGAAAGCACCACTGACATGACGCTTTGTTCGTCTGATTATGTGAATGTCGTCTGATTATGTGAATGTCGCACCCTTTTTGGTATTTTGCATATAACTCGAAAACGAAGCTAAACTTCGAGATAATTCCGAAAACATTTCTTGTAGAAAATAAAATTTACCACAGAAATTAATTTTTGAAAAAAAAATTATAAATATTTAATTTGGCTAAATTTAAAAAAAATCATTGCAAGGAAATGTGAAAAATCGTATTTTTCGTTTTTTTTTTTTTTTTTACTTATTTGTTTCACAAGTAGAGAAAGGTATAGGCATTGTTTCATAGAGGAGAAAAATAATTAAATTTTCTTTAAAATGAATTATTCAAAAAACGCTTTGGATAAAAATCGACTGAGAAATACGCGTTCAAACTAGGCTGATTTTAAGTTTTTAAAGCTTTATAAATGGGATTTTTGGCTATTTTGATGGACTTGTTAGATTATACGCTCAAACTGGGTGTATTAGTGAGTCATGACCAGTTAAGTTAAAAATAAAAGTAAAATTTCAAAATGTTCACAGTTTTAGGGTTGCCATCTAATTTTTTTCAAAATTTATTTTGCTCTTACAAAGCCGGGTTTTGAACACATGTTTGCTTAAACCTTCTCGAGCATGAAAAAAAATAGTGCCAGACAAGTTTTACGTAGTACCTCGTGGCTTGATGGTTAGTGCGTAGGACTGTCATGCCGAAGGTGTGGGTTCGATTCCCAGCCGTGCCACATAAAAACAGAAATGTTTTATTCGAGGTACTGCCTCTTGCGAGGAACTGACAAATCCTCCAAGAGTATACTTGTCATGAAAAAGTGCTTCTCATTTAGCCGTTCGGACTCGGCAAAAAACTGTAGGTCCCCTCCATTCCTGCCAACAAACATACACACAGGAATGGTTGTGAGTTGTAAGTCACTAGGCCCTGGTTCTCCATGAGCTGTTGCGCCACCCAATTTATTTATATATAGACAAGTTTTACGGTTGAAAGTCCTTGCCAGACGAGCTCAACATTTTCAAAGTAGGTATATTATAAGAAATTACTTTTTCTTTAATTTCAAAAAATTGGCAAACATTGTTTTACAAAGCCGGGTTTTCAATATATGTTAGCTAATGTCTCTTTAAATAGAGAAAAAATAGTGCCAGACGAGTTTGGCTGTCAAAAATGCATGTCAAACGACCCTAAATGTTCTAAGGTAGGTGATTTTTTTTCCTTTTGTTTTCTATTTTTTTTTTAATACATAACTGTCAAAACTAACAAATCTACTTTCACAAACCGGAGTGTTTGGTAGCTTATGCGTTATGCCTTTTGTTATATGGACAAAATAGTGCCAGACGAGTTAGGTATTCTAAATTAAAAAAAAAGTGATTTCTTTAATACCAAAGAAACTGTTGAGCTCGTCTGGCAAGGATTTTCAATCGTAAAACTGGTCTGACACTATTTTTATTCATGTTCAAGAAGGTATACGCTAGCATGTGCCCAAAACTCTTCTTTGTAAGAGCAAGTGTGTTGATTTTGGCAATTATTTTAAATTTTGAAAAAATTAGATAGCAACCTTTTATTTTTTACTTAACTGGTCATGATTTACTAATACACCCACTTTGAGCGTATAATCTAACAAGTCCATCAAAATAGCCAAAAATCCCATTTATAAAGCTTTAAAAACTTAAAATCAGCCTATAGTTTGAACGCCTATTTCTCAGTCGATTTTTATCCAAAGCATTTTTTGAATACTTCATTTTAAAGAAAATTTAATTATCTTTCTTTTGTATTTAACAATGCCTATAGCTATCTCTGCTGGTGAAATACAACAAAAAATGCGATTTTTCACATTTGTTTGCAATGATTTTTTTTAAATTTAGCTAGCTAAAAATTTTTAATTTTTTTTTCAGAAATCCATTTCGATGGTTAATTTTATTTTCTACAAAAAAGGTTTCCGGAATTATCTCAAAATTTTGATTCGTTTTCGAGTAATATGCAAAAAACCAAAAAGGGTGCTTTTGCACCCCCCTCTCTAAAATGCACCCTCTAATTTATTAGCACTCCGCGGTTTTCTTATCTTCAATGACCCCTTTGAAGATTTTTACAATAAAATCCCATGAACGTCTTAGTTCCCTATTGCCCTGTTTTTTAGGACATAATCAATAGCCTATCTATCATACGCGGCCTTAAAATAGATGAAAAGGTTGTGGGTATCGACTTGAAACTCCTGGGTTTTCTCCAAGATCTGCCGTAGTGCGAATATTTGGTCGATGGTGAACTTCCCTGGCCTAAAGCCACACTGATATGGGCTCAATGGTAGAAAGTTTGTTGTCAAGAGTGGCAATGTGACTTCTGCCACAACCTTTTATATTAAAAATGGTCTTCAACAGGGAGCGATCAACTCGCCGATTCTATTCAGCATTTACACCAGCAATCTGATAAGTAGTCTAACTCAGGCAATTGCGTATGCCGACGATCTAATTGCGTACAGAACAGCTCCAAAAGTCGAGGTCATCAGAATTCTTTTGCAGCGTGACTTCGAAAAGATTCAGGGATATTGCGATGACTGGAAGTTAAAAATCAACTTTCAGAAATCAGAAACTATCTTGTTTAGGACTCCGTTGCGTGGAGCCGCAAGGGATACGAGAGAGAACTGACGCAAGCTGGTGATCGTAGGGCCAAATGGACTGCCACTGGCGAGTAAAAGTGTAGTAAAGTACCTTGGCATCTGGATGGATCAGTATTTGTATTTCGACAGACATATAAATGCTGCTCTGTCCAGGGCTAGGGGAGCTTTTGCCCTGACAAAACGGTTGTTTTATAGCAGCCGGCTTGACAGCAGGGTGAAGGTGATTTGCTACATGGCCCTCATACGGCCGATGATTGCCTATGGGTGCCCGGTTTGGTTCAACGTTGCCCCATCTCAAATGGAAAAGATTCGGGTGTTTGAGAGGCAGTGTCTTAGACGCTGCCTTGGATTACACAGAACACCAGAGTCGGAGTACAAACATTATTATTCTAACCTGGTTCTATACAACGGCGCCAACATAAACAGGATAGATAATTTCTTGCTGAAGCTTATTCGAGGTCACATTGCAAGAGCAATGTCCTCGACCAACAGCTAAATTTTTGGGGCTTATTACCCTAAAAACGACTATTACGAGAGTGTGCGTCTAAGCGGCTTTATTCCGCCCGATGCATTCCTCTATTTAGACAGTCGAGGGCTGATCCAGGATAGAGCGGCGGTTCCGCTAATCTACCACGTCGGCCGTAGAACTGTGGATCGGCGGCTCCTTTATGATCGAGACGTCCTCGCACAACACGGAGCGGAGCACCTTCGGTTCAGTAGGACTGTGTCCGATCGGGACCGAAGAGATAGGGTAAAGCAGGAGAACCAGTTCTGGTGGTTGAAACCTGAACATGATGTTCCTTCTGATATTTAAAAGTTGACTGCATTTTTCTATGCCATGGCCGACTTACATAGGTTTAGGTATTTAGTTTTAAGCAGGGACAGTCAGGGTGGCACCAAAAAAAAAAAAAAAATAATAATAAAACCAACAAAAACACAAACAAAATTATAAAACCAATAAAACAAAAAAAAATACAAAAACCCGAAAATGGTTGCTGTGGCTGTTCTAGTTTGTAAGTAGTTTATAGGTAGCTTGTAAGTAGTTTTAAGTAGATTTATAGTAGTTTTAATTAGTTTTAATTAGTTTTATTTTAGTTTTATTTAGTTTGTAAGTTTTATATAAAACCAACAACATAAAGATAAAGATACCAAGTTTTTTTCAATTCTTCTTGGTGAAAAATAAAACCAATATGAATTCTAGTTTTAAGATAGTTCTTAGGCCGAAAGGCATTAGCATTAAATTATTAGTTTAACTTAGAGCGCCCGAATGGGCCCTGTAAGTTAGTTGTAAGATATTGATAAGTAGGCTAGTTTTTATGAATTTTTGTCTAGCTTTAAGATAGTTTTAAGAAATTGGAAAAATAAAAATTGAATAAAAAAAATAAAAAAAAAACACTGATATGGACCTATTAGGTTGTTGATGAATGACTTCAGGCGTTCACAAAGTACGGCAGAGAAGATCTTGTAGGCGATATTAAGGAGACTGATGCCTCTGTAGTTGGTTCAGTCCAGAGGATCGCCTTTCTTGAGGATCGGGCAGACAATGCTGAGGTTCCATTCATCGGGCATGCTTTCCTCCGACCATATTTTATAGATGAGCTGGTGCATACTCCTAACCAATTCATCATCGCCTCGCCAGCCGCTTTGTATAGCTCAGCCGTAAGGCCATCAGCTACAGCAGCTTTATTGGACTTAAGTTTAGATATAACTGTCTTCACTTCGTCGAGATCGGGTCTACGGATCTACATAGATCTACATAGATATGTAACGGTAACATGATCAACTGTCAGCCCTTCTACATAACCTAACCTTGGCCACTTTGATGCTTAATGATACTTTGCTTTATGCATTCGTGAATATATTTTTGAGATTCTTTGGGACTACCCTGGACAAAGCACGGGCTTACATTAAACTCGAGAAAAATTATCACCCATATAAAATAGGTACCAATGTCAACTTAATTTTATTTCCTCAAAACATTAATACATTTCCTCAATCTCCAAAAGACCATGACTGCGCTATTTATGTATATCTTTATCCTAAACAACGCGTTACTTTGTGTCCCACAATAACATCTCATTCTTCATAAGCTATCACACGTCTGTCACATTTTGGTGAGTATATAAGGAAGATTAAGTCAAGACATCTTTATAGACTCGTTACCGAAACACAACAACTGTTTTCAATCATCGTTGTAAAAATATTAACCATTCTTGGTATTTATTACAATTTTTATTACCATTCCACATAAAACCACATGCACCAAAGAGGCTTGGTGTCCATTAAAATGTCGTTAAAGCCGTACGCGTGATCGCTTTCTCCACTCCACAGAATGCTGCTGCTGCTGTTCCTGTTGCTGTTCGATGTATCTACAGCTCAAACATCATCGTTGTCGAATCAATTATTATCGCGATGGGGTGCGCGCATGTTAACTTGCAAACTGGCAATTCTCAACATGCAAGGCTCAAAAACGATGCACCACAACAACAAAAAATGCATGAAGTAATAAAAAAATAAATATAAAAAAAAAAAAAAAAAATATACAAACAAATAATAAAGTGCACTTAATTGCACGCAATGTGAAAAGTGTAAAGAGTTTTACTGTCAAAGAGTATGAAAGCATCAATATCAGAGAAAAGTCGATAATTTAATGAATTATTTATATTGCTCTTGCAAGTATAGTGAAGTGAAGATCATGAACAGATCGTGACCAACTACAAACATATTTTTATTAATCTCTTTCTTTTTTTATATTTATTTCTCTTCTTTTTTTCAGGTGTATAATGAGTTGAAAGTATGAGGAGACGACAGACAACTACTTCCGCATAAGGCCCGTTTAATGTGTGCTATTTCTGGAAAGAGCTTTTTTGTAGAGAAAACTTAAGAGCTTAACCGTTTTAGGTACCTATAATCAGCTGTTTTTGTTAGGTGCTGCTAATCTCAATATTACTTCACAAATACAAGTATACAATTTTTTGTTAAATCAAAGAGGCAGCGAGTCTCTTTGGAGAATAAAATGAAAATCTCACCCAAACAAGATCAGCTGACGGAATTATGGAAATGTCTCTTTTGAAAAATTTCAAATTTCTCTTAAAGATGAAGTTTTTGAAGAAGAAAAAATAAAAATCAAAACAAGGAAGTGAACTGCAATGCACAAAGATTCCCATGGATGCAATATTTTGCAACAGATGCACATTTTGGGGTTCATTGTGTCTTGTTTTGTTGGTGTTTTTTTTTTCTTTTCTTTTACTTGGTTTACAAGGTAAATTAAATGCACCACCTCCCCCCAAATATCGTGAGTGAGGTGATGCCTTATCAAAGAGAAAAAAGTGCGTATTTTGGATTTTGTTGCCAATTTTGGGTGATGTGTTTGTCGTTTTTTTTTTTTCAATCTTGTAGGTAGGTACTTTGATTTCTTTGTGGATACAAACAGGGATGTCCAAATTCTTCCGGGATTTGCCTACGTACCTACATATGTACATACACAAATAAGTCAACTTGGTTACAATATTTCTGCCTTCTTCTTCTGTTGGTTATTTTCTCATTTTTTTTTTTTTTTTTTGAAGTCATTACATATTCACGTATTCAATTTATTCTTTTATTTTCGGGTATTTTTGTGGGTTTCTTTCTTCCCCCTTACCCCCATTTTCTGACATATCCATCCCATGTATGACTGGCACATATGTAGAGAGGTATACTCTATTTTAATTGTAATTGTTGGTAGTTGGCATTTTGTTTTACGTCAATGAGGGAAGAAGGAAAGATATGTGCGGTATTAAGGGGGGGGAGTTGTGATGGGAAGATTGGGTGGAAAATGGACAATCCATAGCAACACACATGAAAAATAAGAAAGTCTCCGGACAGACCAAGTATATTTCTTCTTTTTTTTGGGAGGTTAATGGCCTCACAATATTTGAGTTCTTTTTCTTTTTTTATTTTTGTCTGTGTGTTCTCTTATGTCAATGTATTTGTGGTAAGTTTTGAGTTTGGATCATCATCATGGGCTATAATGGAAGACACAGAAATCGAAAGAAAAAAGTTTCGCATTCGAAGGCTTAGTTATGGGAAAGATTTGGGTGGTGGAAAGGGTGTTACCTACTGTTTTGGGTGTAAACTCAAAAGTGAAATCTTTTAATTTGTTTCGGTTCTCTTTTCTCATGTTTTTGTCTTTTGGTTCTTTTTTTTTACTGGAAATAATTGCAGTTCAATGGAAATTGTCATTTTAAGGGGGATATTGATTGATTTATTTATAAGCAAAGATTAGGTGATTATAGGTATGTTAGTTACTAGTTTCCTCTATTTAAAAATGCACATTTTTTGACTGTAAGAATTTATCAATTATGTTTAGAAAAAAAGTTACTAGTTGATCACTACATATAGACAAATGGAATGAAATTTACATCTGAGCCAAATTATAAAATAAAAAAATTATGTGTTGCTTAAAAAACCACAATAAGCTTGCTTTTAATAACACGCTGAGCAGACAATGTAATAAAATTGACCCCGAGGAGCAATATACTCTCTTCATCTTAAGCTGGCACTCTACCAGTATCACTCTGCCAACACTGCCAATACTCCATCAGAAGTGCCGCCACTTCTCAAAGCAGATTGAACAAAGCCGGGCTGGTGCTTGAAGCCAAAAACTAGCTTTACCAGTCAATGTTGTAGTGAGTAGGTCGGGAGCTCTACGGACAAAAATAAAGGGAGGAAATACAGACTTCCCAAAAGGAAAAAAGGAAAAAGAAAAATGAAAGTGGCTGTCCAATCTATTCACTGTTTTGGCAGGAGATTGTTGCTTTTTAGAAATAATAAGTTTACGAAGCTGAAAAGTCAACCCCACATCCCCCCAAACAAGCAAGAAATTCATGCATATAACCTTCATTTTTTGACGAACCTAATTTTTACATGATCAAAAATTAACACAAATACCACAATTTCCCAGAGAAGCTAAAAATTTGTAATCTTTTGTTAAAATACCAAGTCAGTCTAAAAGTATGTATTTGTAGTTGATGTAAAACATCTAATCGTTTTCCTCACTTAATAATCGAGGTCTTACAAACAAATTAAGGAACGAGTTGAAATAGTATGCAACTAATGCAAAACTGTTAAAAAAAGTCGACGATTACTACTTTTATTTTTATTCCGATGATGACTTTACGTAATGTTTAAGAACAACAAAATTTCTTCCTTTAATTGGTTTGTAAGACTTTTATCATTTGGTGAATCACTTTGAAACTTGACACAAATATAAGTACATATGTACCTACTTTTTTCTCTCTACAAAAACTTAAAAGAATATTAAAGAGAACTTATTCAAATTTCTAAATCTGTCCTTGAATTTTTATTTGCTAAGATAATGGTAATCAAAGACAAAAGCATCTTCTTTCTTTGAAAGTAAGATATCTCATGCAAAATTCAATCAAGTTATCTGAACAATGAATTTTAACAAAATTTTCGCCTTGTGTCATTTCTTATGGTTATGCAGAAACGGTACCGCAAAAACTAAATTTTAAACAGATCTCATAACAAAAGACGTGACTCTGTAGAATTAATTTTGTTTCAACTCAATACACCACTAATCACATAGAAACACTTCTTCAAAAAACACTAACAAAATTGAAGAAAATATTGTACCCTTTTGTGAACCGGAGGCTCGTCAAGGCCTTTGCCTACCTGGGCTCCACTATTACATCGCAAAATGACATCAGTTTCTTCAGTGCTAAGAATGCATTTGAGTAGTAAAGCCCTCTCTCCAAGAACCAAGAAGACCTTGTTTAAGAACCTTCTCATCTCCGTCCAGTGACGTCAATCTTTTCAAAATGCTGAAAATACAGCGGCTGAGATTGCTGGGACACGTGGAGCATATGGACAGCGACGCACCAGCCCGGCGAGTCTTCGAATCTACCCCTGATGGTCTATGCAGCAGCAACCAACTTCGAGTGCGTAACTGGAGGCAGCAAGCTAAGGATTGAGCTGACTGGAGGGGCTTGTTGGTTGCCGTACTCCACTCTGGACCGCGAGCGCCATCTAAAGTAAGTAACTTGTTGACTAGTGTAGGCATACTGTATATATAATTACAAACATTAATGCAGTACAGACGTATTATTATATTTTATATTGATTTTAAGATCTTAACTTTTTCTTTGTCGTATCAGGAACATTTTATTTTTTTAAATAAATAACATGGTTCACTGTGGCGTATGTGGAATATTTGTTTGCTCTGGGGAATAGAAATTTATGATAAATAATGGACATTACTGGAACTAATGCAGAAAATATTTTTGTCTTAAAAGTAAATAAATACAATGAAGCAATTAAAAGTCACTATGGCGTATGTGGAATATTTAAATTTTCGAATATTATAATATAAAAAAGAAAGAAACCGACTGTACAATAAAATGCTAGTCGCTGTTGCAATTGATAAACAATGAAACCTGCATTGGGATTGAGCTAATATTATGTGGCTTCAGTGATGCGGTGTATAGTGCATCGGCTTCTGAATCACTTGGTAGCTGGTTCGCTCCCAGATTATGACAAATGAGTTTTTCAATTAATATGAGCATAACTAGACTAAGCACCACTAATTGAGCTTAAAGATCGACACAAAACTCTACTTAATAAATAATATAGTTTATTGTGGTTGTGACGTGAAGACCTGACCATTAAAGCTCAATTCATTAATTTCGGAAGGCATGAGTCAATTACTGTTTTCTAATACCGAACATCGAAAAAAGATATATTTCAGACTCTTTCAGTCTAAAAACAAGTTTTGGAGCTCTCCTCATGTTAGTTCCTTCATTTTCAATCTATTAGCAACAGAAATAAAATGCACGACTGGGTCACATGGAAGTTATGAGAGAAAAATGTAGAGAAGCATGAAATACGACATTTAAATTGGCTAAAACAACTCTGTTGACAGATTTAGGTGAAAAAAAGAATGCCATCTTAATTCTTGATTGAACATGATTGTATGGGAAACAAAATTAAAAATCGTTGGATCGGTTTTTTAAAAAAATAATTTTGTATGTATAAAATTCTTAAAACATTTTTAAGAACAATTTTGATATGCAAATCTAAAGTATATATTTATGTGTATATAAAAACAAAATTTGAAAAAAAGTTGGCATCCCGTTTTTGAGATATCGAATTTTCAAAAAAAAATTGAAACTTTTTTCAAAAATCAAAAACTTTTTTTTTGAAAATTTTGATATGCAATATTATTTAATTTTATCTGAAACTTGTAAATAAAAAAATTCATTTAAATCCGTTAAGCTGATAACGAGAAAACTTAAAATAAAAAAATACGTTCTATGACAGGTACTACTAATAGTTGCTATGTGTAAAATTTTATAATTTTTGATGGTAGATCGTACTAATTTTAGTATATGAAAAAGTTTAATCAAAATCGTAGGAGTCGTTTTCAAGCAAAAAAATATTTTCCTTTGCGGTTTTTTCACTTTTGTATGGAAGGTACCGTTATTTTTTCATAAATGTAAAATTTTTTCTAAAAATATTTTAGAGAGTACTAAGAAAGTCTTAAATATCGAGTTTCAAAAAAATCTATGATGCCGTTTTCGAAATATTTGATTTTCAAAAAAAAAATTTGAAATATTTTTTAAAAATCCAAAAAATATTTTTTCAAAAATGTTGGTACACAAAACTATTAAAATTTCTTGGAAGCTTTTGTATAAAAAAAATAATTGAAATCGGTCATACCATTTTGAAGAAAATCAAAAATTAAAAAAATGGTTCCTTGGGAGGTACCATTAATAACCATTTTTTAAAAATGGTTTTCCACCCAAAGAAAGCCTTTACTAAAATAAATTTATTGAATTTTTTTTAAGAAAAGTTGTCGAGCCGTTTTTGAGAAAAATACGATTATGTAAATTTGCCAACAAAAAATGTATCACAGGTACCGTTATTTTTGGTTCTAAAAAAAAAATGAAAAAAATATGTCGGCAGATTCACCAAAAACCACTAAGTACCAAGTTTGAAGAAAATCGATCGAGCCGTTTAGGCTGTAGACGAACAGACAGACAGACAGACAGACAGACAGAATTTTGCCACCCACTTTTTTGGTGTTCTCTATCATCGTAATATCATGTTTGATTGTTATCTCAAAATTTTTTTTTTGCACGAATCCAAAACTTGCCTTATAGTACCTATAATCGCAAGTAAAAATTGTATGACAGGTACCGTTGTTTTTAGTTCTAAAAAAAATGAAAGAAATGTGTGGGCATAATCACCAAAAATCACTATGTATCAAGTTTGAAGAAAATCGATCCAGCCATTTAGGCTGTAGACAAACAGACAGACAGAAAGACAGAATTGTGAATTGTTGAATATCTCGTGAACCCCATGGCTTAGAGCTTAACGCCTACATAATAAAATGATGTACTCAGAATAACCTTTTCAAACGATATATGAAACATTCGTATTGAAAATGGACCATTTACCATACATTTTTGCCTATTTTAAGGGACTAGCGTGACACTAGTTTACAATTGTTTAACTTAAATGCAGTTCTCTAACTTTTCCTGAATAATAGACGCAAGCTAGTTAGTGTCGCGTTAAGACCATTTTCTAAGCAAATTAAAGTTGAACTCTTCTAAATCAATGACAGTTCGTGCGACAGATGTCATTTCAGCTAGTGCAGGCGCGGATCCAGGAATCCAGTTTGGGGGGGGTCATGAAATTTTAACATCAATAAGAACTGAATAGCAAAAGTCCAGCTTAATCATGGCTTTATTCCACTCGAAGGCTTGACCTGGGAGAAGCTTAAGATTTAATCGGACTCCCGCTTATATGTAGTTTGAGCTAGAAACTGTATTCATCAACAAGATTCAGCTTCATTTCATACTTTTAGGACAATGATGAGGATAAGATAAACATTTAAGATTGAAAGCGAAATTGACGAGAAAACCGTTGTTTTGAAAACTTTTGAGCAATTTACAAAGAATAATTGACAGTAATTTATTTATTTATTTATTTATTTATTTATTTATTTCATCAAACAGAGAATGGATTAATGGATTACACATTACATATAGGTATACATAATGTAAAACAAAAAAAAATCAAAAGGGGTAATTCAAGTATCAAGCGTCAATTTGAGATGAAACAAATAGACAAAATTGCAAAAAATATGGTGGATGCCATGCCGTAAAGAAAAAAAACTGTTATCAAAGCAAAAAGGAGGGTAATATTATTAAAAAAAACTTGCTTGTAATATTATTAAAAAAACTTGCTTGTAACCCAAAAAAAAATATTTATTTCAATAATAATATTTACACAAGAAAACTATATGATCATATTAATTCAATACTGTACTTGTTACTTGATTTCAAAGAATTAGGTTAGTTAAGATAAGATGTGGGTGAAGTTAGCACCACCATTTTCGATAAAAAAAAGTTGTGTTGTATTCTGCTCAACTTGTGCTGCCTTGTGCCGTAATTTTTACAAAAAATCGAGAATTTTCCAATTTTACGGATGAGAACTTTTAAATGTTTGTTGTTTTTTGGCCGTAAAGTTGCAAATATGCAAATTTTTGTATCTCCATATGGCAACACAAACTGAGCTCGAAATAGCACAATTAAGTTTTTTTTATAAAAATGTGAAACTTATACAAAAAGGCATATATGGCCTAGAAGTTGAAATTTTGCAATTATTGTTTATCTTTTCGGCGCACGACAGCTCAAACCAAGCACAAAACAGCATATATTTCACTTTTAAGAAATTGCGAAATTTCGAAAAAAATAATTCATAAAATTAGCATGTTTGCAATTTTTTTTAATTTACGGCCCAAGTTGATCACATTCACAATACTTACTTACTTACTTATCCGGCTCCCGATCCATGAAGGGTCTCTGCCTGAGATATTGCGGTCTTCCATCGGCTGCGGTCCCTCGCACGCTCCCTCCAGTCGTCGAGACCAAGCGCTCTTGCGTCTGTGACCGCCTGGTCCCTATAGCGGAGGTTCGGTCTTCCTGGTCGTCTCAAACCTGGGGGCTGGGATTCGAAGATTTTCTTGGCTGGAGCGTTGTTGTCCATTCGCTCGATGTGGCCGAGCCAGTGTAGTCGACGTGTTTTGGCTCTTTGGACTACATCCACATCTTGGTACAGCTCGTACAGTTCACGATTGAATCTTCTCCTCCAATCGCCCTCTTCGCATATAGGACCAAATATCCGCCGTAGACATTCACAATACAGCATAGCGAAAATGGCGGTGCAACTTCAAGCTACAGCTCTTCGCATTTTATTCTTGTATATTTAAGTTGCAATTTTGCGAATTTTATTTTTATCTCTTTGGTGCCTAGGAGCATAATCGTAGCACAACATAACAAAACTTTCTTTTTTTAGAAATATTGAAATTAAAACAAAAATGAACTCGCAAAATTTTTAAATTTGCGATTTTTTTAATATTTACGGCACAAGGCTGCACAAAATCAGCGCAATACAGCACAATTTTACTCTCGAAAATCAAAAATGGCGGTGCTAACTTCACGCACAAGTACATTAAGAAACAAGACATCCAAGTAATATTTTTAGAAAATTTAATATAAGCAACTTACATAGATCTTCTGCTATAAAATGTTAAAAAAAAAGAATGCTGCCTTTTTTGATCCGTGCATCCGCAACAAAATGTCTGTGGCACCCAAAACTATTTTCTTTTTAATTGAAAATAAAACAGAGTTAAGTAAATATAATGTTTAAAATATCACACAGTACCCCCGCTGATGAAAACCATGGGTTACTGAAAAACTTTAAAGGTATTTTTCTCATTTTCGCTTTGCTTTCGAGTTATAACGGATTTTATGATTAAGGGTCCCGTTTGCTTTAAATAGCTTAATCTTTGTCAAACTACGTAACGGCAGAGTCTTATTTTTTGCGATGATGGTGACTGTGGGGAACCTTAACTATTTAAGAGAGTCCGTAGAATTTTAAGTCGGATGGATATCTAATACAATGTAGTGTATCCTCCTAGTAGTGATTTTTGATCAATATTTCTTTGCTGTCCATTTCATTAAGAAGCTTGGCTTTGTTAAGAAAATAGAAGCTAACCATTAATCAGGTCATGTTTTTCGTATAAATAGTATAGATTACTAACAAATATGGAATAACACAAAAAGTTTTTCTCTGTCCTCTAATTTTTTGAATAATCAGTAAAGATTGCTCGTGTTTGTTGTTTTCGCTGGAGCTCTGGGGGGGTCATGACCCCCATGACCTCCCCCCTGGATCCGCCACTGAGCTAGTGTGCTACTAAAAAATAATTAAAATCACACTTTGGTTATTTGAGTATTATTCTTTATTGACCAGTTAAAAACAAAATACATTAGTTGTTTGCTATCGCCAGTTTACACAGAGTTATGGTATATAAGTGTTGCTACCTTACTTCTGAAAAATTAGTATCACAAGTGTTTAAATTTATTTGTTTTGAATTATATTGAGGAGGAAAGGTCATGAAAACCTCCTATTTGACAATTTATGTTTTATCACAAGAAAATAATTTAACTTTAATGAGAAAGCTTAGTATATAATATCACAGTTAGAATGTTAAAGTTATAGGTAAGTAAGTCTAAACATAGGAAAATATAAATAAATAAATTAGTAAATAAATAAATAAATAAATATATAAATAAATAAATAAATAAATAAATGAATAAATAAACAAGTTAATAAATAAATAAATAAATATAAAAACAAATAAATATGGATAAACAAATATATACATATATAAATGAAAACAAATAAATAAAACAATAATTAAATAGACAAATAAATAAATGAACAAGTCGATATAGATGATTAAATAAAAAGATAAATAAACAAACTAACAAATGAATAAGTAAATAAATAAACAATTAAATAAATAAATAAACAAATGGATGAACCATTTATATACATACATACATACAAATGAATTAATAAATAATGATTAATTAATGACTTCCGACGTAATTGCCAGAAAGTAGCAAAAATACAATTTACAATTAAAATTACAGAACTTGGTTGGAGAAAAACAAATAACAATAATAAATAATTAATTTAAATAATACAAACGAAATAAAAACATTACTTTGGTTATTTTAACTTTAATGCAAGTGTCTAAACATAAAGTTGGTTTGACATCATCTATAATTTAAGAAAACACCATTTTCACCTAGTGTTACACTAAAGTTGTTTTAGTATGGTTTTAACTTCACTATAATTTTGCGCCATTGTATTTATATCTTAAATGAAAGGCCTACAATTAACTGTAGATTTTCCAGAGAGGAAAAAAGGTATCGGGAAGATTCCATCTGATTTTAAAAGAAAAAAATTAGTTCTTTCATAAACCATTAAAAAAAATTTTGAAACAATTTACCTCACGTAACAATACATCTTTGAAAACAGCAAAGGCGCCAGTCATAGCTATCATTGAAACTCGTCATTGAAAATTTTAATGGTTTATTTTGAGACGTTTAAGAAGTAAAATCAGTTATTATTTTGATGGACAAATAAAGCTTAAGACTTAGTAAATATTTTTAGCAAAACAAATAATTCAAATAGGCCTAACTTTCTACGTAAAAAGATTGAACTACCTTACCAATGATCATTGAAAAATCAAAAGTCAAATTTTGTGGAAAGTTGGGCCTATTTGAAATTTTTTTGACTAGTAATATTAACTAGGTCTTGAGTTTTAATCGTTCATCAAAATAATTAATGATTTTGCTTTCTTAACGTCTCAAAATCAATCAATAAAGTTTTCAATGATGAGTTTCAATGATGGCTATAACTGGCGCCAGAAAAACGTTTTTTTTTTTATTTTATAACGGGAATATCTCAAAATCATGGCCCGATAGAATTTTTATGACTTCAGATTCAAGTTCAGCACACCAAAAACCTACAAAAAAGTATATTTTGGTTTCTGTAACAAAAAAAAATAATTAAATTTTGTTGACCAGGGTAATATGTGCAATGCTTTACCCGACTCATTTTTTGCTTTACATTGTGATATTCCTATATTTGAATATTCGAAGCCAATGTGCACTTTTACATCCTCTTCAACTTTCCAGAAGTTGGCAAATTCCAAAAGTTATATACATAAACAACTCGGAGTTTAAAAGCTATTATGTGATGCTCGAACTTGTCTTGGACTAAAATAAACCAAAAACTTGTGCAAAGGGCACCAAAACCCCTTGTTTTTCTTGGGTTTGCCACCCAAAAATAGCTTGAAATGTATGCTTTTAAAAAAAGATTCATTTCGCCCAACATGAGTGTACTCACAATAAGAAGAATTTTTCGAACATCAAACATTTTTCGGGTGAAACGCACAATATACGAAAAGTGAAATATCAATTTTTCTATGTTGTTGTTGTTGTTGTTGTTGTTGTTGTTGTTGTTGTTGTTGTTGTTGTTGTTGTTGTTGTTGTTGTTGTTGTTGTTGTTGTTGTTGTTGTTGTTGTTGTTGTTGTTGTTGTTGTTGTTGTTGTTGTTGTTGTTGTTGTTGTTGTTGTTGTTGTTGTTGTTGTTGTTGTTGTTGTTGTTGTTGTTGTTGTTGTTGTTGTTGTTGTTGTTGTTGTTGTTGTTGTTGTTGTTGTTGTTGTTGTTGTTGTTGTTGTTGTTGTTGTTGTTGTTGTTGTTGTTGTTGTTGTTGTTGTTGTTGTTGTTGTTGTTGTTGTTGTTGTTGTTGTTGTTGTTCAGGTGAAACTCACAATTAGGCCTCTAATGAAACCTAGTTCTCGGGAGCTTTTTGTACTGCATTGTTCAATCAAGTTGATCTACCAAAATCAACATATTGTGGAAGCTGCTTAACACAAACAACCAAATCGATTGTCTTAATCTTGTCTTGACTAGTATGACATTTTATTTTATTTCCAACTTTGTATTAAGAGCTATAAATACACCGTGCAACTAGTCAACTACCTAAGCAAACCTAAACCAAATTTAAAATGAAATCACCATGCCACTTCTTTAATTTTGTTTTATATGAAGTACAAAGCTTCCTAATTAAACTTACATGTACGTACATAAGTACTCGTACATAGTTTTATCAACCCAGTTTATGAAATAGATTTTTCTCGATATGTATTACGCTGCTTTGTATCTTTTCAATATCTTATAGTCTTCATAACTCTTATGACAATTCGTTTCAATTTCGTAGATATAAAAACAACTTAGTGTACCTACAATCATGCATCGGAAACTTATCATTAAGAAAAATTAAGAGAATTCGTTGAATAAGTGGAGCTCCACTCTTTGAATGAAGAAACCAATACAGCCACTAAAACTTCAATTTACTCGATCCTCCCCTCTTTGTATAATGATCAAAAGTGACAACATCAATAATAAGAGAAAATTTCAACCAAAGAGCTAACAAACAAAAATATTATCTTCCGTTCTCATAAAAATAATTGTATTTGTATCTTATTTCAAGCTGTGTTGGGCGCTTTTATCTTTTATCTGTAATACCAACAAGTTGAGAGCATTGAAGACGGATTGGATTGACTTGGCTCTTGAGCTACAAGAGCAATCATTCTCACGAGAGGCCAAGAGTTCAACGACCGTAAAAATAGTGACCCACTAACATCCGCGAGTACATTCACCCTGTGACGTACCATACCAACTTCTCTTCATATAAGCTGATTCAATTCGATTCGACTTGATGATTTCTGATGTTGTTACCTACCACTGTTTTGTGGAGGTAGGTAAACTTCATCGTTGTCGTCGTCGTGGTTGTCGATGTCGTTGTCGTTGTGTGTCTTGGATGTCGATGATGATGAAGCAAAAGACGTTGATCTTTTGGCTCTTCATCATAACCATTGGGGAAGCCATGTAGCCATGGTGTAGGTATTTGTATAATATATATACATACCTACTTTAATCTTGCTTTCGATTGTATTTTAATTTGTTAATTAATTAATTAACTTGAGCCCTTTTTATGTGCAGGTAGGTTTATAGGTATGATATTGATTCGAAAAGCCCATGTTTTGACTTTAGGGCAAATTAATACAAATTGCTTCCATAAGCGAAGAATATTCGACAAACTATAAAATTTATTCAGTTCAAACATTTCTCAAAATAGAAATAAATAAAAAATGGTAATGAGAAATTTTAAATGCTTGTTAATGAACCCAAACTCAAACTTATAAACAAAATAGTAAAATGATCAAAATTATTGCTTCATTGATTTTATTCCACAACTTTAAGTGTTTTTAAATTATGCTATTAACTGAAGATTTTTCATTTCCGATCCAAGATATTAGCCGATTTTCATGAGAACGATCAACCCAATCAGTTAAAATCTAACAAGTAGTGCAACAAAAATACATGGCTGCTCACTTCACTTTAGCAAAGTGTAACCCATATCTTTTGTACAAATAATTATTTGTTTTTTTTATGATGGGAAACGTTTTCGAGAAAAATAAGATTTGTTTTTTACGACTAAAAATTTTTTTTTTAGTTTCTAAAAAAATTAAAATCAAAGAACATGGCTGGAAAATTTTATAATCTTGTCAACGGTTGGTAACCGACATTGATAATTGGTAGGTCTTATTTGTCCAATCTTTAATCTCCTAGATGTCACGTCGAAAGGAAAAAGAAAGTTGATTTTGTTTGATGCCTTTGGTAGATTTATTTTACTTATATATGTACTTCCTCTATAAATGGTCTATCTTTTATAAAGATATCTATCAAGATATCAAGTCAGCAAAACAACCTGTCAAAAATAGGTAAAAACTTCTTAATATGGTTTATGGGTTTATAATTTGCCGCCGTTAATTACTCGTTAAAAAGTTGCGACAGATTCAATTTAATCGTTCGATTTTTTTTTGTTGGTGCGTTGCTAACTTGACACAACCCGAAAAACTTTAAAAATTTCTTATTCTTAATTTTGTATGGCTTAATAATTTGCGGTGAAAAGTTGAATTTAACCATGCAATGTTTTCTATGTTTTTTGTTTTGGTCCTTCGAAAGCTTGTAATCAAGTAAGCACACCACCCACAAAAAACATAGAAAACATTGAACGATAAAATCAAACTAGCCAAAACTTATTCACCACTAGTTAACGGCAAATTATTAAGCAGTAAAGCATTAAGTTTTTATGTTTTTACCACGTTTCGAAAAAAAAACATAGAACAAAATTTCGAAATAATCGCAACTACTTCAAGACTAATTAACGGAAATTATTAAGCCATAAACCACTCTATATTAGCAGTTTTTTTAACTTTTTGAAGTGTGCTACGCTAATTGCACGTCAGGTAAGCAGGGAAACCAAAAAACATAGAAAAAATTGCACAACAAATTCGAAATAGTCACAACTAATAAAAGACTAGTTTTTCCAATTTTCGGGTAAGTAAGCAATAAAATATTAAGATTTAGAAGTTTTTAACACTTTTTGAAAAAAGCATCGAAAAATAATAGAACGACAAATTTGAAGTTATCATAACTAATTGAAGACTTATAAACGGCGAGTTATTAAACCTTTCGATATCAGCAATTTTTATAACTTTTGAAGTGTGCTATGTTAACTTGAATGTCAATTAAGCTAAGAACCCAAAGTCATAGAAGCAAATGCAAGACAAATCCAAAATTTTCACAACTGACTTAAGACTAGTTAACGGAAAACTATTAAGCAATACAAAATTAATTTTAAGAAGTTTTAACCTCTGAAAAAATAAAACATAGAATGACAAATTTGAAATTTGAAATTTTCACAACTAATTTATACGATGAATTATCAACCAATCCATTTTTCGATCCGTGAGAGTTGCTTTACTGTAAGTTACCAAAGCATCCAAAAAAACATAGAATACATCCTAACTTTTCGATCAGTGAAAATTGCTTTGTGAACTTGACATTCATTCGGGGTTTCCAGGGATTATTATTTCCCTTGTTTCATGTTTTTGTTGAACAAAACTGCAAGCGAGTCCAAGTAAAGGTATATGCAATACTTTCTTCCATTTTACTCCTCATTTTTGAAGACCAAAGAAAGGTCGGAAAACCTGGAAAACCCGAATGAAATTTCACGTGGTGATGTCCGAAAATTCCATTGTGAATGGGAAGAAGAAAATACTCTAAGATCCACGTTTGAAAGCTGAATAATAGGCCGTTTTCGAAAATGTCGAATCAACGCCAATTTGATAGTCAAATTATCGTAATTTTTTGACGAAAATTTTGATATCGTGCAACTGTTATCTTTGCACAAAATCTTTTTAATCAAAGAGCGCACTCGGCTGAGTGTCTTCGGATCTAAATTTGCTTGTGAGGTTTTAAGCCCTTGTCAAAAACAGCTGATGTCAGCTGATGCAAAAAAAACCTCAATGTAGGTACATATATGAATTTGGTTGAGTGCGGCATCTATCCCGACGCGGCATCTCTCCCGCAATTACGCTATCTAAAATGTTTTTGGTTTCTGGATAACCTAGCGGATAAATATCCGAATGCGAGTAAAGTCAGTCAAATCTCTTGCCTTTAACGCATTTGAGGTTTATAGTCCAAGAGCCCACAGCAGATTTTGGGTGTGAGTGATAGCAAAAAAAGAAGTATAGGCGTCGAAAGCTTCATTAAAGGCTATTCAAAAAATCAAGGTCTTGCAGTCCACAACTGGGGCATTTGTGATTAAACAGTGCATCAAAAAAAAATATGAATACAACTTCGAGGATAATCGTGCTAGCCGAAATTGGTTTTCACCCCTCCCTAGATAGGCTCCTCCGATCACAAATCACGGAATCTGAGACCATTTGAGTGTCCAGTGCGCTCTACCGGACCGTTTAAAAAATTCAAAATTCTAAGTGAAAAACGGTTTTTTTAAACAGTCTGGTAGGGCGAACTAAACACTAAATATTTGACGCAGAAGACGTTTTCGAAAACGGCAGTATATTTGATTTTTCCATATTGACGATTGATACGAAACGGTTAAGTCTCGATATAGTGAAGTCAAGGTACAATATAATACACATTGTGGATGATCCAACTTCTTTTAAGAACCTGGGGGTCAATTCTGTGAAATGAAAACAAAGTTATCATTTCAGTTTTCACAGAGTTTTATCATTTTATCACTTCACAAACACGCTGAAGGCGATTCACGAACTCTTTATGAGAAACAGCCGTCAGAGTGAGTACTAAAAAGTACTAAAATGAAAAAAGTCACCACTTGTTCATAGAAAAAGATGATTGTTACGTCATAGAAAGACCAAGATGGCGACTTGGGTGTATCAAATGAGCACAATTTGTTTCTGTTTCTCATTTTTCTTTTCACAGGTTTTCACAGAATGAAATGATTGTGATAAACTTATTATCATATGAAAACATTTTGGCATTTGATTTCATTTTTTCACAATTCGAGAATCGCATTTGGCGTGAAGGCGTTATCATATTTATATCACTTCACAGTTCCACAGATCAAGAATTGACCCCCTGTTGAATGTGCAGTGTTGATGTTGTGTTGTGTTGTGTGCCACATTTTGAGAAGTAGAATACAAATTTGCTTGCCTACAATAATAATTTGAACGCCACAACTTCTAAGTCTGCGACTCAAGTCCGTAAATTTTTCAACATCATCATCTTGACATTTATTCCCTTGAACGCACTCAAGTTGTGGGATACATGGACGACATGGCTCGCATTTCTTTGCTTACATCGAGTGTGAACTGTGAAGAATGAAATCGAATCTCAAACATAAAATGATCGATGAGATCCGCAAACAGGAGCTGATATTGATAAGTATGAGCGACAGTCTGTTAAAAATTGGAAA
The DNA here is from genome assembly GCA_963921185.1 of Dasysyrphus tricinctus. Taxonomy (NCBI): domain Eukaryota; kingdom Metazoa; phylum Arthropoda; class Insecta; order Diptera; family Syrphidae; genus Dasysyrphus; species Dasysyrphus tricinctus. Next base: position 89,012,516 of record OY992530.1, read on the forward strand.
TGTCAGCCCCAATAACTTCATGCACGATGCATTAAATGGAGAACTGTAGCGCGAGCAAGATTGCGTTCCAGATGTTTTGACAGAAACGATTCGCACAGATATCCTGCTGGTGGACAAAACGTTCCTCATTTCGTTAACAAGAAACTTTGCGATGGCACATCGTTGAAAAGTAGCAAAATTATCATCAGGGTTGAATGCATAATGGTACACAAGTATTGAGCATTGCAGGTGCTTGATCGAACAATGAATGATTTTTGGAAAAATGCAACACGCATCGAAATTAAGCGTTTATGCCACAATCAATGTCTGCACATGAACTCAATGATTGCTTGAAACCATCGATTTTTTTTTCTGGCGATTAGTAAAGAAGCTGCAGTTGACGATGAAAATGCCAGTTACGTTGCAAAACGATCCATCAGCCAATGATAAAGAAGTCATTAGAAAAGTGCCTCGAACATCGGTTGCAATTATTTTAAGGACTTCGATTATTTAAATTTAATAATTAAAAATCAAATTGGGCGACCTTCATCGTGCATGATCGGGAAGCTTTTAATTGCTCAGAACTTGGTCTGGGCCAGTAGCGCAACAATGAAGTACTTGTTTTATCGTGAATCTGGTATTTGATTGCTGCTTTACAAAACAGTTCTTAAGAGTTTTCCCGGAAGCCTTAGATGACAAGATCATGAAAGCTTGATTCCGGATTAGAAAACGCCACGTCACCATCTTTCGATATTAACCCCAATAGAGAGATTTGAATGCTATGGTTGGCAATGACAATGCTGACAGCAACGAGAATGGAAAACATTTTGTTGGTTTTTGTAACGCCAACCACCTTGTAATAGGAAGGACCATGTTTGAGGACAAGACGGGCCAAAAAGTCAGCTGGGTATCGACAGATAGATAAGCACCTTCAACCAAATTGATCACTGCACGATCAGTCGGCGATTTAATAGCTGTTTCCAGGACATTCGTAACAGAAGGGGTTCAGACATAAGAATGGACCACCATCTGCTGGTTGCTGTCTTAATATTACGCACACCTGCAGTTCGGAGATCCTAAGAAAACACCCAAATGTCCAAGTTTAATACCGATAGACTTAAGGATCCCGCAGTCCGCCAACAACTAGGGGACCACTTTTCACAAAGATTGAGAGCTATAAGTAGCACGGAACCTGTGCAAAACGTTAACTTATGCAGTGCTGTAAATATAGTCGGTCGGTAGCAAGGAAGAAACAGTGCATGACTTTCCGAAATAACTTGGACTAGGTTCAAAGAAAGAAAACCTCTTAATGATCGCATTGCAGCTACTCCCGCAGCAGGGAAAAATGAGCTAGAGTCTGCACATCGCATGAAGATGAAAGAAGTTGGTAAAAGACACAAACAGATCTCTGCTAGTTTTGGATGAGGACCAGCTCAAAAGATGAAAGGAGAAAAACTTTTCTGTCGTTTTAAACCACGTTTTCATCAGTGAAGTAAGCCCAACACCCAAATGACTCCCTCAGTAGAGATGAAATCTTAACCGCAATCAATGCACCGAAGAACAACAAACCGGTTGGACTTGACGCTATTCCCGCGAAGCTCTTACGAGCAGCACCAACAACATCGAGTGAGCTCCTTCAACCACTTATTAAGAGAGCTTGGGAAACGAGTTTTTCTGAAGAGTGGATAAAGGAAATTATTGTCAAGTTCCTAAAAAAAGGAGACCTCACGCAGTGTGAAAATTGGAAGGGTATACCTCAAAGACAAACCCGACGCCGAACAAGCGTGGTTCCGCACTGGATCTTTCTGTGTAGACCACATCAGCACTTTGTAGATCTTCATCGAATACTGCGTTGAATATCGATGACCTCTTCACCCGCTGTTCATCAACTTTGAAAAGGCGTTTGATAGTGTCAAAAGAGAATTTATCTGGCTTGCTTTGCGCAGGAAGGGCTTCCCGGATAAATTTATTGCTATTATAAGGCTACATAATGATAGATCCAAATGTTACGTACTGCATAAAGGGAGGTTGATAAAAAAAATAAATAAATTGGATGGCGCAATTGCTCGTGGAGAACCAGTGCTTAGTGACTTACAACTCTCAACCATTCCTGTGCACGTGTTGTTCGCAGGAATGAAGGGGACCTACAGTTTTTTGTCGAACCTTCGGCATGACAGTCCTGCGTACTAACCATCATGCCACGAGGTAGGAAGGTTGATAGAAGAGTTTGAAATCAACAAGGGTGGAGACAAAAACTGAAATCGTTGGGCTAAAGATCAATACAGCAAAAACAAAAAGGATCAGTCTTGGAAGTTCCTCATCTACTACAGTAGATAATTCAGGAAAACCAGTAGGGATGGTAGAGAGGTTTTAATATTTTACATATGATGACGAAACAACACATCATCCAATTGAATTTGCAAGTTCGTTGAAGAGAAGGAATTTCTCAATCCAAGTATTCCGATGATACCGACCATCTTGCTATTAAAGGTTTAAGCGTTCAACTCACATTCGCAATGACAAATTTTTCCACCAAAAAACCCCATCCCAGTAATACCAATCATCTTCAAAGCTGCCTGCTCCAGAAGTAATGCCTTAAAAAAATAAAAACCAATAGCCACAAAATGCAATTCAAATATTAAAAATTTTGCTATTTTCTGCCACAAGGAAGCTTTTCCATCCATTTCACGAATTTTCTCCCAACAAAAATGAGCTACCTACCTACCTAACTAAAATATTACACATCAAATATTTTGACCTTCATGTGACCGATCATTCTTAATAAAATAAAACAAAACATTACTTGATTCCAAAAAATAAACAAACATCCCAAGTGCAGTCGTTATTATTCACAAACGACATTTTATTGCCCTCATCCTTAGCGCCAGACTCATAAAACTGTCAAAACTACAATAAAATATGGTTTCATGCGAATTCGTCTTAAGCATTAAGATATTATTATTATTCTCATTTTTTTTTATTGTAAATGAACAAAATATTTTCAAAGACCACCGAAAGTGAGAAAACATTTGAAAGACATGAATAGGACCCACAAGACTGTGGGTAAAAGTATGGACATAACAAAACCTTTCCTTTTGCACCGCGTGAAATTATTAAGGTGTGAGGCCTAATATTCTACCTACGCAGTAAACAACGGACAGACGATATCATACTCAAAAAGAAAGGTGAGACGAAATACCAAAAAAAAAAAAATCAGCAATGTCACAAATTTAACGGAAATTTATGACATCAAGATGACGCCTGTGAAGAATAAAAGAAAGTTTCATTGAAATAGATTTTGTTAAGAAGATACACCGAAGCCCCTGATAAAATGGATAATTTATTGACATTTATGAATGACAACGGGACGGACACTGGCGTGCATACCAATGTCATAATATTTTTTGAACGCTGTATGATGTCCTTGGACTCACACTTCCTAATTTCCCATAGTCTTAAATGTCTTCCCAGCATACATCCCACCCATGAGCTATAGGCAAGCATCTCGAGGATGCGGACGAAATTCGACAGAATCTGATCCATCTGCGTATTGGAAGGACCTTCTCCAGTTACCCCTATGTGCGTCATCCTTTTGCTTGGAGAACATTGTAATCAGTATCGGGTATCATTGCGGAAGCGTGATGTGTTCCCACAGTAACAGTATGTCACAGTCATTGAGATGCTGGACAGACACAGACAGTGTGACTTTGTGGAGCTTTTTTTATTTTTCCTTACTGTTGTCCGTCCGTCCGTTCATTCTGAAATTGAATCTTTCGTTGTTGTCTATCGAAAGAGTCACACATGGTAACATAACTAATCCGTATCAACAACCTCGTCCTCAGTGAGCGGCGGCGGTGGTAGTGGCGATGCGACGCAGCAATAATGGTAGCAGCGCACATATGTTGGACATAAACATGAGCGTGGGTACACACAGAAGAAGGGTCCAAAAGAGCCCATGAAGCCAGTCAGGCATATAGACGAAGCGAAGGCATAGCCAGCAACTGTCAGACACACGGTACACACAGTTGACTGCATCTTGGAGATACTTATTTGGAGTACAAGATATTCGCTTCCGGGATGTCGTATGATGGAGTCTATAAGACTCTTGCATATATACGAGTAGGTATATCTTATAAAGATAGATATATGTACCTATGCTGGAAACTGGTAAAGAGTGTGGGTAGGAAGAGCGTTGATAGCTTGACGACTTGACATAAAGATGTCATTTAATCGACCGACATCGCAGATGTGTCGTGCTTAAGCTGATAGAAATCACATTCGCGTGGAACATTCGGCTTGGTTTGATGGTTTTCTTTTGCAGAAATTTCAACTGAATTATCTTTTATTTTCGGATTAGCTAGTAGTTTCTGGATTAGAAAGACAATTGATGTTTTATTCAGTCAAAGTTCTATGAACTTTACAATCATGCAATAACTACAATTGAACTTGAGTTATGACTTATAACACAATCTCTCTTTGTTTAAGGGATTTAGCTGATTACAAATAGCAATGAAACTAAGTTGAACCGATTATTATTTGTTCAAATAAAGTTGACAGTCGGCCCACGTTGGGCGCCAATTATTGTGAAATAAACAAACATATGAACTTAAGGATGAATATTGATTTGAGATTTAGGATGGCATGGCGGGACAACAATCTGTTAACTCAATCGATTTAAGAGAGGTTATAGTAACAAAATACCAGGCTTACGAATAAGATCAGGATTGAGAGCTGAGAACAGAGATATATGCAAAGCGGGAGAAAAGTAGGTGGGTGTTATTTGAATTACTCTGTTGAATTTTTTGTTGCATTTTTCTAATTAGGACAAATTGTGAAAAAATGTAAAATGCTTCAGCAAGATCGATTCTCTTCTCTTCGTAGACGTGAGGTTCAAAAACTTTAATGCTGTCGAGTAGTTGGCTGTGATTTTTTTAAAGAAAAATTGTTTCTCTGTCAATTGACACCCCCAAATACATGTACCACACGCAGACCTTAAAAAAGGGTTTTATATGTCTTTTCTCCATTCTTCTTAACTTAAAAAATAAATGTGGATTTTGTAATTAGAATTGCAGGAAGGCATAACTCGTGGACACAAGAATATATATGGCTCTCTGTGGCTCAGTAAGGAAAGACTGGTACAATTGCCTTCACTTTGATGTTAGTCTTAGCAACGGGTCTATCTATGAATCTGTAATGAGGCTCCGAATTTGAAGTGCATACAAAACTGCAAAGGACAATCGGCAAAAATGTATGGAAGGTGGTCTAGGAACCAATAACAACGAGACATATGTCGTTGGAAAGGTATTTTTATGCGCTACAATAGTCACTATGGCGGCTTATTTCAAAGCACTGTGTGAAAAAAGTTATTCGCTTACCCAGGTTTTGTTTTGGTACATTTTAGTGTGGAAAAAATGTATACAAACAGGTCTTACCAGCACTAATAAGATGTATGTCGTTGAAAAGGTATTTTTATGAACAATAATAGTTACCATAACAACTTATTAAAAATCACTGTGTGGAAAAAGTTATTCGTTGTTTTAGGGAATTTTGGCACAGATAAAATGTATGGAGCATGGGTAACAATTGGAGAATAACTTTTTTCACACAGTGATTTGAGTTAAGCTGCAGTATTAACTATTGTAGTACATAAAATTTCCTTTCCAACGACATAAGTCCCGTTGTTATTGGTTGATTTTACTATCACACTTTTTGCCCATACTAAAAAAAACATTTTTGTCACACTAAAATTAACCACAATATTTCATTAGTTTACGAATAACTTTTTTCATGCAGTGATTTGAACTGAACTAATAAGAAAGATATTGTAGGTAATAGAAATACCTTTCCAATGACATATATATTGTCGTTATTGGTTAGACCAGTTTTCACAAATTTTCCCCATACTAAATATGTTTTATTGATACTAGAATGCACCAGAACACAATCCTATTTAGCGAATAACTTTTTTTCACACAGTGATTTGAAGTAAGTCCCCATAGTAACTATTGTAGTACATAAAAATACCTTTCCGACGACATATGTCTCGTCATTATTGGTCTTGTAGACCGTTTTGTCCTATTCTCCTTTGGAAGTTTTCTGCAAGTTTCTAACTACCTTTGTTAATGAGAAAGGGACTGTTGTGCTAACCTCACAGTGAAGTTACCAGTGCACTCAAAAAAAGTATGGCATTTGATTACTTCAAAAATATGGTAACATCTTTAAAAAAAATTGATTTCCCTATTTGGAGCATTTATTAACATACATACGAAATGTACCTACATTTATAAACCTAGATTTAAAAAAATCAACAACTGTTTTTAATACTGAATTTTGAAATAAAAAATATAAATTTTTTTTTCAAATCCAAAATGTATTTTTTTTTTTTTCAATTTTTTTTCCGTGGGTAGGTGCAAAACCTGCATAAAGGCTCTATGAGGACCAAAAAACGCGTGCTCATAGAAGTGTGAGATTCTTACTACACTAAAACCACCTCCACTTCTCGATTGCAACAAAGTTGAAACTTACCTAGCAATTTATTTTTAACGGAGTTAAGTAACATGTTGCAGGTAACTTTCGGTTTCGTGTTCACCGCACCAGGTCAGAAGGTTTTGTTCTTTGCAGACGGCGGAGTACTAAATTCGACTCGTCAAGAATGTCAATAATCGTTGGATTAGCGTGATCTAATAGCCGATTTATATGTTTTCGCGCGAAACTCTTTATTTCGTCTTCAACCGTTGGAATCCCGAGATCCCTGTGAAGATCTTCGTTTCTTATATACCATGGTACATTTACAAATGACCTAAGGAATTTATTTTCAAACATTTGTAAGTTATTTAAATTTGTATCTCAGGTATATAACCCCAGAGTTGTATACCGTAAGTCCAGACAGGTTTAAGTCGCTAAAAAGATAAATAAATAAGAAAGTAAGTAAAGCCCGTATGACACTACATTTGTTTCTCATTTTTAATTCACTGAAAATGATATTAAAGTACAACGTACGATTTCTTATTTAAACTTTGATAGGTATGAGTGCGTGTGGTTCGATTCCCAGCCGTGCCACCTAAAACAGAAATGTTTTATTCGAGGTACTGCCTCTTGCGAGGAACTGACAAATCCTCCAAGAGTATACTTGTCATGAAAAAGTGCTTCTCATTTAGCCGTTCGGACTCGGCAAAAAACTGTAGGTCCCCTCCATTCCTGCCAACAAACACGCACACAGGAATGGTTGTGAGTTGTAAGTCACTAGGCCCTGGTTCTCCATGAGCTGTTGCGCCACCCAATTTATTATTTATTTAGGTATGAGTGCGTACGCACTATATCCATAAATGTAAAAATGTCACAAAAAATGTTTACAAAATATGATTTTCAAATTATATTTGTCAGTTTCTGGCAGCTTTTTCTTGACTTTTAGAATTAAAAACTAAAAATAATTTCAAGGTACACTCAGTCACAAAAGTAAGTAAACACTGGAACCTAGAGATTACTAGTTTATGATGTATATTCACTTTAGAGACACACTGTTATAGTGAAAACTAATTGAGAAAAATGCTTTCTCTTTCTTAAAAACACTTTTTATCCCTTTTCTACTCTGCTGACACTTTGATTGATTTAATGAGAAATTAAATAAATAAAAAATGTAGTGTCATACGGGCTTAAGTAAGTAAGTATTCATTTATTGGTATCTTAATACATCATTTACAAAGGTTTATAATGAATTTAAAGCCTTGGCTTTGCCGTCAGCTCGGTTGGCAAATTTAGAAAATAAATTAATATTTACAATAGTAAAAGTAATTAACAAATAAATTTATCAATTCATATTCAGTTAAAAGCAACATTCTGTATTTTAATATGTATGTCTTTCAAAAAAAGATAAAGTTTTTTCCAAACACAATAACAATATAATTGTTTCTTCAAACGTAAGCGTTTTCTTTCCAAAGTATGAAATTCGATATTGTGCAAATATAGGGCATACACTGATGAGATGGAAGCAGTCTTCTTTAGCTTTCAGATTACACAATGAACAAAACTGATAAAAGCTGTTGTTATATGGTGTTCCATTAAGTCCAAGGACTTCACATCTTGTCTTGAAAATCAGAGATATTTCCTTGTACGAGTGTGCATCGTTAAAGTAACTTGCTTCCATTAAGTTCAGCTTCAATTGCGAATAAAGAATCCTGCTTTGCGATTTCTGCGCTTCTTTGATGAAGGCAACCCTTACAGCGTCTTCGTGTGATTGGATTATTTCGTACAGTCGTTCTTTAAAGTGCATCAAATTACTGTGATCCAGTCCCAACGTTTCTCCGCAGGAATTTCCTAGTTCTTTCCACTTTAACACCCACCAATCCGCGTTTCTCAGTTCGTACAATTAGCCCGATCATCCTAGACAAAATTTGACTATATATCAAAGTTAAATGAAGTACAAAATGTTTTGATGCAGTTTTTTTCCAATGATAGATAAGAATATAAAACCACAGTCTTACACCAAAATTTGTAATGGCGTCTAGGGTAAAATGGGGTAAAACTGAAAAAGGGCCAATTCTAAACGGGAGTTTCTAGAATTTTGTTTTGTTTTTTTTTCGATAGATGTTGAAAATATAAGAAAGTTATGCATATATTTTAAAATTCTTAAAAAATTTTTGAAGGAGTTATGATTGTTTAAAAGTTGAAAACGAGAAAATAGTTATTTATAAAATAGTTCACCAAAAATCAGAAGTTCAACCGATTTTGATTAAATTTCTATTTTTAGAAAGATAATAAGAAAAAAAATTAACCATATTTAAGGATATTTTGATGCTCCTTTTTTACAATTTTTCTTGATTTTTTTTAAAAGCATGCTTTTTTAGTGTCAATTTTTGACACATTTTTGCCTATATCTTTCTAAGGGGGCGGTCTAAAAACTTCAAATTTTCACAGCACATACATAATGTTGATTTAAATTTTTGAGCAAAATTTTGATTTTTCAAAATACTGTTAAACAGAGATATTTACATTTTCCAGTTAGTTTAAAAAACACATCATATGTCTGGAGTTTATGAATATATAACTCTTGTTTTTTTTTATTTAAACAGTTTAATATCTTTTTGTTATTCAAATATACAGGGTGTCCCGGACCTGAGTGGAAGTATTTCAGGGGGTGGTTCTTTGGGTTATTCTAAGAAAAAAATTGTATGGGGGGAAAGTTGTATCTCCCCTCCCTGAGGCAGGGAGGGGCAGTTTCTGAAACATTGACTTCAAATGCTAAAAAAAACATTAAAAATCAACGGAAACACATTTAATAATTTGCTATAATTTTTTTGAAAGTTAATACTTCATTCTTGTATTTGGTTTTTAAATCAAGTTGTTTAAGCGAATAGTTTTTGAGAAATTAAATTTCAAAGTCAAAATTTAAAAAAAAAAACTATAATGTTTTTTTCTTAAGTTGATATTTTTCAAAATTTTACGTAATTAAGGGCATTTTTTGTGTTCAATATTCAATGCCCTCATTATTTTTTAGTCCATTACCGAAAACCAAATGTAAAAATCTTTCTTAGTTTTTGAGAAATTAAGAAAAAACAAAAAGTACTTTTACCACAAAAGCCCGAAAAAGGGTTAAATTATGGAAAATTCATGAATAAATTAATTTTTTCAGGCTTATTCGGGAAAAGTACCTTTTGTTTTTTCTTAATTTCTCAAAAACTAAGAAAGGTTTTTACATTTGGTTTTCGGTAATGGACTAAAAAATAATGGGGGCATTAAATATTGAACACAAAAAATGCCCTTAATTACGTAAAATTTTGAAAAATATCGACTTAAGAAAAAAAAATTACAATTTTTTTTTTTAATTTTGACTTTGAAATTTAATTTCTCAAAAACTATTCGCTTAAACAACTTGATTTAAAAACCAAATACAAGAATGAAGTATTAACTTTCAAAAAAATTATAGCAAATTATTAAATGTGTTTCCGTTGATTTTTAATGTTTTTTTTAGCATTTGAAGTCAATGTTTCAGAAACTTCCCCTCCCTGCCTCAGGGAGGGGAGATACAACTTTCCCCCCATACAATTTTTTTCTTAGAATAACCCAAAGAACCACCCCCTGAAATACTTCCACTCAGGTCCGGGACACCCTGTATAATACATAACTGTACATGCTATACAAGCTTCACAAATCGAGTCGAAAATCGAAAAAAATATCACCTATTTTACTGTCTTTTAAGGGTAATAACCAAAAATAATAATAATAAAAGATTATAACGGATGTATATAAAGTTAGCAGGACACTTTTGGAAATTCATGTTAAAAACTATCTTATCATTAGTTGCTACTTTATTGCGAATTAGTTACGCAAAAAAAAAATAATTGCTTTTTTGGTTTGCGAAAAAATGGGTGTCCTGCTAACTTCATATGAAGTTAGCAGGACAACTTTCTCAAAAATAAAGATAATCGAGCTGAAAAAATTTGTTATTGAGAACTAATTAATTGCGAATTAGTTACGCAAAAAAATATATAATTGCATTTTTGGTTTGCGAAAAAATGGGTGTCCTGCTAACTTCATATGAACTTAGCAGGACAACTTTCTCAAAAATAAAGATAATCGAGCTAAAAAAAAGTTTATTATTGAGAACTAATTAATTGCGAGTTAGTTACGCAAACAAAAATTTTATTGCATTTTCGGTTTGCGAAAAAATGGATGTCCTGCTTGCTTCATATGAACTTGGCAGGGCACACATTTTTCGCAAACCTAAAACGCAATACAAATTTTTTTTGCGTAACTAATTCGCTATTAATTAGTACTCAACAACCAAATTTTTTCAGCTCGATTATCTTTATTTTTGAGAAAGTTGTCCTGCTAACTTCATATGAAGTTAGCAGGACACCCATTTTTTCGCAAACCAAAAAAGCAATTAATTTTTTTTTTGCGTAACTAATTCGCAATTAAGTAGCAACTAATGATAAGATAGTTTTTAACATGAATTTCCAAAAGTGTCCTGCTAACTTTATATACATCCGTTATAATCTTTTATTATTATTATTTTTGGTTATTACCCTTAAAAGACAGTAAAATAGGTGATATTTTTTTCGATTTTCGACTCGATTTGTGAAGCTTGTATAGCATGTACAGTTATGTATTATATATTTGAATAACAAAAAGATATTAAACTTTTTAACTAAAAAAAACAAGAGTTATATATTCATAAACTCCAGACATATGATGTGTTTTTTAAACTAACTGTAAAATGTAAATATCTCAGTTTAACGGTATTTTGAAAAATCAAAATTTTGCTCAAAAATTTAAATCAAAATTATGTATGTGCTGTGAAAATTTGAAGTTTTTAGACCGCCCCCTTAGAAAGATATAGGCAAAAATGTGTCAAAAATTGACACTAAAAAAGCATGCTTTTAAAAAAAATCAAGAAAAATTGTAAAAAGGAGCATCAAAATATCCTTAAATATGGTTAATTTTTTTTCTTATTATTTTTCTAAAAATAGAAATTTAATCAAAATCGGTTGAACTTCTGATTTTTGGTGAATTATTTTATAAATAACTATTTTCTCGTTTTCAACTTTTAAACAATCATAACTCCTTCAAAAATTTTTTAAGAATTTTAAAATATATGCATAACTTTCTTATATTTTCAACACCTATCGAAAAAAAACAAAACAAAATTCTAGAAACTCCCGTTTAGAATTGGCCCTTTTTCAGTTTTACCCCATTTTACCCTAGACGCCATTACAAATTTTGGTGTAAAACTGTGGTTTTATATTCTTATCTATCATTGGAACAAAACTGCATCAAAACATTTTGTACTTCATTTAACTTTGATTGAATTCCTAGATTTATCGGGCTAAATGCCATTTTTTTGGTCAGCCGATTGTCTTCATGAGCCAGCACCCTTGAGATGTAGTCCGCATGCAGCTTGAGAGTGTATGTGTAAATTTAAGGTAGACCCGTCTCGAGATGTAGGGCATAGGTTGGAGTTTTTATTGGCAGATTGAACAGTTTCTTTAGAAAGCATCTTTGAAATTTTTCTATTGCTTCGAACTCATTAATTCCCCAAACTTGGGCAGCATAACATAGTGAAGACTTTACAACGGCATTAAATATCTTGTATTTTGCTGACAGTACAATACGCTGATTCGAAAAAATATTTTTCCATGACATGTTAAGCAGGCTTTGCGATGAAGTAGACTTCATTGTTACATGTTCGTTATAGTCTGTTGCGAGTTGAGGGTGTCACGGAGACGTATCTCTAGGAGTTGGAAAAGGGCTGTGGCATGCTTGCTCTAGCTCGGCTAAGCTCGTCGGGTTGGGGCGGTTCTTGCCCTTTTCCAAAAACTCCTCTCACTCAGCAAACAAAATTAAGACATGCCGGTGTAAGAGGATGAGGATAGGGATAGTGGAAAGGGTATAAAATAGGAAACAGGAAAAAAAATAAAGGAATCGCACAAACTTAGCTACCTATGCCACTGCATTAGTGTAAGGGTGAGGCTTCGGAAAATCCTCCAGTGGATCAAAAGAAAAATAAAAAAAAATTATTAAACTTAAATTACCCCAGCCTAAAACTATGCCCCTAAAAACTAAAGATTATATCTATAAAGATATAAGAATTACAAACTATTTAAACTAAAAATTATTTTTTTTTTTTTTTTTTTTTTTTTTTTTTTTTTTTTTTTTTTTTTTTGTCCACCGAAAATCAACCTCTGCCCCACTGTCACACCAACACAGTGGTTCATCGAGTTGTCAAAGACCTTGCCTGGTGTTGTTGGCAAAAGTTTGGCCTGCCCACCCTTACACTAATGCAGTGGCATAGGTAGCTAAGTTTGTGCGATTCCTTTATTTTTTTTCCTGTTTCCTATTTTATACCCTTTCCACTATCCCTATCCTCATCCTCTTACACCGGCATGTCTTAATTTTGTTTGCTGAGTGAGAGGAGTTTTTGGAAAAGGGCAAGAACCGCCCCAACCCGACGAGCTTAGCCGAGCTAGAGCAAGCATGCCACAGCCCTTTTCCAACTCCTAGAGATACGTCTCCGTGACACCCTCAACTCGCAACAATGGCGCCCAACGTGGGGCTCGAACCCACGACCCTGAGATTAAGAGTCTCATGCTCTACCGACTGAGCTAGCCGGGCTAGAGCAAGCATGCCACAGCCCTTTTCCAACTCCTAGAGATACGTCTCCGTGACACCCTCAACTCGCAACAATGGCGCCCAACGAATAGAACGGCTTTCAGATCGCTTGGGACTCCCAGGAGATGATTTTTCTTTTAAGGTCATCCCCTTGGACTCACAACAATCTTCCTTTTTAAATTTTTTCATTTTTATTAGTTTTCCTTTCCTATCCTTTTAGCACAAGCTTGGAGACCGCATATGCTCTTTGCTTGGTGAAAGATGGAGTTCAGCTGTCCAATCTTGCAGGTCTAGAACCAGTAGATTTTGTGAGGTAGAACAAAGTCTCTCGCTAGGCAGAGAGCGGAGTAGATTTCAATTGCAATTCACTCACCGCTATCCATACAGTCAGGCACAGCCAGACGTATCGAGTGGCTTGAGTGGGGTGTTTTGAAATTCTACTCGTGTGGAGGGTTGTCTCTATTTCCTAGCCAGCCACCTTTCAGGTTTATCATCAGAAAGCTCGATGTGGCAGGAAAACTAGGGATAGCCCGAAACACTCATCGAGTCTCAAAGGCACCAGTCACAGGGATTACTGACTTTTGACATTTGACAAAAACGTGAACTTACGAAAACTTTAAATGACATGACTTAACAAAAACTAAACCGAACTTTACAAAGGACACATATTTTACGAATCGTATAATTCTTTTTCCTTCCCATTCGTTTTGGAAACTCGGTTGGGACTTCACACACCTTAATACGAACATTTGAAAAGGACAAAAAGAAAAAAACTTTTTTGTTAATTTTTAACAACCTTTTTTTTTAATTTGTTTTCACCCGAAACATTTTTAAATTTCTTGAATTTTTTTTACATATATTTTTTTTTATTATTATTTTGAAATAGTTTAATTGTTTTTGAAACATTTTTATTTTTTTTATTTTTGAATTAGTTTGGAAACATTTCTCAAAAACAGAACTTTTCCTTTAAAAGTTTTTTTATTGAATTTCATTTTTTACCTTTTTTTAAATAACTTGAATTTCTTTTTATATTTTTAAAAAAGATATTAGTTCTTATATATTTTTTTTTTTTTTTTTTTTTGAATTTTTTTTTGAAAGAAGGGGAAGAAGTTTTTTTTTTTGAATTTCTTTTGATTTGTTTTTTTTTTATATCATTGGAAAAAATGAGCAAACAAACAGGCGCAGTTAAGAAGGGCACCTTGCAAGAGAAAGAAAAAGGTAAAAGGACTGCTAAGACCCGCTCCAATTCTGTCCAAAGCCCTCAAGTCCAATTGGGGAATCCTCCTGGTTCTGAACTCAACCGAACCTTGCCAAATCCATTTGATGAATTGGTGGAGGATGAGGTCAATAACTTGAGAAGGGGATTAGGAGCAGGAACAAAGGGAATTGCTGGAAGTGGGGTAGGAAATCCTCAGGAAAAAGATCAGGAGGATATTCCTGAAGAGTTGATAGGAAACTCCGAAGAAGAGGTAGAGACAAGGGACAGTGTGAACAGACTGACTAGAGAACTAGAACGTGAGAACTTACTGATAACACAAAAGGACTTAGACTTACAAGACCATGAAGAGAACGAACTGACTAGTGGGGGACCTATAGGGGGAGAATGCCTGAAGAATGCGATCGACTTCGCGGTTTCGCGCTCATTTTATGAGGCGCATCAAAAAAACATGGCTTTGCTTACGGAGCAAGCAAAAAGTTTAAAACTTATGCAAAACATGGTCCAGGCAGTTACTGCAAATATGAGCACGATGAGCGAAAGGCTCAATTTAGTAGAAAAATCTACCCTTGCTTTTCATGCTATACGAGAGCAACAAGAAGGAGCATACTCAGATCCAAATACGGATCCAGACGTTAGTCGTCCAAGGGTTGCTTCTGCGTCTTCGACAAACAAAATTTGTCATAAGGATCCACCGTGTAGCAACCACAATAATAATCATGGGAAGAGGGTGGATATCCATAAATGGGGGATAAAGTTCGATGGAACCTCCAAAAATATGACGGTGGAGAGTTTCATATTTAGGATAGAGACCTTGCAAAATAAGAACGGGGTCTCCAATGAACAGGTCTTCGCCAATTTTCACCATTTGGTGACCGGAACTGCCGAAAAATGGTATTGGCAGTTCCTAGAAGAGAAGCAAGGAGATGAGTTCTTGAACTTTTATGATCTAAAGTCGGAACTACTCAGGCAATTCCGCAATAGTAAAAGGGATCACGAGATATTGAGGGAAATAATGGACAGGCGTCAGCAACCAAACGAGTCATTTGACGAATTTTATGAGGAAGTTAGGGGTCTGACTCTACAAATGAGAAATCGACCAAGCGAGAAAGATTTAGTGTCCATGGTCAGACAAAACGTGAAGGACAAGATAGCGACGCTGATCTTCGGATGTCCTATCAAGGATATCCGAGATCTAAGAGAAGAATGCCGACGGGCTGAAAAACACTTGACGACTAGAGACTGGAAGATAAAAAAACAAATAAGTGCAATAGACGACCATGAATTAACACGAACTAGACATTACTTGACTGACTCTGAAGACGAACAAGACACGCATATTTCTGCAGTACAATACAACCGTACAGACAGACAAATGATGAACCCAAAGACAGACAAACGAAATTCGACTTACAAAAACAACGAAAGAGACAGAAAGACTGATCATACTACAGACAAGAACTCGAACTCTTCGTCGTGTGCCTCGACGTTCCACGCACTCACGTGTTTTAGTTGTGGTCAGGGGAACCTTTCATTCAAGTGTGCCTCATGTCAGGGAAACATGAAGGTCGGAAGTGCACCCGGGTTCACTCCCCCGACAAATATATCCCAAACGGAGAAATCGAACCCGGACAAATAAAAATCTTAAAACGCAAAGAAAAACAAGTAAACACGCAACCTGAAAAACAAGTGCAATACAAAAGTCTTCATGAGCGCATGATTGAATATGATGAAGCAAGAAAACGAATCTTCAATGCTGAAATCACGCTTGAAGAGGATAAAAGTAGGAATTTTAGAAAAATATCTAGGCTTAGGGAAAAAAGTGCAATGTTCAGACGAACAAAGAACAAAATAGAAGCGACAATTTTAGCGGTCTCTAATGACAATAGACCGTACGCGGATGTCAGGGTTAACGGTGAAGAGATGACCGGTTTATTAGACAGTGGTGCATCTGTGAGTTGCATGGGTAAAGGGGCAATAGAGTTCTTACAGAAACATGACATACGTATGACTCGAATGACAGTTGACATTAAAACGGCAGACGGGAAGAACCAACACATACACGGACGATTTAAGACCAAAGTCTCATGGGGCGGCAACACCCAAGAGATGGAGCTGTATGTCGTACCCAGTTTGACACAGCGGCTCTATCTAGGGGTAGATTTTTGGAGGACGTTCAAGGTCGCTCCAAATATCATCAGCGCGTTAGACATTCCATCACTGACGGGAGGGCAAGAGTCTGATCCTATGCGTCAGCTTACCCCAACACAATCTGAGGAACTTGAGCGCGTAAAGCTTACATTCCCTTCTTTTGCGACGATGGGATTGGGTAAGACTACGGTCGAAGAACATGTCATTGAGATGGAAGACGACACAATTCCCATCAAACAACGGCATTACCCGATCTCACCTGTCGTGCAGAAGTTAATGTACGCTGAGCTCGATCGCATGCTAGAACTAGGTGTTATCGAGGAGAGCAACAGCGCTTATAGTTCTCCAGTTGTGTTGGTGCGTAAGCCAGGCAAAAACAGACTTTGCTTGGACTCGAGGAAAGTAAACGCGGCCACAAAAAAATTCGCCTACCCTCTGCCGCACATTGAAGGAATCCTAAGTCGACTCCACAACACGCACTACATATCGAGCATCGATTTGAAGGACGCCTTTTGGCAGATTCCTCTGGAGCTCAAATCAAGAGAGAAGACGGCTTTCACAGTCCCTGGACGACCGTTGTATCAGTTCACGGTTATGCCGTTTGGATTGTGCAACGCCGCCCAGAGAATGTGTAAGCTGATGGACAAAGTTATTCCCGCTCGTCTGAGAGAGAATGTCTTTGTCTATCTCGATGACCTCCTGATTTGCTCTCCAGACTTTGAAACCCACATGGGCGTTCTCAAAGAGGTGGCGAGATGTTTGCGTGAGGCGGGGTTGACAATCAATGTAGAGAAGAGCAAATTCTGTTACAAAGAGATCAAGTATTTAGGCTATTTCGTCGGTGATGGATGTCTAAGAACGGATCCCGAGAAAGTTTCTGCAGTGAAGGATTTCCCTGTACCAAAAACCCCTAAACAACTCCGTCGTTTCTTAGGGATGACGGGTTGGTATAGGCGCTTTATTCCAAATTTTGCGTCTATATCAGCCCCAATGACAGACTGTCTGAAGAAAGGGAAGGACTTTGTAATGACAAGCGAAGCCTTGACTGCTTTCGAGGACTTGAAAATGACTTTAGTGACAGCTCCAATACTGACTAACCCAGACTTCTCACGACATTTTTACATACAATGCGACGCTTCAACTTCCGGCGTAGGGAGCGTTCTTTTCCAGATGGACGAAGAGAACGGTGAACGACCCATAGCATTCATGTCCCAGAAGCTTAATTCCGCACAACGGAACTACAGCGTTACGGAACTTGAATGCTATGCGGCCGTTTTGTCCGTTAAGAAGTTCCGAGCGTACATTGAAGGATTACCTTTTACTATAATAACTGACCACGCAAGCCTTAAGTGGCTGATGACACAGAAGGACTTGAGTGGTCGGCTAGCTCGGTGGAGTTTAAAGTTGCAAGGCTTTGACTTCACTATAGAGCACAGAAAGGGAATTCTTAATGTAGTCCCGGACACCCTCTCAAGAGTACATATGGAAGAGATTGTAACCGAAACGCCAGAAGTTGACTTCAATTCCCCATGTTTTGCGTCAGAAGAATATGTTGAATTGAAGAAGACAATCAACGAGAACAAGAACAAATTACCTGACATTTGTATTTCGGACGGCTTCGTATACAAACGGACCGACAGACGAACAGGAGACCCGATTCAAGAGGACAGAGCCTGGAAACTCTGGGTACCGAAGGAGTTGTGTAGGGGCCTTTTGGTATCAGCACATGATTCCTTCACTGCCGGTCATGGTGGAATACACAAAACTTTGGCCAAACTTCGGCAAAGGTATTTCTGGCCAAATATGACCACCGAAGTCAGAGATTATATTTCCAACTGTGATATCTGCAAATGCAGTAAACCCATTAATACTATTTCAAGGCCACCCATGGGACAACAGACAATAACGGAAAGACCTTTTCAACGACTTTACATAGACTTTTTAGGACCATACCCACGAACGAAGACAGGAAATACTCACATTTTTATAGCACTGGACCATTTTAGTAAGTACGTTTTCCTCAAACCTTTGAAACGAGCAACAGCAGCTGAGGTAGTGAAATATCTAGAAGTAGACGTGTTCCACATGTTTGGTGTACCTGAGTACATCCATTCTGACAATGGAAAACAATTCGTTTCAGAATTGTTTTCCAGCTTACTAAAAAAGTACGGTGTAAAACACGTACGTACAGCCTTTTACTCGCCTCAGGCCAACGCTTCTGAGCGAGTTAATCGGTCTGTACTAGCGAAAATTCGGTCCTACATCGGTAGTGACCAACGTAATTGGGACCTCCATGTTAGTAATACAGCTTTTTCTTTGCGGAGTGTATTACATGATGCTATAAAGTTCGAGCCATATTATGCCGTTTTCGGATCTCAAATGGTCCAAAACGGTGAGACATATGAGCTGCTTCGAAAACTCGATTTGGTCAAAGAGAGTGATGTTGAAGTAGTTTTAGACAAGCGTGATAAACTAGCAATTTTAAGGAAGGAAATATTTGATAACCTCAACTTAGCTCACCAAAGATCGACAAAAGTTTACAATACAAGAAGTAAGGACGTAGCATATAAGATAGGACAAATAGTTTATAGGAAAAATTTTAAACAGAGTAGTAAGACCGATAGATATAATGCGAAACTAGGTGCAAAATATTTGAAATCAATAGTGTTAAGGACGGTAGGTAATTCCCTTTATGAATTAGGGAACTTGAGAGGCGAAGTAGTAGGAGTTTATCACGCAAAAGACATACACTCCTAATGACGCACTCAGCTGCTGTTGTTCTTTTAACAATCTGTGATATATATGTGATGTGGTGTTTATTTATTTATTTATTTATATATTTTAATTAGTTATTTATATTATTTATTTATTTATTTATAGAGTATTTATTTATTTATAGAGCTTTATATAATTATTTATAGAGATTTTTATTTATTTACTTTATTATTCTGTGATATGAGTGTAGGTGATTGTTATAAATTATTGATTTATTAACCTTTTCTTCTGTGATATTTTAATTTATATTTCTTTTTTGGGTCAAATTTTTTGTACCTGACTGTGATAAGAATCTTGATGTTTTGAGATTTTGAGAGGTATAGATTTGCATAGTAGAGATAACTACTTAGGCGTTAGTATGTGTGATTCACATTACATTCCGATTTATTCAATATTAACACCAATTCATAGAATAGAGAATGAAAATTATTTTCGAGAACTCTCTAAATCCAACACAAT
The DNA here is from genome assembly GCA_963921185.1 of Dasysyrphus tricinctus. NCBI lineage: Eukaryota > Metazoa > Arthropoda > Insecta > Diptera > Syrphidae > Dasysyrphus > Dasysyrphus tricinctus. The sequence continues at coordinate 89,032,203 of OY992530.1, forward strand.
TATAGAAGTAAAAAGAAACGAAAATTACCTAAAATGTCTCACACCGAATAAAAGAATTAACCACAGAAAAAATGCCCGGACATGAAACCGAAAGTTAACTCAGGGAGTGGGACGTACCACACGTTGAGAACGGCAAAAAGGGTAGAAATGCCTTTTATCATACATAGGTACATACAATAATCGGTCAACTTTGTTTTTGTTTTTTTTACGAAAACATTTTTCTCACGACCACTCGAAAAATGTTTCGAGCCTGTTACGTGACCGATTCAACATATTATACCAACCCATAAAAACATCATCTCATTCCACGAGTCAAATCATTTGACTCACTGTACTGCAAAATGCATATTATATATCATCGAGATCCAAAGAAAAATAAACAAAACAAAAACACAACACCAAGTTTTCATTTTTATCATTTTTTAACACTTTTTATTTCACTTCGTTAACACGAGAATCAGAATATAAAAAAAAAGGAAATAAATTAAAGAAAAAAAAAAACACTGGCTGCGGTGTTGTTGTGATATGACCCTAGTTGTCGCCGCATAATTGGGGTGGTTTTTGTTGTCATCCTAGGTCATTGATATTGCTTCCTACGATCGCACCTATATCCCACGACAAGAAAAATACCTGAAAAGAAAAGGAAAAGTATATGAAAGGAGAAATACATATAAAAATAAATAAAGAAAAAAAAAAAAAAAACAAATTTGCAAATAGATGCAAGTTGCCACCACCTTGTCTCTGAACTATCCCTGTTAAAAGATAAATCAGAGGGCAATCTGGCAACTAAATACTTATCTGAGGTCAATAATCCATTACGATTGTGAAACGGCGGGGGCTACTATTAGGTAGTCATTAATTTGAACCTGGAATTAAAAGAACAAAATATAAGAAACAAACCATGAACATTGCACAGTAAAAGAGAAAAAAAAAATCTTACCGGCAATCCATAGTGTTTGTTGTTGATTATGCGGCTCCACTTTCCACTGGGTGTTGTTCTTCGGCCATTACTCCTTGGTAACAAATTTCTTTGTATTTATTTCCATTTTTATATGTTTTATTTGTATGTTTATTCGTTTAATTACTTGTTATTATTTATTTATTAGAGAAAGAAATAAAGGCAATTGCACAACCGAAAGTTAAATCCACAAATTAATGATCTGTCACCTGTCAATCTTGACAGGCTGAATATTCAGCACAGTGCTGAATTGCAATAATCTGCAATGTTTACACAAGTAGGTAATTAGTAAAGCTGTGATACCAAATGTGAGGAACATTTTTTATTGAGGGAGTTAGTGCAATATTTTAGTATTAGGTAGTTTATTTATGAAAAATTTTAGAATTAATTTATATTCTATGTATTAATTTATTCCATTGTCGTGTTATTAAATATATTTTAGTTGGTTAGTGCAATATTAGTTGTAAGCAGAGTAGTCACACTCACACACATAAATATCGAAGTAAAGTTAATCAATACAAATACATGATTGTACAGACATTCAAGAGAGATTTTAGCAAGATAGGTATTGCTGACTGGGGAAGTAAAATTTCGTAATTCCAGTCTGCACACCAATATGGATACAACCTAGATCTCAAATATAGGCTATAGGGCAACGACCTAGTATGAAAAAAAATCAAAATGTCATTACGTTGAAAGCCATTATCAGCTGTAGCAGCATTAGAGTTGCCGAAAAGTGCAATCGAAGAAAAAAAAAACAATCCATACAAAAAAAAAAAAAAGAAGTATATTTTCGTTTCAAAACGAACTTCTTTTGTTGATTTCTTTGCATGTAAAAGAAATTGTTTGAAATTATTGTGCAAAGCAGTTTAAATACCAAATACAAGGTAAATCAATTAATCCCATATACAAAATAGTCCATGAAATTAATAAAAAAAAAAAAAAGTTTCAACATAGGAATAAAGGTCAATGCAAGGTGACACCTAGCAGGTGAAGGACAAATAGACACCTCTAAAGGAATCTTTGGGACCCCGTTCTTTTTACATATTTAAGCAGAGGTATGACGTCATAAATTTAAATGAGTTGAAATACAAATATTTATGGATATCCCACCCTATTCCCATCAGGTTCGGACTATTAGGCAATAGGGACGTCTGAAAGGCAACTTTTAGTATATATTCGTATACATATATATACATATTAACCTTACAAAAGGAGCCTGTGTCTACCTTGACCGATAATAGGCTCGAGCCTCTGCTCCCCTTTTCGGGTTTTATCTTCAACCACCATCAAAGAGATCGGGTTGACGGGCGACGAGGAGTGAAGGTGAATCTGATTGTGACTTGAGGGCTGGGTGAGGGATTGGTCAAAGACGCCAACAAAAATTGACAATCCTATAGACCGAGGATAGAGAGAAGAGATAGGGTGCTGTGGAGAGTGCGTTTTGTTATAGTCCCTTCTGGACTATAAAATTAAGTTTAATTTTTTTTTGATAACTTTTTTTTTTTGAATATTTCTTTTAATTGAATTAGTTTTTTTGTAAAAGGAAAAAAAAAAAGGAAATTAGTGAAAGAAAGTGAAATTAAGTGGAAGATTTTGGTAAAAGATAAAAGAAAAAGAGAAGAAGGGAAGAAAGAGAAAAGAAGTGAAATTCAAAAGAAAAAGTGTGAAGTGAAGAGTGCTTTGGGCCTCTGGACCTTAAAATAGATATATCTGTCTAAATCATAAAGTTAATTAATCTTGGCTGTAAAAATAAAGCCGTGCTGAAACTGATCCTGAAAAGTGCTGCCGGCAGGACATCGAGGGAGTCATTGAAAAGCAGTAAGTCTCTTTTTAACACTCTATTGATCACTTTTTGAATTTAAATATATATATATCTAATAAAATACACGTAAGTGAATAAGGGAAGGAAGTGCCTACACTCCGGTGCTTCGGATTATACCCACCTTTTTATTTGAATTTTCGGTTTTTTTTTTCTTAATTGTTTTTCTTCTTTTTTCATAAAGAGAAGGTAAATTGATATCACACTCTGGGGCATTAAAATAAAGCCTTATAACATTTTTTTTATAAACAGTGAATTTAAGTTTGATTAATAAAATATTTCGTTAATTTCTTTTCGATTTCCTTCATTTAAAATTAACGTAGAATTGAATAAAAGTAAATTTTAGATGATTTTATAATAAAATTAATTGTGAATCAATGAAACTGATAAGTATTCTCAATCAAGATTTCTGGTAGGGCATAAGTTGAAATAAAATGATGTGCTAAATACCTTGAAGAGGTGTGTGGAGGCTCGGCTGAGCCAGCGATGAGGAGGGGAAATAAGATACGACTGACATGACTAACTACAACATACTACATACTTATTATGCTGACTATACCTATACTATATTTACTGTACACTGACTCTATACTTACTTTTTACCTACAATGTACTTACTATATTGCCTATACGTGCTCTATGTACTACATACTTACAGTACTGACCTTATCTACACTATATTTACTATACACTAACACTATACTTACCTTACACAAACTGAACTGACAATACCTACTTAACACTAACTTCATACTTACCCTGCTGACCAAATAGAAAGATACTTACCTTACTGACATTTGAGATGGACTCCATATGCCTAATTTACTTCGACAAAACTTACCTACGTTGACATGACTTGACCTAGACAATAGTATGAAATGTGACTGGAGGTTGACGATAGGGGCTATCTCCAGAATACTGGCCAAGGAGATAGCGATGGTTGTATCTTTGATACAAGGGTGGGCAGGCCAAACTTTTGCCAACAACACCAGGCAAGGCCTTTGACGACTCGATGAACCACTGTGTTGGTACGACAGTGGGGCAGAGGTTGATTTTCCGGTGGACAAAAAAAGAAAAAAAATACTTTTCTAGTTTAGTTAGTTTTTAAGCTTAGCTTATATCTTTATAGATATAATTTTTAGATTTTAGGGGTTTAGCTTTTAGGTGGGGTTAATTTTAATTTAAAATATTTTTTTTTCTTTTGATCCATTGGATGATTCGCCAAAGCCTCACCCTTACACTAATGCAGTGGCATAGGTAGCTAAGTTTGTGCAATTCCTTAATTTTTTTTTTCCAGTTTCCTATTATATACCCTCTCCACTATTCCTAACCTCTTCCTTTAACACCGGCATGTTTTAATTTTGTTTGCTGAGTGAGAGGAGTTTTTGGAAAAGGGCAAGAACCGCCCCAACCCGACGAGCTTAGCCGAGCTAGAGCAAGCATGCCACAGCCCTTTTCCAACTCCTAAAGATACGTCTCCGTGACACCCTCAACTCGCAACAAGTCCATGGTTTTGTTGATATTAACTCCTAAGTATTTGTACTTGCTTACTATTTCCAGAGCATTTCCATTGAAAGTCCATGAGTATACACCATTATTTCGGGTAGATCTAGAGAAGACCATTATTTTCGACTTGTTAGTGTTAATTGTAAGTCCCCATTTAACACAATAGTCATAAAGTCGATTTATCATCAGTTATAAATTCTCTGGGGTTTCAGAGAGAATAACCAAATCGGCATACAAAAGTACATTTATGGTCAGATCAGCGATTCGAATACCTCCAGGCAAACAAGTTTCAACATCATTAATGAAAAGTGCGAAACGAAGAGCACTCAGAAGGCACCCTTGTTTAACTCCGGTTTCCGTTTCAAACCAGCTTGAGAGTGCTAACCCAGCTGACAGTTGCTTTTGATTGGTCGTACATTTCTTTTATCACATGGATGAACTTCGTTGACATACCTAACCGGGAAAGCTTATAAAAAAGAGCATTTTGGCTAACAAGATCAAAAGCAGATTTAAAGTCAACAAAGAATGCATAGGTCTTCTTGTTCCTGGCTTGTGATGCTTTAACTATGCATGTTAACGTAAAAATGTGGTCTACAGTTGAGAAGTTTTTCTGAAACCCGCTTGAAATTTTGAAATAATGTTATAAGTTTCAGTCCACTTTTCAAGTCTGCTGGCAAGCACACCACAAAATAATTTAGCAATAACGTTCATAAACGAGATGCCTCGATAATTTTCAACATTATTTGTGTCACCTTTTTTATGGATCGGGAAAATTACCGCCTTTTTGAAGGATGTTGGGACATCTTGCTTATGTAGAACATCATTGAAGAGTGATTTGAGTCGGGAAGTAAGTCCTTCTGTACCGTTCTTGAAAAATTCATACGTAACGCCATCTTCTCCAGGAGCTTTTTCATTTTTCGCTTTAGGAATAACAGCATATATTTCGGCAAATGTGATTTCAGAATCGAGTATTTCGTCAGACAGAAAAGGCTCAGCGTACGAAAATTTAACGTCTGATCTGGCACATAATATATCTTTGAAGTGAATTGATAGATCCTCAGCAGTTATTTCTAGACCTATAGTAAAATTTGAACCATTTATCTTTTTCGTGACTTTCCAAAACTCTTATGCATCCTTCGTTTGACCAAGTGAATAGCCTTGCTGGTTTTCATAATCCGTTTTCTTCTGAAGACATAAGTTCTTATATCTTGTATTTTCTTCGGTGTACCACTTTTTTAAGTTTTGGCAGTTGGAATTTCGGACTGCGTTGAGAAGGAAAAAGTACTTTTTTCGTGCTTTCATGCATTCGTTGTCAAACCATTCATGATTATACTTCTTTTTTCCGCTCGTGATAGTGCTGATTGTAGAGTTTTGTATGCATGCAATAAGTTGGTTTGATAGTGATTCGGTTGAATCAAAAGTATCGTTTAGCAGAGAAAGGTTGTTGTCTAGTTTGCTTTGGTATAATTTAAGCTCATGTTGTTTCCATTTAAGCCTGGGGATGAGTTGAAGGGCCTTTTCAGTTGGGACTGCATTGTCAAACCATTTAACGACAATAGGCATGTGGTCAGAGTAGTTTTTAGCTTGCACTTCGAAATTTCCTATAAGGTTGTGCCAGTCATTATTTATTGCACAGTAGTCAATGACCGATTTGCCTTGTCCTCCTATAAAAGTATAATGACCTTCCGGATCTCCACTAGTACATCCATTGAGAATTGTACAATCATACATTTGTAACATATCAAGGAGATTGATACCATTTTGATTGCAAATAGTGTCTTTTGAATTTCGGTTATTGAGGTTTATGGCATTATTTATCGTTCTTTGAAGTGTAGTTACTTGTAAATTACTAATTCTAGCATTAAGATCACCCACTAAAAGGACGCTTTTGTTTGCTAAACGCATCATAATTTTATTAAAGTTTTCATAGTCTTCAGTCCACTTGTTGCAGTTAATGTAAGACGGTACAATGAACATATCGTTTTTTTGTAGAAGTTTTATGACAGTTGCACCTTCGATTTCTTCATACTTAAAAGTTTTCATTAGAGATGTTTTTATCCCATACAAGATTCCTCCACTTGCACGTCCTTTAGTAAATGTTTTGACTGCTGAACTAGATGATAATTTATAACCTTTGAAATATTTTGTGAATTTACTCAGATTTTCAGATATAACATGTGTTTCATATAAAAAGAAAATATCAAAGTCATTTATATACTCAAAAAAATCTACAAATAAAAGTTTGTTACTAAGACCTGACACATTATAAGATAAGATTTTAAAAGTATTAATAGATATAGAGCTGACGGCATCACATTCTCAATTTTGTACAAAAGTACTGCCGCTTGGCAAATTTTGATGAAGTGGCATCACTGGTGTAGCAGCATCAACTGGATTAGACCATTCATGATGACGTATACTTGACATCGTATTTGTTTTGACAGCTTCGAAATTAATGTCGAATTCCTTACAACCAAATAATCGATTTTTTTCTAAACAGAATCGATTTTTTTCTAAACAAAATCGATTTTATTCTGTCAAAACAAATCTTGCATTTTCAGCAAGATTTCAAATCGATTTCACACACACTAACAAGATTTGACATTTCTCTGGAGTTGAAAGTACTTTGCGGCGGGTTTAACAAATGTTCTAAAGTGTTCGTCGGTCATTTAAATAGATTAAAAGCAAATAAATAATTAAAACTAATTTTAATTCATCAAAAATAGTGAATGGTCAGTTAGAAGTTATAAAAATATCAACTAACTTCGATTCAAAGTGCCCAAAGTCAATTAAAGATATAAATCGCGCGCTCGCCGATGTGTTTCTCGAATGATGTGTTTCTTGGATGAATTTGGGTTGTTTTTTTTACTTTAATGGCCATATAACTATTTTCTGTTTATTTTTGCAACTTTTCCTGGAAATGTATATGTTTTTAATCTAACAAAATGACGCGAAAAACTGAATGCACTTTGGAATATTTGTAACAAATTTGTATGCGCATAGTTTGTTTACTTTTTTGCCTCAAAGCTACTGTCAAATGACACACACACAATCCCACACGAAAAATTTGATTTTTTGTGTGTTCCTTACAACCAACAAAAAAAATCGATTTGAAATTGTTGTAAGGAATTCGACATAAGTTGCCCAAACATATTCAACAGGTGCTGTTCTCCATCATCATTTTTATATTTAAATGTATTGTTTTCGTTTAAATAAAATGTTTTATCAGCAATTAATAAAGAGTTGTTTTTAACGAGTACTTGTTCCTTGGATATTTTGTTTTGATTATTTTTCTATAACTGAGCAGGATTCGGCGCTTGAGTTGTGCATGTTTCGTTAGGTCGCGTTGTATGAATACACCTGAACCTGCTTTCTCGTTGGACCCAACATTTATCTTAAATTTGATGGTGTTTTCGTTTTCAATAAGCTTTGTTGTTTCTGTCATCTGATGTGGTTCACCGAGCAGAAGATTCGCGATTGAGTCAATCTTAATTTTCGGATCAGCTTCTACATTTGGCATCGTGAGAATGATGTTTTTTCCCTTTATTTCTCTGCATTGAGACTCCAATTCCTCCTCTAGAGCATAACATCTAGTCTCGAACCGCTGGACTTTGATAGCTAGGTCTTCATTTTGTTTTCGCAGGATATTTATTTCAGAATTGAGTTTAATTAAATCTTCTTTTGAAGCGAGTTGTGCGGTTGCTTTTGCAAGTTCAGTTTTAAGCGATTCATCTATGATCGACTTTATCTTTTTAAGATCAGCATTTGTGATTGACATATTTGCTTCGCTATTAAAGGCAATTGGTGGTCCTTACAGATTTGGCGTTTTCGGATGAGGGTTTTCTTCTGGTGAGGTTAGGTTTATTTTTCTATTGTTCTCACTCATGAAATATAGCAGAGATAAGTAAATACATTGGGTGGCGCAACAGCTCGTAGAGAACCAAACCAGGGCCTAGTGACTTACAACTCGCAACCATTCCTGTGTGCGTGTTTGTTGGCAGGAATGGTTTAAGTACCTGTCTGTATAAAATCAACTTATTATCAATACTAAGCTTAGATTTACAGAGTAGCCAGTTCATATCTCTTAATTTACTTTTTTAATTCTTCGCATTTCTTTTTTACGTGCAGCTTCCATTTTAATTTCGAGTCTAGAGTCATTCCCATTTATTTTGCCTCATTCGCAAATGGAACACGACTTGTATTAAGAAAGACGGGCAGTCTATTTATTTGCTTATACGTAAAGTCCACGTAGACTGACTTTTGTTCAGTGAGCGCTATTCGCCATGCTTTTGTCCACTCATTAACATTATTAAGAGCATTTTGTAATGTAATCGTAGCTTCATTTATCGTTTTGCGTTAATAGGAGGTACGGAACTGGACCTAAAACACTACCTTGTGGTACCCCACCCACTATTTATTTTAAATTAGAATATTCATTTCCGTGTCTTACACGAAAAAGTCTGCTTTCTAGATATTCGTTAAGAATTTTATTAAGTCCAGAACTTGTCGTAATTTCAATTTGAGGCCCTCGTGCCACACCTTGTCAAAACGCTTGTGACACATCCAAAAAGACCGTCGAACAAAAAATTTTCTTTTCTTCAAGAGCTCTCTCAATTACGTCTGTTATTCTATGCACTTGATCAATTGTTGAATGCTTGCTTCTAAGTCCGAACTGATGTTCAGGTATTAATCTTTTCTCTTCTACTATAGTATTCTTTCAAAAAGTGAATTTTGGGTGCGCGTTAAATTTGTTCACAAATGTTTTGCAGAAATTAAAGGAACAGATGTTGTTTCAATTCGTTATTGCAAAAAATGAGATAAGACAAGGAAATTGTTTTTTTTTTATTTTTTTTGAAGGTCCTCATTTCTATGGATAACTTTTTTTGAGTCAATCAAATGTGATGATCAGATACCTTGCTTATTCAGCTTTAATGACTTTTATTTTTGTAGTACAATATTATTGTTTGCATGGTTTATCTGACTTTAAAAGAAAAAAGACACTTCTCGCTTTGAATAACCAATATCTCAGCAAATAATGCCGCTATAAAAAATTTAAATACTGTTTTGGAAATTTGAGAAAGTGTTTTACAAGTTTTTTTATTTAAGATTTTGTAGAAATTAGGTTTTTTTACCGTTCACCGTTAGTTTAAAAAAAGTACTTAAAACCGACTTTTTGTGGGCTTTTGGTACATTTTTTTTTTCTTTCCAAATATTGATTGCATGACTGGCGTTGGTATGCAAATTTGTGGACTTTTAAAGCATCAATATTCTAGTTAATTTTCAAATTGATTCATCGAACTGTTTCTCCTCAGCAAAATTTCAAAGTCTTACAAACCAGGTAAAGGAACAAATTGTGTTGTTCGTAAACAATGCGTAGTCGTCATCAAAATGACAAGAAAACCACAATTCCAGTAGATTTTTTTTTCACAGTTTTGCATTATTTAGATACTTTTATGACTTGAAATGAAATAAAAAGTACATTTTTCCAAAAAAAAATCTAGTTTTTTGTTTGAAAAATGTTTGAAATACAAATTTTTTTTCTAAATTGTTGTGAAATTATTTAACGCGAATTTTAACTTTATGATGGCGGAATTTCAATCCGCAAACTCAATGGAATTCCATAAATCCAAGTAAACGAAATAATTTAATAAATGAATAAAACAACCCGAGAACGAAATCTGCGTGCGCCGCGATCATATAACGAAACGAGAGAAATGACGAACTGTCAAGCGATGGGTGCGTTTAATAATTTGCACAACTCACAACACATAAAGTGCTGTCACCCAGTAGCTCAGCAATGGGGTGGGTTCAGTAATTAAAAGAATTTTATTAATCGAATTCGATTAATAAAATGAATAAAAAAGAAGAAATAAAATGTTAAGTATAAGTACAGGGTGTACTTGTACTTAAAGTGGGTGCCAGGAATTCTTTTGTAAATTAAGAATTAGAGAATTCCAAAATTAATTTTATGGAACGAAGAAAAGAAAATAAGAACAACAAAAGAACCAGAATAAATAAAACACAAGATTTATATGCCCAGACCTCCGTTCATCCGCTGTCGAATCTCATCGAAACTTTACTCTCACACACACATTCAATGATTCAGCAAGTTTCTTGGATGTCTTTCCAAAACTTACTGAATCCAAATGGCTGAGTTCAGAACCGCTTTCAATTAACTTTTTCGAGAAAATTTAAAAGAACTAAAATCGAGAAAAAGTTTCTTCTAGGCATTCTCCTAGTTACTCTAAAATAATAATGGCCGAGTTCAGAACAGCTTTCAATTAACTTTTTCGAAAAAATTTAAAAGAACTAAAATCGAGAAAAAGTTTCTTCTAGGCATTCTCCTAGTTACTCTAAAATAATCGCGAGTGATTCGAAGCGCGAAGAAATCTCCAAAACTAATACCTCGAAGTGAGAGAGGAACACATTTCTTTTAATTCTAAGATCTACTCATTTCTTTTCTTTCCGCGTGTCAATTCCGATTAAAAAATTAAGTTTTAAGAACTTAAAAACTTGTTAACAACCCATTTACTCACAACCCTTTACGTCAATAAAACGTCTCCATCCTTCACGGTCTGCTGCAAGGTACTTTAGCTGTGGCCACGTCTTTCTCTGGGATTCTGCTTCCGCTAAGACAGTTGATTTCCATGTTGTTCTTGGTCTTCCAACCCGCTTTGCAATTTCATCATTTTTTGTTCCTCAGTGTGTGACCAATCCAACGCCATTTACGCTTTCTTATGTCGACGCCCAGCCGCTCTTGACTTGTTCTGCGCCACAATTCCTTTGATATTATTTGCGGCCAATGAATCTTTAGGATGTGGCGAAGACAGAGATTCACAAAAGCCTGCAATTTTTTCGAAATGGTAGACGTGACTTTCCAGGTTTCACAGGCATATAACAGCACGAATTTGACATTGGATTCGAAGAATCTCAACTTAGTGCGTAAGGAGATTTGACTGGAGTGTGTTTGAGTGTTCCGAAGGCAGCACGAGCTTTATTTATTCTACTTTTAACGTCCAGATACGTACTACCGTTTGCAGAAACAATGCTGCCAAGGTAGTTAAACTGTTCCACTACTTCAACTGGCGTCTCTTGTAGAATAATTCGCTGCTGTGTGGAGCGGCCTGTGAGCATTATTTGTGTCTTTTTGCTGTTTATTCTTAGACCACTCGACTCTCCCTTCACTTGCAGTGTTGGGCTCATCGCGTTCACCCCACTGACGTTATTTTCCAGTAGACATATGTATGTCATCGGCATAGTCTCTAAATGACTGAGCCTTTCAAACGGTCTCCATTGAATGTCCTGTCGCTCAGCTGTACCAACACTGGCCGTCAATACGTCGTCCATCGCCAGCAGGAAGAGAATTGGCGATAGAACATCCCCTTTGTCTAACACCCTGTTGCACTACGAAGGAGTCGGATAGCTGCCCATTGTGCAAAACAAAACACCTTGCGTTGTTGTAGGACTCTTTAATAATGACAATAATTTTTGGTGGAATTCCTCTACCAAGCAACGATTTCCATATACATTCTCGGTTAACTCGATCAAAGGCTTTCTCAAAATCCACGAACATGAGGTAAAGGGGTGATTGAAACTCCATCGACAGCTCGAGGACGATACGTAGGGTGTTGATATGGTCGACACACGATCGACCACTGCGGAAGCCAGCTTGATGCCTCTTGAGTGTAGACTCGATTCTATCCTTTATTCGCTCAAGAATGATGGTTGCCATTAGTTTTGGTGATACCACGCCAATTGTTGCAATTCTTTAAGTCACCTTTCTTTGGCAACTTAACAATCACACCATCCTTCCAATCCCTGGGATAGTTTTCGTTTTCCCAAATGCTTTGTATCAACGGATGTAAAATACTAGCCACTGTTACGGGATCGGCTTTCAGGAATTCAGCTGGAATTCCGTCCAGTCCAGCTGCCTTGTTGTTTTTGAGGAGATTTATTACGATGGAAGGATATCCGATTCCGACGGGGGTTCGATGTCAATACCCCTATAGGACCTGGGCATCTCGTTAAGTTGGGGCACTTCAGCACTCTGCTCAACTGAATCCGCATTTAACAGGGCACAAAAATGGTCCTTCCATCTACGAAGCTGATCCTCAATTGATACCAAAAGTGTGCCATCCACATCCATTACAGGATAATTGGTGTTGCTTTTTTCCCGATAACATCTTTGGCTATTTGGTACAATTCCCGGATATCTCCTCTTCTGGCAGCGATTTCCGCATTATCTGCGAGTCCATCTAACCTCACCCTCTTGTCATGTCTCACAAAACGATAGACCATCTTATGTGCAATGCGGTACTCTCTTCACAAGTCAGCCTTTCGTTGAACATCTGCTTCGGCATTTATTTGGATTTTCAACGATTTGCGAAGTTCGATCTTATCCCAGGTGTCTTGGGATATCCAAGAGCCTCGTCTCGTTCGTTTGGGTACAACCTCCATAAAAACACTTTTAATTTCACCCCACATCTCATCAATTGTTGAATGCTGGATTCCGTTTAATGACGAGGCTCTGTCGTTAAGGGTGGTGACATAGTTTCGACATATGTTTGGGTCATTTAAGGCATTAGTAATGAATTTTGAGCTCCTTGCTGCATCCTGCGCTGGTTTTTGTACGGCAGCGGTTCGTAGTTTGAGACTCATCAGAGTCAAATGGTGGTCGCTTCCCACATCGGCATTTCTTATACTCCGGACATCACACATAGACTTCCTCCATCGCTGCTGAATCATGATATGATCAATTTGGTTTTTGGTTTGACCATCTGGATGCACCCAGGTAATTTTGTTGCATGTCTTTAGCTTAAATACAGTCCCACCTATCACAAGACGATTCGCGTTACAAAAATCGACAAGCAAGTCACCATTTTCATTCCGTGACCCCAAGCCATTTCTTCCCATCACGCGTTCCAGTCCGTAATTGTCTGAACCGACTTGGACATTAAGGTCTCCCATAACGACTATGATGTCAGCTCTCGGAACACTACTGTAAACCGAGTTAAGATGAGTGTAGAACACGGTTTTGTCTTCCTCTGTCGCTTCATTTGTGGGGGCGTAGCACTGAACTATTGTGACGTTACGAATTTTTGAACGAAACCTTGCTGTCATTAATCTCGCAGAAATGGGCGCCCATGAGATCAAACTACGCCTCGCTTCTTCGTTCAACATAATTCCGACACCATGCAGTCTATGGCCACCCTCTCTTTCATCTTCCCCGGAATACAGCAATCTCGTCTGTCCAGTGTCTGATCTGTATTCAGCTCTTCCTCTCCACTTAGTTTCGCTTATGCCCAGGATACTGATCTTTAGGCGAAGCATTTCACGCTCAACCTGTTCGTATCTACCATCGCTGTACAAGGATCGAACGTTCCATGCTCCGATTTTCGTACGTAGGTATGCGGTAGCCAAAAGTAACATTTGCGCTTCTTGAAAGACTTTTTCTCTTTGTCAACGATTCATATATTATTATGGCGTCCTGATTGACGCCCGTACATGAAAGATGCCGCACCCCCAAATCCGATGTGCGATTTACTGCAACCGAAGCTACAGAAGGATTTTCTATAAAAGGATTACCTCTTGGGGACTCAATTCCATTTGTTGTCATAATTCATGTATTTGCATATATCCTTCTACAATGGTGTTTTCCGAGATATAATTAATAACATACATAAGCTCAGATTTGACAGGCACACCCGCCTTGTGTATGGTCAAACACATAACTGCTCAAGGCCGCCCACTATGGGAAAACAGACGCCTTTTGTAGCCGCCCAATATGGGTTACAGACACTACCTGCTGCTGCCGTTGGCCTTTTAACAAAAAAGCTCCTCCGCCACCAGACTATCATGCCGTTGTCCCAAGGACAAGTTTGTGCCCTGACCAGCATCACTGGGTTGTCTGCTTATCCCGACATCCATTCGGTCCCCCTGCACGTTAGCGTTACCCGCCCTCTACCACGCGGAGGTGTGCATAGGGATTTTCCTATCATTGAGCCTAGGGCCATATGGCGTCCCAGCACTCTCAAGTACTTTTAAAGAGCGTTACGTTACGTTAATTTCAGTTAAGCTTAGTTAATGATAATTTGAGAATTCAGATATAAGTAAGAGTCCGCCTGACTCGCTTACTTCTTCAGCTCATCCGCTGGCAAATCGACAAGAGACCGCCCGTCTTCTTGATAATTAGGGTTCGTGGGTTTTGGAACCAACTGTTCCACTCAAATCTTTTTGAAACTAGGTTGGCTTTGTTAAATCATCATTGCCTATTTAAATCAACAGGTTTTCAACGTGAAATTAAATTAGACTAAGAGCCCACAGCAGATTTTGGGTGTGAACGATAGCAAAAAAAGAAGTATAGGCGTCGAAAGCTCCATTAAAGACTATTAAAAAAATCAAAGTCTTGCAGTCCACAACTGGGGCCTTTGCGAGAAACAGTGCATCGAAAAAAAATAATGAATGCAACTTCGAGGAAAATCGTGTTAGCCAAAATTGGTTTTCACTCATCCCTTGAGAAGCTCCTCGGATCACATATCATGGAATCTGAGACCATTTGAGTGTATAGTTCGCTCTACCGGACCGTTTAAAAAATTCAAAATTCTAAGTGAAAAACGGTTTTTTTAAACAGTCTGGCAGGGCGAACTAAACACTCAAATGATCTCAAATTCCGTGATATGGGATCCGCGGAGCTTATCTAGGGAGGGGTGAAAACCAATTTCGGCTAACACGATTTTCCTCGAAGTTGCATTCATATTTTTTTTGTCGATGCACTGTTTCTCGCAAAGGCCCCAGTTGTGGACTGCAAGACTTTGATTTTTTTAATAGTCTTTAATTGAGCTTTCGACGCCTATACTTCTTTTTTTGCTATCGTTCACACCCAAAATCTGCTGTGGGCTCTCGGTCTAAATATGATTCATTGAATATTATTCAACTTTAAATCAAATAATTTCTATAAGATTTTAAATTTTTTCATTTTTTCCTTCAGTGCATTTTTTCCGTCAGTGTACTACTTTAAGCGAATTTCCTTATGTTGGTTTAAGCATTGTATATAAATTCTATAGTATTCTCATGAAGAAAAAAAGCTCGTGGCCATCTATGCGTCCAAATGTAATACTAATTTTTGTTAAGGGATCTCGGTAACCTCAGACTCGGATTTGTCACCCTCTAAAACATAGAGCAGAAAAAAAATTCAAGACTACCCCAAAATTTGCCCGCTAAGGGCCCTTTTGAGCACGATTTGACTGTACTACGAGTATTTAGTTTTAAAAATTGTCCACGCTTGTAGTTTTAAACTATAAACAAACATATAGATAGACTAACAGCCCACAGTCGATTTTGGATATGAAAGATAGCAAAAAAAAGAAGTAGGTATAGGTGTCGAAAGCTTGATTAAAGGCTATTCAAAAATCCAAAGTCTTGCAGTCCACAATCATTTGAGTAGTTGAATTTTTTAAACGGTCTGGCAGGGCGAACTAAACACTCAAATGATTTTGAAAACCAATTTCGGTTAACACGATTACCATCGAAGTTGCATTCATATTTTTTTTTTCAATGCACTGTTTAATCACTTTGTGGACTGCATCAAGACCAAGAATTTTTGAATAGCCTACTTAATGAAGCTTTCGACGCCTATACTTCTTTTTTTGCCATAACTCACACCCAAAATCTGCTGTGGGCTCTCGATCTAATAGTTTTTATTTTTATTTAGCAATAAGATCGAAAAATAAAAGGTTTTTGATTTTGTATTCATACCGCTTTAACTGGAGCAGTTAGGCCACTGTTGCACTCGCGGCCTCATACCATTAGAATAGAATAAAATTTGCACTTGTGTATTTAAGAACACTCCAACTGTCATTCTCTTTGTCAGCAGTTATTCCTTTGTTAAATTTTGCGAGTTTGCTTTAGTTTTTCTTTTTCATACTTCCGCCTCATTTACGTCATGCTATTATTTAATCACTTCTATGCTTAGTCATTATAATATGGCATTATTGGCATTGACCACGGCCCATAAGAGAAAGTTAAAGCATTTTGTTTACTTGCTTCAAATACATGTTACATTTTGCAATGTTATCATCATCATCATCAAGTCCTGTAACCCCGGTTGGGGCATAGGGCGCCAACAAATCGTTTCCATCCTTCTCGGTCTGCAGATAGATATTTTAACTGTGGCCACGTCTTTCTCTGGGAGTCTGCTTCTGCTAGAACTGTTGATTTCCATGTTGTTCTTGGTCTTCCAACCCGCCGTGCACCCTGAGGATTCCATTCAAATGACTGCTTTGCAATTTCATCGTTTGGTTTCCTCAGTGTGTGACCAATCCATTGCCATTTACGCTTTCTTATGTCAACGTCCAGCCGCTCCTGGCTTGTCCTGCGCCACAATTCCTCGTTTGATATAATTTGTGGCCAGCGAATTTTTAGAATATGGCGTAGACAACGGTTCACAAAAGCCTGCAATTTCTTTGAGATGGTAGTCGTGACTTTCCAGGTTTCGCAAGCATATAACAGCACGGATTTGACATTGGATTCGAAGAATCTCAACTTTGTGCGCAAGGAGATTTGACATGAGTTCCAAATTTGGGAGAGAGAACCGAAGGCTGCGCGAGCTTTATTTATTCTACTTTGAACGTCCAGATCAGTACCACCATTTGCTGAAACAATACTTCCAAGGTAGTTAAATTGTTTAACCTCTTCAACTGGCGTCTCCTGTATTAAAATACAATGTTATACTACCTAAATATCTTTATCGGAATAATAATACGTACCTAATTATCGCATTAAAAAATCAATTCTTAAAACTATTTTTACCAAAAATCTAAGAATAATGAATTCATATAAATAAATAAAAGTTTTTTTCTACTTTAAAAAAGCTTATTATAAGGTAGCGTGGCCGAGCGGTCTAAGGCGCTGGTTTAAGGCACCAGTCTCCTCGGAGGCGTGGGTTCGAATCCCACCGCTGCCATTGGTATTCTTTTTGTTTATTTTAATTTTATTTCCCCAAAGTATACAGTTAAATTATTTCGTCATTCTCATTATTGATAATCGGAGTACGCCTTAATCTATTTATGCTACGAGATTACTTCACAAGTGCAAAGAGACAATCAAATTTTACGAAGAAAATTTATGTGTCCATCAGTATTAATAATGAGTGAGTGCAAAAAAGGTGTAACCCACTTTTTTTTTTGTTGATCATATTGATGACTTTTGATGCATAAATGAAAAAATACAAAACATAAATATAAAAATTCCAAAATATGGGTTACAGCACTTTTCAACTCACGGCCTCAAATATGTATATATTGAATATGTGTAGTGTTGATATGTACTGTACATACATAATGTAGGTTTCTTTTTTTCATTTCATTGGGTATGACATTATTTTTGCTTTGGTTTCTAGGTGTTTTTGAATTATCGAAAAATAGCAGCCTTAATCATTTTTGATAATTCTCAGACACACATATGTAGGTACCTTGTTCCTAACTAGCCTACCTATTACTATTAGACTAAGATCTGGGAGCATATTTTGTGGGTGAACGCGTAACCAAAATATAAGTAGGGTTTGTATCTGGCAGGATTTTTTTGGCGCCCGTAGTGGGGACGAGAGATTGAAAATTTGTTTCTCTTTACTTAAAAGATTAATAAGAGTATTTAAAAAACCCTTTAAAAGTCGACCATGTAATTTTCAAAATAATCAATTTTTGAAAAAGAAATTAGCTTTAAAAAAAAACTGTAAAAATTTTTTTGTTTTCATTTTGATATATTTTTTAGAAGCGTCAATATAAAATAAAATATATGTATGAGTGCCAAGTAAGCAAAGCCACTTTGACGAATCGAAAAATGGTTAGTTGGATAATTTGCCGTTAATAAGTCGTTAATTAGTTGTGACTATTTCGAATTTGTCGTTCAGTGTTTTCTATGTTTTTTAGGGTGCTTTGCTAACTTGATATCAAGTTAGCAAAGCAACTCTCACGGATCGAAAAATGGATAGGTGCATAATTTGTCGTTAATTTGTCATTAATTAGTTGTGACAATTTCGAATTTGTCGTTCTATGTTTTCTATGTTTTTTGTTTTGAAAAGTGGTGAAAACTTCTAAAATTCAATATTTCAGTGCTTAATAATTTGCCGTTAATTAGTCGTTAATTAGTTATGAAAAAATCAATTTTGTCGTGCGATGTTTTCTATGTGTTTTTGGGGTATTTGTTTTCTGTGAGTGTCAAATTAGCAAAGCAACTTTGACGAATCGAGAAATGGGTAGGTGGATAATTTGCTGTTAATTAGTCGTTAATTAGTTGTGACAATTTCGAATTTGTCGTTCAATGGTTTCCATGTTTTTTTGGGTGCTTTGCTCACTTGACACTACTCGAAAAGTGTGAAAAGCTTCTTATACTTAATGCCTTATGGCTTATTAATTTGCCGTTAATTAGTCATTAATTAGTTGTGAAAAATTGAATTTAATCGTGCAATGTTTTCTATGTTTATTTTAATTTTTCGTTAGCTTCATATCAAGTCAAAGAAGCACCACCTTAAAAAGGGATTAAAACTGCTAAAACCGAGCGGTTTATGGCTTAATAGTTTGCCACTAATTAGTCTTCAATTAGTTGTGACAATTTTGAATTTACGTTCTACGTTTTCTATTTTTTTTTTTTTTTGAAAAGTTGTAAAAACTTCCATACTTTAATATGTTATTCCTTGATAATTTTCCATTTATTAGTCGTTAATTAGTTGTAAAAAATTAAATTTTGTCATGCGATGTATTCTTTGTAATTTTGGGTTATTTTTTTTTTTTAATATTAGCATTAATGGAAAATAATTATTAATGGCAAATCATCCACCTACCCATTATTGATTAGTGAAAACTGATTTGGTAACGTGACGCTCATAGAAAAGAAATCACCCAAAATTACATAGAAAACATCGCGTGACAAAAAAACAAAAACCAACCTAAAAAAAATCAAAAAATCAAAGATTTCTAAATTTTTCAATAAATTTTGCATAACTTTTTTTGTAGCAAAGATAGGGTCAAGCCATGCATAGACTGCATAAAGTTAAGACTAAGGGCTTTAATAAGACATG
Source organism: Dasysyrphus tricinctus (assembly GCA_963921185.1). NCBI lineage: Eukaryota > Metazoa > Arthropoda > Insecta > Diptera > Syrphidae > Dasysyrphus > Dasysyrphus tricinctus. The sequence continues at coordinate 89,051,562 of OY992530.1, forward strand.
TTCAAAAAGTGATTTTTGTTCAAAATTGACAGAGAAATGCCCATTCAAACTTAACAGTTTCTTATAATTTTTCACAATTTTGGCCCCAAAGCCCCTTTTTTGGGATAATATGGGAAGTTTTACATTCGTAAAACCGTTTGAAATCAAGATTTTAATATAAGTAAATAATACGGCTATAGAGAATATTAAACATGTATGTAAGTTCGCAATTTTGTTTTTCGGCAGTTTTTAAATGCCTTCAGACTGAACGGCTGGTCCGATTAATATATAAAAATTAAAAATCTTTGATTTTTCGTTTTTTTGTTTATGTTGTTTTCTGTTAACTTTTCCTGATTAATTTGTTTATGAAATTTTTCAAAACTATCCATTTCGATAGAAAATTTAATTTTAAACAAAAATTTTAAGTATTAAATTGTCTACTTCGGCTTAGTTTCCGAGCTATACCAACAATATTGAAAATTCGCCAGTGTGACGATTCTCTCAGAAACGCATGGTAGAATTTAATCATACAACTGGAACCATTGTGCTCACTACCATCAAAAATGTTAATAATATAAAGTCCAGATTTGTTTATTTATTCATCACAATAAAAATATACACAAACAAAAATTTTATTGCACTTTTAGTTTGCGAAAAAATGGGTGTCCTGCAAACTTCATATGAACTTGGTAGGACACAAATTTTTTCGCAAGCCTAAAACGCAATACAAATTTTTTTGCTTAACTAATTCGCAATTAATTAGTTCTCAACAACCAAATTTTTTCAGCTCGATTATCTTCATTTTTGAGAAATTTGTCCTGCTAGGTTCATATGAAGTTAGCAGGACACCCATTTTTTCGCAAACCTAAAATGGAATTAAATTTTTTTTGCGTAACTAATTCGCAATTAAGTAGTTCTCAATAACCAACTTTTTTTAGCTCGATTATCTCCTTTTTTGAGAAAGTTGTCCTGCTAAGTTCATATGAAGTTAGCAGGACACCCATTTTTTCGCAAACTAAAAATGCAATAAAATTTTTGTTTGCGTAACTAATTCGCAATTAATTAGTTCTCAACAACCAACTTTTTTCAGCTCCATTATCTTCATTTTTGAGAAAGTTGTCCTGCTAAGTTCATATGAAGTTAGCAGGACACCCATTTTTTCTTAAACCGAAAATGCAATTAATTTTTTTCTGCGTTACTAATTCGCAATTAAGTAGCAACTAATGATAGGATAGTTTTTATCCTGAATTTCCAAAAGTGTCCTCCTTACTTTATATACATAAATTTCTGTAATAATTTGGAGCTATTTCGATATAACTCTACTTAAGATATTTGGTATTAAACTCCATGAACTTAAAACTTGGCATATATTTTTGGTCTATTACTTTTTTCGGCTGACTTTTTTGGCAAAGGTTTCTTGTACATATAAGAATTTTATTTTTTTTTTTTTAATATTTATGTTTTTGTTGTGATTTCACTCCTTTTTGCAAAAATTTTATTGTGCCAGGTGAAAATCAAGCCCTACCACTCTTTGCAAAGTTTAATAATTCTACGGCAACCGAAAGTGCTCCATATAAATTATAGCAGTTCTAAGAGGAATTGGGTGTAAGCCACGCCCCCTGAATAGAAAATCTCGATTTTTTATTTACCTCTTTTTAGCTTTTCAAGTCATACCGTTCTACCAATTTTTATCTTTCTTCAACAATCGGAAGTGCTCCATATAGTTTATAAGAATTTTGCAGAAAGGGGATGGATGCCATGCCCCCTGAATAGAAAAGTGCAGATTTTCATTTGTTTCCTTTGTATGCACAAGGCCTAACGTTATGCGAAGTTTCAAGTTTCTACGATGCCGGGAAGTGCTCCATAATTTTGATGATCTGTCAGTGAGTCAGTCAGTCAGTCAGTTACGGTTTTTGCGATTGTTGAAGTCCTATATCTCGGGAACTACAAACGCTTAGGATTAGAAATTTGGTGTTTGATCATTTCATTCATGGTAGTAGTTCAAAATTGTTCCCTTTCACTGAAAAAAACACCCTTTCACTATAAATATTTTTGTAGACTCTTTTGATTCTTGTTGCTTATGAAAAATAAAATATGTGGACCAAGTTTCGTGTCAATGATGTTGGAATTTGGTAATATTTTACTTGTTTCACTAAAAATTCAGTCATCATTTATGAAAGAGGCTATAACTTTTTTGAAGGTGGTTGTATCGAGTTCAGGACGGACCAGTTGAAGTCATAAAAGCCGATCCCGTAACAGTGGCTAGTATTTTACATTCGTTGATACAAATCATTTGGGAAAATGAAAGCTATCTCAAGGACTGGAAGGATGGTGTGATTGTTAAGTTGCCAAAGAAAGGTGACCTTAAGAATTGCAGTGGCGTGGTATACCGTTTTGTCCGTTTTCCCAAAACTAATGGCAACCATCATTCTCAAGCGAATAAAGGATAGAATCGAGTCTACATCTACACTCAAGAGGCATCAAGCTGGCTTCCGCAGTGGTCGATCGAGTGTCGACCATATCAACACCCTGCGTATCGTTCTCGAGCAGTTGATGGAATTTCAATCACCGTTTTACCTCATGTTCGTGGAATTGAGAAGGCCTTTGATCGAGTTAACCGAGAATGTATATGGAGATCGTTGCTTGGTAGAAGAATTCCGCAAAAAATAATTGCCATTATTAAAGAGTCCTACAACAACAACTCCTTCGTAGTGCAACAGGGTGTGAGACAAGGGGATATTCTAACGCCAATTCTCTTCCTGCTGGTGATGGACGACGTATTGACGGCCAATGTTGGTACAGCTGAGTGACGGAGCATTCAATGGTGACCGTTCGAAAGGCTCAGTCATTTAGAAATTTAGACTATACCGATGACATGTCTACTAGCAAATAACATCAGTGGGCTGAACGCGATGTGCCAAACACTGCAAGTGAAGGGAGAGTCGAGTGGTCTAAGAATAAATAGCAAAAAGCGAAAAATAATGCTCACAGGCCGCTCCACACAGCAGCGTATCATTCTACAGAAGACACCAGTTGAAGAAGTGGAACAGTTTAACTACCTTGGCAGTATTGTTTCTGCAAACGGTGGTACGCATCTGGACGTTAAAAGTAGATTAATAATAAAGCTCGTGCTGCCTTCGGTACTCTGTCCCCAATTTGGAAATCCAGTCGAAAAATCTCCTTACGCGTTGAGATTCTTCGAATCCAATGTCAAATCCGTGCTGTTATATGCTTGTGAAACCTGGAAAGTCACGTCTACCATTGCGAAGAAATTGCAGGCTTTTGTGAATCGCTGTCTTCGAAACATCCTAAAGATCCGCTGGCCACAAATAATATCAAATGAGGAATTGTGGCGCAGGACAAGTCAAGAGCGGCCGCAACTGTCAACTGTCTTAGCGGAAGCAGAATCCCAGAGAAAGACGTGGCCACAGTTAAAATGCCTTGCAGCAGACCGTGAAGGATGGAGACGTTTTGTTGACGCCCTATGACCAAGCCGGGGTTACAGGACACGATGATGATGATCCAATCACATTAAGATGATCCAGAATAGCTTCACAGCTCATGATCATTGAGAGAAGTGACGTCACGTTGGCGTTGTCGTCGTTACCTTGGCCATTTTTAATTCTATTCGAAGCTTTTATCTCTTGAAAAATTTATATCTAATAGATTAACACAAATAACTATTTCAATTTCGCCCCACTAAAGCATGGAAATACCCCTATGTACGACGATGACGGAATCAAAAAATAATTCTCCAAAAGTTTTCCTGTCAGATGATAAACACTGTGTTCCAACCAATCGTGGTAATTAACGCAATTATTACCGCAACCACACTATTTTGCGTGTCAATTGATTTATGCTATTGAAAATGGAGAGGCAACAACAAAACAACAACAAAACTGCCTGCACGATGCGAGCGAATTGGAAAAAAATCGAATTTCATAGAAGTATTTGAGAGAGTATGTGTGTGTGTTATATGTTTAGCATTCCTGTTAGATAAGTTTTGTATAAATGTAAGTAAGGTAAACATAAATCTACTCCTCTATGTACACATGCCAGTTAGATTTAATTTCAAAAGAAGCACAAACCTCAAACTCCATACCAAACCGCGCTTCTATATGCCGCTGCTGGACTCGGACGGTATAGTAGGTATAGTTGCAGAGACAGCATCAGCAGTTAGTTACTGCAGCATCAGCATCAGCATCACAAAATGCTGCTAACCTCCGCAAACGGTGGTGGAGAGCACCTTCATCATCTCGGTTAGATACTTAGATACTTGTTAGATCTTCTAATACTAACTCGGGGAGCTAGTTACGTAATGTAAGAAAAACTTCCGCATTCATTTTAAGAGTATTCGTTGGTGTTGTTGTTGTTTCTCTAGCTGTTTCGTGCTGCAGTTCTTTACTATGGGGTTTTCCTCCAACTATGTAGAAAATTGTTTACTGCGCCGGCCGCCGCGCCGGCCGTAGTGGTTTTCCACGGATACGGCATAAAGCATAGTGGGGTTGTTGTCGCAACTTCTTCTCTCACTGATGGCTAGCAATGACGGTGGTGTGGTGAAACTTTGTGTTTCCTTAAAGATTTCTCAGTTTTCAATCTTTATCTCTCGGTTTGGTTATAATTAAAGATTTTTTTATAATTATTTTTTTTTATTTTATTTTTATTTGCTGCACCATATAAAAGTTTGTTTTTCTTCGATTGCCATTCAGGAAAACCGTTTTTATTCTCCTCAAACTGGAAAATAATATGTTATATTTTTTATTATTGGTTAAATCAACTGTTAGTTTTTATGCATGTTTGTATATATCATTGGTAATACTAGCGCTGGAAAAACCTCCGCTGGTGCCTGGAAAAGAATTAGATAAATAAAGAAAGTGGCCTAGTGTACACTGAAGATTCATTTACTACTCCGGAAAAAGTTTTCCGAGAAAACAATAGAGATTGCATGTCCGTGTTGAATGAAATCCGGCTATTCTTTTAACTGCTAGAAAAAATGTAATGCAACTTGAATTTAAAGGAATGGATGAATGATATTTACTGCCAAACCTTTCAAATCTATTTCACAAAGGGAAATATTACTAAATCTTAAGATACACTCTATTTTCAAGGCATCCCTATCCCGTTAACATTGCAGAAGCTGGGAGGAGAAAAACATTTGTTATGCCTCTTTAAGGTTAATTTTTTGCTGAAACTTTTACGAAGTAATGAGAAAAGGGGCCATATTTGGTTTTGTTCCCGGATCCCTTTAAGCTACGGCCCTTTGTGTGTGTATAATTACCATAGAGCCCAACTAGGGGTCACCTTTGGGACATTTAAGTACCCACGTACCCACGGACATCAGGACTCCTTTTTTAAAATAGAATCGATTTTGGACACCTTTTAGAGATTTTGCTAACTTTTGGACACTTTTTGGAATAAACAAAAATTTCTTTGCTTGTGCGCATATGTGGCTAGTGTTAGCGAATTAAGCCTTGATGCGAATTGTCATAAGGTGCTCTTTCACATATTTGAAACTCAAGACTTCTTGCCTAAGTCTGCCTCTAACGACGAATCCACATCCAAAGAGACGCTGCCCTTGTGGTCTGTAACATCCACTCCACCGTAGTAGATATCGCAGTCTTTCAGTTTTCTTTTGCCCGGCCCATCCCATCGCACTTCTTGGATGGCGGTGATGTCTGTTTTGTAGCAGTCTAGGGCTTCCGCTAAATGTTCGGCTGCATGTGGTCTATTGAGAGACAGAACATTCCACGTGCAGATCCGAAGTTCGATGTCCTTATTTCGTTTGCTTGGTGCGTCAACAGTATCCGAGGCTTGTTGTTGCTTCGCAACTAAATAGCTTTACGTGGCCGGGGAAGTCACCTCGACGGCACGACGCCCAACCTGGAGGACCAGACCCTTAAAATATAACTCCAAGGGCGGGGAGCCGGATTAACCGCTCCTTAGCTCCTTATAGGCTTGAGCTCCGAATATGTCGTAGTAGCCCGTATAAGTTGAACTGTAGACGCCACCGTTGATTCTATCTGGAAAATTCTTCCTCTTCCGTCTCGATAAAGGAGAAGTGCCTTAGTGGGAACACTCCTCCCCCCTCTCTCATTTGCTACCCCCTAAGACCGTCCTCAGGGATTGGAACGGGGAGGTGAGAGTAGGAGTTATTAGACAGAGGTTCACTCTGAAGAAAAGCTTGTGGACGCTTGTGTCCTCTTGAATGCACCAAGTCTACCCTTTGAACATCACTAAGGAGTCTTTAACACTCCCTCAAATATTTTAAGAAAAAATAACGGTACCTTCCATGCAAAAGCTAAAATACCGTTATTTAAAATATTGTTTTTTCCCAAAAATGACTCCTACGATTTTGATAAAACTTTTTTCGTATTCGTATAAAATTAGAACGATCTCTTACCTAAAATATGTAATAATTAACACTTAGCAGCTAGCTATCAATAGTACCTCTTTCATAGAATGGTCTCTATATTGGAAATTTTCTCACCATCGGCTGAACAGATTTAGATTAATATGTTTTATACAAATTTCAAATAAGTTCAAATAATATTGCGTATCAAAGTTTTCAAAAAAAAAAACTGTTTAAAAAAAGTTTCAAACTCTTTTTTGAAAATTCGATGTCTCAAAAACGGGTTAACAAGTTTTTTAAATTTTATTTTCATGTGCAAATACTTAAAAAATGTTCACCGTACATACATTGACACTTTTATGTAGGTAATTACTTCTTTGTTATAAATAAAGATCCCCAAAAGAAGACGGAAAACACCGTCGAAACGTAGGGAAAAAGTAAATGAAGTGATCTTTAATTTTATCAACACATGGGCCTTACTAATAATCAAATTTAGTGTTAAGCTTAGAAGAAAATCTTCGGATTTTAGAAAATCCACATACCAATAACGAATTTAATCTCCAGTTTAGTCGTTAGCAATATGTCAAAATTTAATACATGGAAATCCATGTTTAAAGTCGAACACTAAATAAAAAGTGTTGCCCTAGTGCTGTTTTATGGTATTTAAATTTGTATTTAATACTTAAATCTATTCCCAAGTTATCAGGTATATTTCAATAGGTACCTATTTTCATGGGTTGGTTTCAATCTTCAGATCCTTGTTTTACAGTGAAAAAGAAGAACTTTATTTAGAAGTACTTTATTTACTGTTCTTATGTTTATGTATTGCAACAGGAACAGATTATTTATTTTTTTCCTAAATATTTAGTACGTCTGGATTAACGTTGAATATGTGCATAATTTTTTGATTCCGTTATATATATTACCATACCAAATTACGTATTATCTAAAAAGTGATTTTTTGTGTTGAATGGGAAAGGATTTATTTTGAGTTTTAAGAATTCGTTTCATAGTTTTTTATTTATTTAACATTATATAAGTTAATCAAATCTATTTGAATATTTTAAAGTATATCTTTCAAAATGGTTGTCAATCATGTGGTTTTTCTTTGGTCACTCTTAGTATTCCTTTTTAACTCCTCTATTGCAATAATAGTCTTCCAGTGGCTTCGTTCATTACAATCATGTTTTAGGAGTGGTTTTTACTTTCCGCTGTCATTAAGCATTGAGAGCACACCTATACACGTAAACATACGTAGTTATTCTTCGGATTACTTGTCTGAGAAATTAATGTTTGAAAAAACGTTTCTCATAAAATAGCATCATTTGTCATTTGAAATTCGTTCGTTTCATATTTTATTGAAATAAAAAAGGATAACATTTCTAAGAAAACCAATGGAAACAACAGTACTCTGATAACTAAAAAAAAATAACTACTAAATTGGCAGGAACAGAAATATCACTGTAGGAATCCCAACAGGAAATAATTTATTTCCGTAGCAACTTCCAATATCATACTGGTATGTTCATATGTCATACAACTATAAAGTTTACTCAAAATATGCATGTTCTTGCATTATGGTTATCAACTATGTACAACAAATTACATACTATAGTACCTACTGAAAAAGTTGCTGTTTAAAAAGAACACGGCAATACTTATCTTCACTCTTTGAACAATAAAAAAAAATTGAAATTCATCTGTCATTTTGTCGAGCTAAGGAAAGTGTATTGAGATTTCGATTCGGTAAACAAGTGAAAAAAAAAAACCTAATTAAACTAAATAAAAAGTGTTATATAATTAGTGTAATGAACACTAGCAATACTTTATTAAACAAAACATAAAAAAAAACACGCCGTGCTACGTTAAATCCTGTAAAAACGCCTATAACAAAGAGTGTACAAATATTTCATTTCAAAAGTGAGTTTTGTCTGATATTTCCCCATAAAGTAGGGTTTCCAGAACATCTCTTTTAAAGAGAACATGTTCTCTTTTTTGACTCTGATCTATCTTATTCTTTCTTTTTTCATCAAATTCTTTTTTTTTACTCTTTTTTATTTATGTACTCTTTTTTATCTCTTTTTCTTTTCCTAAATGACCAAAATATTAACTTAACGCACTTTTCATTAATGTCGGTTGTATTGTCCCCTAAAATATAAAATAAAGCATTAATACACTGAAGTAAAAACTTTCCTATTCAAGATCGATGGATGAATTTAGAAAAGAAAAAAGTAATGGAAGACTTAGAAAAAAGTATCGATTACCGAATTTCTAAGGAAGTTTTACTGGATACAAAGTTGTTTGACTAATTTTACTATTTATACAAGTTTCTTTCGAAAGAAAATGACAATTTTAAAAACAAATTAACTGCTCAAAAGTGGACCAATTTTTTTAGTTCGTCTATAATTCTGGAGTTTTATTCAGAGCTCTTAAAAATGTGCCAGTTCTTTTTTTTTGTTTTTTGTTATGTGGAACGTATTTTCTCGTTGATTGGTTCGCTATGGACGAAATTGTTTAAAAGTAGGACTCTCATATTTGCCTATAACTTAAATGATTTTAGCTGTCAAAAGTTTTATGAAATCTTTTTATATGAAAATAAGTATCTTAATCAAATTCGAAGCTCGCAAAAATATGACACTTCAGATGAGGAAGAAAATTTATGTATATTTGGCCTACATTTAACTAAAATTCTGCGATATTTTGAATTCAATCAGATGTTTATGTATTTTAATTTTTTTAATTTGAAGCGCAAATAAGTGTTTATAAAATATACTGGTTTATATCACAGATATGTTTTCTTAAAATAGATATTAAATAAAACTACCTATTACTATCAAAACTGCTGTTTCTTATGTACCTATATACATTACTTGTATAAATATATCTGTGGTGTTTAGGAGAAACATGATAACTCTATTTTAAAAATTGCGTCCTTACGTGTTATGTCCACATCGGCCTAGAACCTAAACGGGTGAACTCATTTTCTTCAAATTTGAAACAAAATTTTCTAAAGGTTACGTTCATGAACATTTAAAATTTGAACAAAATCGGTCTACCCGTTTAGATTCTAGGTCAATGTAAAGTGGACGTAAAGACGCAATTTTTTATATGGAGTTATCATTTTTCTCCCAAAAACCACAACCACATATATATTTTTATAAAATAAACTTAAAGTAAACTCTTGGTCATATTTATCTATTATTTTAATGATGGTGTGGTGAGCGAGGGGGGTAAACAGTAGAAGTTTGGATTTTCGAAAATGTCCTCTTTTTTTCCAAACACGTTATGGACACCCTACCATAAAGTAATGTGAAGTGATGTTTTTTAGGTTATTTAACTATCGTAGAATACTTTTCAACTGATATTTCATATTTTGCTTTTATAAATCTAATTTGTTGTAAATAAAAATATACTTCAATCGAGTGATTTAGTTGAGATTGATCTGTCAAATGAGAAATTCTCTTCCAGGAGGGACGGACTCATTTTTGTTGGTGATGGCAAGGCGCTTTAGTGTCTGAAGTGCAAAGTTATTTTTAACGTTTGAAATGATTATATTCTTAAAGGTCTTTTTGCTGTCGGCCCTAACTATCATCACAGTTTTGTATTTTCGCAATAGTCTTTATTCATTTTAAAAGTATTCTAAGATGATGTATTTACCTAAAGAACTCCACTTCACATAACTTAATGTAGAATATGAGACAAAAATTACTGTGAAATGAAAAATTTGTTCACTACGTATTATAGGTGTTCTTACATTATTTAATGCCGCATGTTGTCTTATACATATATTTTTTTTTTTAAATAAGTATTGCTTTATTAGCTTTTTTTTTAATTTTTCAACGTTTTAAAATCTCTATACACTTTGCTATAGCTCGGCAAAAATGACAAGCACCTCAATGATTTTTTTTTCTTTTTTTTAATCTTGCTTTCCTTAGGCGCCCCAGAGTTTAGCCGTGTAACTGCACGCCGATCCTGTGTCAATGCATTTGTGTCTGTGTATTTCTTCTTCTATCCCAGCAAACATTTTTGTGAACAATTCAATTATATATTCGGTCACTCCACTTAAACAGAAGAATTTCTTTTCAAATTTTCTTCATATTCAATCATTTTTGTGAACGTTCATTGAACATTCAGTGAAAATGAAGAATATATATTCGAGAAACACTCACTTCAGTGAATCAAATGTGAATATATCAACTCAAATATCCCATCACTTTTACCTCATACGCGGGGAAGGGGATTTGTGTTGATTTTTTCATAATAAAAAATATCGAGATTCATATTTCCTTCACATAATATGAATAAAAGTGAACGTGCACACGCGATCCTCAAAAGAGGTATATCTTGGGTGCGTCCATTTTTATTCACATAAACTGAATGTCCCTTTCATTTTGTTTTGAAAAGCCATAACGGGACCTAGTCGCGCCAAAACTGAAACAAAAGTTATGCAAAGAGGAAATTCGTCACTTTCATTAAATTTTGCGTATTGTTATTGTACGGACGGAACTATATCCATTGTGGCAGTGAAAAAAAAAAATAAAAAAAGATAAATTGAATAAATTAACAAATAAACATATAAAGTGATAAAAATAAAGTGACATCTCATAATCCATTTGTTTTAACTTTTTCAATTGGAGTATCTTTTTGATTTCCATTTTCATTCAGTACGGAATTAATTCGACCGAATATCAGAAAAGCTGCGAATATTCCATTATATTTTATCAAAATTTATCATAAGTTCGATAAATCTATAGGGAAATCAAGCTGTTTATGCAGATAATTTTACCATTTTAAAATAGCATTTTGTATAACCTCACTGAAATAATATTTACATTCGGTTCTATGGTACACATTCAGATTATTAAGGAATCATTATAATGAATTGAATATAATTAATTTTTATTCACTAAACTGAATGAGGAAACCCCAATTTATATTCATATTAATGAATCAAATCTGTCTCATTTAAATGATTCAAAAAAGAATCATGAATTGTTCAGTGAATTGAATATATAAGAGTCCTATTTACATTCACTAAAGTGAAGAATTACTCTATTATTAATGAATCATAAAAACGGTTCGAATTCGAAGTAATGCTACCCAGTAAATTTGATCCAAACCGGTTTATAAATGAGTTCATAAATGAGGGTTTCTTCCACTTCTGTGAATTATTTATAAATCATTTGGGAAGGAAAATGTTTGCTGGGATGTTTTCACTTTTGTTAATGTAGTGTGCGGTTTTTTTTTATGGAATTTGACGCAAATTGTAGTAGATTCAAGGAAAGTCTGAGGATTTTGTTAGCAAAAGGGTAAAATTCTTTATTGGTAGCATTCCGTTTAAGCTCCACATTTTATTTTAACCTCTCAGTTAGCTAATAGTCGACATTAGTGTTTGATTATTAGTAAGGCCCAATGATTTATGACCAACAAAGACAATAATAAACATTTTTAACTAGCTTTTAACAGATATTTGTGATTCTACAAACAATGGAATAAAACTATGTAAATTTCGGCAAAACATTTTTGGAAGCAAATAAACCAAAGAACCTATGACTTTAGTTGAATTTTAGAACGTCCTTTCACAAAATTGAAAGTGGTTACTGTCAAAAACATGAAAAATGCAATTTATGGTCTCTTTTTGAAAACATATAACATATATAACATAAATCTTTTTCTATTTCAAGTAATTTTTTAAAAAAATCGCACCCCTTGGCTTAACGGAGCGACAAAATCTCGTGCAAAATAGAAAAATTGAGATAACAATCGAACATAACATTAAGATGATATAGAGAATACGATAAAATAGGTGGCAAAAATCTGTCTGTCTATCTGTCTGTCTGTACCTTAACGTACAGCCTAAGCTACTGAAACAATTTTAGTTAAATTTTGAACTTTTTTTTATAATGAGCTAGTGCATGCAAGAGGTTTTGACAACCTTAAAGATGATGAACACAGTGCGAGTGATCAGGAAATAAAATGCACGACTGGGTCGCACGTACTTGCTCTTATGTTCAAGACGCTGTGGGCTTAAGAATATTGTGTATAAAAACATGGAAATTATGAGAGAAAAATGTAGAGAAGATACGATATTTAAATTGGATAAAACAACTCTTTTGACAGTTTTAGATGGAAAAAAAGAATGCCATCTTAATTCTTGATTGAATATGATTGTATGGGAAAAAAATTTAAAATCGATAGAGCGGTTTTTAAAAAAAATAATTTTGTATATATAAAATACTTAAAACATTTTTAAGAACAAATTTTGGTATGCAAATCTGAAGTATATATTTATGTGTATATAAAAACAAAATTTAAAAAAAAATTGTCAACCCGTTTTTGAGATATCGAATTTTCAAAAAAAAATTTGTTTTTGAAAGTTTTGATATGCAATATTATTTGATCTTATCTAATTGTGTATATAAAAAAAATTCATCGAAATCCGTTAAGCCGATAACGAGAAAATTCAAAATAAAAAATACGTTCTATGATAGGTACTATTAATTGTTGCTAAGTGTAAAATTTTATAATTTTTGGTAGTAAATCGTACTTATTTTAGTATATGAAAAAAGTTTAATCAAAATCGTAGGAGTCATTTTTAAGCAAAAAAATATTTTCCTTTGCGGTTTTTTAACTTTTGTATGGAAGGTACCGTTATTTTTCATAAATGTAAAATTTTTTCTAAAAATATTTTAGAGAGTACTAAAAAACTCTTAAGTATCGAGTTTCGTTTCAAAAAAATCGATCATGTCGTTTTCGAAATATTTGATTTTCCAAAAAAAATTTTGAAACATTTTTTAAAAATCCAAAAAATATTTTTTCGAAAATTTTGGTACACAAAACTATTTATATTTTTTGGGAGCTTCTGTATAAAAAAAAAATAATTGAAAACAGTCATATCGTTTTGAAGAAAATCAAAAATTAAAAGAATAGTTCTTTGGGAAGTACCATTAATAACCATTTTTGAAAAATGGTTTTCCACCCAAAGAAAGCCTGTACTAAAATAAATTTATTGAATTTTGTGTTAGAAAAGTTGTCGAGCCGTTTTTGAGAAAAATACGATTATGTAAATTTGCTAAAAAAAATTGTATGGCAGGTACCGTTATTTTTGGTTCTTAAAAAAAAATGAAAAAAATGTGTCGACAGAATCACCAAAAACCACTATGTACCAAGTTTGAAGAAAATCGATCGAGCCGTTTAGGCTGTAGACGAACAGACAGACAGACAGACAGACAGACAGACAGACAGAACTGTGCTACCCACTTTTTTGGTATTCTCTATCATCGTAATATCATGTTTGATTGTTATCTCAAAATTTGTTTTCTTGCACGAATCCAAAACTTGCCTTTTGTACCTACAAATCGCAAGTAAAAAACACTCATACGCCATACATCATTTTCTTAAAGACAAAACTATTGGTATTTGAATAAAACATTTTATATTAAATAGTTTCCATAAGGTTTTGAATATACTTGTTGAGTTAATTTAAGGTAAAAATAAAAACAGTGACACTGCGATTATGAGACATCAGTGATTTGCAGACAAGTTCCGAAATGACATAAATTGTATTAAATTGAACACTCCTGTTATTCGTTATAATTCTGTTGTTCCCTGATGTTCTCAGATCCATTTACTAAGATAGCCATTAACATAAAAGTAAAGTCCAATCATCGCAGACTAGTTTCTACAACTTTTCTAATAAAAAAGAATCATATCTAAGATCTAACGGCAGTATTCTCTTTGACGTATATTATTAGAGTCAATATCTAGAAATATCCTATTTTGAAATTATTTGTATGGCTACACAGCTTTACCATTCTTTTTTTTAGTATAAGGGCTCATGTAGAAGTTGATTTCGAGGAAGCTAGTTTCTTATCCCATATGCGTAGGTCTATATAGTTTCTTATGTTCCATCTAGATGGTGACCGAATAGAATACAACCCATGTCACTTGGACATGGGCATGACTATTGACTGTCCTTAGGTCGTCGTCGTGGATAACCTACGATAGACAATCACCACCACCGCCACCACCACAACTTATAGCATCTTCGATGTGATGCATTTCTCAGATCTGATATAATTTGTCCAAATGGAATTTGCTCTCTTCGCTTTGAGTTTATAAATTCGACAAGAAACTCCTTTTCTCACTTCCTTAAGAGTCTGCCATCTGCGGAGTGAATACTGAACGAAGAAGCATAGATAAAAATATCACATTTTGACGAATGCGGAAATAGAGGCATCCAAGCTATTAATATGGCGTGGTGGTTTTGTCTTATAGGTGCTCATGCTCATGGTGAACTATACCTACTGTATGAAAGGCATGAAGCTGGAGTGCAATTAATAGCCAACTATGGGATAACAAATCAATTTAGATGCATGCTATGTGGATGTGTATGTATGTATGTATGTAAGCTTACATTATTATGAAGATTGGATGCTTATACCACGTATTTATGTTGGGTTTCATTACAGATATGATTCAATGTTGGGAGTATAAGCTTTGATAGGCATGTTTACTAAAAAAATCTGAAAATTTATAATTATCTAATTGTTGATTTTAGTTTCACAAAAATACACGCAACTTATACATACAATAATTGAAATAATGTTACAGATTTTAAAATGTATATCTGTGTACTTCTCATTACATTTATCAAAATTGAAACGATTAAGGCCCAGTTTCAATGTCGAAGAAAGCGGCTAATTTGTGAGACAAAAGTATCACTTATCCCACCCGCTAAATGTGCCTTGTAAAACTGAGCCTTGGCACCTCATTTTTGAGAAATAAAAAAAAATGCCATGTAGTTGGTCAGTTATTGGTCAGAAAAGGTCAACTAGTCCAAGAAATTGGTCAGCCTTCTAGATAACTTGTAATCAAGGCTTAAAGTCTCTCAAGGTCACGACCTCCTTTATAAGAAATTTGAAAAAAATGTTTACCATTCGAAAAATCTCTAGATCGTACAAACAAATTATTTTTAACTTCCCATTGGAAGTTATTGTAATTGGTCCGATTTGTTGAATCGAAAATTTTGACATATCTTCACGTTTTGAGCTCCCTAGAATTGGAATCCATCATTTTTAGAAAGATGTCTGTGTTTGTACGTATACGTTCGTACGTTCCATCGCTTTTTTTCGTCCACCAAATAAAGAACAAATAAAGATATCGACTTCAGATGAATTTTATTTTATATATAGAAGTTTCATTACGTGCTAAAAAGGACTTTTAAAAAAATTAAATGAGCGGTTTTTTTTACTATAGCAGTTTTAAAAAATAGTTGTTGAATTACTTCAGTCCTGAATATCTTGAGAACGAATCATGCTATCGACTTCGGGTTAATTTTATTCTATGCATATTGACGTAATAAAGAATAATATAAAACACATCAACCTATAGTTTTTTTTTTAATAAGAACAAAGTTGCTAAAAATTGTTGAAAAAAGTTGTTTGGCTCAGATATCTCGAGAGCAAACAATGAATTTATACAGTAGTTTATATATAAAAATTGATAAAATTTTTAAAAATATTGAATTGATAGTTTTTTTTTTAAGTGAAAAAAACTGCAAGCAATTTTATCAATAATTGTTGAAAACTTGTTTTTTGCCTCAAATACGTTGAGAACTAACAATGATATTGGCTTCGGGGTAATTTCATTCTATAAACTGGATTATAATAAATTGATAAAGGATAAGTTTTGCAAAAACAAATCAACAAACTGTTTTTTTAAGCGAAAAAATACAAGAAATAACTTTACCTAACAACAATATTGTTGAACATTTTTTTAGTCTCAAATATCTTTAGAACAGACATTGATATGGGCATTGGTATAATTTTACTCTTCATACTATGTACTTCAATTTTGTAAAAAAAATTAACAAACAGTTTTTTTTTATAGAAAAAGGTTACAAACATTATTCAATAATATTTTTCTCTAATATCTCGAAGGCAAACCAATAATATTTGGTCTTCACTTGATTGCCTATTGAACACCTGATAAAGTTTTCGAAGATCGAGAATCGGCGATTTTTTAATAAGAAACATTGGGCCTCTAGCTTCCGAGGGCACCAATGGGAAGTTTAGTGTGGGTCGCACTCAGCCACTTTTTTAAAAATTTTTTTTTGAAGGTTCTCATTTCTATGGATAATTTTTTTTGATTCAATCAAATGTAATGATCAGGTACCTTGTTTATTCAGCTTCAATTCACTTTTTTTTTGCTGTCGTAAAAATTTTTTTTGCATGGTAATCTGACTTTGAATAAAAAAAGGTACTTTTAGCCTTGATTACCAATATCTCAGCAAATAATGACGTTATAAAAATTCAAAGACAGTTTTTGAAATGTAAGAAAGCGTTTTACAAGATTTTTTTAAGATTTTGTAGAGATTATTTTTTTTACCGTTGGGCAATTCCATGGTAACTCACGTTACATTTGGGAGAGTTTGGCGCTCTCTTTTATTAAAATTTCAATATTTATATGAATATAAATAAAACAAAATTTAAACGCTTTACATGGTAATAATTTCGACTGCTAGGAAAAAAATTAATTTTTGGGAAAAATAAATTCTTTCTTATTAAAAAATACTAAAACGTGTTGGTAACTCACGTTACCATATTCGGACACGGGTTTTATAGCAGTACAATGCCTATTTTCTAAAAATTAAACAAACCAATAAGGCTTAACTGGCTTGTTGAATTAGATATAAGAACTTATCAGCCTGTTTATATCTGTACATAAATTTTTAATTATTGAAAATATTTTATACAAATTTAATAAAATACATGGTAACTCACGTTACAAAAAGTCGGTAACTCACGTTATTTCACGTTTTTAACTTAAAAATTTAGGGCTACGCCTTTTAGAATTTCATTTTATTTTCAGCCGTATGTTTGTTACTTGAAGGATATTATGCTATTCTAATTTTAAAACTAGGAAAAAGTAGACAGGGGGCGAGATAAATTTTCCATTTTTCTATCTTCATGTCCACTTTTTCATGGAATTACCCCGTTCACCGTTAGTTCAAAAAAAGTACCAAAAACCGACTTTTGGTGGTGTTTTTGTAAATCTTTTTTTGCTCTGCAAATATTAATTGCATGGCTTGCATTGGTATGCAAATTTGTAGACTTTTAAAACATCAATATTCCTGTAAGCTTTCAAATTGATTCACCGAACCGTTTTTTCTCACCAAAATTTCAAAGTCTTACAACCAGGTAAAGGAAAAAATTGTGTTGTTCCTGAACAATGCGTAGTCGTCATCAAAATGAGAAGAAAACTGCAATTCCATTAGATTTTTTTCAGAGTTTTGGATTAGTTAGATACTTTTTTGACTTAAAATGGAATAAAAAGTCTCATTTTTTGCAATAACGCAATAACGGTACTTCAAAAAAAAAGAATTTTTGCAGACAAATCTCGAAATAAAAAATGCTTTTTGTTTCAGCTCAATACGACCACTGGTCACAAAGGTACAGCTCTTACAGCTCTTCAAAAAACACTAACAAAAATTGAAAAAAATGTGTTCCATTAATTTCGTTGACTAGTGTATTAAAGTCAAAAATAGTACAATAACATACAATTTTGAGAAAAAAAATCATAGTCTAAGAGCCGGTAGCAAAATTTGTGGGTGAACGCATAACCAAAATCTGAGTATGAGGGTTTGTAGGTGCATGCATCTTGATATTGAATATAAAAGTCTGGCAGGATTTTTTTGGCGCCCGTAGTGGGGACGAAAGATTGAAAATAGCGGTTTTCCCATTTGCTGTGTCATGAGTAAGACCAGTTCAATTCATTTATTAAAAATGAGGAATGATGCTCGGTCATTTTTCCTTTGTCCACAAACTTTCTTTTTAATGGTCTGATTAATAAAACTCAAGATATGCCCTTTTGAAGCGAACCTTATCGGCCTTATTTTGGAGACTTTTTTTGTTGATTTTAAATTTTTTTCAAATCTCCAAATTTCTCTCGATATGGAGTGCCTAAAATGGTTATATCTTGAGAATTATCAATTGGATCATTAAAAATAAAATCTTTGGACTTAGGGAAAATGACAGAGTATCATTTCCCATTTAAAAAAAAAGAAATGAAGTGATTGTACCCTTGACAAAACTAATGGAAAAACTGCAATTTTCAATCCCTCTTCCCTTCTACGGGCGCCAAAAAAATCCTGCCAGACTTTGATATTCGATATCAAGATGCATGCACCTACAAACCCTCATACTCATATTTTGGTTATGCGTTCACCCAGAAAATTTGCTGCCAGCTCTTAGTCTATCAGTTTGAGCATTTTTTTTTTAATTAGCTATGTTTTCAAAATTTTTATTTTTTTTTTTATTTCCAAAACTATTCTCTTGAACAACTTAATTTACAAAGAAAATGAATTAATTAATTTTTGGCCTTACAAAAACCTATCGCATGATATTGTGCGTGCGGTCATTGTTTTTTAATATATTTTTTAACATTTAAGTGATTTTTTTTAAATTGCCCCTCCCGCTCCCTTTAAAATATTTTTTTTTTTCAGTACTTCCTCTCATCATTAATTGAATCGTATGTATGCAAAACGGCCTGCACATGCATAAATGCATTCAAATTTAAGCCATTTCCCCGTGGTGGACTATGGATAATTTTGGAAATATGTTTTGGGATGTGTCATTGAACCTAACTGCAAATGAATTTCTTTTGTTATAGGAGTTTTTCCTATATTTTACTCCATCATGGTTAATCTTATAAATGGCAATAGGCAATGCTATGGACGCTATAAGAAAAATTGTTTCAACCGTACCCAGTCTCCCCTATTTTCACTAGAAAACTCTCGAGAGCGACTCTCGGATATCACTGTCTTCCACTCTGGTGAGCTTATTTTATGACTGTGTCTGTGTCCATTTTCGAATGCAATGGTCAGATGAATTTAATAAATAAAAAGATTGATATCTTTAATACAAATGACATGAAATGTAAAATCAAATAGATTTTTGCAAAAAATATTATTTGACGATGACGATACGCTTCGTGTGCAGAAGATTGGGCGTAGAGAAGTCGTCGCTGCATGACGAATCTTGTACACGTCTATGACGCGACGTGTCGTGTGCAGAAGGCCTTAGTCATAACTCATAAGATACGTTTTTGACGTATGTAAGTGTATTCGTGAGGATTTTGTCACTTTTGTGGATGCGTTTTAGGAACTTCCGTGTTCCATATTATTAAACTGACGAAGAGTACGAATTCAACGAAGAAGATTGGAGAAAAAACAAGAAACGACTACAGCAATCACTGCCGAAGAGAAGTTGGATGGAACTTTTACACCTTATAAGTTGTTTTAGCCGTTTTTGAAAACGTCCAGTTAACGTCAACTCGATTTTCAAATGATCGTCATTTTTCGACGCAAATATGGTTATTTTACCGAACTGCATGAGTTCACTCGATACGGCTCATCTCGGTCTGATCTATAATTTTTGTTTAGCTAAAATACAGCTAAAGTCAAATTAATGCCATGGTTTTGTTTGCACAATTTTTTTTTTTATAAACGTCCTCCAATTTTCTTGCAACCGCATTTGACGTTTTTGAACATGTTCTCCGGCTTCTCAATTTCTTTGTTTCCAATCCGATTTTTTTGCTGCAAAGTTGCACCACACATCATGCTTTCGAACATGTAGGTAACTATAACAAACTGCAATTTCGAACACAATGCTTATGCAGTAAAACTTGTATTTGCCTTTTTGAACAGAAGACTTTTGCAGTTTGCAAAACGCATTTTTGACACTGATGACGCTCTCGAAAACGACCTTTTACTGGCAAGGTTAGGCTGTTCGAGACATTGTGGCAGTTATGAAGGAGTTAATTGCTTTCTTCAAATTTCAAACTCATCAGCTCACATTGCTTTGTGTGACCAGGCGTGTAGAGCGGTGTGAAGTGTACTCAAATTTTGTGTAGACCTCACCAAGATTTTGGAAACTAACGAAAATTAGGGTTGGAACACATAGTGCCATACAAATTATATTCCAACCGGAGCCCTTGGAAACGTACAAACATGCATACATAGGTGGGTACACAAACATATCTATCAATATAGCCACCACTCGACCGAAAAGGTTGGTATCTTAGACAAACCTATATTTATATACTTTAGACCACGGCATAAATATTGAAACTTTTTTTTAAATAATTTTCCCAAGAGTTAAACTCTTCCTTATACTCAACACAGCGCAGTTTTCTTGTAGTTGCAGTTTGTCTCACTATTTTCGTTGTTTTTTCTTACATCTTTATTCGCTTAAATGCACTCGAAGACTTTTTGTACCAACATTATATATAGTCTTCAACATACGATATATGTCTTTTTCTTATAAATGGATTTGAAGATATGGGAACAAAAGACCTAAACATAAATGTTTCCCATAATGATTTCTTTCTTCCATTTTTGGTCTTTAACTGTATACCTTCTCTTTTCTTTTGCAACCTTAAAAGGCAAGATTGTTTTTGTTGTTCTCATGCAAACCATTATTGGCCATGAACAACGGTCAATCTTCAAACATGGAAATAAATGCATTTACATTCAAAACACCATCGAAGTACGAAGCACCAATTACTCAGTCCTCCATGGAAGCAATGCAAGAAATCGATTTGTGTCCACTCACGCATACATCTTAAATTCTTCTACCTCCACAATTCTCTATAACTCCCCCACTCTACATGCTATGGCATAAGCTATACAGCAACGGCTATCCGAAGTCCAAACCTGGAAGAGAAAAGTCAATTGATTGCGCGCGGAAGAAAAGGGATAACAAAAGCATAGCACACAATAACACGATGCACCGTTAGGAATGTACTAGCTCACGACACCGTAGTAGAACGGATCATTACATAACATGCCACTGTTGGCCTACATTCGGGAAACGATCGTGGCGGTCGATTCGCTAACTGCGGCAGTGGCTTAATGTTAGTTGAAGCACCTCTTGGCAAATGGTCTAGGGCAGCAGCTGGAATGGACTTGCACACGGGTAGAAGAAGAAGAACGAATAAACATAAACAGTCAATGGCAAACTGGCCAGAGTTGCTGTATGATGGTGCCTACTCTGGTCCCTGCCTCCTTGCAAATATTGTAGATTGTACATGAACTGGCTAGGTGCTGGTTGAGCCTCCCTCCCACTGAAAATGAAACTAAGACAACGACAACGATGAGGATGACAACGACGAAGACTTCGGGGCTTAGCATTCGACGAAATTCAACCGTGCACAGCAAGTATAATGACGATAAAACGGGTTGCATTTGCAACCACAAAGGAGGAATAGTGAAGAGAGGTGAAGCAGCCACTCTTCTGTACTTTAATGATTCCTTGAGGAATATATATTATGCTCTCGTGAATGGAATTGACTGTTGGAATTGAATTAGCCTTTGGGAATTCACATTGAAGGTGATGGCCAGCAAATGCATTAGTGGCTTTGGCTTGTCTTTGTATTTGAGTTTTTCTGTATGTATGTATGCTTCGGTGTAGTGGTAAACTCTTTCTGCCCACACATTTGCCGCAGGCTCTGCAGCATCTTTAAAATAGGTACTTGGCTCAGATGGTTGTATTAGGGTTTTTTTTCGAAAAATGCACTGAAGGTAGAAGTGGAGCAAGAAACTCGTCTCCGAGGTGAACTTTGTGTTGTGTTATGTTTTTCAAAGTTTATTGCTCTTTACTCCATTGCATTGCAGGGCGCTAGTGTGTCTGGTTGAATTATTGTTAGGTAATTTTTTAGACATTTATTTACTAGCTTTTCATTCTTTAGTTTATTATAAAAATTCTTCTGAAAATAAAAAATTAAATTTACGATTTAATACTAATGTAATGTGCACTGTGGCGTATGTGGGCTTTTTTTTACAGCAGGGTGATTTGAAAAGCTCGTTATTTTTCTAAATGGAGGTACATCTTGTTAATATGCCATATTCAATCAAACTATTGAATTTTAGAAACGGATTCTGTTATAAATGTTTCTATCGATTTTAAATAAAATTCATGATTACGATCCGGACTAGGCCTAATTTTATCAAACACTTTTCATTTTTTTGGGAAAATTTAATTTCACCAAACACAATTTTGTCAAGCTCATTTTTTATAGAACAAATTTGTTACGTAGGGGATTTTGTATTTTTGTTTGCGCTTTATGTTGGTTACTTATTATGTGTTCTGGTTTAGCGTTTGGGTGTATCGTGTATGCATATCCGTCACTACAAGGAGTTTCAAAGTGAAAAGCACGGTGAAAGAGTGCCCCAATATAACTTTTCAGTACATCAATTGAATAAACATACACTGAATCTTAGATACTAGGAACTTTAGGGAAAACTTAAATAAAATTAAAGAAACTTTCGAATAAAAGTTCACCTCCATATTTATTATTAAGTTTATGAATTAAAGACAAAAATGTGATTCAATTGCAGTGGTTTTCGATAAGTACTTAGCATTATACAAATTAATTAAGTCTTAAAATAAGCTTGTAGTCAAACTTAAATTTCGTTTTTATATTTTTGTATCCACATGGCAAAAAGACTTTAAATAAGTTATTACTTTTTAGTAAATACATTTTTTAAAGATGAGTTTTAGCTAGGGCAATGACTGGAATAGCAGTTGGCATTTTTGGATATTCTCCAGCACTGGCGGCAATGTCCAAATGGGTGTACTTAAGGGGCTTCTCCGACTGGAGACCGTGTTTATCCAAACCTGTTGTAACGATCATAAATGCAGCTGGAACCTTTATAAAAAAAATTAAAATCAATTATATATTTATATTGAATAATTTTGAATGAACAACAACAACTTGTGTGTGAATCTCCATTTACACACAAGACCTAACTTAAATTCAATTATAAATAATCAACCAACTTTTAATTCCATTGCTTAAACGATTCAAAAATATTTAATTTAATGTTTGACTTGTTTTTGATTCGTTTAGGCGATCCCGTCGTACTTTTTTCGAATAGATCGAGAATTACCTGATGTCCACGAGGAGTTCTGGAAGATGCAGCATTGTTGCACTGCACAACATCTTCTCCAATGACTTTTCCACAATTAAAATCAAAATCATCATGTCGCAATTTGGAAATTTCAAAAGGCTCCCCAAATGAAGTTCCGATTTCTTGTAATTTTAAAGCATGACCAGCCTGCTGGGCTACACTATTGTCAATTACAATGGAATAACCTTCGCCAACCGCAATACAAGCGTGTCCTGTCAAAGTGGCAATTGTAAACAAATGGGGATCTGGCAAGTTACGTTCATTGGCAATTTCCTTCATGCGGCAAAGAGCATCGGCCATGCACATTCGTCCTTCAGCATCAGTATTACCAACGCGAACTCGAACGCCAGCTCTGGAGGTGATTACTTCATCTGCTACATAGGATTCCTCGCCAACAGAGTTACGGACCAAACAGAGGGCAGCAATAACGTTCACATCTGCTGGTTTTTGTTTTTGAACGATCTAAAATTAAATTAAAATATACAATTTTCCTGAATATGAAACATCATTTCTTTGAAAACTTAAAGTTGAAAATTGTTGTGCAAAGAACTCAATTAGAAGATCAGAGATAGTATATATTTGTGAGATAGTAATTTGGATGGTTTGAGTTGTTAAGACATGGAAACAGAAAAAAACCTGGGACCAAAAGAAAAATGTCAATTTACGAAAGTAAAGAAATTCAAAGTTGGACTTTAATTCAATTCAATTCAATTTATTTATTTATAGGAGTGTACAAATAAGACATTTTTTTATTAAAAGCTGATTAAACAATTCAAGTATAATCACTAAAATTAGGCAATTATAAAAATAAGCAAAAAACTTAAGCTACGAGCAGACGATTTGCGATAGTCGCAAATCTTTGCGAGCACTGACGTCACGAAAAAAATCGCAAATATACCGCAAATGGTTTAGGTTTGACAGTGCTCGCAACCCTGCAAATACACGTGTTCAGACGATTTGCGAATGTTGTCCCAAAGTTCTCAAATACATTTGCGATGAAGCTGCTCGCAAATGACATGCTCGCAAATAAGATCGCAAATTTTGCAGCATATTTGCGGGGTGTGTTCACACGATTTGCGCCAGTATTTTTAAAAATCATATTTTTACTCATTTGCAGATTTGCGAGCATGATATTTCTCTTTTGAAAAATTTGTTTATTTGTCGATTTTTGTTCGAATAGTCTCAAAATATTTTAAATACAAGTAGTGTATGCACATTAGGGTGTTTCATTTTTCCAAAGGTGTAATTTTTGGCTGACTTTGCTCACGCCCCGGGTCTAAGTGATGTCAAAGATATGTATACCAAATTTCAAGAAGATTGGATAATATTTAGAGGTTGCGCATTTTGATGACTTTTATTTGAAACTATCGAGTTTTCGAATATTGAAGTCCTTTGTATTCAAGGGCTTCTCATGCACTTGTTTTATCTTGTGCAGGCTGTGTGTTTACACGTACAATCTAAACTGCATTGTATTAATTCGTTACATCCCTACCTACAAGTCTTTTTAAAATAATTTCTCTTCCTTCGAACTGTACCTTCAAACTTCAAGCATTATGCCTACACGGTTTACCAATTAGAGAGGGCAGGTCGACCTTGAAATGGAATATCACAAACTTTGTGTGTGGTATTAACGAAATTCTTATTATTTTTTGAAGAGCCTATACGTATGCTATAATGTATGTATAATATGGAATATGATATTGTTCAAAATATCTGACACGGCTGCGCACAGTGGCAAGGATCCGAGGCGTCAAAATTTGAATGCCTTTGACGCATAGTTCAGGCTGAATTTGAACGATAGCTTAAGTTATTTTGACTTTGAGGGCATCAGTTTATTGCGGCTTATTAGCATGGACCTGCAACTTCAGAAAACACCACGAAAAATTTAATTGGGTCAAATCCCAAGATCTTGGTGGCCAATTCACTTCACCTCCTCGAGAGATAACCCTATCTTACAGTTATCGTTTATGTAGAATGTCTTTTGTTACATAGCTGTGTAATACGCAGTGCTGTCTTTTCTAAACAATATGTCACATCACATCCATATCATCCAATTTTGGCCAAAAGACATTGCTTATCTTGGTAGGGATCTCCCTTGATTAAATTGCGGAAATTGACTACATCGGGTTCACCTGCCCTCTTACCCCACCCTAACTGACGCAACTGACGCAACAATTTTTTTTAATTTTTTTTTTTGAAGATCATCTCACATCATCCGCAAATGATTTGCGAGCATTTGCAGGATGTCCCAAAGATGTGTTCAGACGATTTGCGACCAAGGATCGCAAATTGTGACGTAAAAATGACGTCATACTCGCAAATATTTGCGACTTTTGCAAATCGTCTGCTCGTAGCTTTAGATACACATTACATTACACAGATAAAGCATTCTAGAGTCTGATGACATAGACAAAGAATAGTCTTGTCTTGAAAAATTTAAGTAAGTAAAAGATGGAGATGGTTCGGTCAGACTGTGTGAAGCAGAGTTTATCAAATAGGTATGACGGTGCTTTTTTTTTGATAATTTTATGGAAAAAAATGCAGCATATAGCATCGAGAAACTGTACAAATGTATGTGAGGACAAGTTGATGATATGAAGAGACATGTCGCAAATGAAATATATGTGCCTAACCATATCATTAATAGGGTGAGAGTCAAAAGTTTGCAGAAAACTACTACAGCATAATCAATTATAGGAAAAAACAATGATTTTTAGTTTGGTTTCAACAAGTTTAAGATAAGAAAAAGGGTTAAATTAACCACCATACATTTTTCCAATGACAGATTGGTATGATCGTTTGCAGAAAGTGATTGATTTATTTTAAAGCCCAGACTTGCGACATTATTCATGAGTTTAAGCTGAAAACTTGATATTGTATTGTATTATTATTATTTGTGTTTTAATCGGATTTCGTATTAAACCATTACATAATGTCCATTCTTAAATCCCTTGAAGATCTTCATTTAACCTGTAGATTAAGTCCTCTAGCAAGTTTAATGGCCGGGAGATACATTTGAACGTCATCAGCATAAAGATGCAACATGACATTTTTGCACACTTGTGGCAGGTCATTAATAAATATAAAAATGGACCCAAGATTGAGCGTGTTGTATGCCAGCAATTGATTCTATGGAATTTGAAAAGGTGGTACCTTTTGTAACTCGCTGAGTATGGTGTTCCAAGTAGTCTCGAATAAGATGTACCGATCTTCTACTGAGACCAAAGTATAAGTTTAGTTTTTTGTAAAGAATATCATGATTTACTCTGTTCTGTCAAATGCTTATACATATGAAACTCAGCAAGCAAAGAATTGTTAATTTATCTTGACCATATTTAGCTCCTATATGAGCAAGAACTTTAATTATTGCCTTAGAACACCTACAGTGGCGTTCACGTAATTAGAAACGATTCCAAAGCAACTTTTCTTCCTTTCATGTCTTCTGTATTCCTGCAGTAAACCTCTCCATTTTTATTTTGTCCTGGCTAAGTGCTGTTTCAGGGGTTTTGTATAATGAGAAAAATGAATCCTGCAATGTATAAGCTCGGCGCTTCATTGTCAAGAGTCATGCAGATGGAAAATCATACGGCGAAATATTTTAAATATAAACATGCCCTCTAAAAGTACTTGAGAGTGCTAGGACGACATATGGCCCTAGGCTCAATGATAGGAAAATCCCTATGCACGCCTCCGCGTGGTAGAGGGCGGGTAACGCTAACGCTAAGCAGGGGGACCGAATGGATGCCGGGATAAGCAGACAACCCAGCGATGCTGGTCAGGAAAAACTTGTCCTTGGGATGGTTAAAAGCCCCCTTAAGGCGGATGAACTGCAGGTGGCGGTCAACGGCATGATAGTCTGGTGGCGGAGGAGCGTTTTTTTTTTGTTAAAAGGCCAACGGCAGCAGCAGCTGACGTCTGTAACCCATATTGGGCGGCTACAAAAAGCGTCTGTTTTCCCATAGTGGGCGGCCTCGAGCCTGTCAAATCTGAGCTTATGTATGTTATTAATCGTATCTCGGAAAACACCATGGTGGAAGGATATATGCTAATACATGAAATATGACAACAAATGGAAATGAGTCCCCAAGAGGTAACCATTTTATGGAGAATCCTTCTGCAGCTTCGGCTGCTGTAAACCGCACATCGGATTTAGGGGTGCGGCATCTTTCGTGTACCAGCGTCAATCAAGACGCCATAGCAATAAATGAATCGTTAACAAATAGAAGAAGTCTTTTAAGTAGAGCAAATTATACTTTTGGCTATCGCATTCGTACGAAAATCGGAGCATGGAACGTTCGATCCTTGTACGGCGAAGGTAGATACGAGCAGGTTGAGCGTGAAATGCTTCACCTTAAGATCAGTATCCTGGGCATCAGCGAAACTAGGTGGAGAGGAAGAGCCGAATACAGAGCTGACTCTAAGCAAACGAGAATGCTGTATTCCGGGGAGGATGAAAGAGAGGGTGACCAAAGGCTGCATGGTGTCGGAATCATGTTGAACGAAGAAGCGAGGCGTAGTCTTATATCCTGGGCGCCCATTTCTGCAAGAATAATGAGAGCAAGGTTCCGTTCAAAAATTCGCAACGTCACAATAATTCAGTGCTACGCCCCCACAAATGAAGCGACCGAGGAAGACAAAACCGCTTTCTACACTCATCTTAACTCAGTTTACAGCGGTGTTCCAAGAGCCGCCATCATAATTGTCATGGGAGATCTCAATGCCCAAGTCGGATCAGACAACTACGGTTTGGAACGCGTCATGGGGAAAAATGGCTTGGGGTCACGAAATGAAAATGGCAATTTGCTGGTCGATTTTTGTATCGCTAATCGTCTTGTACTGGGTGGGACTGTGTTTAAACATAAGACTTGCAACAAAATCACCTGGGTACATCCGGATGGTCAAACTGAAAACCAAATTGACCACATCATGATTCAGCAGCGATGGAGGAAGTCAATGTGCGATGTTCGAAGCATTAGAAATGCCGACATGGGAAGCGACTACCATTTGGTTCTCATGAGTCTCAAGCTACGAACTGCAGCTGTACAACGTCAATCACAGGGTGCAGCAAGGAATTCGAAGTTCAATACAAATGCTTTAAGTGATCCCAACATATGTCGTAACTATGTCACCGACCTTAACGACAGAGCTTCGTCATTAAACGGAATACAACATTCAACAATTGATGAGATGTGGGGTGATATAAAAAGTGTTTTTATGGATGCTGGATCCGAAACTGTACCCAAGCAGTCGAGAGTTAGAGACTCTTGGATATCCCAAGACACCTGGGATAAAATCGAGCTTCGCAAATCGTTGAAGATGCAAATAAATGCCGAAGCGGATGCTCAACGAAAGGCTGAATTGCGAATTGCGATTGTGTGAGACGTGACAAGAGGGTGAGGTTAGACGGTCTCGCAGAAAATGCGGAAAACGCTGCAAGAAGAGGAGATATGAGGGAATTGTACCAAATATCCAAGGAAGTTGTCGGGAAGAAAACCAACAACAATCATCCTGTAATGGATGTGGATGGTACACTTTTGGTATCAAATGAGGATCAGCTGCGCAGGTGGAAGGATCACTTTTGTGCCTTGCTTAATGAGGATTCTGTCGAGCAGAGTGCTGAAGTGCCCCAGCTTAACGAGATACGTAGATCATATAGGGGTATTGACATCGAACACCCTACAATACTGGAAATTCAATCTTCGATAAATCTTCTCAAAAACAACAAAGCAGCTGGACTTGACGGTATACCAGCCGAGTTCCTGAAAGCTGACCCTGTCAGAACGGCTAGTATTCTTCACCCGTTGATACAAGCTGTGTGGAAAAACCAAATCTATCCCAGCGACTGGAAGGATGGTGTAATTGTTAAGTTGCCAAAGAAAGGTGATCTTAAAAATTACAACAATTGGCGAGGTATTACAGTTTTGTCCGTTTTTCCAAAATTAATGGCAACCATCATTCTGGAGCGGATAAAGGTTAGAATCGAGTCTACACTCAAGAGGCATCAAGCTGGTTTCCACAGTGGGCGGTCTTGTGTCGACCATATCAACACTCTGCGTATCGTTCTTGAGCAGTCTGCGGAGTTTCAATCACCGCTTTACCTCATGTTCGTGGATTTTGAGAAGGCCTTTGACCGAGTCAACCGTGAATGTATATGGAGATCACTTCTTGGTAGAGGAATTCCCCCAAAAATTGTTGCCATTATAAGAGAGTCCTATAACAACCCAAGATGCTTTGTTTTACACAATGAGCAGCTATACGACTCTTTCGAAGTGCGGCAGGGTGAAACAGGGAGATGTTATATCGCCAATTCTCTTTCTACAGGCGATTGACGATGTTTTGACGGCCAGCGTTGGAACAGCAGAGAGGCAGGGCATTCAATGGAGACCGTTTGAAAGGCTTAGCCACTTAGACTATGCCGATGATATATGTCTCTTGGCAAATGACATCAGCGGGCTGAACGGGATGTGTCATGTGAAGGTAAAAGGAGAGGCGAGTGGTCTTAAAATAAATAGCAAAAAGACAAAAATAATGCTCACAGGCCGCTCCACTCATCAGCGTATTTTAATACAGGAGACGCTAGTTGAAGAGGTTGAACAATTTAACTACCTTGGAAGTATTGTTTCAGCAAATGGTGGTACTGATCTGGACGTTCAAAGTAGAATAAATAAAGCTCGCGCAGCCTTCGGTTCTCTCTCCCAAATTTGGAAATCATGTCAAATCTCCTTGCGCACAAAGTTGAGATTCCTCGAATCCAATGTCAAATCCATGCTGTTGTATGCTTGCGAAACCTGGAAAGTCACGACTACCATCTCAAAGAAATTGCAGGCTTTTGTGAACCGTTGTCTACGCCATATTCTAAAAATTCGCTGGCCACAAATTATATCAAACGGAATTGGGAATTGTGGCGCAGGACAAGTCAAGAGCGGCTGGACGTTGACATAAGAAAGCGTAAATGGCAATGGATTGGTCACACACTGAGGAAACCAAACGATGAAATTGCAAAGCAGTCACTTGAATGGAATCCTCAGGGTGCACGGCGGGTTGGAAGACCAAGAACAACATGGAAATCAACAGTTCTAGCAGAAGCAGACTCCCAGAGAAAGACGTGGCCACAGTTAAAATATCTATCTGCAGACCGTGAAGGATAGAAACGATTTGTTGGCGCCTTATGCCCCAACCGGGGTTACAGGACTTGATGATAATGAAAACGATGGTATTTAATGCTGTTCAATATTTTAAGAACATTTTAACTTTAGAAAAGGTGCCACGCGAGCCAAAAGTAAGGTCAACTTAACGAGAATATTGGCTTTTTGTTCGGTAACGCAATTCAAATTTAGATAGAAATTAGAGCTGCAGTTTTTGGCTAAAAAGAAATTGGACCATCTCCTGATTATGTTAAAAAATGATTCCGTGGGGCTAGCATCTTTGGACGCATACTAAAGAAGAAGCCCTTTACTGACTTAGCCAATATAGGAAAAAACGCTTGGAATTCGAACAAAAGTACCTACATGCATTTTTCTTATGTTTATAGGTTTAGGGAAAAATAACGAACTCTACGTCAATTTCTTTTATTTCATCGTTTAGCTGGTACAACAAGATACAAAAAATGAAGAGGTTTACTGCAGAAACAAAGAAGATACGGAAGGAAGAAAAGTGGCTTTGGAATCGTTTCCAATTACGTGCACGCCACTGTATATCTTTTGCACGAAAACCTGATTGTGCCGATGAAATTAACTTATGTGGTATTATGTGGTAAGAAATTTGGTTTGATAAAACTTTTTCAAAAACCTTTGATAGGCAAGGCAATATACCTTTAGGCCGGAAATCAGCACAGGATGAAGAATGGGCCTTTTCAGCACAGGAATAACCCTTGCTAGTTTCCAACATTGAGGAAATGATGATGTGGTTATGCAAAAATTATTGATGTGGGTAAATATGTATATGATTTGTGGTAACATCATTTTAATAAAACAAATTGGAACACCATCTTCCCCAACAGAGTTGAAATAGAACTTATGTTCAAAACAAATCATACTCAGACACGACTTCAAAGTCAAATTCTGTAGAAGCTTCATAGAGGGATCTATTTATGGGTGCAAAATTCGATGTCTGCAAATTATTTAACGTAAAAGCATTGTTAGGGTCACTAAGATCAGGATAATTATCAACGTTCTCTTTGCTACCAACCCCGATAGCACGCAAGTTAATCCAAAGCTGGCGTGAAGATTAATTAGAACTTAATTTTGACATAAAATATCTTTACAAGCTTGACAGCAAATTACCAGCTTCCGTTTTGAGCAAAGTTTTCGACGATTACGTACCAAAACAGTCTTCAACGGAACTTGTTTTTCCTAAAGTTCGAGTAGCAAATCTTGAAAAAGATTGACTTTATCATTAACGTTGTACTAAAAACAACATCTTTCCCAGAGCAGAATACCTACTTGCGCTAAATTTTAGGGCATTATTGTCAATGGATTTAAAGTCCCCTAATTGAAATGTCGAAGAAGATGAAGTTCTCGAAAAATCATTATTGTACGTGCAAAATAAAATATCATGGTCAGATATTCCTTCAAGAGATAGTTGTTCTATAAAAGAACATTTTCCGTATCAGACACAATCATCAAATCAGTTAGTTCGAATAAGGCCCAAAACGAATTGCATGGGAATTAGCAATAACCTAACCAGTTGCTGCAATTTCATGCTTAAGATGATTTACTCTAGTATCAGAAAGAAAAAGGTCAGCATTAAAGTCCCCGCAGAGAATTATATTTCCACCGTCTTTGGAACCACCCAGCTACATTCTCCGTATTCAGCATTAAATATTATGTACGTGCGCACAGACCAAGTGTTAAAATAAGGTCCCAGATTTTTTTAATTTCAATCACTGACGTTAGGTCAGCGACACATGTCGCATCTCACAGTGGAGGCAGATATCTTTCTTGGAATTATCTCTGGGTTTGTTTTGAATATCTTTTTTTTTAACATGCTATCGTTCGAAGAAAAAGAGTTACCAATCTATTTGCTAGAACTTTGTATTCCAATTTGTCCGCGGTTTATTAAAAAAAATAAGGCGGACAAATAATAGTTCTAGAACTGTAAGGGCTCTGACAAAGAAAATATTTTCTTTTCTTCTTTTGAAAAGATATGAAGTGTGATCTTAATGAAGAAAAGATTCCCAGGAGGATTTTCAATTAAGGACCCGTTGTACAAACGTGGTTCAAATTTTGATCCGTGGTTCAAATATTTTTGTTGGCTGATTTTGGCGGAATAACTGAGGTTCAACGATGGTTCAAGGTTCCAGTATGTTATAGTAGCCAATTTAATACCTGAACCATCGGTGAACATCAGTCCAATCTTCGAAGTCGGTGAATTAAAATTGCTGAACCAACCACGAGTTAAATATCTGTACAACTGGCACTAAAGCAAGAACATTTAGTAATGAGGGTTTTTAATTTGTCTGTTGTGTTTTGGCGGAGTAAGCTACTGTCTTAGTCTTAGTCAACCAGTTCTTAGTTATGAGATTGCCCAAAGAGTCACTCAAGTTAACGCACCAAATTTGGTGACTCTGTAACTCGCATGATCTCGCAAAGAAAAACTGGGCCTAAGTGTTGGTTATAATGACATCAATAGTCTCGTTTCGTAAACGATTGCTATATGAAAAGACTGAAGGTCTCGTCATATTTAAAAGTTCCACAAGTCATTAAGGCTAGCTCATTACGAATCGTCTTTTATCGGCATTTTTTGGAAATTATTCATTACGTGTTGTAAAGTTTGTCATGCAAAGAATTTTGTACTTATTTTTAGTTATTTTATGGTTAAAGACTATAAAATTGTGAAGAATGTAATGTATTCTTTCATCAATGTAATGGCATATTTAAGGAAAGTGTGTACAAAGTCAAGAATCCTAAAAGCCGGCTATTCACGTTGAGACGGTCGTAAGGACTGTACTGAAGCTCATTGAAAATCGGTACGAACCTTGCGACCGTTCATACGACTGTCTTAACGTGAATGCCCAGCTAAAGGAATTGAAAAATTTGGTATACAAATTTAACTCAATATTTCTGATTATGTATTTAAATTTCTTAAGCGGGCCATTCACGTTTAGACGGTCGTAGGGACTGTCGCAAGAATTGAAGAGATTTTCTATGGAAAATTGACAAGTTCTATTGTGAATGGACCTCGTGTGTACTGAAGTTCATTGAAAATATCTACGAACCTTGCGACTATCCCTAAGACTGTCTCAACGTGAATAGGCTGGGCCTTCACGCAAGATTCGTAGAGATTTTCAACGAACTTCAGTAGACACGAGGCTAATTCACAATAGAATCTGTCAATTTTCCACAGAAAATCTATACGATTCTTGCGACAGTCCTTACGACTGTTTCAACGTGAATGGCTGGCTTTACAAAGCACCTGAAATTACAATAAATATTTTCGATATAAGTGAAGAGTAGAATTAAAATCGATATAGCTGTTTTCGATAAAATTGAATAATGCAAAAAACAAATACATTGTAGGTAAACGTTCTACATGGGTTAAAACAATAATTCAGAGTTCTTCACAGGAAATCCTTCAATCCCTAAAATTTCTATAAGCACCTAGAATATTTGGAGCTTCACAGAAAGATTTAAAATTACCTGCATAAATCCGGCTACAGCTGCTGCACCGCACTTATCCCTAGACATACCAGCCATAATTCCACCAGCTTTAATATCAGCACCACCAGTATCGTAGCATACACCTTTACCGACTAACATCAGAGTTTTTTTGGCTGGCTGCGGTGGTTTATATTCCAGGAATATAATACGTCCTTGATGACGTTTCACTGTACTGGCTGCTCTATTCACAGCCGCAAACAATGGATATTCTTTAACGAGTACATCAACATCACTGATAATGTCCATTTTAAGCGATGGAAAGATAGATTTAATGTATTCCTCAACGTTTGTTGGATTCATTCGTTCTGGATCACCAACACCTATAAAACAAGAATGATATCACAACATTCTCAAAAGATGAGTAAATATATTTGAATTTACCAATATCACGAGCAACAAATCGTCCTGATTCCAAAAGTAAAGCTTCTTGATATATTTGCTCAGCTTTAGGATTAGAAATCATCAAAGAAAGATTAGTGATGCGTTGTTTCTTTTCGGGAACATCTTCACGCAATTGAATTGGCTAGAAGATAAAAACATTTCAGAATGTTTTTGGTTAGATTTGTTTTTTTAATCTTACAACATAAAGCTCTTCGAGAGCTCCTAAAACTGTACAGAGTTCAGCATTGCAAAAGATTTTGCTTTGTGGAACCAAGAGTAATGGTGATTGAAATCCAGCCTTGATTGCCCGACTAAGCGATTTGGCAGCAGCTTGTTGGTAAGCGCGAACATCATGATAATCGCTTAATTCTGCAATTGGGGAATACACCACTGGAAGATCTAAATTCTGGGATTTGAAGCAAGAAACCTAGACAAAAAGAAAGCAAATGTTATTAAATGCAACAATTATGGAAATTATTGTTATTGATTTACCACACTGTCGAAAGCCTTATCAAATGCTCGAAATTCATTGAATTGATCAACCAACTCTGAAGGGATTTGCTTGTCAATAACACAGAGAACATCACAACCAGATTTTTTAATGAATTTCGCCAATTTTACTGTGCATGGCACAAGTCTATAAAACAGGAAGAGAAAAATAATTTATTATTTAATTTAATTCTACGATCAATAATTGATGTCACACCAGTTGCGGTTTGTAGGTCAAATTCATTGCATGAGAACGTGGTAGGTAGATGATGTATTTCGAATGTTGCATATTTTCCAGATTCGACCAGTATGCATTATTATATTCGAGACAACACTATTCTATTTCAACACTAATGGTAGCTGAAGACAAAGTGTGTTAAACTTGTGATGAGTAAGTCTGTACTCGTTCTCATATTATCACAAAATGTTATTTGTTTACTTGCAATTTGAGAATTTCAAGTTCATTGTTCAGCAATTGAGAGTTTCAAGTTCATAGCTGAACTATGAAAAAAGTAGAACAAAAAATGGGAGATACATCAATGTGTATTTGTGTATGTAGACAAATAGTAGTGGCAGAAGAATGAGTTCAATAGAAAAGCCTTATGATAGAAGAGTCTGCAAAAAAATTTGCAGTGATTGTATTTTAGATGCAATTGGTTGTTTTGATTGAATTATGATTAATCATAATATTGAGTCATTTTGCAAATTGTAAGGTGGAAAATAAATGGTAAATGGTATATCAGTACAAAACTTTCCCAGAAGCTGCTAAAGGAGCATTTAAAAGGAGATCCTCTATCCAGCTATGAATATACAATTTCTCGATTCAATGATGAATTTCAGGTTGTATGTATATTTATTAAGCAAAGCAAATAAAATGCATCACTAGGTCGCAATTAATTGCTCTTTGAGTTCAAGTGGCCCTCCAGCAGTCCGTTCTTAATAAATAAATTTGGAAAATTCAATAAATAATGACAAAAGAAGTCCTTACTGTTTTGCTGGGGTACTATGGAAAATAAACAGTGAGAAGTACATTTAAATAAGCCATTAACCTACAACCTAAATATCAAATTGATTGAATGGTGTAATAATTTCTTTTTGTTATCTTATCACCTATCATCAATGTTTAGTTTATGGCTCAAAAACCATTATTCATTTATGGGAAACTCCCTCAATATTTTATAGCTAAGTGCTTAACGGTATGTACATTTACATTTATATATACATAAATTAATATACCTATATACATTGTACCGTTATTTGTATTACAAAATATCGACCATAAATTACACATTGTTGCACTTTTAAGCAATTAATCGGTCTGAACTGAATGAATATATTTGTTTTCTTTTAATGATAACCCGTCACTTGAGTTAGTAAACAAATTGCTTTTGCTTTCTTTCATTCTAAATGAATAAAACATTTTTATATTAATATTTGCAATCAACAACAGCTGTTATAAAAGCATTTATGTAGATTATATTCATATGGCAACAACACACCCATTTTGATAATACTAATACCAAGAGTGTATTTTTATCTATCTGTTTTTGAATGCAAAGTATGTTTTTATTTTACTTGAATTCAGATAAGAAAAGAAAATTTGTTAAAAAAAAACAATGGACTCAGTAACTTGTCGAATCTTCAATTATGTTATTTAAGTTAATAGTGTTATCGTTATAATCAGGAACGTCATGATAAATAAAAGATAGAAAGGCCGGATAAAGATTCTGATTTAACGTTGGACGATGGATTTAAAAACAAAAAAAAAGAATGTCAGGATAAGATTTCATTATATTTTATTAAAACAAAGATAAGAACCTATTGCTATGCTGCATTTCACTGGATGTATGTGTATTGGAATGTATTATGAACTTTAAAAGATTATTTTAAGAAAAAATATTGATTGAATGAAAAGATATCTTCCACTTGTTCTTAAATTTTTAGAGTTGTTTTCGCAATATCTTCGTAAAATGTTGATAAGATATATAAGTACTTTTTTGCTAATGATCATATACCCATAGACTTAACAAATCAAAAACGATCAGACCCAGCTAAGTGGGTACTAAATCCACAAAGCGATTGCAAAATCAACGATTTCGACAATACTTCTTGAATATATTGTTTTAATCAATGACACATTTTGCAATGTATCCCACATTTTACCAAAAAGTATTACATACTCGAAATTTGTCTGTAACAAGTTTGAAAACAATAGAGCGTGTATAAAATGAATTAATTATAGAAGAAAAAATTAAAAAATAATTGTTGTAATTATCTCTATTTAAATACCATGGCAAATTTAGTTAGTTTTTAACTTTTTAACTGATTTCCATCAAAAATTTTATTCAGGAGCTCTTTAGGGCCAGTTTCTTTATTGTGAGATCATCGAAGCTGCGGAGTAAATGCACCAAAATTGGTGAAGTAACTTCACAACTCAGAAGATTTTGCACTGAAGCCAGTAATAATAGTTTTGTTTGTTGAGCCTTGAAGTCAGCCTGGGGTCGCTCGCACTTTTTTGAAAACCCTGAACTCAACCCGGTCAGCAATTTTTTTTGCCGTCCTTAAGTTGCCCAGAGGACCTGAAGTAGATCTAGGTTTATTGCTGTTGAGTTGTGAATCATTTGTTATGTTGTGAATTCCCGTGATACATGTAGTTAATTTTTAATTTTTGATATAGAAATCAAAACAATACACACATTGTTTATATCTTCTAATATGCAGGGTGTCCTGTAAATAATAGATAACCTTGCAACTGGTTATAGCAGGCATTATGACCTTCCCAGAAAAAAATATTTTAAAAATATTTTCCCAGTGGTTACTTTGTTGTGATGTTTTTTCCAAAAGTTGTTAACAAGTACTACTTTCCTCAAATACGTGAACACTACGACCATGCATGAACAATTTTTACTATTTTTTTATTTTTGTAATATTCTAGAACAACCGATGTAAAAGATGGGTGGTAAAATTTAATAGTAGTTATTGCATTTTTTTTATTATAATTTTTTAAAATATTTATTTCAGTACAAAAATTTATTTTCAAAAATGTTTGACCACCGCTAATAAATTAACATTGTATAAGAACATGAATGGCCAGTTACTTAAAAAAGTTGTCTATCTAATGCACTTTCCAAAATTGTACAACACATGCTTGTGTATTAACAAAATAGCCAAGAAAATTTGTCAATCATCTAATAAAGCAACTTTTAACATTTTTCCAAAATGTCTATTAAAATGTTACAATAACCTCCAAATTTGGGTTGGGCAAAAAATTTCTCTTTTGATGTGTAAGGGCGTTCAGTGCAAGTATAAAACTCGATTTTAGGTGTTGAAGCCATTATCGCCACCATATTGAAAAACGAGTTCTAAAAAGTTTTCCATGGCAACTTAAATTTTATTAGTCTTAGAAAAATAAAATGCACGACTGTGGGCTTAAGAAAATTGTATACAAAAACAAGGAAATTATGAGAGAAGCATGAAATACGACATTTAAATTGGATAAAACAACTCTTTTGACAGTTTGATGTGGAAAAAAAGAATGCCATCTTAATTCTTGATTGAATATGATTGTATGGGAAAAAAAATTTAAAATCGTTGGAGCTGTTTTTAAAAAAATTAATTTTTTATATATAAAATTCTTAAAACATTTTTAAGAACAAATCTTGGTATGCAAATTTAAACTATATATTTATGTATATATAAAAACAAAATTTGAACAAAAATTGTCAACCCATTTTTGAGATATCGAATTTTCAAAAAAAAATTTTGAAACTTTTTTTAAAAATCCAAAAACTTTTTTTTGAAAATTTTGATATGCAATATTATTTGATCTTATTTGAATTTTGTATATAAAAAAATTCATCTAAATGCGTTAAGCCGATAACGAGAAAATTCAAAATAAAAAAATACGTTCTATGACAGGTACTATTAATAGTTGCTAGGTGTAAAATTTTATAATTTTTGGTAGTAGATCTTACTAATTTTAGAATAAATAAAAAGTTTAATCAAAATCGTAGGAGTCGTTTTTAAGCAAAAAAAATATTTTCCTTTGCGGTAAATAAAAAGCTATAATCAATATATAAACATTGAAAAAATTCATATGATTTTGACTATAACTTTTTATTTATAACTAACGCAAAATACATTTTTAATGAATTTTTTCAAATTACTAACAAATCTTTCGGCAGAGTTTTTTGGGAATGTCTACGAAGCTTTCTGTGAAGTTTGGTCAAAATTCGGTAAAACGGTTTGCCATCATTTTGGGAGTTTTTTTTAAATTTATAAATAGACCAACATAAGATTTAGAGACCTTAAACAGAACTAAAATGTTTATATTTTAATAAATACATATGGGTGATTCTGTCTCAACTGTGATTCTTTGTGTCCACTGCTTTTTTTGTTATTTAATGTAAACTGTTCGTATAAATTTTTGGTTTGAATTGTGTAAATGGTTATTTACTGCAATCTACATTCGATATCATGACCCAATTTGCTACTTCTTCCACATGGCTTGGGAAAGTGTAGTAAAAATATCAGTACCGTGGCATGTCCGTTAAATCTGCTTTTCTCTAATGAAATACTTCATTGAATAGAAATGTTGTCCTTAGAAAAGTTTGAGTGCAATACGTGCTTGACAAAATAATGCAAAAATTAAGTCAAAATACTTATTACTGAATAAAATAATCATGAATGAATGTTGTCCGAGGATTTGGTTTTATTTTTGAATCCAAAAGATTTCCGGCTTAACCGCCATTTTGTTTTAGTTTTAACACGTATGTGTAGTTGTTTTCTAAAAGATACACTAATTATGTATATTTAACAACAGTCATTTTAATTTTTGTACGTTGTTGTACTTTAAGAGTGTTTTCATGGGATGAAAGTATGTCACAAATTTATTTGTCAGTACCGTGGTAGTATTTTTAAAGCATGTTCTAACATGTTTTTGGCTGGTTATCAGAATTTTGTATTCCTTTTAACGGCATAAGTTAAAATTGTCCTGGAAATTATTTTTGTCATTAGCATAGAGAATTAAGGTCACATAAACTGTCTAAATGTCAGTACCGTGGGTGTCAGAACCGTGGCATTTAAATACTTTTTGAGCTTTAATTAAATATAATTAAATAATTTCTTGCAATAATATTTTTTTCTATCAATTTTCTTTGTAAGAACGGTAGCAATACATCAAAAGAGCCTAACAAAAGTCATTCCGTGCAATAAAAACTAAGTAATAACCCAGCACAAGAAATAGGGTTGCCATTCAGAAGAACAGACTTCAAAAATGAAAAAGAGATCATTTTTTAAAGAAAAAAAGGGAAGTAGAAATGTCAAGAGGTCAAGACGTATTAGAAAATTAAGAATCTCAACAAAAATATGGTCAAAAAGAGGGCGAACAAATTAAAAAGAAAAAGAGTGTCATTATCGTCTATACTAGTTTTAGTACATTTCACTTAATTTTTGTTCTTTAAAAGTTGTAGCAAAATGCTTTTACTTATATGATACTCTGACCAAATGAAGCCACAAACACAAAACAAAAATTGTTTCCAAGTAGTTTTAATTTTTGAAAATTTTCTAAAAAAAGAATCACAGTTGGCAGAGAATCTCGTTTTCAAGAGAAATGAACGACGACGAAATGTATATTTCAAAGTTGGGTTGATGATTTTTTTTAAACTAGGTTTTTAAAAGTAAATAAATACTCAAAACCAATTACATATATTGAAATAAGTAAAAATTTTTTGAGAAAACCGCTCCAAGGAATTTAATTTTTGTTTGCATATGAAGGGTCCAAGGGAAAAACGGCGTTAGTCTATTTTTTCAACAAAAAAAATTATAATAATAATCTAATGATGACATTTTATAGATTTGTATGAGTACTATCTTATGTAGTATAGCTCCCTTCATATAGGATTTTGAAAACTGGCAAAAAAGCACACTTTTCAAATTTTATTTGCTCT
The DNA here is from genome assembly GCA_963921185.1 of Dasysyrphus tricinctus. Classification (NCBI taxonomy): domain Eukaryota; kingdom Metazoa; phylum Arthropoda; class Insecta; order Diptera; family Syrphidae; genus Dasysyrphus; species Dasysyrphus tricinctus. The sequence goes on from OY992530.1 coordinate 89,092,338, forward strand.
AAAAATTAAACAAAGCGATATTAAAAAAAGAATACCTTGTGATACACCCCTGTTCTGAATTCCGATTATTTAAAAAATCCATTCGTTTTCAAACTCTCGGTGTTTTGAAATTTTTTTCGTTTTCAATACTTGCGGAATGAATGTGTTTTGATTTTCGGGTGGATTGTAAACTAGATTGACATTTTGAATTAATTTGAAGTATAATCTTTTCTTGAATTTAAATAATAAAAAAAAAAACTATTTGTTCTTGCAAATACGGGCAGACACACCACTGGCTTTTCTCTAAAAAGCCACGGACCACAATACCACTTCCATTTTTGATGTTGCGTTTAAATTTAATTAATTCACACAGATTTTTTTTTTATATTTTTGACGTTTCAAATTTTCTTTTTACGGATTTTGAAAAAAAATAAGGTTTGAATATCTACTATTTCGGAAGTGAATTTGTACTAAATTCAGAACATGATTTTTGAATCCTTGCGGAAATCAATTTCGTAAACGGATTTGATTCCGAGTGGAAATCAGAACAGGGGTTATAGTCTAAGTACTTCCGATCCAGGTCCTGTCCAAACAAATTGAATTGCAATAACGGTCCAATTTCACGCTTGTGCAAAACTATTTTACTAACAAACTTTATTTTAAAAATCTAGAGATGATGTCTGAATAAAAAGAAAAAAACCGTTTCTAATTATCATCTCAAGTTCTTTCAGAAGAAAGTATCAAATAAAAAATTCGAAATTTTGGTTCAAACGCCGAAGGTCCTTTTGACTCATGTCAGCGTATCATGCAAAAAAATTGAATATGTTAAAATCAATATAATGCTGGAGAGGTTTACTGCAGAAACACAGAAGATACGGAAGGAAGAAAAGTAACTTTGAAATCGTTTCTAATTATAAATAAATAAATAAATAAATAAATAAATAAATTGGGTAACGCAACAGCTCGTGGAGAACCAGTGCCTAGTGACTTACAACTCTCAACCATTCCTGTGTGCGTGTTGTTGGGAGGAATTGAGGGGACCAACAGTATTTTAAAAAGAGACCGAACGGCTAGATGAGAAGCACTTATTCATGACAAGTATACTTTTGGAGGATTTGTCAGTTCTTTGGAAGAGGCAGTACCTCGGATAAAACATTTGTTTTTAGGTGGCACGGCTGGGAATCGAACCCACACCTTCGGCATGACAGTCCAACGCACTAACTATTATGCAACGAGGTACTACCGTTTCTAATTAAGTGCACCCCACTGTATGTATTCATAATTTTTCAAGTAATCAAATGGCATACTTGTTTTTCTAAACTATTTTACGAGTTACAAATTACAATAAGGGTATTCATGAAACAGCGTAAAGTCGTCGTAAACGTGGTAAAGTTTTAAACTTCGTAAATCTGTCAAATTTTCCATACAAATTGTGACAGAATTACGAAGTTTTAATCTTTACAACGTTTACGATGAGTTTACGCTTTTGTATGAATACCCATAATATATTAAAAGAACGATTAAAATGATTTTTTTTCTATATGACTTTTATAATAAATTACTATAATTATAATTATTTTAAAAGTTCTTAACTTGCAAGCAACTTGCAACCCATTAGTGCATTTTATTTTATTTAAGATATCTTGAAATTTGGAAAAATGCATTCATGTTATTTTTTTTTTTCAAATATTAAAAAAACATTGTCATTAACATTGGGCATTTATTCATAATTAAAAAAAATAACTTGAACCCAATTTCGAACTACAGAGAGTAGTGGACACAAATTTAGCACACTTTAAGAAGAAAGACGAAAATCTCTAATTTTTCAGTTGCTGCCAAATTAATTTTTATAAGCTTATAGGTAATAGGTATTATTTTCTGCGAATGAAATCTTATCAAATGTTACCCCTGGAAGAGCAGATAGCAAAACAGACTGAAACATCGACTAATAGCTTGGACACAAATTTAGCACATTTATCGGTTTTGAACTTAAACGCTGGATTAAAATTGATTTACGTTTTGAATATTACAAATACATATTTCAATATTATCTGTAGTAAACCTTTTTAGTTTTAAAGCAGAAGTGATTCCGTGTGATAAACTTTCTACCAAAGCCAGATACTGTTGCTTTTATAATGCACACTAGGACTATCAACTTCCTACCATAATAATTTGTGTCGAGCTAAGAACCAGCTTGAACAACCTAAAACAGTTGCTTTTCTAAAAGCAGGAAATAACTTCATATTTTAAGCAATGGATTTTTGAACGAAGTAAAGGTTGTCATTGACGATATGAAAATCAACCGATGCTTGTAGAAAATACAGACTCAATTAAAAATAAGCGTTTGTTGCTACTAGTGTGCTAAATTCGTGTCCACCACTGTAAATGTACATTATTTGAATTTTGTGTGTTTTTTAATCTCAGTTTCCGAAAAAGATTGGACCTCTTAGGTGCGATTTTTTCTTGTTTAAAAAATCTCCAAGCGCTATCAAATTATTTTTATAGCTACACACGCCTATTTTAGACACAAAACGGCAATGAAAGCCACAGACGTCATCGATACCAGGGTTTATTGTTTATAAAAACAGTTTTAATTATTCAGATGCAAGCTATAAGGATGAAACTGATAAAATACCCAAGAAACAGCAGCTTTATCTTCGCTTCTTGCTTGCAATGAGGAATTTTTTTCAAATGTAACAAAGGAAATTATTGTAAATTGAAATACAAGTGAAATCTGTAAAATCAAAACAGTAGTTTTCCAATTCCGAGACGGGGTTTTCACCGCAACGGGCCAAAACATCTAACATCACAGGTAATAGAGGTACACTTAATTCAGAGAAATCAATGGAAATGAGGGTGGAAAGATTTACAGGCCAAAGAAAATAGCTTTTATTGAATTTTTAATTTTCAATCTAGAAATGCTTGTTAAAATAAAATTTAAAAAATAAGATAAGCTTTTATTATAGTTTGTTTTTCCGTTAAAAATTAAAGATAGTTCATTAAAAATAAGTTAGTAGTGGAGACCTAACAGTACGCCAAAATAAAAATACCGCGTAGGCATGTATACTATTACTCATTTTATTGGATCGTAAAAGTTTGCATTAAAAGGAGATAGGTACTTGGATGCACTATTGAAAAATAAATCTATAACAATATTATCTTACAATTGAGGTATCTCCTTAATCGCTACCTACCTAAATAATTTACATATTTTACTCAATCATTAAATATCGCCAAATCACTTATATCCAAAAGCAATTCAAAAGGAAAGGTATTAAAAGTATACATATGAAAAGTTGTTCAACCCAAAACCCCCATCAAACTTACTTGTCGATTCCTCCCATTTGGATTCTCTAACTTGATGGCAAGAACTTCGCGAGAAAATATTATAGAACTGTACAAAAATTGATACCACCACTTGGCGAACTAAAATGAACCGCACTTGAGGGAGGACGAGTCAATAACCAGAGTTGGCTAGCCGGTCGATCACAAACTAAACTTGCAAAACCAATCAAATTACTAAAGAAGCTCAAAAGTGCCACCACCACTCCAGCAATAGCTGACTGAGTGCTTCGTGAATCGTGAACGAACAGAGATAAAAAAATATATATAAATGCGCTTAAGCCCAATTCAGTGTGATTCAGTCGATTGTTCTTTGGTATAATCGTCACGAATCCGTAATGTGATGCTTTTGTTTTGGCGAATGGTATTGTTAACGATTTGGTAGTGAGTAATTGGAATTACGTAGAAAGCACTTTACTTTAACAGAATTCACAGCTTTGATTTAAACAACATTGGTTGTAACTTGGAACTTTTTAATTTTTTCTTTTTCTACGGATTTTTGAAGGTTATGTTTGGTTATAGTTTTTCTTTTGTGAAAGGTGACGTATGACACTTCAAGAATCAGCTGCTTCACCGGCATAAAAGTGAATTTTAAGAAATGAATCTCAAAAAATGAACAAAAATCAATATCACAGTATGTGGTAAAAGTAAAGATACATACGGCGTCTTCGAGCGTAGCACTTAAGCAGCCTAGTCTGAGCGAACCGACTGACTGAACTCTGAGCGGAAAATAAGCCCTCCGATTTAATTATGAAGAATTTTACTTGAGTGCCTATATTTTATTAGGTATTCCTTATTAATATATTATTGAATTTTCTACACCAGCGTAACTAGTCTCATCCTTAATTTTAATTGTTTTGGGCTGTTTTTGACTTAATTTCTCTTATCTGCTCGGTTGTGCTCAGCATTTTAGTGAATCTGGAAGTAAAAATAAGAGTACCTTGGCAGTACCTTTACTTCACAGTACACATATAAAATATGTGTACTGTGCCTTACTTTACTTACTGGAGTGATCATTTTGGGAATAATACAAACTGAGGGAGGCCTGTTCAAATTATGATTACAATTCACGCTTTCTGGAATAGGCCTGCAGGCTATACCGGTTTCCCTTTTGATCTAGTCAAGGAAAAAAGTTCTAAAACTATCAAAAGCAATCAAAATCTTAGAAAACAAATGCTCGTTTTATTGCAACAATCTTAAACTAAATTATTTTTTTGTTTGTACAACAACGAATTACTCAACTTTGATTTCCCTGCTGAGTTCTTTCAAATGTGATCTATATTGCTCCTCTGTGAGTAGACTTGCGCGAATTTCATTGCAATGTTCTGGTTTAGGTAAAACAATAGCTAGGTATCCATCTCCTGTCTCTGCCATCAGTTCTGGGGTTTTGAGAATTCTTGGATTGACTTCAATCAGTTTGCCTTTAATACAACTGGGAACCTTATAAGTTTGTCCATCGTTTCCAGTTACAATAGCCAGAGTTGAGTCCTGCTGTAGAGCCATGCCACCCTTTTTTCCCTTGCCACTCACTTGATTCTTACTGCGGTCCATGTTTCCTATATTAAAAGAAATTTCTTTGATGCCAACTTTGAACACAGGATGCTCGGGTGCCAAATTAATCAGACAAACTCGATTAGAGTGAAAGAGCACGATGTATGGCTCGGACTTTGCTCCCGGCTTAATATAATAGAATCGAGTGTAGAATCGATCAATAATCGAGGGATTATCTTCGATGTATTCTTCAGTGATGGAAGAAACTGGAAGACCACAAATTTCTTCGGGTTCTTGCTGGAAATAGAACTCGGCCAAGGGATCCATTTCGTTGTTCATAAGAAAAAAAAAAACTGTATTTATATGAAAGGATTTCCAGGCTGTTGCATTCTCTCCCGAATGACCTTTTGCTTTTCAAAGGCTTTAGCTCGATTTGCGGCTGATCTGTTTATGCGTTCCTGTTTTAAGCACTTGACCAGTAGATTGTCCAGATCGTTGCAATAGCCAAGAAAGCGACCAAGTTTGTTCTGGAAAGAGGATGAAGCAACTCAATAAGGAAGGGCGACATATCGAAAGAAAATACATACCTCTGCGTGACAGTCTTTTAAATCGTTTATAATTTTATTACATTCGGGAGTGTGCAAATGAGCTGATAAATCTGTGTGCATTTTCCACGACGAAAGAAATACAGAAATTAGAAAATCAAAACAGAACCGATTTTAGATTTCAGACGTAACAGACAAAAACAGAAACTGACAGTGACAGCCCGAACAATGCCCCACAAGAAAAACGTGAGGTTGTTGAAAATGAATTTTGGGCATTTTTGGTAAACATCATAAGGGTCTGTGTAAAGATTGCTAGGGGCAGTATTCATCAAGCACTCATAATAGCCATTCTACACTATCCCACTGATTAAAGCCTTAAGGCCTGGTAAAACAGAACGTGATCCGGCGATCTTTGTGAGAAATTATAAACAAGATTTGATCGCCGTGATCTTTTTTACGCAGTGAAGTATTGATCGTATCGCTGGATCACGTTCTGTTTGACCAGGGCCTTAACTACATTGGCCAAAAAAGTGAGAATATTAAAAAAAAATTTAAACTCATTTTTGGATAATGTTCCTCCATGAAAAACTTAATTAAATGATGCAGAAAGCTTAAATTTTTGTTTAAAAACAATTTTGTATATTCTTTTTCACAAAACAACTGCGCTAGCGGAAAACAAAATATTTTTACTTTTGTATTTTTGCAAAAAGTGGCCGATGTAGTTAAGCCTTTTAAGGCCCAACTACATTCATTTCACTTTCGTACAAAAGTGCAAAAGTGAAAAATACAAATATATGCTAGCGACAACTTCCTGCGAAAAAGATCATGAAATTTGAGTTGAGCTGAATGCATTCAACCACGGAATAGCCTAGTTCAGCAACTATTATCGATGTGAGGGACATCTATGGGTCTGTTTCTAAACTGTTTATTTAGATGTGTTGTGTTTCACTTTTCCGCAAAAGTAAAAGTTAGGAACACTCTAACTTTTACTTTTGTAAGGCTTGAGCTAAGAGAGGATTGAGTAGTTTATTGAAAAAAGACAAAACATTTTTTCACTTTTGTGCAAAAGTGAATTGAATGTAGTTAGGCTTTTAAGCCTGTGAAATTTTCACCAAGTTTCCCAAAACTTGGGTTTTTTCTTCTACCTATAGTTTCTGATAGCAAATTTTGAAAATTGTGAAATTCACGTTAACACAGGTCAACAAAAAGTGAAGAAAATCATGTAAAATAGTGTGGAAACAAAATATGAAATTTCATCACACACAAATTTAAAGCGCATCCAACACGATTTGACATGTATTGTGTTTATACCTGAAAATACTTAGGATCGGTTATTAAAACCATCACACATTTTATCACATTGGGCGTTTGAGGATATGGTTGAACTGATTTGTTTTCATGCAAGTGTGGAAGCAAAATATGAAAATAATTTTCAACACACAAATTTGGAAGTCGTACATGAAATTTCCTCCCACTTTATTCTGACATGATGTCGTCCCCCTTATGCCAGAAGCATGAATGTGCAAATTAATTTTTTTCGACGTGTTAGTTAGTTTTATAAATTAGCTGGCATTCCATGACATAACAGTACTTGTACAGCCCTATTCTGGCAAACCTCACTGATACCTCACAGGTCAGAACAACCTCCAAAGGTGAGGTTAATTTGATTTTGTGAGGTTTTCGTAATCGGGCAGCAACCTCACAGCTTTTGATCCTCACAAAAACTATCGAAACTGTGATCTCCTTTGGAGGAGGTCACAACTAAAAAGTTACACTTGTGATTTCAAAAACTACGACATTTACATTTTTCTTAATTGCTTTCTTCTTAAATAAAATAAATGAATAGGCGTGTTCTGGAAAATGAGATCTCCGAGGGCTCAGCTGAGCAAGCGAATCCAATATTTTCTTTCCTCAGTTATTTGACAGCAACATTTCTGAGGAATCCTGTTCACGAGACTGAGATTGCTGAGGGCTCTGAGATATCATATATTCTTGAACTCGCCTAATGAAAAATAAACATTCTTGCATAATTATGCTAATTTATTAGAAAAAAAAATCAAACAAAATCATGTTCCTTTTTTCATAATAAATAGGTGTGTTCAGCATAAATCTAGAACATTATGAAAGTTTACTCATCTATCTTCGTATGACAGTTAGGCAATAGGGCTTTCTACCAAGCTATCTCTTTCTATTTGTAATGGCACTTTGAGGGAAAACATTTGTGATATTTATTTGTTTTATTTCATTTTTATTTCACTTTTATGCACTGTTTTGTGGATAATAGATTATAAAATTGATCAATTATTGCTTATTAAGCACTGGCAAGAAATATTTTGCATTCAATTAGATTTGTCGCCGCTTATGTTTTCCCTCAAAATGATTTAACTGCTTGACACTGACGTATTCGTGGAGAGCCCTATCAGAGCCAAGCTGAACATGCCCATTCACCGTGGTCAGTTTCTTGTGAGGATTTTCCCAGAATACCAAAAATGTTATCGAATCACAACAAACCTCACAAGGAATACCTCACAAGGGCTTGAGACTTGTGAGCCCTCACAATGCCAGAATAGGAGCCTGTTTAGATTGGGAAAATTGAGTCCGGACTCGTGAGCCTCATTCAGTTGTATTTATTAGATTTTCTTAGAACACGCTTGGGCAGCTGTCCAGCTAGTCAATACCCAAATAGTTTAGGCAACTTGTTATCAGAGAATATCAAATAAAGAAGCCAATCCTTCGTACGTTTCACCCCCCAAAACCCATTTGTTTACATTGTTGTATTTGTAATTTAATTTCGTGTCGAAGAAATAAATGTGAATTGCAACAACAACAAGACCTGTGCTGAATGATGTGCTGAATGACTAGTTGATTCTATGTGTGCGTTTTGCACTGCTTTTCACTAATACTTTGCAAATCTAATACATCAGCTGTTCGCTTCAGCTTGTAGGCAAATCAAATTGACAGCTGAGGATTGACTTCTTTATTTCATATTAGGTTTGTTCGTGTACTTTCTGGGCTAAATTGGGCAGTCTGTCAAATATTGATGAGTGGAGATGCAATTCTCTCAGAGAGAAGTAAAACTGTGCAAAAGTACACGAACGCATAGAACCAAAATTTTCTACCACATTTCAAACACCAACAAAAAGTAAACAAAAACAAAGCTTCCAAGAAAATAAAAGACAAAGCCACAGCATTAAAATATCTATTTTAACTTATTATTCTTCATTTAAATTGATATTTTTTTTAATGATTAATCCCGAAACAGGATTCCAGGAATGAAAAACTCAAATACATTTAAAAACAAAATTTGTTTATTATTAAATTATGAAATTATGAATTAGTTATGAAATCAGTTTTTTCATATAAAAGCACTGCACAATAAACAAAAACAGAAGAAATCCACCATTTTATCACTTTTTTTCTTTAAATATAGTTCCACAAAATAATTTGATAAAATAACGAACAGATAAGAACAAAAATCACTTTAACTAAAAAAAAACAAACAAACTAAAAGTAAACAACAGCCATTTTGGTTTTGTGTTGTTGTTCTCAACCCATAGAACACAGTACCTACCAATTCTGCCCAAACAAATTCCTTGGGCAGAATTTGGCAAAAATTGTCATGAAGGGGAAATTTTTTACTCTCTCGGGAGCGTTCTCTTCTGGCAAAAACTACACATTTTTTGCGTACGCGAACAGCTTTGGGCTAAATTTGGTAGATTTGGGTAGAATTTGGCTGTTTTGTGTGAGTACGCGAACACAGCTAATCTCTGCTTGTTATTTATAAACGCATTCCAACGATTGCCCAAATGTGACCTCATTTATTCAGTGACATGCCTGTATTTATTCATTTTTGAATGAATTAATGAATTTTAGTACGCTTTGGGACACGTTCAACTAGCTTTTCATTCATTTCAAAACTAGAAAATTAGAAAACCAGAAATATTTGCCTATCTTCTTCATTAAACGTGTCTTCTTTGAAATAAGATTTGGACAACCAATTTCAGTGGCTAAAGGCCACTTTACACGATAATAGAAGTCATATGACCTGTCATTATATTTTCTGTATGATTTCTCAAATGAGCTGTCATTTTAAGTCAAGTCAAACGGTTTTACTTTTTTTATGTTTACACGTTTTTACTTCGCATTTGATTTTCTCTATAGCTATCTGCCAAATCCAAAATAAAAGAAAAAAAAAGTCATAAACAAATAAATTTCTTAAGTGCAAAATTACTTTTTTGCAATCATCCCTTGTTATTTTCATTCAAAATTTTATTTTTTTGTAAGAATATTTTTATTTTCAATACTCTGAATTCATTATTTTCCATCAAAACAACAAATCCTATTTGATTTCTCAAATGGATATAGCTGCAGTTCTAATGTCAAAAAAGTCATATGCTTTTTGCTTTTGAGAAGTCTATGAGATCTATGAGTGCGTTCAGACGATCTGGTATGATTTTTCTGACAGGTCATATGAGAAGTCAGTTAGCCAATCGGTGCTAAATGTTTATAAATAACATTTTGGAGTTAGACAGGTGTCTAAAGTTAGACATTGCTTGGAATGGGTTTATAAATACCACTGATTGTGTCTACATTAGAAAATCTGAGGCTCCTCAAATCACATAGAAACAACAACAACTTAAATGTTTTGCGTATTGAAACAACAACAAATGAGATTCATGCGTTGGATGTTTATATTTTCTTCATGCCTCACGACATCCCTGACCCCCCACTTCTCTTGTCCAGAAACCGCCGTGAGATCGGTCTCAGCCTTCCCAATCTAAACAGCGTCATGGTCACTGATCTCTATATATAACTGGACCCATGTTCTATAACTCAGGCGATAACTTTTCGCATCGTTAAAAAATGAAACAAATAATTCCTCAGTTATCGCCTCTGGAAAAATTCGGGTTTCTGTAACTGAACGCGATAAAATCAATTTCCGAACTATTTCGACTGGAACTTCCATTGGAAGGCGATAACTTGAAATGTCTTATTGACATTTCAAAACCAAAACAAATCTTTTTTTTAAAGTCGCGACCACCAAAACTAAGATTCTAACGCTTAAAAAGAATATAATTGCACAAAAGAATCTTTGAAGGCATATCATTTTGTTTATATTCCATGACTCGCAGTTTATTTTGCAAAGATAAATCTTGGTTGTAAAATATTTTAACGTTTTGTCTTTTTTGTATGAAGTTCACACTTAGCCAAGTACTTCGTTGCAAAACTTTCGTTTCGTGTTAATTTTTCTTCGTGAAACCAACAAAGGGATATATACATATTATGGCGGTAGCTTTTAGTAGTATAAACCGTGTCAAAGTGCATGACATTGATATTGTGTGGCAAATTACAACCAACGACTCGGCACACGCGTCCCTCGAAGTCAGGAGGAAATCGAATTGCTCCCAAAGATCGATGAGAACTTTCCACCCATAACTTTACCTACAGAATACAAAGTTGGAACTTAAATAATGAATTCTAAGACGGTGAATTGTGAAATGAATGTGATTAACAAGCTCCGCTCAAAATCTCAAGGTGTACAAACACCTTTTTTGGTAATTCAATGTGTTCATCTTTATAAGATAATGCCAGTTCAAGAGCTAGAAAAAAAAGTTGTGATTTGATTTCCTTAGCTGAAGACAGGAGAGTCCAATTGGATAAGGCTGAGTTGAGGTTACTCGAGTTAATAATAATGTAAATAAATATTTCATATATCTCAATGTTTCTAGCATTTTGGAGTACAAAAAGGCTATTGATGACATGGACAAACAAATAATGAAAAATGCAACTCAGAGGAGAATTCAAACAGTCAATTTGGAATCATTGAAGCAAGTTTTTTGAACTTGATAAATTTATTTAATAATTTGTATTTATATATGCTTTTAGAGAACAATGTTTATTGTCTTTTACCGTACTCTTTTTTCGAAGAAAGACAGCCAAAAATTAATAGCAGGATCTCCTAACTTCCGAAAGAACTGGAAACGACGAATCTTGTTTTATATATGAAAAGACTCATTATAGAATCGCTACATCAGAAGATGAATGATTTTAATGCAAATATTAAATTTAGAAATGTTCAATCATGATGCAGTATGTGAAGCATTAGAAGTCGCACTAAAGATTATACTATTGAGTTGAGGAATACAGAAAAATTATGGGAAAATAAATTGATAAGTGAATTGAAGAAGAATTTTTGTGTTTTTTGTTTTATTATGAAATATACTAGCATATATTTTTGAGTTTATTTGAGCTCATTAAAACTAAACTCATTAGTTTGATTTATTAATCTGCAGAAGATTATCGAAGATCGTCATGGTGAGAGCTACATAACGAGGCCAAAAGTCAACAAGAAAACGATAGATTGAAGAAGAATTTTGCAAAACACGCCAAATCTACCTATTCCCTCAATGATTAACTGAAGCTTATGGAGAAATATAAATAAAAGATTTAAAGTATCTTAGGTTAATGGTTATATGTAGTACCTCGTGGAATAATACCCCTGTTTTTTAGTGCATTTTTATCTTCGCTTAGAAAAAAGTAGCATGTTAATTACAACAACAAAGTGGTATAATTCCGTATTGTTGTTGTATTTAACATGCTACTTTTTTGTAAGCGAAGATAAAAATGCACTTAAAAATCAGGCTAATACTTAGTGCATGCATTAAACTACACAGCTTTTGTATTAAGTTTATTTTATCATATTTTATTTCTCAACTAAGTTTTATTGTGCTGAAAAAATATGTTTTCTTAAATATGTACAATTATCTTTATCTTGGTATTCTTTGGATTCCTGCATCAGTTTTACAGATTTTTAGGGGTTTTTGATGGTTGCACAAACTGACCGGAAGCATGCAGAGATGTTGTAAGGAAATGGAAGACATCATGATCATCTATAAGACCACCAGTGGCTGCAGAGGCACCATAGTATGCGTTCTTTGGTAGATGTACTCCATCAGCGCGTAGACACATCTCAAAATCGTCGTTATTATTTGTCATGCCATTTGTGGAACAACACTGTCAAGACGTTGTTGTAGTACTCAATGCGAGCACGTGTGGGGAAAGCCTTTTCTCCCTGAAATTTCTCAAACATCCCAATAGAAGCTGCCACGTGGCATCGTTCTGGTGATCGAAATGCTTTGTTCCATCATTCACCATAGCCATGATGTAGTAGACATGCCCAACTAACAATTTTGCTCCTATAATCATCCAAAGAAACTTCCCATAATCATCTCTTGCAATCATATAAGCATTATATAATAGTCCATAGAATTGAAAGGGCGCACTTTTTATGCTCCTATTGGACCCTTATGGACTAAATTCAGTTGCCCCGGAAAGCACTTACTGGACTCAATTTAGAGGTCTTATAGAAGAAGGTGGAAAAATAAATAAAAAAATATTTCACAATTGATTTATATTTATTTGTTTATATTTTTATTTTATTTTATTAATTTTCTGATATTTTATTTGAAAGTTTTTTTCTGAAATACAATCTTAGAATTTATTAGATATTATTTAAGTTATAAAAATTACAAAGTTTCTGTGAGATTCGAACCATGGTCCTCTCGCACTGAAAGTCCACCACGCTAACCGCTCGGCCATGGAAGAATATAATTACGATGAAAAAAAACGTATTCACTTTCTCCACACTGCTGGTTTGTGTCTATACTCTTTAGTATACCAGAAGTGGTTTGTGTTTTTACTAGTACAGCAGAAATGGTTTGTGCCTGAACTTAGCAAGTAACAGAAACTAACATAGAGATCGTATAATAATTTTATAGGATGACTATAGAACAAAAGCTCCGTCGTCATTTCATAAAAGCAATAAAGAGAGATTATAGAAACATTGGTATATCGCTTCTATCAACCTGATAAAATTTGCACCAAAAAATAGTCAAGGAAGCAGTATTACTCCAATAAGTTATTTACTTCACGTCAGAGGGTAATAGGCGCGCTATAGAAACAAATAACACTATAATGTCTGAAATGCGAAGCAATTTTGTTAGTTGGGTGGGTAACTCAGCAAAATTTGCTGCGCTGATACACTAACTCTAGCGCACTTTACTGTATCAGCGTAACTCACTAACTCACTAACTCAATTTTTTTTTATTGCTTCGTTTGATACACAATAACCCACTAACTCAATTGCGCAGGTCGGTTGTACATTTTTTCTGAGTTACAGAGAGAGGTTTGTTTCTATCTACCTACTGTTTGTGTTTGACCGATTGAAGAACCTTTTTTGTGCACACTGCACAGTGCGCGTCGCTTGTTTAAGGTCACTCTCTTTGCAACTCAATGGTGGAAAGATATTCTTTGTGAAAAACGGTTGTGAAAAGAGTGGCTGTGAACAAATGACACGCAGTGTATTTGTCGTCGGAAACAAGAATTTTGGTTTGAGAATTGAGACATTTGTTAAAAGGTTGTTAGTGTTACGCATTCAATTGAGCAATTGAGTTACAGATAGAGAAATGTGCGCTACTGTGGTAGTGTGTTCCAACAAATAGACATGTATTCTTGTATGGAATGGTGTCTGAAAATATATGGTGTGTTTCTACCTACTGTTTGACCAATTGAAGAACATATTGTATGCACAGTGCGAATCACTTGTTTAAGGTCAATCTTTTTGCAACCGTAATGGAAGAAAGATTTTCTTTGTGCAAAGCAGTTGTGAAATGAGTGACTGCAAACAAGTTACACGTAGTGTTTTAGTTTTGGCATCGCAAACGAGAATTATTCCGGTTTTTGAAATTTGGGAAAGGGCTATATTAATATTTAATATCATTTGAATACTGATGAACAGAAACTGTATCTACTTTTATTATGTAATGCGTTTTTGAATACAATGTACTGTGTTAGTGTGTCACTTACAGTGCATGAAATCTCAAAGCAAAAATGATTAAGAATTGAATGCAAACATTAGGGTGTTTTGTCAATCAGACGTTACAAAATTGTATGGAATAAGTAGTTATTGCTTTAAAAGCACAGGTTTATGATCTCGGACAAATTTTTTTTTAGTCTAAGAAAGTTTTTATTAGTCCTTAGACCAATGAGTTACCAAATTTTCTACTTGGTTGACTTATTTTAGTGGTACCTACCTATATTATAAAAAAAACCTTCATAATATACCTAAATCCTTTTTTTTTTAAGTTATTTAAGGCTTCAACTTCTGATATTGATTTTGTCTTTTTTCTTTCAGTGTTTTGTCTAGTTCTTACCCCTTTTACAATTGTCAATTATCAATTAAAAAATTTTGAAATTGAGTAGGTATTTTAAAACTCAATTTATTGAAAACCTGATAAACAGTTCATTAATAATTACTACAGTTTTTTTTGTACCTATGTACATTCCAATTATCAATTGACAATTTCAATAGGAATATATCTTGTTACGACTTGTCGTTTCTTTGAAAAACCTGATTTTTTGTTTCGTTTGTTTTGCTTGTTGCAATACATAAAAAAGTTTTACATAATAAATGGAATATGTGAATTTATGTGGGAATCCAATACATATGGTACATATTTTCGTAAACATTTGTTTCAATTTATCCTAAACAACAAAAATATACTTTCTACATAAACAATAATATAGGTTGGTACATTCTCATAAAATTTCAAATAAAAACTTATTCTCTTCCACTCTTTGCCTTTAATTTAACAACCATGGATATTCTTCCCTACTTTAGAACACAAAAATATGGGAGAACATTTTCTGGAGCACCCTAGTGAAAACTGTTTCCATAATTAATCAATAAACAAATTATTCTAATAACAACATAAAAATGTAAACGTATAACAAATTCCAACTGGTTTCCTCATTCCTTGCAACAAAATCACACAAAGCACAGCGAAACATACCAAGACCAACTCATATTTAAAATGAGCTACGCACAGCCCTTTTTTCATTTACTTCATCGCATCGTTAATCTGTTTGTGTGGCGTGGCTAGCGCTGCGCTGAGTGCGCTTCCACAGACAAAAAGTGCTATTCAACTAATGAGTTGGAGAGTTGACATATTGCACATTGGCGCTTTTGAGTTATTGAGTTACTGAGTTACACATTGCTGTATCAGCGCAGATAACTCAGCTGCTGCTTCAACTCACTGCGCCAACTCAGCGCTGCGTTACACATATCTATGATGAAGGGATTATTGTGTTTGTTGTCATTGTCAAATGAATCGAAGAACAAACCAAGCCCATTCCATAGGTCATATGAACCAAACACCTGTCCATTGTATTCACCCTTCTCTTGGGTATACCAGAAAACCAAACCAACGGTACCAATTCCACCTAGACCTGTGGCACAGGACACGATTTCCACATCCCACCAGTCAAAGTTAGTCTTGGATTTCGTCAAAACAGAAACATTCTGGGAGCGCAACGAAGGAGTTACACGAACACTCTCTGCACTTGCTATAGCATCTGAAATTTGGAATGGGATTTTCCATTTATAATAATTATATCATAAATAATTTGATTTTAAATATTTTTTATTTATTTTAGTTTTATTTTGTCTTCTCTATTTATTTTTCTTTGTTTACTCACCAGCTATAAGGTCAGCGATAAGTTTTGACATTTGAAATGAAAAACTTATCGACTTTCAGAGATACAGAAAACCATTTTATCGATTTTTTCCAGGATTTCTATTCCGATTGTTCCGGTCGATAAAATTAACGACTGTCAAAGTTACAGAAACCCGATGAAGCGATAAAATGAATTTCGTTCAAATTCTCACCGTTTCTCGACTAGTTTTATCGATTCGAAAGTTATAGAACATGGGTCCTGGATAGCGTATCCATACAAAAAAGTTGACTCCATTTGAAGAACTGTTATAAGTGGCGCTGCCTATTTTTTTGTTATACTGTATGAAAGTATAACATAAAAAGTGAAAACTGTGGTCCGTTCCTTTTCTCTAAAAATGTTAACAATTGTTGATGTGTCAAAAAAAAATGTTGGAATGTCATTGTTAAGAATGTTACACTTTGTAACATTTCATTTAGGAACGATCAATGTTGAAAATATTGTTTATCTGTCAAACGGCAAGGTTGAAAAAAAAATCGAAATGCATTTAGAATGAATAATCAAGAAAAAACAATTTATTGCATAAAATTAATTGAAAATAAATACATATTATTTCTAAATTAAATTTCTATTAACTTAAACTAACTATGAGCACAAATTTCTTTAACAAAAAACACGGAATTGATAAAATGCATTGTCAAAAAAAAGTAAATTTATCATAAAACAATTAAAAACTCGAAAACAACACTAAATTCAATTGAATTGAAAACACATATTTGCAAAAATGCAAACAATTCCAAATCCAAACAACGAAAAGTAAACAAAAGATAATCACAAAATGAAAACATTGTAGTTTCAGCTGCTTTTGACAGATCAACACTTTCAATTCATGTCGAGGAGATGAGTTGGAAATTGTTACAAAGTGTAACATTCTGACACTTCAACATTGAGTTTAGGAACGATTTTATGACGTCATAATGTTACACGATGTTACAATTTGAGAATTTAGGAACGATCAGTGTTAACAATTATTGTTAACAATTATTAACATTTTAGAGAAAAGGAACGGACCACTGACATCTTCAAACGTCAAAAAGTGAAAAAACAAAAAGGTTTAACTTTTCCAAGCTTAAAATTAATATTCAAGAGAATTCTAAAACTTTATTAAAAATGCGAACTAAAATTGATTCATCTCATGTGGTAAACTTTTCCGAACAAATGTATGGCTTTTTACAAATTCATTCTTAAGGGACACACGAATTACGTCAACGATCGATGTGGCCTGGGAGCATGACGAAGAGTTCCTTGCCTTCTGCCTGTCTTAGGCTGGTATGTTAGTGCGCTGGCATCCAGACGAACCTGACAAGGTGCTGGTGGCCGAAAAGAAAGGAATAATACATTTGTACAACGTCCGCTCTCAACATCAAGACATAATGTCCTTGGAGTCACCGAAAGTTCCTCTAATGAGTGCTGACTGTTCGTTACACAATCGTTTGTTTATGACGGCAGTGGCTGGGACCTTCGTAGAACATGGTTAGTCTGTCTTATTTTTGTTCTAGATATCGATAGATGCTAAGCAATGTTTTATTTCATTTTAGTGGACCAGCTGATATCAAACAAATCTACCAATACGGAGGACGTACTGTGAGATTTTTGCCCAACAGTGAAGTTGTCTATGCCAGTATTGGTCGACCCAACATAACTCTAAAGGTATACATAGCTAAATCAACTGTTCCACTTATTGAATCGTCCCTTAAATTATATGGTGGAATGTCAATGTCAAGAATTAAATAAGTTTTTGCTAAGAAAATGTGTTTTTATTTACGAGAATGTGGAGACTTCTAAGATCTCAGAAATATAAAAAAAAATGTTTTATTGTTAAGTTTTTCATTGATCTAATAATAGCTGTGTTTTTTTGTATGTCCATATGGAGTTTGGTGAAAAAAACGACATCGGGACATTTCAACATTTGCCTTGGTCTGCCATTTTGTTCTGAACTATCTTACCAACAAACATTTGACATTTCTATACGAATTATCGATAACACAACGACAATGGTAGTCTGGAAATAACGTTTTTATCGGGACAAAATTTAACTCCAGTTAATTATCTGGACTTAGCTAACTCTATATGGACATAGTTGCTGTTATGTATTTAACATGTAAATTGGTTTGCTTTGTTGTCGTTTTTTCACACAATTTTATTTGGACATGCAAAAAAACACAGCTAATGTATTAATAAAATTCTATTCTGTAACATATCTAATTGTGGTTTTTTTTTTTTAATTTTCTTGGCTTTTGTTTTAAGGCTGCTGAATCCTTGATATTGATAGATAGACCAAGCTCCCATTTCCAAACTATATTTGCTTTATTTGAATGAATGGAACTCATTTAAGTCTCTAAATAAGTACTCTTACTAGTATCAAAAACCATTTTCAATTCGAAAAAGGATTTAAAAAAATTTGCATATAAAAGTAGTATTATCATTTTTCCACCTTCAAGAAACTCATGAAATGTGTTTTGTGTGCAAATTTTTCGAAATATGAGTTTGAATTGAAAATGGTTCTAAGAACCATTTAAAGGACTTAAATTCAAAATCAGAAACGTTACAATTATCCAAAAGGACCAAATATATCATGGGGTTCCCCAAAATTGTTTGGTTGATGAGGTTTGTATATTTATAATTTAAACCATTTTCACCTGCTAATTCCTTGAGTTTAGTTTTCATTAACCCTGAGGCCACACGAGCGAGTAATCGTTAGCGAGTTACTAATACATCGAAGCTTTTCCTACTCGCTAGCCAACTAGCTTGCCTTTTTTGAAGCCAGTTGAGAAGCGAGTAGAGCAGCGAGTGATTTGACAATTAATGTATGTACCCAACTCGCAAGCGAGTACTCGCTCGTGTGGCCTCCGGGTAAGATCTATCTTAAGTACAAAAGCACCGTTAACATCGATTCAACCAGCAATGGCGTCCGATGGAACATTCATTTATCTCTTATATCGAACTTGCCTCTTAAAAATCGGCCCTGGATTCAATGGATCCTTTAAAGGGCATGTCTACGCTACAAATACTGAATTCGGAAAGGAAGCGTGTGGATGGTTAGGATTTTGTGCAGTAAGTTAAAACGAGAGAATTTCCATATTCTAATGGTGATAACTTTGATTACAGGGAAAGCTATATTTTAAGCGTTTTTCAAAAAAACTTACCCAAAGCAATCATACAATTGATTTCTTTTGTGTGGTGCTGGCAGAAACCGAATCGCAGAATCCATCAAAATTTGTATCCCGACATTTTTGTATGCTGATCCAAGTAGCACAGGTACTCCTTACGGCTACAGGTTGCACTTCGAACTGACGATGATTTTTCCATTAAAGGTTCTAGGTGAAACTAACGTCCAAATGCTTCAAGAATCCATGATATTCGATTCAGAGTGACCACATCGATGACACTTGTAAAAGTTGTTAAGAATTTGATTTTGAACGAGATAATCGTTTTCAACTTACTCAGATTACCCTTGGATTCTTTTTCGGGATATTGAAGGCAAATTGGCTTAATGTCCTCCCGCTTTTTTCTGGATCACGGCTTTATTACTATACCAGCGAGTGAACTGGCCATTTATGGAGGTCAAAAATGCCGCTACAGAGTTGCCGTTTTGGCTGGCATCGTGGTACGAATCGATGCCGCAAATCATAACATTCCTAAGGGGAATATTGACACTCCACAGGGTAGCGCGTCCGCTCAGCTACAAGTTCATCTGCAAGGCAATCTTCTGGACTATCCCGTGATTTTTGGCGTACTACCTGCTAAGAAATCGACATTTCAGTGTGGCAAATCTTTTTGATATCAGCAAAGCTATCGTCTTGAATAGTTGGACGAACGACAGTCTGAGCTCCTTGGCGAATGTTCTCTCGCAAACACTCTACATGCGACTCAATGCAGGGCAAACAGTCCGTCGCTGGACGTTGATACCCATGGTGCGAGCATTCCTCTCCATAAGATCCATTTAGTTCTTAGCAACACGGTTGTCGCTTGGGCAGTAAATCACCAGCCAGTTGCATAGATTAACCACGTCTATGAGCTCGTTGTTGGTGGCATTTGCCAAAGTCAGCCTGTACCCCGGTGGAAAATTTTTTCCTGGCAAAGAAAAATATGTTCTTCCTCATTGACGACCGACCACCAGAGGCACGAGACATCTGCAAACCACACATCTCGAGAATTTGAAGAACTTAAAAAATAAACAAAATATTTTATTTAATTTCATTGTTTTTAAAAATAAAAATCTTACTTCAAATTACTTTTTTTTTGTGCTCAGCAGACGTCAAAAAGTGAGAATGCCTAACAAATGTCATCTTCAATTGGAGTCAAAAAAACTGTTATACTTTCTATGGAATACACTATCCAGTTATATATAGAGATCAGTGGTCATGGTGTGTAGCCAGTCTTAAATATGTGAAAACTTTTAACATTCCTGTACTGAAGTGGGGCATTATTCACAAACTGACATCTGTCATACATTGGTTTTGACATTTCCTTTTTTAAAACAAATAACGCGTGGACAAGGTTTAAAATTATTTTTATATTTCAATTTCGAATTAAAATAACTTAAAATAATCTATTTAGATCTAAAGCATGTCAGCTAACAAGAAGAAAAATTTAGATGCCATGGACCAAGGCTCCAGCGATGACTCTGAAACCGAGTCCGACAATGAAGGCCCACATCCCGACGCTTACACAGGCAATGAGGTGAAAGCAATTTCATCAAAATTTAAAATTAATATTTATTTAACATTTCATAACTATAGGAAATACAAGTTGATTTCGAAGGTCGCAGTCCTACAGACACAGACTTCCACGGACTAACACAGCTCTTTCATCAGTTATTCCTCAAGGCTCACATCAATGTCAATGAAATGGCCGAGATCGTCATTGGTATGTAGATTTTATGAAAGTCTTTAGCAAATCACCTAGCAAACTACCATTTTATAACTTTCAGCCCAAAACTACGTTGGTAGTGTGATATTCCAAAGTGAAATTGAAGGTGAGGATGAGGACACCGAAGACGAGGACATGTATGATTCGAATATGATCTTCGGCATCACAACCGCCATCAATATGACCGCGAAGAAAGACAAGCAATGCATCGAACAGCTGCGCTCTTATATTATTTCCAATGCCGAAAAGCATGCGACAGATGCCACACTCGTCCACCTCCGAGATGTGTTGGCGAACGAGGCAAGACCAGTTGGCTTCCTGGTCAACGAACGTTTCATCAACATCCCTCCACAGATCTCTGTGCCATTGTTAGAAAATTTGCACAAAGAAATCAAACAAGCAAATCAAAAAAAGATGCCCTTCGAGTTCGTATACTTTGTGATGATTATTAAGTTCCATCGCCGCGAGGCGAAAAAGAACAAACCCTCCGAAGATGTATATGTTAACGCCGAAGAGGAAGTCATTGCCAAACAAGCGTTGCAGAGTTTCGAATTTTCCGTTGCTGGGGAATGTGATAGTGGGCTCTCGGGCAATTGGTTGGAAGACGACGATGCACTGACTCCATATAGAAAAGTCGTCTTGTTTGATGCTACCAAATTGCCTCACTTAATCGATGCGATACAGACTTTTATTAACAATGAATAGACAAAGTATGAAGTGCACAATAAGGAATAGTCCTGGTAATCGGAATCAAGCTGCAAATTTGGCAAGCAGAATTTACTTATTGGATTAAACGATGTTAAAGCGCTGAACTCCGATTATCATGGAAGGAAGGATGGAGGGGGGGTTGTAATTTTAAATATATTTTTCAAACGTAAATTTATTATACATTATGTACTTTAAATAAATAAAATGTATATTCAAAACATGAACTTAAGAGATTTGTTTATATTTGCAGTTTTTTATTATTCGGATCTAGCAGTTTTGAATTCAATAACATATTAATACATGGTGTTTTCATTCTGAGCTAAGTTTTTCAAAATCAGGTGTGTTAATTATTATATTTGGTCTTAAAGACCATTGACCAAGGGCGTAGCTAGGGTATCGATCAGGAAGGGGTGTCATTCAATAAATATTTAGCTGAATTTTACGTTCCATTCTATTTTTTAAACAAAATAATGATGGGTAAAAAGTCACCAGACTTACACAAATAGCGAAAGGGCATGTCAAAATCTTATGACTGTTCGAGAATCGAAAAAAAAAAACAAAATCAGTCCCAGTTTTTAAGAGTAAAAGTGAATCATGTTTATAAATCTTAGTCCTCTGAGCCCTCTGAGATCTCAAAAATATAAACTGACTAAGTGATAGCAAAAAAAAAGTATAGGTGCCGAAAGCTTTTGAGTAAAGGTTATTCACAAAATCATAAAGTCTTGCAAAAACACTTCACATTATGCCGCAAGAGTGTACTTCATATTAAACATAATAATGTATGTATATTATGTACACAGAACAAAACAAAAAAACTCGGACCAAATAGAATTACGTATACGCCTTAGTGTACCCGATTTTTGCTTTGGATTTTTATTAGGTATATTTAAGAAACTCTGCTACACATTTTCAAAACAGAAACAAATTAAAAAGAGAGCAGAACTTGAAATGGACCTAGCTTGTTTCCTGGTAAGGCGCACTTGCGGAGCAGGTAACAGGATTATTTTAATCCTTTCTTATGAACTCCATTTGTGTTTGTTATTTCTCTGATTACTATTGATCATTAATAGACATTTTTTAATTTTTTTCCGAAATTGTATGTCCCGTTTGTTCTTTATCATGAAAATTATGAATTCGCGCTTACTCAACCGCGCAAAGAGCTTTTACTCTAACCATATTCTCCACTTTTTTAATGGGAAGTGTCGCATTTTTTCATTATTCATATAAATTTGATCCGGCGTGGAATCATAGAGTCTCAACATATCCTGCTGAAAAGTCCAATTAATGGGTTGAAAAATATCTGAACATATAGGATTTTTTTTTCGTTTTTTCATTATTCATACAGGTTTATAAATTTGATCCGGCGTGGAGTCGTAAAGACTCTTTATGTCATCCTGCTGAGAAGTAATTAATGGGTTAAAAAATATCTGATTATATAGAATTTTTTATGAATACAAGTAACTGTGGTCATTTTTGAGGTTTGGAACCCAAACTCCAAAGTGCCAAAGTAGCTAATTGCTCCCTATACCATTACATCACCTTCTCAAATATGGTAACACACTAGAAAGGTTTTGTATTCCATCAGTGCTTTCAAAATTAATTTGTTTTCCATCCGAAAGATCACAGTTTTTCCAACTTCTCTGAATTATTGTAGAAAAGGTGATTTTACTGTATGGGGAGCAGTTAGGTACTTTGGCACTTTTGATTCGACTTTCAAGCCTCAAAAATAACTACAATAACTTAATAAAAATATCGAAAAGGGGTTTTCCTAAATTCATGGATATTATTTGAAGGACTGGTCATTGTATTACCAGAGGCTTGAACAACACCTTCCATTATACCTAGGAGGTTGAAATTTTTTGTCGATAACATAATTTATTTAGACAACAAAATTGATGTGGTGGGCCAGTCTTAAAATAATAAAACGGTTTTCTTGGACCCTCCCAATGCACAGAGATAAAAAAAGTGTAGACAAAATCAGACCAGCAAAAATTACGTATACGCCTGAGTGCACCCGCGATTATTGCTTTGGATTTTAGTTATGGATATTTAAAAACTCTGGCGTACATTTTCAAAAAGAAACAAAAAAGGAACATCACAGCAATAAAACAGTGAATAGCGCCGGCGCCCGATAGTAGCCTACAAAATAATGTATCCCACATAAGTGCATAGTAAAACTTTCTTAGAGCCGTGTTTTGCTCATACGAAACTTAAATATTTATGTTCAAATTAAGCGCTTAGGTTTTAGTTTTTCCTCAGTGATGCTGGGCTAGATTTTCCATAAGGCCTACCAGGAAATAGACCTAGGGCATCACGACAAAGGGAGCACCAACTAAAAACCAAACAAAATGAAATAACTGAATCCAAACTACGATTGAACTTCATAAAGTGGATTCAATTAAAAATCTCCAAATTCCCACTTTTCATCACTGAAACACTTATGTTCAAGTACAGATAAATATCATTTTCAACATAAGACAGTCTACTTTTAGAATAGACAAGAGCGACAAATCTGGGTATTTTTGGAATGAATTGGAGATTCAAATTAGATATCGTGAGTTTTAACCAGATTAAGTTGATTTTTTCGATATGAATAAGGCGTCAATTCAATTTTACTGGTTCCTGCAACCCCTGAGAATGCATTTTTTTCAAATTACATAGTTTTGAATGAAAAATATTTTCTTAATCTTTTTGTTACAAACACTTTGACAACTCATAATATTAAATTTGTTCGTGTACTTTTTGGGCTATTTGGCAGTCTGTGTAATCGTGTACGTAACTCCTAGCAGGTCTACCTGCCTTGCGATCTTGATAGTTGTAAACGCTATTTAATCAGAACCTGTGAAAACCATATTACAATTACAGACTCTCAACTGTAAACAAACTGGCCCGTATTGTAACAATTGTATCCAAGTGATGATAAAGCGTTTGCAATATTCGTGTGAAAGATGGACAATTTCGTAAACAAACACTAAAATTGCTTTTATCTAAACTCCTTCAAAATTTTATCAGACATTTTAAAAATTTTCAGCTTCACCAGTGTAGAAAAGAGATATTTTTTAAGGATATTTTAATTTAACTGAGTTTTCTTATATCCCTGGATACAAAAAAAGAGGTCGTTTCCGTCGCACATGCGAACTGTAAGGGAAAAAGTGAAAAAGCATTATGAATGAAGGGACAATTATTCTGACAGAAAAATAGCAGTTTTAGTTGACTGGAATGGTTTAGCAAAAAGAACTTTTAAAATTTAATGAGACAAAAACGAGCTTTTCGTTAACGAGGAAAGGGAATTGCTCATTTTTGTATGGCACTCCGGTCCAGAGTGAACACTAATAAATTTGGTATCAAATGAAAGCTTATATTGAGCTTGTTATATGAGCGAAATATTTTCAAAATCTGTCATGGGAGATCTGAGATATTTGAGCTTGAAGTTGGCAATTGCAAATAAAGCTTTTCAGCTTTTTGTCGATATCTTCGGATCTAGGATATGTAAGAAAATGATATTGGTGTCAAATGAAAGCTACATATCTAGGCTTCAAAATACGTAAAATTATTTTGCACTGCCTTTTGCACAACGATATCCTTAAAAATTTAGTGATGACATACACTTTTTTTGGCACTATTGAAAAGCGTAATTTAATCTTTAATTTAATTTATGATTGAGTGACCTTGCTCAAATAAATACTTGCATATAAACAAATGTGTGAAAATAAACAGATTTCGAGGAAACATTAAGTGACGTTTCTTTATGATAAATGTTATTTTTCTTTGGTTTTTCCATTTTGTATTTGCATTTCTTCTTATATTTACAGTGTTACATAAAACTTATTTATTTCCTAAAACTTCTATTTAATTATTTTGTAAATCCATTTTCTTAATTCATAATGCTGTCTGATTTATTAGCAAGAAAATAAAACGAAAACTAATCCAAATCATAGACAGTTAAAATATTATCTAAAAACTCGACAGGTGACGTCAATATAATTTTCTTACATATCCTAGATCGGAAGATATCGACAAAAAGCTGAAAAAGCTCTATTTGCAGTTGGCAACTTCAAGCTCAAATATCTCAGATCTCCCATGACAGATTTTGAAAATATTTCACTCATATAACAAGCTCAACATAAGCTTTCATTTGATACCAAATTCATTAGTGTTCACTCTGGGCCGAAAATGAGCAATACCCTTTAAAATCTTCTTAAATTTAAAGGCATTTGGTGAAACAAAAAAACATCATTTAAAGGCTAAATGGCTTTTTAAATAATTAAAAGCCTTTCGTAAAATTGGCCATGAGTTATTTTTTTTTAATATGCGCGCCCTAAATAGACTCTGAGAGCCAACGACATAAAAAGGCAAGTCATTTGCGTAAGCTTTTATAGGTCATATCAGTAAAAGCTTTTAAGGTGTTGAACCATTAGCTGTTTGTCTGCCTACCTATACACGTGACGAACAAGTGTAAAATTTGACGTAGATTTTTTACATCGATTTATTTCAATAGCCATTGGTCGGAGGGAGAAAGTGTGTATAGATGAAATATTTAGCTTGCAACTTTGAACAATTGTTATCATAGGTCCATCTCTCTGTAGTGAATCCCTAAGAAGATAAAGAGCCACGAAGTTTCCAAACATCACTTGTTAACCTGTGTTTACCTGAGTGTTTTTTTGCATATTTTGCCGCTCTCTATCTTTTAATGAACAAACAACAGAGAGTTTGACTTTTGACAACAATTGTTCAAACGTGAATGCTTAGTATTTCATCTATGCACACTTTTTCCCTCCGACCAATAGGCATTGAAATAAATCGATGTACAAAAATTACGTTAAGTTTTAGACCTGTTCGTCACGTGTTTAAGTAGGCAGACAAATGGCTAATGGTCCATCACCTTAAAGGCTATTACTAATATGACTTACAATTACAAGTTTACCCAAATGACTTGACTTTTATGTCGGCTGTGACTCCTTAAAAATGATTGAACATACTGCGAGCGTTGCGGAAATAGAGATGGGTTTAAAAAGAGATATCGATGTACGAGTACATTGGGTTTGAAACTATCTTGGGTAAAGAATTCCACATTCGTGAGGTTCAGCTAAAAAAGATTCTCTGTACTTAACAGTACCTATGTCGGAAATTGGCCTCAGAGCAAACTGATGTGCATTCCTGAAAGTGTGAGTAATATACGGTGGAATTGTTTTAGGGGAGGAATGCAACCGGCTATTTTGATTGAACACTGTATATAAATATATGGATACATTAAGGCGAGGGTTTAAATATTATGTCGATGTTCAAGATATTTGAATGCCTCAGTTATAGTACTATCACCTACCATTTCTAAAGCTCTTTTTGGATACGATTCAAGAGACTTAAATGGGTTATGGGAGCACTGGCCCAGATGTGAGAATAGTATTCAAGCTTTGGGCGAATGCAGGCTTTGTAGATAACAGCCAGATCAGAAGGGGAGACAAATTTCTGGCATCTTCGAGAAAGCCTAAGCACAGCATTTTTGGCGATGATGAATATGTTTTCGTTCCATCACAGAAGGTGATCTGTGATGCACATCAGGTACATACCCAGAACTGAAAGCTGTTCAGTTTTATTGATGCATGTACCGTTCATGAATAGCGGCATTGGGGGTGGGTTCTGCTTCAGCGACACCAAATAGTATTGAGTTTTTGAAGCATTAAATTCTACACGGTTTTTAATTCCCCACTGGACAATGCTGGAAGTTCCACATCCGCAGGACAGGGATATAAATCTAGAAACTAATATAAAAAGCTGAGAGTAATATCGTCAGCGAAACAATGTAATGGATTAGAAGTTTCAGATTTTGAGATCATTAATGAAAATGAGAAAAAGAGTTGAGAAAAACGGAGCCCTGAGGCACACCAGCATTTATTTTTTGAAACCGGTCTAACAACACTTGAATTGAACGGTCCGAAAGGTAATTTCTAATCCCACGAAGAGCAGATTCATCAATACCAAATGCACGCATTTTCGATAAGAGAGCTTGGTGCCAAACTTTATCAAACGCTTTTGAAATATCAAGTGCAATAATCTTATTTTCTCCAAAACGATGTAGAGATTTGTTCCACTGTTCGGTGAGATATACCATCAGATCACCAGTGTATCTATTGCTACGAAGGCCATACTGCCAGTCAGAAAGAAGCTTTCGTTCTTCGAAATATTTCTTAAGCTGATAATTTATCAGCGTTTCCATGACCTTGGAAAGAAGAAACGTTAAGTGCAATTGGACGATAATTGGGTGGAGACGAAAATTTACTTTTTGTAGGGACAGGTTGTTTTTATCCACTCGGAAAGAGACCAGTTGAGTAGGACAGATGGAAAAGCTAACGCAGAGGTTTTGCCAGCGTTGAAGAACACCTCTTCAGAACATTGGGAGAGATACTATCTGGGCCGGTGGACTAGTGTACTTCGAGGTCTTTTAAGACTCTTGCTACAGCACGAGTGCGAAAGAAAATCTGTCCCATAAAGCTCTCAAGTTAAGGGCATGAAACTCTCTGGCAGCTTCGAATCAACAGAAAACTGTGCTGCTAGTTTCTCTAGTGAGCTGATACAGGGAGCGTCATTGAAGACGAACCAAGGACGAGGTAAAATAACGTATGTTTTTTACAAACCACCAAAAATTTGTTCTTCCTTTGGGCCACTGTAGTATATTTTGCCTTAACTTCTGATAATGCAAATATTTGGTCTGTCAAATAACGTAACAGGTCCTTTGAGCTTTTTTCAACTTATTCCGGTTTTTCTCAGCGGGGTTGGCTTTGTAACTTCGGAAACTTCCTTCTCTGACCCTGATAACCTCTTTACAGCTCAACTCGAACCATGAATTCTCTTGTGGTTTGATATCTAAAGTGTTGGCGGTTTGATCTGTAAGCCTGCAACGTCAGGGATACGAGTTGGGTCGTCAACAGGCTGAGTTTGTTGGTTTAACTCAACAAAGACCTCAACATACCTTTCCTCGGGTGTTGTCTAGCCAGAAAAGCGAAGCCACGAAGAATTATGTGCATCGAAATCGCACGCAATGACGATTTCAGTGCTAGGATAATGGGCAGTAATTCTTTGTATGGAGTTGGGCAGAGCATCAAATTCGTAAATACATAGTTGAATTTCTGTTCAAACTTGTTCAAACTTGGGCTCCAACAAATGGAGCAGGTATGAATGATGTGCTTTTTGGAACAGAAACCATTTTAGTGGCGTTCGAAATTTTCAAAGAACTGCTTGCTTAGTCATGCTTAATTTTGGATATTCTTATACTGTAATAGTTTCCTCTCTGAGTCGAAGGATACAATTTTCTACTGTGGAATAAAAATGCAATAGTTTATATTTTACTGTTTTGTTTTATTATTTGTTGTTTAAACATGTTTTACCTCTCATTTTTCTATGTCCCTCTCTATTTAATTTAACAACGATAAACACCAAAGCTGATTTAATTAAAAAATTGAGCACATCCGGATAAATAAAGATTACATTTCACTTTAAAACGGTATTTTTCAAGTAGAAAGCGGTTGAGCTAGCTTTCTTTCTTATTTTTTATTTTTGTGAATAAAAATAAGTTTCATTTACATAAAGGTAGGTAGTTTTATCTTACTCTTGGAGAATCTAAAAATAATTTGTTTATCCTCGTTTTGTTTTATATACAAATTTATTTTATTTAAAACAGTTTTATTTTCTAAAATAAAAATTAACAAAAAAAAGGAAACATAAAAACTACAAAATATCTTTAACAAGTTTTTTTTTTCTGTTCATCATTTACTTACAAACTATTGGGGTTTATCTTTTTTTTTTTAATTAACAGAACACAGTGCAAGACAAGTTTGCATGAAACAAGGTAAAATTAATTAAAATTAAATGCGTTGAATGATAATAAATATAATAATAAAAATAAATAGTAGAATTATATAAATGATCGAGTGTTTGGTTCTCATTTCGTTTGGACGTTTTATAAAAAAAGGTTTTTAAGCAAAATATCATATTTTAAAAGCAATTAACAGAAATTTTAGGTGTAAAAGTGCAGAGAATTGTTTTGAAAAATTAAACTTTTGCGGAAATAAAATGTCGTTATAACTTGAATATAATTTTTAGGCTTATATAGGATTTACTAATCTCAAAACTATTGTATAGTAGTCGCTCACACTTTGGGCAAATGTCATTTTTGGCAAAATTTTATTTTTATTATCATCTCATTGATGCAGTTTAGGTATTGTTCTCTCTCTCTCTATATTTTGTTCATGGTTTCCCGATTATAATTCGACTCCACCATTTTGTTTTTATAATTTTGTTTTGTTTTTAAGAAAGAGTTTTAACAGAAGAAAACTCTTTTAAAGCATCAGAAAAAATGAAATATATTTAAATTATGTTGTAGTTTTACGTAGTTTTGACAGATCTGACAGTTACCGGATGCACACTTGCTCAACTTTTACTCTTTTGATTTTCCAGACTTGTCAAAGCTGCTTCTGCCATTTTCTTGTATTTACCAGCGAGTTCGGGCAAATCGTAAGCAATGGCCACGTCCAGTTTACTGATCGGACAGCCACGGAAGTAAGTGCACGTCTCCGAGAGCTTTTTGAATTCGTATAGTGGATTCAAGCGGAAGAAGTCACGATAGACCTCTGGATCGGGCAGATCGTACCGTGAGATGTTCGTCAGAGTAGACAGGCCTTCGTAGATGTGATAGTTTTGTGGATGGTCAATGATGTCATCAGCAATGCGTTTCTTGTTGCCAAATAGAGTTTTATGGTTGAAGTAGGTCGTCAGGTAGCAGTCAACCATTTTAGCGTGATTACGAACACGGACCTACAAAAATGGGGGATTATAATAAATTTAAATCATAGTAAAAAATAGTCTAAATTTATTTCAACTCACAGCAAAACGGCGGGCACTTGAGATCTTGTGTTCGATTCTCTTGTCAATAGCAGTACGCATGTCTCGTAGAAATGCTCGTTCTTGAGCTTGAAGAAGACGGACTGGAGATCCAACTTCATAAGGATGTGACCAAAGGGACGTTGTGTACACAAGTGGGGGTTGAGCAGAAGACATCAATGGAGAAATATTCCAGATTAGAGCACTTTGAACACGCAACAATTCTTCGGGCTTGACGGTATCGGCTTTGTTCAAAACAATACGTGTTTGGTATTCACGACCTTTGAGTTGATCGAGGATAGCTTCAGTTTCAGGGCCAACATCAAGTTTTGCTGGATCGTAGACCAAGAAAATAATATCTGCACGATCGATAAACCATTGGCAGGCATCATTGAAGGGGAAGAGACGAGACACTTGCTTACGAACTTCTAGAATTCCGGGAATTTCAACAATGTTAACCTGTAGATAGAAATGTAAAATTGTTGAAAGAATGGTTGGTTTTATATTTTAAACTTATATACAAATAAAAATAGTAATAATATAAAAGTTCAAAGGGTAGACACGGTGCATTCAAGAGGACACAAGCATCCACAAGCTTTTTTTTTTAAAGCGAACCTCTGTCTATCAA
Source organism: Dasysyrphus tricinctus (assembly GCA_963921185.1). Classification (NCBI taxonomy): domain Eukaryota; kingdom Metazoa; phylum Arthropoda; class Insecta; order Diptera; family Syrphidae; genus Dasysyrphus; species Dasysyrphus tricinctus. The sequence goes on from OY992530.1 coordinate 89,123,349, forward strand.
CTCCTACTCTCATCTCCCCGTGGTGAACATCGGGTACCTAGTACCTTTAACTGAAGATGGAGTTCCAATCCCTGTGGACGGTTTAAGGGGGCAGCAAACGAGAGAGGGGGGAAGGAGTGTTCCCACTAAGGCACTTCTCCTTTATGCAGGCGGCAGCGGAAGAATTCTCCAGATGGAATCAACAGTGGCGTCTACAGTTGCAGCTAAGTTGAACTACTTAGTGAACACCTTATACGGGTTACTACGACATATTCGGAGCTCATGCCTGTAAGGAGCGGTGAATCCGGCTCCCCGCCCTTGGAGTTATATTGTAAGGGTCTCATCCTCCAGGTTGGGGGTCATTCCATGCATCGGGATGACTTCCCGGCCACGTAAAGCTATTTATTTAGGATACGGACGGATTTACTATTGTTGGACCTAGGAAACGAAATAAGGACAACGAGCTTCGGGTCTGCCCGTCGAATGTTCTGTCTCTCTTTAGACCACGAGCAGCCGAACATTTAGCGGAAGCCCTAGACTGCTACAAAGCAGACATCACCACCATCGAAGAAGTGCGATGGGATGGGCCGGGCAAAAGAAAACTGAAAGCCTGCGATATGTACTACGGTGACTGTTACCGACTACAAGGGCAGCGTCTTTTTGGATGTGGATTCGTCGTTAGAGGCAGACTAAGGAAAGAAGTCTTTAGTTTCAACTATGTAAACGAGCGCCTGGCGACAATTCGCATCAAGGCTAAATTCGCCAACATTAGCCACATATGCACGCATGCCCCCACAGAGGAGAAGGATGACCACACCAAAGATGAGTTCTACGAGCTCCTGGGCAAGACATATGAGCAATGCCCTAGCTTTGAAATTAAAGTTGTCTTGGGTGATTTAAATGCCAAGCTACGAAAAGAAGACGTTTTTGGTGGCATAATCGGAAGATACAGCCTGCACGACACCACCTCCGATAACGGACTCAGGTTATAATCGACTTTGCTGCGGGGCGAAACGTTGTGGTAGCTAGTAAGCAGTTCCCGCATCTCCATATACATAAGGGGACATGGCGAATTCCTGGTAAATCAACCGCCAACCTCATTGACCGCATTACGATCGACGCGAGGCACTCCTCCAGTATCAAGGATGTCCAACGTTGTTCTCGGACCATTACCTCGTTGTAGCCAAGGTAATGCTACGGATATCCAGACTAAAGCCAAAACATAGAAATACTGTGAGGAAATTCGACGTCGGATGGCTACAGTCGCAAGAAATCACCAGGTTCTTTTCCAATCGAGTCTCTCGCGCCCTCCTTTGCTACCAACTGCAAATATCGAGAACCAGTGGAAAAACTGCCAGGAAGCCATCAGAGATGCTGCCTCTGACGTACTGGGCCTCGCACGACCAACACAGCGAAACCCCTGGTTCAATGAAGAATGCCGGCAAGTACATGCAGCCAAATAATAGGCATACAAAGCGGCGCTGCATAGAAGGAGCTGCTCGCGTGCTCTATGTGCAGAAGAGGAGAGAGGAACACAAGCTTCTTAGAAGGAAAAAAAAAGAGCTGAGCAGCGCGTGATCAAAGAATTAGAGGGATGCCATTGCAGGAACGAAGTTCGGAAGTTTTACCAAAAAGTCAAAAGAGCCTCCAAAGGTTACAAGGCCCGAACCGAAGCCTGCAAGGACGATCAGGGGAACATCGTGGTAGAATCGCAGTCGGTGCTGAGGATATGGAAAAATCATTTCTGCAAATTGTATAACGGCAATGAAGAACCGAATTCCGCTACCATGCAGATTGCACCACTCAACCTGGACGACGCGACGTAGGCCAACAATTCCGTCCACCCGATCTCGACGAAGTGAAGATAGCTATTTCTAAACTTAAGTCCAATAAAGCTGCTGGAGCAGATGAACCGGCGGCGACTGAGCTATTCAAAGCAGCTGTCGATGAATTGGTAAGGAGTATGCACCAGTTCATCTGCAAAATTTGGTCGGAGGAAAGCATACCCAATGAATGGAACCTCAGCATTTTTTGCTTGATCCTCAAGAAAGGCGATCCTCTCGAGTGCACCAACTACAGAGGAATCAGTCTTCTCAATATCGCTTGCAAGATATTCCTTGTCACACTTTGCGAACACCTGAAGCGTTCTTCAACAACCTGATAGGTCCATATCAGTGTGGCTCTAGGTCAGGAAAGTCCACCATCGATCAAATATTCGCACTATGGGAGATCTTGGAAAAAACCCAGGAGTTTCAAATCTATACCCACCATTTTTTCATCGATTTCAAGGCTCTGTATGACAGCATCTATAAAGACGAGCTATAAAGAGCAATGCCTAGTTTTGGCCTCCCTCCCAAGCTCGTCCGTTTGTGCAGGATGACGATGGAGAATCCACTCTGTTCCATCAAGGTCAGCAAAGACCTCACTAATGCCTTTGATTTCAAAAAAAGGTTTTAGAAAAGGCGACTTCTTCAACATCATTCTTGAAAGAATAATGCAAAACTCTCACTTCAACATTGGAGGAACAATTTTTCAAAAGTTCGTCCAGTTACTCGCTAAGGCTGAGGCATGGACACTTACAAAGCGTGATGTCAGTAGTGTTTTCATGAGTATTGAGAAGGAAGCCAAGAAGATGGGTTTAGCGGTGAATGAAGGCAAGACAAAATATATGCTGCTATAAAGAAAGGTCACCCAACACTGACGTCTCGTACAAAACGTCACTATAGACAGCTATAATTTTGAGGTGGACAGTCTTTGTCTGCCTATGTTCCGCTTTCAACTCAGCGAACGATACCAGTGCTGAGATCAAACGAAGAATTACTCTGGCCAAAATTCTTCGGGCTAAGAAGGCAATTGAGAAACAAAGCCCTCTCTCGAGCAACTAAGCTGCCCCTGTATAAGACGCTTATCATCCCGGTTCTGATGTATGGTGCAGAGGCATGGACACTATTAGCGATGGATGAGAACGCTTTCAGCGGTTTTGAGAGAAAAATTCTCCGGGTGATTTTTGGTCCCGTCTGCATAGATGGGGAATGAAAAAGAAGATACAACAATAAACTGTACGGGCTGTACAGCGACACCGACCAAGCCACAAAAGTGAAAGGCCAACGACTAAGATGGCTGGGTCACCTAGAGCGAATGGACATCAATGCTCTGGCCTGGAAAGTCTTTGAACCCAACCCCTGGGGTCAGCGCAGTTGAACTGTTTATGCAATAAAATAAACCTTTAGGTGCCTGTTTCCAAATAACACAAAAAAAAAACAATACCACCTATCCCTGCCCTTATTTATTTTACATTTAGAGCACACATGAATAACACCATATTCTCTGAGTAATGACAAATCATTTATAAAGGCCGGCGCCCCTTGAAAAAAAAAAACAACAAACTGTCTTGGCATGTTCTTTAAGAAAATTCAATTAATCATACATTTTATTAACCTCACTTAATATACAAACATAGGTTTAAGTTCTTACCCCAAACCTATATAATGCCTTCGCCTATAATTTATGTATATTTCAGATAAAAAAAACCAGCAGCAAATTTAAGCTAAATGCCATTTGGTAACAATGCACAAAATTGCAACTAGCGCCAATTATCCCAGCCAAATATTGCACTAAACAAAAAATCATTTCCGAATTTGAATACCCTTGGATTTTTGAAAAAAAAAAAAAAAATTGTTTAATTTTGTTCTTAAACTCATAAAACCCATAATTGTATATACAAGAAGTAGTTTTGAATTAAAATACACACAAATAATACTGTACAGACACATTCTGTGTGCGGAATAGAGGTTCTATTTTAAGGTTTGCTGAAAATATATAAATTAATTCTATTCATGACGCAATGTGATTTTGTGTTTGAATCTATTTGATTAATATCATTGTCATCTAAACTACTTACCTTTTCGAGTAGTTTGCTTGGTAATTTCAATCCACGTAGACGTTCTTCGAGACCTTCACCGAATTTCTGTAGACCAGAGAATGTGTAATCAGCAGCTAATTGTGTTCCGTCAAGGACTTCAGTCTCATTACCCCAAGTGAGAATGTTAAAGTAGGCTGGAGATGGTTCAGCACCCGTTCTCAAAGAATTAGGTGTGTATTCGTTGCCGGTGAGATAGTTTATGATCGATGATTTACCACCACTCCATGGTCCCATAAACAGAACCATTGGCTTGGAGAAGATTTCTGGATCTCCAAAATGGCGATTGCTGAGATCACGGTACTTGTAAAGAGATTCCAATGGTTTGATTGCATTTTCGTAGATTCGTTTGATGTCACGAAGAATAATTTCAGCAACACGATCAACAGCTTTTCCCTTAGCTTCGAAGTCTTCATCGAGTTGAAGCAATTCAGTGATGTGGTTGCGGCTGCGAAGATTCTCAGGGATTTCTCCTTCCTTAAAAACACACACAAAAATAAAACAAAACAAAAAGCAAAGTACACAAAAATCTATTTAATTTTTTGGTTCTTACCCAAAGTAGTTCATCCTCAGGTTTGGTGTCATCCTCTTCGGACTCTTTAGCTTCTTCTGTCTCATCACCATCTGCGCTACCTTCAGGCTTGCTATCTGCTTCTTCACTTTCCTTTGCCTCATCAGCAGTTGCTGCTTCTTTGCTATCACCATCATCTTCTTCAGCCTTGCTGTCTTCTTTGCTATCTTTTCCATCATCAACATCAGGTTTATCTTCTTCCTTGCTATCAGCTTCAGTATCTTCTTTACTAGGTTCATCTTCAGCTTTGCTATCATCGGCTTTAGTATCGTCCTTGGTGCTATCTACACCATCATCAGCTTTCTGGTCTTCTTCACTTCCTGCAACAGCTTCTTCCTTGCTATCTTTGTCATCTTCGGCGGTTTCTTCCATAGAGTCCTTGCCATCATCAGCAGGTTCTTCTTTGGAGTCCGTACCATCATCAGCTGGAGCATCTTCATTAGAATCTTTGCCATCATCCTCTGGAGTACTGTCTTCAGGAGAAGCCTCTTCAACGCTACGTTTAGATCTTGAAATTACGTCTTCTTCGGCTTCTTCTACGCTACTCTCTGGCTTGCTACTCTCTTCTTCTTTACTTTCTTCAACTGCTTCTGCAGAATCAGCTTTGTCTTCATCAGTTTGTTGTTCCTGGCTGTCTTTTGTATCTTCTTCTCCTTCTTCTTCTTTGGAAGCTGTTTCTTCAGACTTTACAACGTTGTCATCAGAAGAACCCTCCTTCGAAGAGGCTTCTTCTTGTCCCTCTTCTGAATTCTTATCATCTACTTCTTCAGCTTGTTCTTCTGACTTTGTATCATCATCGGTAGCTTCTTCCGATTTCTTATCATCTTCATTATCTTCTTTGTCATCATCACCTGCTTCTTTAGTGGCATCTTCACCAGACTTGGCAGCTTCTTCAGACTCACCATCGGATATTTCTATAGTTTCCAATTGATCTGTAGATTCTTCTTTACTTTCTTCATTCTTTTCACCCTCAGAGTCTTCTTGGCCATCGTCTTCATCATTGTCGTTATCATCCTGTTCTGATTCAGCTGCCGCAGCTGCATCATCTGCCTGTGGCTGCTCAACGGAATCGTCGTTATTATCAAGTTCGGGTTCTTTACTCGTTGTGTCCTCGCCGGAAGTTGCTTCCGGACTAGCAACACTATCATTGTCGGTATCTATACTTTCGGTAAAAAAATAAGTTCATTGTTAAGGTTTCTTTTTAAATAGTAGAATTTATTGGTTATAAAAAATCTGTATGTATATACTACGAGTATCGATACAGTGGATATATAAATATATTTTCTACATTTTATTTTATGAAAACTATCTTAATAAATAAGCATATTGTGACCATTTAACATAATTCACCTACACCTACGTAATGTTATTTAAAAACTATTAGGTATAACATTATTACTAATACAAAAATTGAAAATTTCGAGTACCTATCGCCTATATATATTTGTTTTAAAATATTTGCTTTTATATATTTTTGAAGTTTAAAATTTATTTTTAAATAAAATATGCCGCCAAGAGCAAATGTCAAAAATGCCAACAAAATCGCAAGCCTTTTTTTTTTAATTTTCCAACCAATAACGTTTCTGACGTGGAAACATTTTTTTTTTCATGGTATTTGGAATCAATCCAATGACAAAATTTGATTGTTTTGCTTTTATTTTACTCATTTCTTAATATACAGAATACAGAGGCATAATTAATACAAAAGTAAAAATGTCTAAGAAATTTATTTTTGGAAGAAAAACAAATTTTCCACCAGAAACCGCAATGGATTGATATTACATATTTTTGATGTGCTGTTTAAAGATTGAAGCATGCGTTTTTGATGGGCGGATTTTTTCAATTATTGAAAAAAAAAGAAATATTTATTAACAGTCGAGGAGTCATTTGCTACCATGAATGAACAATAAGATTTTAGATATGTTAATTTATGCACACCCTGCGTACATCGAGCTACAACTTAGGTACTTACTTATACTCTTTTGATATCCGCTATCCGTAGCTTTCGATCTTAATTTTTGATCAAATAAATTTGGATCACACAGGATTTTGAATTTCTTTTTTGTTTCTTTAAAGCGCTTATGGTTTCGGAAATAATTAAAAAAAAAAGCTGGGAACAGGGTTCATAAGGTTCTTACTAGCCAGATAGAATCTTGCGTACTAAAAAAAAACTAATAGAGTAGTAAGCCGTTTTCAAAAACGTCATCTGCGTCACAAATGCATTTAATGGATAAACTCAAAGTGCAAAAGACTTCCGTTCGAAAAAGCAAATACAATACTGCATTTGCATAGTGTAATATGTAATTCTGCAGCAAAAAATCGAGTTGACAACAAAAATATTGAGAAACGAGAAAACGCATTTGACGTTTGGCGTGGAATCGCCTGATGTTGATCAAAAATTTTTACCAAATAAGTCGATAACAAAATTTGCGTCAAAAAAATGACGATAATTTCAAGATCGAATTGACGTTGATTTGACGTTCGAAAACGTCGCCGTAGATAGAACCTTGTTACGTTGTAGAAAGAACCTGTGCCTACGTTCTGTAACTCTCGCATCGAGAAATTTCTCGCATGGAACACGTGAATCAAAACAAATATGACGTGAATTGCCATTCAAATTGTTTTCTCACATTCGCCTGGTTCTGTAACTAGATTTTCTCGACTTGAAACTTTTCGGAATAAAATTTCTGTGAGAGCCTGGAAAAATATGAGTAAAACTGTGAGAGCCTGGAAAAATGTGAGTTAAACTGTTTCTGTAAGAAAAAAGTCGAGATAGTTTCTCGATTTAACTGCTAAAATTACTCGACAAGTAAAACGCATGTGAGAAGTAAATTAAAGTGAGAAATTGTTACTTTTTTTGTATTTGTAATTTGTATTATTTGAAAACAAAAACAAAAGAACACTCTAAATCCTTTTGGATATTGCAAGAGGGTAGTTTGGAAATATAAATATAAGCGTTTAACGCAACAAATATAGAACAACTTATCTATCATTTTCTTCTTTAGTTCCACTTAAGTGTGGTGCACTTGAGAAGCAAAATTGAATGAAAGTTGATACGTAACAGGCCCTAAATAAGGGCAAACATTCCTATAATTCACTTAAGTGAAATCAGAAATTTTGTCAATTTTGTGCTTCAGTATCGTCAGTTTCACTTAAGTGAGATTTACCTAAGATTTTTCATTTTCACTTAAGTGAGGTGCACTCGCGAGCCATCTTAACTTCTGAAGCAATAGTAAATTCAACTAGACTAAAAGTAACAAACCGTGATTATGGGCGAGCAAATTCACTTAAGTGAAATTATAATCATTCTTTTTTTGTGCTCAGTGCCTTCGGTTTCAATTAAGTGTGGTATACTTCAGAATCTTCAGTTTCACTTGAGTGAGGTATGCTTCTGAAAGCTTAAAAAATTGAAACTGGACCAAAAGTATCGAACCGAAATTATAGGAATGTCATTATATATGTATGTAGATAATATTTGCATAATTGTATATACAGATATACATATACAGATATATGCATATACCAGGGACGAAGCGTCCATATAATGAGTGGAATGAGTGCTTCCGTTGAACAAATTAAAAAAATCGTAGGAGCAAAGAATTAAATTCGAACTTGTCAATCGTATTCATTTTCCCGTTATAATATACCTATCTACCTTTATTTTCTACTAGGTACATATAATGAAATCTTCATTCTGTGAATTAAATTCCAACATCATTGTGAGAAAATTATCATCTATATCTATAGAATGCGTAACAGATATGCATTTGCATTCTTTACTGTCGCTTTCTTTCTTAAATCAATTTCAAAATACCCTACTACTCCAACTCCAACCAAATTGAGAATACAACATAACCCACCACTATTTATATAATGCTCACAGGCTCACACTAAATTGCTTCATAAAAAACTAGAATGCACAACTGCTAGGCATTCCATTATTTCGCATACTTAGCTTAGATCCCAACACAAAGTCAAAGTAATTTTTTTTTGTTTCTCGCCATTTGACCAACGTATGAAGAATGAGTTGAGTGAATGCATTCTGAATATTTCATGAAACAAAAAACTATAATATTTCAGATAGAGAGAAAAACCAAGATGTATTTATTGAGTTGCGTATTGTCTCAAACTGATAATGAGTTAAATTTCATAGAAGAAGGAAGGGTTAGAAAAGATATTTTTTGTGTGAGTGGGGATAGGGTCTAAAAAAAGAGCCGATTTAAGGTGGTAGTTTTTTAATTAGTTTCGTGGCCGTGTGCGATATAAGCAATCCACCTGTTTTCTATTGTTATATTCTTTTTGGGAATAAATATGAATTCCTGTAACTGCGCTATAGAAAGTATTTTGGATAAACCATTTTCAGCTATATCGTTTGATGAAAAAAAAATATAATAGATGGTGGGAGACCGAAATCTTATGTAATTATAAACAGCGTTACATAGCGGTGTACTAGGCATTTTTCGATGCAATCATATGAAATTTTTTCGTGACTAACAGGATGTTCAAATGATATGAACAATTTTTCAAAAGCCGACAAAAGGCATGGAAAAGAGTGCGGTTCATATTTAAGTGCAATGGTGTCATTAAAAATGTTTGGTTCTGTTCGCATAGAATCAATTAATTTTAGTTATTTAATTATTTTATGTAGGTATAAAATAATGATTAAGAAGAATTAAAAAACAAACAAATGTGATCTTAAACAATAGGTCTTTACTTTTTGGTTTTATGTTAAGTGCTTCCGCTACTAAAAAAGTCACGCCTCGTGCCTGGCATATACCTATATTATCCATGTGTATAGATTGATATCTTTTCAATAAATGCGTTAATTACCCTCGAAAAAAAAACTATTTATGTATATGTATTAATACGTAAGAAAACACTTTTCTAATCTCCCTTTTAAATAGATTTAATGGCAATTTTATTTTCATATTTTTTTTATTTGAAAGGTATCGGGCAGAATCTAATTTTTATATTTGAATTTCGACTATTTGGCGATACTAGCTTATATAAATACGAATTTACTTATTGTATTACGGCGGTTATTGTCCTTTGTCCTCTGTATTTAACATATACATTATGTACCTACATAAGACATTTGATAAAAATTCAAATATTTTAAATATTTGAATTTTAACTGCCAATATTATAGTTTCCGGTAGATACTCCAATGGAAAGACAAATCAAAAGAGTTGTTTCTCGCATTGAGATACAGACACAGTTTATTTTTCCAGGTCGAGAAACGTTGGGATTTTGTGTTCCACCTTTTCTCGATGCGAGAAGTTCTCGATTTAGTTACAGAACGTAGGCACTGGTTGCTCCAAGTTATCCCATCCCATTACCAGAACCAAGTGTGATGTCAAGTAACGGGTGATTTTTTAAGAGGTTTAGAACTTTAAAAAAAAAAAAAACACAAAAAATTCGAAAAAATTAATGAAATATTTATTTGAATCGATAGTTTGAACCTTGCAATTTAATGTTTAAAGATAATTTCATGCAAATGTTGACCGCGGCTGCGTCTCAGGTAGCCCATCCGCTGAGTCCAATTTTGGCATACTCTTTCACACATATCGGCCGGTATCTCACGAATGAATGCATGGATGTTGGCTTCCAGTGCGTCAATCGAAGCGGGCTTGTCCCTATAGACATAAGCCTTGACATACCCCCACAAAAAATAATCTAATGGTGTCAAATCGCACGATCTAGGCGGCCAATTGACCGGCCCGAAACATGAAATTAACTGTTCACCAAACTCGCCTCGCAATTGCGCCATTGTTTCGCGTGCTGTGTGGCATGTGGCACCGTCTTGTTGAAACCACATATCATGCAAGTCAAGAACTTCCATTTCGGGCAAAAAAAAGTTTGTTATCATCGCTCGGTAGCGTTCACCATTGACAGTAACGACATTTCGCGGTCTTCTGTCACACTAGCTGATACGGCCGCAATATTTTCTTCACTACGCACAGTACGTAAACGTGTTGGTGGTTTAATGTCCAACAAAGTAAATTTGGTGCGAAATTTGGTCACAATCTTCCGAATAGACTGCTCAGAAGGTCGAGAATGCCGACCATAAAATGGAAGCAGCGCGCGATGAACATTTCGAACCGAGCACGAATTTTGATAGTAAAATTCAATAATTTGCAAGCGTTGTTCATTTGTAAGACGATCCATGGTTAAATTGCAAACCAAACTGAAGCTGTTTGACAGTGACACAAGGTACTAAACACACGTCAGCTGTCAAAACCAGTGTTGCCAAAACCAAACCAGCTAAAAAATCACCCGTTAGTATGTATAGCTAAATCCGTGGCAGGAAGTAAGAACTAAGAACCTTGTTGTCCTACGTACAAGTATCTTATCGTCGAGCAACAAACTTCTATTAGATTCTTAAAACCTTAATTACTGAATAACTTTTCGATATATTATACAGGGCGCCCCTTAATTCGGCAGTAATATTTTATGGCAAAGTTCTTGGGCATATTTTAGGAAAAAAAAATTGTGAGAGGAAAGTCGTACAAAAGTCGTATACAAAATTTTGAAAAATATCAATCTCCACAGCGCGACTTAAGTTTTTTTTTTTCAATTTGTTCAACCTATGTTTACTGCATTCAGAACCCAACTAACGATATAGATAATAAGTAAAGTGGATGAAGCTATGCAAGTTCAGTGGCTATCGAGTGCATTTGCCAATATCAGCATAATATATTTTCTTGGAATCACTAATGAGACCAGACGATGGGCAGATGAACTCGAACTAGATTATTCATTGTCATCGTATTATTTGCAATACTTGTGGGAACTTCTCACTTTCTCTATTGGTTGCTGAACTTGACATAACCCGCGCGGGAAGATGCAACTTTTGCCCCATACATTTTTTTCTTGGAATATGGAATCATGCATTAAAATGTTATTGACTTATTAAGGGACACCCTGTATTTCAATTTGTCGTCCTTGATGTCGTGTCATGTTATATTTTGAAAACTAGTCCTTCAGAGTTAAAATTACCAATAAATTAAAAAAAAAAAAATGCAAAAATTATGGAAAACAACACTTTGCTGTAAACTTTCTTATTTGAAAACTTTTACGCTAAGGCCTTTCTCAAAGTAGTTGATTGAAAAACAATGATCACTAAAAGAATATTGAAAACAATGGTGAAAATCCACTTAAAATATTTTCGGGAAAGCCTTCAAAATAAATTATGATATGTATAACAACCTCATATGTGGGTGCATTTTTGTATGTAAATGAAATAAATAAAATATAAGCATATAATTATTTATTAATTATTTAATTATTATAAAATAAAATTTTTATAAATTCAACACAATTTGTTCTTAAAATAAATAAATAGAAATTAAGCAACGCGTTTCGGAATAAGTTCCATGGCCGGCTTTAAGTTTAGTAAGATGGAATTTATTACGAAACGCGTTGCTTAATTTCAATTTATTTTTTTTTAAACAAATTGTGTTAAAGATTTAAAAACTTTATTTTATAATAGTAAAAACATTGATAGATAACTTTAGATATATTTATGTTTTATTTACTTCAATTACATATATGTTTATTACATAATTGGAGGCAGAAAACTCACAAACATGTATGTTTTTTGTTAATAATATTGGGAAACTATAACGTTTTGAAAACTTCATCTGCATCAACAATGCATTTTCAAAATGCTTTTCAATGCAAAAAATTTCATTCATCACATGAGTTGGGCAACTTTAAATCCTATTTATGATGTGACTACGGTGTCTGAATACATTATTTTCTAAATTTCTTTTATCAACTTTCAACTTAATGTATTTTTTTTTCCACTGCTTAAATTATGCATGCTTATGAGGTACATAATTAAATTATTGATTGTGAAAGATAAATTTGTTCCTGTTAAACAGAAGCACGTGTACCTTTTTCATTTGGATCACCTGTCTTCAGTTCGTTTATAGCCTTCTCGATGTATGGACGACATTCGGACTCACTAGGACCGACCTCCGCGCTGGCAAAGATGTCTAAAAATTAGAAAAAAATAAAAAAATTATTGAAATTATTATTTTTTTTGTATTATTTTTGTATTCTTGGGTGCTGTTTGGTGATTATTATATAAATAAAATAAAAGACATAACATGTAACAGATTTGTATTATTTATTGTTGATTTTTTTTTCTGGCGCTTTAAACGGACTAGCTAATTGTTCAAGTTTTGCACTCGTTTAGAAATCAAACTGCAGCTTTGACCAAACTTATGACATGCGGATGGTAGAAAATTAATTTTGATATTTTTTTCCTGTGTATACATGTACATTGTACACAAATGGTTGTGTCAAAAAACTGAACTTGCAGAATTTTGAAAAGCTTTGTTACGGCCATTCCAAAGAACCGAAGAGGACAATCGGACGCTTGCAATGAAGTTTTTCTTGTTAAGAAAGTGATATTTTTTCATGAAACTAAGTGGTTTCTATATCGCTGTTGAAATTTGGGAAAGAAAAGTGCCATTTTGTTTGCTCCGTTACCCTGTTTTATTCAGTTGGACATGATATTAAAATCTTTACAAATTCTACAATAACCCTTTGTCAAGTCCAGCTTTGTATTATACAGGGTGTCCCACAGTCACCACCGCCGCAGAGAGAAACCATGGGCTCCAGAGGTAATTTTAAGTCGAAAAACTTAAGAGGTAATTTTCCCGTTTTCGCTTCGTAAAGTCTAGTCTAAAAGATTTCCGGTTTGTCATTTTGTACTCGGTTCGATTTTTTGCTTCGTGATTTAAGTTTAATCGATTAATTATAAACTGATCTAAATTTTAACTATGGACGGCACAAATGAAGAATGTTTATAGAAATGGTACGCCCAGCGACACCATCCTGATGATCATGTAATCCATCGCCTTTTGCATCGTGTGCGCACAGAAGGTATGCTTCAACCACATCGACATTATTATGGACAAAAAGTGAAAAAACTGAAACTTTTTTTACGAATATGAATTGAACTTTCATAAAAAGAAACAAAAAATGAAAGTACTCAATAACGTGTTTTTTTGAATAAAATGATATATGTAAAAGTTGGATAAAACAACTTAAAAATGTGAAAAATCGCGTTTGACAATTAATTGCGGGAAACCCGTTATCCGCACAAGAAAAAGTTCAAGTTTGAACAATTGAAAATTGCTCGAATAAACAAAAATTCAAGAATCGGTCGGTGTTTGGCAAAGATAAAGCCAATTAAAAGAAACGGTTTCTAAAATCTAAAAAACATTTATAACTTCCAAACGAAGCGAAAACGGAAAAATTACCTCTTAAGTTTTTCGTCTAAAAATTACCTCAGGAACCCATAGGACACCCTTAATAGTTCACTGTTCAAACCAACTTTCGTCATTTTTCGGTAACGGAGAGGACATGAAATGTTCAGTTTTTTTCAACGCGTATATCATTTTGAACAACCCTCCTTTCAAGAAAACAATCCCGAAATAAGGGAGTATATTGAAAAAATAAAAATCTCACAAAACATCGCGATGTCCATCACAATTTATAGCAAACTGATACCAGTAAAAATACCGAAAAAAATGAATTTACGGAAGATTACGTATGAGTTTTTTGATCACGTCCCTATTTTAAAACATCAATTAGAATTTTGTATCTACAGTTTTTTCGTAAATTCTTATATACAGGGTGTCCCGGACCTGAGTGGAAGTAATTTAGGGTGTGGTTCCTGGGGTTTTTCTAAGAAAAAAATTGTATGGGGGAAAGTTGTATCTCCCCTCCCTGAGGCAGGGGAGGGCATTTTCTTTAAATGCAAAAAAAAAACAATAAAAATCAACGAAAAGACATATGTAGGTATAATAATGGGCTATATTTTTTTTGAAAGCTTATACTCCATTCTTGCATCTAGTTTTTAAATCAAGGTCTTTAAGTGAATAGTTTTTGAGAAATTAAATTCCAAAGTCAAAATTTAAAAAAAAAATGTGATTTTTTTTTATTAAGTCAATATTTTTCAAAATTTTACGTAATTAAGTGCTTTTTTTGTGTTCAATATTCAATGCCCTCATTATTTTTTAGTCCATTACCGAAAACCAAATGTAAAAGTCTTTCTTAGTTTTTAAGAAATTAAGCAAAAACAAAAGGTACTTTTACCAAAACAGCCCGAAAAAAGGGTTAAATTATGGATAATTAATGAATAAATTCATTTTTTCGGGCTTTGTTGGTAAAAGTACCTTTGGTTTTTTCTTAATTTCTCAAAAACTAAGAAAGATTTTTACATTTGGTTTTCGGTAATGGACTAAAAAATAATGAAGGCATTGAATATTGAACACAAAAAAAGCACTTAATTATGTAAAATTTTGAATTTATCGACTTAAGAAAAAAAATCACATTTTTTTTTAGTTTTGACTTTAAAGTTTAATTTCTCAAAAACTATTCGCTTAAAGAACTTGATTTAAAAACCAGATACAAGAATGGAGTATAAGCTTTCAAAAAAACTATAGCACATTATTAGATGTCTTTTCGTTGATTTGTATTGTTTATTTTGCATTTAAAGTCAATGTTTCAGAAACTGGCACAGGGAGGGGAGATACAACTTTCCCCCCATACAATTTTTTTCTTAGAATAACCCCAGGAACCACACCCTAAAATTCTTCCACTCAGTTCCAGGACACCCTGTATAGGTAATTTTAATATTGGTATACCTAAATTGATGTTTATCCTTAATTTGAAATTGAGTTGCTCGGTTTAGATTTTTTTGGAATGGCCTTTTGCAACTCTTAAACATTAACCCGCTCCCCAAGACGTCAGGAGCTTAGCGTATATGAGAAATACATGCAAGTTTTAAAACATCATTTTAAATTTGAATGACTTTGGTAATCAATCAATGATTTTTTTTCAATTTTTGTTAATGCTTTTTGAAAAGCTATATCTTTGTGATAGGTGGTCGTATTGACTTGAAGCAAAAAGCATCCTAGAGCTCTGTATTTCTTGCCTCGAAATTTGTTTGCAAATAATTTTTCTTACAGTACCAATATTGCATTATTGCAAGAAATGACACGAGACAAATATTTATTTGTTTTGTACTTTTTTGATGGTTGTCATTTACATGTATAATTATTTTGAGTCAATGAAATGTAGTGGTCCGATAACTTATTTATTCAACTTGAATTTTTGTTGTTGTTGTACAGTTCGGTCTGGCATGGTTTATCTGACTTTTTATGAAAAAAGATATTTTTGGCTTTGGTGATCAATTTCTAACAAAATAATGACGTCTTTTGCAAAAATTTTTTTTAATTTTTGCAAAGTACTCAAATGCAAATTTTTCAAACTAAAACTTTAAACATTTTGTTTTAAATATTTTTCAAAAATGTACTTTTTATTTGTTAACATTTCATAGATTTGTCCTGATTCCTTGATATTTTAAGTGTGGTAAGAATTTCACACTACTTGGTACCAAAAACTACAAACTACCAAGTGTCTTTTAAGATTAACATTTGCAAAAAGAAAGAGAACAATTTTTCAACTGCATCTCCCTGACTATAATGTCTCACTTGATTTACATAATCTTAAAATCATTTTCAATATGCTTACAGAATTAAATGAACAAACAATAGATTTAAATAGTTCAAAATAATTTATTAGACCGATGGCAATAGTGGGAATAGAATATAGCATGCCTATGCTCACGAGACAGAGAGTTGATGTGCGATGACACGTTATTTATAGCTATTTTGAACTATGTATTTTCAGCTATTTGTTCACAAATTTTTTCGAAAAAGACAAACAGAAATGTATTTATTTCTTGGCATATTGCCTTTTTTAATATTATTTTTTTTATAATTTCAATCTATAAGGTCATTAATGAAACATAGTTTTTACATAAGAACTTATAGTCGAAGATATTTTTAGTCTATGATTATTTTATTTATTTTTATAAACTAAACTTAAAATTTCTGGAAGACAACTTATTTTTACAATTTTCAACAAAAAAAAAAAAAACAAAAACTTATCGTTTATTGTAATAAACTGTTAAATTCAAATTTTATTAAATTTCTATTGTTTGTGTCTTTGCATGTTCATTGTATGTATATGGGTGGGTGGGTACATTATTTATAAATAGTTATCTCTGCGTTTACCTAACTTATGTTTTGTTTATTTAGTTATTATTACATTAACACCCTTAATAATTTAAAGTGTGGCCATCTTTTGGTGTGTGAAATCTTATCAATAAAACAAAATTCAAGATAACAAGCTTACTTACCAAACTAGGTTTATTAACGAGTAATTAAATTAAAATACTTCTGTCATTTATCTCAAAAACTAGAGATAAAGGGAAATAGACACTAGTGACACACATTCGTCCGCTCCCCACAGGCTTTTAGAGGGTTTCGCGGCAATTGAAGAACAGGCGAAACTGGTTGTTCTTCAAGTAAACGAGAACAAGACCAAATACATGCCATCCACAAAAAATGAAAGATTTGTCAACCGTCTTCAGCTAGTCACTGCTTAAAGCAACAGTTTTGAAGTAGTTGAGGAGTTCATCTACCTCGGAGTAAACATTAGTCCCACAAACGACATCTTCGTGGAGATCAGAAGAAGAATTACCCTATAGCAAACCGGTGCTCCTTCTCACTCCTGACACGAAAGACGCAATGCACGCTCTATAAAACCTTTATGCAGCCAGTCCCGCTTTATGGCGCAAAGTGTTGGGCGAAAAGCAAAAAAGAAGAGCTGATATTGGGCTCCTTTGAAAGAAAAATCCTTTGACGAATATTTGTTCGTTATTTACGTTATTTACGGAGGGTGAATAGAGCAGAAGATACAACCGCGAACTCTATGAGCTTAGTCTAGATGTGGATGTAGTCCACAAAATCAAAGCTCGTCAACTACATTGACAATATAAATGGACAATCGTGCTCAAGCCAAGAGACGCTTTGAATCTCAGCCCCAGGTTCGATAGCACGAAGAAGACCGAACTCTCCCGAAGCCATCGCGATAACGCGGATGCCAGAAAGCTTGGTCTATAGGTTACTGGAAGCAGAGTGTTCGGGTTCGTAGAGGCTGGAAGGCTGCTGTGTTGCAGGCTGTGACCCTTCATGGATTGTGAGCCGAATAAGTAACTCAATAAGATTTATTTCTTTTTCCGTGGTTAGAAAATAGCGTTTGTTCGGCCCGTCCCGCAAAAATCGATTCTCTTTCACCATATCAAACTATCGACTAATTGAACTTAAGTCCCATGTTTCAATTTCGATGTATTCAGTTCAAACTGAACTTAAGTTTGATGTGTTTTGTTTGTTTCAAGTAAAGTGATTTATAAGAAAAGTTAAAGTAGACAAGCCAAAGAAAAGGTCTGACACTTGACACTAAGTCAAATGCTGACCTTTGGCAACCCTACTCTCATCGCATATACTCCATTTTATCTAAAAGAAGTAATACCTCAGTTAAATTAAAAACAAAATTTCCACTAAGCCATCTTTTAAAACATATTTTTGTATGTGTACCTAAAGCATACACATACTTTATCGAGTATGGAGCACTTGTTCAAATACGACATGTTAAAGTTTTAAGCTTAGCAAAATAATTTGCCATGGTATTTTTCCATCACCCAACAGATGGGATAAACCAAATTGCAATGACATTTCAAACAAAGTTTTAGCAGAACAAATAATACTATGTATATGTTTATACAATTTAAGCGCGCGTATATTTTTTGTTTGTTTTTAATGAGGAACATATACAACCAAATTTGCACCAAATATCTAAATATCAAAACAAAAAAGTTTATTCTTGTGCATGTACATATTGTACATACATTTTTTACCAAAAATATGGTGATTAGTTTCACTACATATTGTAATATTTTCTCAGGTTTGTTAATAAAACTTATTTACTTTATTCAAAACGTCCGCTTACATATTTCACAAAATAAAACACTTTTTACTTTTTCTTACTACAAACAAAACAATTTATTATTAACTACTGAAATTAATTCACCAACTTTACTTTTTACTTTTATTACAACCAACTTTATTCATTCACACACTGTGTCGCTGCCGATCAAACATGTGCCTTTTATACTTGTTTGACAAACTCTGGAAATTAGTAGAAGGTTTTGGTCTCTGCTTCCAGAGCTTTTCGTAGGGGAAATTTCCCATGATTCCACTTTCCAAAGCTTTTATTTGACAGCTGGTTTCCTGCTATAATCCGGCAGATGGCGTTTCTTTCGTTTGAGAGTCGCTATAATTATAGTTAATAAGGGTATGTTTGCACTGCGACCGTAAGCTTTATTGTGTCCGTTTGTTTGTATTTCGGAGTCGTTAAAGATCAAATATGGAAAGTCATTACAGTATTAAGGGTATTCATGCAACGAGCGTCGTAAGTTTTCAAATTGTGTAGAATGATAAGTTTACGCAAAAGTTTAGTTTGCATGAAAGACCTCTTTATCCATTTGGTTAAATGCTGTGTAATTGAACCAGGTAAACGACAAATATTAGACGTGTTCAGATGTCAAAATTATTTTTAAATGGAGAACCTCTTCCGAACCAACGCAAAATTGGAATCTCGCAACTATACAAAATATGTAGAGGTAGGACTAGTGAAGCCGGAAACTATCGGTAGCCAATGTCAAAAACCAACGGAAAATTTCTTTTCAAACTGTCTAAAGGAGAAATCAGCTATATTCTACATAAGTAAAATGAATCATCTATCTCTTTGTTTCGTTCCTATTTCACCAAATTTCAGATCGCTCTTCTCAAAAGTTAACGAAACCTGACGAAAATAAACTACATTCTGCAACTATTAAGGATTTCCTAAACTTATGTGAATCATTCGTTGACGCTGACGAAGACAATAATAACAAGACTTTGTTGTTAGTGAAAACAACACTTTGCTCATGTAGTTTCGTCATCGGCACCGAATGATTAGCATATTGGTTTTGTAGAGCCTTTTTACCTTAATAATTTACGAAAAGTAGCTTTGTTTTCATTTTAACTCAGTTTACAGAGGTGTTCCGAGAGCCGAAATCACAATAGAGCTCTTTAACAAATAGCAATATATCGCTCTCTCGTTCATTTACAAACGTCAAAATCAGCACTATGGCGAATTTATCATATCGAAATTAGCTGTGGAATTGTTTTTTTTTTGCATTGCACTTTGGAATTTGACACTTCCGCCCCAATGGAAGCTATCACTCTTGAAATTGACAGATTCGTGAAATTCCCTATTGTCATGTGATCACAATTCCCAAGTCGGATCAGACAACTATACGGTCTGGAACGCGTGATGGGGAAAAATGGCTTGGGGTTACGGATTGGAAGAGGTGATTTCCTCGTTGATTTTTGTAACGCTAATCTTCTTATACTGGGGGTGTTTAAATATAAAGCTAGAACTATAATGCTCGGATGGGCACTTAAGTTGTCGGTAGAAAACAAGCGAATACACGGAAAGCATATGAAGCGGCTATATTTGCGGAGTGGAATGTTTCGTCAAGTTTTGTTCAATTTTGCTTACGCTTAGGTAAAACTGACATTTGTTGAAATAGACCCTTCAAGCAAAGGAGTCCGTTTTGGATTCGAAAACGTAGTGAACAACGTATGAACGACTACGTTTTCGGATCCAAATGTGGATCCTCAAAACTGCGTTTTACGGCTCGGATTAGTATGGAAATTAGAATCACCACGGACCCACTGGCGCATGCGCTGTGAAATACAAAATTCACCATAATTAGCAAGTACCGAAACCAAGAGGTATGAAGAGAAAATTCCCTTATTGAGTTCTAAATTCCCTACCAGCAACAACCACAGACAGAGGACAAACAAAGAATAAGAAGAATGTTTTTCCTTCCAAGGCACAATTATTTGGAATTTATACAAATATTTACAAAAACACACTTATTTGCACTAGCAAAGATTAAACAAATTACCATTGTATTTAGTTTGTATTATTATCCGAAAATTTGTTTAATTTTTCACGACAAAAAGAAATAAAAAGAGAAATGATCTCCACCGCACGACTTACAAAATTAAACTAGAAGAAATAAGTGGGGAAAAAATAAAATCCCTGTGCGAGCTCATTTTTTAAGGATCCAAGCAGTACCGACAAAGTGGGTCAGTGAATTTGCTTGAAGGGGAAATGTTAAAAAGTGATACATGGTAAGTACAGTATGGGAGTGTTCCTCTTTTGACTGTAGGGAAAGCCACTTTTCGTTGGTATTTGACATTAGCTTCAGTGGCCTTCCGACTATTAAAGTTCTTCCTTAAGACTTGCAATAAAAGGCGTTTTCCTTTGGAGGTGGCGAAGTACTTGCAAGTACTTTGCCAGCTTTTTTCAATGGAACACATCAAACTGCTTTCCCATGTAAAATGTATCTACTCGCGCATGAGAGCATGTGCAGTTGATAGTACTAGATTAGGGTTTTCATCTACTCGTAAGTACTTCGCCACCTCCAAAGGAAAACGGCTAAAATCACAAAGGCACATCTGGATGGTCAAACTGAAAAACAAAATGACTACATCATGATTCAGCAGCGATTGGATTATGCCTTGCTTAATCAGGATTCCATTGAACCTCAGATGCTCAGATGCACCAGCTAAACGAAATCCAAAAATCTTACAAAGGTATTGACATCGAACCCCCTACAGTGATGGAAATACTATCTTCGATAACTCTTTTCGAAAACAACAAAGCAGCTGGACTTGACGGAATACCAGCCGAATTCCTGTCAGAACGGCTAGAATTCTAAATCCGTTGATACAAGCTGTGTGGGAAAACGAAATCTATCCCAGAGACTGGAAGGATGATGTGATTGTTAAGTTGCCAAAGAAAGGCGACGTTAAGAATTGCAACAATTGTCGAGGTATTACAGTTTTGTTCTCAAGAGTCAAGAGGCGCATCAAGCTGGTTTCCGCAGTGGGCAGTCGTTTGTCGACCATATCAACACTCTTCGTATCGTTCTTGACTTTCAATCCCCGCTTTACTTCATGTTTGGGGATTTTGAGAATGATGCCTTTGACCGAGTCAACCGTGAATGTATATGAAGATCACTTCTAGGTTGGGGAATTCCCCCAAATTGTTGCTATTATAAGAGAGTCCTATAACAACGCAAGATATTTTGTTTTACACAATGGGCAGCTATCCGACTCTTTCGAAGTGCGACAGGGTGTGAGACAGGGAGATGTTCTATGGCGATAGAACATTTTTTGACGGCCATCGTTGGAACAACAGAGAGACAGGGCATTCAATGGAGACCGTTTGAAAGGATCAGACATTAAGACTGTGCCGATGATACATATATGTCTCTTGGCAAAAAACATCAGCCAGCGGGCTGAACTGAAGGTGAAAGGAGAGTCGAGTGGTTTAAAAATATATAGCAAAAACACAAAAATACTGCTCCCATGGCACTCTACACTTCAGCCTATTTTTCTACAGGAGACGCCAGTATTGTTTCTACAAATGGTGGTACTGATTTGGACGTTCAAAGTAGTTTAAATAAAGCTCAAGCAGCCTTCAGTTCTCTGTCCCAAATTTCGAAATCCAGTCAAATCTCCTTACGCACTAGATTGAGATTCTTCGAATCCAATGTCAAATCCGTGCTGTTATATGCTTGCGAAACCTGGAAATTGCAGGCTTTTGTGAATCACTGTCTACGTCATATTCTAAAAATTCGCTGGTCACAAACTGTATCAAACGAAGAATGGTAGCGCAGGACAAGTCAAGAGCGGCTGGATTTCGACATAAGAAAGCGTACATGGCACTGGATTGGTCACACACTGAGGAAAACAAACGAAGAAATTGCAATGCAGTCCTTTGAATGGAATCCTCGCTCAGGGTGCACGGCAGGTTGGAAAACCTAGAACAACATGGAAAATCAACAATTCTGTAGCAGAAGCAGACTCCAAGAGAAAGATATGGCCACCGTTAAAATATCTAGCTGCAGACCGTGATCGTGAAGGATGGAAGCGATTTGTTGGCGCCCTATGCCCTAATCGGGGTTACAGGACTTGATGATGATGATTCATGCAACAGCGTTAAATCAACATAAACGTAATTGTAAACTGCGTAAATCATTCTAATTTTTCATACAAATTGTGAGAGATTAACGAAGTTTAAAATTTTACAAACGTTTAAGACGCGACGGCTTTACGCTGTTGCTATGAATACTCTTAATGTTATTTCAACTATTAAGGACCAGTTGTTTGTGCGAGATCATCATTCATCCGTGTAAACTACGGAAACTTTTTTACCCAGCTAATTTTTGGAATTTATCTATAGATTAAATGAAGTGGAGATTGACAATAAATATACTGAAATATTAATAAATAATCGATTAATATGCAGATATTATTAATTAACAACGAGTATTCTGGAGTAAAGGCCGCAATAACCTTTTTTATTTTAATTTTACTGACGATCCCCACAAATATTACGAAATAAATGGATTTATTGTTTATAGTCTTTGACTTTGTAAATAATCTTGTCTGTTTTTCTTTCCATAAAAAATATTTTTACTTTTTTAATTATTTTTTGTAGATTTACATTAATTGCCAAATCACGACAAGGCATGTCGTGTGATATGATACCACGGGAGCGATAATATGTGCAATTTATCGTACATTGCACTCTTATGTCTTATCACGTAATGACTTCCTTTTAAAATAAAATATCATTATATACAAGCTGTAAGCTCTCAAAAAGTAGGTACAGTTTAAATCGATTATTTAGTTCAGTGAAGTTCAAAACGACAATCGAAGGCCAAAATATTTGTTTGCTCGGCCATTCCAAAGTAACGTTGAAGACAATCGGACCCTAGTAGTGAGGTTTTTCTTTTTAAGAAAGTAATATTTTTTTATGAAATTCAGTGGTTCTTAAAAATTCATCTCAAAGTACAGGACACATACCTAAGTTTCACCAACAAAATATGAATTTCGGTAAGTTTATAAAAAAAAAAAAAATAGATGGTAACGGAGAAGACACGTACACATTTAGATTTAGAGATTTCCAGCCTTTGTCTTTAAGTTTTAAACTCTGCGCGGTCCGTCAAGATATGAAAAGTTTCTTTTGTATACTTTCATAAAGCCAACATTTACCAGAAAACATCCTTGGTTTAGTGGCAAGTTTCATTTTACTATCAGAAAAAAAAAAAATATGAAAGATGGTAACGGAGAAGACACATACGGATAATTATTCTGTTTTGTTCAATTAGCTATATTGTGATTTGTAGTTTTTAAATTATTCTCACCAATGATAAAAGTGATCAAGGTGTAAAATTTCATTGAAATTGGTCAACGTTAACACGTGCTTGCGAGCGCTTAATATTTTTCATACAAAATACATGAGGTTTTCACAGTTTTTTTTACTCAAAATATAAGCCAAATTGTAAAAGTTGATGGAAAATCTTTAAACTTGGCACATAAATTAATTTTACTGTTGAGCTTTTTGTTCAAAAACAAATTTCCTTATCAAAATGAATGGCTTACAAAATTAAATTAAAAAATTTAAGCAGGAAAAATAAACAAAAAAAATTAAAAAACTTCAAGTTTTCTAAATAAAAATTTTAAATAAAAACTACTTTTTGAACATGCCATATTAAAGATTTTAGCCTCTAGGTACTTTTTTTTTGTTAAAGTATGCCTTGAGTCAATCTTTGATCCGAAAAAAGTTATGTGCAAGTAGGTGTAAAGCTGGCCATACACGACCGAGCCATCCGATCCATTTGGCTCGGTTGGATTTCAGATTGGCTGGAAATCCAAATGGATCGGCGGCCGATCCACGCCACACACGACCGATTTTGGATCGGCAAGGAGCCATTTGGCTCGTTGGCTCTGTCGTGTATGGCCAGCTTAAGGAAAAAAATTTAAATCTTTGATTTTTCGATTTTTGGAATGTTGCTTTTTGTTAAATTTTCTTGCTTTAATTTTCTTATACATTTTTTAAAACATCCATTTCGATTCAAAATTTAATTTTGAACAAAAAGTTTTTGGTATAATTTTTAAAATGAGATCTCAGAGTCCTCGCCTCATTTTTCTCCTTCAAAAAGTGACCAAGGGGATCCAATATTTTGTTTCCAGTAATTTGACATCAAAACTGAGAAATTTTGCTGAGGAATCCTGTTCACGCAATTGAGATTGCTGAGGTCTCCTCTGAGATCTCATTTTTCTGAACATGTCAATTTTTGAAACTTCAAAATCGTTTTCAAAAATTCCATTGATGGTGAGATGGATTCCTTAAATCCTTCAACTTCATCTCAAATCCATTGAATTCAGTGCTTGAAAATGTGTGATTGAAATCTTTGAAAAGAGTTATCAATCAACACGTCCTTTTTACAGACGAAACTAAAAATAAAGTTTATCAAACAAAACAAACACACAAGATAAACAGTATTGTGTGAATGAAGAATTAACATTATGTATGCATATGCATGTATAAGCTTCACCTGTTTCATGTTTTTGGCTAGCCAAATGAATGAAAGGTCAAAAGCTCAATTGCATTAGTTCATCGTATCCCACTTAATTCTATATTTAAATCCTTGAGTAAATACATTTACATTGTTTTCATTGCCAAAACATTTAAAATAATCTAGACGTATTATTGAGATTGTAAACATTTTCAAAATAGAGGGAAAATAATGCATACTCATTACCTTTCATTTTGTCTTATCATTTACTTCAAATATATGTAGATAAATAATTGTAATAAGGAAATAGTTGTGAAATTACCCTTAAAATAATGAGTGCAGTTCAAGTGTTCGAAAAAAAACGTGTATGCTAGCGATCTTAAGGTTGTTAAAAATATCGTGTCGTTCAATATTTTTTTATCAGCTCATTTGATTTACCTCACTTTTCAGCAACCACTAAAAAGCATTTCCTTACCAGGCAAATACTAACATTTATTGGTTAAATATCAGTCATATATGCTTTAAATTTAAAATAACGTATACCTGGCAGCCCTGGGATCGTGGTAATAATAAGGCGTTTTTCTTTTTTAGCTCTGAGCAGAGCATGGAGTAAAGCTCAAGCTATTGGAGTAAGCTCTGAGCAGAGTATGATCAGAGCTCTCCGATATAATTTTGAAACACATCTGAGCTCTGAACTGTCATATGATTGCGATGCGAAGCTAACATGTGTTCAAAAAGGGGCTTTGTAAGAGCAAGTTTGTTGATTTTGACAATTAATTTTAATTTTGAAAAAAAAAAAAAATAGATGGCAACCTTAAAACTGCGTAAAATTTGAAATTTTACTATTATTTCTGACTTAACTGGTCATGAATGACTCACTTATACACCCAGTTTGAGCGTATAATCTAGCAAGTCCCTCAAAATAGCCAAAAATGTCATTTATAAAGCCTTTAAGACTTAAAATCAGCCTAGTTTTAGCAACTATCCAAACCGTTTTTTGAAAAATCAAAGGGCACGGTAGTTCCCAGCCAAGTTCGCGGCACTACACCCTTTTTGACAGGAACAAACTCAGGCGATTTTCAACCCCCCTCTAACTTCAGTACCAATAAAGTCAGAAACTTACAATTCGATGCTGAGCTGATCAGAATCAGGTGGCTCACGAAATTTCAACCCTTTAGCATTAATAATTCCTGAGATATAGGACTTCAAATCGCAAAAACCGTAACTGACTGACTCGCTGACTCACTGACTCACTGACAGATCATCAAAATTATGGAGCACTTCCCGACATCGTAGAAACTTGAAATTTCGCACAACGGTAGGCTTTGTGGTGCATACAAAGGAAAAAATCGAAAATCTGCTATTTTCTATTCAGGGGGCGTGGCATCCATCAACTTTCTTAAATATTCTTATAAATTATATGGAGCACTTCCGATTGTTGTAGAACGATGAAAATTAGAAGGTCGGTAGGGCTTGAAGTACTTAGAAAGAAAAAATTGAAAAATTGGAATTTCCCATTCAGGGGGGGGGGGGGGGGGTGGCATCCACCCACATTTATAAAAAATTCTTATAAATTATATGGAGCACTTCCGATTATTGTAGAGGGATGAAAATTGGTAGGTCGTTAGGGCTTGAAGTACTTAGGAAGAAAACAAAAATCGAATAATTGGAATTTTCAGTTCAGGGGGCGTGGCATCCACACACATTCTCAAAAATTCTTATAAACTATATGGAGCACTTCTGATTATTATAGAACTATGGAAATTGGTAGAGCAGTAGGGCTTGATGTACTAAGAAAGAGAAAAATTGGAATTTCCCATTCAAGGGGCGTGGCATCCACCCACATTTTTAAAAATTCTTATAAACTATATGAAGCACTTCTGATTGTTGCAGAACGATGAACATTTGTAGTTCGGTAGGGCTTGATGTACTTTTGGAGTAATATCGAAACAATTCCAAATCATGACAGAAATTTGGTATTTAATGATTAGGTACTGATTAAAATTTGGTGGATTTACCTGGCAAGTTTTCTCTTAAATACTTACTTATACACATATTTAAAATGTATGAAAACTTGACGAGTAAACCCACTTAAGACTTGGCATATTTTTAAGATCTCATTACATTTTTTGGCTTAAGAAATGAATTTATTCATGAATTATCCATAATTTAACCCTTTTTTGGTAAAAGTACCTTTTGTTTTTTCATAATTTCTCAAAAACTAAGAAAGATTTTTACATTTGGTTTTCGGTAATGGACTAAAAATGAATGAGGGCATTAAATATTGACAAAAAAAGCTCTTCATTACGTAAAATTTTGAAAAATAACGATTTAGGAAAAAAAAAAATCAAAATTTTTTTTAAATTTTGACTTTGAAATTTAATTTCTCAAAAAATATTCGCTTAAACCACTTGGTTTGAAAACCAAATGCAAGAATGGAGTATTAGCTTTCAAAAAAAAAATACAACATATTATTAGATGTGTGTTCGTTGATTTTAAATGTTTTTTTGCATTTAAAGTCAATGTTTCAGAAACTGCCCCCCTCCCTGCCTCAGGGAGGGGAGATACAACTTTCCCCGCATACAATTTTTTTCTTAGCATAACCCCAAGAACCACACCCTAAAATATTTCCACTCAGGTCCGGGACACCTTGTATATGCAAAAAACCAAAAAGGATGCTTTCGCCCCCCCCCCTCTTAAAAATGCACCCTGTAATTTAATAGCACTCCGCGGTTTTCTCATCTTCTATGACCCCTTTGATGATTTTAACAATAAAATCTCATGAACGTCTTAGTTCCTTTTTATGACATAATCAATAGCCTAATAATTATACACATTCGATGATTTAGCTTTAGGAAAATGTTGGAGATAATTTGATGCGAATCTCGACTATGTAACTAGCAATATCATTTTTTTAGCTATAAATCATACTTTAATAGTTTTAACATCATACGAACTCAACAAAAAATTTTAGCCAAAATTTTTATATATCACAGAAAGTTGTTGATGTAAACATTTTCTGAAATAATTTCACTCGATTCGACACAAAAGTATTGTTTGAATGGAAGTGCTGTCAGTGGGGGTGGTTTTTTGAAATTAAAAAAAAAAAAAAAATGTAATCACATCTTTTGGTGAGCGTACGATAACTCAGGTGACATAGTTTAATGACGGATGGTGGTTTCTATCTCGCCCCATTTTGGCGGGAATGCGATTTTCTAAAAAAAACACACTTTTAATGTAAAAAATTATTAAGAAATAAAGGTAACACTTACAACTAAATATTGCACTTTTTTTTAAAGCTTAAAGTTAGTTCTATAATCTAGTTTTTAAATCAAGTGATTTCCATGAATAGTTTTTGAAAAAAAACTAATTTCAAGCTCAAAATTTTGGAAAAAAAAAAAAATGAAATGAAAAAAACTAGTTTATATTGTCTTAATTCCAAGTTGTGGGACTCCATAATAATTTTTTTATTTGTTTGCTCTTATAAGTTTTTATTGGAATACCGAAAACTAGATGGTTTTATGCTTACTAGTTTTCGAGAAAATTGAAAATTACCAAACCTACTTTTTATTAAATTTTTAGTTATGGCTTATGGGCTTTTTTTTTCTTTGGAGTAAATGAATAAATGATATCTTTCTAGTAAGTAAAATACTGTAAGTTATTTGGCGTTACAAATTTAATAAAAAGTAGATTTGGTAATTTTCAATTTTCTCGAAAACTAGTAGACATAACTCCAACTAGTTTTCGGTATTCGATTAAAAATTAATAAGCAAAACAAAAAAAAACAATTTGGTTTGTAGTCTCACTATTTGGAATTTTTTTAAATTTTTTTTCCGAATTTTTGAGCTTGAAATTAGTTTTTTTTTCAAAAACTATTCATGGAAATCACTTGATTTAAAAACAAGATGATAGAACCAGCTTTAAGCTTTCCAAAAATGTACAATACTTAATTATAAGTATTACCGTTATTTCTTAATATTTTTTGTTTCTATTTAAAGGTTTTCTTTTAGAAAAATTGATGCACTTATCTTCTTAGGGATTCACTACATAGAGATGGACCCATGACAACAATTGTTCAAAATTGCAAGCTAAATATTTCATCTATGCACACGTTTTCCCTTCGACCAATATGCATTGAAATAAATCGATGCAAAAAATGTACGTCAAATTTTACACCTGTTCGTCACGTGTTTAGGTAGGCAGACAAACGGTTAATGGTTCAACACTTTAAAGGCTATTACTGATATGACTTACACGTTTACGCAAATGACTTGACTTGTTATATCGTTAGCTCTTAGACTATTATATTTATATATAATAATTAAATTACCAAGCGTGAATTTTTATTGGAAAATATGTAGCTAACGCAAAAAGGTGTCGATAAATAATGTAGAAGGAGTCAGCAATAAAGCGGCTTTGTTATATTTTCGCTGTATAGCCCGATCATCCTAGACAAAATTTGACTATATATCAAAGTTAAATGAAGTACAAAATGTTTTGATGCAGTTTTGTTCCAATGATAGATAAGAATATAAAACCACAGTTTTACACCAAAATTTGTAATGGCGTCTAGGGTAAAATGGGGTAAAAGTGAAAAAGGGCCAATTCTAAACGGGAGTTTCTAGAATTTTGTTTTATTTTTTTTTCGATAGATGTTAAAAATATAAGAAAGTCATGCATATATTTTAAAATTCTAAAAAAATTTTTGAAGGAGTTATGATTGTTTAAAAGTTGAAAGCAAGAAAATAGTTATTTATAAAATAATTCACCAAAAATCAGAAGTTCAACCGATTTTGATAAAATTTCTATTTTTAGAAAGATAATAAGAAAAAAAAATTAACCATATTTAAGGATATTTTGATGCTCCTTTTCTACAATTTTTTTTGATTTTTTTAAAAAACATGCTTTTTTTGTGTCAATTTTTGACACATTTTTGCCTATATCTTTCTAAGGGGGCGGTCTAAAAACTTCAAATTTTCACAGCACATACATAATGTTGATTTAAATTTTTGAGCAAAATTTTGATTTTTCAAAATACCGTTAAACAGAGATATTTACATTTTACAGTTAGTTTAAAAAACACATCATATGTCTGGAATTTATGAATATATAACTGTTATTTTTACTTGCGATTATAGGTACTATAAGGCAAGTTTTGGATTCGTGCAAAAAAAAAAATTTGAGATAACAATCAAACATGATATTACGATGATAGAGAACACCAAAAAAGTGGGTGGCAAAATTCTGTCTGTCTGTCTGTCTGTCTGTCTGTCTGTCTGTCTGTTCGTCTACAGCCTAAGCGGCTAGATCGATTTTCTTCAAACTTGGTACTTAGTGGTTTTTGGTGATTCTGCCGACACGTTTTTTTCATTTTTTTTTTAGAACCAAAAATAACGGTACCTGTGATACATTTTTTTTTGGCAAATTTACATAATCGTATTTTTCTCAAAAACGGCTCGACAACTTTTCTTAAAAAAAATTCAATAAATTTATTTTAGTAAAGGCTTTCTTTGGGTGGAAAACCATTTTTCAAAAATGGTTATTAATGGTACCTCCCAAGGAACCATTTTTTTGATTTTTGATTTTCTTCAAAACGGTACGACCGATTTCAATTATTTTTTTTAAACAAAAGCTTCCAAAAAATATAAATAGTTTTGTGTACCAACATTTTTGAAAAAATGTTTATTGGATTTTTAAAAAATGTTTCAAATTTTTTTTTTGAAAATCAAATATTTCGAAAACGACATGATCGATTTTTTTGAAACTCGATATTTAAGACTTTTTTAGTACTTTCTAAAATATTTTAAGAAAAAAATTTACTTTTATGAAAAAATAACGGTACCTTTCATACAAAAGTTAAAAAACCGCAAAGGAAAATATTTTTTTGCTTAAAAACGACTCCTACGATTTTGATTAAACTTTTTGTATATATTAAAATTAGTAAGATCTACTACCAAAAATTATAAAATTTTACATTTTGCAACTATTAATAGTACCTGTCATAGAACGTATTTTTTTGTTTTGAATTTTCTCGCTATTGGCTGAACGAATTTAGATGATTTTTTTTATATACAAATTTCAGATAAAATCAAATAATATTGCATATCAAAATTTTCAAAAAAAAAGTTTTTGGATTTTTAAAAAAAGTTTCAAACTTTTTTTTTGAAAATTCGATATATCAAAAACGGGTTGACAATTTTTTTTCAAATTTTGTTTTTATATACACATAAATATATAGCTTAAATCTGCATACCAAAATTTTTTCTAAAAAATGTCTTAAGAATTTTATATATAAAAAATTAATTTAAAAAAAAACCGCTCCAACGATTTTAAATTTTTTTTTCCCATACAATCATATTCCATCATGAATTAAAATGGCATACTCTTTTTTCACCTCAAACTGTCAAAAGAGTTGTTTTAGCTAATTTAAATGTCGTATTTCATGCTTCTCTACATTTTTCTCTCATAATTTCCATGTTTGTATATACAATTTTCTTAAACTCGCAGTGTCTTGAACATAAGAGCAAGTACGTGCGACCCAGTCGTGCATTTTATTTTTTTTAGTTAAAAAGTTTAATATCTTTTTGTTATTCAAATGTATAATACATAACTGTACATGCTATACAAGCTTCACAAATCGAGTCGAAAATCGAAAAAAATATTACCTATTTTACTGTCTTTTAAGGGTAATATAACCAAAAATAATAATAATAAAAGATTATAACGGTTGATTTTTCGTGAAAATTTTGTCTTTCCAAAACTTAGGTATTTGCATTTAACAGTTAGTTTGAAGACAACTCATAACTCTTGAATGCAGTAGCGTATACAATGAATTTTTTAAAGAATCAACTTCGATGCGGGGGGGCTTTAGTCCATATAGCCCCCACCCCTCCCTTTGAGTTTTTTAAATCACCTGTGGGGAAGGGATTGGGTCCATATGGCCCCGGGGCCTTTTGTCCATATAGCCCGGGGGGGGGGGGCTTTAGTCCATATACCCCCCCCCCTGTATACGCTACTGCATTCCAGAGTTATGAGTTGTCTTCAAACTAATTGTTAAATGCAAATACCTAAGCTTTGGAAAGACAAAATTTTCACGAAAAATCAACCGTTATAATCTTTTATTATTATTATTTTTGGTTATTACCCTTAAAAGACAGTAAAATAGGTAATATTTTTTTCGATTTTCAACTCGATTTGTGAAGCTTGTATAGCATGTACAGTTATGTATTATATATTTGAATAACAAAAAGATATTAAACTTTTTAACTAAAAAAAAATAAAAGTAATATATTCATAAACTCCAGACATATGATGTGTTTTTTAAACTAACTGTAAAATGTAAATATCTCTGTTTAACGGTATTTTGAAAAATCAAAATTTTGCTCAAAAATTTAAATCAACATTATGTATGTGCTGTGAAAATTTGAAGTTTTTAGACCGCCCCCTTAGAAAGATATAGGCAAAAATGTGTCAAAAATTGACACAAAAAAGCATGTTTTTTAAAAAAATCAAAAAAAATTGTAGAAAAGGAGCATCAAAATATCCTTAAATATGGCTAATTTTTTTCTTATTATCTTTCTAAAAATAGAAATTTAATCAAAATCGGTTGAACTTCTGATTTTTGGTGAATTATTTTATAAATAACTATTTTCTTGCTTTCAACTTTTAAACAATCATAACTCCTTCAAAAATTTTTTTAGAATCTTAAAATATATGCATGACTTTCTTATATTTTTAACATCTATCGAAAAAAAAATAAAACAAAATTCTAGAAACTCCCGTTTAGAATTGGCCCTTTTTCACTTTTACCCCATTTTACCCTAGACGCCATTACAAATTTTGGTGTAAAACTGTGGTTTTATATTCTTATCTATCATTGGAACAAAACTGCATCAAAACATTTTGTACTTCATTTAACTTTGATTGAATTCCTGGATTTATCGGGCTATGTATACTAGCTATGCATTCCCCATTTAAGCACGCCTATTATAATAATACTTCCCCACTCAAATTTCTCTTCAATGACGTTCTGCATAAACAAGACAAGATATCCCAACATCTTTTAAAAAGGCAATAATTTTACCGATCCATAAAAAGGGTGCCACAAATAATACGTTTTTTTGGGATTTTATATATAGTACAGTGAGAAATTCCTCGCGTTCCGATGTTTATTCGCCATGTTATCTAGTTATCCCAAAAATTTCGAGATAACTTGAGTTGTTGTTGGGTCATCGGTCATCAGCTGTTTTTACTTGCGATATACATAGGTACTACAGGGCAAGTTTTGGGTTGATGAATTGTTTTGAAATTTCAGTTTTAAATGTATATTAATATATACTCAAAATTGGCATACCAATTTTTTTTTTTTTTTTTAATTTAACAAAAATTTTATATGTAAAAAATTAATTTTTAAGAAAACGGCTCCAACGATTTTAAATTTTTTTTTTGCATATATTCATATTTTTTCAAGTAATCAAATGGCATACCTTTTTTTGGGCTCTAAATTATATTTATCAGACTGTTTATACAATTTAAATATGCTTTTTATACTTTTTCTTTAATTACTTGAATATTTTTTAAAGTTCTTAAGTCCCACACAACTTGAACATAAAAGCAAGTACGTGCGCAGTCGTGCATTTTATTTAACATGGGATTACAACAACACAAAGCTATCCGGATAACTGAGAATTAACATCGGAACGTGCCCATTCCCAATAAAACGCATCGGCAGCTGCCTATATTTTTGTATTTCAAATATGGTACCCCTGAATAGCTGTCGCAACACAAAAATGTGAATTTTATAAAAGTTAAATGTAGAAATAAACCAAAATTATTAACAAAAACAAACTGATGTTGACGTTTAATATGAAATATAACTATATATTTATATAATCTATAGTTTAAATTGAATGTGTGTGTCCCTTTCTTCTTTGTTTCCCATTTTAGATTCGAAAATTGATTTTCAGCTTTAAAATAGAAAAAAAGGTGTAGGGGTTTGTGGGTAGACTATGGTCAAAGTAAAAAAGTCGTCATTTAGTTTGCTATTACACGAGGACTTTTTAGTCAACTTTTTTTTTAAATTAAATGAGTGCGT
The DNA here is from genome assembly GCA_963921185.1 of Dasysyrphus tricinctus. Lineage (NCBI taxonomy): Eukaryota > Metazoa > Arthropoda > Insecta > Diptera > Syrphidae > Dasysyrphus > Dasysyrphus tricinctus. The sequence continues at coordinate 89,157,265 of OY992530.1, forward strand.
GGTGAAATCAGATATTTTTTATCATCATTACATTGAAAAACTGCGAATAGCGAACTGCGAATTGCATGAGTAGCTGTTTGTATGATTGCCAATAGATGCGAACTGCCATAAAATATAAACCCAGTAAAATGGGTGCTAAAAAAATGTGAAGTAAAATTCGAGCGAATTATTCATTCGCTGCTTTGTGGAATGCGTCCTGGGGCCCAATTCCGCAAGTGGGAGGTTTGTACACAAAAATTCGTGTACACATCGATTTTTGCGATCCGCAAGAATGAGTTTTAAGTTTTTGACAGATAAGGCATTCACAATCAGTCAACTTTATTCACATTTGTTTTCGGTGTGAATAGAATGTGTACACAACGTTTACAGAAATGTTTTATCCGAGGTACTGCCTCTTGCGAGGAACTGACAAATCCTCCAAGAGTATACTTGTCATGAATAAGTGCTGCTCACTTAGCCGTTCGGACTCGGCAAAAAACTGTAGGTCCCCTCCATTTCTGCCAATAACACGCACACAGGAATGGTTGAGAGTTGTAAGTCACTAGGCCCTGGTTCTCCACGAGCTGTTGCGCCACCCAATTTATTTATTTTAGAATGTGTACACAGAAAATCATTCACCCTTGCGCAATTGGGCACATATTGTGGATTGCGAATTTACGTTTGACAGTTCGCAGAATATATACCCTGATGGTCACCTACATATATAGTATAAAAATGCTAAATATTTCAATTTGCACTAATTTAACAACCATGCACCTATGATAGACCCTGTTTAGACCGTGATTGCTTACTACGCCCCATGCGGATCAGTTAATGGGTAAGATTTTATTCTCACTGATTTCAATTACAAAACCATCGTCATGACGAAGCCAAAAGTAACAATTTAAATAGGGCCAAATCACTCACCATAACTCTACTCTACGAACATAGCCTTCGGGAGTTCGAGATACAAAAATCATCAATCGTACCAATAACGAAACACAAAAATTCTATTTAGTCTAGTTCGATACTCGAACAAACGTCAAAATTTTATCGCCAGTAGGATTCTACTTTAGCTTTTATCGGCAGTGATCCTACTGCTGATATTGTTTTTGTTATTCGTGTAAAATCTTACTATACTACGGATAGCTTTTCCAAAAAACACGGGTAATGTTGAAAGCTATCGACGCATCTCGTTTATGAACGTTATTGCTAAATAATTTTTTGGTATGCATGCCAGCAGACTTAAAAAGTGGACTGAACCTAATAACATAATTTCAAAATTTCAAGCGGGTTGCAGAAAAAACTTCTCAACTGTAGACCACATTCTTACCTTAACGTCCACAGTTAAAGAATCCAAGCCAGGAACAAGAAGACATATGCATTTTTTGTTAACTTTAAATCTGCTTTTGATGTTGTAAACAGAAATGCTCTTTTTCATAAGCTTTTCCGGTTGGGTATGTCAACGAAATTCATCCATGTTATAAAAGAAAAGTACACCCAATCAAAAGCAACTGTATGGGATTGGTCAGCATGCTCAAGGATGCCTTCTGAGTGCTCTTCTTTTCGCACTTTATAATAATTGATGTTGAAACTTGTTTGCCTGGAGGTATTCGAATCGTTGATCTGACCATAAATGTACTTTTATATGCCGATGATTTGATTGTTCTCTCCCAGAAATCCCAGATCAATTTGATCGTCAAATGATGGTTAGTTTTGACGCAGATACTGCTCTCCTCAAGTATATTTGATCAACTTCAGTCAATTTACTTGCAAATTCCCCTTACGCTCTCTGGCTTTTCAATATTTTATTTGTCAACTCGACTTTTTCACTGCAAAGCTGCAACGCAGATGATGTTTTCGAATATATATGACTTTAGTAAACTTTATTATCGACTCTCAATTTACATTTAGGAACATTCTGCAAATACATTTTTGACGCAGATAACGTTTTCGAAACTGCCTACTTTTCCAATTAATTAAAACATTAATCAAGAAATCAATATGAATAAAGTCAAACTCCAAAAGCTCCAGGAAGCGTAATTCTTCTGTGATTTTAGCATTTTCTTTCTTCAATGGAAGCCGAATATGAAAGTGAGAATTTTCGATAATCTGGTGTAAACTTGTATAAGCTAGAATTTTCTTTTAAATCCAGGTTTAAGAGATACCTTTTTTTTCACTATATCGATTATTTTGTTTACTTAAATAATTATATTGATGGCCGTTTTCGGACACATCACCTACGTCAAAAATGCATTTTTGCAGAATGTTCTTAAATGCAAACTTCACAAGTCTTCTGTTCGAAAACACAAATACAAGTTTTATGCTACATTTCCACCTAATGTTATGTTCCCACCAAAATGAAATCCGAGATTTCGGTTGAAATCTTCTGATATTTTGAGCCACTGGAACAAGGTTTCATAGAAATTTCAATGAAATCTCAATAAAAACTCTGGATTTCAACGAAATCTCAATGAAATTCTGCTTCACCATTTTGAAATCTCGAAATTTTTTAGTTGAAATCTCGGATTTCGTTTTGGTGGGAACATAGCATAACGCTAATCTGAGATTTAGTTAGATTTACCGCAAATCTCCTTTAAATCTTGAAGATTTACCATACAAATTTATTTCGTAAATCTTGAAGATTAGATATTAATTTTGTTAAATCTTCCTAGAACAAATACTTTTACAAATCGAACTAACCTATTCCTGTATGGCACTGAAGGATTCATTAATGGCTGAATTCAGTTCTTCACAGAGGAAACATTCTATCTCACTTCCTCTTTATGAGAAAAAATGAAACACCATTTGCATTTTAAAAGGGGCTGTCAAAGTAAATCTTTTTTAAATTTTTTTGTGTGGTGGAAACACCAAAAATATTTATTAACTGAGATTATCCTCTGCTGGAAACATAGCATTACTGAATATGCATTGTGTTCGAAAATACAGGTGCAATAATGCATACAAAAATCGAGTTGACCAGAAAAGTATCGAGAAGCCAGAAAACCTGTTCGTTGATCAAAAAGATTTTTTGCAAACAAGACGATTGCATGCATATTTGACAATATCTAAATTTGTGTAAAAAAATGACCATCATTTGACGGTCAAGTTGACGTTGATTTGACGTTTTCGAAAACAGCTTATATTGATTTTTTTATATGGCAGAAAGTTTTCTCTGTGAAAAACATAACCACATTGTGATTGGTGAATGATTCTTTGTATTCGTTCAGCGAAAAGGACAGCGTATCACATCACAATTTTGTTTCGTTGCATTACGAACCAGGCTTCAACCAATTTGGCGTTGTAAAATAGCTTTGTATCCATATACATATGTATCTGAACGCAAGTCAGCTGTTGTTGACATTTTTCTCATAGTATAGCTTCGTATCCTAAAATTTTTAGGATAGCTTGGGATCTCTTTTCTGCCAACAGCTGTTTCGTCATCAGCTGTTTTTTAACAAGGGATTGCAACAACATAAACCTAGTCCAGATCGCTTAAGTTCTGTGTTTGAACGTGGCCATTGTAAGTTAGGAACCGATCTTGAGGTTTGGACATCATATTTATACCGAAATGTAGCCATATCAAGAAAGTAAATAATAAAAAAAAAATTCTATGAAATAGAAAATGTTCAAGCAATAATTTTGTTTTCCTTTGAATGTATTTATACATCTGGTGCCGCTATAGAAATAATAATTCCTGTTAAAACAATACAAGGTTGTGTATGTACATTCCAAAGCATTACTTTAAGAGAAAAATATTTGTTTTCTTATTTGATGTAGGTAAACAAAAATGCATTCTCATTTGCAAAATAAATGAAGGAAACTTTAGCTTAGAAGAACAACATGTCTGGGTTTCACCCACTTCCCCTGCCTAATCATCCCCACCAATTCGATTAAATATAAATTCAACAGATTAAATTCATTCAGAAATGTGCAGCCATGTTCAATTTTATTTTTGTTTGTATTCAGTCATTTTAACCACTTCGCAATTGATAACAAAATACTTGAAACGTCAAACGAAAGATATACCGAAATCATCCAGCGAAATAGCTTCATTTGCAAAAAGTTAAATAATTGTCCTTCAACCAGCGCGTTGAGATATCATTGACTTGTTTTTCTTTTATTTTATTTTGCATCTCAATTTTCTTGTAGAACATTTTAAGAACAATAAATACCAACAACAAAAAAATTGCTTAAACAAAAAATATCTATCACCATGGCTTTTAGATACTTTTGGGTTTTTTTTCTTTTTTTTTCGTTTTTGTTGTATTTTAATTTAACTTCTCATATATGAGATTATTTAAAAGTATATTTTCACATTTATTTTATTTCATTTTCGTTCTTTTGCCATATAATTTCACAATTCTAATTTTAAATTATTACAAACACCTCTTTTGCGTTCGGACTACTACACTTTTGCTATGGTGTCGTTGTGTGCCCGCGTAGAGCAAAAAATATTAAAATTATTTTCTTCTTATTTTTTTGTTGCTTTGGTTGCAAAGGAACTTAACGCGAAGCTATCTATCTATTAGGTATTTTTTCCTTTTTTTTTTGTCAAGAGAGAGAGAAAAAATTGCATAATAATTTTTAGCCTACATAACGGCGCGCGGTGCAGATGAAATTGAAAACGTTCGTTATATAATGAGAATTCCTTCAAAGGTTTGATTTTGAATGCAATTCACTTGGGGTTCTTAGATATCAACACCAATAGCACCAACAATTTAAAAAATATTTAAACAACAACATACCATTCGATGATACGGCAAAAAGCAATAGTCCTAGAAGGACCCAAATCGACAACCGTCCCATCTTTATTTTTTTTTATAGAATTTTCTTTGAAATTTAACACCAAGAAAATTAGAAACACTTCACTTGGAAAAGGTCACGATTTCCTCTCTCGATTGCTGCATGAATGGATTTTTTTTTCGTCGCGGTTTCACTAGAAATTTTTAATTGTAATTATTTTTTTTTAAATAATAAATAAATTTAAGAAAAAAAAAAAAACTAGAAAAAGACAAAAACACTAAAAAGTAGTTTTCAGTTAAAATTAATTTAACTTTATTTTTTAGTTTAAAATTATTTTTGCACTACCGAAAGGATTTTAATGTTTAAAACTTCCTTGAATATCGTTAACGGTAACTGCTTTTGACGGTCCGTTTGTTCGATTTTTTTTTTATGAAGAAGAAAGATTTCCTCTGCTACTAGTTGTTTCCTTTTTTCTTGATAAAAAAAAAAGAATTTAGGTATAAAAATTTTTGTAGTATATTTTTAAAAATATACTACACTCGAACTCGCCCGGTCTAAACTCAATTCGTAACAGGGGAAGCTAACGAAAATTACCTTGTGACCGCGAAATATCCTAAAACATCGACTGGCGTACGCGTACTCAACGAGATGCGACTTTTTCTCAAAAAGTTTTGAAAATATTTTTTTTTTTTTTGAGATTTGTATTTCAAATTTATTTTTCAAATCGTCATGATAGTGCGCTCTTTTCTCTCACATCATAATGATGATCTTTATTTTGTGGTGTTGTCGCTGTTGCTGATGGTGATGTTTTTCTATCAGTTGTGGGGACTAATTTTTGAAGATAATAATAGAAAGAAAATTGTATAGAAAGCGTAGGTCTAAGCGGTTTTTAGGTGGATGATCAGTGAAACTCGTATACTATTTTGTTAAATTTTTTTCTCTTTTTTTTCATTTTCTTTTTGAGGTAGGTATACTGGCACACTCAGCTGCTGTTGAGAAATTTGCCAGCAGACGACATTCGAATTTATATTTTGTTGAGACAAAAAAAAAAATTTTAAATGAAGAAGAAATATACGTAGGGATCTATATTTAATTTATTTCATCTTTTTAACATGAATTATTTGGCCAAAAAAGTGTCAGATTGGTATGTCATAATGTTCTAGTTCAGAGAAGTACAATTTAAGTTGGAATGGTACACTTTGGCCTCAATTCATATTGTTTAAGGCATATTAACAAATTTGATGTTATGATTCTCAGGTAGGTTAAGGTTGAAAATTTAGGGTTTTTATGCGATATAGCACGTAAGCTATATTAGTTTTTGAAAAGTTGCATTTTTGCATTTTGAAGTTTTGTTTTGTTACTTTCGATAAATTAAAATCACAACAAAAACATAAATGTTAAAAAAAGAGCCAAGTTCTTATTTATACAAGAAACCTGTGCGTTACAAGTCAACAAAAAAAAGTAATGAGATCATAAATATATGCCAAGTTTAAAGTTCAGGAAGTTTAACAACTTCACTGTCCCCATACAAATTGTTTGAAAACCACCCATACGTCCATAATTTTTTCTTAGAAAATAAAGCTTTAACTATACGTCCCATGTATCACTTTTGATACATACATTTTTTTTCGTACCGAGTCTCCTACGTCCATGTATCAAATTTGATACATAAACAAAATTCGGCTTCACTGTCCCCATATAAATTGATTTAAAAACACCCCCACGTCCCGTACTTTTTTCCAGAAAAAAGCGTTATTATTAAGTAAGATTCAACATAGAATGGGTTGGTAGCATAAAACATTGTTCATTGTTGTTAAAAAGACGATTTAATTTTGTGCTCATATTTGATACCTGGACGTATGCTAACTTCATTTCATAGCAATACGTCCCAATGTATCAAAAATGATACATATTAAAATATAACGATATCATAAAATAAACATAGAAAATATGATTTATGGAAAATTCTTTATCCTCTTTCCGAAGCAGGAGGTTTGAAAAATTGACTTTAAGCTAATATTCCACTCTTCTTCTTCTGAAAAAAAATGGGAATCATTTTTTAAACTTGTCGAATTGTTCTTTGAATTTAATGCATTTTTTAAATAATTAGAAAAGGAAACAAATCATACGAGTTAAGTGGTAGATGAATCAGTGGTCAAATTTAATAGTCGACTTCAATTTAAGACTTCCATCACGACTTCAAAGTCAAGGCCGTAAGATTACCTATCGCATCGCGCGCGGCCAAGAAAAAAGTCTGTCCGACTATTGGCATCGTGTAGAGGACAGTCCTAGCTTTCATTTGATACCCCATTGAAGTAACTTTTTTAGGTACATTTAGCGAAAAATGCGACCATTGCATTTTCTAACCATTGGGCACTGCGACCAGAAAAAGCTTGGCATCCAATATTTGTGTGGCCGCGATGAGAAAGATAATCTTACGGTCGGCTCCCGTGCTAACAATAGATAGGCTACACGTGGTGCTACTAGGAATATTGGGGAGCAACTTCGGCCATTGAAAGTCTGGAGAAGCCAGGGTCATATTTTGGTGAAATTGTGTGAACAACTTTAGATAAGGGCAAATGATTAACACTGATACTAATTATTAATAGTATAAAATTTGCAACTTATTTAATAAACCAGAATACTGATTTATGTGGAACAAAAATCGAGTCGATCTTCCATTACACGTTACAGAAGCAAAATTGAGCAGATCGGAAAGCATGGTCGTGTTCGTCAGCGAAAATTTTTACCAGGGGGTGAATTACCGCATCAGTGGACGAGAAATACGTGACTGAATTATGTTTACTCGTTCACTGATGCGGTAATTTGGCGCCAGGATTCCTCCATCTGCAACTGCAATACGCTCATGCACATACAATTTCACAAAAATACCACGTCAGAATGGTAAACTTATCAGGAAGCGTTACGTTCATGTGGCCTCCAAAGCAAAGCAAGTCGATATAGAATGCAAACAATGCAACAAACCATGTGCTGTTATTAGAATCTTAAAGATTCACATCCCATTGTTTTACAATCATAGATTTATTTGAAAATATTGTTCTCATTACATTAACTACTTCCAAATTAAAAAAAAATAAAAAAGCAGTGAAAAAAAGTGAAAAAAGTATTTTGTCCTTAACATTTTTCCAACTTTTGTTTGCAGTTCTGTTAAGTTTCAGATGTTACCTTCACGTTTATATAAAAATTAAGTTCTTGGGCTATTTTTTTCATATGAAAAACCTATTTTAAAAACACCATATTTTTGTATCAAAAATGATACATGGACGTAGGAAACACGGAACAAAAATTAATTTATGTATCAAATGTGATACATGGGACGTATATAGCTGATATCTTTTTTTTTTTTAAGAAAATACTAGGGACTTATAGATGTTTTCAAATCAATTCGTATGGGGACAGTAAAGCCGAATTCTAAAATTTTGTTTATGTATCAAATATGATACATGGGACGCTGGAAGCATAGGACAAGAAATTTTTGTTGTATCAAATATGATACATGGGACAGTGAAGTTGTTAATACCCAATATCTGAATTAGAGTAATTTCGAAACAAGTCCTAATTATGACAGAAATTTGGTATTTAATGATGACTTATTAAAATTTGGTGGGTTCACTGGTCAAGTTTTCACACATTTTAAATTCGTAATTAAGTAAGTAACTAAGAGAAAACTTGCCAAGTAAATCCACCAAATTTTAATAAGTCATAATTAAATACCAAATTTCTGTCATAATTAGGACTTGTTTCGAAATTACTCTAATTCAGATATTTGGTATTAAACTTCCTGAACTTTAAACTTTAAACTTTAAACTTAGAAAGTGGGTGGATGGCACGCCACCTAAATGGAAAATCTCAAGTTTTTATTTTAAACTTTGTATGCTCTTTAAGTCATACCGTTCTACCAATTTCCATCGTTCTACAACAATCGGAAGTGCTCCATATAATTTATAAGAATTTCTAAGAATATGGGTGGATACCACGCCCCCTGAATGAAAAATTTCAATTTTCCAATTTTTGTCTTGCTAAATACTTCAAGCCCTACCGACCTACCAATTTCCATCGTTCTACAACAATCGAAAGTGCTCCATATAATTTATAAGAATTTTTTTAAAGTGGGTGGATGCCACGCCCCCGGAATGAAAAATTTCAATTTTACAATTTTTTGTCTTGCTAAGTACTTCAAGCCCTACCAACCTACCAATTTTCATCGTTCTACAACAATCGGAAGTGCTCCATATAATTTATAAGAATTTTTAAGACTGTGGGTGGATGCCACGCCCCCTGTATGGAAAATTTCAATTTTTCAATTTTTTTCTTGCTAATTACTTCAAGCCCTACCGACTTACCAATTTCCATTGTTCTACAACAATCGGAATTGCTTTATGTTATTTATAAGAATTTTTAAGAAAGTGGGTGGATGCCACGCCCCCTGAAAAAGTCCTAAGAGTTGAAATTTGGTGAGCCACCTGTATTTGATCAGCTCAGCAAATAATGCAAATTTGAAGTTCCTGACTTTATTGGTATTGAAGTTAGAGGGGGGTTGAAAATCGCCTGAGTTTGTTCCTGTAAAAAGGGTGTAGTGCCGCGAACTTGGCTGGATACATGGATACAAAAGCCTGGAAACTTAACAAATGAAGGTTTTCCGGACAGGCGGAGTAAAGAGTGTCTATCTATGCCCACGAAAAAGAAGACACCTTCAAAAATCTCAAATGAAAAATTGAAAAACAAAAATTGTATAAACATTGGATATTTATCTGCAGTTCTTCCTTAAACGAGCATTTAAGCTTTGACATTTTGTTTCTTAATTTACTTCTATTCACAATAGAAAAACACCCAAACAAAACAAATCGTTGTACTTTGAACAGAAAAGAAAAGAGGCATGCAGTTTAGACATACTATTAAAGGTAAAACACATACCCAGGGGCAAACGCAGACAAAATTTTCGGGGGAGGGGGCGACTCTTTTGATTCTTTTTAGACAAAGTTTCATGTTAATGCTGTTGGAATTTGGTAATATTTTACTTGTTTCACTAAAAATTCAATCATCGTTTATGAAAAAGTTTATAACTATTTTTTTAGGGTGGTTGCATCTTTATAAGATTGGACATCTTAAATCATGTGTCATATGCTTATAACGGGTGATTTTTTAGCTGGTTTGGTTTTGGCAACACTGGTTTTGACAGCTGACGTGTGTTTAGTACCTTGTGTCACTGTCAAACAGCTTCAGTTTGGTTTGCAATTTAACCATGGATCGTCTTACAAATGAACAACGCTTGCAAATTATTGAATTTTACTATCAAAATTCGTGCTCGGTTCGAAATGTTCATCGCGCGCTGCTTCCATTTTATGGTCGTCTTTCTCGACCTTCTGAGCAGTCTATTCGGAAGATTGTGACCAAATTTCGCACCAAATTTACTTTGTTGGACATTAAACCACCAACATGTTTACGTACTGTGCGTAGTGAAGAAAATATTGCGGCCGTATCAGCTAGTGTGACAGAAGACCGCGAAATGTCGATTCGGCGCCGTTCCCAGCAGTTAGGCCTTTGTTACAGCACTACGTGGAAAATTTTGCGGAAGGATTTGGGCGTAAAGCCTTTTAAGATACAGCTGGTGCAAGAACTAAAGCCAGCCGACCTACCACAACGCCGAATTTTTGGTGAATGGGCTCTTGGAAAGCTGGCCGAGGATCCGCTTTTTTATCGAAAAATTGTGTTCAGCGATGAGGCTCATTTTTGGTTGAATGGGTACGTAAATAAGCATAATTGCCGCATTTGGAGTGAAGATCAGCCAGAAGCATTGCAACAGCTACCAATGCATCCCGAAAAAGCCACTGTTTGGTGCGGTTTATGGGCCGGCGGCATTATTGGGCCATATTTCTTCAAAGATGATGCGAATCGCAGCGTTACTGTCAATGGTGAACGCTACCGAGCGATGATAACAAACTTTTTTTTGCCCGAAATGGAAGTTCTTGACTTGCATGATATGTGGTTTCAACAAGACGGTGCCACATGCCACACAGCACGCGAAACAATGGCGCAATTGCGAGGCGAGTTTGGTGAACAGTTAATTTCACGTTTCGGGCCGGTCAATTGGCCGCCTAGATCGTGCGATTTGACAGCATTAGATTATTTTTTGTGGGGGTATGTCAAGGCTTATGTCTATAGGGATAAGCCCGCTTCGATTGACGCACTGGAAGCCAACATCCATGCATTCATTCGTGAGATACCGGCCGATATGTGTGAAAGAGTATGCCAAAATTGGACTCAGCGGATGGGCTACCTGAGACGCAGCCGCGGTCAACATTTGCATGAAATTATCTTTAAACATTAAATTGCAAGGTTCAAACTATCGATTCAAATAAATATTTCATTCATTTTTTCGAATTTTTTGTGTTTTTTTTTTTTTTAAAGTTCTAAACCTCTTAAAAAATCACCCGTTATTATACCAAGATAAAATATACAGCACTTTGAAAGTGACTTTAAAAAAGCCAAAGCATAGGTTTTCAATCAACTTTGGATGAAATGTAGTAGAATATAATCTTGGCAACACTTCTTAAAAGTAAAGTTTGGACATAAACTGTTTGTATATAAAAGCTCAACCCGTCAGGTCAAAATGAAAGGTTGGTTTCACTAACCAGCCCCACCATTTGGAAATATCACATATATTGGGCGATATTTCCATTTTATTATTTGGATTCAAAGTAGTTTTGGGCAATATTTCCAATTTCTTCTTTGCTTTTGGACGATTATGATCTGGATCTGGACGAACGACTTTGGTTTGGATCTGGACTGACGGCCTTGGTCTGGATCTGGACGGATGACTGGTCTGGACCTGGATAGACGACGACGACGATTTCACCTCCGACGACACCGATGTCGCCTCCGACGACGACGATGGTAGGTATGAATGGGGTGGGTCTGACGGAGGTGGGACTGGCAAAAAGGCTCTGGAGTTGGGTCTGGAAAAATGTACTGAAAACACAACTTTAAAATTGTTTTTGAAAATTTCATAAAATACATATAATAAAAAAAAATCTTAAAAAAGCTTTTGCGCATAATATTTTCAAAGATCATATATAAATATAAAGAACAAATTTTTTTTTTATTTTTTGTTACTGATGTCATTCATATTTCAAAGAAAAATTTAAAAAAAAGTTGAGAAAAGTCACCAATATCATGTTTTCTTGAGCAACATTACCTTGGGTGGTTCGCTTTGCGGGTTCTTAGGATTTTAACCCTCCCTTTTGGTTCTCTGTCCCGCTCATGCAACTATGTTGCTCCGCTTCGGGTGTTTATAGTCGTCTGGCAGGCGCCAATGTCAAGTTTTCTTTAGTTCTTTAGTAACAGCACCTTGGGTGGTCCACTTCGTGGGTTCTCAGAATTTTAAGCCTCCTTTTTGGGTCCTCTGTCCCGCTCACGCAACTCCGTTGCTCCGCTTCGGGTATTTAAAGCCTACTTTTTTTAATTTTTCAAAAAAAAAGCAAAAGAAAGTTTCTTTCCTCAAAAAAAAAATAAAACAAATTTTTAGGAAAAAGATTGTTTTTTCTAAATTAAAAGACCAAAAGTCGAAAAAGTTTATATATTTTTATAATTTAAAATAAATGGACACCTCCAGAATCCAGACCCACCTCTGTCCAGATCCAGACCCACCAAAACTAAATCAACTTTCAATTCAACTGAAATATATATTTTATTCCAAAATATATATTATTTGAAATCACCAACAATATTCTTCCAATTGTATTTATAAAGGGTCCGCAAAATAACTTTTTTTTCTGAAAATGCTATAAAAAAAAAAACTACTGAATATTTTCTCAAATTTCTTTTTTATTTGAAAGTACAATCCTTCCGGTTAATAATGGAAAATTATTTCATTCAAATGGCTGCTTCGCTAAGTGGGTCTGTGATCGACTTAGAGAAGATGCTGATTTTGCCAAAAAAAATCATCCTTCTTATGAAGCTCATTTTGATCTTGGCGGGTATGTGAACAAACAAAATTGTCGCATTTGGGGCACAGAAAACCCGCACGCCATTGAAAAGCCGATACACCCAAAACGAGTCACTGTTTGGTGCGGATTTTGGTCCAGAGGCATAATTGGGCCATTTTTCTTCGAGTGGCCGTTACTAGTCAATGGCGATCGTTATCGGGCCATCCCGAGGGAAAATCCCGAGAAATAGTTTCAAAGTACAGTCGCCGCTGGTGGGATTTTGCTACGCGGGATTGTGACTGGCGGGATTTCGATACTCTCCCCTTAGTTTAAGGCATGCGTTTATTATAAATTGGAGTTTTTGTAAGGTTATTAAAGGCAAATAAAGAATTTTAAGTGAGCTCTACTCCATATATTGCGTTTCGCTTAAATTTAATTTTTTTTAAATTTCACTTAAAATTCTTTATTTGAACTTAATTCATTCGCTCCACTAAAACAGAAGAATATTATTTTAAATTTTCTTCAAAATCATAGTTATTAAAGGCATTTCTTTTAAAATCTGAGTAGTTATTAATGTAGCTGCGTTTGCTGGGAATGGTTTGAAAACATTCGCCATCAGCGAAGGGATCAGCTTTCTGTTTAAGTTTTCCGATCCTTTTTAGGTGCTTTGCTGCTTTCCACAAAAAGTATTCGGTCGAAGAATCAGTCTTCAGAGTTTTAAGTTAAGTGAATCATTTCATTTTTAAAATCACAGATTCTTGTTTTTTTTTTTAAGTTCGTTCGTGGGAATCTCGTAGTCATTCCATTTTCTTTGAGCTTTTCAAATGAGTACCCGACCCGACACCGAAATTTTTCCTTCAATTATATTATTTTATGATTGAAATTGGTTTACCTAAACCAGAGGTTCCCAAACTATTTTTCCCCATAGACCACTTTTAAAATTAACCTGGTTTCGGTAGACCTCCTACTGCACTATTTTTACCATATTCCCAAAACTCGTCAGAAAGTGCGAAGATTAGATCTAAGGATGGAGATCTGCGTCGCAGCTGAGATAAATCGACAGAGATTTTCAAGAGATTTCCAAAACTGAAAACCAGAACCTTCTACGATATCTGGTTCTCGAGATATACGTATCCAAAGTTACTTGCGTAACTGGGTGTAAATGCGTAGAAATGCGAGCACGGCTTTGCAAGTCAATGACACGCGTTGCACTTAGTATCGAATTTCGTAGGCTTTTTGTCAAAGCCTCGTAAGTCTGTATTGAAAAATTGCTTGGAAGACAAAACAAATTTAAAATGTAATAAAATGGAATTCTTAGATCGTTAAAGGTTTTTAAACTGGTTGATAGCCTCAAATGCTGTTTTCATTTGATTTTTATTCGTGTTTTTTTTAATTATTTTTTTTTTCATATTAATTTCAGTTGAAGTTGATCATGTTAATTTCAGTTTTCTCAAAAACTAGAAGTCATTTTAGCATTTGGTTTTCAGTTTTTAGCTAAAAAATAATAAGGATATTGAAAATCAAAAACAAAAATAGTACTTAATACCATTAAATAAAAAAAAAATAGATTAACAAAAAAAAATCGTCTTTTTCTCAAAATTTTGAGTTTGAAAGTAAATTTTTCAAAAACTATCAGCTAAAAACACTTTATTTAAAAAGAATATTAAAGAATGGATTTCTGGCTTTAAGATGGGCAAATGGATTTCTGTCCAGATATAACCATTGTTTTTTTAAAGTTATTTTTCTATTTGAAGTCAACTTTTCTTAAAATGGCCCCTCCCGCCGAAACGGGGGGATATATACCCCCCATCCAGTACTATTGTTTTCTTCTTTTGGCCCAATCTACACGCTCTATTGCTCTGATGCAGCATAATGTCAAAGACCATGTTTTTGTTATTATACTGTTTTATATGGTAGGGTAGGTAGGTAAAAATGGTGGCAAGAGCGTAACACTCGCTGTTGCCCAATTAGCACTGGATTGCGCCGTTTTGATACCATAACTCGTTTGACCTGTGTATGAAAGTAGATAAAAGCGTTCCTTGCTTTGAAATAGGACGGCTGTGGAGCATGGTTAATGTATCTTGTGAGTTGGGGTCATAGGACACTCACTCGATCGGATCGCATCTCGCCCGAGCTTGCCACATTATGCCGAGCTCGGCAGGTTGTAGAGTAGCAACGAAGCGATCGATCAGATCATGTGGTCATCATTGCCATTGAGCATCATGAAGCTCCTCAGAAACCCGGGTTCCGATTACTCGCGGACCTTGGATCTGGGGGGGAACATGATGCAGAACGCAACAGATTTCTGTCTCAGAACCATTTCGTGGCGTTAAGAAAAGAGATCAAGTCTTTGATCTTCATTTCGGAAAGTTCGCTTAGGTCGTCAAAAAAAGCCATTCCAAACGATTGTGCTCTCATTCTGGCTAGAGCTGGACATTTACAGAGAAAATGTAGGACTGTTTCCTTTTCTTGCTGGTCTCCACAACTGCGACAGTGAGTATTGTAAGGAATACCCAGCCTCGCCGCATGTTCTCCAATTGGCCAGTGTCCAGTGCAGGTTGCTACGACCCTGGCTATGTCCCGCCTGGGTCTACATATGAGATCAATTGTTCGGGATTTATTTAAGGCGGGCCAGATCGTTCTGGATACTTTGCAGTTGGTCAAACTGCTCCACCTACGGTTAAATTCTCTAAGGAAAATTGACAATATATTGCCCTTCACAACTCCAAGGGGAATGTAGACTCTTTCCGCAAGTGAGATGTGAAGGGCTGATCCTTGCCTGGCTAGTTCATCTGCCCGTTCATTACCCTCAATGCCACTGTGACCAGGAACCCAGATAAGAGTGACCTTGAGGTTAATGTTTAGACTTGCGAGCTCATCTCGGCATTGTTGGACCAATTTAGAGGATGATGTAGCCGAATCAATGGCTTTAACAGCCGCCTGACTGTCTGTAAGGATGGCTGTATTACGATTTTGGTTTGGATCTGCTTTTAGCATCTTGCAAGCCTCCCTGATTGCCAGTATTTCAGCTTGAAATACACTAGCGAAATTCGGTAGCCGAAATGACTTGGAGATGTTGAGAGACTCAGAGAAGACTCCTGAGCCAACACCGCACTCCATCTTTGAGCCATCAGTATAGATAGTTGTGTCGAAGTCTCTCGTCACGGCGTCATCATCCCAGTCTCCTCTGGATGGGAATAAGACTTTAAAATCTTTACTGAGGCTCATTGTAGGAGCGCGGTAGTCAGTGGGAGTCGAAAGTATATCAGCGGGAATCAAATTTGTGATATTGCTGTGACCATAAGGTTTAGCAACCCAAGAATTTGATTCTTTAAGTCTTAGGGCACTGCAAGATACTAGATATTTTATGTGTAGATCAAGTGGTAGAAGGTGCAGAAAAACGCTTAAGGCATCCGTTGGGCAAGATCGAAGAGCCCCTGTGGTACCAACACTAGCTGTTCTTTGAACCTTTTTTAGTTTGTCGATGTTATATGTCTTATTTAGTGCGGGCCACCAGACAATCGAACCATATGTTAGAATCGGCCGTACCACTGCAGTATACGTCCATAGGATCATCTTTGATTGAAGGCCCCAGTTTTTACCGAAGGTTTTGCTACAGGCGTAGAAAGCTATGCAGGCC
The DNA here is from genome assembly GCA_963921185.1 of Dasysyrphus tricinctus. Lineage (NCBI taxonomy): Eukaryota > Metazoa > Arthropoda > Insecta > Diptera > Syrphidae > Dasysyrphus > Dasysyrphus tricinctus. The sequence goes on from OY992530.1 coordinate 89,173,576, forward strand.
TTCCTGCCCCGTTCTTCGATGTTTAATTTCCAGTTTAACTTAGGGTCTAGGATGACACCTAGATATTTTGCACTGGTTGATAGTGAGAGTGTTTGGCCGTTAAGTCGGGGTGGAGTGAAGGGTTGTATCTTAGTTTTGGTAGTAAAAAGCATCAGTTCAGTTTTGCTCTGGTTGACTCCTAGACCACAACTCGTAGCCCAGTTGCTAACTTTTCTCAAAGCCATCTCTGTGATTTCGCTTATCACAGGAGTAAACTTCCCTGACACTAATAATACCAAGTCGTCCGCATACGCAACCGCCTTCACACCACATCTCTCCAGTTTAAAGAGGATTTTGTTCATGACTAAAAGCCATAGAAGTGGTGACAGAACACCGCCCTGGGGTGTTCCTCTCCTGACGTGTTTTGTCGAGTTTGCATTACCTAACGTGCCATGAATCTTTCTATCTTTGAGCATGGATATTATCCATTCTCTGATGTAGTCCTCTACACCAAAGTCAACGAGTGCCTCAAGAATAGATTCGGTTAGCACATTGTTGAAAGCCCCTTCTACATCTAAGAATGTAGCGAGGGTATATTCTTTGAAGTTGATGGTTTTCTCAATTGTACGCACTACCTCATGAAGGGCCGTCTCGGTCGACTTACCTTTGAGATATGCATGTTGAGAGTTTACTAGAGGACATTCCACAAGTATGTCTCTAATATGTGTGTCTAGAATACGCTCTATAGTTTTAAGTACAAAAGAGGTTAGGCTAATTGGACGAAAATCCTTCGCGGATTCGTGTCCTCGCTTGCCTACTTTTGGAATAAAAACCACTTTTACATGTCTCCAAGACTCTGGAACATGGTTGAGAAGGAGGCATCCTTTAAAAATCATCTCTAGCCGTGGGACTACCAAATCTTGTAGCTTTTGAAGCATGATTGGCAGAATTCCATCTCGGCCTGGAGATTTATACGGGGAGAAAGTATTAATAGCCCAGGCTATTCTTTCTTTAGTTATAACGGTATTGATATGCTCTACACGAGCTAAAGGTAAATTATAAGTTCTATGCGTTTCGGGGTTGCTATTCTCGCAGCCCGGAAAGTGTGTCGTGTTTTATATACTACTTGTTGTTTTAAATTTTTTAATGCTATATTTTGAAAACCCGTTCCTTGAAAACTGTTATATCTACAGAACCGGCTTTGGACTCAAATTGAAGCAATATTTGAAATCGTAGAGCAATGTTTTATTCGGAAATTAAGGCGTAATGGTTAAAATGGCCAATAAGTGAAAAACCGCGAAAAATGTTGCGATCGGCGCTCGAGGTCGAAAAATCGGATTTATTACTAGTCCAACATCATAAACAACTCAGCAAAAAATCAGAACTAACGGACCTGACGCAAGGTCTAATGTATATAGTTACTGGACTATTAAGGGAGGTTTTAAAAAAAGGGAACTAATGCTAGATAAACAGGCTATTTGATCCATATGTCAGCCTAACTGAACAAATTTTTCAAGCCCGTGGACCAAGGAAAAAGCAAAAAATTAACAACATTTTTTTAGACTGCATGAGAAGCTCCTTAAAAATTTTAGCCAAAAATCCCTTTTTTTTAAGTCGCAATACGACCATTATTCACTGAAATAATAGTAGTACCTCGTGGCATGATGGTTAGTACGTAGGGCTGTCATGCCGAAGGTGTGGGTTCGATTCCCAGCCGTTGCAAGGAACCGACAAATCCTCCAAGAGTAGGTATACTTGTCATGAAAAAAAGTACTTCTCATCCTCTGGTCCCCTCCATTCCTGCCATTCCTGTCACTATAGGCCCTGGTTCTCCACGAGCTGTTGCGCCACCCAATTTATAACTGAAATACAGCCTGCCAAAAATCACCGAGAAATTTGGAATTTTTTTGTTCCCTTAATTTGTTTGATTAGTGTAGTAATATCTGCCTTCATTGACAGATAGGGGCAAGCCTAGATTTTGTTCTTTACTTTCGAAACCAGAAACATTTTCGTGGACTCCCACATGCAACTGGTGAACCCCCATTTTTATTTCATGTCAACCTAGACCACCGTCGAATCTCCAATGGACCCCTGGGGGGACCACTTTGGGAATCACTGACCTAAACGTTTGCATGAACGACTTTTTTATTCACTTTAAATGCCGTGTAATTGAATCAGGTGTTTTCAAATATTAAACGTCAAAAACGTGACATAGGTATTAGACGTGTTCAGATTTCAAAGTAATTTTTAAATGGAGAGCCTCTCCCGAACTAACGCGAAATCGGAGTCTCGGAACAATAGATAAATGTAAAGGCAGAACTATAAAAGTAGGAAGCTGTCGGAAGCAAAAGCCAAAACCAACGAATAGTAGCTTTCCAAGCAGTCAAAAGAGATAGGTATAATGTATATTCCACTCAATTAAAATCAAGATGCAGATTGCATCATTCAAACTAGACGAACGTAGGCCAACGATTTCGTCCACCCGATCTCGACGAAGTGAAGATAGCTATATCAAAACTTAAGTCCAATAAAGCTGCTGCAGCTGATGGCCTTGCGGCTGACCTATTCAAAGCGGCTGGCGATGAATTGGTAAGGAGTATGCACCAGCTCATCTGCAAAATATGGTCGGAGGAAAGCATGCCCAATGAATGGAGCCTCAGCATTGTTTGCCCGATCCTCAAGAAAGGAGATCCTCTGGACTGCACCAACTACAGAGTCATCAGTTTCCTTAACATCGCATACAAGATCGTTTCTGCAGTACTTTGTGAAAACCTGAAGCCACTCTTCAACAACCTGATACGTCCATATCACTGTGGCTTTAGGTCAAGGAAGCCCACCATCGACCAAATATTCGCACTACAGCAGATCTTGGAGAAAGCCCAGGAGTTTCATTCATTGGATTAGATACCCACTAACTTTTCATCGATTTCAAGGCCGCGTATGACAGCATCTATAGAGACGAGCTATATAGAACAATGTCTAGTTTTGGCATCCCTCCCAAACTCGTCCGTTTGTGCAGGATGACGATGGAGAATGGACGCTGCTCCATCAAGGTCCGCAAAGGCCTCACTGTTATTTTTGATGCCAAAAAAGGTTTTAGACAAGGCGCGGTCATTCTACTTGTTCAACATCGTTCTTGAAAAATTTAATGCAAAACTCTCACGTCATCAATTAAGGCACCATCTTTCAAGAGTCTGTCCAATTACTCGCTTACGCCGAAAATTTCCCGGATGTTTTTTGGTCCCATCTGCATAGATGGGGAACAGCGACGAACAGTATAGACTGTACTGTACAGCGACACTGAGCTAGCCCCAAAATTGAAAAGTCAACGACTGAGATGGCTGGGTCCCGTGGGACGGGGCGCAGTAGAGGTGGACAGCGCACGCAAGTGGAAGAGGACCTTAACCAATGAAACTGGAGACAACTAGATAGAAACCGAGCCGGCTGAAAGAATCTAGTTGGTTGAGGTCCTGGTCCATCCCGGACTGTTAGAACGACCGAGAAATAGCTTCACAGACGAAAAATGTGGATGCTGGGTGCATTGCTTTGTCGTGGGTGCTTCCCCTCGAGTGCTGAAATCCCTTATCGGGTTTTTTTCGAAGGACCTATTTAGTAAAGTTTTTTTTAGGACTTTAAAATTACAAAATAGTACAGGTAAAATAGGATGAATAAAACGAAAAAACTGGTACCACCATGGAAACGTTTCATGTACTATGAGAATGAAGAATCAAATGAGTCTATACAAATATTTCATATGGAAGGGTGTTTTTTTGAGGGGGGAGGGGCGTAAGTTGTGTCGTTTCAAACGGAAAAATAAACTTTGGTGCTACCTGAGCATATGACACAAGTTTTCAAGGTAGTTTTAAATGCTGAATCAAATAACACCATAACCAAGTCGATACGACCTCCGTGAAAAAAGTTATTGTCATTTTTGTGCTAGGATGACTATATTTTCAGTATAAAAGTAAAATATTACCTAAAACTAGTTGAAAATGGTGGTCCGCCGATTAAACTTGTTATGAATGGTTCATTTGTCATGAAAAACAATAATAAGAAGAGTCTATAAAAATATCTGGGGTTAAAGGGTGTTTTTTGGAGGGTTGTGGTTATCGTGGGATTATTACCATAAAACCTTTTACAAAAATGGTACCCTCATGAAACTTTATAAAAATGTGTTATGAACTATCAGAATGAAGAATCAAAAGAGCCTATAAAATTATCTTTAGTATGTAAGATGTGTTCTATGGCATGGGTGAAGGAAAGCATAATACTTTTTCCAAAAACTCAAATTGATCCCAAAAACAAATAACACCTTATACCCAAACCCACGAAAACAAATTTTCTCCCTTCATATTTTTGTTAATTCTTTTGATTCTTCACTCTCGTAGTAAATAAAACACTCGAACCAAGTTTCTTGAGGGTACCATCCTTTTCAATTTTTCGTTTTAAATAACCACGCAACCACCTATCTTCAAAAGTGAACCCTCCCATGTGAAATAATTCTATAGACTCTTTTGATTCTTCATTCTGTTAGTTCATAGCATATTTTTACAAAGTCTCATGGGGGTACCATTTTTCTCATAGGTTTTATGGTAGTAATCCCACCAGTACCACAACTTCCCAAAAAAACACCCTTTAACCACAGAAATTTTTATAAATTCTTCTTATTATGGCTTTTCATGACAAATGAACCATTTATACCAAGTTTCATCGACGGACCACCATTTTCAACTAGTTTTAGGTAATATTTTACTTTTATACTGAAAATATAGTCATCCTACCACAAAAATGACAATGACTTTTTTCGCGGAGGTCGTATCGACTTGGTTTTGGTGTTATTTGATTCAGCATTTAAAACTACCTAGAAAACATGTGTCATATGCTTAGGTTGCACCAAAGTTTATTTTTCCGTTTGATACACCACAACTTACGCCCCCCCCCCCCCCTCAAAAAAACACAAAATATATTTATAGACTCTTTTGATTTTTCATTCTCGTAGTACATGAAACGTTTTCACCAAGTTTTATGGTGGTACCAATTTATATTTCTTTCTTTTTTAATTCTGTATCAGCTTTCACCTGTGTCGATTTCGTTGAAATCGCTCGAGGAACAACGAAGTTCCGAGGATTTCGGAACTTTTTTCGAGATTTTGTCGTTCGATACTTTGTCTTCCGAAACTTTGACTTTTTGAGACTTTTTCTTTTCGTAATTTCGTTTTTCGAAATTTTGATTTTCAAAACTTTATCTTTTCGAAACTTTGTCCTTTCGAAACTTTGGTTTTTCGAAACTTTATCCTTCGAAACTTTACCTTTCGAAACTTTAGGTTTCGAAACTCTGGTGGATTGCCGTTAGAAATGGACGGAAACCGTTTTTTTGTTAAAAAAAACTTTTTTTTTTAACCGTTATACAAAAATTAGCACCCAACCAATCGATGGGGACTTTTCAGGACTTATAAAACTGTGTATAAGGATGGTGTATACCAAAATTAGCTTTATAAGATTTTTTCCGAAATTAAAGTCTAATTTTCCTGGGCTATTGTCCCGTAAAAGGAATTTTTCGAGTTGTTTTTTCATATTGAATAAATAATAACTCTGTACACTATTGATAGTAACAATCTGTGATTTTATTTTATTTTATTTAGTTTTTACTTTTTTTTTTTTAAGATGAAATTAAAATATTAGTGTTACTTTTATACATAGAACGAGAATTACCACTCGCAAGATTTCGTGCCCAAATCAAACTTAAGTCCTTTTTGACAAACCTTCTCGACTGCCACGCCATGGACGCATTGCATGTACTAGAAATAAGAAACCGATAAGTCAGCAATATTTGTACCTTATCCATACACAATAGTTAGACTAACCTTATTGGGATCGTCGTTGAGGAGGAATTCCGTATCTGGATCTGAACAATCAGTTTGTGCTTGAATTGCAGCAATGCCCAACAGCAACACAATCGAAAGAATAATTAATTTAATGTTTGCTGAAATATATGAAAAGACCCAAAGTGGTTAGGTTAATGAAGATTTTGTAAATTTTTGAAACTTAATATTTTTTTTTAATTCACTTTAACATGAGGTTTCAAAATGAATAGTTTTTTCTTGTTTTAAATAAATAACATCAATTTGAGTCTATCCTTAATAAATTGCAATGAACGCAATAATTTCATAATTTTCTAAACAGCAACCAATCTGAATCTTTGCTCGTTTTTTAGTTGAAGAATAAAAAAACCTATATATTCAAGAGGTTTTGGCTAATGTTAAAATTTTACAAACCAAAGTGACCGCTAATTATTTAAGATAATATTTGCTTCTTAACACTTTAAAATTTAAAAATTGATATGAAATTTAAAATTTTTTTAAAATAAATACTTATTTCCTCCACTCCACCTTACTCGAAAATTAATAATGTGAGCAAATGTTTTAGGATATAAAATAAATTTGGTGGCGCAACAGCTCGTAGAGAACCAGGGCCTAGTGACTTACAACTTTCAATTCTGTGCGTGTTGTTGACAGGAATGGAGGGGACCTACATTTTTTTGCCGAGTCCGGACGGCTAGATGAGAAGCACTTATGCATGACGAGTATACTCTTGGAGGATTTGTCAGTTCCTCGCATGAAGCAGTACCTCGGGAAAAACATTTCTGTTTTTAGATGGCAGTGGCTGGGAAGCGAACCCAAATATTTGGCATGACAGTCCAACGCACTAACCATAATGCTACGAGGTACTACTACACGAGGTTAAAGGATATATTCCCACTTGATCTGATTATATATTATGTATTAACTTCCTACAAAAATAATTCATCTCCTTAGAAAGGTAAAATTTCAACCTACTCTAAAAAACAAAAATGTTTTTCGCTTTATTTCTATTTTCCTGACACTTTTTAACCCTCTTAAATGTCACACTTATCATTATTATTAATACAATATTAATTTTTTAATAAGATCACTTACCCATCTTGTTCAATTTAGTTGGCTTGTCTAAATGACGAGCTTTTATAAGAACCAATCGGGTTTTATCCTCGAAAAAAAAAACATGCGAAAATGTGTGTAAATAGCTAATCTTTTGTACGCAAAACAAGTTGTTCAAACTTATGTGTTTTTTTTTTTCATTAAGAACAAACAAAAACAATATAATAAAATTTGTTTGAGCACGAGTTTAGAAACAGGTCAATTGTGAAAGTACTATTTGAGCACAAATGAAGTAGGAATTTGCTATTTACCATGATATATTAGGTCCTATAAGACTTTATCGGTATCTTGTGCTGGAGGCTTATGAAAAATACTTTTGAGAATATACTGAATTTTTAAGAATATTAAAATATAATAAATAAATATTTCACTTCTGGCAAGAACCTTTTGTAATTTTAAAGTCCTAAAAAACTTTACTAAATAGATAATTCGATAAAAAACCCTTTAAGGTATTTCAGCTCTCGAGGGAAAGCACCATTGACAAGGAAAAGTACCCAGCATCCACATTTCTCGTCTGTGAAGTTATTCCTCGGAAGGTCTTACTTGCTTAAGGAGGCGCTACAGTCCAGGGTGGACCATCAGGGCCTCAACCAATAAGCTTTTTCCAGCCGGTGCAGTTTCTATCTAGCTATCTCCAGTTTCGCATGCCAAGTTGGGTGAGGTCCTCTTCCACTTGCATGCGCCAACTGTTACGCTGTCCTCCTCTACTGCACCGTCGCACGGGGTTGGAATCAAAGACTTTTCGGGCCGGAGCATTGATGTCAATTCGCTCCAGGTGACCCAGGCATCTCAGTCGTTGGATTTTCACTTTTGTGGCTAGGTCAGTGTCGCTGTACAGCCCGTACAGTTTGTTGCTATTCCCCATCCTATGCTGGGACACTTTAGTTGCTCAAGGGAAAGTTTTACCCCTCCTTGCCTTCTAAGCCCAAAGAAACAGCGATTGGCAAGAGTAATTCGCTGAGTTGATAGTGGAGCCTAGGCAGACAAAATCTCTGATCACTTCAAAATTATAGTTGTCTATAGTGACGTTCTGTCCGAGGCGTTGGTGCTGGTGTCTTTTCTTGTTGAAAGCGTACTTGGTCTTGCCTTAATTGGCCGTTAAACCTATCTTCTTGGCTTCTTCCTCTATACTCACGAAAGCACCACTGACATCACGCCTTATTCGTCCGATTTTAACAATATCGTCAGCGTAAGCGAGTAATTGGACAGACTTTTGAATGATTGTGCCTCTAGTGTTGACGTGAGAGTTTTGCACTATTTTTTTCAAGAACGATGTTGAAGAAGTCGAATGACAGCGCGTCTCGCCTTGTCTAAAACCTTTTTTCACATCAAAGATAACGGTGAAGCCTTTGTCAACCTTGATGGAGCAGCGTGCATTCTCCATCGTCATCCTGTACAAACGGACGAGTTAGGGAGGGATGCTTAAAATAGATATTGCTCTATATAGTTCGTCTCTATAGATGCTGTCATACGTGGCTTTGAAATCGATGAAAAAGTGGTGGGTATCGATTTGAAACTCCTGGGTTTTTTCTGCCGTAGTGCGAATATTTGGTCGATGGTGGACTTCCCTGGCCTAAAGTTCTGCTTCCGCTTAGACAGTTGATTTTCATGTTGTTCTTGGTCTTCCAACACGCCGCCGTGCACCCTGTGGATTCCATTCAAAGGACTGCTTTGCAATTCCTCAGAGTGTGACCAATCCAACGCTTTCTTATGTCGACCGGCTAGACGGTCTTGACTTGTTCTGCGCCATAATTCTAATGCTAATCTGGCGAAGACAGCGATTCACAAAAGCCTGCAATTTCCTCGAAATTGTAGACGTGACTTTCCAGGTTTCACAAGCATACAACAGCACCGATTTGACATTGGATTCGAAGAATCTCAACTTAGTGCGTAAGGAGATTTGACTGGATTTCCAAATTGGGGACAGAGTACCGAGGCAGCACGAGCTTTATTTATTCTACTTTAAATTTCATTCCCTACAGAAACCATCTACTAGACATAAATGTGGTTTTTGTAACATGAGGGTTAGAGAAGATGTGTACAAATTTCTAGGCAAGGCATATGTCCCATTCTGGCAGAAATCCGAAGATCTGTCCTTGGCAAAAGTCTGCTGAGCAATGTTGAGATAAAAAACACATTAAATGGTGAAGACTGGAAGCTGCTGGCTGAAAATGTAGAATGGGGCTTAAGATATAGGAAGTGTCATCAAGCCACTTATTAATTTTATTCTCATAAACATTAGTAATTTTCTACTTAGCTTTAAAAACACTGTCGTTATTTTTGTTTCATCAATTTTATTTGTTTTCTGTTATGAGATTTTTTTAAATATTTTCTAAATAATTTTCATTCTTCGTTCAAATATTCAATTACTGACATGTTAAGAAAGTTCTTACTTTCAAGAATTAATTAATTGTTGTTGACCATCGTTGGATTCTTACCAATTTGTAAAATTTTATTTCAATTATGTATTGTTAAAATTTTTATATAATTACAAACTGAATTTTCTAGAAAATAAAATCGATTTAATCGATCGGTGCATGGGGAAAAAAGAAAGAAACCGACTGAACAATAGCAAGCTTGTGTGTGTTTATAAAAATGCTAGTCGCTGTTGCGATTGATAAACAACGAAACGTGCATTGGGATAGAGCTAACCATGTGGTTTCAGTGGCGCGGTGTGTAGTGCATCGGCCTCTGAATCGCAAGGTTCATGGTTCGCTCCCATATGACGGCAAAGAGTTTTTCAATTAATACGAGCACAACCAGACCAAGCACCACTAAAGGAGTCTGATGATCGAGGTGGCACTCGTGAAATAGCTATAACTCCAGCCAATATACTTGGTGGTAACACACACAAGTTGTTGTTGATCATTCAAAATTATTCAAAATCGATTTAATTTGGTTCTTATCAAGACTTGGACTCGATCTTTATAATTTTTGGAAAAGATTTATTTTAGCGGTGAAATAATAGGAAGAATATTGCAATGACTTTTCGTATTTGAACTAAAACGACTCCAAAAAGCAAACAAACGGGCACAATAAAGCTTAAGGTCGCAGTGCAAACGTATCCTTATCATACCCTTAGCTATAATTATAGCGACTCTCAAACGAAAGAAGCGCCATCTGCCGGATTACAGCAGAAAACCAGCTTTAGAAAGAGGAATTATGGGAAATTTCCCCTACGGAAAACTCTGGAAGCAGAGACCAGAATCCCCCCCATGGTTTTCACCTTGATGTGGTGGGGGGGCTTACGTTCGATCCTCCAGCAATCCAGCTGCAGGATCGAACAACTAAGAAAAACCAAGCAGAGATGTTTATCTAATAAAGAACCATTATAGGTATTAAATATGGATACAATTAAAAACATGAACAAAAAACGAGTGGGGATATACACTCAAGAGTCGGCAGAAGTCACGACTGCCGGCGAGGGCTTGGCTTCGAATGAGGCTAAGTCGCCAGTGACACAAATAATAAAAACAACAACAACAACAACAACAACAACAACAACAACAACAACCGCAACAACATCAAAAGCAGTAGACTGCACTCCTGCCTTCAGCAGCGGTCATGCCGGTAAAATCCATGAGGTATTTTCTGAATATCTCATGGATTTTGCTGACTCTGAGGACGGAGCTGTTGGAACTGACGATGGAACGATGGCGTCTGATGAGGAAAATCGTATCCTCAATGACGACGACTATCAATCCTTCGCCAGTTCGGACAGCTCGGACGCAGACGTCACTGTGGCCGAGAACCCTGTGAAAGGTTGGGGACAGGAACCCCCCCAAGGCGAGTCTGTGGCAAAAATCCTGGCGCAGCCGGGAGCCAAGACTACTTCGACTCCCTATAAAGGGTCTGGTGCAAGTGAACCAACCGAAGTCTGCGCGGATGGCCCAGGGTCCTCCAAGACCGTGAAGGTAACCGTTTCTGAAGATCGCTGCCCGTCAATCGATGGGCCAAAACCGATCAAGGAAAGTAAGGTGTATCCAAGGAAGCAGAACAAGGGAGGGGATCTGAATCCGGATCTAAAAAGGATAGAAAACGCCAAGAGGGCCGTACGTAGATATGGCAAGGGTGATCCGAAACTGCTCAGTCTTAGGGACTGGAAGCGCTTGAGCTGGGCTCAAAAGCTTCTTGCCAAGACGGGCTCCAACAGCAAGACACCGGTTGACCTTAAAAAGATCGAAAAAAGTGATCAGGATGTCTCTTCTCCCAAACTGACTGTCAGTAGCCCTAAAGTGAGACCGATAAGAGGTCCAAAGCACTCGAGGGTCGAACACACTGGCAGTCAAAGGAAGAGGATGAGACTTAATGACTCGACGCCCCCTACAACGTCTGCCAACAAAAGACATAAGATGGCACACAGCGCTAGCGCAGGCACGCTAGCAGACGTAGTGACACAAAGCCTTCAGGTGGCTGTCATCAATGAAGGGAGCTCCGATAGGCTGCTAACCAGTGAGCAGTGGGCTCAGGTAGAGATAAAGATCCTTGACTTTATAAACGCCGAAATTCTCGCTTCCACTGGTTTTGTGCCGAAATTCGGGCCACTGTCGACCGTCAAGGGTTTCAAAATCCTGACGTGTAGGGACGAACCCACACTAAAATGGCTCCAAGCAAGAATCAAGGAGATGAAAGGTTTACTCGAAGGGGTAACTCTTAATGTTGCCTCTAAAAGTGAACTCCCGACCAAACCCAAAGTCCGCATTCATGTGCCGGGCCCTCGCGTCTCTAAGGAACTTCTAGAGAACCTCCTCCGAGGTCAAAACTCTAGCTTCCCGAGTAGCGACTGGAAGGTTCTGGACATTGAAGCTCCCACGAAAACAGGACAGGAAGCCATTGTCATGTTGAACCATGCTACAATGGCAATGCTTCCGTCTAAAGGTTTTAAGTTGATGGTTGGCATCAGTGAGGTCAGGGTGCGCCCTATGTCGGCAGCCAACCTAAAAAACAAGCAAAACAAAAATGATGATGAAGGTGCTACAGATAAACCTCCAGCACAGTAAGTTGGCCACTGCCACCCTGACCTCATTGCTGTCAAAAGATAACATTGATATCGCCCTTATTCAGGAGCCCTGGATCAACAGCGGCCGGATCTGCGGACTAATGTCCAAAGATTATATCCTCTACTTTAATAAAGGGCCTACAGAAGGTAATTATCGGACATGTTTAGTGGCGAAAAAATCTTTAAATCTCTTCCTCTTATCTTCCCACAGTAGTGCAGACATGACGACGGTGAAGTGCGAAAGAAAAGGGGCCCCGCCCCTGATCCTAGCCTCCGTCTACATGCCAGGTGATTCACCGGGGCCTCCGCCGTCAGCTGCTCTTGATGACCTAGTTTCAGCGACAGGTAAGAACGGTTGGGACCTCCTGGTTTGCTGTGACGCAAACGCTCATCATCTACAGTGGGGGAGCTCTGATACAAATAAAAGAGGTGAGTCACTTTTTGAATTTATTATTAAGAAAAATTTGTTGATTTTAAATAAAGGTAACGAACCAACCTTCGTTACCAGGAACAGAAAAGAAGTGCTCGATGTGACGCTTTCCAATAACTCGGACTCTATCGTAGTCAGTGATTGGAAAGTCTCAAGTAATGTAACATTCTCTGACCATAGAATGATAACATTCCAAATTGAACACAATATAGAAAACCCGAAACCCTATAGAAACCCCAGGAAGACAAACTGGGATGCCTTTCATATGAAATTGGCCTCATCTTTGGGTCATTATGAAAATCAACCCTTGACAAACTGCTCAGAGATTGAAAAACAAATAAATGAACTAACATTAGCCATCAATAATGCTTATGAAAGTTCTTGCCCCATTACTAAAGGAAAAGGTAAGCTCAACCCCGTATGGTGGTCCAAAGAGCTGTCTGTCCTTAGGAAAAACTCAAGGCGGCTTTTCAATAGAGCAAAACACAGTAATGAACCTGCTGACTGGGATCTTTTCAAGATCAGCAAAAATATGTACAAAAACCGGACAACCTACGCAAAAAGAGCAGCCTGGCAAAAATTTTGCACTGACATTGAGTCAACAAATGACGCTGCTAGGCTAAGGAAAGTCATGTCTAAGGCTTACACTCCCCCGGGCTTTTTAAAAAGACCCGATAAAACCTGGACTGACTCCTGCTCCGAGACTGTAGAGTCACTTTTGAGCACTCACTTCCCAGGATGTTCAACTGATACATCTCCTGTGGACAGAGGCCTTAACTTAAGTGTAATCTCTAACATAGGTAACCAAATTGTAGATAAAAGGAAGGTAGCTTGGGCCATTGACTCCTTCTCAGCATACAAGTCTGCAGGGCCTGATGGAATAATTCCAATTATGCTCCAAAGCTCTAAAGACATAATTGTTCCAATTCTAGTGGACATTTTTAGGGGTTGTCTTAACATCACCTATGTTCCTTCTAGTTGGAGAAAGGTCAATGTCATCTTCATTCCGAAAGCTGGCAAGCCCACCCACACCGAACCGAAAGATTTTAGGCCTATAAGCCTATCCTCTTTTCTTCTCAAGACTTTAGAAAGACTAGTGGAGACACATGTTCGCCTAAAACTGAATGATGGTGTTCTCTCACAGGCCCAACATGCATATATGAAGGGCAAATCTGTCGAGACAGCACTTCATGAAGTGGTCGGCACAATCGAAAAGTCAATCCAATTCAAGGAATTCACCCTGGTAGCATTCCTTGATATAGAAGGGGCCTTCAACAACGTTGATAACGATGCAATTCGACAAGCCCTGAACTCCATCAGCATCGATCCGTTACTGATAAACTGGATTGACTCCATGCTTCAGACAAGACTTATAAATGTAGAAATGGGTAACACCAAGATAAAAGTTAAAACATGCAGAGGAACTCCACAGGGTGGAGTCCTATCTCCTTTGCTTTGGCTTCTTGTAGTTAACCAGATATTAGTTGAACTAAGTATGAGTGGCATCAAGGTCGTTGCATACGCCGATGACATTGTGTTAATGGCCTCGGGCAAATTTGTCCCAACTCTATGCGATCTCCTACAAACAGCCCTCGACAAGCTCAGTAATTGGGCCAATAGTTGTGGACTTAGCGTTAATCCACTTAAGACAGAATTGGTGTTGTTTACAAGGAAAAATAATATTCCCAACATAAACCCGCCAACCATTAACGGAACTCCGCTTCAAATCTCGGATACCGCCAAATATCTTGGTGTTGTACTGGACCGTAAACTGAACTGGAAAGAGAATATAAAAGAAAGAGAGAAAAAGCATCAATTGCATTTTACACTTGCAGTCGAATTTTTGGTAAAAGATGGGGTCCCAGCCCTAGAACCATTCATTGGATGTACACAGCCATAATAAGGCCAATCCTAACGTACGCATGTTTGGTCTGGTGGCCAGCCTTGGAAAAGGAAACCAATCTAAAAACCATGACTAAAATTCAAAGACTTGCATGTATTGGCACAACCAGTGCGATTAGAACCACACCAACGGCAGCCCTAGAAACATTCCTTTCACTAGCCCCGCTCGATCTGTTTACGAAAGAGCTAGCGGCCAAAAGTGCTTTAAGACTTCAGCAGTGTAATAACTGGAAAAAGGGCCACTACGGTCATAGAACTATAGTGAAGTTCACTGACATAGACATTCAAACAGACTACATTACACCGCACATTGATTTCAACCTAGTAGCCATAACAGATATCCCAACCAGGAAACTCTGGAATGAAAACCGGGTCATAAATGAAAACCATGTTTCGGTCTTTACTGACGGCTCCAAGACCTTAGAGGGGGTTGGGTCAGGTATCTACTCAGATAACCCACCAATTAGCAGATCTATAAAGCTTCCAAATTTTTGCAGCGTATTCCAGGCGGAAGTACTTGCAGTTTGTGAAGCCGCAAAACATCTCTCCTCACGCGAAGTAATAAACAAAAATATTGACATCTTTGTAGACAGCCAGGCGGCAATCAAAGCCATTTCCTCAATCACTATAAAGTCAAAGCTGATAAAGCGTTGCCGGTATATGTTATCTTTACTAGGTGCAACGAACACAGTCACCCTTAGATGGGTCCCAGGACATTGTGATATATATGGGAATGAAATGGCGGATGAGCTGGCCAAAAACGGATCGTCTCTTGATCCGAGCCAAACCGACTTCTCGGTGCTTATGCCACTGGAGCAAGAAAAAAGTAGAATACACCAGAGTTTCTTAGAGGCTGCAAATGTCAGATGGTCATCCATCGACACTTGTCGGGTTTCTAGGAATTTATGGCCAAATATTTCAAAGAAAAAAACTGATTACTTACTCAAGCTAAGCAGGCCTCAATTATCTCTCATGGTTGGTGTCCTTACGGGCCACAACTCAATGGGAACCCACATGTACAGAATGGGCATCAGCTCATCGGACTTATGTAGAGGGTGTCATGATGAAGAGGCAGAGGAGGGCTCCCCTCACTTCCTTTGCGAATGCCCCAGTCTAGCTAGAACCAGAAAAGAGGCCCTTGGAGAATACTTCTTCGACGAACTGGGCGACATCTCTGTCTTGCCACTAAAGAACATCCTGAAATTCATTCAGAACTCAGGATGGTTCAAGGAGGCCCCCCACACCTAAAACTTCCTATTAACTCCCTTCCTATCCCTCCTCACTAACCATTTATACCCCGGGGAGCGCAATGGATCCACTGAGATCCGAGTGAGATGGTGCGGCTTGCCGTATTATCACCCCTTCCAACCTAACCTAACCTAGAGACCAGAACCTTCTACTAATTTCCAGAGTTTGTCAAACAAGTATAAAAGGCACATGTTTCACCGGCAGCGATACAGTTTCAGTAGAAATTATAAGATTTTCTTAGAAAAAGCTTGGGCAGTTGCCTAGCTAGTCAATGCCCAAATAGTTTAGGCAGCTTGTTATTTATAAACGCATTCCAACAATTGCCCAACCAAATGTGACCTCATTTATTCAGTGACATCCCTGTATTTATTAATTTTTGAATGAATTAATGAATTTTAGTACGCTTTCGAGCACGTTCAACTAGATTTTCATTCATTTCAAAACTAGAAAATTAGAAAACCAGAAATATTTACCCACCTTATTCATTAAACGTGTCTTCTTTGAAATAAGATTTGGACAACCAATTTCAGTGGCTAGCTAGCCAATCGGTGCAAAATGATTATAAATAACATTTTGGAGTTGGAGAGGTGTCTCAAGTTAGACATTGCTTGGAATGGGTTTATAAATACCACTGTTTGTTTTTAATCGTGAATGAATAAAGTTGGTTAAATGAAAAGTAAAGTTGGTTAATCAATTTCAGTGGTGAATTATAAATTGTTTTGTTCGTAGAAAGAAAAGTAAGTAAGTGGAAACTTTGAAGTTTTATTAACGAATCTGAGAAAATATTACAATATTATTGATGAAGTATTCTAATCAAAAAAGAAGAGATGTAAAATAAAAAAAAGCATATATATTTTCTTAAATTATTGTTAACTTTACTAAAGTTTACTTATTTAAACATAATCAGTCATATTTATTAGATTTTCTTAGAACACTCTTGGGCAGTTTTCCAGCTAGTCAATGCCTAAATAGTTTAGGCAACTTGTTATTTATAAACGCATTCCAAAAATTGCCTAAATGTGACCTCATTTATTCACTGACATGCCTGTACTTATTCATTTTTGAATGAATCAATGAATTTTAGTACGCTTTGGGACGCGTTCACCTAGCTTTTCATTCATTTCAAAACTAAAAAATTAGAAAACCAGAAATATTTGCCCACCTTATTCATTAAACGTGTCCACTTTGAAATAAGATTTGGACAACCAATTTCAGTGGATAAGGTAGCCAATTGGTGCAAAATGTTTATAAATAACATTTTGGAGTTGGACAGGGTGTTTAAAGTTAGACATTGTTTGGAATGGGTTTATAAAATACCACTGTTTGTTTTAATAGTGAATGAATAAAGTTGGTTGTAAGGCCGCGTTGCAAGTGCAATTAATTGCAGGTTTAAACATGTTTGCATTGACTCGAGACCCTATTCGTTTCCTATAAAAGCCCGTCATTTAGGTAAAACAATTAAATTCATCAAGATGGGTGAGTGATCTCATTAAAAATTAGAAAATAATTTAGTTAAAAAGTAAAATAGTCTGAAATCTAACTTTTCTAACACCCCGAATCCACAGGGCATACAGATGCCCAACATCGCAACCGCAATCCAATCAACAATCAGCAGATTTTTTCTCGCTGGGCAATTCATGTCATGTCGTTTCATTTCCCTCTTACTATTACTTCTACCTTTTGCAGTAGTGCACACCCTTTAGACTCCAGATAACAACAGAAAGATCTTTTTTAATATCCAGCTACCTCTAGATACAAGGAAAACCAGAAAAAAACTCACACGCACGTGAAACGTCAAATCTCATGGCAAGCTTTGA
The DNA here is from genome assembly GCA_963921185.1 of Dasysyrphus tricinctus. Classification (NCBI taxonomy): domain Eukaryota; kingdom Metazoa; phylum Arthropoda; class Insecta; order Diptera; family Syrphidae; genus Dasysyrphus; species Dasysyrphus tricinctus. The sequence goes on from OY992530.1 coordinate 89,190,924, forward strand.
ACAGCGTTCATGTCTTGTTCAAAAGTTGGTTTTCTCCGACATGTCGTCGACAAGATATGGATTTTTCAGGCTCCATTAGATTTTTATTAGACATGTTCATAGTCTTGGCATCGTTCATGGCAGGTGGGGCCAGCATGTAAAGAGTAAAATTATTTGTATACAAAATAAAAACATAAACCCAATTTAAGTGTCACTTTTGTTGAGTATCAAATATTTATTGACATTATTTCGAATAAAGAGGCAATAGGCGTGTTCTTGAAAATGAGATCTCAGAGCCCTCAGCAATCTCATTCTCTTGAACAAGATTCCTCAGAAATTTTGCTGTCAAATCACTGAGGAAAGAAAATATTGGATTCGCTTGCTCAGTTTATGACACTGAGCCCTCTGAGATCTCAATTTCCTGAACTAGCCTAATAAATATGGTTTTTCTAAATTTTGGAATTTTTTGATCAACTTTAATATTTATAATGCCAAGAATCAAATTGATTTTTCACTCAATCACTCAAGTTTATTTTTTTATTGGACTTTTGAAAATTCAGCAAATCTTCATTAATTAGACCACTTCGGGTCTTTTCCTTTGTTTCAGCTTACATTAAATTAATCTTGCTGTTGCTGGGTATTGCAGCAATTCAAGCACAAAATGTGGTTTGCCCAGATAATATGGCATATCTCCTTCACGAAGATCCCTCTAAGGTGAGTCCAACTATAATATTGTGTATGGATAAGGTTCAAGTATTACTAATTTATCGGTTTCTTATTTCTAGTTTTACAAATGCGACAATGGCGTGGCAATCGAGTTTGATTGTCCTGCAGGACTTGTGTTCAATCTTAGCTTGGAAGTTTGCGATTGGCCTTCCAGTTCGTAATTCTCGTTCTGAATGCTAAGGATAGAAAATTGATCCTAATTCAACTTTAAAGTAACAATAATATTTTAATTTGATCTTGAAAAATTGTTAAATAAAATAAAAAGAAAAATTGTTACTCTCAACAATATGCAGATTTATTATTTACCCAATAAAAAAATAAGTTGATATATTTCTACTAATGGGACAAATGAAAATTCTGAAGATGGAAGTGTAGCAAGAAATGTATAGTGTAGCAGAAACTACATTCATTCTATTCAAAGGGCTTAAAATTGATATAAATGGATGGACAGTCATTTAAGATTGATACTGAACAACTTTGGAGAAAAGCTTACTTCCTTTTGATGTTTGTATGAAACTATAAAACATTTCAATAGAAATTTGTTGGTGCTAATAGTTTTACAGAGGGTCTAAGGCCACCAAAAAAAAAAATTGGTAACTTACTTTTCATATTCTTAGGGTTAGGTTAGATAGAAGTGGGTGTCAGTGATCAAAACTGATACACTTAGACCAAAGTTGGGCCGTTTGTGATACCACATGAATTTTGTAAAAATCTTCCCACTCGTGAAACCATTTAGAGCTCCTGACGAAGCATGCAAGACTGTAAATATTTTTGCTTGCCAGATCACTAGGATCGTTATAGTTACGGTGACCATTTTTTCAGGGGAAAAAAAGAGGACAACTTTTTAAAAACGTTCTAAAATTTAAGAACGAATTATAATTATAAAAGGAAACAGACCGTGGTGACAAAAACAATATTTACAACCCCAAATATGTGCACTTTAATAAATACTCTTTGGTAACATCAGACTTCTTGTTGTTTGTACTAGATTCTAGATTTTCGGTAAGATATAGAATTTAAGGTAGATTAGCAGTTTATATCTTTATTGTTACAAAATTTATATTAGTTAAATTCTCAAATTCTGATCAAAAGTTAGGTAGTTAACTTTTGATCAGAATTTTAGTTGAATTGTGAACTAGAAGATATCCGAGCACGTTTTATAAATAGGGCTGAAACAGTGTTTAATTCTTTTCTTTGCTATTTTTTTTTCTTAAGAAAGTTTAAAAATCAGCACAACCAAAGTTGTTATTTGTCGCACTTTGATATCGTAATTGCCTCTAGTTTTCAACTTTAAATTGCGATTTCTCGGGTGTCTAAATATTTTTTTAAATTGAAAACACTTTCGGTCAGGGCATTTCAAGTTAGAAATAAAAGCGAAAACTTTACTGGCTAGAAAAGATTTTCACATGTTCTTTATAAAGTTTTCTTATCTGGTAACCAATTGTCCATTTTTTAATTTGTTCTTCATTGACGTATCGTTTGAATAAACAAACCTAGCGAAAAAGTTCGTCACTATTTATTTCTAGATCTTTTCCAAATTCTGGTACATCGAAAAAGCGTTTAGATTCAAACTAGTGCTGTCATAAAATAATGTGTTCAATTAGTAAAGTAATAAAAAAAGTAGATACTTGATATGGCTTCAATCTTAGAAAAATGGTTTGAAAGATAAAAGGAGGACATTTCGAGGACAATTCAGTAAAAGGAGGACAATTTTCTGTCCTCTTTAATAAAATAAAATATTGAGGACAGAACTCCGAAAAAGAGGACTGTCCTCTAAAAAAGAGGACGGATGGTCACCGTAGTTATAGTAGTAATCTCGTTAGTGGATCCTAAGTCTGTGGGAAAGAGCAGGGCAAGTACAGAGAAGGTGAGGAATCGATTCTTCCTCCTCCTCGTCCATACAGCTTCTGCAAAAATTATTTAAAAGTACGCCAAGCCGCGTTGCGTGCCTGCCTATTAAACAGTGCCCCCTTTTGCTTAGAGATATTAAACACTTGGAGCGCTTTAAGTCAAAGCTTGGCAAAATTAGTTTTGTCGCCAAACAAGTAGTAATGTTGTCCCACCTATTGTTTGTTCTCTCCAAAGCATCTTGCTTCAGCAAAAGCTTACACGTAGCAATGGGTATACCAATATTTAGCTTTTCAGGTAAGATGAGTATTAATGTTCCACTTCTAGCGAGTTCATCAGCTTTACAATTACTTGGAATGTCACTATGACCCGGAACCTAACAGAGGTGAATTTTAAACTGTTAAGGGCTGTTCTAGAGTTTGTAGAGACAGAGTCCAGGGATTTAATAGCAGCTTGGCTATCAGAGAAGATGCGGATATCCGAGGTTGATATCATATTTTCTTTGAGCCAAGATAAACTTATTTTATCGCTAGAAGTTCCGTCTGGAACACGCTACAGTGATTAGGAAGACGGAATGAGAGACTTAAATTTAGTCTATCAGAGTATACACCTCCACCAACCCCATCGTCGTCGGTCTTCCATCAGTCGGTGTAGAAGTGAATTGATTGATCTTCTAAGAATTCCACGTCCTCCCAGGTGGATCTGAAAGGTATGGTTACTTCAGAGTTTTTATTGAAATCCAGTAGTGGGATTGTGTAGTCAGTGTTACTTGGAAGTGATCCGAATGAATTCAGAATAGCAGAGTGACCAATCTCATTATTGATCCACTGTGAAGAGGCTTTTAGGCAAATGGTTGTGCTCGCAACCGTTTGCTTGCTGAAAATATCGAGAGGTGTCAGATGGAGTAGAGTGTCTAGTGCAGCGAAAGGAATCGACCGAAGTGCTCCACTTGAACATAGACATGCTGTTCTTTGGACTTTGCTTAGTTTGTCACGATGTATCGCTTTATCCAAGGCAGTCTACCATACTGCCACACCGTAAGTTAGAATCGGTCTTATTACCGAAGTGTATAGCCAGTGAGTTATGCGAGATTGGAGGCCCCATTTACTACCAACGGCTTTTTTGCAAGAGAAAAGTGCCACTGTGGCTTTTTTCACTCTTTCTTGTATGTTAGGTTTCCAGCTTAAATTCTTATCTATAATGAGACCCAAGTATTTAGCTTCGTCTGAGAATTTTAGTGGAACACCTTTAATAGAAGGGGGGTCTGTTTGCGGAATTTTGTATTTCCTGGAGAAGAGGACAAGATCTGTTCTATGGGGGTTAACTCAAAGTCCGCACTGGTCTGCCCATTGCGTAAGCTTGCTTAGAGCGTTTTGTAGACGGTCTCTTAAAGTGTTAGGATGCTTTCCTGATACTGCTATAGCTACGTTATCCGCATAGGCAATCACTCTCTAGCTCTCCGCTTCTAAGCAATTTAGTAGCTCATTAACTACCAAGTTCCAGAGAAGGGGAGAAAGAACCCCGCCTTGCGGTGTACCTCTACTAACATATCTTTTTGCCGAGAAGCCGCCCAGATTTGAGTTGATAACCCTGCTTGTTTGTAAGCATTAGATTAATCAGCTCACCAAGCGACCCATCAACATTCAGAGATGCCAGTGCAGATACGATTGCAGATATGTCGACGCCTTCCAACCATTGTATACTCTTTATAATGGAGGGAATATTCGATGGTACGTACTAGTGTGTGGAGAGCTGTTTCCACTGACTTCCCTTTCCAATAAGCACGTTGAGCTGTAGACAGAAGTCTCGTATCAATGCTTGATTGTGGTTGGATATCAATCAGTCGTTCAAAAGTTCTTAGAAGGAATGATGATAGGCTAATAGGTCTTAAATTTTTAGGGTTTACGTGGGAACATTTACCGGCTTTAGGTATAAACACAACTTTGACTTCTCTCCATACAAGTGGAACATAGACCAGATTCAAGCAACCATTGAAGATGAACTCCAGAATCGGCAGAATTACTTCTGAATTCATAGTTCAGCTGGAATGATGCCATCCGGTCCTGCTGACTTGTATGGTTTGAAGCTGTTGAGTGCCCATTGTAATTTTTCCCTTGTAATTAGGATTTGTGGAAAAGATAATTTTCCGCTTATCCTGTGTAGGGCGGTACTATTAACAGTCTGTGAGCTACCTGGAAAATGAGTATCCAATAGCAAATTGAGCGATTCTTCGCAAGAGTTGGTCCAGGAGCCATCAGCATTTTTCAGGCAGCTAGGCATAGCTGGATCTGTGGAGAGGGTTTTTCTTAATCTTGATGCTTCGGAGGCTTCTTCTATATTGTCACAGAACGTCCTCCAAGAAGATCTTTTGGTGTTCCTCAATTCTTTTTTATACAATTTAAGCGATTCCTTATAGGACATAATCCCAATCCCAATCAGACACTACTCTAGTGCTTTTGGCTCGATTAAAAAGTTTCCTGCAATTTTTTCTGAGTGGTTCGAGCCCCGGAGTTCTTAAAAAAGTGTCAAAAGTATCAAATTTTGAAATTCGAAACAATATCACCTTGCTACGTTAAAAGTTGGCACTACAATCATTTTTGGTATCCTCCCATTTTCGACCAGATCAATTGTGTCGATTTTTCAAGCTCTTAACTTTTGGACTTGTGTGATGAGGTACCTGAAGCGGACATTGCAAATGTTGATTATAACTAAACTAGATCCCCCTTATACACGTTTTACTCGTGTAATTAATTATCCATGCATGAACCCGTGTCCTTATATTTACACGTATAATTATAATTACCCGTGTATTTAGCAATACACGTGTAATTATTATGAAAATCGCTTCTAAGATGTTTTCCGATGCAAGGGACGTCGAGACTAGGTACAGTTATTATTTGAATAGTTAACAAAATTTATTTATGATACGAATCTCTCTCTTTCTTTGTTTAATTTGTTGACTATTCTTTTAATGAGAGCCAACAGCTATCTTGAGCGACAGTGCCTTGGGTGGATTTTTTCTCCATTGACCTTCTTAGCGTATCTTTAGCCGGCAGACAGATAAAAATGTCAATAGTTTTCTTGGCCCAATCAGGAACCGCTGTCAGCAACTTGAAAAATGTAGCGAGACCACAGTTAGACGAACTCAATGATCACTACACAAAAAACCACATATCGACTTAAAAAACAACGGTTTCAACTTATTTTTATCTTTTTCCAAACCTAATTTATGAAAAAAAGAACTTTGGCGAGACCAAAGCGAGATTATGGCAAAACATGCCAAATGCCAAAAACCACGTCATAAATGTCATGGCGTAAGTCAGTGTAAATGGACTCCGCGAGACCACAATGAGACGAACTCAATAATCTAGACACAGAAAACCACGTATGGACTTAAAAACACGGTTTAAGCTTATTTTAATCTTTTTCAAAACCTTATTTATGAAAAAAAGAACTTTCAAGACTTTAGCAAGACCAAAGCGAGATAACGGTAAAACATACTTACTTACTTACTTAAGGTGGCGCTACAGCCCGGGGTTGACCAAGGCCTCAACAAACAAGCTTCTTCCAGCTGGTTCGGTTTCTAGCTAGCTGTCTCCAGTTCGCACGCCAAGTTGGTTAAAGTCCTCTTCCACTGGCGTGCGCCACCTTTTACGCTGTCCACCTCTACTGCGCTGTCCCACGGGGTTGGATTCAAAGATTTTCCTCCGGGCCGGAGCATTGGTGTCCATTCGCTCTAGGTGACCCAGCCATCTCAGTCGTTGGCTTTTCACTTTTGTGGTTAGGTCAGTGTCGTTGCACAGCTCGTATTGTTCGTTGTTGTATCTTCTTCTCTATTCCACATCTATGCAGATGGGATCAAAAATCACCCGGAGAATTTTCCTCTCGAAGCAGCCTAACGCGTTCTCATCCATCGTTAACAGTGTCCATGCCTCTGCAACATACATCAGGACCGGGATGATATGCGTCTTAAAGGGCCCACAGACACCACACTTGTGTGCACACATGTGTACCAACACTGGTGTGCGATTCCGCCACACACGCCACACCAAATCGTACACACTTTAGAGATCTCATAGAAAAAAGACCATTTATGATGATGAAATTTTAAATCGAGAAACTTCCGACGCTCCTCATTCAAACGCGATTCCGATGCAACTTAATAGTAAATGTGCGTGCACATCCCCATACACATCACACCGATCGAGACACCGACACCAAAAATCAACAACTTTTGATTTTTACTCGCTCCGTGTCTGACAGTGACAACAAAAATCGGTGTGTGCACCAGCCCACACAAAGCACACATTTCCGCACACCGACACATGTGTGCACACAAGTGTGGTGTCTGTGGGCCCTTTTATACAGGGACAGTTTAGTTGCTCGAGAGAGGGCCTTGCTTCTCAATTGCCTTCTTAGCCCAAAGAACAGCTATTGGCAAGAATAATTCTTCGTTTGATCTCAGCGCTGGTATCGGTCGCTGAGTTTAAACCGGTTCCTAGTTAGACAAAGTCTCTGACCACCTCAAAATTATAGCTGTCTATAGTGACGTTCTATCCGAGACGTCGCACAGTGGGCTCAAAAGCAAATCTAGCGGGTCAAAAATCCAAATCTTTGCAAACGAGTGGTGTGTGTGTCCTTATCTTATTTCAACACCTGAATTGCCTAGCAAGTGCCAAATAAAGAGAATAGTCATTTCATGGTTATGTGGACAATTAATTATTTTTCAAAGACAACAAAGGTACAGAAATAATGATGAAATGATGTCTCATTGCCCGTTTTTGGGCTTAATTATGGTTTGAACATAGGTTAAACTATATCAGCTAATATTATGTTGACCCCTGAGATGTTTACCACTGATAATTTTCACTTTTTAGCCGAATAATTTGGACCACTGTCGTCAAAAAACCTGTGAGATGTTATGTTTTATTTTGTCCAAACGGGCAAAAACGGGCAGATGAAACATAAAAATATCTTGTCTATATTAATCCTGGAACTCAATTTTGGTTCAATCTTTTTGTACAGATTTGTACAGAAAAGTTGCAGCCTACAGAATAAATATTTTATCAATTTTTTCTTACTAATAAAGTAAATGCCATGGTTCGTTCAGCTAAAACACCGTAAATAGTAAATAAATAAAATAACTAACCTTCTTAAATATATAATTAAATATATATTTCAAATTTTCTTCATATTCATTTATTACTTCTTAAATATAGTCCAATTAGGAATAATAACAACAAAGTTCATGACTCTTCAAACAAATAAGAGGTAAACAAATCCCTACCATCATAAATATTGAGAAGAATAACAGAATAATGTGTCGGCTATTAACGGTATTATTGCTTACAAACTAAAGTCTTCTGTCAATTAATTTGATTCTATTCATTGTGTCTGACAAGTTTACAATCAACCTATGTACTACCTACCCTGATATAAAATTCATATTTTTTGGACTTTTGACCCGCTAAATTTGCTTTTGAGACCACTGTGTGTCGGTGTTGGGTGTCCTTTCTTGTTGACAGCATATATTTATTTCACTTTGCTTTCATTCACCGTTAAACCCATCTTCTTGGCTTCCTTCTCAATATTCACAAAAGCACCACTGACATCACACTTTGTTCGTCCGATTATGTCAATGGCGTCAGCGTATGCGAGTAATTGGGCGGAATTTTGAAAGATTGTGCCTCTAGTGTTGACGTGAGAGTTTTGCACTAGTCTTTCAAGAACGATGCTGAAGAAGTCGCATGACAACGCGTCGCCTTGCCTAAAACATTTTTTGACATCAAAGGTGTCGGTGATGAGGTCTTTGCCGACCTTGATGGAGCAGCGTGCACTCTCCATCGTCATCCTGCACAAACAGCTTGTGCTCCGCTTTGTATGTCTGTTGTTTGGCTGCATGTACTTGTCGGCATTCTTCATCGAACCAAGGGTTTCACTGTGGTGGTAGTGCGAGGCCCAGCCAAGTCAGAGGCGGCATCTCTGATGGCTTACTGGCAATTCTTCCACTGGTCCACGATACTTGCAGTTGGTGACATAGGACTATTTGAGAGGGTGCGAGAGACTCGATCGGAAAAGCACCTCCCGATTTCTTGCGACTGTATCCGTCCGACGTCGAACTTCCTCACAGTATTTCCCTGTTTTGGCTTTGGTCTGGATATCCGTAGCATTTTCTTGGCTACAACGGGGTAGTGGTCCGTGTCAACGTTTCCTCTTCGAAACGTTCGGACATTCTTGATACTTGGGGAATGCCTTGCGTCGAATGTAATGTGGTCAATCTGGTTGGTGGTTGATTGACCAGGAATTCACCATATCCCCTTGTGTAGTGTATATCGAGATGCGGGAACTGAGTACTAGCTTCCACAACGTTTCGCCCCGCAGCAAAGTCGATTAACCTGAGTCCGTTATTGGAGGGGTGTTTTGGAGGCTATATGTTCCAATTGTGCCACCAAAGACGTCTTCTTTTCCTAGTTTGGCATTAAAATCACCCAAGGCAGTTTTAATGTCATAGATAGGGTATTGCTCATATGTATTGTCCAGGAGCTCGAAGCACTCGTCCTTGGTGTCATCTTTCTCCTATGTGTGGCATACGCGCATATGAGGCTAATGTTGGCGAATCTAGCATTGCTGCGAATTATCGTGAGGCTCAAGACTTCTTGCCTAAGTCTGCCTTTAACGACCAATCCACATCCAAAATGACGCTGCCCTTGTGGTCGGTAACAGTCACCGTAGTAGATGTCGCAGTCTTTCTGTTTTCTTTTGCCCGGCCCATCCCATCGCACTTCTTGGATAGCGGTGATGTCTGCCTTGTAGCAGTCTACGGCTTCCGCTAAATATTTGGCTGCACGTGATCTAAAGAGGCACAGAACATTCCACGTGCAGATCCGAAGTTCGTTGTCCTTATTTCGTTTGCTAGGTTCGTCAAATGTAAATCCGTCTGTATCCGAAGCTTGTCCTTGCTTCGTAACTAAAGCCGCTTTACGTGGTCGGGAAGTAACCCTGACGGCACGACCCTCAGCCTGGAGGACCAGACCCTTACAATAAGTTTGCTGCCTCCTAAAACCGTCCACAGGGATTGGAACCCTTGTACTAGGCACCCAATGTTCACCACGGGGAGGTGAGAATAGGAGCTGATAGACAAAAGTTAGCTTTGAAAAAAATCTTATGGACACTTGCGACCTCTTGAATGCACCGTGTGTCTTCCCTTTGGACATTGGTTTTTAAGGTCTAAACTATCACAAAAAGCTATGGGTGGAACTAAAATATCTATTTTCATCATCATCGTGTCCTGTAACCCCGGCTGGGGCATAGGGCGTCAACAAAACGTCTCCATCCTTCACGGTCTGCTGCAAGGTACTTTAGCTGTGGCCACGTCTTTCTCTGGGATTCTGCTTCCGCTAAGACAGTTGATTTCCATGTTGTTCTTGGTCTTCCAACCCGCCGTGCACCCTGAGGATTCCATTCAAAGGACTGCTTTGCAATTTCATTGTTTGGTTTCCTCAGTGTGTGACCAATCCAACGCCATTTACGCTTTCTTATGTCGACGTCCAGCCGCTCTTGACTTGTCCTGCGCCACAATTCCTCATTTGATATTATTTGTGGCCAGCGAATCTTTAGGATGTGGCGAAGACAGCGATTCACAAAAGCCTGCAATTTCTTCGAAATGATAGACGTGACTTTCCAGGTTTCACAAGCATATAACAGCACGGATTTGACATTGGATACGAAGAATCTCAACTTAGTGCGTAAGGAGATTTGACTTGATTTCCAGATTGGGGACAGAGTACCGAAGGCAGCACGAGCTTTATTTATTCTACTTTTAACGTCCAGATCCGTACCACCGTTTGCAGAGACAATACTGCCAAGGTAGTTGAACTGTTCCACTACTTCAACTGGCGTCTCCTGTAGAATAATAGGCTGCTGTGTGGAGCGGCCTGTGAGCATTATTTTTGTCTTTTTGCTGTTTATTCTTAGACCACTCGACTCTCCCTTCACTTGCAGTGTTTGGCACATCCCGTTCAGCCCACTGATGTTATTTGCCAGTAGACATATGTCATCGGCATAGTCTAAATGACTGAGCCTTTCGAACGGTCTCCATTGAATGCCCTGTCGCTCTGCTGTACCTACACTGGCCGTCAATACGTCGTCCATCGCCAGCAGGAAGAGAATTGGCGATAGAACATCCCCTTGTCTCACACCCTGTTGCACTACAAAGGAGTCGGATAGCTGCCCATTGTGCAAAACAAAACACCTTGCGTTGTTGTAGGACTCTTTAATAATGGCAACTATTTTTGGTGGAATTCCTCTACCAAGCAACGATCTCCATATACATTCTCGGTTAACTCGATCAAAGGCTTTCTCAAAATCCACGAACATGAGGTAAAGCGGTGATTGAAATTCCATCGACTGCTCGAGGACGATACGCAGGGTGTTGATATGGTCGACACACGATCGACTACTGCGGAAGCCAGCTTGATGCCTCTTGAGTGTAGACTCGATTCTATCCTTTATTCGCTCGAGAATGATGGTTGCCATTAGTTTTGGGAAAACGGACAAAACGGTGATACCACGCCAATTGTTGCAATTCTTTAAGTCACCTTTCTTTGGCAACTTAACAATCACACCATCCTTCCAATCCCTGGGATAGCTTTCGTTTTCCCAAATGTTTTTTATCAAAGGATGTAAAATACTAGCCGCTGTTACGGGATCGGCTTTCAGGAATTCAGCTGGAATTCCGTCCAGTCCAGCTGCCTTGTTGTTTTTGAGGAGATTTATTGATGTCTGGATTTCCGATTCTGACGGGGGTTCGATGTCAATACCCCTATAGGACCTGCGCATCTCGTTTAGTTGGGGCACTTCAGCACTCTGCTCAACTGAATCCTCATTTAGCAGGGCACAAAAATGGTCCTTCCATCTACGAAGCTGATCCTCAATTGATACCAAAAGTGTGCCATCCACATCCATTACAGGATGATTGGTGTTGCTTTTTTTCCCGATAACATCTTTGGCTATTTGGTACAATTCCCGGATATCTCCTCTTCTGGCAGCGATTTCCGCATTATCTGCGAGTCCATCTACCTTCACCCTCTTGTCACGTCTCACACAGCGATAGACCATCTTATGTGCAATGCGGTACTCTCTTCGCAAGTCAGCCTTTCGTTGAACATCTGCTTCAGCATTTATTTGGATTTTCAACGATTTGCGAAGTTCGATCTTATCCCAGGTGTCTTGGGATATCCAAGAGTCTCTACGTCTCGTTCGCTTGGGTACAGTTTCGGATCCAGCCTCCATAAAAACACTTTTAATTTCACCCCACATCTCATCAATTGTTGAATTCTGGATTCCGTTTAATGACGAGGCTCTGTCGTTAAGGGTGGTGACATAGTTTCGACATATGTTGGGGTCATTTAAAGCATTAGTAATGAATTTTGAGCTCCTTGCTGCATCCTGCGCTGGTTTTTGTACGGCAGCGGTTCGTAGTTTGAGACTCATCAGAACCAAATGGTGGTCGCTTCCCACATCGGCATTTCTTATACTCCGGACATCACACATAGACTTCCTCCATCGCTGCTGAATCATGATATGATCAATTTGGTTTTCGGTTTGACCATCCGGATGCACCCAGGTAATTTTGTTGCACGTCTTATGCTTAAATACAGTCCCACCTATCACAAGACGATTCGCGTTACAAAAGTCGACAAGCAAGTCACCATTTTCATTCCGTGACCCCAAGCCATTTCTTCCCATCACGCGTTCCAGTCCATAATTGTCTGAACCGACTTGGGCATTGAGGTCTCCCATAACGACTATGATGTCGGCTCTCGGAACACTACTGTAAACCGAGTTAAGATGAGTGTAGAACGCGGTTTTGTCTTCCTCGGTCGCTTCATTTGTGGGGGCGTAGCACTGAATAATTGTGACGTTACGAATTTTTGAACGAAACCTTGCTGTCATTAATCTCGCAGAAATGGGCGCCCAGGAGATCAAACTACGCCTCGCTTCTTCGTTCAACATAATTCCGACACCATGCAGTCTTTGGCCACCCTCTCTTTCATCTTCCCCGGAATACAGCATTCTCGTCTGTCCAGTGTCTGATCTGTATTCAGCTCTTCCTCTCCACTTAGTTTCGCTTATGCCCAGGATACTGATGTTTAGACGAAGCATTTCACGCTCAACCTGCTCGTATCTACCATCGCTGTACAAGGATCGAACGTTCCATGCTCCGATTTTCGTACGTATGCGGTAGCCAAAAGTAACATTTGCGCTTCTTGAAAGACTTCTTCTATTTGTCAACGATTCACTTATTATTATGGCGTCTTGATTGACGCTCGTACATGAAAGATGCCGCACCCCCAAATCCGATGTGCGGTTTACTGCAACCGAAGCTACAGAAGGATTTTCTATAAAAAGATTACCTCTTGGGGACTCATTTCCATTTGTTGTCATAATTCATGTATTTGCTTATATCCTTCCACCATGGTGTTTTCCGAGATATGATTAATAACATACATAAGCTCAGATTTGACAGGCACACCCGCCTTTTGTATGGTCAAAATATCTATTTTACTTACTATCTATTCTCTTAATAACAGTTAAAAATTGCCATTTTTAAAACAAAAACTCCATCTATTGTCAATATTATTCGTCTAAAGCCTCTCCAGCATACGTTTATATGTATATGATACCGGTAAAGTTTTTAAAATTAATAAAATTTCCAGATTATATAATCACATAAAAAATATTGTAAACACCAAATTCATACTTCTTTTATGCTCAAATTTCACCTGTTTCTTAACTCATGTTCAAACAAATTTCATAAGTTGTTTTTGTTTGCTCTTAGAAAAAATAAATACATAAGTTTGAACAACTTTTTTTTCGCACGAAAAGTAAATAGTTTACGCATGTTTTTGCATGGATTTTTTCAAAAATAAAACCCGATTAATTCCTATAAAAGCCCGTCATTTAGGTAAACCAATTAAATTCATCAAGATGGGTGAGTGATCTTATTAAAAATTAGAAAATAATTAAGTTAAAAAGTAAAATAGTGTGAAATCTAACTTTTCTAAAGAGTAAAATTATTTTTATAAGAAATTAAAACATAAACCCAATTTAAGTGTCACTTTTGTTGAGTATCAAATATTTATTGACATTATTTCGAATAAAGTTGAGTTGGAGGCAATAAATATGGTTTTTTTAAATTTTGGAAATTTTTGATCAACTTATTTATAATGCCAAGAAACAAATTGATTTTTCACTAAAGTTTATTTTTTTTATGAACCTGTAAAAATTCAGTTAATCTTCATTAATTAAACCACTTCTGGTCTTTTCCTTTGTTTCAGCTTACATTAAATTAATTTTTTCGATTTTGCTATTGCTGGGTATTGCAGCAATTCAAGCACAAAATGTGATTTGCCCAGATAATACGGCATATCTCCATCACGAAGATCCCTCTAAGGTGAGTCCAACTAAATATTATGTATGGATAAGGTTCAAATATTGCTAATCTATCGGTTTCTTATTTCTAGTTTTACAAATGCGACAATGGCAAGGCAATCGAGTTTGATTGTCCTGAAGGACTTGAGTGGAATAAAATTTTGACAGTTTGCGATTGGCCTTCCAGTATGTAATTTTCGTTCTGAATGCTAAGGATAGAAAATTGATCCTAATTCAATCTAAAAGTAAAGATAATATTTTAATTTGATCTTGAAATAAATAAAATAAAAAGAAAAATTGTTACTCTCAACAATGTGCAGATTTTTTATTTACCCAATAAAAAAAATAAGTTGGTAAATTTCTAATAATGGGACAAATGAAAATTCTGAAGATGGAAATGTTGCAAGAAATGTATGGTGTAGCAGAAGCTACATTCATTCTATTCAAAGGGGTTTAAATTGATATTATGTAAATGGATGGACAGTCATTTAAGACATTGACACTGAAAATTTTTGGAAAAACGCTAACTTCGTTTTGATGTTTGTATGAAACTATAAAACATTTCAATAGAAATGGGTGGTGCTTATAGTCTTACAGGGGGTTTAAGGCAAAAAAAAAAAAATTGGTAACTTACTTTTCATATTCTTAGGGTTAGGTTAGGTAGAAGTAGGTGTCAGTGATCAATATTGACCACATTTAGACCAAAGTTGGCCCGTTTGTGATACTACATGAATCTTGTAAAAATCTTCCTCCACTCGTGAAACCATTTAGAGCTCCTCACGAAGCGTGCAAGGGGTTCCAAGGCCACTTAAACAAAATTGGTAGCTAACTTTTCATAATCTTAACCCATCGATATGAGCGGAAACCCATCAAATTTCGAAATTCGAAACAATATCACCTTTCACAGTTACGTCTGAGACGTCACCCAAACCATTACCCCGAGCACCTCCCACACTCCCCTTGCCTAACGGCACATTATTCCTATAACAATGGAGATCATCCAAACCGTTACCCCGAATACCGCCCATATTCCCCTTTTGCCAAACGGCACATTTATTTTGCAATAACGGACTCCCACGCCATGTTGCTTAGCTGGCAAAACCAATCCTAAACGGATAACCCCCTTTTCCCCTGCCGCCAACAAACGGAAAATTAAATACTCATATTTCATTCTATTCCAATGAAATATGAATATTTCAAAAACAAGTGCATTCCTTTCACACGGGAAGCACTTTGCACCACCAGTTAGAGAGTTCATAAAAATATATAATTAAGAAAGTTCGTTTCTAATTATCCAACCGTGAGGTGCAGCCTAGCTTAAGACAGCGGCCTCCTTTTGGAATCTTTTATAGTAAAACAGACATTATTATTGTTAATAAAAGTAAGCAATAAATAAATAAATAAAAATAATAAAAAAAAAAATAAAAAGAAAAACAGTAAATGTTTCTTTTATTACGAAACCGCAGGTCGTGATCGTAATTGGCGCAGTCGGCAATTTTTGAATGCGCGGACTAAAACGAATAAGTTAATTTTGCGTTTGGCGTGAGTCATTTAATTCGAAAAAAAAGAACCTTAAACTTCCGAGTAAGAGAGTGAAAACATTCCGGTAAAGGAAAGTGAACAATTTCGAAAAAGGAAAATTGAAAACTGTGTGCGTGACTTTCAACAATTTCGAAAAAGAAAATTGAAACCGTGTGCGTGACTAGGTAAATTCTAAGTTATATTCGATTAAGAATAATCAACTCTAGAAAATCCTTGAAAAGTGTTAATCCAAAGTGACATTCAATTGAGAGCATACAAAAGTAACATAATTGTGCGATTAAGCGAAACGGAATTGTGCGTTTAAAGCACTTCTAAAGCAATCCAAAATAAATCGAAAAAGAAATATTACGTTCGACGAACGGAGAGCCGCAAGAATGAGCCTAGATAATGTGGAGCAGTGCCTCGCTGTACTCACACAGCTTTTGGCAAATCAGAACCAAGCAACAAGTGTTAGAGCTAAGATCGAGAAAGAAATTAGATTTTTAACGCCATTTCAAGGAGAACCAGGAACGTTGCCGTCGCGTCGTTTGCAGCGTCAGTCACGAAAGTCCTCGCCAACTATCAGAGGGAAGACGACAAAAGGAAGGTGTTCGAAGTGATTTTCGATACCAAAATATCAGGAGCAGCAAAAAATCTATTACAAGTAGATCCACCAACGGATTGGAGCCAGTGCCTCAACACACTTAAACAGCATTTCCGGGCATCAAAGGACGAACTCGGGAGGACATAGGAGTAGTATTAAGAGTAAGAAGTATTTATGAACTAGACTATTAAATAAAAACTATTGTAGAAAATATTGCAGAACATGCCACATTTAGTAACAATAGTAAGAGAGTTACAGAAATTTTTAATGGAATGTTAGTAATGATAGTTAAGGAATTAGTTTCAGGAGCGCTTGCATATGCAATCACAGGATTGCACGAAATATCAGAAATTAGGGATAAAATTAGTATGTTTATTGGACAGGATGAAGGAAACTTAAAATCAGCATATTATTATAATAATTCAAGTGCAAGGAATAGTAGGAATAATAATCACAATAGGTCAGGTATATATAGAAATAATTCTAATGATAATTCGGGTACATTCAGGAGTAATTACGGTGGTTAAAACAACAACTACAATAACTCGGGACAAAATTCCAATAATCCTCCTCGAGAACATAATTCGCGTCAACACAATTTCAACAATTTCAGAAATAACAATAATTCAGGACAGTACTCAAACAATCACACTCGACATAACAATACAAATTCAAGACAACACAGGATTGACAGAAGCCAGACAGAACCTATGGACACCTTGTCTGCAAGCTATGCAAGACAAATAAATAATATCCAAACAGACTCGGATTTTCAATCAAACAGCCTCTCAGAAAACTACCCTATATAGTTGTTGAAGCCAACAATAATACAAAACTCAGATTTTTAGTAGACCCAGGCTCCGAAACAAGTATTATCAACCCAGGTATCTGTAACCCCAAATGGCAAATTCAACTCCATAAGCCAATTCAAATCCTAACAACCAGTTCACCCTTATTTATTCACAAAAAAGTTAGAATCCCACTTTTTAAAGAACTAGGAGAAAATAAAACTGCGGAGTTTTTAGAATTCCAATTTCCTCAAATATTTGATGGACTAATTGGAAACAACATTCTAATACCAGCAAATGCTATTTTAGACTTTAAAAACAGATAATTAACAACTAACGATAAAGAAACGCCAATCTTTCTTTCCAAAGACGATGAAAACTCTAATAATAACTACTATAAGCAAGTACCAATATAAGAGATGTACTATACAGAAATAAACCATGAACCAATCCAAAAACAAATTAGAATAAGTCATCTCAATGATGAGGAAAAAGATTAATTATCAAGATTGGTTGCGCAATATTCCCAAATATTTTATCATTTACGAATGCGACAAAGCATAAAATAGATACAGTAAATGACATTCCTATCTATACAAAAAACTATAGGTACCCGGAGGTACATAGAGAAGAAGTCAACTCACAAATAAAAGAAATGTTAGAGCAGGGCATCATACGACAAAGTAACTCACCCTACTCTGCTCCTATCTGGATCGTCCCCAAAAAGAAGGACGCATCTGGAAAAGATAAGTGAAGGATAGTTATCGACTATTGAAAACTTAATGAAGTTACGATAGACGATAAATTTCCAATACCGAATATGGAGGACATATTCGATAAATTGGGAAGAGCTATGTATTTTACGACACTCGATTTGGCGAAAGGTTTTCACCAGATTGAGAATGCCGAAGAAGACGCGAAGAAAACAGCATTTTCGACTGGAAATGGCCACTACGAGCTCACTCGCATGCCATTCGGATTAAAAAATGCTCCTTCGACGTTTCAACGTCTAATGAATTCGGTCCTTCACGAATTCATAGGGCAAATATGTTTGGTATATTTAGACGACATTATTGTCTTCTCTTCCAGCCTTGAAGAGCATATTCTTTCGTTAGAAAATTTTTACTTCAAGAAGCCAACCTTAAAGTCCAACTAGATAAAAGTGAGTTTCTGAAAAAAGAAACGGAATTTTTAGCAATCCAAGATTACAAACTACCAAAAACCGTCAAACAAATCAGGTAATTTTTAGGTATTACGGGATATTACCGGAAATTTATTAAAGATTACGGGAAGGTAGCAAAGCCAATGACTTTATTCTTGAAAAAAAACGCTAAGATTAATATTAAAGATCCAGATTACATAGAAAGTTTTGAAACTCTCAACAAATTTATCACTTCAGACCCTAACCTTCGCTACCCCGACTTTAATAAGAAGTTCGTCTTGA
Source organism: Dasysyrphus tricinctus (assembly GCA_963921185.1). Taxonomy (NCBI): domain Eukaryota; kingdom Metazoa; phylum Arthropoda; class Insecta; order Diptera; family Syrphidae; genus Dasysyrphus; species Dasysyrphus tricinctus. The sequence goes on from OY992530.1 coordinate 89,209,267, forward strand.
CAACTGACGCCTCAAATTACGCGTTAGGCGCTGTTTTGTAACAAGACAATCATCCGTTGTGTTACGCAAGCCGTACACTCAACGATCATGAAGTAAAATATTCAACCATAGAAAAGGAGCTACTGGCCATAGATAGGCTTTCAGTTAATCATCGTAAAGATTGAACAACATCATTGTAGGTTCGGTTGCCTTCAAAATAAGATCACTAACCTTCTTTACACGCCTGGAAAGGCAACTGTATTTCGGAACATTTGATTTCAATGTTGGGGTAATTCAACAAACAAATTTCCAATGGATCCTACATTCCCTTCCTAGTTACAATAATCTGTTTGGGTTGTTCCTCTACCTCTACCGGCAATGATCGAATCAACGCTGCTTTTTCTGCAGCAGTTTTCCACTTGACCAGCTACCCCAAACGTTTCTGTCCCGCCCTTCCTTTCCTGATGCGCTCCTTCAACACAAACAATGCTGGATTTGCCTTATCTTAGCCATTGCCTGTTGGATGAGCGTCTTGCATCCAGGGAACCAGTTTCCATAGGCTGAATTCAAATTATACGCCGAATAAATCATTGGCAATCAGGAAACCAGTAGACGAAGGATAATTAGCCATGTTATTTATTATTAAAACATATTATTTATTTTTTTAGACGCACTGAAGAAAAATATATCACCGAGTTAGGAAAAAAAATCGAACTGTCAAAACGAAACAAACTCACCGCGTTAAATTGTTGTTGCAATTCACATCTATTCATCGACACGAGTGAAATTACAAAAACAACAATGTAAACAAATGGGTTTTGGGGGGTGAAACGTACGAAAGTTTCCCATCTTTATTTGTTTATCTATGTTAGTATATTAGCCTATCGAATAGACCGGAAAATGAGGGGTATAAAGGAACAATTACGTGCAAGGGTTTTTATTATTGAATATGTTTGTTTGGCCCATAAGCATGCTTAAAACCGAAAATGCTACTAAATTCACCCATGCGTTTCTGAGAGAATGGTCACACTGGCCACTTCTCAATATTTTTGGTGTAACTTGAAAACTAAGCCGAATTTGACAATTTTACACATAATACTTTTTGTTCAAAATTAAATTTTCTAGTGGAATGGATAGTTCAAAAAATTTTACAAAAAAGTTTAAGCAGGGAAAGTTAACAAAAACCAACCTAAAAAAAATAAAAAAATCAAGGATATTTAAATATTTTAATAAGTTTTGCATAATTTTTGTTGGAGGAAAGATAGGGTCAAGACATGCAGGGACAAAATAAAGTAGAGACTAAAGGCTTTAATATGGCAAGCTCAAAAATTAATATTTGTTCTAAATTGATTCAAACCTTATCATTTCCTATAATTTTTCGCAGTTTTGGCCCAAAATCCCTTTTTCGGTACAATATGGCAAATTTCACTTTCGTAATAATGCTCGAAATCAAAATTTTGATATAATATGACATTACAACTATAGAGAATTTTTAAAAAGTATGTAAATTCGCTATTTCGTTTTTCGGCTGTTTTTAAATGCTTTCAGACCTACAGACCGAACGGCTGGTCCGATTAACATAAGATTTGGTACTAGGTGATAAGAACCCTAAATTAAAAAAAAGAATAAAATAATATAAAAAAATAGGCTTTCGGGCAAAAACTGCAAAAAACAATAAGAAATGGTAAAGTTTGAATGGCTGTATCTCTGTCAATTTTAAAATAATATATCTTTTTTAAAATGTCATATTAAGGCCTTAAGACTCTAGTTTACTTTGTTCATGCATGTCTTGACCGTATCTTTGCTCCGAAAAATGTTATGCGCAATTTAGAAAAAAATCGAAAAATCTTTGATTTTTCGATTTTTTTATGTTGGTTTTTGTTAACTTTTCCTGCTTAAATTTTCTTAAGAATTTTCCAAACTATCCATTTCGATAGACAATCTAATTTTGAACAAACAATTTTAAGTGTAAAATTGTCAAATTCGGCTTAGTTTTCAAGTTATACCAAAAATACTAAAAAGTGGCCAGTGTGACCATTCTCTCAGACACGCATGGGTGAATTTGGTAGCATTTTCGGATTTTAGCATGCTTATGGGCCAAACAAAGATATTCAACAATAAAAACCCTTGCACGTAATTGTTCCTTTTTAAAAGGTCTATTAATAGGCTAAATATTATTATTCAATTTGGTGCGCAGAATAGGTGGAAATTCGTTTTGAAAATTTTGATTTTTTTCGCTTGGGAACTGTCAACTAGGCTAGTAGTTATAAATTGTGTTTATGTTTTTAAGAGCAAAATTTTGATTAATTAATTGGAATAGGTATTTTTAAAGTATGAAATGCCATATTTTTATTTGTTATTAATTTTTGTATTCTTTAATGAACTGTTAAAATTATTATACCTCTTTTGGTTTTCTTTTTTTTTTCATTAAAAAAATTGCCCTCCTTTGGTTTCAATGGAATTTGGGAACCCTAGTCTTGGGATATCCACCAAGCACTGACGTGTTTCAGTCAGTCTTAGAAGATCCGTCGAGCAGAACGGACGTGTCAATGTAAAGTCAGTCGTAGGACAAGTGACGATTTCTCTCAGTTGGCTAGGTTGGCTGCGCCAACCCTAAAATTTCGTCTTAAATACACGTAAGTACTACAAACAATGTGTTTGTATTAAAACTTGAGAATAAAATATCCTTTTATGTTGATAAAAAAACAACACCCCAATCTGTTTAAATCATTATAAAACCAGCAAAACCTATATTCAAATCGAGCCATTCACTGCAACCCCTACGTGCTATATTAATCCCATACAAAGTAGGAATCTCTTTTAATATTATTTTTCTTTCAATATTGGCCGTGTTGGCTACAAAAATTTGCGCCAACAAATCTCATAAAAACTACATATTATTCCCGATGTGCTGTGTCACTCTATCTTTAAGAACAGACCCACAAAAATACCCACACAGGTTGGCTCTATTGAAAGAGCCAACGCCTGGGTAGAAAAATGTGAGTTGATTGCCGACCAGTACCCACCAGTGGAGAACCTAGTTAAGTTATCTGAAGCAAATGTTTTAGTTCGAATTTTATATGGTTAACTTGAAAAAACTCCCATTCTACTCATCCGATCTTCAAAGTTAAGTTCTTTAAATAAAGCTAAAATGACACGCTACATTGTGTGAAAAAATCATTGAAAAGGGGTAAAAAATTTCATACTAAAGGGGTGATTAAGTCTGCCTTCAATTCGATTTGCAGCATTCTAAATTCAAAAGTTGATGAAAAATTTCACAATTTGAAAAAAAAAATGCTTATTTTTTGCTTATTTTCTTTTCTAAGATTATGTTATAGTTACAATGTTTTACCATCAAACCTACATGAGCGGTGCTAAATTTTTTTTAAATGAGTTTTTACAAATAAAGTGCATTACTAAAAACTGATCGAAATAGCTTCATTAATATTGTGATTACTCAAACAAATCTGCATAAATCTTTATAATTAAGGTTTTAAAATACTGTCAGTAAGATAATCGTTAGATTTATAAACAAAAATTATTATTTTTTACATGGTAACTATAAAAAAAAATGTAAAAACAATTTGAAGTAATGTTTGTTTACACCTACTTAATGGCATTAATATCTTAAAATTTCATATAAATATTGAACATAGAAAAAAAAATTTTATCAACTATTTAAATTTAGTATAAAGACTAAATATATGTAGGTAATCACAAAGTTGTATATCCAACACCAGAGCAGGAATTAAATATTATTCGAATTTAATACATTTAAAACATGCTTTGTTGTACATTGTTCCGGCCTCACTAAAACGTTAAAAACTTTTTTAATTACCAACGGATTTTAATGAATCAGATTTTTTTCGATTAACAATTAAAAATACTTTTATTTTAATGTATCATACTTACTTACTTACTTAAGGTGGCGCTACAGTCCGGGGTGGACCAGGGCCTCAACCAACAAGCTTCTTCCAGCCGGCTCGGTTTCTAGCTAGCTGTCTCCAGTTTCGCACGCCAAGTTGGTTGAGGTCCTCTTCCACTTGCGTGCGCCACCTTTTACGCTGTCCACCTCTACTGCGTTGTCCCACGGGGTTGGATTCAAAGACTTTCCGGGCCGGAGCATTGGTGTCCATTCGCTCTAGATGACCCAGCCATCTCAGTCGTTGGCTTTTCACCTTTGTGGCTAGGTCGGTGTCGCTGTACAGCCCATACAGTTCGTTGTTGAATCTTCTTCTCCATTCCCCATCTATGCAGACGGGACCAAAAATCACCCGGAGAATTTTCCTCTCAAAACAGCCTAACGCGTTCTCATCCACTGTTAGCAGTGTCCATGCCTCTGCACCATACATCAGGACCGGGATGATAAGCGTCTTATACAGGGACAGTTTAGTTGCTCGAGAGAGGGCTTTGCTTCTCAATTGCCTTCTTAGCCCAAAGAAACAGCGATTGGCAAGAGTAATTCTTCGTTTGATCTCAGCGCTGGTGTCGTTCGCTGAGTTTATAGTGGATCCTAGGTAGACAAAGTCTCTGACTACCTCAAAATTATAGCTGTCTATAGTGACGTTCTGTCCGAGACGTCGGTGTTGGGTGTCCTTTCTTGTGGACAGCATATATTTTGTTTTGCTTTAATTCACCGTTAAACCCATCTTCTTGGCTTCCTTCTCAATGCTCACAAAAGCACCACTGACATCACGCTTTGTTCGTCCGATTATGTCAATGTCGTCAGCGTAAGCGAGTAATTGGACGGACTTTTGAAAGATTGTGCCTCTGGTGTTGACGTGAGAGTTTTGCACTATTCTTTCAAGAACGATGTTGAAGAAGTCGCATGACAGCGCGTCGCCTTGCCTAAAACCTTTTTTGACATCAAAGGTGTCGGTGAGGTCTTTGCCGACCTTGATGGAGCAGCGTGCATTCTCCATCGTCATCCTGCACAAACGGACGAGTTTGGCAGGGATGCCAAAACTAGACATTGCTCTATATAGCTCGTCTCTATAGATGCTGTCATACGCGGCCTTGAAATCGATAAAAAGGTGGTGGGTATCGATTTGGAACTCCTGGGTTTTCTCCAAGATCTGCCGTAGTGCGAATATTTGGTCGATGGTGGACTTCCCTGGCCTAAAGCCACACTGATATGGACCTATCAGGTTGTTGACGAATGGCTTCAGGCGTTCACAAGTACGGCAGAGAAGATCTTGTAGGCGATATTAAGAAGACTGATGCCTCTGTAGTTGGTGCAGGCCAGAGGATCGCCTTTCTTGAGGATCGGGCAAACAATACTGAGGTTCCATTCATCGGGCATGCTTTCTTCCGACCATATTTTACAGATGAGCTGGTGCATACTCCTAACCAATTCATCGCCAGCCGCTTTGAATAGCTCAGCCGCAAGGCCATCAGCTCCAGCAGCTTTATTGGACTTAAGTTTAGATATGGCTATCCTCACTTCGTCAAGATCGGGTGGACGGAATTGTTGGCCTACGTCGTCCAGGTTGAATGGTGCAATTTGCATGGTAGCGGAATTCGGTTTGTCATCGCCGTTATACAATTTGCAGAAATGATTTTTCCATATCCTCAGCACCGACTGCGGTTCCACCACGATGTTCCCCTGATCGTCCTTGCAGGCTTCGGTTCGGGGTTTGTAACCTTGGGAGGTTCTTTTTACTTTTTGGTAAAACTTCCGAACTTCATTCCTGCAGTGGCATCCCTCTAACTCCTCGATCGCGCGCTTCTCATGCTCTTTCTTTTTCTTTCTAAGAAGCTTGTGTTCCTCTTTCCTCTTCTGCTCGTAGAGCTCGCGAGCAGCTCTGGTCCTTCTATGCAGCGCCGCTTTGTATGCCTGTTGTTTGGCTGCATGTACTTGACGGCATTCCTCGTCGAACCAGGGGTTTCGCTGTGGTGGTCGTGCGAAGCCCAGCACGTCAGAGGCGGCATCTCTGATGGCTTCCTGGCAGTTTTTCCACTGGTTCTCGATGTTTGCATTTGGCGGCAAAGGACTAGTTAAGAGGGCGCGAGAGACTCGATCGGAAAAGGACCTGGCGATTTCTTGCGACTGTAGCCGTCCGACGTTGAACTTCCTGACAGTATTTCCCTGTTTTGGCTTTGGTCTGGATATCCGTAGCATTACCTTTGCTACAACGAGGTAGTGGTCCGAGTCAACGTTGGCTCCTCGGAACGTTCGGACATCCTTGATACTGGAGGAGTGCCTTGCGTCGATCGCAATGTGGTCAATTTGGTTGGCGGTTGATTGACCAGGAATTCGCCATGTCCCCTTATGAATATCGAGATGCGGGAACTGCGTACTAGCTACCACAACGTTTCGCCCCGCAGCAAAGTCGATTAGCCTGAGTCCGTTATCGGAGGTGGTGTCGTGCAGGCTGTATCTTCCGATTGTGCCACCAAAGACGTCTTCTCTTCCTAGTTTGGCATTAAAATCACCCAAGACAATTTTAATGTCATAGCTAGGGCATTGCTCATATGTCTTGTCCAGGAGCTCGTAGAACTCGTCCTTGGTGTCGTCATCTTTCTCCTCTGTGGGGGCATGCGCGCATATCAGGCTGATGTTGGCGAATTTAGCCTTGATGCGAATTGTCGTGAGGCGTTCGTTCACATAATTGAAACTCAAGACCTCTTGCCTCAGTCTGCCTCTAACAACAAATCCACATCCAAAAAGACGCTGCCCTTGTGGTCGGTAACAGTCACCGTAGTATATATCGCAGTCTTTCAGTTTTCTTTTGCCCGGCCCATCCCATTGCACTTCTTGGATGGCGGTGATGTCTGCTTTGTAGCAGTCTAGGGCCTCCGCTAAATGTTCGGCTGCACGTGGTCTATAGAGAGACAGAACATTCCACGTGCAGATCCGAAGTTCGTTGTCCTTATTTCGTTTGCTAGGTTCGTCAACAGTAAATCCGTCCGTATCCGAGGCTTGTTGATGCTTCGCAACTAAAAATAGCTTTACGTGGCCGGGAAGTCACCCCGACGGCACGACCCCCAACCTGGAGGACCAGACCCTATATATATAACTCCAAGGGCGGGGAGCCGGATTAACCGCTCCTTATAGGCCTGAGCTCCGAATATGTCGTAGTAGCCCGTATAAGGTGTTCACTAAGTAGTTCAGCCTAACTGGAACTGTAGACGCCACCGTTGATTCCATCTTGAGAATTCTTCCGCTGCCACCTGGATGAAGGAGAAGTGCCTTAGTGGGAACACTCCTCCCCCCCTCTCTCGTTTGCTGCCCCCTAAAACCGTCCACAGGGATTGGAACCCCATCTTCAGTTAAAGGTACTAGGCACCCGATGTTCAACACTTGGAGGTGAGAGTAGGAGTTGATAGACAGAGGTTCGCTTTGAAAAAAAGCTTGTGGACGCTTGTGTCCTCTTGAATGCACCGTGTCTACCCTTTGAACATCATAATGTATCATACATCATTGTAAACCACGGAAAAGCTAAGAAAAAATGTACACAAAAAAAAATACCTTTAATTTTTGCATATGAAAATAATTGAAAGAATTCAGTATAAATGTAACTTATCAACATTGGTGATTTTTTTAATATTCCAAAATGAGGTGTCAAATAATGGATTATAATAATTTAAATTATTTTCAACCAAACAAAATTATAAAAAACTTCACAAGAAATTTTAGGGGGAAACAAACTTAGGGCATCTTTATAAATACACTCCTCGTCAACTGAATACGCACAAACATTTTTGAATATATTTTATCCATTTTTTCCAAACAGTGATGGTTATTATGCCATCTGTTGATGGTAAAAATTTTCGTAACATATAAATAACAGAATTTCAAAGTTTTATCCAAAAACAACCGTGAGTTTTTCCTTCAACCACTTCCAAAGTGTAACTTATGCAAAGTAGAAGTTTTTTTTTTGAGTCAACTGAATAGGTACAAAAATTAAAATTGGTATTGGAATGGAATGAAACAAGTTTTTGTTTAAGTTTAGTAGTGGGTACTTCCACCTTTATTTTTAATTACTTCGTAAATTCGATCCGGCATGGAATCGTATAGCTTTTTAATGTAATTTAACGAAATTTCGCTCCACGCTAATTTGATTGCAGAAATTAAGGTTTCTTTATCTTCGAACTGACGACCACCCTCATAAACTTTGCGTACTAACCATCCCCAGACATTTTCTATGATGTTTAGATCAGGTGAGTACGGCGGCCATTGAAGCAACTGCACTTGTTGCTCCTCTATCCATGTTTTTATTATGCGCGCTGAGTGAATAGGCGCATTATCATGTTGGTAGGTCCAGTTTATGGGTCCAAAGATGTTAGAAAATTTAGGAAAATTTCTTTCCAAAATTACTTTATACCCAGCTGCTGTTATTCTTGATGTTACAACCTCGAGCTCAACTGTTCCATAATAACTGACTGCTCCCCATATCATGACCTCCTTCACGACTATGATGGCGCTTTAAAAATCTTTTTTCTTTTCTTAAGTCGTGAAAATAGAAGTTGAACCCATCAGGGCCATCGAAATTAAACTCTTTTTCATCTGAAAAAACCACGTGATACCATTCTTTTTTCCAACTCATGTGAAGTCTTGAAAAATCTAATCGCAACATTTTCCGTCTCTCGTCAAGTGGTGGTTTTTTCTTAAGTTTCATTCGTTTAAGATGGCTTGAGTTGTTGATTACTCTTAATACTGTTGAGCAACTTGCGTTTACGCCGACTGTTTGTTTTATTTTTGCCACAGAATCAGAAGAATTTGATGCATATCTTAAAATTCTTCGTCTCTCAGCTGCTGTTGTTGCTGTTTTCTTACCTCCCTTCATGTTTTTGCCGTATGCATCTTTATTTTTCAAGTAAGAATAAACTACATTAAAACTTCGGCCAACTTTATCAGCTATTGCACGTCCAGTTAGGCCTTGGTCTTGGTTGTTTATTAATTTATTAGACTTTAGTCGTCAAGTTACATTTTCAATAGGATATTGATTTTAAATAAATAATTTAACATATATATTGCACTATTGATTTTTGAACGTGATACTAATAAATATTTAATAAATTAATTGACAAATGGACAAAACAGAGATTAAAACTAATTGTCACAGACTATACTTATTTTATCACAGTATTATAATTTGACCTAATAACTAAAATCGTTAATTTAAACTGTCAAGCACTCCAAAAAACTTAACTTATTTAACTTAAAACTTAAGTTGACTAAAAAAAAAACTCCTACTTTTCATATAAAACACTTTGCAAGTGGTTGAAGAAAAACTCACGGTTGTGTTTGGATAATTCTTTCGGAATTATCTGCTTAACATCGTAAGGGAATAGTTAGCATCAACAGATGGCATAATAACCATCACTGTTTGGAAAAAATGGATAAAGTATATTAAAAAATGTTTGTGCGTATTCAGTTGACGAGGAGTGTATATGCTTTTCGAGCACATTTACCTGAAAAATACATAACTTGAATATTAAGGAACTAAAATACACCTTATTTATGATTTAGTATTTGTCTTAAGAAATCAGAAATATCTAAATTATAAAGCTCAATTGGAAGTAAATTATCAAAAAGTCTCACATTAAAAACTACTAAATTAATCCCCCTTTTGACAAACTATATGGCTTATATCAAAGACCGTATAATACCAAGATATTGCATCTAGTGTAAAAACTCGCAGTCAAAGCGCTAGTACTGTGACGACCCCAGTGGTGACCCCATAGATGTGTGAGTGAAAACCCCGTCTATGTATAAGTTTTACAATCGTCGGTGGCGCGGTCGCTGAGTCGTGGGTCTGCGGCGAATAAAGGCTTGCATGTCTGTATGTGTTATGTGAGTTCGAATGTGAATGAGGATGTGATACAATACGTGGGAATGTTTCCCTTCCCCCGACCGACCGCATCTAAAGCTGATTTTTGGTGGTTGGTTGAGATGCGGTATCTTGGTATTATACGGTCTTTGCTTATATTTATCAACCAAGTCCACAAAATGGATTTAATTTTTCAAAATTCTATTTCACCAATCCTAGTAAAAAATCAAAAATTGTCGATCCAACTGCATGAGAAATACTGCTTTGATTTTTAAAAATAAGGTGTCTATTGGCGTTTTTCTATTTTAGCTCAGAGCAGATCAGATCAGATTCAAAACACAATAATAATTGAATCAGAGGGCTCAGATAATAAAATTTTCAATTTCTGAATCTGATCTGATCTGCTCTGAGTTAAAAAAGAAAAACGCCATATAGAGAGATTAGTCCTCAATTTTTTAGAGCGTTACAGTTTACAGGTTACATTTTCATAAAATTTGAGTAGCTGAGAGGCTTCGAAAGGCTTAAAAGCATGTTTCTTACTATATTTACAATAATTTCATCCTTATTTTTCAAAGTGTTTAAATATATGTAATAATTTGGACAAATGTGTCAATAGAGAAAGAAATGTTGTCAAAGATAAGAAAAAGTGAAAATTTTTAGGAACCGGTTCTCGAAATTTTTTGAAAATAGAGTGACGACCGGATTTAATGTAGGTATAGATAAATGAGTTGAATTAAAACTCATTATAGAGGAAAAAAATTAAAGATTTTTGCTTTTATTACATTCAGCTTTGATCAAAGGATTATTCGTAGCCAACCCAGAACTCAAGACCAGAAATCGCAACTGCGTAGGACAGCCGTCGCTCGACGCGTCGGAGTAGGCGGACACAGCTGGATGAATCCCAGGCTACTACATTCGCGACGAGGATGGGATGTCCTATGACAAAAATAAACTAAACAAATCAAAATGAAGTGAAGTGATGTGAAATAAAATAAAATAAAATAAAATAAAATAAAATTAAAAAAAAAAAATACAGTGAAGTTAATTAAAACAAAATAAAATAAAAATTAAATAAAATTAAGTGAAATAGAACCAAATAAAATAAAAAAAAAAAAACAAAGTGAAGTGAAATAAAATAAAATAAAATAAATTGAAATGAAGTAAAGTGAAAGAAAAATCAAACTTTGTAACTATAGGATTTCATGGATTCAAGAGTAATCGTCGAAGGTCAATAAAATGAAACAATGATGGGAAATTATTCTATAGGCTTATAGCACATTCCAAAATCAGTGTGTTTATTGATAAAATTACCGTTTTAATGTTGGTACCAAGCATTAAACAAAAAAATGAAGAAAAAAAGGAGTTTCTTTTTTATCAGAAATTAAAATACATACAACCATCCGGTTTTTAAACTTTCGATTGGTGAAAGCATTGAATATTGAAAACAAAAAAATAACATTTCACGTAAGAAGAATTAAGAAAATTTAAATTAAAAATTCTGAGTTGGAAAATTAATAAAAAATAAATGTTGATGGAAATGATTTAATTTAAAAACTTAATCAAAGAATATAGGTAGTTCATACTTAAAAAAAAAAATATACCATGATCGTTTTGGTGTTGCCGTTGTTTTTAATATTTTTTTTCTAGCTTAAGTAACTTTTTAAATAAAATTACCCCTCCTGCCTAAACAGGCGACCCCCCCTCTCATTTGTTTTTTTTTTTTGCGTTTCGAACCAGCCTACACGCTCTAGCTTTTTGGTGTATCTTATATCTTAAAATACATATCTATTTTAATTGACTCTAACATAGCATATTTTCATGAACTTCAAATAATGTGCTCCTGAAGTCCTGACTACAAAATCAATGTTTTTCAAAGAAGACTATTTTTTATTTAATAAGTAATTTGTACGGAATAAGAAAATCATATGCAGAACCCAGGCACAAAATTTGTCTTGACCAGTGTTATATTTAAACGTAAGGGCTAAGGGTCTGAATTTAAATTGAAACAAATTGTGAATCATTGAAGTGGGTTTTTCTTAATTAAGTTTGTATGCTTTATTATAATGTCTTACACACAAGATAGGCCAATTTTAAGTATGTACCTATGTACAGTACATACATATTTCTATGTATCTATTTGTATCTAAAAATACTATCTAAAAAAAAAAACATCGAATTTTCATAAAATAATGTTTTGATTTTGAACATTTTTGAATGAACAACAACAACTTGAATGTGTTACCACACACAAAGTTTATAGGCTAGAGTCTTCTAGCCATTTCACGAGTGCCAACTTGGTCTTCAGGCTCTTTCAGGCGTGTATACAGACAACAATGGATGCAATTGCCCCCCCCCCCCCCTGTTGGCTGAAGAACGAATGAAGCATTTAATATAACTAGTACGTCCAGCCCCCGAAACTCGAGTGCTAATAACACTATCGTCTAATTGGAAAAATTCTAGAAAATCGCTCAAGAATCGATCACCAAAATGATTCAATTATTTCAATCAATTCATCCAAATTTAAAAACAATACAATTTGGATTGATTAAAAAAGCTCCGGAAAAAGGTGATTTAATGTCAAATGGTTGACATTTGGATCGTAATAAGCTTTTCATGTGAAAATATAGTTCGGCCCTTATCCATCAAGACATCAACTGTTCGAATTTCATTTACGGATGGCTACGATGTCAATGGATTAAGAAACTTCTGAAAAATCACAAATTTTTTATGAATTTTTACTGCTAAAAAAAATGTGATTCTAAGGCAATTGGGTGTCATTTGTATCAAGATATACTTTTTCTGTCGAAATATAGTTTGCCCCCGATACTTCAAGCTAAAAACTGTCAAATTCAATTGAAGAATAGCTACGATGTCGATGAATTGAAAACCCTCTAACAAAATCTGAAGTTTTTGGATAATTTTTATTGCTCCAGAGAAAAGTGAGTGGGTGACATTTGGATCGAAATATACTTTTTCTGTCAAAATTCGTTCGCTCCCAAGCTTTCAAGCCATCAACGTTCAAATTCCATTGACAGATAGCTACGATATGAATCGTAATACACTTTTTCTGTCAAGATATTTGTCCCCAATATTTCAAGCCATCAACTGTCAAACTCCATTGACGGATGGCTACGATGCCGATGGATTAAAAACCCTCTAAGAAATTTGAAATTTTTTAATAACTGTAACTTCTCCAAAAAAAAAGGTGGTTTTAGGGCAATTGGGTGACATTTGAATCGAAATAGACCTTTTCTGTCAAAATATAGTTCATCCCGTATCTTCCAAGCCATCAACTACCAAGTTCCATTGACGAATGGCTTCGATGTCGATGGACTAAGCAACCTTAAAAAAATCTGAAATTATTGATGAATTTTTACTGCTCTAGAAAAAGGTGATTTTAAGTTATTTGGGTGATATTTTGATCAAAATATACTTTTTTTGTCAAAATATAGTTGTTTGTCTCCTATCTTTGAGGCCATCAAAAGACAAATTCCATTGACGAATGGCTACGATGTCGATGGATTAAAAAGCCTCAAAAAAATCTGAAATTCTTGACGAATTTTTAATGCTCAAGAAAAAGGTAATTTTCAGGCAATTGTGTGACATTTGGTTCAAAATATACTTTCTCTGTAAAAATATAGTTTTTCACCTATCTTTGAAGCTATCAACTGTCAAATTCCATTGACGGATGGCCACGATGGATTAAAAAAAACTCTAAGAAATCACAATTGTTGATAAATTTTTACTGCTCCAGGAAAAGTAGATTTCAAAGCAATTGGGTGACACATGAAGCTGGCATGTCAAGATAAACGCATAGAATTCTTGGCATTTAACTTAAAAGCGAATAAAAACTGTGTTACACTGTATAAACTAAAAGTTCACTTGTCAACGCGTTGACTGCTCGTAGCAAGCATTTGCATAAAATTGGGTCTAAGCTGAACCAAGAGAAGTGGCATTTGCATGCGATTTATCGATTACAAAGTCATTAGCGCAGGTAGAGAACAACCTCTTCGAGCTAATTTAAAAGGATAAAAACTGTGTTAAGATGGCCATACACGACAGAGCCATAAAGAGCCAAATGGCCCCGCGCCGCCGATCCAAAATCGTTCGTGTGTGGGGTGGATCGGCTGCCGATCCATTTGGATTTTCAGCCAATCTGAAATCCAACCGTGCCAAATGGATCGAACCGAGCATGGATGAAATCGATAAAAAAAAAACGACACCGGGAACTACCAACACCATCACAGAAAAAACATGGAGTTTCCATTCAAACTATCGGTAACATGTATGTAATTCATTTCGGTAAGACAGTTTTTCTCCGTGCTTAAGTTAAGCACTGAAAATTCTCCATTAATTGATGAGCACCAACATCGTTTCTTTTATCCAATTCCCTTCGGACTTGCAAAAAGCAGAGCTATTATCGATCACGTATGAGAGGCCGCTGACTGCCAGTCAGCCTGACAGAAAAGTGTGACAGCTTACAGCAAAAATCGACGTTTCCATAAAATTTTTCGATAACAAAATGAGCCAGGATATTTGCATACGATTTTTGGATGTACTCCAACATTAAATGAAAATTGCAAGAATAATTGCATCGTTTAAAAGCAGTCGAGATGAACTGAGCTGCTTTTCTGCAGCACTGAACGCTGCCATCGGACATTCCAATAATCTTTCCAGTCAGTGCTGGAAAGTTGGTTGGTTGGTGGGTGACAAAATCAAAACGTCACTGAAAAAACTAAAAGTGAACAAAAAAGATAAGAATAATATCAAATAAAAACAAATAAAACAAAAGAAAACTATTAGGAAATATATCATCGTATCAAATACGAATCTTGTATATAAAAAACAATAGTTTCGTGAGATTTAAAGTAAAAATTTCAAGTTGTAAATAAATACTCCGTCTCGCTCTAGCTCTCGCTCGCATTAATTGTTTTTCAGTTTTTGTGGGGCAATTAATTAATAAATTTTTGCATTCTGCACTTCTGTGCAAAAAAACCTTTTCAACGATATATAATTTATATGCTGCCTTCGGCTTTTGTAGACCACGTAAATTGTTCCACAAAATTCGTGTTTAACGTTTTTATTATAAATATGATAAATTGCAAATTTGAATATCAAAATTACATAGGTATTTGACTTTACCAAAATAAGACTCAAAATTATAAAATAAATGCAATAAATCATGCTCTCTGGGTTATTATTTTATGTGTGTATGGGTGACCCCCAGGTATAACATACTAAAAGTCCCCAGCCCAGGGCTGCGAGCTTAAGCCAGGAGGGGGGGGGGGGTTAAGATTCTTTTTTGGAATTTTTGGTGAATATATTGAAAACCAAGCGTTTAAGCGGTAAAGTGTCCACTACAAAATTAAAGAATAATAAATTTCTTACAAAAAAAGTCCTGTTCATATAATGGGTAGGAGCAAGGATGAGAAAGATACGGGGAGTAGAAAATTCAAAAATTTTCAAAACAATGTTACTGTCTTACAAAATCAATGGGTTTTGATCAATGAAGCCAGAAATAACCGGAAAAGTACGTATATATTGATTCATGGTCGTTGCAGTGACGTCATGAGAGCTAGTTGAATTGTAAAGAAACTAGTTGTGCACGGTGTCCGCTAAACTGGAATGTCAGGGATAGTCAGGGAACAAAATTTTGGTCAGGGAAAGTCAGGGAATGTCAGGGAATTCGGGTAGCGGTCAGGGATTTTTTTGTATATAAAATTTTAAAAAAAATCGCTGAACTCCTTCACTTTTTCCTGATCAAAAATTTTGTGTAGATGGCATTTAGAAAAATAAACTACTACTACATTCATTTATCCCAAGGAGTTATGTTTGATTTAAAAGGCATTTCATTTAGTAATTACAATAAACAATCCAAAGGTATAGTCGTCACTTTTTTTTTTATTCGTGCGGTTATTATTTTTCACTTTCAAAGCAGTCGGCTATGTAAACTTTCAACAGGGCTTTGAATATTGCAAGTTGAGTTTTTTTGATTTAAGGTTTAATGAACTCCATTTAAATAAATACATTTTGGATCTGGAATCTTGGCACCAATTGGTCAGTAATTGGTCAACAAATTCAACGAAATAAAGAAATTGGTCAGCCCTAGAAAACTTGTAATCAAGGTTTGATGATTCTCAAGGTTACGCAAGGTCAACGCGATATTTGGCTCTTTCATTTGTGGGATATTCGCCTTAAATGTTTGCCATCCGAAATATCATTGGATCGTGATAACTTTTTTCAGGATTTGGTCAGCCAGAGGTTTTTTATGTATTTGTAAAGTTTTATTCAAGTTCACAGTCAAATTCATTAAAAATGAACTACGGCTGAATAATTACTAAAACTATTGCTGAGCTTTTATGGCGATTAAGTAGCCTTTCAGATGATATACTTTCTTGCGATTATCCCACAAATGATGTGTCAAAAATCGTACGTGGCCTAGAAAAAAACTTAAATAAAGCTATGTGACCATGAAAAAACTCATACAAAAATATCTATGGCTTACCAAATACAGACTAACTAACATTTTATGACAAATACCTTTTTTAAATGACCTAAATGAAGTGCAAAAAACTTATTCTGTGACCTTGAAAAATACCTCAAAAATTCATTTAAAAAAAATGAATACATCAAGAACAGCAGGTTCTTTTAATGGTATAACTTTTTGCGATTATTCCACAAGTGAGGTGCCAAAAATCGTGATTTTCAGAAACTCGCAAAAACCGTAACTGACTGACTCACTGACTCACTGACTGACTGACTCACTGACTCACTGACAGATCATCAAAATTATGGAGCACTTCCCGACATCGTAGAAACTTGAAATTTCGCAAAACGGTAGGCCTTGTGGTACATACAAAGGAAAAAATCGAAAATCTGCAATTTTCTATTCAGGGGGCGTGGCATCCACCCACTTTTTTTAAAAACTCTTATAAATTATATGGAGCACTTTCGATTGTTGTAGAACAATGAAAATTGGTAAGTTGGTAGGGTTTGAGGTACTAAGAAAGAAAAAAAAATGAAAAATTGGAATTTTCCATACAGGGGGCGTGGCATCCACCCACATTATTAAAAATTCTTATAAATTATATGGAGCATTTCCGATTGTTGTAGAACGATAAAAATTGGTAGGTCGGTACGCCTTGAAATACTTAGAATATAGAAATCAAAAATTGGAATTTTCAGTTCAGGGGGCGTGGCATCCACCCACATTCTCAAAAATTCTTATAAATTATATGAAGCACTTCCGATTGTTGTAGAACGATGAAAATTGGTAGGTTGGTATGCCTTGAAGTATTTAGAAGAAAACACAATCGAAAAATTGGAAGTTTCAGTTCAGGGGGCGTGGCATCGACCCACGTTCTTAAAAATTCTTATAAACTATATGAAGCACTTCCGATTGTTGTAAAACGATGAAAATTGGTAGGTCGGTAGGGATAAAGTACTAAGAAAGAAAAAATTGAGAAATTGGAATTCTGCATTTAGGGGGCGTGGCATCCACCCACATTCCTAAAAATTCTTATAAATTATATGGAGCACTATCGATTGTTGTAGAACGATGAAAATTGGTAGGTCGGTAGGACTTGAAGTATTTAGAAAGAAAAAAATCGAAAGTTTGGAATTGTCCATTCAGGGGGGGGGGGGGTGCCATCCACCCACTTTATCAGAATTGCTATTACTTTCACCTGGCAAAATAAATCTTTGCAAAAAGGAGTGAAATCACAACAAAAACATAAATGTTAAAAAAGGAGCCAAGTTCTTATGTGTACAAGAAACCTGTGCGTAAAAAGTCAGCCAAAAAAAGTAATGAAATCTAAAATATATGCCAAGTTTTAAGTTCATGAAGTTTAATATCAAATATCTTAAGAAGAGTAATATCGAAACAATTCCAAATCATGACAGAAATTTGGTATTTAATGATTACTGATTAAAATTTGGTGGATTTACTTGGCAAGTTTTCTCTTAAATACTTACTTAATCACAAATTTAAAATGTAAGAAAACTTGACCAGTGAACCCACCAAATTTTAATCAGTAATCATTAATTACCAAATTTCTGTCATGATTTGGAATTGTTTCGATATTACTCTTCTTAAGATATTTGATATTAAACTTCATGAACTTAAAACTTGGCATATATTTTAGATCTCATTACTTTTTTTGGCTGACTTTTTACGCACAGGTTTCTTGTACACATAAGAACTTGGCTCCTTTTTTAACATTTATGTTTTTGTTGTGATTGAACTTTCTTGAAGCTAAACAAAAGGTTAAATTAAATTGATAACTACCTAAATGAGTTAATTACTATAACAATCAAATAAGAACTTGTGTCTTTGTCTTAAATTTTCCACAGCATCAAAAAACTGTTAAGTTCCTGTTAAAAAGTCAGACAAGAATTTATGATTCTTGAGTTTATATAGGTATTCTGTGCAAATATTAAAGGCAGAGCGTTGTTCCTTGGGTTACTTTCAAATAACCGACAGACAAAATATCGACAAGTCAAAATGTCGATTGGTTAAAATGTCGATTTATATTTTATATCGACTTTTTTGTATTGGAAAAATACCGACAAGTCGATATTTTTCTCGACTTCTATTAGGGCAGTCGACTTTTTGTAAAATCGACATTTCAAACTGTCGATATTTTAATAAGTCGGTAAAAACAAAGTCGGTATTTTAACTTACAAAAAAGTCGATAAAAGTCGACATTTTAACCAGTCAACATTTTTGTTGTCGGTCATTCGTACGTAGCCCTTCAGACATTTTTACATTTTCAAAATATTAGTTTTAAAATAAGATAATTTTCACACGCGTAACATTGAATAGTTTTTGAAATTCAAATTGTTTTGACAGGATATCAACCGGAAATATTAAGAATATCGGATATTTTTTATTTAAAATTATTTAGTTGACATGACGCTAGGTATAATCACAAGTTTTTTCTTTCTTAAATATCCTTATGTTCAATTTTTGTAGCAATATCAAAAACTTGAAAAAAGAAAGTTTTTCAGAAAATGTGCCATTTTGTGAATTTTCAATGTCCTTTATAGAAAGAGCTACATAAGTAGTAGTCATAAAAATCCACAAGATGTCATCAATAGTTTAGTTTTTTTTTTTTCAATAGATGGACTTAAGCCGTTTTTCCCCTGGACTCTTCAATTATATAAAAAAGTACCTTATCTTGGAAAAAATATTTAAAAAGAAAATATTTTTTAATATTCTGGTCAGGGAAAATTTGGAAGTTGGTCAGGGAATGTCAGGGAAAGTCAGGGAAATTTATTTTGAAAAATAGTGGACACCATGTTGTGTTTAAAATGTCCTTATTTATTTTTTTTTTGATACAGTGTTTATTTTTATATGAGAAACACTGTTTCTTCAAAGAATTACACAAAATTTTTCCAAGTTACAGGCCAGTACTTTATGAAAGCATTTTTCAGCATTCGACTCAAGGCTAACAACAACACTACACAGGCGCGGATCCAGGATTTCGTTCAGGGGGGGGCAATTTTCGTGAGTTTCCAAAATCTTGATGAGATCTATACTGAAAATTTGAGTACACTTCATACCGCTCTACACGCCTGGTCACACAAAGCAATGTGTGTTGATGGGTTTGAAATTTGATGAAAGCAATTAACTCTTGCATAACTACCACAGTGTCTCAAACAGCGGGTACTTTGAAAACTTTGTAAAATGAAGTTTTGCAGTTTGTAGCTATAGCATGGTTTCTTTACAGCGTTTTTGAATTCCCTTTGGATCTGCGTAATGCAACAATATTATGCTCGGAAAACATAATGGCACAGTGGTATGCTCCTATTCAGACACATGACGTTAGAGTTCAAGTGAAATTTCCAGCCTCTTCTTTAGCTTGGAAAACCTAACCTAGGCTTGTCAGTAAAATGCCTTTTTTAAGAACGTCATCAGCTTCAAAAATGCATTTTGCAGAATGTTCTCAAACGCAAACTGCAAGAGTCTTCTGTTCAAAAAGGTAAATAAAGGGTCCGCCAAATAACCTTTTTTTTTGAAAATGCTATAAAAAAAAAACTACTGAATATTTTCTCAAATTTTTTTTTTAATTTGAAAGTACAATCCTTCCGGTTAATAATGGAAAATAATTTCATTCAAATGGCTGCTTCGCAAGTGGGCCTGCGATCGACTTAGAGAAGATGCCGATATTTTGCCAAAAAAAATTATCTTTTCAGATGAAGCTCATTTTGATCTTGGCGGGTATGTAAACAAGCAAAATTGTCGCATTTAAGGCACAGAAAACCCGCACGCCATTGAAAAGCCGATACACCCAAAACGAGTCACTGTTTGGTGCGGATTTCGGTCCAGAGGCATAATTGGGCCATTTTTCTTCGAGTGGCCGTTACAGTCAATGGCGATCGTTATCGGGCCATGTTGAACGAATTTTTGTTCACAAAAATTGAAGAGGAGGATATTGGCAACATTTGGTTTCAACAGGACGGCGCTACGTGCCACACAGCCGAAGCTACACTCCATGTAGTAGTAGCATTTTCAAAAAAAAAAAAGTTATTTGGCGGACCCTTTACAAGTTTAACTGCATAAGCATTGTGTTGAAATGCAGTTTGCAAAAGTTCCATCTTCAAAAACATCTTCTACGGTACAATTCTGCAGTAAAAAGATCGAGTTGGCAACAAAAATATTGAGAATACGGAGAACGTGTTCATAACCGTCAAATGCGTTGCAAGAAAATTGAAGGACGTTGATAAAAAAGATTAAGACGTGCAAACAAAACCATAGCATTAATTTGAAAATAGCTGGATTTTAGCTAAACTAGAATTATAGATCAAAGCCGAGATGAAACTTTCTGACATTTAAAAATAAAACACAATGATTATAGTGGAAAATACATAGAAAAAACCACTCTTTTCATTTCATTTACAATATACTTAGCCTTCGTTAAATTTTTTTAATATAACTGTTTCATATAAGCTCAAAACATAGACTACAGAGTTGCCAGACTCATGCAGTTCTATACAAAGCAATATGTGCGTCGAAAAATGGCGATCATTTGACAATCGAATTGACGAAACAACTAAACTTTCCTTAGGTGTAAAAGTTCCATCGAACTTCTCTTCGGCAGTGACTGCTGTAGTCGTTTCCTGCTTTCTCTCCAATCTTCTTCGTTGGATTCGTACTCTTCGGCAGTTTAGTGATATGGAACACGGAAGTACCTAAGACTCATCCACGAAATCGACAAAATCCTCAGGAGTACTTACATTTATATCAAAAACGTATCTTAGTAAAATACGAAATTGGACACGGACACAATCATGAAATAAGCTCACCAGGGGGGAAGACAGATATCCGAGAGTTGCTCTCGAGAGTTTTCTAGTGAAAGTATTCCCTCAGTGGAAACGCATATTTAAATATTTATTATAAAAAAACTATATTTCTCTAAAACTTTTATACACAAATGTAGTTTATAATTTTAACTTTAATTAGATATTTTCATCCAGTAGATCCGAGCATTTGAGGCAAATTCAGAAATTTTTGAAGCTAATTAAATCGACGTATGTATTTTAAAGATTTAATTTTTTTTAATTAAAATCAAATTTAAGGTTGAAAATTTAGATAAGTGCCCCTGCCACCTCTCCCGGTTACATTTAACTATAAAAAAAAACACTAACAAATTTGTAGAGTAGGGTTGGAGGTGGAGCAATAACTTTTTAAAACATTATTTTTCAAACTGAAATTTTTCATTCAAAGCATTTTGCAAAGTGAAAATGAAATCCATTTGGGATTCAACCTGCTCCCTAGTATGAAATAAATTGACTTTTCTCATAAAATGTTATACAGTAATGTAGCCTGACATTGATCTTTTAATTAAAGACCTAAGCTTTGAAAATCGGACAACTAAAACCGAAGCTATAAGCTTTCCACTCAGTCGATTTGAAAGCTATTTGTGATGCATAGTGGAACTTTTTTTAACTGAACCTGGTAAGCCAGCGGCCAACGAATAACCACTCATTGCTGCAACGCTATGCTACCAAGAAAATTTTTATAAACGAAACAACCTTTTTTTTATTACATTTTATTGAATTCATATTTTATGATTCGCTCGTTTTTGCCCAGGGGGGGGGGCAATTCCACCCATTGCCCCGCCCCTGTATCCGCGCCTGACACTACATAATAAATGACAATTACTTTATAGTGTAAAATAAAAAATGAAAAATTAATCAAACAAAATTTAGATTTTTTTTTTAATTAATTTTGAGTTTTCAAACGAATTTTTCAAAAATTGTTGACTTGATTTGACTATTTAATAAAATAATCTGTTTTGAGCTTTTGAAAAAGATGTAGCACAATATTGTAATTATTTCCGTTGTTTTTAAATAGTAATTTTTCTATTTTCAGTCAATGTTTAGGGAATTTTTCCCTCCTTATAGAAAGGAGGGGGAAATATACCTCCCCTTCTATATAATTTATTTTTTAGGATATGTCCAAAAATGCTTTCATTAAGTATTGGCCTGTAACTTGGAAAAATTCCTCATATAAAAACAAACACTGTGTCAAAAAAAAGAATAAATAAGGACATTTTAAAAACAACCATCCTCTGTTAACTTCAACTTGCTCTCATGACGTCACTAAAATTACCATGAATCAATATAAACGTACTTTTCCGGTTATTTCTGGGTTTATTGATCAAAAACCATTGTTTTGTAAGACAATATCATTGTTTTTCAAATTTTTGAATTGTCTACTCCCCGTATCTTTCTTAACCTTACTCCTACCGAATATATGAATAGGACTTTTTTTGTAAGAAATTTATTATTCTTTAATTTTGTAGTGCACACTTTTCCGCTTAAACGCTTAGTTTTCAAAATATTCACGAAAAATTACAAAAAGGGACCTTTAACCCCCCTCCTGGCTAAGGCTCGCAGCCCTGGGCTGGGGACTTTTAGTATGTTATACCTGTTGGTCACCCCTACCACATAAAATAATAACCCAGAGTGCATGATTTATTGCATTTATTTTTCTTTCGTTGACTGGACTATTATAAGAAATAAATAAGTTTTATGTAACACTGTAATGTAAGAAAAAAAAGAAATGCGAAATCTGCTTATTTTCACACATTTTAAGCAATTTGTTTTGTTAAGTGCCTTTTAGATTAAGTTTTGTGTATATGAAAGTATTTATTTGAGCAAGGCCACTAAATTAGATATACACTCCCGTTCAATTGAATAGGTTCAAAATTTTCGAGTGCGATTTACTGTTATAACTACGAACTATGTGGAATAAATAGATTTTTGAAAATGGCATTATAGGAAGCATCCAATTGAGGAGAGAATAAGAAAACACACAATATCAAACTTACCATCATTACACGTTCTATTATAATTTCTTTAAATTCATATTGAAATTGTAGCACTTTTTTTTTCGTTCTTTTGAATAGGTGCATCGTCTTTATAATCACTTTTGCTTTGAACTAGTTGAAGGTCAGACCTTTTAAAGCTATTTTTGGGCCTTATATCATGGTTTCTTTGATATGACACAAACAAATTGAGAAAAAACGTAGAATGGGTGGAGGAAAAGCTCTTTTCACGGCTGAGTACGCGAAAATTGATTGTTTTCATGATAAATGACTAACGGGACATCAAATTTCGGAAAAAACTTACAGAATCTATTCTTTGATCTATATTTATCTGAGAAATAAACAAAAAGATGGTGTCCATATGAAAGAATGTAAAAAAACTGCTGCCTCCGCAAGTTATAGACGAAAAATTCTGAGGGTTAGATCTTATTTGTCGGTTTAAATGACTTAAATTAGGGAACAAGCTAGGTTAAGTACGAGTATTTCTACAGTCGAGAGTGTAATATAAAGTTCTTCATACCAAAAAAGAAGACAAAATTAAAATAAACCACCACTTAGTTGAAAGAATTTACAATTTGAGAATTCAAGGAAAAGAAATTTAACCCCACATTTTTGAACTATTTGTATGACTATGGTTTAGTTACACAAAAACACTCAGTCATGGAAATACAATTTGAATCCATCAATTCCGTTGAATTTAATCCCTTTTTCATTAGAAAAACGACTTTACGCCACTTATTCTTTCAAGTCTTATGAAGCTTACAAAACTGCATTCGGTTTTTTTTTGTTTTTTGTTTTTGCTAACTTCGTTTAGGTGTGGTTTCATTTAATTTTCTTCTTTTGATGTGTAAACATCTTAGCGCTCAGTATGGGTAAAATTGAAAATCGGTGATAACGGATATGGGCTCACGGTTCCGTTTTGAACCATTTTGTTTGTTGTAGGTAAGTAGAACTCTGTAAACTCGAATAGGTAAGGTAGTTTTCATTTTATACCAAATGGTTTTGGTATTTGCTAAGTGGAGTGAATTCCTTACACCTCGACTCCACAGTAGATAATTTCTCTCAGAATGTTCGGCTTGACATTAAATATCTGATGGAGTCACTCCGTTTCATATCTTGATTGGATCACAAGATGCAATCATATCTTGACAGAGATATTTGACATACATTATTTTGCCAGGTGAAGATTTTGCTGCTTTTTTTTTCTAGAAATTTAATTTTTAATTTCATTATTTTGTATCCATAATGCTGCTTTTGATGTTAATCTCTGCAATCGCGGGTGGCAATTTTGGTTTATGATATTAAGTGTTATTTGCAATTTCTTGATTTGAAATGTCATAACATGATTTGCCAAGTGGCGCATTCTTTTCTAATTCTCTAGTTGGCTGTGGTTAATGTGTCAAAAAAAAGTGTTGTTATGCCATATTTAAAAAAGTTACTTGGAGTTACTTTTCATTTAGGAACGACAAAAGCTAAAAATATGGCTGATCTGTCAAACAAATTGGGTGAAAAGAAGTCGAAATAAATTTGGAATTAAAATTCAAGAAGAAATTGTGATTTCATTATTGAAAAGAACTTTAATCAGCACTTCAAAAATGCATACATTTTTCAAATTAAATTTCAAACATATTTCCATTTTTTTTATCATTCATTACTTGGAAAAATTTTTTACTACAAATCGATCAAATCAGATAAAAAAATGTCGCAAAACCTAGAAAAAATTTCCAAACTCACTATCGACGGTAAAATCAATAAAAATAAATATATATTAGCTTTATATTTTCCCCCAGATCTGATCTGGATTGTATATGCATACATGTATTACAAAAACAACACAAAATCCCACCTTGCTTTTGGATTTCGATTGGCAAATTAATTCTGACCATACACCCTTTGTACTTTTTTGCCAAAATGAGTTTTTTCTCTCACAGGTAGATGGCTTTTTGTGTTGAAGATAGGGAGAAAATAGAGAATAGAGTAGAGAGAAAATACAGAAACAAAAGTATAAACGGGGATCGGATAGGTATATAACACTCTTGTCGCACTGGGATCCCGTTTGTTTTATTATGATAATCTAATCCGGATCAGATCTGGGGGATAATAAAATTAAACTATTATATATTACAAAAATGAGATCAACTCCAAACCGAATGATCGAGAAGCAAACAAAAGATAACTCAAAATGAAAACATCGTGATTTCAGCTGCTTTTGACGGATTAACCATTTCAACTCAGTATCAAAGAGATGAGTTGGAAAAATGTACTCAAATTTACTTTTTGACACTTTAACTTTGAATCCAGGAACAACTTTGTGACGTCATAAAGTTTTCTCGGAAGGTGTTTTTTAATGGGTAAATTCATTGTAATTTGTGTCGTGCAACCATTTTGTTTTAGCGCTTGTATTACAGATTCCTAATTTTTGCCATACGTGGTAATGACCCGATCCCTTACCTTCAGGTGAAAACGAATGTTTACACATCTTCCACGCGAGTCCCGGTACTCGCACATTTTTTTTTTCGGTATGCAGAACTTTTAATAATACTCTTGACTGCTGAAATACTTGCACTGAACCTAGCCTCTTCCCTTGTTTTAGCCATTTAAACCGACGAATTAGACGCAACCCTCAGACTTTTTCCCCTATCACTTGCGGATATAGCAGGTTATTTGCATCCTTTCATATCGTAACATCTTTTTGCTTATTTTTCAGATAAATAAAGATCAAAGAATAGATTCTGTAAGTTTTTTTCCGAAATTTGATGTCCCGTTAGCCATTTATCATGAAAACAATAAATTTTCGCGTAGGTACTCAGCCGCGGAAAGAGCTTTTCCTCCACCATTCTACGTTTGTTCTCAATTTGTTTGTGTCATATCAAAGAAACCATGATAAAGGCCCAAAAAGAGCTTTAAAAGGTCTGACCTTCAACTAGTTTAAAGCAAAAGTGATTAAAAAGGCGCACAGTGGTCGGAAATCAACATTTAGCGCGAACTAAATCAAATATTGAAGATACCAATCACCATTACTAATTTTATCTATCGTAGGGAGAATACATCCGTGTACCCACTGATGACCTTGGTTTTGTATTAAAGGTCGAAGATGATACTAAAACACCCGTTAGTTGATCTAATCAACCAATATTCGAAGCATGGTATGCCAAAAATGTTGAAAATTGTGGACTTTTGTGACGATTCTAAAATGAATTGTAAAAGATGAATTAGCACGTAAATGCACTTTGTTTTTGTACTATCTTGTTAAGAAGTGATTCCCAAACGATATTAGAGCAGTCTTAACACTTGCAAACACTTGCGATTTTTCTATGCTCAACTTAAAAAAATAATAACAAAAAAATCCTTCTTAACTAGGTCCTCACTTTACAGGTCCTTAAATTTACTATACAAATATTTACCGTTATATACCCTATCCATGGTTATACATTATTAAAATAATTTAAACTTGAATTTTCACACTCATTTCAAATGATAAACAATTCAATATTGGCTTACCATGCTATGAAAATTGGTTGAATCGTTCAACTAATGGGTCTTTTAGTAACATCTTTGACCTTTAATAAAAAACCAAGGTCATCAGTGGGTACGCGGATGTATTCTACGCATGATAGATAACATTTGTCATGGTGATTTGCTCCTTCAGTTTTATATTTAGTTCGCACTAAATGTTGATTTCCGACCACTGTGAGGCGTTGCACCTATTCAAATAAACGAAAAAAAGTGCTACGATTTCAATATGAATTTAAAGAAATGATAATAGAACGTGTAATGATGGTAAGTTTGATATTGTATGTTTTCTTATTCTCTCCTCAATTGGATGCTTCCCTTAATGCCATTTTCAAAAATGTATTTACTCCACATAGTTCGGAGTTATAACGGTAAATCGCACTCGAAAATTTTGAACCTATTCAATTGAACGGGAGTGTATATTTGATTAAAGGTTTCCAATTAAGCTTTTCAATGGTGCCAAAAAAAGTGTTTGTCATCACAGAATTTTTAGAGATATCGTTGTGCAAAAGGCAGTGCAAATAATGTAGTTTTTTAAAAAATAAAAATATCTTAAAATGTGCACAATAATTTAAGGTAAAGGTATATTGAAAAACCTAGAAATGTAGCTTTCATTTGACACCAATATCATTTTCTTTAATATCTAGCCCAGTAACTATATACATTAGACCTTGCGTCAGGTCCAGTAGTTCTGATTTTTTGCTGAGTTGTTTATGATGTTGGCCTAGTATAGAATCTGATTTTTCGACCTCGAGCGCCGAACGCAACATTGGTAAAAATCCAAAAAACCGCGAATTTTTCGCGGTTTTTTCACTTATTGGCCATTTTAACCATTACGTCTTAACTTCCGAATAAAACATTGCTCTACGATTTCAACCTTACTAAATTTGCTTCAATTTGAGTCCAAAGCCGGTTCTGTAGACATAACGGTTTCCAAGGGACGGCAACTCAAAATATAGCAATAAAAAATTTAAAACAACAAGTAGTATATAAAACAGTATAATAACAAAAACATGGGCTTTGACATATGCTGCATCAAAGCAATAGAGCGTGTAGATTGGGCCAAAAGAAGAAAACAATAGTACTGGAAGGGGGGTATATATCCCCCCGTTTAGGTGGGAGGGGCAATTTTAAGAAAAGTTGACTTCAAATAGAAAAATAACCATAAAAATACAATGGTAATATCTGGACGAAAATCCATTCCTCATCTCAAAGCCAGAAATCCATTCTTTATTTTTTTTTTTTAATAAAGTTTTCTAGCTGATAGTTTTTGAAAAATTTACTTTCAAACTCAAAATTTTGAGAAAAAGACGATTTTTTTTTGTTAATCTATTTTTTTTTATTTTAGTGTATTAAGTACTATTTTTGATTTTGATTTGCAATTCCCTTATTAATTCTTAGTTAAAAACTGAAAACCAAATGCTAAAATGACTTCTAGTTTTTGAGAAAACTGAAATTAACATGATCAACTTCACTGTTTTCAGTCTAGTATCCTTTTTCTTCGGGGTTGGAGGGCTCTGCCTCAGGTGCGGTAGCTGTGATTTTTAGATGACTTGTTTATGATTTTGGCCTTCGCAATAATCCAAGTTTTAGACCTCGAGCGCCGAACGCAACTTTGTGAAGTACGCAAAAAAGCGAGACATTTTCGCGGTTTTTTCAGTTATTGGCTATTTTAACCTTTAAGGCCTGGTTTTCGATTATAACTTTGCTCTACCATTTCAAAATAATTAAATGGGCTTCAATTTGAGCTAAAAATCAATTCAAATTGTGAATTTTTTAGTCAACTTTTGAATTTAGAATGCTGCAAATCGAATTGAAGGGGGCTTATTCACCCCTTGTGTGAAATCGTTTGCCCCTTTTCAATGATTTTTGTATACTGTGTAGCGTGTCATGTTGGCTTTATTTTAAGATCTTAATCATGAAGATTGGATGAGTAGAAACGGAGTTATGATTTTTTAAAGTCAACCATATAAAACTCGAACTAAAACAGTACTCAGTTCAGTACCCACCAGTGAGTTATCTGAAGCGAATGTTTTTTTTTTTTTTTTTCTTACATATTCTAGATCGGAAGATATCGACAAAAAGCTGAAAAAGCTCTATTTGCACTTGCCAACTTCAAACTCAATTATATCAGATCTCCCATGACAGATTTTGAAAATATTTCACTCATATAACAAGCTCAACATAAGCTTTCATTTGATACCAAATTCATTAGTGTCCACTCTGGGCCGGAGCGCCATACAAAAATGAGCAATTCCCTTTGTAAGGGAATTTTACATTTTGCACCCACAGCTGAGTGCCCCACCCCCTCCCTACGCCAGGGTGCCGCCCCAGGCCATGGCCCTTATGGCGCTAGGGTAAGGTGCCAGTTATAGCTATCATTGAAACTCATCATTGAAAATTTCAATGATTGATTTTGAGACGTTTAGGAAGTAAAATCATTTATTATTTTGATGGAAAAATAAAGCTAAAGACCTAGTTAATATTTTTAGCCAAAAAAATTGTTCAAATAGGCCCAACTTTCCACATAAAAAGACTTTTCTTATTTCAATGATTGAACTACCTTACCAATGATCATTGAAAAATTAAAAGTCAATTTTTGTGGAAAGTTGGGCCTATTTGAAAATTTTTTTTGGCTAAAAATATTAATTAGGTCTTTAGCTTTATTTTTCCATCAAAAGAATAAATTATTTTACTTCCTAAACGTCTCAAAATCAATCATTGAAATTTTCAATGATGAGTTTCAATGATAGCTATAACTGGCACCTAAATACGCCACTTAAACAAACAAAATATTTAAAGCCTGTAATAATATACCGCAAACAAGTGGTGTTAACAAGTCGACACAAATAGAAACCCAGTACCTTTGTATTTATTTTAAGTTTGGCATACATTTGTCAATAACTATCTTTTGAGTCCAATTTTTATATTTGTTCAACTTCTTTTATTCCTTAAAAAAAAAATTATAAGAAAATAATCATATCACAAGATATGTACTGTACATAGGTACTACATTCAGTCAAACATTTTCATCAAGAAAAACAAAACACTAATTACAAAATAATCAGACAAATGCTGAGGGTGCTATTTGACTTATGTATCTGCTTAATCACACCTGTAGCTTTTGTTATCAAAAACAGTTTACAAGAACAGCAAAGTGAGTTCTTTCTTTATTTGGCATTTCTTCTATACAAAAATACGTATATTATGAGATAGATTTTGGATTACTTATTCGTAGGTGCTTACTCTCGAGTGCTGAAGTAGGTACCTAATCGATTTTGTTCGAGGTAATGTAGTAAAGTATTTTAAGACTTCAACATCAAAAAAGGCTTTGACTGGAACTTAAATAGTTTTTTTTATTTAAAATTCATTTATTAAAAATAGCTATTTTGAAATCAAAAATTCTAAATTATTTGGGTAAAGCTGTTAAATTTAATAAAATTTCCAGATTCAAAAATTTTATGAGTTGTCAACAGCAAATTCTTACTTGTTTTGTGCTCAAATTGTCCTGGTTCAAACTTTATGTTTAAACAAATTTCCTACTATACATGTCCATATGTTGTTTTTGTTTGCTCTTAAAAAATAAATAAGTTTGAACAACTTGTTTTGCGTATACAAAAAATATACTATTTACCCACGTTTAGGCATGGTTATTCTAGAATAAAAGGCGATAAGTTTTTATAAAAGCTTGTTATTAAGCCAAGCCACATAACTTGAGCAAGATGGGTGAGTGATTTTTATTAAAAATAAGAAAATAATTTAGTATATTTGAAAATATTGTGTTTTTTTATTATAATAAATGAGAAGTGTGACAGTTAAGGATGTTTAAAAGTGAAAACAACATAGAAAAAAATCCCGCAAGTATTAAAGAGTAGTGTGAAATCTAACCTTTCTAAATAGTATTTTTTTTTTCGTTTTTACTATTATAACCAATGGCCCTGAGCAATAGATCCGAATCCAGCCTAAAGTCGACTTTAACAAAGACATCCGTAGAAATAAAACACAAATTTCACCACTAAATGCTTAGAAGCACCCGAAGATAAGTTTAAAATGATCTAATCTAAGCATTTAGAAGTGAAATTTGTGTTTTATTTCTAAGGATGTTTTTGTTAAAGTCGACTTTAGCCAGATTCGGATCTATTACTCAGGTCCAAGGTTTTTAATGCAAATATCTTTGAACAATTTGCTGAAATTACTTTCGAGTTAGGTCAATGCAGCTTTGAAAAGATCAAAAATTTGGAAGGAACTCACTAAGCTGAGACAGGCCTAATTTCTACTTGGGAATCACAACAAGAAGGATTACTTGTTGTTATGGTCCCTGGCAAGCTCCCTCAAGTCGTTGAGATCAAGCGCTCTTTCATCTGTAACCGCCTGGCCCCTGCAGTGGACGTTCGGTCTTCCTGGTCGCCTCGAACCTGGCGGTTGGGATTCGAAGATTTTCTTGGTCATTCACTCGATGTGACTGATTCAGTGTAGTCGACGTGTTTTGGCTCTTTGGACTATATCCACATCTTGGTACAGCTCACGATTGAATCTTTCCATCCATTCGCCCTCTTCGCATATAGAACCAAATATACGCCGAAGAATTTTTCTCTGGAAAGTGCCCAGTATCAATTCCAATTTTTTACTTATCGTCCAGCACATGGCGCCGCGCCGTAGAGTAGAACTGGTAAAATTAGCGTTCGGTATAACGTGCACTTTGTCTTTCGAGAAAGGAGTTTTGAACCCATTTGTTTGGCCAAACCGAAGTAGCAGCGGTTCGCTAGGGTAATTCTTCGTCGGATCTTCACTAAGGTGTCGTTCGTGGAATTGATGTTTGTTCCGAGGTAGGTGAACTCCTTGACTACTTCTAAGTTACTCTTACCAACAGTGACGTTTTGTCCAAGGCGATGGACAGATGAGGCTTTGTTTGTTCATAGCATATACTTTGTTTTGTCCTCATTCATTTCAAGATCAACGTGTTTCGCCTGTTCATAAAAAGTTGTGAATGCAGCTCGTTTGGAACCGCGTCGCTCGCATAGCCAAGCCAAGCCAAGCAGTTTTGAAAACTTGTTGAAGATAGGTCTGGCGCACTATCTGCTTCAGGACTTTAGAAATCACATGACAGCGCGAATAGCTCGGATGAACTGTTACCTATTTGCACCGTGCACCGCGTATTTTATAACGTCATGCGGCAAAGCTGGATCAGTTTTTTATAGGGATCCCGAGTTCTTACATCGCCAATAGGAGCTCTTGGTGACTTATGCTATCGTATGCGGCTTTGAAGTCGATGAGAAGATCCTTCGTTGGTCTTTTCCAGGTTTTGCCTCAGTGTGAAGATTTGGTCTATCATTGATCTGCCTGGCCTAAAGTCACACTGGTACGTGCCGATCATAGTGTTGCAGAAGAGCTTTAGAAGCTCACATAGTACGTTGGATAGGATCTTGTAGGCAATAGTAAGCAGTGAAATGCATCTGTAGTTTTTGTAAACTGAGCATTTATGGAGCTATTTGACTAGTCGTTAGGCATACTTTCCTCCTCCCACACCTAGCTGATGAGCTGGTGCATGCACTTTCCCAGGACATCTCCTCCATACTTGAAGAATTCCGCAGGTAGGCCATCCGAGCCGGCGGATTTGTTATTCTTAAGCTTGTATATGGCTTTCTAAAGCTCTTCACTACTGGGCGCTGAGACTGGATCTTCCTTCATGCTTCTTTGTTCTCCTGTCTCTTCCTCTACATAATGCCCACTAAGCAGTTGCTGGAAACAGTGCTTTAACACGTCTACAATTCCCTGTGCTTCGGTGACAAGGTTCTCTTTGTTGTTTCGAAGAGCTTGCGTGTCGGTCCTATAACCAGATGCCAATTGCTTGGCTGTTTTGTAGAACTGGCGGGTGTTTGTGGCGGTGCTAGACTCCTCTATATGAGTGAGCTGAGAGTTTTTTCTGTTTCCTTCTCTTTTCACGGTACTCCTCTCTTGCTGTTCTTATATTCCGTTACAGCATTTGCATTCGTGCATTTTCCTACTCCTGCTTATATGCATCGCATTCATCATCATACCACGGGTTTTTTTCTAGGTGGTTGATAGCCTACGGTGATCTTGGCCATCTCCTTAATGATGTCACGATACTGGTTCCACTGGTTGTTGACCTTCTAGTCCGCTCCGTCCCGAACTAGCTGCCTCCAGTAACGCACTCCAAGTTGTGTGAGGTTGTTCTTCACTTGTGTGTGCCACCTATGGTGGGGTCTTCCTCTGTGGAGCAGAACATCAGGGGTAGATTCGAAGACTCGATGGGCTGGTGTGTCGACGTCCATACGCTCCACGTGTCCCAGCCAAGTTTGTCGCTGTATTTTTGACCAGTTTTTTTTTTGACTGTAAAGCCCATACTCCATCGATACAGACTGGACCGAAAATCACCCGAAGAATTTTCCTTTCAAAGCACTCAAGCAGATTCTCATCCGTTTTTTACAGGGTCCTTGCTTCTGCCTCATACACCAGGACTGGGATGATAAGGGTCTTATATAAGGTCTGTTTTGTTCTTTGGAAGAGTGATTTACTTCTAAAATGCCATTTTAACCCAAAGAAACTGCGGTTGGCAAGAGTAATTCTTCGCTTTATCCTTGTTGAACGATCGGAAGTAGTTTCGACCGTGCAACTTTAGATCTCTACTGCCTCGTAGAAAGATTTTGGTTGCTTCGAATTTGCGACTAAGAAAACCTTTCACAGACCAACGAACCGATCTTCAAACTCATCAAATGAAAAGGCGATGTGTTCCACTAATGGTGGTTTGAATTAGAAATTTATTAGTGAGCTTTTTCTATAGGTTTTTATACCCTGGTAATTAACAGTTTTAGTACAATTTTAATTATTAAAAAGCTTTATTTTTAAACATAAATATGGATGCCAAGTTATGTGGCGCAAAAATTCAAATTTTATTATTAAGAAGTAATTTATGTAGTAGATTTAAGAAAATAGTTTATGTGCTCCAACATTCCGCCCTCTTTGAAAGAATCTCCTTTCAACATGGTATTGCAGCTAGCTTTCGGATTGGACGTCTGATGATACCTCGAGTAGTTTTCACGTCAGCAACTCTTACTTTGCCGTCTTCACCTTTAATGACGTTGAGTGTACGCCCCATAATCCATTTTTGGGGTGGCACGTTATCTTCGTGTACGATGACAAGACTGTCTATAGTGATATTTGGACTAGGAGATGCCCACTTGGTTCTATTTTGTAGTTCGTTAATATACTCTGTCGACCATCTATTCCAAAACTGCGTCTTAACGGCGTGAATACGACGCCAACGATGAATATAGCTGATATTTGCAACCTCATCAGCAGGCTCCGGTATGGCTTTCAACGATGACCCAATCAAGAAATGGGCTGGTGTTAAAGCTTCAAGGTCACTGGGATCCGATGACATAGGTGTGATTGGCCTTGAGTTCATCACGGCTTCAATTTCAACTAATGCTGTCGTCAATTCTTCAAAGGTGAGCTTGGCACCGCAAAGACTTCGGTACAAGTGCCCCTTGGCCACTTTTACTGCTGACTCCCAGATTCCACCAAAATGAGGAGCCCTAGGGGGTATAAAATGAAAATTTATATTTGCATTAGTACAAAAATTGAAAATTGAGTCTCTAAAACTGGTTTTAAACATCATTTTGCGCAATTCATTCAATATAGTTTGAGCACCAACAAAATTCGTGGCGTTATCGCAGTGTATGTCTTTAGGAAACCCTCTTCGACCTATCATCCTCTTTAAGGCTGCAATAAACGCATCTGACGATAGATCTGACACGGCTTCTATGTGGACTGCCTTCGACGAAAAACAAACGAAAACTGCAACATAAGTCTTATATGGAACCTTGCCCCTAATTTTATAGTGGGTGTAAATGGGACCACAAAAATCTACCCCACAACACAAAAATGGACCTGAAGCAGTCAGTCTTTCCAACGGTAGATTACCCATTATCTGCTGCAGCAACTTTGGACGATACCTCACGCAATGCGGACAGTTTTTTACTATTCGACGAGCTAGCTCCCGTGCATTGACTATCCAAAACCTCATCCTCACCAATGCTACTAGAGCTTTAGGACCAGCATGATAATTTGTAAGATGAAGATGCCTCACCATAATTTCAGCAAAATGACTGTTTTTTGGGAGTAGTAGAGGGTGCTTACATTCTTCTGGGATGTTGGCGTGTTTTAATCTGCCTCCCACTCTGAGAAGAGGTAACCCATTTCTCTCCTCCACAAACGGATTCAACCATTTGATGGAACCCTTTAGATTTTGGTTATGGTTGATTCTGCAATTTGTTGCTCAAATGAATTGTTTTGTACAACGTACACAATACAATGCAGAGCATTTTCAAGATCTGCAACTTCCAAATTCTTTGTTTCAAGAACTTGTTCTGGAGTTCCCTCCGTCTCAGCAACTTGTTTTGGCCTCTTTTTTCCGAACCGCAGTATATATCCAACTACGCGAAGGAGTTGAGTGTACGAGCTAAATCGCTCTATCACTTCTATTAAATAGTTTGATTCTGGTTTTAAACAACTTAAACTTAACCTCTTCTGGAGACAGCTGGATCTCGACTATTGAAGGCCACTCCACCTCTTCCTTGAGCAAAAAGTTTGGTCCTTCAAACCATATCGAAGATTTAAGTTCATCCACCGTACAACCCCTTGAGACTATGTCAGCTGGATTTTGCAGTGTGGGAACATGTTTCCAGTGAACCAGCTTAGTGTTGTCTTGAATCTCTGCGACTCTATTTCCCACAAAGGTACTTAATTTTGACGAATGTGTCAAAACCCAATGCAAAACTATGGACGAATCTGTCCAAAAGTATACTTCAGATGGAGAACAACTAAATATGTTTTTAACTTTATTCCAAAGTTTTGAGAGTAGATGCGCAGCGCACAATTCCAAACGAGGAAGCTGCTTTTTTCTAGCAGGCGCTACTCTTGACTTTGCAACTAACAATCTGCAGCGAACCAATCCAGACGTATCGGTTGACCTCAAGTAAATACAACAACCGTATGCATCCATAGACGCATCAGCAAATCCGTGAACTTGGAAGCTCTTTCTGTCAGGTATAAGCGTATGCCTGTGCAATGATAAATTTTGCATAGAATGCAAATCCACCATCAACTGTCGCCATTCCGTCTCAATGCTTCGCGGGATTGAAGCATCCCAGTCCAGTTTTTCGATCCACAATTTTTGTAAAATAATTTTTGCCTTTATGATTATTGGACTTACCAAGCCCATTGGGTCAAAGAGCGATGACGAGAGCGACAAAATAGTTCTTTTTGTGAATTTCGAATATGTTTGAGTAGGTTTGTATGAGAAATTGAATTCATCACTGACAGGATTCCAAACTATTCCCAAAGTGCTTGTTAAGTTGCAGTCATTTAGGTGAATTTCCTTACTGCTTAGTTCATTGTTATCTTCAAAGGTTCCAGCGCAGTTACTATTCCATTTGGATAATTAAAATCCTGCTGGCTGCAAAATATTAACAACTTCCTCTTTCAAGTTTCTCAAAGTTTCTAAGCTGTCAGCTCCAGTCAGCATGTCGTCAACATAAAAGTCTGACTGAAGAGTTTGCGATCCTAATATAAACCTGTCCTTATTTTTGGCTCCTAAATATTGAAGACAGCGAATTGCTAAGAATGGTGCTGATGACGTTCCATATGTCACTGTGTTCAGTTGGTATGTCTTGACCGGTGTTTGTTCAGATGCTCTCCATAAAATAAGCTGAAACTTCCGATGGGTAGGGTGAACTAGTACTTGCCTATACATTTTCACGATATCTGCAGTAAGGGCATAAGTATGCAAACGAAAGCGAAGAAGAATGCTAATTAGATCATTTTGTACTGTTGGACCAACCATAAGGATTTCGTTGAGCGAAACGTGAGATGATGTTCGACAAGATGCGTCGAAAACTACACGCAGTTTTGTTGACACACTTTCTGGGCGAATCACGCACTGATGCGGCAGGTAGTAGTGTTGCTCTTCCAAGTTTGGTTCTGGAACCAGCGACATATGGCCTAATGATTGATACTCCTCCAAAAAAGATGCGTACTGACTTTTTAAAGCTGGGTTCTTTGAAAGTCTGCGCTCTAGTGCCAAAAACCGCTTGAAGGCAATGTCATACGACATTCCTAGGCAACTTGGATCTTTTTTAAAAGGAAGCTGAACCATGAGACGTCCACTATCTAAAACCTCAATATTTTTCATGAAATGTTTTTCGCAGTCTTCTTGCTCCTCTGTCCACTTCAAATCAGATCCTTGAACCTCTTCCAATTCCCAGAATTTTTCAACGAACTGTTCAAGAGTATCTTGCTTGAGTCCAAGACCACAAGAAGTTTTCAAAGATGGTAAATTTCTAACCTTACCCGAAACTATCCAACCTAATAAAGTTTTTTGCAATGATGGAAGATTCTGACCAAGTTTTATCTGACCTACTTGCAACAAATCAAAAAAGGCTTCAGCTCCTAGTAGTAAGTCTATCCTTGACGGCTGGAAAAAACATTCGTCAGCAAGATTGATGTTTCTGGGAAGATTCCAATTCCTCACGCTCAGTTCCGACTCAGGATGGTATACGGTTATGGATGGAGCTACCAGAAACTCCAAAGATTATTCAAAACTACTAAATCGGGATCGAATTGTGGTTTGCGTTTGAGAATTAATGTTTGTTTTCGTAGAGCCAATTCCAATAATCCCAATATGTGTCCTTTGTCTTTGGAGATTTAACGATTTAGCGAAACTTTCATGATAAAGTTCACCTGGGAACCAGAATCTAGCAGAACTCTTCCTATCTGAAATCCACCAGTAGAATCTTGAACTAAGACAAGTGCTGTTGCTAAAATAACTTGAGTAGTGGCAGCATTCTCCAATGCTGTATTTAAAGTTGCTAAATTGGGCTCACCTCCTCTAGGTGCAACACCTTCCCACCGTTGTGGCCTATGCAAAAGAGTATTGTGCGGAAACTTGCAATTCTTGCATCTCAAAGATGATGGACAGCTATGTAGAAACTCCATGTCCTTTGCCTAAGCAATTCAAACAAAGTTCAAGCTTCTTTACACTGGCAAAACGATCCATAATTGAAAGTTTAATAAATTTTGGACAGCGAGTTATTGAATGACTACTATCTTCACAAAAAAGACAACTAGGCTGGGATACAGTGAGAGAAGTTGGAAAACGTTGATTTGAACATGAAGGCCTTGGCTTCATAGGCACCCTTTGGGTAGATTCTACCGGCAAATGTTTTCTATCTCGAACCTCTAAATACTGGCAGCGCTTGCTCAAAACATCAGAACATTCCTTCCATGTTGGAAGCTTCTTATAATCCATGCTTTCATCCCACTTTGACCTTGTTTCGGTGTCCACTTTAGATAGGGAAATATAAATTAAAATTGCATTGCAAATATTTTCAAAATCACCTAATGATTGCAGTGAGTTGAAAAGAGATGTAGTATTGTCCACTAAACTTCTGAGATGAACCGAGGAAGCCTTTGGAACGTTTGGCAGTTCAAACAAACTCGAAATATATTCCAAGAAAATCATGGTGTTGTTGTCATATCGCTCTTTAAGCCTTTCTAATGCCTTTGGATAATTATCCTCTGTAACTTGTAAGGTTTTTACAGTGCTCAGAGCTTGGTCACTCAAACATGACAATAAGTGATTGAACTTTTCAGTTTTTGATAAACTTGGATCTTTATCCACTAATGTTATAAATAAGTGAATAAAATTTTTATATTCAGCATAGTGTCCAGTAAATTTAGGAAGCTTGATTTTAGGCAAATGGTTGGCTGAATGATGAGGTATGGCTAAGGTAGTGTCGTTAGCACTAAGGTTTGTTTCTGTTCCTAACAATGACATAATTTTAGATTTTGCGGAAATGTAAAGATCTTCCAACTCTGCACGAGAGTTATCAGTAGGCACCAATCTTTCTAATTGCGTCTGATAATTAAAAGCTGCTTGAAGTACGCCTCTAAAATTCCTAATCTGCATTCTAATTCCGTTGAAGTAAGAACATCCCACTTAATATCGACATAGTTTTTTAGCCTAGTAATGCTTCCCTTTGTTGTAGATCGTTGCAGCTTCAACTCTTCAATGGTAACTTTATTAGCTTCCATTTTTGTAACTAACTATCAACAAGTGTATAGTACTAAATAGCCTGTTGCTATTGTGGCGAATCAAATAATTGAAATCCTTTTCAAATAAATTGTTTTTTTTTTTTTTTTTTTGATTTTCAAATAAATATGGAAAGTGGCAACACTGTTCACATAAATGTGTACAACTAAAATTCCAATTTAATCCAACGATGAATCCAAATCTTCGGTGATGAGCAACGACGACGATTATCCAAAATATATTTTAATAAAGAGAGTATTTTAGGAAGAGAAAAATTCCTTAAACTACGGCGAAAAATGTGCAACTGAATGAATACTGAAGACTAACTAACGACGATGATGATCTGGCTTTTTTTTTTTTTTTTAATTGCATACGATCAATGCAGCACTCTCTCCCCCGACGACGAGGAAATATCAAAGCTAAATGGCGATTAAAGTTGAGGCGAAATGAAGGTCTATGCAATGAAAGGGTAGAGTAGAGAAATAAGCGAAATGCGAACGAACGAAAGAAGTGCAATTGCGGTGTATTTGTTTTTTTTTTTATC
Source organism: Dasysyrphus tricinctus (assembly GCA_963921185.1). Classification (NCBI taxonomy): domain Eukaryota; kingdom Metazoa; phylum Arthropoda; class Insecta; order Diptera; family Syrphidae; genus Dasysyrphus; species Dasysyrphus tricinctus. Next base: position 89,248,525 of record OY992530.1, read on the forward strand.
TTTGCTAGGTTTTTTGACTAGCTATTCTAATGCAAGCAAATAATTTAACTACGTTATGTGTGGAACGTAAGCTTTCTACTAAATTGAGATTTGTGTATGTCGTTTGTTAACACACAATACATAGGTACGGCGAATTGGGTTTTTTTTTCTCGAAACTAATGCGAAAATGATGTTTGTTAATGATGTTTTAGCTAACGATTTTTAAGCTAATGATGCTTTACGCAGATGTAGGTTATGATAATGATGTTAAGTTAATTTAATTAAATTGATAATATGTATTAGTTATTTTAAAATAGACTTTATTAAAATAGGCTGAATTTAGTTTTACGATTTTTAAATTTCTGTAAATTAGTCGAAGGTGTGTTTTATGTTGAAATTTCTATTGGTTTAGCATTCCTTTAAATTGAAATTTGATGTTTTAACACACATTCGATTAATTTTAATAGGACGTACCTGGATGGGTGATTTTATACTTATCCCTTTTTCTTGATTTCGTTGCTGATGTGGCTTCTGCTTCTCTGAATTCGATTCCTCGTGCTTTACAGCCTTTGCTGGATATGATGGAGTATGTGAATCCTCGTGTCTTGGAAATGTCCAGACTTTTTTTTTTGTTGTACTGTACACCTTGCACTCGCGGCACGCGATCACCGAAACCGATATTCACTTTTATAAGTTCTAGTGAATTTACTGTCAATTGTCACTGTTTTTTAATTTTTAACTTTTAATTAAAGTTTGAAATAGTTTTTAAGCTAAACTGAACTAAATTTTTTACTCGATATTTAACGTTGGGCGCCAAAATGAACGATCGGAAGTAGTTTCGACCGTGCAACTTTGGATCTCTACTGCCTCGTAGAAAGATTTTGGTTGCTTCGAATTTGCGACTAAGAAAACCTTTCACAGACCAACGAACCGATCTTCAAACCAGAGAATAAAATGAGTCGAGTAATGTTCATGAACATTGAATACTCACTCGAAAAAAGCGAGTTCAAACAAACAAAGTCAACACAACCAAAATGTTTGCGAGTTTTCATGTTCATGAGTATGATGACTCGTAAGTCAGCACACTCATCAAACGAGTACAAATGAGTATACGTTGCAACCGAGTTCAAATGGTTTCGAATAAAAACGAGTCAGGCGCTCGTGACCATATTGTTCACGATCAGTATGATCAAATATACTCAAATCGTGGCGGAAGATGTGTATTCGATGTCTGTTGATGACGATGGGTAGGCTAAGCAATTTTGTGTGGATTGGTGGATGGTGGTTGGTTTTTGTGATGTAATTTCAATTTCTATTTTTTTTTTCAGTATTTCGACTAATAGTGAGAAATAAATGTTTCTAGGATTATGTGTTCTCAAAATAATAAAAATGGATGAAATGAAATTTGTTTAACTTTTTTTATATAACTGAATTAAAAAAGTATAGGTAATGATATCCAAGCTAAATAAAATGAAAAAAAGATATAAGTGAAGAAAATGAATAAAAATAAATAAAACAAAGAAAAAACTAATCAAAACTTAGAAGCTATGAAACTATTTTTTTTTAAATAATAGTTTAGATATATCTGTTTAAAAAGATTATAATGTATTTTAGAAAAGCCTTTATTAAATATTATTTTTATTTTATTATTAATTTTTTGATCCTCTACCTAAATATCCTTTTTAAAAGAATGATTTAAAACCGCAATATCCCAAACTTTCATGTGGCATTCGTGTGTAGGTATATTATATACCTTACTTACAAAAAGGCATTTGTCGCGATATTGATGATTATGTGTCATATAATTGCATCTTCATATCGACCCATTCATAAATCTTTTTAACATCCTCGCAAAAAAACAGACCAGTTTTTTTTCCTGATAGTTTAACCCATCAATAAAAAAAAACACACTAGACAATATACCTAGACCCAAAAAACGAAAAGAGTTATTCCTTTTTTAAAATAAATCCAAAAATACAGCACTATACATACCGCATTTTTATTAGGGTCGCATACTTATATTATTTACATAAATACCTAATCTACATACATAAGTACATTTGTCGCAGATATTGACGATCATGTGTTGCATCTTCTTACCGACCCAATAAATCTATTCAATAGATACAAACAAAAAACAACAGCAGCAAGTTTACTTCTTGCAAAATTGCAAATTGAAACCACCGACCATAGAAACAATGAATAGATACAAATAAATACATATAGAATCTACCTACCCGTCCACAAACTATGATGCAAGACCCAACGACCGATCTACGATCACATTGCCTTTGGCTGTTCATGATGTTCACGATATTTTCGAATACTCATTTTCTTTCGAGCATACTCGCTTTGTTTTGAGTACCCGAAAATTGTTGCAACTGTTCATGAATAATTTTGATTGTGGATATAGAAGGCATCAGATACTCATGAGTTCGATCAATTTGTTTGACTTGACTTATGAGTATTTTTACTCGTGGATAAAATGACTTACGAGTACAGAGGCGGAACGATCGAGTATGAACGATCATAAACAGAAATTGGATTTTGTTCGAACTGATTCGAACACGCTCATTTTAATCTCTGCTTCAAACTCATCAAATGAAAAGGCGATGTGTTCCACTAATGGTGGTTTGAATTAGAAATTTATTAGTGAGCTTTTTCTATAGGTTTTTATACCCTGGTAATTAACAGTTTTAGTACAATTTTAATTATTAAAAAGCTTTATTTTTAAACATAAATATGGATGCCAAGTTATGTGGCGCAAAAATTCAAATTTTATTATTAAGAAGTAATTTATGATTTAAGAAAATAGTTTATGTGCTCCAACACTTGTATTGATGTCATTTTCGATGTAATAGTGGAGCCCAGGTAGATAAAGTCCTTGACTTCAGAGTTGTACCTATCCATCGTAATGTTTTGCCCGAGTTGACGATGCTGTGATTCCTTTTTCGATGGTAGCATATACTTCGTTTTGTCCTCATTAATAGCCAAACCCATTTACACCGCCTCCGATTCAATACTTCAAATCGCACCGGTAACAGATCACTTCGTTCTCCCAATGATGTCAATATCATCTGCATAAGCAAGTAGTTGAGCAGATTTTTGAAAAATTGTACCTCTGTTGGTAGCTTGCGAGTTGCGTACAAATTGCTTGTTAAACAGATTCCATGATATAAAGTCGCCTTGCCTCAAACCTTTCGCGACATCAAAGGGTTCGGTGGTGTTCTTATCAACTTTGACGGAGCAACGAGATATCTCCATCGTCATTCTGCACAAACGGACTATTTAGGTAGGGATGCCGAAGAGATGCGACATGGCTCTGTAAAGTTCTTCTCTATCCACGCTATCATATGCGACTTTGAAATCAATGAAGAGGTGGTGTGAATCGGTTTGAAACTCCAGGTATTTTTTTTTCCAAAATCTGTCGGAGTATGAATATTTGATCGACGGTTGATTTGCCGGGCCTAAGCTCACACTGATAGGGGCCGATCAGATCTTTGACAAACGGTTTTAAGCGATCACACAGATGATGACAGGATTTTGTATGCAACTTATACCACAGTTCAAAGCACCTCCTTTCTTGTGGATGGGGCCGGCACACTATACCTAGGTTCCATTCATCAAGCATACTTTGATCCGATCAAATTTTGAAGATAAGTTGGTGTATGCTCCCTACACAGTCATCTCCCTGCTTTAAATACTCAGCTAGCAGGCCATCCGCACCAGCAGCCTTGTACGCCTTAAGCTTGGCTTTCACTAACCGCAATTCATTTAGGTCGGGTGGACAGAAATTTGGACCATCATTACCCAGGTTGAATGGAGTGTTCTGTCTAACAGTGGAATCTTGGCCCTCTTCACCGATAAGCAGTCTAGTAAAGTGTTATTAACAGTTCATTAGCACGGACTGTGTGTCTATCACCATATTCCCACTCTCATTTAGGCATTCTTGCGTTCCAGCCTTGTAGCCCTGGATAGATTGCCTCACCCTTTGGCAGGACTTTTGAGCATATTGAGGACTGTAGCGGCAGGTTTTGCTGCAGTCCTCCATAGACTCGATCGCCCGCTTCGCATGCTCTCTCTTTTTCAGCGTTTCTTCCTTCGCTTTTGAACGTTGCGCTCCCCGGCTGCTCTCTTAGCAGCTTTGGTTCTACTCTGCAGCATTGATTGGTAAGCTTGATTCTTTGCTATGCACCAGCCTGCATTCTTCATCGAACCAGGGGTTTCGTTGTGGTGGCCTTGTGCAACCCAGCGCATCAGTAGCGGCACTCTTGATGGCATTTTGGCAGTGATTTCACTGCTCCGCTTCAGATGATGCTGGTGACGGGCTTGCTGAGAGATTAAAAGGGACGTGGTGTGCAAAAGTCTTGGTGATCTCTTGCGATTTTAGCTTCGCGACTTTGAATCTTTTCTCGTCGCTGTGGCGTCATGGATATCCACATTCGTACTTGAGCTACCACCAAGTAGTGATCCGAATCTATTTAAGCACCTGGCAGCATGTCTGGCGTCAATCACAACATAATCAATCTGGTTGACGGTTCTTTGATCCGGAGAACCCTAGGTCCCTTTGTTTAAATTGAGGAATGGGAATCGAGTGCTTGCTATGATGACATTACACCCCGCCGCAAAGTCAATCATCCTAAGTCCGTTACCGGACTATCAAACCAAAGATGCCCTCGGCGTTGAAGTCGCCAAGAATAATCTTAACGTCGTACTTGGGGCACCTATTATATACGTATTTTAGAGGAGATGGTAGAATTGTTCCTTCGTTCAGCAGTCATCTGTTTCTTCCGTTGGGGCATGTGCACAGTTCAACGTGATGAATTTCGCTTTAACGCGGATTGTGACCACGTGCTCGCTTACATTTCTGAAGCCTAAGACTTCAAAAAGCCGCTAACCCTGCTCCTTGCACCACTCGCTGAAGTAGATGTCACACGATTCCATCCTTCGTATGTCCTCTCCATCCCATCGAACTTCCTGGATGGCTGTAATGTCAGCTCTTAGCCTAACAAGGCTCTCTCTTAGTTGTTTTGCTGCACATGGCCTGTTTAAGGTCCGGACATTCCACATGCAGATTCGAAAATCATTGTCTTTGTTTCGTTTGCTTGGGTCGTCAACATTTAAATCATCCATATCCGAGGCTTGTAGTTGTTTCGGAACTGGTTAGTTTTTCTGTGGTAGTGAAGTTACCCCGACACACAACCCCGACCTGGAGAACCAGATCCTAAGTATAACTCCAAGGGTGGGGAGCCGGATAAACGACTCCTTATAAGAAAGATATTTTGGTTGTTGTTTGAAAAATTATAAAATATATTTAAAAAATAATAAATAAAAATTAACTTTAAATTTACAAAATCTCCATCAAGTAAACCATCTTGGTTCTTTTCATATACCAATTTTAGGTTACATTAAATTTATTCTTCCGATTCTGCTGCTGTTGGGCATCTCTGCAGTTCAAGCACAAAATGCACAACAAGGTGTTGTTGTATGCTACTTTAGTAACTGGGCTATATATCGCCCAGGTCAAGGAAGCTACGCACTCAAAGACCTTCCAGCCGATAAGTGCACACATATGATATATGCATTCATTGGCATGGGAACAGACAAAAGAATAAAAATTATGGATGCTCAACAAGATGTTAGCAATGGAGGATTTGAAAAATTCGTCGCACTTAAGAAAACTCATCCAAATCTGAAAACACTAATTGCTATTGGTGGTTGGAATGAAGGCTCGGCTAAATACTCACAAATGAGTGCATCGAATCAAGACCGAAAGACATTCGTTCAAAGTGTTGTTGAATTCATGAAGAAGTACAACTTTGACGGTTTTGATATAGATTGGGAATATCCCGGAGCAGCAGATCGTGGTGGTGCACCAGCCGATAAGGTAAATTTTGTAAAACTCGTAGAAGAACTTAGAAGTGCTTTCGACAGTGAGGGTAGAAATTGGGAAATAACCATGGCTACGCCAGCTGCAGAGTATAGGATCCTAGATGGCTTCGATGTTAAGGCATTATGCGGGTAAGATAAGTCAATGTTACCATCAATGATGTGCTTAATTTCATGTATTTATGTTAATTTTCTATAGACTTATGGATGCTGTACATGTTATGGCTTATGACTTGCGTGGAGGCTGGACCGGATTTGCTGATGTTCACAGTCCTTTATACAAACGCCCATTTGAGACAGCCGAATACTCAGCATTAAATGTGCACGATGTTATGGCTTCATGGGAAAAATTGGGCTGTCCAGCTAATAAACTTGTCGTAGGAGTTCCATTTTATGGCCGATCTTTCACACTTGTCAGCGAAGGTCAAAATAAAATTATAGGTTCCACAATTCCCACCGCTGGCAGTGGATTAGCAGGAAAGTTTACAGGAGAAGGAGGTCTTTTGGCATTTTATGAAATTTGTGACAAAAGCCAGGGATGGACAACGAAATGGGACGATATCGGCAAAGTTCCATATGCATACAAAGGCAACCAGTGGGTAGGATACGAAGATGCTAAGTCTGTCCAAATCAAAATGGATTTCATCAAGGGTAAGGGTTATAAGGGTACAATGATATGGGCTATTGATATGGATGATTTCAATGGTAATTGTGGGCCAAAGAATCCCCTAGTATCAGTTATGGCTTCGAACATGGCCAGTTACAGGGTTCCCGGAACAACAAACACAACTCCTCCTAAAGTAAGTCCAAATAGAAATATTTTTTGTTTAAACTAAATATCATAATAAATTACTATAGGTACCACACCCTAATCCTAAGCCTCAAGTTCCTCAAGTAAGTCCAACGAAACCAGCTGCTGGTAGTCAACAAAATCCACCAGCAAAGCTTGATTGTTCAACTAGTGCTTTTTTGCCTCACAAGGATCCCAAAAAGGTGAGTCTATCTATTGTGTATGGATACAAAAATATTTCTAACTTATCTGTTTCTTATTTCTAGTTTTACCAATGCGTCTATGACAAGCCAGTTGAGATGTCTTGTCAGGGAGGACTTGTTTTCAATCCTACAGCATCTGTTTGCGATTGGCCTTCCGGGAAGTAATAATTCTCGTCCTGAATGCTAACGATTGAAAATTGGTCTGATTCAATGTAAAAGTAACGATAACTATGTTGATTTGATCTATAAAAATTGTTAAAATAAAATAAAAATACTTAATGTTACTTTCAAAAATGTGCAATTTACTATACCCAATTAAAATGAAGGAAACCTTCTAAAATTCTGAATGAACTTAGTTTAGAATGACAAAGTTCTGAAAAAAATTAAATTAGTTTTGAAAAGACGGAGTTCTGAAAAGACAATGTTAAGAAAGAAGTGTGCGGCACCATTAGTTTCTGAACCGTACTCGGACCAACAATCTACGCAAATAATGCGTAAGTAAATGTTGCCATGTTCACTTCACAGACGTCCATAAATCCATGGTGATAGGAAAAACCAACTTTATGCCTACCATTGCTCTTGACTCATGAACAGAATTTTGAAAATTGCAATGCAAAAAATATGCACGACAAAGTCTCGACGGGTTGTCTAAAAATGGTGTTCAGGGTAGCGGTCATTGTGTTCGTCTCGCTTTTGTCTCGCCGTGCCCGTTAACACGGGGATCTGTATACTACTTTTTTCGCTATAGTCTCGACGTGAAGTTTACACGAGGTTTTTTTGGCCTTTAGCATGTTTTGCCATCATCTCGCTTCTGTCTCGCTATAGTCTCGCCAAAATTATTATTTTAAAAGTAAAATTTTCTAAAAAGGTTAAAATAAGATAAGAAAAAATTCTATTGAAGGCGCTTGAAATAGTTTCAAGCGTGCTCGTCACTATAAGAAGGGTGAGGGTCTTTTTCATTGTACTGCTCGTTAACGACCAGGCTTGAAATGATTTTCATAGTGTCCTGTAACCTCGGACAGGAGTCGGGTAGGAGCCTTATCTAATCTTAGGCAAACGAAAATAATCATATCGTGACAAATAAGGTTTCTTCAATGTTGTTAAAAAATAAAAGAAATAAATTGTGAGAGTTATGAGAAAATCAAAAAAAAAAAATTATTGGTATTGGGCTACTATTTGGGCTACTTTTTCAGCCCCAATTTTTGGCAACACAATTTTTTAAACTGGGCTATCGAGCTAGTTCCAGACATGGCAAACCTGCACCCAATAGGAAAAGAATTCACCATTTGGTACATAACCTTTTTGTTTGCCAGTGAGCCAGTGGAGTCAATGAGTATGTTTTCGTGATGCTTCTGATATACAGCTATTCTATTTGTTCATTCGATAAATTGTGGAAAAACAATAGATCCAGCTCTAAAGGCCTAATAGTCCAGTAAATGGAGGTAAAAATAGGGGGGTTACCCTACAATAGGTCGGATAGTTCTAAATTTTTGATATGTTATATGGTATGGTAAGTAGATGAAAATTCCAAAATTCCACAATCACGCCCCCTCCGCCCCTTCAAAATCCTGGAAAAACTAAAAAAACGGCACTTTTCTCAGTTTTTTGCTTATAACTTCTTTCCGGTATATTGTAAAATTTCCTACAAATATGATCTAGAAAGTATTTTTGTACACTACAATCAGCGCTATGGAGCTCCCAAAAAAGGCTAAAATTTCGTATTTTCTAAGATTTTCAGTTTATTTCCTCTTTACAGCACAATAACTCCTTAACCGTTAAGTTTAGGGCAAAATTTTTCATAATCAATCTTGTAGATACCTAATTTAATTGGCTACATTTAACTACAGTTGACGTCCTCTAAGTCGAACTCCCCCTAAGTCGAATTTCCCTCTAACAAGAATTTTGTCAGCATTTTTTTTTTGTATACTCCTCTCAAATTTCCAAACTTATTTATTTCTCTCTAAATCGAATTTTTGCAAAACTCTCTTACTCGAAGATTTCGACTTAGAGGGAGTCGACTGTATTTTCATTTTGTGACCAATACAATCGGGAATCGGGTGAGTTTTGAGAAAGTGTTTTCTATTCAAACGTTTTTACGAACTCACTTTCTTTTCTGTCTGTGTACTGGAGTCCCGTAGAAATTTTATTACCGATTTGTCTAACCACATTAATCGATTGAAGTATACATAAGAGAATCAGAAAACTTGGATAGACATCACGATATTCTGAACCCGGTGTTTTAGTCGCTATTTTTTGGAGGTAGTGCCCAAAATTCCATTAAAAACTAAACCACTATAGGAACTGGTTTTGATGAAATTTAAAGACATGATAAGCGACGAGATGAACAACCAATTAACTTCAACGCACTGCCGCTCCCACTTTTTTAAAATATAATATTTTCGGGAAAAATTATAAAAATTCGGGTGTTGTTCAGATGACCCATGAAGGGCCGCAACCACAAGTCCTCTGGTGATGGCTTACCCTCTGAACCAGAGGTTCGATCTTCTTTACTGCCTTCAACTTGGGATTCAGAAACTTAAAAGGCTGGAGCATTGTTTTCCATTCGCACAATCTAGTTTAGCCAAGTCGACGTATTTTGACTTTTTGGACTACATTGTCTTTGAACAGCTCATTTAGCTCACGTTTGTGCTTTGCCCTCCATAAAACCGTTGAATAATATGAGTATTACTTGCGAAAGAAGCCCAGTATCAGTTTTCATTTCTGATTTTCATCTTACCAGAGTAGGAGTGTCTTGAGCGTAAGAAGAGTGTTGAACCTTTTTTGACAAACATAGATTAATAGCAGTGGTTTCCAAAAGTCTTTTTTCGTCTCGACTTGAAGTTCATTGGTAGTTTTCAGAATTTTTGATTTTTTACTGGCATTCGTTTCAATATCCTTCATCATAACTACCTACAATTTGTATTCCAATGAGTAAGATGGAAGACAAGACTAGCTCCGTATACAAACTACGTGGACAAAATTAGTATAAATTTACCAATTGTATTAGGTTAGGTTAGGTAGAGCTGGATGTCAGTGATCAATACTGACACTTAGACCACAGTTGGCGCGTTGTGATACCACATGTATCTTGAATAATCTTCCTCACTCGTGAAACCATTTACAGCTCCTGACGAAGCGTGCAAGACTGTAAATATCTTTGCTTGCCAGATCACTAGGATCTTTATAGTAGTAATCTCCTAAATGGAGCCTACGTCTGTGGGAAAGTACATGGAAATTACAGAGAAGGTGAGGAATCTATTCTTCCTCCTCCTCGTCCATACAATTTCTGTAAAAATCATTTAAAAGCTGCGTTGCGTGCCTGCCTATTAAACAGTACCCCGTTATGACACCTACAGTAGAGCTGATGTGCAGTCTGCTTAGAGATATTGAACACTTGGAGCGCTTTAAGTCAAGGCTTGGTCAAATTTGTTTTGTCGCTAAACAAGTAGTGATGTTGTCCCACCTAATGTTTGTTCTCTCCAAGGCATCTTGCTTCAGCAAACGTTTACATGTAGCTATGGGTATACCAATATTTAGCTTTTCAGGTAAAATGGGTAGTAATGTTCCACTTCTAGTGAGCTCATCAGCTTTACAATTACCTGGAATGTCACTTATGACCCGGCACCCAACAGAGGTGAATATTAAACTGTTGCGCCATCTCCAACAGAAATGATCGACAGTTAAGGGCTGTTCTAGAGTTTGAAGAGACAGAGTCCAGGGATTTAATAGCAGCTTGGTTATCAAAGAAGATACGGATATCCAAGGTTGATATCACGTTTTCTTTGCGCCAAGATAGTACTTCTTTTATCGCTAGAAGTTCCGCCTGGAATACGCTACAGTGATTAGGAATACGGAATGTGAGACTTAAATTTAGTCTATCAGAGTACACACCTCCACCAACCCCATTGTCGGTCTTCGATCGGTCTGTGTAGAAGTGAATTGATTGATCTTCTAAGAATTCCACATCCTCCCAGGTGGATCTGGAAAGGTATGGTTACTTCAAAGTTCTTATCGAAATTCAGTAGTGGAATTGTGTAGTCAGTGTAAACCAATTGTATTGATCACAAAATGAAAATGTAGTCGACTCCCTCTAAGCTGAATTCTCACGGGATATTAAAATCCTTTCAATTTAAAGAGTTTTGCAAAAAGTTGATTTAGAGAGAAATAAATAAGTTTGGAAATTTGAGAGGAGTATACAACAAACATGGTGACAAAAATTCTTGTTAGAGAGAAATTCGAGAAAGGGGGAGTTCTACTTTGAGGGCGTCGACTGTAGTTACATGAAATTGGTAGACAATTAAATTATCTAGAAGATTGATAATGAAAAATTTTCCCTTAAACTTGACGGTTAAGGAGTTATTGTGCTGTAAGGAGGGAATAAACTATAAATCTTAGAAAATACAAAATTTAAGCTTTTTTTGGGAGTTCCATAGCGCTGATTGTAGTGGTTGTACAAAAATACTTTCTAAATAATATTTGTAGGAAATTTTATTGTCTACAAAGTTTTCCTATACTTTTTTCCTTAAAAATATACCAGAAAGAAGTTTTAAACAAAAAACTGAAAAAAATGACAATTTTTTGTAGTTTTTCCAGGATTTTGAAGGGGTGAAGGGGGCGTGGTACTGGAATTTTGGAATTTTTATTTACTAACTATACTATATAACATATCAAAAATTTTGAACTACCCGACCTTTTGTAGGGTAAAACCTCTATATTTACTAGACTATAATAGCACTTTTGAATTTTAAATCATATTTGAGATTTTCAATTCGTTCATACAAATTTTTTCTTTTGATGTTGAACTTGGCCTTTTTTCTTTGCTTTCCTCAGAGTTTGTGCCTTAAAAAAATTAGGTGGTTCCTCATCTCCATAACGCATAACGCGCATAAGATTGTTAATATCTACTGCATAAGGCAACACAAACTGAGTACAATACAGTGTAACTTATATTTTGAAACTCAAAAATGGTGACGCTTAAGAGCTGGCAAATGCCTTACAACCATATCCATCATACAGCAGCACAAGTTGAGCACATTGCAGCACAGGTTTGTCAGATTGGGCAATTTATCACAAATTGGGCTATATTTTTCCTTAATTTCCGACAAAAATATGATAGAAGTAGCTCAATTTGATATTTGATATTTTTCTACAATAGCCGTTATTTTTTGGAAAATCTATCCGTAAGCAAGTAAGATTTTACACGAATAACAAAAGCAGTATCGGCAGAAGGATCACTGCCGATAAAAGTTAAAGTAGAATTCTACCGCGGATGGACATTTTGACGTTTATTCGCAGTATGATACACAAACATTTCTTAAATTATGAAGTTTAAGTTCAACTTTATGTTTAAATTCATCCAAATTTTAAAAATTTTAAATTATTCCAAAAACAAACACAAGGTGCCATTTAAAAGAAAAATTAGAAATTTGTTTTATGAAATTAGGCTAGTTGGGATACATTTAGGCCAGCGGTTTCGGGCTTCAAAAATTTTTAAATTGGGCTACACAAGTGCTTCGAGACCTGGCAACCCTGCTGCTAACTTCACGCACATCGAAATTTTGTATGTTTGATTTGAACTACAAAACAAAAGTGTGTGGAAAAGTAAGTATTTTTTAAAAAGTAAAAAAAAACTTTCTTTCATTTCACAAATGATTAATAAATTTATTTTTACGATCGTTTGACATTTCAAAATACTATTAGATTCCCATAAAAAGCATCTTCTCTGCTACCTTAGCTTCTTATATCATTTTCCAAATCGCTCTTCTTCAGTCGAGTGCAGTAGTAACGATCATTATTCTCAATCCAATCACACACATGAGTCATAGTATGGAAAGCTGTGCCAGGCTTGCAGCTGAACTCAACTGGTTTTCCATGAACGCATCGATAGTACTTTAAAAGACAATGGAAACCAAATGACTCGATTTAAATACAAAAAAAAAGAACAAACGCACTCACCTTGCTACAATCAGAATGTGGAACGTAATCCCTGGTTGAACAATCAATATTTGATAGATCATCGTCTTTCTCGAGTTCTTCGGCAGAAGACGATGGCTGAGTTCCACCGGTTTCAGTGTCAGCCTGAGCTGGTGGGTCAATCACCTCATGATCCTCATTAGTTGTTGGTTTCTTTAAATAAATGAATTTAAAACAAAATAACAAATATGTATACATTTCTATCACATTTTAAATTCTGATCAATTTTCTATCACAAAGTTCAATATCAATGGCAAATGTTTTCTCTTGCACTTCACCTCTTTAAAGAGCAATGAAGATCGATTGCATTTTACAAGCGAACAAGAATGCAAACAAAAAGAACAAAACGACTCTGAGACGCTTCGTCAATCAAGGGAAACCCAATTGATTTTATTTTTAAAAATAAATTCCTTTGAACTTACTTGAGTTGTTGTTTGTGTCGGACATGGTGGGCTGGTTGTTGTTGAGGTGATGGTCGTGGTGGTGGTGGCAGGACGTTTTGTAGTCGTACTAGTTGTCGTTGGTTTTGGTTTCGGCCTTGGCCGACTGGTTGTTGGCTCGAGAACAACAATTGGTTCGTCTGCGGATGGTTCTGTCGATGGTGGCTTCGCCCAATCAGGCTAGAAATGTAAATAATATCAAGGTAAAGTTTAACTGACACGACCGAATATCTTGATATGCATACCCTTGGAGTTGTTTCTCTTGTTGGTGGAGGCACCTTGTAGTCGATCATGTTATAGTATAAAATTTTCGACAGAGCATTTTCAGCCCCACAAAGCCCATGGAAATCGTCCATGTCAATGGCCCACGTCATAGCACCAGCATAGCCTTTCTCCTTGATGTAGTCCATTTTGATTTGAATAGACTTTGGATCTTCATATCCAACCCACTGATTACCCTTGTAGGTATAGGGCACTTTTCCAGCATCATCCCATTTAACGGTCCATCCCTTGGACTCATCCATTATTTCAGTACAGATTTCATAGTAGGCCAAGAAACCACTGGCATTTGTGAAAGGACCTGGTGCTCCACCGCCAGCTTCTTTATTAATGTACGTTCCCAGGCTGTAGTCTTTGTTTGAATTGCTCAAGGTGAATGTTCGACCATAGAAGGGTACTCCTACAACGAGCTTATTTGCTGGACAACCCATTTCTTCCCAAAGAGCCAAACCGTCATTCTTTAAAATACAAAAAAGTACTTAGAGACGAGTTAAGAAGCAGACCTTCAAATCTACTTACCACATTGAGTTTCTCATAGGCATATTGATCATGGGGACGTTTGTATAAGGCACTGTGAACATCAGCAAAACCAGCCCAATTACCTCTCAAGTCATAAGTCATAGCATGAATAGCATCTAAGAGTCTGAAATAATTATTGTGTTCAAAAAAATACAAAATTAAACCTAATTTCTAACTTACTCGCACAATTCCGGAACATGATATCCCTCTTGAAGTCTAAACTTAGCCACTGGCACAGCCATTGTGATCTCCCAGCCTTTACCCTCACGATTGAATGCTCTGCGAAGTTCCTCAACAAAATACAAAAATGTATTCTTATCACTGAAACTACCACCACGATCTGAAGCTCCTGGGTATTCCCAATCCAAATCGAATCCATCGAAATCGTATTTCTTCATGAAGCCAACAATACTTCCAATGAATGTTGTCCGACGTTCTTTGACAGCACACATCTGTGAGTATTTCTTACCACCTTCAGCCCAACCCCCAACGGCTACTTGAAGTTTCAAATGCGGATGAGTTTTTTTGAGATCTGTGAAATTTCTGAATCCATTGTTGTCAACATCCAATTCCGGATCGATAACCATAACTTGCCAACTCTTGTCGTCGACTCCGATAAATGAATATATTAAATGCGTGCATAGATCAACTGGGATATCATCGATGCCATAGCTTCCAATTCCAGGGCGATAAATAGCCCAGTTACTAAAGTAGCATACAATACGGGCAGGTTGATCTTCTGCTAGAGCTGCTGCAAAGCCCAATAGCAGCAATGGGATAATTAGATTGGTTTTAACTAAAAAGACAAAATAAAACGTTTTTTTTTAATAATTTCTTATAGTACCAAATTTTTAAAACATTTTTTATAAAAAAAATTGGTATGCAAATTTATTTATTAATGTGCATATAAAATAAAGTTTCAAAACAATTTTTCGACCCACTTTTGAGTTATCGAATTTTCAAAATTGTTACTCAATTTTTGAAATATCAAATTTTCAAAAAAAAAATTAAGTTTTTTGAAAATTCAAAATAAAAAAAAAATTGAAATTTTGATATGCAATTTTTAATCTTATTTGAAAATTTTATCAAAAAATATTAATGTTAATCCAATCAGTAATTCAAAATTCTTCTAAAAGTACTTGAGAGTGCTAGGACGCCATATGGCCCTAGGCTCAATGATAGGAAAATCCCTATGCACACCTCCGCGTGGTAGAGGGCGGGTAACGCTAACGTGCAGGGGGACCAAATGGATGCCGGGATAAGCAGACAACCCAGCTATGCTGGTCAGGGCACAAACTTGTCCTTGGGATGGTTAAAAGCCCCCTTAAGGCGAATGAACTGCAGGTGGCGGTCAACGGCATGATAGTCTGGTGGCGCAGGAGCTTTTTTTGGTAAAAGGCCAACGGCAACAGCAGGTAGCATCTGTAACCCATATTGGGCGGCTACAAAAGGCGTCTGTTTTCCCACAGTGGGCGGCCTCGAGCAGTTATGTGTTTGACCATACAAAAGGCGGGTGTGCCTGTCAAATCTGAGCTTATGTATGTTATTAATCATATCTCGGAAAACACCATGGTGGAAGGATATATGCAAATACATGAATTATGACAACAAATGGAAATGAGTCCCCAAGAGGTAATCTTTTTATAGAAAATCCTTCTGTAGCTTCGGCTGCAGTAAACCGCACATCGGATTTGGGGGTGCGGCATCCTTCATGTACGAGCGTCAATCAAGACGCCATAATAATAAATGAATCGTTGACAAATAGAAGAAGTCTTTCAAGAAGCGCAAATGTTACTTTTGGCTACCGCATACGTACGAAAATCGGAGCATGGAACGTTCGATCCTTGTACAGCGATGGTAGATACGAGCAGGTTGAGCGTGAAATGCTTCGCCTAAAGATCAGTATCCTGGGCATAAGCGAAACTAAGTGGAGAGGAAGAGCTGAATACAGATCAGACACTGGACAGACGAGAATGCTGTATTCCGGCGAAGATGAAAGAGAGGGTGGCCAAAGACTGCATGGTGTCGGAATTATGTTGAACGAAGAAGCGAGGCGTAGTTTGATCTCATGGGCGCCCATTTCTGCGAGATTAATGACAGCAAGGTTTCGTTCAAAAATTCGTAACGTCACAATTATTCAGTGCTACGCCCCCACAAATGAAGCGACCGAGGAAGACAAAACCGCGTTCTACACTCATCTTAACTCGGTTTACAGTAGTGTTCCGAGAGCCGACATCATAGTCGTTATGGGAGACCTTAATGCCCAAGTCGGTTCAGACAATTACGGACTGGAACGCGTGATGGGAAGAAATGGCGTGGGGTCACGGAATGAAAATGGTGACTTGCTTGTCGACTTTTGTAACGCGAATCGTCTTGTGATAGGTGGGACTGTATTTAAGCATAAGACGTGCAACAAAATTACCTGGGTGCATCCGGATGGTCAAACCGAAAACCAAATTGATCATATCATGATTCAGCAGCGGTGGAGGAAGTCTATGTGTGATGTCCGGAGTATAAGAAATGCCGATGTGGGAAGCGACCACCATTTGGTTCTGATGAGTCTCAAACTACGAACCGCTGCCGTACAAAAACCAGCGCAGGATGCAGCAAGGAGCACAAAATTCATTACTAATGCTTTAAATGACCCCAACATATGTCGAAACTATTTCACCACCCTTAACGACAGAGCCTCGTCATTAAATGGAATCCAGAATTCAACAATTGATGAGATGTGGGGTGAAATTAAAAGTGTTTTTATGGAGGCTGGATCCGAAACTGTACCCAAGCGAACGAGACGTAGAGACTCTTGGATATCCCAAGACACCTGGGATAAGATCGAACTTCGCAAATCGTTGAAAATCCAAATAAATGCCGAAGCTGATGTTCAATGAAAGGCTGACTTGCGAAGAGAGTACCTACCGCATTGCACATAAGATGGTCTACCGCTGTGTGAGACGTGACAAGAGGGTGAAGTTGGATGGACTCGCAGATAATGCGGAAAGCGCTGCCAGAAGAGGAGATATCCGGGAATTGTACCAAATAGCCAAAGATGTTATCGGGAAAAAAAGCAACACCAATCATCCTGTAATGGATGTGGATGGCACACTTTTGGTATCAATTGAGGATCAGCTTCGTAGATGGAAGGACCATTTTTGTGCCCTGCTAAATGAGGATTCAGTTGAGCAGAGTGCTGAGGTGCCCCAACTAAACGAGATGCGCAGGTCCTATAGGGGTATTGACATCGAACCCCCGTCAGAATCGGAAATCCAGACATCAATAAATCTCCTCAAAAACAACAAGGCAGCTGGACTGGACGGAATACCAGCTGAATTCCTGAAAGCCGATCCCGTAGCAGCGGCTAGTATTTTACATCCGCTGATACAAAACATTTGGGAAAACGAAAGCTATCCCAGGGACTGGAAGGATGGTGTGATTGTTAAGTTGCCAAAGAAAGGTGACTTAAAGAATTGCAACAATTGGCGTGGTATCACCGTTTTGTCCGTTTTCCCAAAACTAATGGCAACAATCATACTCGAGCGAATAAAGGATAGAATCGAGTCTACACTCAAGAGGCATCAAGCTGGCTTCCGCAGTGGTCGATCGAGTGTCGACCATATCAACACCCTGCGTATCGTCCTCGAGCAGTCGATGGAATATCAATCACCGCCTTACCTCATGTTCGTGGATTTTGAAAAGGCCTTTGATCGAGTTAACCGAGAATGTATGTATATGGAGATCGTTGCTTGGTAGAGGAATTCCACCAAAAATTGTTGCCATTATTAAAGAGTCCTACAACAACGCGAGGTGTTTTGTTTTGCACAATGGGCAGCTATCCGACTCATTCGTAGTGCAACAGGGTGTGAGACAAGGGGATGTTCTATCGCCAATTCTCTTCCTGCTGGCGATGGACGACGTATTGACGGCCAGTGTTGGTACAGCTGAGCGACAGGGCATTCAATGGAGACCGTTCGAAAGGCTCAGTCATTTTGACTATGCCGATGACATATGTCTACTGGCAAATAACATCAGTGGGCTGAACGGTATGTGCCAAACACTGCAAGTGAAGGGAGAGTCGAGTGGTCTAAGAATTAACAGCAAAAAGACAAAAATAATGCTCACAGGCCGCTCCACACAGCAGCGTATTATTTTACAGGAGACGCCAGTTGAAGTAGTGGAACAATTTAACTACCTTGGCAGTATTGTTTCTGCAAACGGTGGTACGGATCTGGACGTTAAAAGTAGAATAAATAAAGCTCGTGCTGCCTTCGGTACTCTGTCCCCAATTTGGAAATCCAGTCAAATCTCCTTACGCACTAAGTTGAGATTCTTCGAATCCAATGTGAAATCCGTGCTGTTATATGCTTGTGAAACCTGGAAAGTCACGTCTACCATTTCGAAGAAATTGCAGGCTTTTGTGAATCGCTGTCTTCGCCATATCCTAAAGATTCGCTGGCCACAAATAATATCAAATGAGGAATTGTGGCGCAGGACAAGTCAAGAGCGGCTGGACGTCGACATAAGAAAGCGTAAATGGCGTTGGATTGGTCACACACTGAGGAAACAAAACGATGAAATTGCAAAGCAGTCCTTTGAATGGAATCCTCAGGGTGCACGGCGGGTTGGAAGACCAAGAACAACATGGAAATCAACTGTCTTAGCGGAAGCAGAATCCCAGAGAAAGACGTGGCCACAGCTTAAGTACCTTGCAGCAGACCGTGAAGGATGGAGACGTTTTGTTGACGCCCTATGCCCCAGCCGGGGTTACAGGACACGATGATGATGAATTCAAAATAAAAAAGTTTTATGAGAGGTACTATTGAAAGTTGTTCAGTGTAAATTTTAACAATTTTTTTTTTTTTTTTTTTTAATTTTAGAACACGTTTTTTAGGAATATTAGGAGCCCATTTTAAGAAAAACAAATATTTTCCCCAACGGCTTTTAAACACGTGTATGGAACGTAAGTACCGTTATTTTTTCAGAGAAGTAAATTTGTTTCTAAAAATATTCTTGAAAGTGTTAAAAAGTTAAAAAAAAAACTCTTGAATACCTACTGAGTTTCAAATAAATCGATCATATGATTTTCTAAATATTTGATATTCAAAAAAGAATTTTCGAACATTTTTAAAAAATTCAAATATTATTTTTTTGAAAATTTTGGTAAAAAAAGTATTTACATTTCTTAGAAGCATGTGTATAAAAAATATTGAAATCAAAATTAAAGAAAATTGAAATAAAGAAAATGGTTCTTTGGGTGTTACCATTAATTGGCCATTTTTTGAATAACCGATTTCCTATCAAAATTAAGCCTATTGGAATTGGTTCTTTTTAAAAAAAAGATATGAATCCTTTTTTGAGGAAATCAAGATTTTGTTAAGAAAAAAATTGTATGTCAGGTCCCGTTGTTTTTGGTTCTAAAAATAAATTTTAAAAAGACGGACAGAATTGTGAAACCCACTTTTTTCATCTTTCAAAAATTGGTTTGTTATTATGGCTTAATTTAGTCAGAGTATCAAATCTGTAAAAGCATTTTTATACAACTTTTGAAAAACTAAAAATGTGGTGAAATGTACATAAACTTGAATACGACTAATGAAGCTCTTTTACTTTTTTATTTGTATTTTGTTTTCTCTTTTTTTGACCATATTTTTGTTGAGACTCTTGATAACCTGTTATGTTTTGATCTCCTGACACTTTTACTTCCCTTATTCTTCTAAAAAATGTATAACTCTTCGTTTCTGTAGTCTTTTCTTCTAAATGGCCACCCCTTTCACCGTGCTGGGCTATTACTTGGTTTTAATTGCGCGTGATAATTTTTGTTTGGTGCGTCCGATATTTTGCTTTTGCTATACCCGTCTTATAAAGAAAATTGGTAGAAAAGTTCACGTTGCCACGGTACTAACATTTACGGTACTGACATTTAGACAGTTTATGTAACACAAAAATTCATGAACCGAATTTTGAACCATTTTTTTTTTTTTCAAAAAAAAAATATTATTATTTAAAAAATCAAATTTTTTTTTTTTAATTTTGACAAGCGTTGCCATATGTCCAGGTTTTCCGGGACATGTACTATTTTTGAATGTGTGGGGGACGTCCGGAATAGTTTTTGTCCGGGATTGTACTCTTTTCAACCTTTTGATTTATTGCTTATTCAAAAAAAGAATAGAGGTTAATTTAATTTAAATGAACGAACTGATCCGATAATTGATAAGAAAATTATAACAACCAGAACTTTTTAGCTGTCATACGTCAAAACAAAATTATTTTCTGTCAGTTATGTCATTATTCATTGTTGGAAAGATTTGATCTTTTTGGGAACAGATTTGCACTTTTTCCATTGTGTGCAATGTGTGTAAACTGAAACTACTCAAAGATATGCCCAGATATTAAAACCAAATCTTTCAGATTTCAATGAAAAACGACCTTAGATTTGCGCTCTTACATTCCAACCCCACAAGAGATAAT
This sequence comes from Dasysyrphus tricinctus, assembly GCA_963921185.1. Taxonomy (NCBI): domain Eukaryota; kingdom Metazoa; phylum Arthropoda; class Insecta; order Diptera; family Syrphidae; genus Dasysyrphus; species Dasysyrphus tricinctus. Next base: position 89,269,062 of record OY992530.1, read on the forward strand.
TTCTGTCAGAATGGTAATCTTGACATGAAATAGTTAATGGAGTCAATCTGTTCCATCACTTCATTGGATGTCCAGATATCTCTGCAATTATATCTTGAAGAGATATCTGACATAAATTTTGATAGATGAAGACTTTTGTATTTTGTGGTTGATGTTAATCTGTGCATTCGCTGGTGGGAATATATTTCTTGTATGTTATTTATTGTATTTATTGCTGTTTCGTGACTTAAAATATCATAACCTGATTTGCACAGTGCAAATAAATGAAAATATTATGATATAGATATTAGACATTTAGTTGAAGATCGCTTGTGGAGTTGGCGGTGCACAGTGGGGCCGAGGTAGAAAAAACCTCATATATAAAAGTGTTTAATATGGCATTGTGATACACTTTTCTTTCAGTATTTTTCATTCGGAATCCAGATGTTATAATGATTTTATAGTGGAAAATTTGCTTTTGGCCGAAATAAGGCGTCAAAACGGGCCATTGAAATTTTGAGCCTTTAAAACTAATGTTTTCCATGATTCCTCCATCTTACGGATTATTATTTTAAATTTTTCCTTGAATGTACTGTGTTAATATATATACCTTAAGGTTTCTGATAAGAGAATAATTTACCTCATTTTTTTGATTACACCGAAAAATCTAGCTAAAATTTGGACATCGGATGTACTTCCGGACTTGAGTAGCTACACAAAAAAAGCCTCTACCTTCCTAGGGTTTCTGTTTCAGCTCTTTTCTGGTAGTGGTGGTAATGAACATCCTATTAAAATGTCATCCTCAGATTCTACCGGTTTTGGGATCAGTGAATACAAATTCAATTAAAGAAATAAGATAATTTCTGATTGAATATAACCTGTTCAATAAAGACGTGATTGTTTTGTTACACAATGCGAAATGAAATTTGAAAATTCTATTATTCTTCTTCAAAAATAACTTTGTATCACTCCAATCCGCTTTTTCTTTTCTGAGAAATCGTTATTTACTTTTAAGTTTCCACCTGCCCGTACTTGATACAAAATATCCCACTATTATGAAAAATTAAAAATGTCCCCTTAACTCTGATCATAAAACGGATGATACCATTGAATTAAGCTTAGAGGTTTTTTCCCTAGATCGTAGGTTTGGCCCCACTGTCCAGTGGCGCGGCCGGCGGCGGCGCGGTGGCGTGTTAAGAAGTGAATGTTTTGGTGAATTTGATTAATTGTGGACACAAACAATTTTGAAGACTAACTTATTGAAAAAAGTTTCAGGTGATGCATACACAAATATTCCAAACTCTTTTTTTTCAATAATATACTTTTAGTTACAAACAATGTCGAGATGAAAATGCACTTTTAACGAGAAACTGAAGAAAAATTTTCCTTCCTTCAAAAAAGGAAAATACGACTGCTGCTGCTGAGCTACTGCATTTGCAATTGTTGTAAATATAGGCAGAACTGACATCGAAGAACGCATCAAATCTTCAAAGCATTTCACAAATTAACGAGCATCAACATCATCGTCGGCAACTTTGAGTTCGTTTTTTTTAAAGGAGATCGACATTAGCAAATCAAAAGCATAAGAGCAGCAGAGGGAACAAAAGCCTACCACACAGTTTTTCATCACCAATCCTTTAATTAACTTAATTGTAACAATGAAATTAAATCAAAAATTAAACTTATTTGTTTGTTTTGTCCTAGTTTTGTACTCCTTGTCCGGGAAAGTCTAGAATTTTGAATCTCGATAACTAGTCTCGTCAAAACATATTTGGCAACCGCTTACATTATCAACATTGAAACGGAGCTTTTGCAAAAAATTTTAATTGAAATCGGTTGAGTCGTTAATGGGAAAATCGAAAATCAAAAAACTGTAAGTATTGCCGTTGTTTTTAAATTAACTTTTTTCTTAATGTAGATATATGTATAGCAAGCAGTGTTGCCAGATTTTTTAAGTCGAGTGGAGCCCAATTTGAAAAATCTTGGAGCGGAAAATTTTTCACTCATAAATAAATTTGCATATAAATTATTAAATTAATATTTATTCGTTTAATATTTAAATTTTTCCAAAGTTATAAAAATTTAAAATATGATTGAACATTTTACATGTGTTTTCCATATAAAATTTCTATTGTTTTAGGGCCGGGTTAGCGGTAAAATAATGAGTTAAAATATTACAGGATTTTTGTATTCAAAATAAATAAGGAACAACAAGAAGCGTCATTTAAAATAAAACAATGTCCCTTTTAAGGACCACCCTAATGTATCTACATTGCTTGCAAAATTCAATTTAAACTCGCAAATCGTTTTTTCTTTATTTAAGTCACTTGGTAGGTCTTACAGCATTTTCCAATTAACTGAATTCTGGTTCGAACTCCTCATATTTCTTCACTATCTGAACAGAATGCAAGACGCAGATGCAAGATGTCAAAAATGCTGCAGTAAAAGTTAAAAATTATTCAACTCTTTCAGCTCCGGCTTGAGCATTTTTGACATCTATTCCAGTGAAGAAAAATATGAGGAGTTTGAAAGAATTCAGTTGATCTCTGGTCTCAAATTATCATTTGTTTAGTAAATGTACAGTGGGCAAACTGAATCAACTGCTTAAAGTTAAGAGTGTGGGAACAAAAAAATATTGAAATGTAAGAAGGCTCATTCAAAATAGATTTATCAAAAGTTAATGTTCTCATCTTTTCTATTTTCTTTTTCTTATTAATATTCGTACACATCAATTTAACCAAATTCCCCTAGAAGAATATAAGTGCAGTGTTTTTGTGCTGCAAATTCTATTAGTGCTGATAATCACCAAAATATTGCGTCTTTCTTAGAAGGATAACGACAGCATCTAACTGATGAGCCCAACTGTCTTGCCTGGGCAAAACGCATTAAAGTCTAAAAAAATAAAAACAAAAACAATAATTCTCGTTTTTTTGTGTTTTTCTCCTTCATACTCGTTTTCATCAAGGTAAATGGAAAATAAAAAAGAAATTATTTTCTGTATCAATTTTATAAGGAGCCTAAAATCGCCGAATTATAAAACTACACAGCCCAAATTGAGATTTATTGCAAATCACAATTCGAAGGAGCTTGTGAAAAGTGCGAGAAGCCCAATTGGCGATAAACATCTCGTTCTGGCAACCCTGATTGCAAATAAGAAACTTGCAATACGGAAATGACTGTTTTTTTTACTTTGCTAGATCTCGTTCTATAATGCATAAATACATATCTGCATAATAGCATTGATGTGTTTACTTCCGATGCTGAATGGCAAGTTAGTTATGCAATCATAGACAAAATACTCCAGTCATATAAGCCAAAAAATCAGCCAAGTTACGAAAAAAAAAAAATTCAAAGCTAGATTTTGGTACATAGCATCCTCATGGAATTCTAAGGAAACTATAAAAAGTCCCCATCGATATGAGCGCCACTAAAAATTGTATGGGAATCAAAGGCCCCCAAACGGGTTTAAAGAAATATCTCGCTAACGGTAACTCTTATAGCCTATTGAATAGACCGGAAAATGAGGGGTATAAAGGAACAATTGCGTGCAAGGGTTTTTATTATTGAATATGTTTGTTTGGCCCATAAGCATGCTTAAAACCGAAAATGCTACTAAATTCACCCATGCGTTTCTGGGAGAATGGTCACACTGGGCACTTTTCAGTATTTTTGTTATAACTCGAAAATTAAGCCGAATTTGACAATTTTACATATAATACTTTTTGTTCAAAATTAAATTTTCTATTGGAATAGATATGTAGTTCAAAAAATTTTACAAAAAAAATAAAGCAGGAAAAGTTAACAAAAACCAACCTAAAAAAATGAAAAAATCAAGGATATCTAAATTTTTTAACAAATTGTGCATAACTTTTTTTGAAGCAAAGATAGGGTCAAGAAATACACGGACAAAATAAAGTAGAGAGTAAAGGCTTTAATATGGCATGTTCAAAATTGACAGAGATATTCCCATTCAAACCTTATCATTTCTTATAATTTTTCGCAGTTTTGGACCGAATGTCCCTTTTTCGGTACAATATGGCAAATTTCACTTTCGTAAAAATTTTCAAATTCAAAATTTTGATATAATATGACATAAGAACAATAGAGAATTTATAAAAAGGATGTAAGTTCGCAATTTCGTTTTTCGGCTGTTTTTAAATGCTTTCAGACCTACAGACCGAACAGCTGGTCCGATTAACATAAGATTTGGTACTAGGTGCTAGGAACGTAACATTTGTCATAAAGTACCAAAAAATAGGCTTTCGAGCAAAAACTGCCAAAAATGATGAGAAATGGTAAAGTTTGAATGGCTATATCTCTGTCAATTTATAAATACTATGGCTTTTTTAACATGTCATATTAAGACCTTAAGACTCCAGTTTACTTTGTTCGTGCATGTCTTGAGCGTATCCTTGCTCCGAGAAAAGTTATGCACAATTTAGAAAAAAATTTAAAAATCTTTGATTTTTCGATTTTTTTTATGTTGGTTTTAGTTTACTTTTCCTGCTTTAATTTTTTAAAGAATTTTTCCAAACTATTCATTTCGATAGAAAATTTAATTTTGAACAAAAAGTATTATATGTAAAATTGTCAAATTCGGCTTAATTTTCGAGTTATAACAAAAATACTGAAAAGTGGCTCAGAAACGCATGGGTGAATTTAGTAGCATTTTCGGTTTTAAGCATGCTTATGGGCTAAACAAACATAATCAATAATAAAAACCCTTGCACGTAATTGTTCTATTTTAAAAGGTCTATTCAATAGGCTATTATAGAAAAAATTTCAATAGGTTGTAGCTTAGAAAATTTCCTAAAAAAAATGTTACGTGATATTTTTGACCGTTCTCGAAATAATTCAATCGGTAGAGTTATGGATTTTATGGATTCAATGTTTCTGTACAAAATATAGGTATTCTTTTACACCACTTTTGAGGTTGAGTACAAGGTGAGTTTTTCTTAAAAAATCGCTTAAAAAGTATTTAAATAGGTCTAGGCCGTGTTTTCTTTTTTTAAATTGTAGATAAGACGTTAATTCACTTTGAAAAGTTTAAATAAGAATTTGTTGGTATTTGCGCTTGGAATTGCCTAAACAAATTTATTCGCATTGCAGGTCATGTCAAAAGCATTTAACATTTCGCAGATAAAATCTTGTTAGTCGTCTATAAAATATGAAAATGGTAAATTTAACGATGTTAATTAATTTAAGGCCGTGTTTTTTTTTTTCATTCTGTCGAAAAGTTAAAAGAAAACAACCATGCCCTTACGAATGACCCTGTTTAGACTGTGATTGCTTCGGCCACAAAATTCATTTTCCACGCCAATTCTTAATACAAATTAATGAAACTTGGTACATTTTGGAGATGCTGAATTAAATGGTACTGCCATTTTTTTCTACTTCAAACAGGGGCTACATAGTTTAGGTCAAAACATGGTTCAAATTTCAAAATTAAAAAAAAAAAAACATTGTCGTAGTCAGGAACTGAGTCAAGTTTATGTTTGAAATGTCCTTACAATATAAGTCGATGAATGTATACTTTCATATAAAAATAATTACTCCAATACTGATTTCTACAAAATTTAAAGAAGATAGTCCAAAATGTTTAGAACAAATTTTGTTGCTCGTTTTTTTTTTAATTTTTTGTATTGGAAGTTATTTTTAGGCCTAATCTGATTAAATATAAAAAACAATTTTACAATTTGGACGGCTGGAAGTTGCCAATCAAAATTTAGGTCAACTACTCAAAAACTCGAAAAATTTAGGACGAAATGATTTTTGTCGCCGAAATTCAACAAACGTACCACTGTGTGCCATAACGATGACCCATAAAGGGTAAGATTTTCTCCTTACCATCATCTACAGATTCATCGTCATGGCGAAGTGAAAAGTCACAATCTAAACAGTGGCCAAATCACTAAACATAACTCAACTCTACGGACCTAGCCATCGGGCATTCGAGACACAAAAGCATCAATCGCACCAATGACGACACACCAAAATTCTCTTCAATCGAGTTCAATATCTACTTGAATTAACTTCAAAAGTTTATCCGCAGCAGGACTCTACTTTAACTTTTATCTGCAGCGATTCTGCTGCCGATGTTGTTTTTATTATTCATACAAAATTCTACTGTAGTACGGATAGTTTTACCAATAAAACACATCTAATCCTTAATATAAATTATTTTTTGAACAAGCCTTAAGCCTTTTCTTTATTTTGTCAATGTATGACTTGAGCCTATCTTTGCTCCACAAAAAAATTATGCACAATTTATTAAAAGGTTTAGAAATCTTTGATTTTTTAATTTTTTTTTAGGTTAATTTTTGCTAATTTGTCCTAATAAATTCTTACCTATAAAATTTTTCAAACCTTTCTTATCTTGAACTTTATTGTTCCCTATTAATAGGTATATATATTCAATGGACAATGGCCTTTGAAGAAGGAATTATTAATTTTGTTTAAGGAATTTCTAACTCCGAAATAGTGGCTTTGTACCAATTGATTTTTACTAGAAGTTTTTTTTTTTATAATATCTGTACATATCTGCATTGCAAATAATACAACTGAAATAAATCAGCCAAGTTGAAGATTTAGAAATTAGAATTATTCAATTACTTAACTAGGTTGAATTACTTGTATTCAAAATAGCTTTTTACGACCTTAAGTTTAAGTCCACTATTAATTTCTGAAATTGTTAGGTATCTATTTAGTTCATAACTTTAACTTCAAGACTGAATTTAAATTCTTCTGATGGTAAAAATTAATTTAGGAAAAAGTCATTACTCATTTTTTAGGATATATAGAAACACCCTGTGTTATTTTGGTATATGCATTTATGATAATAGAGTTGAAAGACACTTGTTCAAAACAATATTTATTTTAGATTGTCTGTTGGAATTTTAAACAGGATTTATGTGGTTCTACTAGCTTATTTTTTTTTTTTTTCTTATAACTCATCATTAAAATACTTCTTTCGACTTTTATCTAGAACGTATTTATAATAAACCTGAAAAATCACTGCATTTTTTTTGTTTTTAATTTAAGAAAGCATCACCGTTTATTTGTATATGATTAATGCTGGGTTTTTAATTTCTCTTCAATAAAACAAAAAAGAAAACAGTTCAATGTAATTGATTTTTTTTAATAACTTTGTTGTAGTAAAATAACAATAAAACAGCACCGCACGCCGGTTATGGCGGAAAAGCCTTGCTTACACATTACCACGAATATGTACGCGGTGGCGTATGTGAAATTATTTGTTTATTTTAATGAAAAAAGATTGACTAACGTTCGCACTTTGAATTCTAATTAATCAACCACATTTGGTCTTCTGACTTAAATGGGAAGGCTCTTCAAGGAATTCCTTCGATAAAAGCAAGTTGATTGAACTTATTGGTAATAAACACCGCACCGGGGAAAATCAAAATATTGCACAAGCACACAGATACACTTTAACATTATTAATACTCGTAGATATACAAAAATCAACAATAAAATACAAGAAAAATAATTATTGTATCCAAAAGATATCACAAAAGAAAACAACTTAAAAACAAAAAAAGACAGATACACTTACCCATCTTGAACAGGTGAAGTAACTTAGTCAAATGACAGTGTGTCTAAAGGTTGAAGAGCTTTTTATACCACGATACGAAGGAAGGAAGAACGAAATATGAAGCGTTGGTTGTTCTTTCTTCTATACAGTCTGGTTCTGGGGTCTGGCTCTCTGGACTCCAAACGCAGTTTCTATGGAATTGATGTGATTCTGGTTTGGTTGGTGCGTTTTGTTATCACTTGGGAAAATCATTTTGTGTTGTGTTGTGTTCTTTTCTTTGTGTGATGGACAGCAAACACGTTCCTGTTGCGACACTTTTGATAGATGCGCTTGACAGAGCATTGTTTAGAGATGGAACATGTCATTTTCAAATAGGTGCGGTTGTTGTCGAGGGGCTGCAGGTATGTGGTAAGGTATAGGTATTAACTACCGATGCTGCTGGTGGGTAAGACATTTTTAACGATTTCTAAGTGCCGCTGAACTTCTCATATCAGTGAAATATACAAAGTTAATTCAACAGCATAATAATATGTGTGATTTAGAGTCACGGGGTTCATGGAACTTAGAAATACAATAGAATTTAATTTACTGCTTTTAATTTATTTTTTATTTTTTACTATCTAAGTTCTTAGTATTTTGTTACAGCTCAGCTTACAGGTTACAGCTTATAGATAAATCTAGTCGAGTGTTTTGATACGAACCACTTTAAAACATTTCAAATTGATTTGGTGTAGGTAACTTAGTCTGTGTTAAATGCATCTCTCCGACACAATCACCTTTGCTATGTCAAGTCGATAAATAGGGAAACCAGGCCTAAAATAGCACACCGATCGGAGACAGTCCTACTTAGTGGTGCGGCTGCTATTGCGATCGCTGCTTTAAATCACTCTGCTATTTCACTGAGCAGAGAGCAGTTGCGATTGCTCATCAATGTAACTGCTCTCACTGCTCAGTGCTGAACGTCCAAACAAATGACAGATGAATAGATACACACATAAAAAAAAAACATTTCACACAAAAAATCAACACAAGAACCACGAGCATGCATCTTTTTTTCACATACTACAGTCGGTAAACGTTACCTTCATCCTATCCCTATGCCTATCTAAGAGAAACATTTCAAGAAAGTGAGCAAGAAACAGACATGATTGCATCAAAATATATCTTTCTTTTTACTTGCGATATAGGTACTATAGGGCAAGTTTTGGATTCGTGCAAAAAAAAAATTTCGAGATAACAATCAAACATAACATTACGATGATAGAGAACACGAAAAAAGTGGGTGGCACAATTCTGTCTGTCTGTCTGTCTGTCTGTCTGTCTGTCTGTCTGTCTGTCTGTCCGTACCTCAACCTACAGCCTAAACCACTGAAGCGATTTTCTTCAAATTTTGAACTTAAGGTTTTTTTGTAACTCTCCAGAGGGGAAATTGAAATTTTTTTTTTAGCTCAAAAACTAACGGTACTTGCCATACAACCGTTAAGGAAAAGCTTATTTATCTCAAAAACGGCTCCAACGATTTTGATAAAAAAAAATTAGTGTATTACTGTAGATATGATGTACCTTCTAATAAGAAAAAAAATCACCAAAAACATTTATTAACGGTACCTGCCATATAACGGTTTTTTCGATTTTTGATTTTCTCATTAACCGCTCATCCGATTTCAATGAAATTTTTTTTCACAAAAGCTTTGTTAGAATATAAATAATACTGCATTCCAAAATTTTTGAAAAAATAAATTTTGGATTTTTAAAAAAAGATTCAAATTTTTTTTTTCAAAATTCAATATTTCAAAAACGGGTTGATGAATTATTTTGAAATTTCAGTTTTAAATGTATATCAATATAAACTCAAAATTGGCATACCAAATTTTTTTTTGAAAAATGTGACAAAATTTTTATATATAAAAAATTAATTTTTAAGAAAACGGCTCCAACGATTTTTAATTTTTTTTTTGCATATATACATATTTTTTCAAGTAATCAAATGGCATACTTTTTTTTTAGCTCTAAGTTATTTATCAGGCTGTTTATACAATTAAAAGAACGATTTAAATGCTTTTTATACTTTTTCTATAATTACTTAAATATTTTTTAAAGTTCTTAAGCCCCACACAACTTGAACATAAGAGCAAGTACGTGCGATCCAGTCGTGCATTTTATTTTCTATGCTATTGTTCTGCTTTCCAGAAACGAAAACGAAACGAGAAGAACACTCAATTCCCAATTGAGCACTTAAGCGATTAGGTGAGCAGTGAGCATTTTATCTGCTCACTGCTTTTTTTTTAAATAAAATGCTCATCGCATACAATGAAGCGATGAAGCAAAAGAGCATTTTGAACAGAGATAGCAGGTTGAATTGAAATATCTGTTAGCGATTAGATGAGCAGTGAGCATTTTATCTGCTCACTGCTTTTTTTTTAAATAAAATGCTCATCGCATACAATCAGAGTACAAAAATGCATTTTTGTTTGCATTAATTATTAAAAATAAAATTTTAATGCAATGTGAAAATATTTTGCATAAAAATAAATGTTAATGCGAATCAAAAATTGTCTGCATTAAAAAAAATGCAAACACCAATATTTGTTGCATTAAAAATTTGAAAGCTTCTGCATTAAAAAAAAATGTTAGTGATTTTGAAAATTTCTTGCACTAAAAAAAAATGTACCTAGAGAATTTTTTTGTAAAATCTTTACACTACGTCAATAATATTTAAGGGCATGATTCGTGGTAGTGATGGGTAGCACACGAATTTGAAATGAGTTTGTAAGAAGTACTCATTTTGTGATAGGACGTAGATTCACATTAACACGATTTTTGACAAGTGTTAAAATGTCAACATCAAAATTTTGAAAAACTGAGTATGCCAATCGATTTAGAAGGGGGGTATTACCTAGTGTTTCCGCCAACGCTGTGGGATCACTAGAACACCTTTTTTTTGACAGGTGTTAAAATGTCAATATCAAAATTTTGAAAAACCGAGTATGCCAATCGATTTAGAAGGGGGGTATTACCTAGTGTTTCCGCCAACGCTGTGGGACCACTAGAACACCTTTTTTTGACAGGTGTTAAAATGTCAATATCAAAATTTTGAAAAACCGAGTATGCCAATCGATTTAGAAGGGGGGTATTACCTAGTGTTTCCGCCAACGCTGTGGGATCACTAGAACACCGTTTTTTTGACAGGTGCTAAAATGTCAATATCAAAATTTTGAAAAACCGAGTATGCCAATCGATTTAGAAGGGGGTATTACCTAGTGTTTCCGCCAACGCTGTTGGACCACTAGAACACCTTTTTTTTGACAGGTGTTAAAATATCATCAAAATTGGTGTTAAAATATCATCAAAATTTTGATGATATTTTAACACCTGTCAAAAAAAAGTGCTCTAGTGGTCCCACAGCGTTGGCGGAAACACTAGATAATACCCCACTTTTAAATCGATTGGCATACTCGGTTTTTCAAAATTTTGTTATTGACATTTTTTTTTCCTATGCACGAAATTTTTCTTATTGCATTATTTAATTTTTTTTAATGCAGAAGATATGAAGCAAAAGAGTATTTTGAACAGAGATAGCAGGTAGAATTGAAATATCTGTTAGCGATAAGATGAGCAGTGAGCATTTTATCTGCTCACTGCTTTTTTAAATAAAATGCTCATCGCATACAATGTAGCGATGAAGCAAAAGAGCATTTTGAACAGAGATAGCAGGTTGAATTGAAATATCTGTTAGCGATTAGATGAGCAGTGAGCATTTTATCTGTTCTCTATTTTTTTTTTAATAAAATGCTCATCGCATACAATGAAGCGATGAAGCAACAGAGTATTCTGAACAGAGAAAGCAGGTTGAAATCGCTAAATGAAATCGTATTATTTTATATATTTCAGTGCAGGGGATCATTGAAAAATTACATTTAGGTATCTTTTTGTGAGTCTTTTTATCTGAAAAAATAAAAGGCAAAACCGAATACATTAATATGTTGGGAAGTTTGCTTTTTAGAGTTTTTTTTTGTTTGAAAAGGATGCAAACATAAAATCATGTAAATGTGTTAAGAAGATGAAAGGGAAATGCTTATGTAGATTTGTGAAAATTGCTTTTGGCGAGCGTTAAGCGTTTTTTTTGGCAATGTTAAAAACATTAAAAGATTATGCATAATTCTTTTGGTTTTCTCAAAAATAAAAAACAACGTTAAGGTTATTTTGAATATTTTAAAATGATTTATTAAAGATCCATAATAAAGCCCAATTAGTTTAGAAAAACATTAAGAAAACCGTAACTGAAGACAATTTCACAAAATAAAACTTGGTCGCACCAAGTTTGCGAACGAAAGCAATAACATATAAACACGAAGTCAGGCCCGGCTTGAGGAGACCGTTATGAACAAAATGTTTATTTATATGTATCTCCATTGTATATAAATTCTATAGTATTCTCATGAAGAAAAAAAGCTCGTGGCCATCTATGCGTCCAAATGTCACACTAAATTTTGTTAAGGGATCTCGGTAAGGCGATCACAGCGAACCTATCGACCAAATGTCTACCTACAAAATCGTGTTTCATGAGAATACTATAGATTGGATATACAATGGTATCTCACTTAAATGGAAAAGGGAGTTAAAAAGGAGTAGAATTAGAAATAGAAATACTTTGCATTTGCGGTTTGTTCTCATGATAATGGTGAATGTAGGTAGTTGCAAATGGAATTGACTTTGACCGTAATTGTTCTTTTTCTAGTTTAGATTCTATTTTATTTGAGTGTTGACCGTTTAAGAATTCGCCGTGGTACCTTTTATCATAATTTTCTTGAGTTTTTAATAAAGATTTAACTAAAATAATATAAATTAAATAATAAGAAGTGAAGTGAGATTTATCTTTATTCATCATTAAATTTCGATTTCATACTCCCGTTTCTACTGATTATACTGTAAGTGTCTAGAGCATTTTTACTTTCATAGTCCAGTCAAAATAGACTAAAATTTGTGAAAACTTCGGAAAAATTCCCAGGTGAATGAAAATTGGTAAAATAAGCAGATTAAAGTTTATGACAGTACCTAATTTCATAGGAGTGATGGCTTAGTTATTGTGATTTGCATATAAATCACGTTTCTTATCGAAAAGAAGGTATTTTCAAATAATGTATGTACATGTAGGTACATAAACAGAGAGAAATAATTTGTTTTCCAAAAGAATGTTAATTTAAGATACCTATTATTTTAAAAATTTCTTCAAAAGTCTAAAATACCTCTGTTTATTATTTTTATCATCATTGAAAATCATCATCAATAAATTATTGATTTTGAGACATTTATCTACTAAAATCAGCGGTTATTTTGATTCCAAAAGAAAGATCTTGGCTTATTTATTATACCTATAAAAAAAAAGTTTCTTTTGGCCCAGCGTTCCGCATAAATTGACTTTGAAAATTTCAATGATCGTTGATAATGTAGTTCAATTCTTGAAATAATTTTATGTGGAAGGTTGGGTCAAATATGATTTTTTTCTTGGCTAGAAATAATAATGAAGGCAACAGCTTTAAATTGGCATCAAAATAATCACTAATTTTTCAATGATGAGTTTCAATGATAGCTGTAATTTGCGACTTAAAAGGCAATGCGATCAAAAACAGCAACAGCGAATAAGAAAATATTGACAGTTGAAGAATGGTATAGTTAATATATTTTTAATTCATATCGTCAAAAAAAAAATTGAATGAAAAAATTGTCAAAATATCTAAAACATCGTTAGTCACATACGTTGTTGAATGCTTGTTTTTTTTAATTACAACACCAAATTCTTTAGTAAAATATCTAATCAAAAAAGTGAGGCTAGAAAAAATTTAATTGAGATAGAAACAATTTAAACCTATCTGTATTCTTTAACGTTTACTGCTTTCTAGAGAGCGATTAAATAGCTGCTATTTATAGCTGCTCATTTTGTATACTGCTCTCTGCGATCGCTGCTCATTTAAAATCGCTCTTTAGCACATCCCTCTACTGAACCGAAGGTGCTCAGTAACGTCTTGTGCGAGGACGTCTCGACTTTAAAGGACCCGCCTGTCTACAGTTCTACGGCCGTAGTGGTAAATTAGCGAAACCGCCACTCTATCCTGAATCAGCCCTTGACTGTCTGAATAGAGGCATGCATCGGACTGCATATAAAGCCGCTTTGAAGCACACTCTCGTTGTATTCGTTATTGGGGTAGTAAGCCCCAATAATTAAGCTGTTGGTCGAGAACATCACTCTCGCAATGTGACCCCGAATAAGTTTTAGCAAGAAATCATCTATCCTGTTTATGTTGGCACCGTTGTATAGAACCAGGTTGGTTTTTATTCCGACTTCGGTGTTCTGTGTAATCCAAGGCAGCGTTTAGAACACTACTTTTTCTTTTCCATTTGAGATAGGGCAAAGTTGAACCAAACTGGGCATAGGCAATCATTGGCCAGATTAGTCCTAAACAAGATTGTTTTTTTTTTTTTTCTAATAATATTAACTATATGCCTGTAAGACCTAAGGTCTTTTAAATGCAACCTGAATTGCACGGCATTAGTTAGATAGAGTAGAAGGATAGGAAAGATTTGGCACAGTGGATTGAGATCAAGGTATTTATTATCTCATTAAATCTCACGGGTGGCGTCAGTTAAGCTGGGAGAATATAGAAAAGAATGCTGCCTAGAATGGGGCTCGAACCCACACCTCTAAGTTAGCAGTCAAGCACTACATCCACTGCACCATTGCCACCCGCGATTGTTTCTGATTTCTGAAAGTCAATTTTCAACTTCCAGTCATCAATGCAATATCGCTTCTATCTGTCTTCTCAAGGTCACGCTGCAAAAAAATTCTGATGAACTTAACTTTTGGAGCTGTTCTACACGCAATTAGATCATCGACATACGCAACTGCCTGAGTAAGACAACTTATCAGATCGCTGGTGTAAATGCTGAATAGAATCGGCAAATTGACCGCTCGCACCCTGCTGAAGACAATTTTTAATATCTAATAAAGGTTGTGGCAGAAGTCACATTGCCATTTTTGACAACAAACTTTCTACCATTGAGCATATCATAAAGTTTATTAATGGCAAACCTGGTCAGCTTTAGATAAAGAACTTCTTACCATACGGTGGCGAAGGCCTTCTCCAAATCAACCGCACAGGCACCCGTACACTACTCTTTAGATTTGTTTCATCGGATATCAGAAACGAGTTAAGGCACTATTATTGTCCTCTGCCCACTTATATTATAGAGCTCTATTAATAACGTTCTCGAATACCTTGGTGATACTCGAAAGAAGACTTATCGACCGGAGATTCGCCGGATTGGAGTTGTTTTTTCACTGCTTTTTCGGAGAGGATGCACCATAGCTGTCTTCCACCGCACTGGATAGTAGCTATTTCACGTGGATTGAAATGTAAAAGTGCCCCTACACTACCTCACAAAGTATTAACACATATCAGAATAAAGTGGAAACAAATTAGGCGTGTTCAGGAAAATGAGATCTCAGAGGGCTCAGAGTCAAAAACTGAGCAAGTGAATCCAATATTTTGTTTCCTCAGTTACTTGACAGCAAAATTTCTAAGGAATCCTGTTCACAAGATTGCTGATGGCTCTGAGATCTCATTTTCTTGAACCAAATTTGTTAAATGAAAATGATTTTCATATTTTGCTTCCACACTTGAATCCAAACAAATAGTTTCACTATAACCTCAACCCTTCAAGTGGGATAAAATTTTTGATGGTTTTAGAATCGTTCCTTAATATTTTCATGTATGTGTTTTCATGTAAACATAATGTCAAATAAAATTTTATATATTGCTTCCACACTATTAAACATAATTTTCTTCACACTTTTTTGACATGTGTTAATACTCAATGGGATAGTGTGGAATGGCTATAACCTCTCCTCAAAAGTTGATACCCAGATATTTCACCGATGGGGTTGTCAGTCAGTTGCGATGCGATCCTTCTAGACCAGTGCCAAACTAGTTTTGAAAGGCCAAAAGATGTCAAAAATTACTAGCAGTACCTACATGATAGATGGGAAAATGTTAGATTATTGGTATATAGGTAAAAGGGTAAACATGAATTGCTCCGTAACAGATGACCAGAAGTGGGGTGGGTGGGCGAAAAGGTGGCATGGGTTTTTTTCACTATTTATGGCTTCAGGAGGCCCCCTATTAAAAAAAGCTATATTCAAAAGTTTCCGAGGGATCTTCAATTTCTATTGAATTATTTTTTCACATAACCTCAAAAACATTGAGAAAACTGCCAAAAACCATTTTTTTTGTTTTTTATTTTTATCTTCTTAGAAAGTAATTCGGTTTTGATGAACATGGGTAGAAGCGTTAATTTTCGGGTCCCAAGAAAGCTGTAGTTTTTTTTGAAGCAAAATATAAATTTTTGGATTTTTTGTGAATTTATTTTTAAAAAATGGCACAATTTTCAATCATGTCGTGAAGGACGTCACTTTTCTACTGAAATGGATTCAAAATGGAGTGGAAACGATATGACTCGGAAAAAATGGCGGAAAGCTGAATTTTTGTATATAGTCTCCTCATGGCATTCTTAAAAAACTGTAAAAAGTCCCCATCGATATGAGCGCCGCTAACAATTTTACGGGGGGTCAAAGGTCCCCCCAAACGGTTTTTAAGCAATACCTCCCGAATGGTAATTCTTACAGAAAAAATTTCAAAGACATGGTTGTAGCTTAGAAAATTTCCGACAAAAAATGTTAAGTACCTTTTTTTCGTAAGAGTAACCGTTTTCGAAATAGTTCAATCGGTAGAGTTACAGATTTTATGTTTCTGTACAAAATGTACTCTTTACACCACCTTTGAGTTAGAGTGCCAGGTGAGTTTTTCTTGCGTGGAATCCCCTTGGAAAACTAGAAAACAGTTCCAAAAATATACACCGGGATTTATTTAAAGTGTTTGGGAAAGTTCCCCATCGATTCGGGCTCCACCACATTAATCATACGGGGTCGAAGGTCACGAAACATGATATTTCATTTATACAGGGTGATTCGTATAAAGTGTGACAAAAAGCTAGAGCGCGTAGGGTGGGTTGATAAAGAAAAAATCGTACAGGAGGGGGGTTTTATTCACCCCCGTTTAGCCAGGAGGGGCAGTTTTTCAAGAAATTGACTTAAAAGAGAAAAAAAATTATTAAAAAATAACGGTCATACTTACAATGCCATGTTATACTTTTTTGTAAAGCCAAAAATCTCTTCTTTTATTTTATTTAAGTTTTAAATAAAAATGTTCAAGCCAGCAATTATTTTTCAAACTCCAAATTTTTAAATAAGAATAAAAAAAAAATATTAAAGTATTTATTGTCGAAATTTTATGTAAGTAAGTACTCTTTTTACTTTCAAAATTCAATAGTTTTCTGTTTTTGAATATATATAATATATATAAAAAGAATTGAATTTTGAAAACAAAAAAAACACTTAATTATGTAAAAGCAAGTTTTAAATTTTCTTTAAAATTTTGGCCTTTGAACAGCGAACCACGAAAATAGATAAATGAAAATAAAAATGGTGAACCAAAAGAACGCTGCCCCTCAAAAATCAATTTTTAAAAGATTTCATTAATGTTTTTGATAGGTATTTTTTTTTTTTGAACATTAATGATCATTCAACTTTTTCGACCAGCCTAGAAATATTTTTTTTTGATTTTTGAAATTTTTATTTCGATTTTTTTTTTTGGTATGTATTCTGGATGGTTCATCTTTTTGGAAGGATGTGGGGTTTATAAATAAATAAATAAATTGGGTGGTGCAACAGCTCGTGGAGAACCAGGGCCTAGTGACTTACAACTCACAACCATTTCTGTGTGCGTGTTTGTTGGCAGGAATGGAGGGGACCTACAGTTTTTTGCCGAGTCCGAACGGCTAAATGAGAAGCACTTTTTCATGACAAGTATACTCTTAGAGGATTTGTCAGTTCCTCGCAAGAGGCAGTACCTCGAATAAAACATTTCTGTTTTTAGGTGGCACGGCTGGGAATCGAACCCACACCTTCGGCATGACAGTCCTACGCACTAACCATCAAGCCACGAGGTACTACAGGATGTGGGGTTTGGGTGGATTTAATACGCGGTGGTAATTTGACGCTGCATTTTTGTAGAATTGAATTATTGTCTCGTGCGTCGCACAGTGGGATGAGAAGTGATTCTACCGCGCCAAAAGTAGTAAGAAAAATGGTCACCAAAATGCCTAATTTTTTCAGGGAATGTTGTCAATACCTGGTCCTGAGAAATTCGTGTGCTAGTTCTTAGAACACTATATGCACATTTTCTGTATTCCTCATTTCTTAGGAGGTTATGAATAATCTTAATTATGAAGTCAAATTACTGCTTTCTTAAAATGTCGATATTGTACCTATTAGAGGATGAATATCTGCTAGATTTTTTTTCACCTTCACCAATATTGTGATTATTAAAAATTATCAATTTTTTGAATTTATTCACTGTTTATTTGTTATTAAAATCATTTAATTTAATCAACTTTTATTTCAATATTTTTTTTAAGTCCGCCAAAACCCCGAAACCTCTTACCTATACTTTTATTATCTATTCCAATATGTGAACTAACACTCCTATAAAAATCGTTACCAATTATTACCAACTAACAATTTTATTTAACTTTTAATGACAGATAACGTAGCCACGAAAGCCAAGCTGCTCTCTAGGGTGACTCAAGGTATGGAATGTAGTCCGTTATAATTCATTGTAGCGAGTGATTTTTGCATTTTTTGAGTTCTATTAATTGATAAACACTCAAATTTGGTAACAAATAATACTTACATTTTAAATTTATCCATCGGAATATCGATTATTTAAAAAAAACTATAAAACCTACAAAATTGTGAAAGAATAAGTGCAGAAAAGTTTGGGTAGGTAACAAATACTAAGTGCCAGAACAAAATGGGCGAAAGAACTGGAATAGATGTCAAAAATGTTGTAGTAGAGATGTCAAAAATGCTGCACTAAAAGTTGAAAATTGTTTAACTCCAGCTGCAGTAATTTTGACATCTATTCCAGCTCCGTCTTCTATTCTTTTCAGGCAGTTAACAGGTTAGTGTTGCCAGTCTAAAGGATCACATTGATACAACAATAAATAGCTGGTTGCAAGGAGGAATACCGGCTAATGAGAGATCACACGAAGAAAAACTCGAGAATTAACACCAACACAGATCTACTCCACATGTAGCTGGTCTCTTCATATCCATATACGTGCGCAATTTACTATTCCTTTAAAATTAGGAAAATGAATCTGATATATATGATTCCGAAACGAGTTATAAGTGTGACTCGGAAAAAAAGATTTAAGGTTAAGGTCTTTTTTATTTTAAGCTTTAAAACTATTTACAAAAACAACTTTATTTAAAAAGTAAATTAGAGAATGGATTTTCGGCTTAAAAAAAGTTATAGCATGGCAATTTAAATGTTGCTGTTGGTTTTTATATTTTCTCCTATTTCAAATAGATTTTTTAGGAAACTGCCACTCCTATCGTGCAGATTTCAGGAAAAATGGTTTGGTAAGGTGGTTCAAGCATCGACAATATAGTTTTCATTCACAGAACCCAAATCGCTCTTTTTTGTGCCAAATGAATCGAAATTTGAAAAAATGAAAGCAATGCTTAGCAGCGAATGTGAAAACTTTTTATTCAATTCAATTTTTCACAGAACCAGAATCAGTCTCCAGGAGTGCTGTCACATCCAAGGATCTTGACTCGATGTGCCTCTCTTCACTTTTGATGGTTCTCACCAGCTCGTTTGGATGTTTGCTTCGGTTGCTCGTCAGTATTTGGCAGCACTGATCATATATTTGTCAAGGGGGTTTAAGTGTTAGTCGGATGTCTGGTAGAGTCGCTTTCGCTTGTTCCTGAAATGCTTTCGTCGCCGATGGTCAAATTGGAGTCCCGTGCAGATCTGAAAGATCTTCCTCCCAAATAATCCCAGGTTTCTGATGCTGGTTTTAAGAAAAGATAAACCAGGGACTGAGTCTGGTTCTGTGAAAAAGTGAATTGAATAAACGGATAAAAACTGTGTTACCGGCACGAATCTCATACTTGTTACTTGTAATCGATAGTTTGTGTGGACACTTCATTTTTATTCCTGTGCTGGCGTCGCTAAGCCTCGATCTTTTTATTTGTTCGATTCCCCTGGGCTTGCAGAGAAACACACATATATAATCGATTCTCGAACTACCTTACCATTTCTCCTAAAAACAGCTCGATTCTGTCAATTTTCTTCTGTTTTGAAAGAGAATAGAGAAATGCTTTAGATATAAACACTTTTCTTTATGTATTTGACAGAGAAAGATATATAGTAGAATTTGTAGCTGATTGATGACAATGCTGCGGCAGAATCAAGCTGATGGTGTTCGTGTTCTCTAATGTCCCGTCGGTCTTCTGAAGAAAGCCAATACCTAGATGACGCGTGTTGAACTCCTACAACCATCTCACGTGCTCTTCCACTCTTCGGGCTGCAATGATTGGTGACATTTATACAGGGTGATTCGTATAAAGTGTGACAAAAAGCTAGAGCGCGTAGGGTGGGTTGATAAAGAAAAAATCGTACAGGAGGGGGGTTTTATTCACCCCCGTTTAGCCAGGAGGGGCAGTTTTTCAAGAAATTGACTTAAAAGAGAAAAAAAATTATTAAAAAATAACGGTCATACTTACAATGCCATGTTATACTTTTTTGTAAAGCCAAAAATCTCTTCTTTTATTTTATTTAAGTTTTAAATAAAAATGTTCAAGCCAGCAATTATTTTTCAAACTCCAAATTTTTAAATAAGAATAAAAAAAAAATATTAAAGTATTTATTGTCGAAATTTTATGTAAGTAAGTACTCTTTTTACTTTCAAAATTCAATAGTTTTCTGTTTTTGAATATATATAATATATATAAAAAGAATTGAATTTTGAAAACAAAAAAAACACTTAATTATGTAAAAGCAAGTTTTAAATTTTCTTTAAAATTTTGGCCTTTGAACAGCGAACCACGAAAATAGATAAATGAAAATAAAAATGGTGAACCAAAAGAACGCTGCCCCTCAAAAATCAATTTTTAAAAGATTTCATTAATGTTTTTGATAGGTATTTTTTTTTTTTGAACATTAATGATCATTCAACTTTTTCGACCAGCCTAGAAATATTTTTTTTTGATTTTTGAAATTTTTATTTCGATTTTTTTTTTTGGTATGTATTCTGGATGGTTCATCTTTTTGGAAGGATGTGGGGTTTATAAATAAATAAATAAATTGGGTGGTGCAACAGCTCGTGGAGAACCAGGGCCTAGTGACTTACAACTCACAACCATTTCTGTGTGCGTGTTTGTTGGCAGGAATGGAGGGGACCTACAGTTTTTTGCCGAGTCCGAACGGCTAAATGAGAAGCACTTTTTCATGACAAGTATACTCTTAGAGGATTTGTCAGTTCCTCGCAAGAGGCAGTACCTCGAATAAAACATTTCTGTTTTTAGGTGGCACGGCTGGGAATCGAACCCACACCTTCGGCATGACAGTCCTACGCACTAACCATCAAGCCACGAGGTACTACAGGATGTGGGGTTTGGGTGGATTTAATACGCGGTGGTAATTTGACGCTGCATTTTTGTAGAATTGAATTATTGTCTCGTGCGTCGCACAGTGGGATGAGAAGTGATTCTACCGCGCCAAAAGTAGTAAGAAAAATGGTCACCAAAATGCCTAATTTTTTCAGGGAATGTTGTCAATACCTGGTCCTGAGAAATTCGTGTGCTAGTTCTTAGAACACTATATGCACATTTTCTGTATTCCTCATTTCTTAGGAGGTTATGAATAATCTTAATTATGAAGTCAAATTACTGCTTTCTTAAAATGTCGATATTGTACCTATTAGAGGATGAATATCTGCTAGATTTTTTTTCACCTTCACCAATATTGTGATTATTAAAAATTATCAATTTTTTGAATTTATTCACTGTTTATTTGTTATTAAAATCATTTAATTTAATCAACTTTTATTTCAATATTTTTTTTAAGTCCGCCAAAACCCCGAAACCTCTTACCTATACTTTTATTATCTATTCCAATATGTGAACTAACACTCCTATAAAAATCGTTACCAATTATTACCAACTAACAATTTTATTTAACTTTTAATGACAGATAACGTAGCCACGAAAGCCAAGCTGCTCTCTAGGGTGACTCAAGGTATGGAATGTAGTCCGTTATAATTCATTGTAGCGAGTGATTTTTGCATTTTTTGAGTTCTATTAATTGATAAACACTCAAATTTGGTAACAAATAATACTTACATTTTAAATTTATCCATCGGAATATCGATTATTTAAAAAAACTATAAAACCTACAAAATTGTGAAAGAATAAGTGCAGAAAAGTTTGGGTAGGTAACAAATACTAAGTGCCAGAACAAAATGGGCGAAAGAACTGGAATAGATGTCAAAAATGTTGTAGTAGAGATGTCAAAAATGCTGCACTAAAAGTTGAAAATTGTTTAACTCCAGCTGCAGTAATTTTGACATCTATTCCAGCTCCGTCTTCTATTCTTTTCAGGCAGTTAACAGGTTAGTGTTGCCAGTCTAAAGGATCACATTGATACAACAATAAATAGCTGGTTGCAAGGAGGAATACCGGCTAATGAGAGATCACACGAAGAAAAACTCGAGAATTAACACCAACACAGATCTACTCCACATGTAGCTGGTCTCTTCATATCCATATACGTGCGCAATTTACTATTCCTTTAAAATTAGGAAAATGAATCTGATATATATGATTCCGAAACGAGTTATAAGTGTGACTCGGAAAAAAAGATTTAAGGTTAAGGTCTTTTTTATTTTAAGCTTTAAAACTATTTACAAAAACAACTTTATTTAAAAAGTAAATTAGAGAATGGATTTTCGGCTTAAAAAAAGTTATAGCATGGCAATTTAAATGTTGCTGTTGGTTTTTATATTTTCTCCTATTTCAAATAGATTTTTTAGGAAACTGCCACTCCTATCGTGCAGATTTCAGGAAAAATGGTTTGGTAAGGTGGTTCAAGCATCGACAATATAGTTTTCATTCACAGAACCCAAATCGCTCTTTTTTGTGCCAAATGAATCGAAATTTGAAAAAATGAAAGCAATGCTTAGCAGCGAATGTGAAAACTTTTTATTCAATTCAATTTTTCACAGAACCAGAATCAGTCTCCAGGAGTGCTGTCACATCCAAGGATCTTGACTCGATGTGCCTCTCTTCACTTTTGATGGTTCTCACCAGCTCGTTTGGATGTTTGCTTCGGTTGCTCGTCAGTATTTGGCAGCACTGATCATATATTTGTCAAGGGGGTTTAAGTGTTAGTCGGATGTCTGGTAGAGTCGCTTTCGCTTGTTCCTGAAATGCTTTCGTCGCCGATGGTCAAATTGGAGTCCCGTGCAGATCTGAAAGATCTTCCTCCCAAATAATCCCAGGTTTCTGATGCTGGTTTTAAGAAAAGATAAACCAGGGACTGAGTCTGGTTCTGTGAAAAAGTGAATTGAATAAACGGATAAAAACTGTGTTACCGGCACGAATCTCATACTTGTTACTTGTAATCGATAGTTTGTGTGGACACTTCATTTTTATTCCTGTGCTGGCGTCGCTAAGCCTCGATCTTTTTATTTGTTCGATTCCCCTGGGCTTGCAGAGAAACACACATATATAATCGATTCTCGAACTACCTTACCATTTCTCCTAAAAACAGCTCGATTCTGTCAATTTTCTTCTGTTTTGAAAGAGAATAGAGAAATGCTTTAGATATAAACACTTTTCTTTATGTATTTGACAGAGAAAGATATATAGTAGAATTTGTAGCTGATTGATGACAATGCTGCGGCAGAATCAAGCTGATGGTGTTCGTGTTCTCTAATGTCCCGTCGGTCTTCTGAAGAAAGCCAATACCTAGATGACGCGTGTTGAACTCCTACAACCATCTCACGTGCTCTTCCACTCTTCGGGCTGCAATGATTGGTGACATGGATATGGTGTTAGTTAGTGAACCGTGCGCTTTGAGGAAATTCATAGCGTTGTTGAGGTTGGTCCGACGTGAAGAAGTTGTAGAGGTGCGGGCCCCATTTTTAATCCTTGATCAACTCCTGCTCTGATGCTTTTAGTTGTTGACTGGGCATTTTCAATCTGGACCAAGAACGATCTGTATCCAGATGCTGTAGAATACTTTCTCTATGTATATAGGAAGCATCCAAAATATTCGATCGTCCTCGGATATGCTGTATGGTGTGCAATTTAGTGTTGACACTAAACTTAAGATTTTATGAATATTTTTGTATTTATACTAGAAATTATTTTTAGACTAACTTACGCTCTTTCCCCCCAAAGATGTCTCCCGGCCCAGCACAAATGGGAAGCGATGGGAGTAAATTAATTATGTGTGTTCCTATGTTTTTAACTGTGCTGAATCTAATGATACCCATTTGTGTCATTGTCTGATACCATGGTTCCCGATTTATCTGAGCCCGACAAACCAGATTCGTTTGAGCTGCACCTTGTACAGCAGAGAACCTTATTGTTATGCATCAAATAGGATTTTTAGAATCCTTTTAAAAGCCCATTCAACATAATTTGCTATAATTTACAACATTCCAATTATAAAAACCCTTTTTACAAAACCTATAACCTGTCAAAATGAATTATTTTATTGTTCTAAATATTACAAACCCGACACCCCTGACCATTATAATAAAAGAACCTACCATCCTACATATCTAATAAAAGTTACTTAAATAAATTTGTATTCTGCTTTAACAGTCGGAACAAAAATTTTCATGATCAAGGTTTTTTTTTTTGTGTGATACTTTACACATTACTATAAAATATACCAGCAACAAAATTTCCTCTACACAAACCACATTGTGGTTGTGCAAAGAATATTAATATGGATTGAGTGCATAATTCTAAAGACTCTACTTGCAGTGCCAAAAAACAATTAAAAAATATTAAACTCTAAAACGAGGCATGCAATAAATACCAACTATATAGATGACACATCCCGCCAGCCGCCAGCCACCAACCCGCCAACATAAACGAACGATTCTTGTGCGGTTTTATGTGAGGCACGTTCACTTTCGACAACAACGTCGACGACTTCGACGGCACCCTCAATCCATTATGGAGTGATTAACATTAAACAATAAATTCACAAATCTTCAGCTGGCCTAAGAAGAACAACGGGCAATAATCATCCTACACTGCAAGAGAAGAGTCATTTGAATTTTATATAAATATCTTTAAAGCTGGTTTTTTGTTGTTGTGCCTGATTCTTAAACTTTATTATAACTTCTTTACTACCGGCGAGCCACTTTCGATATCTAGATGAAATCTCCTAGGAGTAGGTATTTCGTTTGCAATAAAACTATCACCCGCAAGTGAAAACAAAAGTTTTGAGTAAAAGTTGAGGCTAATCAAGAATCTGCGATGGACTACATTAGCTAAGTCTAATCAGACATTCGGTTTTATTGATTGACAATAACTAACAATTTCTCTTCTCCAAAAAGTGTCATGGAATTGTATCGAATAACTTAATTAAAACAAACACAAAATAAAAACAGCTTGAATCAGATTAATTTCTAAAATAATATTTAAATCTGTAGACACCCACCGATTGATATCATCAGGTACGTACCAAGTGAGGTGCTAAGAAAAGTTAAGATTTTTAATGCTTAAATTAGTCCATCAATTGCTAAAAATACAATCGGAATGGGAGAGAAATTTTATATTGATACCGGCTCGCGTGTACATACTTGTTTTTCTGTCTGGTCATAGGAAACCGCATCCTGTGCGTTTTTGGTGGGAACCTCTATTTTATGACTTGCGTTCATTCCTTACACGTTAAGCGTGAAAATTAGCTTGCAAGTCATTTTTGTAATACTGTCGCTTGGACACCATTTTGAAAAATGGCGCCCAATCTGTAGTCCAGTCAGGCAACTGAAATCTTTGACCTTGTTTTTATAGTTGTAGTCTATTTTTGCCATGCAAAAGTTGCCTCGGAGCCATTTTCGTTATCCTGTTGTTTGGACGCCATTTTCAAAAATGGCGCCCAATCTGTGGAAAATGGTAAATCAAACAAAAACTCGTAAGCTACTTGGACAATTTTATCAAAATAATGCTTTACCTATGTGTAAAAGGGATGATTTTGAGTAGATGCACCTTCGGGTCAAATTTCAGTGTTGCCACTTTTCAAGAACATACTTGTCAAAATGTGGGACTTCCTCTTTTTTTGGTAGTTTTTAACGCGAAAAAGGTTGTGGAAACGCCTTTGGATGTCAAACGTGTCTTGGCAAAAATGACGGCTGGTGTCTTCAAAGATAAGTGTTGACTGGACGCACCTTCACGTAAAAGTTAAGTGTTGCCACTTTTCGGGAGCATATATTTTTTAATATCAAAGGGTGAGACTTCAGCTGTTTTGGTAAATTTTAATATTTTGAACTTGAACAAATTTGCAGAAACGCCTCCAGATGCCAAGAATCTTAGATTAATATTTCAGTTTTGCCACAATTAGGACACATACCGTTTTTGATGTTAAAGGATGGAATTTCTTCGATTTTGGTATTTTTTTTATATATTTAACGTGAACAAATTGCGGAAACGCTTACAGACTCCAAACGTGGCTTGAAAAATAATGGTTTGAATCTTTAAAGGTATGTGTTGAGTAGACACACCTTCGGTTAAAATTTGAGTGTTGCCACTTTTGTGTAACATACTTTTTTTGATGTCAAAGCGTGGGATTTCCGCTTTTTTGGTAATTTTTAATAATTATTAAATGGGAAAAAAGTTGGTTGCAAGTTTTTTTTGTGATCAAAATACTAAAAAATTACAAAAAAACATGGAAATCCCACACTTTGAAATAAAAAAAGAATGTTCCAGAAAAGTGGCAACACTGATATTTTTACCGAAGTTGCTTCTACTCAGCACCTAATCTTTAAAACGTTAAACGTTATTTTCCCAACACGCATTTGACTCTGGAGGCGTTTCCACAATTTTTTCCATGTTCAAATTATTAAAAACTACCAAAAAGTATGTTCTCGAAAAGTGGTACCACTGAAATTTTACCCAAAGGTGGGTCTACTCAACACTTATATTTAAGACATCAACTGTTATTTTTCCAAGACACCAAACCAAAATAGACCAAAAAAAGGAAAAGTCTCACATTTTAGCACAAAAAAAGTATGTTCCTGAAAAGTGGCAACATTGAAATTTAAGCTGAAGGTGCATCTCCTCAACAACTATATCTTAATATATCAATTTTTATTTCACAATACGCATTTGGCTTTTAGGGGCGTGTCCGTACCCTTTCCTATGTGTAAAAAATAAAAAAAAATAATCCAAAAAGTGGATGTTCCACCCGTTGGCATTAAAAAAAAAAAAATGTTCCGTAAAAGTGACAACACTGATATTTTACCCAAAGGTGCGTCTTACCAACACCTTTGTTTTAAGATATCAACCCTTATTTCAGCCATGGAAACTTTCTAAGTAATTTACGAGTTTCTATTCATTTTACAATTTGGCACAGACTAGGCGCCAATTTTCAAAAATGGCGCCCAAACAACAGGATTAAAAAAAATGATTCCCAAGCTAAATTTAATTCTTAGCATGTCAAGAATAAATTTCAAATGTAGAAATAAGACCCCCCCACAAAAAGTGCCAGGATTTGGATTTCTTCAGCGGCATACAGGTTGAGCGCCATTTTTCAAAATGGCGGCCAAGCGACAGGATTACAAAAATGACTTTCGGGGTCAAGTATTTAAGTATGCAGTTCTTTTTACTTGCGACAAGTAGGTAGGTACTTGAACAATACTAGTACTTGGCTTTCTTATCAACTACCATTACCGAGTACTGTAGTACTCACAATTTCCGGTACTGGTACTTTTATTTGAAATTTTGCAATCCTGGGTCCTAATTCTACATACATACCTACCTACTACTTGAGTACTTTTCTACTGCGATATAATTGTAAATGGTATACATCTTCTCCATTGTGTTTGGCCAGTTAAAGTAAACTTGATGTAATTTATAATTAACAAAGAGTCGGTTCTCGCTTTAACTATAAATTTTAAGTGTCGACACCCATATGTTACAACTGATTAAGTGTGCAATAACTTATACAAAATAAAAACTTTTGGTTGTTTCCATATAAACCAGCTATACCAGCCCTCAACTGATAAACAGAGAAATTACCGACAAAGTAAGTGTCTATGTACCTAATAAACAAACTACAGAAATGTTTCATTTACAGAGCGGAAATACGTAGCTTTGGTGAATTTTATTTTCGAAAACTTATTTCAGGTTCTGAATCACTTTAAAGTGTTGTTGCTCCAGAAGTAGTTTTTATAGCATTTAGTTTAAAAAATTGGTTCATATCTAATATATCATGTTTTTCAATAGCCCCAGCCCCAATGAGTTAGGTATAATCATTAAGGTCACCTTCCAAACTACTTCATTTTACATCCCAAGAAAAATTTAAACAAAATAACTTTTTTTAATGTTTAAAATGTCGTGTATTTCAATCCAACTCTTCGATTAAAATGGGAACTTTATATACAAAAGTTTCTTAAAGGTAAGTACAATATTCTACTGTAGGAACTTGTTTAGTATTTATTTTTACTTTGGTTTCATGTTTGTAGCTAAATTTGATAGCCTAAGAACCAACCACAACATGGTTAATTACAATTTTTGTATGGGCTGAACTTCAAAACTATTAATGTCTATGACTCCAGAGTCCAGGTCTCCAGTCCAGAGTGCAGACATTTCGGTATACTGCGGTTATCAGTCGCACTCCAGAGTCCAGACCACATAGTTGTAGCATTAACAGCTTGAAGCTTGTACTTATAACGGGTGATTTTTTAGCTGGTTTGGTTTTGGCAACACTGGTTTTGACAGCTGACGTGTGTTTAGTACCTTGTGTCACTGTCAAACAGCTTCAGTTTGGTTTGCAATTTAACCATGGATCGTCTTACAAATGAACAACGCTTGCAAATTATTGAATTTTACTATCAAAATTCGTGCTCGGTTCGAAATGTTCATCGCGCGCTGCTTCCATTTTATGGTCGGCATTCTCGACCCTCTGAGCAGTCTATTCGGAAGATTGTGACCAAATTTCGCACCAAATTTACTTTGTTGGACATTAAACCACCAACACGTTTACGTACTGTGCGTAGTGAAGAAAATATTGCCGCCGTATCAGCTAGTGTGACGGAAGACCGCGAAATGTCGATTCGGCACCGTTCCCAGCGTTACTGTCAATGGTGAACGCTACCGAGCGATGATAACAAACTTTTTTTTGCCCGAAATGGAAGTTCTTGACTTGCATGATATGTGGTTTCAACAAGACGGTGCCACATGCCACACAGCACGCGAAACAATGTCGCAATTGCGAGGCGAGTTTGGTGAACAGTTAATTTCACGTTTCGGGCCGGTCAATTGGCCGCCTAGATCGTGCGATTTGACACCATTAGATTATTTTTTGTGGGGGTATGTCAAGGCTAATGTCTATAGGGACAAGCCCGCTTCGATTGACGCACTGGAAGCCAACATCCATGCATTCATTCGTGAGATACCGGCCGATATGTGTGAAAGAGTATGCCAAGATTGGACTCAGCGGATGGGCTACCTGAGACGCAGCCGCGGTCAACATTTGCATGAAATTATCTTTAAACATTAAATTGCAAGGTTCAAACTATCGATTCAAATAAATATTTCATTCATTTTTTCGAATTTTTTGTGTTTTTTTTTTTTTTTTAAGTTCTAAACCTCTTAAAAAATCATCCGTTATCAAGTTCAAGAAACCCAATGTCTTCTTGCGGTGGTTCATGAGAATATGGGATAGTATAAGATTTATTCCATGTTCGAAGTAGTTAGTTGCGGTGACACTTCTGGTCAAAACTCATGCATATCTTTTTATTCTTCTTTCTTCACTGAACCAGTTTTTTTTATTTGTGCTGAGCATGAGAGATGAGAGCATTAATTCTGTTCTTGTCATTTGAAGGAAGTCATAACTTTCATTGAACTGTTGAGACAGAAAAACAAAGTTTCTTTATTAGTTTTGTACAAAGAATTGATAGGTAGAAGTTCAACGATTTGTTTATCATCTCTTTCGATATTGACCTAATTTTTCAAGTTTTGACGTTTGACTTGTTTATGGTGAACGTTGGGGTGGGTTTTTGTTCTTGTGTTGGATTTCATTGCTCAATCATCAAAAATAAGATCAATATTCAGCAGGTTCATAGTCAAGATTTAATATGGGGAGGGGAGTGGACTTGAAATAAAACTCATGTTTTATCCATTATTATTAAAAAACTGATTTAATATTGGTAAAGTACTTGAAGCTACTTGAAAATTCTTATTATTAAATAGATAATGTCCTTCGGTTACTTGGTCAAGTACTTGAAAGGACTTGTCAAGCACTTGGAAGTACTGCTCAAGTATATTTAATAATAATTTTTATCGCGACAAGTTCTTGGCATTGAATAAATTCTTATTCATCAAACATTCTCCTATCCATTATTAGTTATGCAACGCTTGTGTCGAATAAAGTACCAAGAATGGGAAATCTATTACGTTTAACTTCCACAACTCATATACAAACATCAGCTATTTGTGGAAAAACAATAAAATAATAATTATGCCGTACGATTATTTTAAATGTATGTGCTTGTACCCAAGGCCCTAGCCAGGGGGGGATCAGAGGGGGAAGAAAACTTAATTTTTATAAAAAAAATTTGGATCGTAACAATTTAAAGTTCGAAGGTTGGATGATATGGTATACAAAATGCCTTTAGCAATATGATACACATACACAAGCTTCTTAAAATTTTGGTGACTCTAGGGGTTTTAACATGCACACCGGAAAGAATTATTTCGTCAGTCTAAAAACTTACCTAAGAAATTCTATCGATGGAGATAGACTTTTAGGGTTGGCTTTAATGTCAGTTCACCAATTGAGAAATACACTGAGGAAGTTATCACATGGGAAGTATGTTTTTCTTATGGGAGTGAGTTTTGCACAAACAACAAAATGTTTGATGTCTAAACTTAGTTAACAGTTCTCATGCAAAAGAAAATCAAAATTTTCAGAACAGTTTTTCACCTATTTTGTGCTGAATTTTGTATAATATTTAGGTGAAAAGTATTTGCCTGCGTCTAAGCCACCCATTAATTAACCCTTAACTAATAAATTATAGGCCTAAAAATGGAAAACAACAAATTTTGGATGCAAAAACTATTTTTAAGCAAATAATTTTTTTTATAACTGGCGCTCATTCATGGGGTTATGAACACCTTTAAAATGTTTTCACACAGTGCGGGCGTTGGGAAATAGAGGGAAAACAGAAAAGAAAACAATGATGTACATTTGTCTTAAATATCTGGATATTGAAATGGGAAGGAAAAACAGAGTTACCATTTTCTCCCTTGCGTGCCAGATATAGCGGTGAAGACCAAGGACTGTCGGATGGTTGAATTGTTCCAGCTAGTAGCATATCTTCAAACTCTTTCTTGGCTATTTTTAATTTTTCTGGAGCTAAACGGCGAGGACGAGAAGATACTGGAGGGCCAGGTGTAGTTCGGATGTGGTGAACAGTTTTGTGCTTGACAGCTCTGGGCAAACCAGCTGGACGAGCAATGCAGTAAATTGAGATGAGTTGTTGTTGATTGCTTTCACACTGTACTGATTTACTTGTGCTGTTTGTCCTTTCGTCTGAAGTCCAGTGAAGGTATCAATTAAGCGTTTTGTTTGACAGTCTGGTAGCAAGTGATAGTGGGCGAGGAAATCTGAACCGATGATTGGTATGCTTACGTCAGCGACGATAAATCTCCAAATAAAACTTCGACGAAGTCCTAAGTTTAAATCAAGGTTCAAAAATCCATAGGTCTTGATTTTTCTATCATTTGCAGCACTGAGGTCATAATCGGTGGCAGTGGCAGGGCGTCTTTCTGGAAGTAGATGGATAGGAAAACAAGATAAGTCAGATCCGGTGTCGATAAGAAATTGATGTTTAGATTTTTGATCGGTAACGAAAAGACGGCTTCCAGGAACTGTGCAGTCATTCGCCGTCATTATGAACTGCTGCTGGCGTTTTCCTGGAAACTACATGGTTTGTTGCATTTTTGAGCCTTATGCTGATATCATGCTGATAGCACCAGCCCTCTCTCTTCGTTGATTTCGATCTGTTTCTTGGGTATTGCTTTTCTCGGCTAAATGAACGGCCACGATAGCTTCGATGGGCTGATAACTGAGCAACTTGCCTGGTGAGATTATCTATAGCTTCTAAAATGTTTGGTTCAACATCCTTCTTTGTTGATGTAGCATGAACGGCAAGAGGAAGAGGAGCCGGAGAAACTTCAACTATTTTGTCTGCTAGTTCCGATAATTGGTTGGCGGAGAGATCAGATCTCGAAGTCAAAATAGCTTGGACGTGTGATGGCAGCCGTCGCAACCATAGTTGACGCAAAAGGTTATCCTGTATAGCTGAAGGACCACCAAGAGAACGAAGATGGCGAAAAAATTGAGACGGTTTACGGTCACCAAGTTCTTCGTCACGGATGAGTTGTCGCACACGTTGCTCTTCTGATGCCGATAAACGTTCGATGAGCTTCCGTTTTAATACGGTGTATGGATCTTGGGCTGGGATGGAGGTAATGATGTCTTCTACTTCAGCGGCTACCCTTGTATCTAGCTGTGAAACAACATAATGATATTTTGCTACCTCGTTTGTTATGTCGGAGATAATAAACTGGGACTCAGCTTGGGAAAACCATAAACTAGGCCGCTCTGCCCAAAATGGTGGCAATTTTACTGCAACACGGTGAATGGCTGGCTGTGATGAACTTCCTGTATTTTGTAGAATGTTGCTTCTATCAGTAAGTTGTGCCTGTGGTTGATTTTGAGGTTGGTTTTGCGGTTGGTTTTCTGGTTGGTTCCGTGGAGTTTGTTCAGCTTGAACTTCTGGATAAACTGGCATTTTGATTTGTTTTGGTTCCAAACTTTCTTTCTATCTTTGTTTTATTTCGAGTCGAGGGTCACCAATATAGGAAATAAGATAATGCTTACTCCAAATATATTTTATAAAGATGTTGTTTTATTAGATACTTATACAGGAATGAATATTAGAATTTTAGAAAATAAATAACAAAACAAATAATTCTATGATATGATTATTAAAAGTAAATAATGAAACAGGTAATAAATGAACAAGTAGGAAATACAATTAATTAGTGATAAATGATAAAAGAAATGTTGTGGCTATCGCCACAAATTCCACATTCGTGTGGTACGGCTAAAGAAAGAATCTCTATATTTGACGGCACGTCCAAAGTTAGGCGCAAGGGTATACTGATGAGCATTCCTAGCAGTGCGGGTATTACGCTGAAATTGTTTAAGGGGAGGAATGCAGCTAGCTACTTCCACAGACCAACGTTTGAAAAAGTAGCGATAAAACAGTGATAAGCATGAAACATTTCGACGGTGTTCCAACGAAACAAATGTTGCCGAGATTGATCCGTCACCTATCAGTTTTAAAGCTCTATTTTGGATTCTATCCAGTAGATGTGTTGGAAGCGCCTGACCAGATATGAGAGTTATACTCTAGCTTTGGGTGTATGTATGCTGTATATATATATAGTAGCCAGATCAGAAGGGAAAAAATAGTTCTTACATCTCCTAAGGAAACCTAGGCACTTCGCAGCATTTTTAGCAATATCTTGTATGTGGTCGTTCCACAAGAGCTAATCAATAACGCACATACCGAGAATCAAAAGCTTTTCAGTTTCCTCAATGCAAGTTCCATTCATGTATATTGTATAATGATAAATTGGGTATATTCCGCTTTAACGACTGGAGACAACTTTGGGTTTTGGATGCATTAAATTTCACACGATTATTAATACCCCATTTGACAATGCTGTTTAAATCTGAATTTAATGAGCTCAACAAATTCTGCCACTGCTGCTCCACGTTTGAAGAACAGGGAGGTGAATCTGGAAATGAGTATGAAAAGCTAAGGGTGCTGTCATCAGCGAAGCAGTTAAGTGGATTAGTAGTTTCAGATCATTGATGAAAATAAGAAATAGTGTCGGAGACAATACGGAGCCTTGAGGCACACCAGAATTTATTTTGAGAACTTTAGATTTGAAACCGTCCAAACCAACTTGGATTGAATGGTCAGAAAGGTAATAACTAATCCAGCGAAGAAGTGATTCGTTGATACCAAATGCATGCATTTTCGATAAAAGAGCTTGATGCCAAACTCTATTAAATGCTTTAGAAATATCAAGTGCAACTATTTTGCTTTCTCCAAAACTAGTGCAGGCTTATTAACATATTTTTAATGGAAAAAAGAAAAATTGTTAACGGCAGTTTAACGATTGAATATGGTGAAGGGGGCTATAAGGAATGTAAAAAAAATCTATTTCCCAGAGGCGGAGTTGGAGGGGGGATTTGAGGGTGAAAAAGAGGGGGAAAATTGTATTATTGCGTTTTCCGACTATAGTTGACCCCAAAATGGAAAGTGTTCAATAGAAATGTTTTAGATCCGACAAAAATCTACAACTTTCACATTTTCTCATATATAACTTTTTAACGTAACCTTAAAATTGGATGGTATGATTGATTCCACTTTTCAGTTGGAAAAGCCATCAAATCACCAGTGGATCTATTGCAACGAAAGCCGTACTGACGGTCATTAAGAAGCTTTCGTTGTTCAAGATATTTCATAATATGACGATTGATCAGAGTTTCCATGACCTTGGAGAGAATGGATGTCAGAGCAATTGGTCGGTAATTGGAAGGAGAAGATGAATCGCCTTTTTTAGGGATAGGCTGCACATATGCCTTTTTCTACCCAGACGGAAAGTGGCTTACGAAGAGGTTTTGCTAAAGTGGAAGAACACATCTTCAAGACAATAGGTGATATACCATCAGGGCCGGTGGATTTCCGAATTGTGAGATCTTTTATTACTCTGGAAACTGTACGGGTACGAAAATGTATTGGTTCCATAGAGAATTGGACGTTCTCAAGTACAGGTGGGACCCTGTTGCTAACTGGCAGCATAGAATTTGCGGCGAATTGTTCTACAAACACTTTGCCTTATCTATAGAACTAACGACAGGGTTATCATTGAAGATGAGCGTATATCGATTTGAAACTCTGGTTGACGGTTCGTTGATCTGGTATTGGCCAGGTCCTTTGTGTATAGGAGTGGGAATCGAGTGCTGTCTATGATGACATTATGCCCTGCCGCAAGGTCAATCAGCCTGAGTGCGTTGCCGGAAGTGTTGTCGTGCAGCCTGAGTCCTCCCTCTGACTATCGAACCAATGATGCCGACCTTTCCGAGCGTTGAAATCGCCAATAATAATCTTGACGTCGTACTTGGGGCACCTATCATACGTGTTCTCGAAGAGATCGTAGAATTCTTCCTTGGTTGACTCATCTTTTTCTTCCGGTTTAAAAAAAAAACCGTTTTTCACTTAGAATTTTGAATTTCTTAAACGGTCCGGTAGAGCGAACTACACAATCAAATGGTTTCAAATTCCCGTGATATGTGATCCGAGGAGCTTATCTAGGGAGGAGTGAAAACCAATTTCGGTTAACACGATTATCCTCGAAATTGCATTCATTTTTTTTTTATTTTTCTTATTCTTGTTACATATATAATTTTGTATTAGTTTTTTATTATTACTTAAATTTTATTACTTTGTCGGAAATTGCTCGAACGATTTGAATGTAATTTTCACAGTTTGTTCTATTAAACAAGAAATAACTGCCATGCCCAATTTTCTTATTTTCAAATGATTTGGATTAAATTTTGAGTGTTTATTCTAATGAGAGAGTCAAAAATTCGAAAAATTATTAAAGTAAAATCTGCCTACTGCTATGCCCACTTTTTTTCATTTTTATTGTTTTATTAGAAATTGATGATACGATTTGGATGGCACTTTCAAAATTTGTGTACATGAGCAAGTAAAAAACATTTTAAAGTTAGTATTGTAAAATTTGCCGACTGCCACTCCCACCTAAATATGTATAAATTGTTTGATTTCTAATATGGGGGTAGATCTATCTAGATGACATTTTCGGAATTTGTTTTCATGAAAAAGAAAAAAAAAAATCAATAAATAATTTAAGTAAAAGCCACCTACGGACTCGCTCACTTTTATTATTTATTGATTTCTCGGAAAAGGCTCAAATGCTTTTGATGAGTTAACAGTTTATTCATATGAATGAGAAAAAAAAAAAACTTTTATTATTTATTTGTTTCTCGGAAATGCCTGAAACGATTGTGATGAAATTTTCAAAATTACTTTGTATGAGCAAGTAAATAATTTTAGTAAAATTCATCCTCGGCCAATCCTCTTTTTCAAATTTCTTGAAATCAGATAAGGATCTATATAAAAGGAGCACCAGCAAAAAAAAAAAGAAAAGTGGTTTAAGCTTAAATCACCCACCACTTTTATTATTTGTAAGTTTTAAGACTGTTTCTTCTCTTTAAAAATAAATTTTACGAGTTTGTTCGTATGAGTAAAAACTTGAAAATATATTTTATTAAATTCCGTCTTCTGTCGCACCCACTACTTTTCTAATATAATAAAGTTTATATCGCAGAAACGATAAAAAAGACATTTTCTGACTTTGTCCCATTATGAGAGAAAAAAACTTAGAAGGTGGTTTTAGCTAAAATTGCCCACAACAAGCCCTTTTTTTATTTATTATCTTTATAAAATCAGGATTGTCTACCTAATTAAAAGTGGAAGGACTATATTTTTTGGATAGAGTAGAGTTAGAGTCTGATCTCTTATATGGTGTAAATTTAAGGCTTTAATCTTACCAAATTTCATACATTTAAGTCGAAAAAGTGCTTATCTCACTATATTTTTGCATTAAGTCAGGGTTGCCAGGGTCATTCATTGATTCAGAGCAAGCATCTTTTAAGTGTGCTGCAACTTTCAAACTTATATTTTTAGATAGAACGAAGACTAAGCTTTCAGTTAATTCTCCCGGTTTCACTTGAGTCTATATACACATTTTCCCACTGAGTATTAACACATGTCAAAAAAGTGTGAAGAAAATCATGTATAATAGTGTGGAAACAAAATATGAAATTTCATTACACACAAATTGACAGCGCATCCGACACGATTTGACATGTGTTTATACCTGAAAA
Source organism: Dasysyrphus tricinctus (assembly GCA_963921185.1). Classification (NCBI taxonomy): domain Eukaryota; kingdom Metazoa; phylum Arthropoda; class Insecta; order Diptera; family Syrphidae; genus Dasysyrphus; species Dasysyrphus tricinctus. The sequence continues at coordinate 89,305,794 of OY992530.1, forward strand.
TATTTAGGATCCATACTAAAACCATCACACATTCTATCCCACTTGGGCGTTTGAGGTTATGGTGAAACTGATTTGTTTTGATGCAAGTGTGGAAGCAAAATATGAAAATCATTTTCATCACACAAATTTGGCAGTCGTATGAAATTCCTTCCCACTTTATTCTGATATGTGTTAATACTTTGTGGGATAGTGTAGAGGCACTTTAAACTGTAATAGGTAGGTTTATTTGTTATAAAAATTCATTGTGAACATGTTCAAATCTGGCATGATACAATTACATAGTTCGTAACGTTTGGAAGACTTAAATATCAATAGAGTGATATTTTTAATTTTGTAAAGATCTTCAGCTTTGATTTTATATACCTACGATATATGACCAAACTCGTAGAACATAAATAGGTATGAGAAATAACGTGTTTCTTACAATTTTTTTTCTAAATAGGGTTGCCTCGACCATGCACTCATTTTAAAAGTTTTCTTTTTCTCAGTGCCTTCTGATCTTTCATTTGACACAAATTCAACCTTAAACTCGATGAGCTAGGTCATGGTGGAAAAATAGTGATTTTGAGAGAGGGTTAGACTTCACCCACCCAAAAATATTTCCAGGTGACCCATGTGTGTCGAGTTTTTCTTATCTATCTTTCCATCTAACACTAAACTGAGATTTAATAAGATTTATGTTTCTACCTCAAATTAATTTCGTAACTCTTGAAAATTAGAATTTAATCTTGTCAAATCTTCTGACAACAAATAGTTTTACAAATATTGAACTAACCTATTCTTACATGGCACGGAAATAATTCCTTGCTGAATCCAATTCTTCATTGTTTGATGGCTCACATTTAATAAACCTATTTGGTGTTTCCACTGCAAAACAAGATTCAAAGCAAATTTACTTTGGCAGCACCTTTCAAAATTCAAATGGTGTTTCATTTTTTTCTTAAGCGTGGTACACATTATCAAACCTGAGTGTCAAGCGTGTTGGATATCAAACCTGCGTGAAAAGTTTCGCGTACACACTTATCAGTTATGTTGGGCGTCAGGCAAAGAAATTCCACTACTCTCAGAAAATTGTTTCTTTTTATTTTTAGGCTATTTTCGCCACGAATCGTGTTGATTCCTTTTTTACATGACACACACGAGCTTTTTCTTATTTTGTTTGCGCTTTTTCCAATGATTCGCTACAAAAATTCGTGTTTTGTTTCGTGAATGACGGCTGATGAATGAAATTGTGTACACATCATCGAGCAACCACCCAAAAAACCGAGGGTTGTCACGCAGTATCAAAAAATTTTGTGAGCAGGCAGTTCCGAGTGTCAAACCATCATTCAGCATGTACACATTGTCAGTTCGGTTTGATAGCCAACACGCGTGACACTCAGGTTTGATAATGTGTACCACGCTTAAAGCGTGAAAAGTTTCGCGTACACACTTATCAGTTATGTTGGGCGTCAGGCAAAGAAATTCCACTACTCTCAGAAAATTGTTTCTTTTTATTTTGAGGCTATTTCCGACACGAATCGTGCTGATTCCTTTTTTACATGACACACGCGAGCTTTTTCTTATTTTGTTTTCACTTTTTCCACTGATTTGCTATAAAAATTCTTGTTTTGTTCCGTGAATGACGGCTCATGAATGAAATTGTGTACACATTACACATCATCGAGCAACCACCCAACAAACCGAGGGTTGTCACGCAGTATCAAAAAAATTTGTGAGCAGGCAGCTCTGAGTGTCAAACCATCAGTCAGCGTGTACACATTGTCAGTTCGGTTTGATATCCAACATGGCTGAGACTCAGGTTTGATAATGTGTACCACGCTTTATGCTGAAGTGAAAGCGAGAAAGAATGTTTCATTTTCGAGGAAATGAATTCAGCCACTAATGAATCGTTCAGCGCCATATAATACTACGTTTTCACCAAACGATAATCCGGTATTAAAAGTAGAAGATTTATGTGGGGTTTCCACAAAACATCAGCTTTGACGGCACATTTCAAAATCAAATGGGGCTTCATTGAGATGAGATAGAAGGTCTGTTTGCTGCCGTGAAATTTTTTGCAAATTTTTCCAAATTTTCAAAAATTCTGACAAATTCCTGTTTGTGAACTCAAAAACGTTACATCGAGAGAGCGCAATGAGAGACCAAATAATTTCCCCTCCGTTGGAAAACTTGCGAATTTCTGCTAGACAAATTTCTGTAAACACGAAATTTTTATAACTACTGTCAAAAATCATGGTGGTCAGTTTTTGTCACAGGGCCACTAATCGGTAAATTTCCCGAAGTAGATTTTCAAAAAAAAATTCAGTATCTATATTCAGTTTTCTTACCGAAGATCTGCATTTTCCAATATTTACTTTTATTTTCAAAATAGGAGAACAAAAGAAATTTAAAATAGCATATAATTAAGTATGCTGTCACGATTGTTGCCAAAGCAAGCCAACAGCCGGAAGCCGTAATAATAGAATTGAAAAATTAGGAGATTGAATTTTGATGAATGATAATTTACTTTTCCCAAAAATAAAAGTTCAGTAGACTCGGTTTAACAGCAGTAGGTTTGTTTTACGAAAAAAGTGCAATTATTTATTGAAATCATGCCAAAGTGGCATAGCCGTTTATACAAAAAAATTACGTTTCTAACGAAAAGTGGTACAGTTAAATGCGTTTGTTAATTTTTTTTTTTAATTTCCCCAACATTGATTTTCCGCTCTTTCAAAAGTTTTACATGTAACGGGTGATTTTTTAGCTGGTTTGGTTTTGGCAACACTGGTTTTGACAGCTGACGTGTGTTTAGTACCTTGTGTCACTGTCAAACGGCTTCAGTTTGGTTTGCAATTTAACCATGGATCGTCTTACAAATGAACAACGCTTGCAAATTATTGAATTTTACTATCAAAATTCGTGCTCGGTTCGAAATGCTTTTTTATCGAAAAATTGTGTTCAGCGATGAGGCTCATTTTTGGTTGAATGGGTACGTAAATAAGCATAATTGCCGCATTTGGAGTGAAGATCAGCCAGAAGCATTGCAACAGCTACCAATGCATCCTGAAAAAGCCACTGTTTGGTGCGGTTTATGGGCCGGTGGCATTATTGGGCCATATTCCTTCAAAGATGATGCGAATCGCAGCGTTGCTGTCAATGGTGAACGCTACCGAGCGATGATAACAAACTTTTTTTTGCCCGAAATGGAAGTTCTTGACTTGCATGATATGTGGTTTCAACAAGACGGTGCCACATGCCACACAGCACGCGAAACAATGGCGCAATTGCGAGGCGAGTTTGGTGAACAGTTAATTTCACGTTTCGGGCCGGTCAATTGGCCGCCTAGATCGTGCATGCCACACAGCACGCGAAACAATGGCGCAATTGCGAGGCGAGTTTGGTGAACAGTTAATTTCACGTTTCGGGCCGGTCAATTGGCCGCCTAGATCGTGCGACACCATTAGATTATTTTTTGTGGGGGTATGTCAAGGCTAATGTCTATAGGGACAAGCCCGCTACGATTGACGCACTGGAAGCCAACATCCATGCATTCATTCGTGAGATACCGGCCGATATGTGTGAAAGAGTATGCCAAAATTGGACTCAGCGGATGGGCTACCTGAGACGCAGCCGCGGTCAACATTTGCATGAAATTATCTTTAAACATTAAATTGCAAGGTTCAAACTATCGATTCAAATAAATATTTCATTCATTTTTTCGAATTTTTTGTGTTTTTTTTTTTTAAAGTTCTAAACCTCTTAAAAAATCACCCGTTATTACACATTTTTTTGGAAAAAGATACCAAACAAACATAGTATGTTTCAATGGCGTCAAAGAATGCAGAACTGAATTCAGCCTCGAATGAAATATTCAGAGCCATAAAAGAATGGGTTGGTTCGATCAGTAAAACTATTTGTTCTTAAAAGGTTTAAAATAACACTAATTTATAATTTTCAAGATTTGAAGAATATTTGAGGTAAATCTTATTAAATCTCAGATAAGTGTTAGGTGGAAATGTTGTATCGTTGAAATAAACTTCGATATAGAAACCTGGACCCCATGTTGTTTTTATAATAGGTGTTAAAAGATAACCTTGACCCAGACCCACGTATATGTATTGTAATAACTTTCCATATTTAAACTATAACGACTCCGAAATGCAAACAAACGGACACAATAAAGCTTACGGTCGCAGTGCAAACATACCCTTATTAGCTATAATTATAGCAGCTCTCAAACGAATGAAGCGCCATCTGCCGGATTATAGCAGATTTACCAGCTGTCAAATAAAAGCTTTTGGAAGGGAAATTATTGGGAAATTTCCCCTACGCGGAAAGCTCTAGAAGCAGAGACCAGAACGTTCTCCTTATTTCGAGAGTTTGGAAAACAAGTATAAAAGGCACATGTTTGAACGGCAGCGACACAGTTTGTTTTTAATCGTGAATGAATAAAGTTGGTTGTAATAAAAGTGAAAAGTAAAGTTTGTGAATTAATTCAGTGGTGAATAATAAATCGTTTTGTTTGTAGTAAGAAAAGTAAGGTAAGTAAGTAAACGTTTTGAATAAAGTAAATAAGTTTTATTAACGAACCTGAGAAAATATTACAATATAATAAAACGCAACTATCGAAATCAAAGGAACTAAGTTTGAAATTATGATCCTACCTAAAAGTATGCAAGTAAAAAAAGAAAAAAAAATGCATATTGTTTGGCAGAAAATAAAAATGCCGAAATAAATATGCAAAGCTCTTGTCTAGAAGTATAAAGCCAAAAAGTATGCAACGGGAAAACATAACAAAAAAAAAAAAAGAAACCAAGAAACAAGTGAAATTATCGCTGGGAGCCCAAATAGAGGATGCAATAACGACACCAAAATGTAAAACTTTGAAAGAAAAACTTAGGAATAGTGGTGAATCTTATTAATCGGACAGCGGGAAGACTGTCAAAGCTAGAGCTTGGAAGCCTTTTGGTAGCTGACCAAATAATTTTGTACACCTTGGCCAATGCAGTTAACTGGAATCGAAAACGTGACCAGTATGCCGTATACGCTTAAAGTTGGCGGAAATGTCTTCAAGTGTTTTAATGAAACAGATAGCTTTATAAAAACGATTATCCGAACAATTATATGCTGTCCTTCGATTCCGCATTTAAGAATATAAGAGGAAAACATACTCCTCATAACAAGACGGACTCAACGGTTGAAGATGAAGAAAGGAACAATATTTCGAAGTTTCCGGCATATGAAAGCCACTACAGTCGGAGGGATACAAGCAAAAAACTAGTTTTTACCAGTCAGCCTTACTGCCTGAATAGAATGCAAGACGCAACTGGAATAGATGTCAAAAAGACTGCAGTAGATGTTAAAAATGCTGCAGTAAAAGTTAAAAATTGTTCAACTCTTGCAGCTCCGGCTGCAGCATTTTTGACATCTATTCCAGCTCCGTCTTGCATTCTGTTCAGGCAGTTAATCTTGCATCGATGCGTCGCCTCTATAAATCAGAATTACCCTCATTCAAGCCTTTTAAAATACTCGCAAAATTTTCCAAACTAGGGGCCTTTAATTCAAACCACCAAAAGTCGATACATATTCTACGTGTGACTCATTTGTGTCAAAAATCAAAGTGGCGGAATGTGGAATAGAAAAACATACATTGATTGAGCAAAAAAATGTGCATTTAAATAAATCTGAAATGACGTATACAGGTATGAAGCAAAGTCAAACGACAAAAAAGAAGCAACAAAAGTCGAAATATATAAAAATTCGCATTTGATTTGCGTAACTATGCTTGCCGAGCACATTCCTCAGCAATTGTAATAGCTTTTATAAAAGAAAACTCTCGACGTTCAATTTGACTGTCCACAATCTGGATTCCAACAACGCCAAATGTTTTATGTGGCATGAAGCTATGGCCCGTCGCGGCGGCAATAGACTTTTTTCTTTTTAAGCTCCTAGCATAGCGTACTTACTCGTAACTGTCAAAAAAGATCTGTGTTGCTCAGAGCACTCAGAGCGCAAAACTTGTGTTTCTTTTTTAAATCAGAGTTACCTCGGAGTACGCTCCATGCGAGTTCCAAATAAAATTCCCCTTTCACACGAAAAAACAAGTTGCTGGAGATTTTTTTGACGTTTTCTTTAATCTCCTTAAAAATCTCTTGTACCTTTCACACGAGGAAACAAATCTCCAGGCAATTTTTGAAATTTCCTTTGAAAGTCTAAACCTAGACGTTAAAGGAAATGTCAAAAAATCTCCTCAAATGCTCGACCGGGGAGATTCTGTTCGCACCTCTTTCCTCCTGCCCTTCTCACCAAGGAACTAAAAGTTGCTTGCAACTCAGTTTCCTCGTGTGAAAGGGCACAAAAGATCGAGTGAATGGCTCAAATAGCTGAACGCAGCCACCTTCACTTGTTGCTTTTCATTCATTTCAAATGGCCGCGTTCAACACATCAATTTTAGTTCACACTTTGTAATTTTTATAATTTTTGATTGACCAGCTGTCAAACTGGCAGCGTAGAGTTTGCGGCGAATTGTTCTACAAACACATTTGCCTTGTCTATAGAACTAACGACAGGGCTAACATTGAAGATGAGCGTGGAAACCGATGAAGATGACGAGTTATTAATATTCTTAACGAATGACCAAAAATTTTTACTGCCCTTAGGACACTCCAGTAGCCTAATTTTTTGCTCATGCAGAAATTTAGTTCCTAGAATCAAGGCATTGCAGGAATTTCTGGTTTGTTTGAATTTTGTCTGGTTTTCCTCTGTATGAATGGTTTTAACCGAAAAACGATTCCCTCACTTTGATAGATGAATATTATATTCCAACAAGAAAATCAGTTCAGTAGAATATTGCAGAACAAAAGTACCCGGCTCTTGGAACAACATTCAAGAAAGGGCTTCAATTTTTAATTTTTTCCAAAAATAAAATTCACACTTAAGCTGAAAAATTGCTATGTATGTATATATTTCTTTTTAATTAATACATTTATATATATTTTATAATGTCTATGCTAAGACAAATATGTTAAATGCGAATTCTGCACTATTCACGATTTCATCATATCCAGTGAAACCAGCTATTGCAACACCATTGTATCCAGCCGTAAGAGCCTTCTCTGAAGCATTGTATTTTACTCCTTCAGATGCAATATACAAAGAGTTCTGTAGCCCAGTGAGAAGGCCAACTCTAGCCTTTTCTACAATTCCCATTGCTTGAATCATGGACCTCTCAGCTGATGGTCCCATAATTAGTGCAGCACTTCCCAAAGCTTGTTGAGCTGTAGCAACAGCTTTAACGCATTCTTTCTTCGAAGCAGCAATACCCTTTTCAATTGTACGAAGAGCTAATTCCTGATCTGGAACAGTTTTAGCACCATTCATTGCACTGTAACCTGGTTTCCCGGCTTTTGCAATTGCCTTGCACGCTTCGATCATCCCATCGCGAACAACCTCGATAGCTTCACGATTGGCTACTGCTGTTACTTGACTCAAAGCTTTGTCAGCTGAATTTTCGATGTTTACAATGGCTTGTTGGCATTTTGGACTTTCGGAAGTGGCTGTATCTGTTTCGAAATCAAGTAGAGAATCTATTGCCAACAATTCTTCATCGATAGCGTTAAATGCCTTTCCTGCGGCTTTCTCAACGAAGTTGTAGAGTATTAGTTCAAGCGATTGTACTGCTCTTAAAGCAGCTTGAACACGTTCATATTCCTTGACAGCAGCTCCTTGCATTGCCAAATCCCTTGCAATTTTAAGTACATCAAATGCTACTCCTGCGGAATGTGTCATAATCTCAGTTGCTTCATTCAATCCTTGCTCTGCTCCGTCTTCACATATTTGAGTTGCTGCTCCAAATGCAAGATACACTCTGATTCCACCATCGAATAAGTGCTCATTGCATCTGGCAAAGGCTTTTGTTATAATCTGGTTGGTAACTTCGTAAGTGGAATTGGAAGAATTGGCTTCCTCCAAGCCGTTATAAGCTGCATCTGTAGCAAATCTAATATGATTGATTGCTTCAAGTAGTCCCTTCAAAATAATGTCATTGGCTTCACCATCATTTGCTTCAGCAGACAGTTCCTCGATGTATTTTTTCGTACGATCAAAAGCAGTGTGTTTTTTTCCTTCAGCAAAATCACTTTGAAGTGATTCATAGATTGCAGTGAAACCACTTCCAATAGAACTGATGGTGTTAATAACGCCTGCATGTGATTGGCCAGAATAGGCAACAAGTAGAGTAGCAGCCACAAAAATTAAATGTTTTGAGAAATTCATTTTTTTTTTAATTATTGGAATAAGTCCACAATAACTGAAGATCAAATGAAAATGATGAACAAGATAATTCTCTTTCTACCTTTTATACTCTTAAAGTTGCAAAAAAATTAACAAGAAAGTATATACTGTCTTCAAATTTGTTTTTCTTAGTTAAATAAAATTAGGTAAGATCTTTAGAAAAGTTAAGGTATAATTTAGGATATGACGTTCTAAAGTGTTGTGTACATAGCACATCTGCTTCCAATACAATATCACTTTATTAAATGAATTAATTTTTTTTTAACAAAATTAACTAAAACTGAAGTTTTTGTTAATATTATTTGTAGAATGAAGAGGTTTGAGTTAATTGATTCCTTCATTAGTTGTTTTTCATACATTTCATTAGATAAAATGTTTAAATGTTGAACTCGGAAGCTTTGTACGTGATATCAAATTCCATAAAAATGTTCCTCCCTCAAGGCTGAAAGTTGCCAATAGATTGACGTTAACGACGACTGTCTTTTAATCTTTTTCCTTATCATTTGAATTTCGTTAACAAGAGCATTTATATTTTCTATGACATTGGCTGATGGTCGCTGTAGCTTTAGTGACACTTCATTTCTTCCCTAACACCTCGACTCCACAGCGCATACAGATGTCCAACATCGAAACCACAATCCAATCAACAATCAGCTGATTTTTTTCTCGCTGGGCAAATTATGTTATGTCGTTTCATTTCTCCCTCACCACTACTTCCATCTTTTGCAATAATACACGCCCTTTAGATTCCAGACAGTAAAGATACTTTTTTAATATCCAGCTACCTCAAAATACAACGAAAACCAGAAGAAAGCTCACACGCACGTGAAACTTCATGTCGTGTTCAAAAGTTTGTTTTCTTCGACATGTCGTCGACAAGACATGGATTTTCCTGCCTCCATTGGTTTTTTTCTGGACATGTTCACAGTCCGAGTCCGAGCATGGCTCATGTCTAGTGGAGCCAGCATGTAAAGCAGATCAACGAAATGAATTTGCACAGATTCAAAAAAAAAAAAAAAAAAATACAAATACAAACAAATTATCGGCAGCCATGTTGTAATGAACGAAACAATACGAAGAAACACAAATGTCACTTTTCCGCAAACAATAGGCGAGTTCAAGAAAATGAGATCTCAGAGCCCTCAGCCATCTCAGTCTCGTGAACAGGATTCCTCAGAAATTTTGCTGTCAAATTACTGAGGAAACAAAATATTGGATTCGCTTTCTCAGTTTTTGACACTGAGCCGCCATATTTCTTGCCGCTCTTTTGACATTTCTTAAGTAAGGTTTGCGATTTCATGATGGAAAGATATACGAGCCAACAAAGAGTCGAAATTATTAAAATTTACTACCGAAATTCGGAGTCAGTGGCCTCAACGTTAAGAGCGCTACGTGCAATTTATGATGAAGCTCATTTCTGGCTGAATGGCTTCATCAATAAACAAAATATGCGGTATTGGTCAGACAGCAATCCACACGTACTCCATGAGTCATCATCGCATCCCGAAAAAATTACGGTTTGGTGTGGTTTATGGGCCGGTGGCGTCATTGGGCCGTACTTCTTCCGTGATGATCAAGACCGGCACGTTACTGTGAATGGGGATCGCTACCGTTCAATGATAATATATTTGCCCCCAATTTTTTTTTTCAAAAAAAGGACATCAAAATTTTGACTTAGCCTATTCTTGAAATGCAAAAAAACTGCAAATTTGGAGCCTTATTCCAGGTTCCTAGCATGCTTGGTTCCTGAGATACACCATGTGACCTGCGACTTCACTGTGAAGTTAGCAGGTCACTAAATTACACCCTTATTTGGCAAACTGCAAAATCGGGAATAGAAATGCAAAAAAAATGCAAAAAAAACTGCAAATTCCTATCAAGGTCCCATTTGCGTGGGTGAAAGTTGCCCTGCTAACTTCACAGACGTGTGGAGAGTTTTCGTTCACGACCAACTCCCGTGCAAAATATACGGGAACTCTTGGTGAACAGTTGACAGTTCGAATACAAAAGAAAAATATCTCATTGGAGGCATTGTGGTTTTGAAATGTCAAACGTTCATAACACATTCGCAAGTCTGTACCAGTGAGCAATGTCAAAAAATCACTTTCTCCACTGGTGATTGTTCACTTCACGAGGAAGTTTGTATGTACTAGGCTAAAGGACGGGTCTGGCAGTCTTTGTAAAAATTTATAATTTTTAATATAACAATTTAATAAATTAAATATTTTCAACTGTTTTTTTTTGTAAAAAAGTTGTTTAATTTGTTAAGAAAAGGGGTGCCAATAATTGGTCCCATATAAAGTACATAGTGGTTCAATTATTGGCAGGCGGGTGCCAACAATAATTCGTGCACTTGGATTAGAATTATTGGCACTGCCAAGCTTTAACGGAAATAAGAAGAGGGTTGATCTTGATATCCAAAAAAGCAGCTTCTTTAAAGTTCAACGTGCCCAGATCTACGTTACAATGTCGTTTAAGCTCTAATTTTTCGAGGACACGTCCCGGACCAGAAACTGTTTTAACAGAAGCAGAGAAATTAATAATTGTTGATGAATGTATGTATGTATGTCAAGAAAAAGGATTTCCCAAACGAATGGAGGATTTATTTTATGCTGTGCAGGAGTTCCTGAAACAAAATCAAAGAGAAACTCCATTCGGAAGCGATTCAGTGCCTGGAAGAGGGTGGTTCAGATCCTTTTTAAAACGTCATCCTACTGTGACCTTCAGGACAGTTGATCCTGTTTCATCGGCTAGCGCAAATGTGTCTGTAACTGATTTATTCCATTGGTTTGATTCCATACAGGACTACCTAATCAAAAACAATTTTTTTTTTCAATTCTTGAAGAAGCTAGTCGTGTATTCAACGGAGACGAAACAAATATTCTTCTCTGTCCGAAAGCTTAATCTGTTCTAGCGGCAAAGGGAGCTAGAAATATTTATGAAGTAAAGAGGTCAAGCTCTATTTTCAGCGAGTATAAGTTGACGATCACAATGGGATGCTAGGTTTCTCCAAGACTCGAACCAAGATATTTTCTTTCTTAAGACAACCATTGTCAGTTTTTTTGGCAGTCTGTTTCCTCCATATTAACCGTCTTCAATATATAGTCAACCTGCATTTTAAGCGTTGAAATAAATACAGGAGAGAGACCCGTCTCGAGCATGAGAATGTGGTTTGCAGTACTACTTGGAAGCCTAAACGTTCTCTTGAGAAAATTTCTCAGAAGTTATTCTACTTCATCGAATTCCTTGTGACCCCACACTTGTGCGGCGTAGCACATGATAGTCTTGGCCGTTGTCTCGAAAAATTTAAACTTTGATTTGAAGTTAACGTCCTTACTATGGATGACCGATTTCCACGTTGCATTTAGAGCGTTTTTCGATTTGGCGAGTTTTTCCAACATATGGTGTCTTAGATTAAGATTTCTAGAAATGTTGACTCCGAGATAATTGTAATCACTGACGATTTCAATCGCTTGATTATCGAATAAACATCTCTCGTTGCTACAATTTGTGCCACCATCGTTACGAAAGATCATGACTCTAGACTTGCTGTGGTTTACCTGAAGCCTCCATTTGTTGCAGTACCTACTCCACTATTCTGTTTATCATCAATTGGAGGCTTTCAGGCGTTTCAGCAAACACCACAACGTCGACTGCAAACTTCAAGGTTTTCACCAGTAGATTTGAAGTGACTCTTGCTCCACCTTGTAGAACGTCCTCAATATCGTCTTTAAAAAGAACGAACAACAGAGGACTTAGGTTGCAACCTTGTCTTAAGTCGATTTCTACCTCGTAGGGTTCCGAAAGATTATTGTTGAAAGCAAGAGCAGAAGTTGTTGAGTCATAAAAAGATTCCAAAATGCGTCCAAATTTCGTTGAAATGCCCTTGTTGTAAAGCTTAAGCATAAGAGCTTTCCTGTCTACAGTGTCGAAAGCTGCTTTGAAGTCTATAAAGAAGGAGTACAATTTCTTCTTGGCTCTTATACAGATGTCCGCGATGCTCGTGAGTTTGTAGATTTGATCTATTGTTGAATAATTTTTGCGGAAACCAGCTTGAGACTCACTCAAGGGATTGTTAACTTGCACCCTGTTGTAAAGTTTATTGTAGAGCAGCTTCGTTAGAATTTTCATTGACGTGTTCAGCAAAGATATACCCCGGTAGTTTGCAGAGATAGTGCGGTCGCCTTTTTTGAATATAGGAGTGACGATAGATCCCTAAAATAGTTCGGTACGTAGCCGTGGTCGTAAGCATGGTTTAGCGCTAAAGACAAATTTTCAATGAACGAGGGTGTACTAAATTTGTAAAACTCTGGTGGTATTCCATTTGAGCCCGGAGCTTTGTTATTTTTGAGTTCATTCAAAACTTATTTTACCTCGCCAGTACCAAATAGAGCATCCAAGGCTTCGTTTACTTCAAAAGGAATAGCAAACTGAAATGTTGTAGTAAACTTGTGTTTTGTGAGGTTTTCAAAATGTTCCCTTAAATAATTTATATGAATCGGGAGAGAATATTTGTGGTTTCTGTTGTCGTTGTTTATGGAACGCACTTTATTCCAAAACTGTGCCGCATTTCTGCAACCTGAAAGATCATGTGCCATGGTTTCGAAGTAGGCTTGACGCTTTGATCTGAGCAACGCTTTTAGAAATTTGTTCGAAGAAAGGTATTCCCGCTTGAAGATTAGATTTTCTGGATGCTTTCGAACAAGATTTAACCAAGCAAAAGATTTCTTTCTCGCCTCTGAGCACTCCCTGTCAAACCATTTCTCTCGGTGATTAGTAGTCCTATTACTATTTGTCAAACAAGTAAAGAAGGAATCGAGATTGCTATGATATCATCGAGCTTTGAAAGACTGACATGTGAGATTGATGGTACTAGTTGTTGGGAGATGTTGTTCTCTAACGCTGTAGCATAGCTATTTGCAATCCATTGTTTCCATTTGTACTTTGTAGGCATTGCGGTCAAGACATCTTCGTTCTCTTCATTCGTTGGCAACTGGAATGTGAGTTCGATAGGGAGATGATCGGAATAAATCTCCGATAAAACTTCAAAATTGTTCATAAGGTTACACCAGTCTCCAGCCACCATTGCATAGTCAATCACGGAGCTACCTTGATGACCAATGAACGTATAATCTCCATCAGCATCTCCCTGCATGCTTCCATTGAAAATAGTTAACCCGAAGGAATTGCAGAGATCAATGATTTTTCTTCCTTCTCTGTTCACCACAACGTCTCTTGAACGACGCTGGTCCAAGTCCATAAGTTTTGATTCCCTTTCGTGTGGACCTATCCTTGCGTTGAAGTCGCCTATAAGCAATGGATTTTGAAAATCTGTAGTGTACAAGGTGTCCTCAAGCTTATTGAAATGCCTATCCCAGCTGGTGCAATTTAAATAGACGGGAATCACAGATAAAATGTGGCAGTTAGATTTAATTTCCAGATAAAACAGGTCTTCGTTATTCTTAAAAGGAATTCAACACCTTTAATATTAGGTTTGTAGCCCATCAGTATTCCTCCGCTAGCTCTTCCTTTCATATTTATTTTAACAGCTGGTGCCCATTTAAATTTGTGATGTGGAAAAAGTAATTCAAATTTCTTATATTTCTATATTATAACTTAATATTCTAATGCCAACTCTATTAAAATACTGGCAGACGGCATCTACCTAATTCATTATACTTTCTTTCGAGTTTGAATGTGCTAAAGAGTTTACCCCTAAGTCCCTACTCCTGGTTCCCATTCCTCGCGTTCCGATGTTTATTCGCTATGTTATCTAGTTATCCCAAAAATTTTGAGATCACTTGAGTTGTTGTTGCGTCAGCGGTCATCAGCTGTTTTTTAACATGGGATTACAACAACACAAAGCTATCCGGATAACTGAGAATTAACATCGGAACGTGCCCATTGTGTTTCCGCCCGAAGAAGTGCCAGGGTCGGTTGACGTTTTTCTCTGGTTGACATCTTGTCTGTCATCTCGACGTGAATTTTGGTGGATTTGTAAACAAATTTGTTCAAAGAAGTGTGTTTCTAAGTTGTTTTCTTCGATTAATATTTTAAATCCATCTTTTTCATCAGCGACAAATCCTAAGTTATCAAACCATTCAACAGTGATGTTGTTAATTCGAAGTTTATCGTCGCGTAGTGATACTTTCATTTGAGGTTTGTTAATTTGCATGTGTCTGCGCAGTTGAAGGAGTTTGCTGCCAAAGTAGGGATACGGCATTAGTGATAACGGTTGGATGACAAAGCAAACCTTTTATGAATATATTTCAAAAGTTCATCCGTTTTTAATTCAGGACAAAATAGAACTCCCTGTTATATTCTTTGTTGATGGGCACAGTACCCATTTGACAGACCAGGTGAGCCAGTTATGTGTCCAACTCGGAATTATCCTCATTGCACTTGCACTTTATCCCAACTCAACTCGCATCTTACAACCAGCTGATGTTGCGGCCTTTAAGCCACTCAAAAATTCATGGAAGAATCCATTGGGCGACTGGTGGCGAAAAAATCCTGGTGTAAAAATCTTACCAAACAAATGTTTGCTCCACTGTTAAAAGACGTTGTGGATAAAAGCATTTTTCCCACTACAATAAAAAACGGATTTAAGGTGGTGGATTATTTCCCTGGAATAAAAATGCCATTCATTTTTCTAAATGTCTGGGAAGGAGTAATTTCAGCTACAACAATTAAGAACAGTCTGTAAAGGTTCAAACGGACGCGTTTGAAAGTATTTGCGAAATAATTGGCAAAGAAAAGGTTGATCAACTAGAAAAATTCAGTTTGAATGACGAGAATAGCGAAGATTTTTCAAAGATGCATTCACTTTACACTTTTTTTAAGATGAACGTTTTCAAACGAGTCGAAGAAAAAAAACATTTGTAAATAGCGGAGTACAAACTGATCCTCAAAGCTCGGACTTACCAGAATTGAACGACATTAGCGCAATCAACGAAATTTTTGTTTGCTGGAGACAACATCGACGTTTTATATGTTAATGCTGCAAATTCCAATACAGAATTAAACGAAAATAATCCTGGTCTTATAGAAGTAACCGATTTGTTAGACTGGCCTGAAACATCATAACGCAAAGGTATAAAACCGCATAAACCTAATAAAAGAGTTTCGTTATTACCAACTCCACATGGATTGAACAGAGAAAAAAGAAAGGAAACAAAAGATTGAAAAAGAAAAGGAAGAAAGAAAAGCCCTTAGGCTCAAAAAAAAAGAAGCAAAAGCTTTAGAAAAATTAAGGAAAATGAAAACAAAAAAGATTAAAGATTAAACTAAAGTAACGAAAATGCTGCCACCCCCTAAAAAAACATTTCCCTCGGAAACTGTGACTTCCGGTGCGTTGGCTCATCTTCCACCTCTTTCCCCTCCAAAAAGGTTGCCTTTGGAAACAATGACCTCCAATGTATTGGTTGCTACGGAGAACTCTCCCGATAAACAAATGCTGCTGGATATTTATGATGAAGTGAGTCAAGAAAATGTTGTGAACATGAGCCCACCAAAGTCTGGAAACCACATACGAAACTTATTTCTAGATCCGACTGAAGACATCTGCACAAAATTTATGACAAAAACCATCGGGATGGATAATTGTGGCATAAGATGCTCAAAGTGTAAGAGGGAGTATCACATTAAATGTCTTAATAAGCGTAACATCGAGTATCTACCATTATTTTGTTGCTCCGTTTGTTTAAAAAAAGACAAATTGTGCAATTTATTTAAAAAAAAATAAAATGTTAACTAATTTTTAACTTTGGCAATAAGAGAATAATATCATATATTAATTTTTTATTATTTTTTTTTAAGTTTTTATAAATTAATAACCATTTTTTGATTACATTTAATCAGCTGTTTTTGTTATTATACTGTTTTATTTTACTATGCAGACTGAAACATTTTTCGAAATGTCTTAAATTAAATTACATATTAAGCAATTTATAAAAAAAATGTGAGTTTATTTATTTATATTTTAGTTATAAGAGTTTATAAATAACTTATTTTTTGTTAGTTTTTATTATTTACTATTAATCTTTAATTACATAGAATGAAATGTTTCTGTTGTGATAAATTTTTTATTCTTTTTATTAAGTTTAAATATTTTTTTGCTCTAGTAAACAAGCAATTTAAATAAAAATGTGATTTTTTTAATGTATTTAAATGAAGTATTTAATTTATTTTTATTTTTTATTTGAATGAAGTGTTTTTGTTATAATAAACTGTTTTTTTATTAAACTTTGATAAAAATTTACATAAAAAACAGTTGTATTTCTTTCAATTTTAAGGGAGTCAATAATTGTACCCTTGGGTGCCAACAATTGTACCTGGATGCCAATGGCTTTTCCTATTTTGATGTTTTTATTAAATTCCTTGCTTGTAAAACATTTTTTCTAATAACTTTCGGGTAAGAAATTCTTTAAATTTTAATTTGACATATAAAACATATTCCTAACTCTTTAAATGCGAGAGCAATTCACAATTTA
This sequence comes from Dasysyrphus tricinctus, assembly GCA_963921185.1. Taxonomy (NCBI): domain Eukaryota; kingdom Metazoa; phylum Arthropoda; class Insecta; order Diptera; family Syrphidae; genus Dasysyrphus; species Dasysyrphus tricinctus. Next base: position 89,322,560 of record OY992530.1, read on the forward strand.
AAGTGAAAAAATGCTTAGGGGTGCCAACGAATGTACCCGTTACGCTACTAGAAATTTTACTGGTACTTAAAAATTTTAAGTACAAATTAATCGTACTTGTACTTGTTCTTAAGCCTTAAGTACACAGGTCTGTACAGACTATATAGTCACAAACAATATAATATAATTATTTGTGGTATAATAGGTGTGTTTTATTGGAAAAGCTATCCGCAGCACAGTGAAATTTTATATGAATTACAAAAACAGCATCGGCAGCAAAATCGCTGCCAATAAAAGTTAAAGTAGAATCTTGCTGCCGATAAACTTTTGACATTTGTTCGAGTATCGAACTCAATTGAATAGGATTTTTGTGTGTTGTCATTGGTACGACTGGTACTCTCATGTGTCTCGAATTCTCGATGGCTATGTTCGTAGAGTAGAAATGTTGAATGAATGGCCCTGTTTAGACTGTAACTTTTCACTTCGTCAAGACCATGTTTTAGTAGAAGAAATAGGTTAAGAGAAAATTTCACCCATAAATTTACGTCATGGTGGCGTAGTGAGCAATTACAGTCTAAACAGGGTCGTTTTTAAGTGCATGGTTGTTTTGTTTTACCTTTTCGACAAAATGATCCTATCCTATGCTATCCTAAAAGTCATCTACTCCATGTGTATTGAGTCTGTTATTATACGACGACTTTTGAGTCATGACTTTTTTCAAAATTAAATGAGTGCAAATGAGAAAACAAAATTTGATTTCACTTTCACAATATTAAATTTCGAAAAATCTTAACTAAAAAGTCTTCGTGTAATAGCAGACTAAATCATGACTTTTTTACTTTGACCATAGTCTACCAACATACCCCTACCCCTTTTCTTTTTTTTATAGCTGCAAAATCAATTTTCGTATCTGAAAATGGCAAATAAGGAAAAAAGGGACACAAACATTTGATTAAAACCATAAATTATATAAATAACTATATAGTTATATTTCCCATTTAACTTGCAAATATGTTAGTTTTTGTTAATAATTTTGGTTTATTCCTACTTTTAACTTTCACCAAATTCACTTTTGTGTCGTGTCGTGACAGCTGTTCAGGCGTACCATATTGCAAATACAAAAATATAGGTCGCTGCGGATGCGTTTTTATGGAAATTTCTCACTGTACTATATATAAAATCCCAAAAAAACACGCCTAATGTAGATACTTAAATCTATTAGTTCTTAAAAATAGCCAATTAAGTATTCATTTCATAAAAACATATTGGAGCATATTCTTAGATGTTGTTAAAGGGTTAAAGCTGTTTTAGGCAAAACTGGAGTTTATCTCATTGAAATTTCATAAGGTAAACACCAGCCTTGTCTGGCAACATCCATCGATATGCCCCATTATGAAGTGATAATACAAACATATTTATACTCATAGGTAGGTCTACTGTATTCATCACATTGTATTGTTATATTTTATGTAACGTTTGTAGATTCTTGTACTCACTACAGTATAATCGCAAGTCATGAGCAGCGTTACCATTTTCGAAAAAAAGCCGAAGTAGTTTTGAAGAAAAATGTGAAGTAGATTGAGAAAAATCGAAGTAGATTTCATAATGTACTTTTTTGTATATACATTTATTAGGCCAAGAGCCGGGCACAATTTATTCCTGAATATGTTCAGGCGGCTGACGCTCGTGCTCCCCAGCCCTGCCAACTTGGATTTATATTCTTCGGACACCCCTGAACATATTCCATCAAGAAAATCAGTTCAGTAATAAATTGCATTAAGAACCTCCTTTTTTGCTTTTTTGTTTTGGCTCTTGGAGTATATACATATTTTGATTAAATTTAAATAAATTAAAATAAAAAAAATAAAAACAAATATGTTATTCTCTCAGACTTCATATCAACATACTTATATGTATGTATGTTTCAATATAGCTGAAATTATAAAACTAAATGTTTTTTTTTCGACTGTAACCTGACAACACCTGGTTCAAGTGTAATTTTTTTTACGAATCTATTGTTTACTAACAGTAAACGCCACTTAGTCCAGTCAATTTGTGCTCAAAAGGGTGCTTACCAAGCATGATACGTCAGGAAATTTTAGTCGCAAATCTACATAAAGTAGGGAAAAATCAAAACTACGCCACAATTTGTATGGTAAAAACACAATATGGCTGGACTAACTATACGAATTCAATGAAATAAAGGAAAATGAAGTACCTAGATTTGGCTTTTTTTTTTGTGAAATTGAAGTAGGTTAAAACAGAGAATTTTAAAATGAAGTAGATTCCCATAGTTCAGTGATGATGCGAAGTAGGAAGTAGATTTTAAAAAAATAAGAAAAAGGAAGTAGATCTACTTCAATTGAAGTAAAGTGGTATCACTGGTCATGAGTCATCTCAAGACATCGTGAATACATTCCATTGTTCTTATAGCACGCTAACAAAAGGACGTTCGTCATCTCATCAACCTAGTGTGCAAAGCTGTATTATTATAAAGAAATGAGGAAATAAATTAGCAAAAATTATATTATAAGCAAAATTGAGAACAATTATTGTTAATTAACAAACGAGTAATGAGGCATCGCATAATGTATGTATGTACTGTACAGTAGGTATGAGCGTTGTTGTATACAAAAGAAATGGTTTTGGGCAATAGGTAGGTATATGAAAAACACGTTTTATTAATTTTAAAAATGTAAATGGAAAAAACTAGCGGCAGGCTGAGATTTTGCGGGTCGTTTCGGGGGTAGGTATACAAGTTGTATCTTAGTTGGCGACCTCCTACCCCTTGCAGGGGTGGTGCCCCACCCACTTTTCTTAAATCCTGGTTTCTGAAGAAACGGCTGTACCGATACGGATGAAATTTTCATAATTTGTTGATAAATTAAAAAAATTGTTTTAGTAAAATCCACTTACTTCCACGCTCACTTTTCTTCTTTTTTTGTTGCTCGAAAATGGCTCTAACGATTTGCGTGAAGTTTTCAGAGTTTTTTCTTATGAGGAAGAAACAAATTTAAAACAAAATTTCATTTAAGTCCGCTGACTACCACGCCCATCTTTTGTATATCTCCATTTCTCAGAAACTGATTTGGTTAAATTTTGAGAGTTTGTTCATACCAGCGATATAAAGATTTACGAAATCACTTTTGGTTTTGTGAAACACACAGGGTGTCACGCTCCTCTTTTATGTATATTTATTAATTTCTTGGAACTGTCCTAGGGAGTAACGATTTAGTTTTCAAATAAAAAATAAAGCACGTTTTAGTAAGATCCGCCCTCTGGCACCCCGACTTTTCTTCAATATTGTCTCTATAAGACGGCTATTTTGGGTGTGTGTAAAATTTTCAAATCTTGTTTTTGTGAGTGAGACTTAAGTATAATTCATAAGTGTTCGTAGGGGGGGGGGCAGCTTTTCAGCTCCTGCTGCTTCTGGCATGTTTCTTCCTCCTCGAGCTCCCCTCACACGCAATGCTCTTTAAAATGGTGGGTTAAAGTAAAAAGATATTGTTTAGCTTTTGGTCAAAAACAACGAAATTATTTCTTAGCTATGGGTGCCACCAAATCTGGAAAAATCGTTTAAATGCCAACTTACTGGCTGAACAGAATGGAAACGCAGCTGCAACTGGAATAGATGTCGAAATGTTGAATACACACAAATTCAGTGATGCGAACACGAAACGACGCAGTTGCAGACGGAGCTGCAGGTGCAGACGCAGCTGGACAAGTTGGCCAACTTTAAACTTTTGCTTGTAGCTTTTTTGACGTTTCAAAACTCCGAGTGCAACCGAGCTTTTACATAGGGATTGAAGTGAGTTTCAAACTCTGATCAATCTCTGATGAAGATATACATAGTTTTAGCTTCTTTTTCATCATTTTCCATTTTTATTTTTGCTCTTATTTTTATTTTCGATACTGAAATGTCAGAAAGCTGCACAGCTGCATTGTGGGCGCTTTAAAAAAATCACGTACGGCATTTTTTGACAGCTTTCCAGCTGCAACTGCAGCTCCAGTTGCAGCACTCTACCTCTATTATCTTCAGGCAGTTAATGTAAATTTACATTGCCCGACTTTTCCCGTACGATTTTTCCAAAATCGAGTGAAATGTTTAAATAAAAGGATCCAGTGAGACTTTTGCCACTGCCCTCTTCATATTGTATTACCGTCCTTTTTATTTTGCATTTAAAGTCCCATATCACACGTGAAGAAATTCAAGCATTTTCTGCGTTTTGTGATGGTGAGCGGGGTAGCTTGCAGAAGGGGGATGGAGATGAAATATTTAAAAATATTTGAAAATATTCGGTGTAGAAAATTGACGTTTTCTTTTGTATTGCTTTTCCTATCCAATCCAACCAATCGAATCGTGTCTTTCATTATGAAACTATGAAAAACACAAAGAGAAGAAAATCTGCAGAATAATTTTCTTCACATCTGAACACTTTCGTTCTTCACGTGTAAGAGCTGGAATAGATGTCAAAAATGCTGCAGCCGGAGCTGCAAGAGTTGAACAATTTTTAACTTTTACTGCTGCATTTTTGACATCTACTGCAGCATTTTTTACATCTATTCCAGCTGCGTCTTGCATTCTGTTCAGGCAGTAAGCTAGCACAAAGCTAGATGGCACATTTACACCAGCGCCAGCGTTGCCAGTTTGCCGCAATTTCAGTATATCTATTTCATTTTTACGTAAAACAAATCAATTTCCTTTAAATCAAATCTACTGTACTTTTGGTTTTACGAAATAAAAATTATCATTTAACACCATCAAACCAACAAATGACTTTTCATTTCTGTCTTTGAAATACTGTAATTCCTCTTAAAACCCTTCCATTAGCATTGTATATCCAATCTATAGTATTCCCATGAAACACGGTTTTGTAGGTAGACATTTGGTCGATAGGTTCGCTGTGATCGCCTTACCGAGATCCCTTAACAAAAATTAGTATTACATTTGGACGCATAGATGGCCACGAGCTTTTTTTCTTCATGAGACTACTATAGAATTTATATACAATGCCATTAGGTAAGTGCCTTACATATGAGAACTGTTAATTGTGAATAATCGTGAATTTTGACATTCCATTCACATGATGAGTATTTTTTTGGTCGCTGACCATTGCCACAGAATATAAACCTGTAAAATACATAGGTGGTATAAAAAATGTGTGAGGTTGACAGTCAAAATCCACAAGTTATATTCTACTTCGACTGAAAAATTAGGTCTTAAAATACCTACCAACCCAAAACGAGGAAGAGTAGAATACCGCAGCGTTGAATACACCAACAATAATAACAAAACCTATTCTATTAAAGCAACATTTTAAATTAAAAAAAAGAACGAAAGATAGAAATACAGTTTCGATACAACCACCTTTTCATTGCCTACTTTTAGGAATTATTGTTTTTGGTTGTTGGCATTTAAAAAAGTTAAATTTTTAATTTTTATTTATTTAATTTAAAATCTTGTTATTTTACTCTGTTTTTTTTTTTTCAATTATTGTGCTGAGCTTAGAAAGGTGGCGAAGGGAAGCGAGTGGTCTACACGCTATACCATAAGTTTCCCCGGCATTTCGTTTATGTTTATGAAAGTCAAGCTGCAATTACAGCATCAGAATATCAGAGTTGCAGCCAAGTAGGTTGAAAATAAAAGTAATTGAGAATTTAGAGATATTGTATGTCATGAAATTGAATTTTGTAACGAGGTGAGTTTTAACGGATAGGTGCAAGTACCCCCCCTACTATCAAATGAAGAATTGTGGCGCAGGACAAGTCAAGAGCGGCTGGACGTCGACATAAGAAAGCGTAAATGGCGTTGGATTGGTCACACACTGAGGAAACCAAACGATGAAATTGCAAAGCAGTCCTTTGAATGGAATCCTCAGGGTGCACGGCGCGCCGCGGCGGGTTGGAAGACCAAGAACAACATGGAAATCAACTGTCTTAGCGGAAGCAGAATCCCAGAGAAAGACGTGGCCACAGCTAAAGTACCTTGCAGCAGACCGTGAAGGATGGAGACGTTTTGTTGACGCCCTATGCCCCAGCCGGGGTTACAGGACACGATGATGATGATGACCCCCCCTACATCCAGTGAGATTCCCCGTGCTGCGCCACCTTTAATTAAGCTGTGTGTGGTTTGTGGTACCCTTTCCGGCCTATCTAGTGATTTCACTTTATTATAGCTCGAACCAAATCACTAGGAAACGGTCGGTTGCGCAGAGAGGATTGAAGAGAACAAAAAAAGTATCTACGCAGGTGAATAGGTATAGAATCATAGAATGCAAGCAAATTCAGTGACCCAACTTTGTCCGTACTTCTTGGATCTGTAAAAAAGTTATAGTGTCGCACCCATTTGTATACAAATTCTTTGTGTTTGCAAGGATTTTATTTATTTTCCCACTTTTTGATGTGTAAACATCTTAGCGCTCGGTATGAGTAAAATTGAAAATCGGCTGTAACGGATATGGGGTCACGGTTCCGTTTGGAACCATTTTGTTTGTTGTAGGTAAGTAGAGCTCTGTAAACTTGAATAGGTAAGGTAGTTTTCATTTTATACCAAATGGTTTTGGTATTTGCTAAGTGGAGTGAATTCCTTACACCCCGACTCCACAGTAGATAATTTCTCTCAGAATGTTCGGCTTGACATTAAATATCTGATGGAGTCACTCCGTTTCATATCTTGATTGGATCACAAGGTGCAATCATTTCTTGACAGAGATATTTGACATACATTATTTTGCCAGGTGTAGATTTTGCTGCTTTTTTTTTCTAGAAATTAAATTTTTTATTTCATTATTTTGTATCCATAATGCTGCTTTTGATGTTAATCTCTGCAATCGCGGGTGGCAATTTTGGTTTATGATATTAAGTGTTATTTGCAATTTCTTGATTTGAAATGTCATAACACGATTTGCCAAGTGGCGCATTCTTTTATGTTTCTCTAGTTGGCTGTGGTTAATGTGTCAAAAAGAAGTGTTGTTATGTCATATTTAAAAAAGTTACTTTTCATTTAGAAACGACAAAAGCTAAAAATATGGCTGATCTGTCAAACAAATTGGGTGAAAAAAGTTGAAATAGATTTGGAATTAAAAATCAAGAAGAAATTGTGAATTTACTATTGAAAAGAACTTTTATCAGCACTTCGAAAATGCATACATTTTTCAAATTAAATTTCATTTAACTTCATTCTAGCACAAAATTGAATATTTAAGCAAAAATATTTCCAATTTTTTTTTTCATTCATTACTTGCACAAATTTATTTACTACAAATCGATCAAATCAGTTAAAAAAATGTCGCAAAACCTTGAAAAAATTTCCAAACTCACTATCGACGGTAAAATCAATAAAAATAAAAATATATTAGCTTTATATTTTCTCCCAAATCTGATCTGGATTGTATATGCATACATGTATTACAAAAACAACACAAAATCCGACCTTGCTTTTGGATTTCGATTTGCAAATTAATTCTGACCATACACCCTTTGTACTTTTTTCAAAAATGAGTTTTTTTTTTTCTCACAGGTAGATGGCTTTTTGTGTTGAAAGTAGGGAGTAAATAGAGAATAGAGTATAGAGAAAATACAGACACAAAAGGATAAACGGATCCAAAACGGACTCGTTTGCTTGAAGTGCGAATCTGTCAACGTCTAAAGTGACAGTTATTATTTTGCATAATTCAATAGGGGTGATGTTTACATGGACCAGCATTGCTGGACAACATATGGCTTGGCCAGCATCGCAGTCGATCACTTATGCCCGGAAGAAACAAAAGTTTGACAACCAATGTTGTATGTTCCGGTTTCATCAAACGATGTTATCGAGCATATTGATATAGATAAACAATCCTAGTGACTTGTCAAAACAAAAGTTAATTGTGAGTTGTGAGGTTGTTAGCTGTTCTGGACGAGATCCCGATTTTGTATTGTTTTGTGACTATCACAAGTTGTGATTGTGACTACAGGGGGAGAGTAAGTTATAAGACTAGAACTAATTTTTTGGTTTATGATTTCGTTGTGTCATTTTTGTATTGCATTTTCCGTTTTGCCTGAGAAGCGTACTTGGCTTATGACGTTGATATTTTCAATGTTTAGAATTATTGCCTTCCTTTTCAATAATAGCTGTGTTTTCTTGCTTGCCCGAATGGGCTTGGACGAAAAAAACGACGCCGGGGCTAAGCAATTTACATTTTAAAAGTAACAACAACCAAGCCCCTTCGGGCTTAGCTAAGCCCAGATAAAAACTGTGTTACCGGCAAGAATTTCATACATGTTATCGATAGTTTGCATGGAAACTCCATTTTATTTCTGTAATGGCGTCGCTAAGCCTCGATGTCGTTTTTTTCATCCGATTCCCCCGGGCTTGCAAAAAAAAACACACCTAATATGACATTTAGAAAAGCAAGATTTTTAATGACACGCACGCCACAAAAAAAATATCGCATTTACATACATGAGTGACAAATTGACTTACTTTGAGCCTGATTATACGATTCATTTTTTCGTTCATTTCGTTTTTCGTCTTTTTGACAGGTACGTACCTTCATGATTACACACAACGAAAAAAATCCATACGTGATTTTGACGTTCCACAAATTAGAGGTTTATTTATTGGAAAATAGGCAGAAATAATAATTACAAATATCACTTCTTGTTCAATATTCTACCTATTTAATTATGAAAATCAATTTTTAATCTCATTATTTACATTTTATAAGCATTCCCCACCTCTACTCATTTGTCAAATAATAAACGTCAAAGTTCAACCGGAAAAAATCTTAAAATTTTCATACGTGCTTTCGTTAATTAATTCCCCCTACATTTCTACACCCCTTACCCAATGTGTCAAAAAAAACGAAACACGAAACGACCGAAAAAACGAATCGTGTAATCAGGCTCTTTATTACATTTTCTCGTAATTTGTGACAAATCGCGAAAATAATTGTCAACATTTTCTTCATAAAAAAGATGACAGTAGAGTCAAATTTACTGGCATTAAATATTGCCATTAAAATGTTGTTGTGCAAATGGACAATGACTTCATTTTGCAAATAATAAGGGTAATGTCGTAAAACACTGGATAAGTTAACGATTTGGTTAAGTTTATCATTTGGTTAAACTGATATTGGTGAAGTAGGAACGAAAACAGGAGATAGATGATTCATTTTAATGAAGTGGAATTTAGCTCACTTCCCTTTTTGACAGTTTTTAAAGTTACTTTCCGTTGGTTTTTGGAAATAAGGTTCCGGCAGCTTCCATCTATTATAGTTCTAGCTCTTAATTTTTTATCGCGCCTGACTGACTGACTGACTGACTGACTGACTGACTGACTGACTGACTGCCTCACTCACTCACTCACTCACTCACTCACTCACTCACTCACTCACTCACTCACTCACTCACTCACTCACTCACTCACTCACTCACTCACTCACTCACTCACTCACTCACTCACTCACTCACTCACTCACTCACTCACTCACTCACTCACTCACTCACTCACTCACTCACTCACTCACTCACTCACTCACTCACTCACTCACTCACTCACTCACTCACTCACTCACTCACTCACTCACTCACTCACTCACTCACTCACTCACTCACTCACTCACTCACTCACTCACTCACTCACTCACTCACTCACTCACTCACTCACTCACTCACTCACTCACTCACTCACTCACTCACTCACTCACTCACTCACTCACTCACTCACTCACTCACTCACTCACTCACTCACTCACTCACTCACTCACTCACTCACTCACTCACTCACTCACTCACTCACTCACTCACTCACTCACTCACTCACTCACTCACTCACTCACTCACTCACTCACTCACTCACTCACTCACTCACTCACTCACTCACTCACTCACTCACTCACTCACTCACTCACTCACTCACTCACTCACTCACTCACTCACTCACTCACTCACTCACTCACTCACTCACTCACTCACTCACTCACTCACTCACTCACTCACTCACTCACTCACTCACTCACTCACTCACTCACTCACTCACTCACTCACTCACTCACTCACTCACTCACTCACTCACTCACTCACTCACTCACTCACTCACTCACTCACTCACTCACTCACTCACTCACTCACTCACTCACTCACTCACTCACTCACTCACTCACTCACTCACTCACTCACTCACTCACTCACTCACTCACTCACTCACTCACTCACTCACTCACTCACTCACTCACTCACTCACTCACTCACTCACTCACTCACTCACTCACTCACTCACTCACTCACTCACTCACTCACTCACTCACTCACTCACTCACTCACTCACTCACTCACTCACTCACTCACTCACTCACTCACTCACTCACTCACTCACTCACTCACTCACTCACTCACTCACTCACTCACTCACTCACTCACTCACTCACTCACTCACTCACTCACTCACTCACTCACTCACTCACTCACTCACTCACTCACTCACTCACTCACTCACTCACTCACTCACTCACTCACTCACTCACTCACTCACTCACTCACTCACTCACTCACTCACTCACTCACTCACTCACTCACTCACTCACTCACTCACTCACTCACTCACTCACTCACTCACTCACTCACTCACTCACTCACTCACTCACTCACTCACTCACTCACTCACTCACTCACTCACTCACTCACTCACTCACTCACTCACTCACTCACTCACTCACTCACTCACTCACTCACTCACTCACTCACTCACTCACTCACTCACTCACTCACTCACTCACTCACTCACTCACTCACTCACTCACTCACTCACTCACTCACTCACTCACTCACTCACTCACTCACTCACTCACTCACTCACTCACTCACTCACTCACTCACTCACTGACAGATCATACAAATTATGGAGCATTTCCCGACACCGTAGAAACTTGAAACTTCGCACAACGGTAGGCTTTGTGGTGCATAAAATCGAATATCTGCAATTTTCAATTTAGAGACGTGGGATCCACCCACTTTCTTAAAAATTAAAAAAGTTAATGGGACCACTTCCAATATATTATAGAATGATGAAAATTGGTTGATCGGTAAGACTTGAAGTGCTTAGAAAGAAAAAAAAAACATAATTTTGGCATTTTTTCTGACATATGAACACCTGGCATTTGACCACCAGTATGAAATTGTCACAAGAAATTTCTCGGACCAATTCTGGCAAGGGGTTTAAATTTCTTGCTCTCTCGTGAAACAGTACAATTTTTCACTAAGTGGAACGGGTTCAAGCCTGATTCACAATGCGACGAGGAAACGAGACGTGAGCGTGACGAGATCCCGTCGTTGCTGTCAAACGAATTTCAAACATTGAAAGTATATGGAGATATACACAATGAAGCGTTTCTCGTCGTCACGTCACGCCAGAATTCGAAAAATTGAAAAAAAGACGCGACGAGACGACGATTTTATTTTTTGACAAGTTATTTACATAATGGAAGTATTTTTTTAAAGAAAAAATACGATAACTTGAAATTAAAAGATCAAGTAATTCCTAATCTGTTGTCTTCAAAGCTTTTTTGGACAATTTTTATTATTTTTAATTTTTAACAAAAGAGTTTTCGTTGTAAAGAATCTCGCCGCATTGTGAATTGGGAAACGATTTTATAACTAGAAAAAGATGACAGCGAATCACGTCACGCTCTCGTCTCGTTTTCCCGTCGCATTGTGAATCAGGCTTCACACTAAAAATGACTAGAGCTGGCGGTCTCAAACTGTCTGAAACTCGGTATCGAACAGGGCTATAGATTCAACTCGTCATTCAGCACAGGTCTTGCTGTTGTTCCAATTCGCATCTATTTCTCGACACGAACAGCTTTGGGCTAAATATGTCTCAATCTTGGGTAGAATTTGGCTGCTTTGGTGACTTGGACATTGGCATTATATAATAAGTCGATAACCTCTATGCTTAACAGAATGCCTTGACCTAGAGGTCTTCACTTGTTAGCTCGATAAGCTTGAAACAAAAAATCAAGTTAATGCTAAGGTGATGTTAGATACCTGCGCAGGTACATAAAGGTCATTACTTATTCAGCCTCGAATGCAGGACAAAAAAGATCATTGCCCACGTCATAATATCAGGAATATTGATACGAAGTACCAAGTTGGTAAAAAGTGGTTCCGACCAAGCTCCGAACTACGCCATAATTTTTTTAGCTAGGCCGAAAGATATGGAATTTTAAGAGAACTGCGACGCAGCCTGTGATAAGGTATATTATCTATCATAAAACTTTGTCAGGCACGTGTCAAAAATGTATGTTTGTAGGAACATATGTAGGTATGCGCTTTTATTCACATACGTATACTACTTCGTGATGATTTTATTAATGAAAAAACGGAATTAAAGTTTTATTTTTAAATACTTTTTTGTTTGAATCTTACGAGTATTTATATAAATGTAGGTACTCATAAATATTATGAACTTTACTTATCTGGTTTTATCACAAAAATTGACAATATCATGGCACTTCCGTAAGTCTGTAAAAGTAATGACTATAAGGGTGTGTTAAATAAAATCAACTTTTTGTTTCTCTTTTGGGAAAAAGAAAATGTAGCCAGGGATCTTCACCTCTGGGAAAGAAAAAACCAAATGTTGTTTGTAAAACCGTGAAAAGAGATGGATTGAGAAAGGGTGCACGGTGGGTTGGAAGACCAAGAACAACATGGAAATCAACTGTCTTAGCGGAAGCAGAATCCCAGAGAAAGACGTGGCCACAGCTAAAGTACCTTGCAGCAGACCGTGAAGGATGGAGACGTTTTGTTGACGCGCTATGCCCCAGCCGGGGTTACAGGACACGATGATGATGATCTTCTTGTAAGAGTGTGGCTTCATGCCATCCAGATCAACGATAGACCAAATCTTCACAATAAGGCAAACCTTGGACAAACCAACGAATTTAAAATCGAGACCCACCATCTATTCATCGACTTCAAATCCGCATATGATAACATGAGTCCCTAAGAGCTTCTATTATCGATGTCGGAACTCGGTATCCCGAAAAAACTAATCCAGCTATGCTGCATGACATTAAAAAATACGTGCTGCAACCTTCAAATGGGCAACAGCTCATCCCAGCTATTCCAGGCGTGTACAGGGCTCAAGGCCCAACCCATACAATCCGTGCGTCCGTTTTAGCGGCGAATTCAACTGACAGCTCGATTAAATACATGGTTTCTTATACGAACTCACCCATAAGCAACGCATGCGACGGACGCAACGGACAAAGTAGCCAAACTTTCAACTTTTCCCGATCCGGCAGTGCGTTGATAGCAACTTTTTTGTTTCTGTTTTGATTTGAGGTAATAGTTCCGTTGTTTGTTTTGAGGTAATTCAAATTGTTTTTCCTCAAAATAATTTATAAAAATATTATTTATTGCAGCATGGATGAAGAAAAATTCATTGAAGCTGTAAAACTGCCTGCGACTGCTTACACTATTAGTGAGTCCCTGCAGTCGTACAGGAATAAATTAAACAAAGAAAAAGCTTGGAAGGAAGTGGCAAATTCTCTTGGAATGACAAGTAGTATAAAATTTTACAAAATAAAAACTTAAATGCATTTATAAATTATTGTTTTATTTTTATTTTTTTTTTTATTTAATATAGTAGACCAATGTCAAACCAGGTGGAGGTGGAGGTCTTTGAGGGACAAGTTTCTTAAAGAAAATGGTTTTTAGAACTATTTAGATGACTCTAATCAACACTCAGAATCGTTTGGTTCTTCCCAATGAAGCAAGTGATTTCAAAGTTATAGCGTCTTGTATGTAACCCTAACGAGATTTTCCTATGAAATTCTTGTAAGTGTTACATACAAAACGCTGTAACTTGGAAATTACTTTGGAATGACTGGAACCGTTTTGAGTCATTATTTAGGTCATCTATATACTATATAGTTCTGGAATTCTATTTCAATTCGAATAAAAGCTTCAAAATATTTCCATTAAAAGTATTTTTTTCTGTTTTCGGAAATTGCTAGACAATTCGAATTGAAATTTTGTTTTCAGAACTCTATGTAACTCTACCAAGATTTTCTTTTGAAATTATGGTAAGTGTTACATACAAAATGCTGTAACATCGAAAGTACTTTCTTCACTGGGATGAATGAGACGGTTTTGAGTCTTGTTGTGAAATTATCAAACGCGAACTTTAATTTTATGTTGGCGAAACTTCAATCCTCAAACTCAATAGATTTATATTAATCCAAATGAACGAAATAATTTCATAAACTAATTAAACAACCGGAGCACGAAATCTGCGTGCGCCGCGACCATACAACGAAACGAGATAAGAAAAACGAACTGTCAAACGATGGATGCGTTTAATAGGTAACTTTTACAACTGACAACACATAAAGTGCTGCCACCCAGTAGCTCAGCAATGGGGTGGGTTCAGTGATTAAAATTATTTTATTAATCGAATTCGATTTATAAAATGAATAAAAAAGAAATCAAATGTTAAGTATAAGTACAGGGTGTACTAGGGTGATTCAAAAAAACACTTTCCTCGAAAATCAACCCGAACCGGGCGGAATTTTTAAGGTTAGTTTCAGACCAAAGGATCGGCATCAAAAAATTTTAATTTGAAGGTGATTTAGAGGTCGCTACCAGCGAATATCTGTTTTTTAAGCCTCCAAACCGCGAAATAGGCGTTGCGGATTATTGTGAATAACTTCTTCAGTTTTTTCCCGAAATTTATGAAAATTTGACACAAACAATGTGTAATAATACTTTTTAAGAAAACGTATTGCAATACACTGAAAAAAATTTTGTTATGGAAAAAAATAATTATTTATTTATAAAAAAAAATATTTTATAGCATGAACGGCAGTTTGAATTTAACCATGGTGATACCGTAATAAAACTTTATAAATAACACGAAAACAATGTAGCATACGCAGAACCTGCCCCAAGAAATATTTTACTCAATATATCAATTTTAACGTTGAATATCCGAGGGTTAGTTGAAAAAAGTCCTGTCTTAACAATAAATAACGGTTAATTAAATTAATTTTGTCAAGAAGTTCTGTCTGTGTTTGCATACCATCATTTTACATTGAAAAAAACTATTCGTAATAGTGCCATAGCAACTTCAAAACAATTAATTGTAAATTGGAAGCGCCTGGGTATCCCAACACAGATGAGAGATAAAATTGTGAAAAAAACTCAAAATAGTATTCAACCGATGGCGAAATTTGAAGAAGAACAAGGAAAATGAAAAGAAAAAATCCGAAAAACAGACACAAATCAAGACAATTTTAAGATCGAGATGCAAGATTTATTCGATGTAGCTCATCGCGATGCTTTTGAATTAATACGAGAGGAAAAATTGAAAGACTTTTAGAAATTACAAAAAAGTCAGGGTCGAAAAGGCCACTCTTCTTCTTTAAAACGTGTTTTACCAAATTTGAGAATCCGAAACACCACTGAAGACTGTAACAAAAGTATCACAATTTGCGAGGATGAATTAGCTGAAAATACGGAAATTGCAGATAAAGACGACGATTTTGTAGGTCCCTGTCATAGTACCATATCTCACAAAAAGAGAAAATTTTTCAGTCGACATTATCAGCAGTATTCGATAGAACCAAAATTATTGATCGGAGTGCAGCAATGATTCTACCGGCAGTGGTACAGTCTTTGGGTCATGAAGTCAAAAATTCAACAATTAGTTACTCAATTATTCGACGGGAGTGAATAAAAGGACGTGCAAAATGTGCTGCTGCGATCAAGAAGTCTTTGAATCTTGAACCCCCATTGACCGTGCACTGGGATGGTAAAATTTTGCCATCAATTTCAGGTACTCATCTTATATTTTTACTTTTACTTGTATGGATCGCCCATCAGTGGTCGAAATTTGACCTTTTTCAATAAATGCAAGTTAATACGAATATAAAAATTAGATTCTGACAGAGTGATTGGCTTTACCTACCTTTCAAAAAACAAGTATGAAAATACGTTGGCATTAAGTCAGTTAAAAAAGGAGATATAGAAAAGTGTTTTTAATACGTTTTGATTAAACCCAATGAGGTAATTTCTTCATTGAAAATTTCCAAATTCGATACGAAACATCTCATTTCCCCGAATAAACATTTCGAAGTGAGATAATTTCAAACTAATTTGCACGAAATTAGGTTGGAAATTAAGTCAAAACCTAACAAGCACACCCAATTGCTCACAGTTTGAAGAGCTCTGAAAATATTTTGTATGAAAATGTCAAGGCTCAATGTATGAAAAACAGAAGAAGAAAGAAAAAAGCAACAACAAAAATCACACTGGCAGTAGAAACTAGAAACTCAAATTTGAAATGAGCTGTCAAACGAAATTACCAAATTACAAACGTCGTCGTTCATTTGTCAATTGGGTAAAATTCCGATTGTTCCTCTTTTTGCATATGTTGATAGCCAGCTTTACTGTACTGATTGGAATGCCATGAAATTTTTTTTTTTTTTTTTTTTTACACTTCAGATTCTTAGTTGTAGTGAGCTTAGAGCAAGCTGCAACCTACAATCAGAGGCTCATCATAAGTGCATGTGTTAGTGGTTAGTAAAAAAGGCAATCTAACACATGCATAATAATATACTAATAAATAAACAAAATTAAACAAAAAATCTATATGCATACATAATTAAACAATATACAAAATATTTAAGTCATAGTTTCAAGAAGTAAAAACAATCACGACCGTGGAGCACTGGTTCGAATTCTAAATTTGAGCTAAAGTTAACACCCAACAACTTGCAAGTCGCTTCCTGGAAAAAGTAATTGTTTGGCATTTAACAGGGTTAAGAGAAAGACCATTCTTACCACACCAAATATTGAAACTGTCAATATCGGCTTGCAGGAGAACGTGGTCAGTGTCAGCTTTTATTGACTTAAATATCTTCATATCATCGGCAAATATAAGAATGTCACTAGAGCGTATACATGAAACATCATCATTTATAGCCAGGATAAATAGAAATGGACAAAGATGACTTCCCTGGGGCACACCGGAGTGAGCAATGAATGAATTTGAAAGGCAATTTCTAAATTTTACTAGATACGATCTATTTTCAAGATATGATTTTATCCATGCGATAAAAAACAACATTTTTTCAATATATAGGTAAGTATAGAATACAAAATTTAAAGGGCTTACGGTGAAACGTAAAGCCGAAAACAAAGAAAGAAAATGAAAATGAAAATTGGGCCGTTAACAAGAAAATACCATGTCCCACAAAATCGGGATAAAATTCGAATTAAATATATGAAATCAAAACTGTCGGAATTGACACAAATAATCAACTTATTGAAAAAGAAAATACTCTACTTATCTTTTCTTATTAGTTATGCCTGCGGATCAGCTATCCACCCTTTTCCTCTACCATTCCAGTCTCTCACACATTCATACAACCAGCCAATCGTTTTCGAGATCTTCAGTCACGGGATCACGGCTTCCTGGAAAGCTACGTGCTCTCCTCGAAAACCTCCGTTCCTCCGTTGTCGAATCTCATCGAAACTTTACTCTCACACACACATTCAATGATTCAGTAAGTTGTTGGATGTCTTTCCAAAACTTGCCAAATCCAAATGGCCGAGTTCAGAACCCTTTCAACTAAACTATTCGAGAAAATTTAAAAGAATCAAAATCGAGAAAAAGTTCCTTCTAGGCATTCTCCTAGTTACTCTAAAATAATCGCGGGTTATTCGAAGCGCGAAGCAACCTCTCGAAAACTTATACCTCGAGGTGAGAGACGAATTCATTTTATCAAATCCTGACTTTTACTCAGCTCTTTTTTTGTATCAATTTCGATAGATCTACTTTTTATAATTTTAAGTTTTAAGAATTTAACAACACGTTTACAACCCAATTTACTTACAAAATGATAAGCTACGTTACGTTACGTTAATGATGCTTTCATGGTAGTTTTGTTTAGGAATAAGTAAGAGTCCACCTGACTCGCTTATTTTTCCAGCTCATCCGTTGGCACTTAGACAAGAGACCGCCCGTCTTCTTGAAAGTTATAGTTCGTGGGATTTGAGAACCAACTGTTCCACTCAATTGAGAAATCATTCGAAACCTATTTTTGTTACTTTTCCAAAATACTTTAAGACTAGGTCTCTGGCTGATGGACGACAGATATCTACTAACTCTACAAGCATTTTGGAGCTGCAACGGAAAAAGGAAAGGCTGAAAGGGGTAAGTGATATAGAATAGGCAGATGAAACTTGTTGTGGTAAATTTTACCGCAAAGTCATCTAAGTAGCTATGAAAACCATTTTTAATTTGAGCAAATCTATCCAAAAGTTTTATGTTATGGATTAAGAAATTTATTACAGTCAAATAATCGATTTTTGAGAAAATCGAAAACTAAAGAAAAAATTGACTATGGGGGTAATGGCACCTACCATTTTTTTAAAACAAAAAAAGTTTATAGAAGGTTAGTCAAAATTAATTAAAAATTATTGAATTTTTTTTTCATAAAAATCTGTTGAACTTTTTTTGAGAAAATTATCATCTTCAAAAATAAAGAGACAATTTTAAAGAAAATAATTAAAAAAGAGCAAATATACACACTTTTGAAAAAATGAGCGCACACTTTTAGTAGCAAACAGTTTTAAATATAAAAAAAAAAAAAAAAGTAGAACGTAGTAGAAATATAGTAGAACACTATAGTTTAGCACCGCCTGCTTCTACAGACAATCGTTTAAAAGGTAATCCTTCAGCTGATCCCGAAGTTTAAATGCACCTTTTGAGGCGTTATTTGAAAATGACCTTCTTGGTTTCGAAAGTGGATTTATTTCTATCCTCATCAGTCCATTTGTGATTACCTCGCCTTGGTAGCTGTCGACATAATCTGGTGGGATTATATCGTGATTCTGGGCTCATATTTAAGGGACTCAATAAAATTCTCCACCTAGCCACCAAATACCCAAAAGCATTTTCAATTACACATCTGGCTCTTGAAAGGCGTTTGTTAAAATTTTCCTTGTCAAATGGTTAATTGTTACCTAGAATGTTATTAAAAGGTCTTTCCGAAAATGCATTACATATTTCCTGGGTATGGGCGCATGAGGAAAGTTTTCAAGGGAAACGCAGCATCGCCGACGAAAAATGTGGAAATTTAACAATGGAGTTTGGTAAGACACTATCTTCTGGTAAATCGCACCTGTGGTTAAATAACTTTTGATCAAATTCTGAATGCGACAAGACTCCACCATCACTTTGGGAGCCATATGCTCTAAGGTCAATCCCAGTGAAAACATAGTTAGCATCACATATACCAAACGACACAATGGAATAAGTTCCCTTGTAGTTATAAAAGAGCGTTCCGGAATTCGATTGACAGGTTATGTTAATATGTTTCCCATCAATAGCTCCCAAACAGTTCGGGAAGTTCCACATATTTTTTAAGTCTATTGATATTCGTTTCCATTCCGACTTGTTTGGGACTGATAAGTTAATTCCAAAGAACTTCACATGTTTCGTTCACAATTCTCTTCACGGTCGTCAGTCCCATTTTAAATGTCATTGTGTATAACTGGTCTGTTCGAATGCTTGGTCAAGTCTTCTTTCACTAGATTGTAAAGCAAATCGAAAACATCTCCATTCATTCGAACTGCCAATTTGAACTGTTCCGGATCATCGTTGTACATTCTATCGAAATTTACTCTGAAAAATCCGAGCGTATCAAGGTCCTGGTATAATGGTCGTACCCAAAATCAGCGACTTCGACCATGCAAAATCGTAAACACTCTTGAGCCTCAGACAATAGCATCACGAGAATAGCCACTAGTAAGTCATCAAGCTCCATAATTTTCTTAATTTTATTTATTATACTTTAAATATTTATAAGATAAACAATTTATTTATATTTTTGTTTGCAATTGAAAAGTTGCAATAACAGCAGCTGTAAAATAAAATGCACGACTGGATCGCACGTACTTGCTCTTATGTTCAAGTTGTGTGGGACTTAAGAACTTTAAAAAAATATTCAAGTAGTTATAGAAAAAGTATAAAAAGCATATTTAAATCGTTCTTTTAATTGTATAAACAGTCTGATAAATAACTTAGAGCTCAAAAAAAAGTATGCCATTTGATTACTTGAAAAAATATGAATATATGCAAAAAAAAAATTTTAAATCGTTGGAACCGTTTTCTTAAAAATTAATTTTTTATATATAAAATTTTTGTAACATTTTTCAAAAAAAATTTCGTATGCCAATTTTGGGTATATATTATTATACATTTAAAACTGAAATTTCAAAACAATTCATCAACCCGTTTTTGAAATATTGAATTTTCAAAAAAAAAATTTGAATCTTTTTTTAAAAATCCAAAATTTATTTTTTCAAAAATTTTGGTATGCAGTATTATTTATATTCTAATAAAGCTTTTGATTCAAATTAAAAGTTTTTGCGACCTTTAGTCCAAATGCGTTTCGCCCAGGTACAACAGTTGGGCTCATCAGTTAGATGCTGTTGTACCCTTCTAAGACGCATTATTTTTAATTTTGCAAAAAATTTTATTGAAATCGGATGAGCGGTTAATGAGAAAACCAAAAATCAAAAAAACCGTTATATGGCAGGTACCGTTATTAAATGTTTTTGGTGATTTTTTTTTTTACTAAAAGGTACATCATATCTACAGTAATACACTGATTTTTTTTATCAAAATCGTTGGAGCCGTTTTTGAGATAAATAAGCTTTTCCTTAACGGTTGTATGGCAGGTACCGTTATTTTTTTAGCTAAAAAAAAATTTCAATTTCCCCTCTGGAGAGTTACAAAACAACCTTAAGTTCAAAATTTTAAGAAAATTGCTTCAGTGGCTTAGGCTGTAGGTTGAGGTACGGACAGACAGACAGACAGACAGACAGACAGACAGACAGACAGACAGAATTGTGCCACCCACTTTTTTCGTGTTCTCTATCATCGTAATGTCATGTTTGATTGTTATCTCGAAATTTTTTTTTTGCACGAATCCAAAACTTGCCCTATAGTACCTACCTATGTATATCGCAAGTAAAAAATCGGAATGTCAACGCATTCATTGGGTCCCCTCAATTCGCCGCATACGGCAAACATCAACGAATCCGTCGTCGCAACGGACGCACGGATAGTGTGGGCTGGGGCCTTCATGCAAGGAGATGCGCTATCATGTGATTTCTTCATCCCAATCCTGGAGCATATAGCTAGTGCGCAAAAGTGGCGTCTCCCAGTTTGGCATATTTTTGAAAAATGCTAGTGGGTTTCTTACCTCAAGAATACGAGGCAAAAGATGTTTAGCCCAGGAAAATTAGACAAAAAAATGGCCAAACAAACAAAAAAAATGCGACAAAGCTGATTTTTGGTGGAGTGGCTTATTATGACGTTTTAAGCATTTCCTGAAAAGTACCCTAAATTTGGCCCGGGGCTAAATTTTTTAGGGGGGGTGAAAGGGGTTGAAGTTCAGTTTTTTTTCGGAATTGCTCCTAAACTATCGGTTTTATTGAAAAAATTTGAAGGTAAAAATAAAAGCTGATGTTATTCTACACAAAAAATGTTAACATACATTTTTTCGTAGAACCAATAGTTTCAGAGAAGAACGTTCAAGAACTTCATGATGCAGTGAGTTTAGTCCAAAAAATTTATAAAATGTTTGCTTATCGCTGGGCAAATTTTGTTTTGTGAATTATGTTTAAGTACAACTCCTTATTGTAAAATCAAGTTTTTGGGGTGGTAGGGGAAAGGGAATGGCCACCATCTTGAAAACAAGTTTGATTTTGTTTTTGTTTAATAAATAACTCGTTGAAATTGCGTTTTTCAAAAAAATTACCAAAAGACAGATTTTAGACAATTAAATTATCTAAAAAATGAGCCATTAAACAGCTCTGTATGTTTATTAATCTCAAAGTTACAGCCGATCAAAGGTCACCTATGCCTACGGTGACCATCCGTTCATTATTATAATGAACAGTTCTGTATTTGAAGACAGTGTTCATTATGAATTATTTTGTCTACCAAAACATATAAATGTTCAGTATTTTAGAGGTTGTTCATTATTATGTTCTGTATTCCAAATAAATTCCTATAAATAATAACGTTAACAGTTCAAAATCAAAATTTATTGATAAAAATTGATAATACTTGCGTGCGCTTACCCACAGAAGATACAAAAATATATAGTATAAACTGGATTTGGATTATGTGTAGGCCAAAAACCATTCTAAATTTAAAAACGTATCGGCTGTCCTTGGTGTATTAAAATTAAAATGTGTAAATTTAACTTGAAGTTATCTATAAAAATGCAAAAAATTCATAATTTTTTTTCCATAACAAATTTGGAAAACTCAATGTCGAAAAACACTCGAAAACAGTGAAGTGCAAAAGTGCTGATAGAACAACTTAATCTAGATTTAAAGTAAAGCGAAGACTTAATTCCTTACGCAGCTTTAATTTATATGCTATTTTAAGTAAAATTGAGTAGAATTTTGTTCATTATTCGGCATTCTAAAATATGGTCACCGTACCTATGCCTCATATATGGTGGGGATGAAATGACGTTTATTAAGGTTTTTGTCTTATTTGTGAATTTTGTTGATGATGTCTAGAATAAATTTTGTACTGCTCTTGATTGTCTGTAAAATGAGTCTTCTATTCTGACCAAAAAATTCACAAACAAAGCGAAAAAAATTAAAAAACCTCATTTCATCCCCACCATATATGAAGCATAGGTGACCTTTGATCGGCTGTAACTTTGAGATTAATAAACATACAGAGCTGTTTAATGGCTCATTTTTTAGATAATTTAATTGTCTAAAATCTTTCTTTTGGTATCTTTTTTGAAAAACGCAATTTTAACGAGTTATTAAACAAAAACAAAATCAAACTTGTTTTCAAAATGGTGGCCATTCCCTTTCCCCTAACACCCCAAAAACTTGATTTTTCAATAAGGAGTTGTACTTAAACATAATTCACAAAACAAAATTTGCCCAGCGATAAGCAAAAGTTTTATAAATTTTTTGGACTAAACTCACTGCATCATGAAGTTCTTGAACGTTTTTCTCTGAAACTATTGGTTCTACAAAAAAATGTATGTTAACATTTTTTGTGTAGAATAACATCAGCTTTTATTTTTAACTTCAAATTTTTTCAATAAAACTGATAGTTTAGGAGCAATTCCCAAAAAACTGAACTTCAACCCCTTTCACCCCCCCCTAAAAAATTTAGCCCGGGCCAAATTTAGGGTACTTTTCAGGAAATGCTTAAGATGTCATTATAAGCCACTCCACCAAAAATCAGCTTTGTCGCAATTTTTTCGAAGTGAAAGTCTAATTTTCCTGGGCTAGTTGTCTGATAACTGTAAATTTGTGTGTTTATCCGCAGCACCATTTACACTTTAATAATTTTTTTTTTTCATACAAAAGTAAACCACCCTTCTGTACAGTACCTACTCAATTCTCTATTGTTACCTTCTAAATTAAACTTTTCACAAATATTTACCTATAGGGATGTATATATCTGAATGTAGGTATTTAATCAAGAAAAACAAATCCGTAGATTAATTTGTTTACACATATTTTCGACACATACCTACCTTTTTATAGTTTTTTTTCTTCCACTACTCAAAGAGTATAAAAGAAAAGAAAAAATTGTTCCAATTCATCACTAAGTGTAATAATTTGATCCCAAGAGTGTTGTTGTCGTGGAATTTTATTTTACCAAAATGAACTTCTCAAAGTATTTAATTTTTGTGGCTGCTACTCTTCTTGTTGTCTTTTCTAGGCAATCGGATTCCGCTGCCGTCATTATCGCAAATGTATCTATTCAAGGAACATCGAATTTTCCTACTGTTTTCCAAAATCAAGATCAAGATTTCCGCAACATGATAGCTGACAAGATATTTGTGATAGTAAATGAAGATATTATTTAAAATGGATTAAATGTTGATTAAGAAAAGTATTCAGCCGCTGACGAAAATCCAAAGAGTCAGAAAGCCATTCAAGCCGTCGAAAATTTCTGCTAAAGATTAATGAACAAACAATAATGTACTGTACTTCTTTTCTAAGATCATTCTTAATTTGCAATTATTGTACCTACTTTCAAAGAATCAACTCCCTCTATTTGAATTAAAGACACACGTAGTTTATCGAAAACTTGGCATTTCTCTTATTTTATGAATGTTTTGCATATATTTCCACAAACATAGTGCCCGCGAGAGAGAATTCTTCATCTAAGTAAGACAACAAAGATTGTCAAGCAATTGAAATAGCTTTGGAGTTACCTGCACGACCAGCATTTTATAGAGGACATGTGTCACAAAAATTTTGGGAAATGCTACTGAGTTTCTCGGGTTAAGCTAAAGCGTGGTACACATTATCAAACCTGATTGTCACCCGTGTTGGATATCAAACCTGCGTGAAAAGTTTCGAGTACACACTTATCACTCTGTTGAGCGTCAGGCAAAGAAATTCCACTACTCTCAGAAAGTTATTTCTTTTTATTTCGAGGTTATTTCCGCCACGAATCATGTAGTACCTCGTGGCGTGATGGTTAGTGCGTAGGACTGTCATGCCGAAGGTGTGGGTTCGATTCCCAGCCGTGCCACCTAAAAGCAGAAATGTTTTATCCGAGGTACTGCCTCTTGCGAGGAACTGACAAATCCTCCAAGAGTATTACTTGTCATGAAAAAGTGCTTCTCATTTAGCTGTTCGGAATCGGCAAAAAACTGTAGGTCCCCTCCACTCCTGCCAACAACACGCACACAGGTATGGTTGTGAGTTGTAACCCAGCAAACATTTTTGTGAACGTTCGTTGAACATTCAGTGAAAATGAAGAATATGTATTCGAGAAACACTCACTTCAGTGAATCAATTGTGAATATACTCAAATATCCCATCACTTTTACCTAATACGCGGGGAAAGGGATTTGTGTTGATTTTTTTCATTATAAAAAAATATCGAGATTCTTATTCATTCACATAATATGAATAAAAGTGAACGCGCACAAGAGGTATATCTTGGGTGCGTCCATTTTTATTCACATAAACTGAATGTCCCTTTCATTTTGTTTTGAAAAGCCATAACGGGACCTAGTCGCACATCTACGATTCATAGACGTTTGACAAAACGAATGGAAGCACAATAATCCATTTGTTTTAACTTGTTCAATTGGAGTATCTTTTTGATTTCCATTTTCATTCCGTACGGAATTAATTCGTCCGAATATCAGAATAGCCGCGAATATTCCATTATACTTTAGCAAAATTTATCATAAGTTTCCTTCGATGAATCTATGGCAATCAAACTGTTTATGCAGATAATTTTACCATTTTAAATTAGCATTTTGTATACCCACACTGAAATAATATTTACATTCAGTTCTATGGTATACATTCGGATTATTAAAGAATCATTATAATGAATTAAATATAATTCAATTTATATTCACTGAACTGAATGAGGAAACCCCAATTTATATTCATATTAATGAATCAAATCTGTCTCATTTAAATGATTCAAAAAAGATTCATAAATTGTTCAGTGAAATGAATATATAATCGTCCTATTTACATTCACTAAAGTGAAGAATTACTCTATTATTAATGAAACATAAAAACGATTCGAATTCGAAGTAATGCTACCCAGTAAATTTGATCCAAACCGGTTTATAAATGAGTTCATAAATGAGGGTTTCTTTCACTTCTGTGAATTATTTATAAATCATTTCTGAAGGGAAATGTTTGCTGGGAAGTCACTAGGCCCTGGTTCTCCATGAGCTGTTGCGCCACCTAATTTATTTATTTTTATATACATGATAATTCTATTTTTACATGACACACACGAGCTTTTTCTTATTTTGTTTGCACTTTTTCCGCTAATTCGCTTTTAAAATTTGTGTTTTGTTCTCTGAATGACGGCTCATGAATGAAATTGTGTACACATCATCAAGCAACCATCCAACAATCCGAGGGTTGTCACCAAGTATCAAAAAATTTTGTGGGCAGCAGTGAGCAGTGTTCCCAGATTGGTGGTTTTGCCAACCAAAATGGTTGGAAAAAATACCTTTGGTGGGAAAAATGGTGGGAAAATATTCATAGTGGGATTTATGGTGGAGAAATAT
The DNA here is from genome assembly GCA_963921185.1 of Dasysyrphus tricinctus. NCBI lineage: Eukaryota > Metazoa > Arthropoda > Insecta > Diptera > Syrphidae > Dasysyrphus > Dasysyrphus tricinctus. Next base: position 89,348,644 of record OY992530.1, read on the forward strand.
TTCAATGGTCTCTTTTTTGGTAAACCACAATTCACTATACCTTCCTATCTTCGAATTTTATGACTTATAATGATTTGGCACAAAAAACAGAAACTTTAAAAAATAATTTTTTTTGTGAATACCACACAAATGAGGTACCAAAAATCACTGACCTTGAAAAAATTAAAAAATATCTCAAAATTCATAAAAATCAATGACTGACCGATTACTGAAACTGATTAGCTGACCTTTTATGACCGTTAAGTGACCTTTCAAGTGAGATGCCAACATTTTTTATGTAACCTTGAAACGAACTTTAAAAATTCATAAGAAAAACTTGGCTGACCAATTATTGAAAATAGTTGATCTTATCATGATCTAGTGATCTTTCGAATCGGTATACATTTTTTGTGAATATTACACAAATGAGGTGGCAAAAATCGTACGTGACCTTAAGAAACTTTAAGACTTGATTACAAGTTTTCTAGGGCTGACTAATTTCTAGGACAAGGTAACTTTCTTCATCAATTACTGACCAATTATTACATCTTGACATGTTTTATTTTTAGAGTTGTAGATACGATCGTTTATTTAGTTTGTTGAAAAGGTAAAACAACAATAATGAGTTGATATTTGCTTTAAGAATTATTGCCTAGTAGATAAATGTATTTGTAGGTCGCAGCTCATGTGAAAGCCACTTTAATAATCGTTCAGTATATTAGACTAGGAAAAATAGCACAAATCGTATGGGGAACCTTGAAAAAATTAATTCATGAAATATTAAAATTGGAATCGACGCAGAATTGCAACCTCTATAACATATCCAAAGTCCCCTAAAATCCCCGCATTGGCTTTTTGTGTTGATATATTTGAAGACGTGCAGACGTGGAGAATTTGGAGGTTTGTCAAACTAAAATATTTGTTTTGGTGCAACCTTACCTATCATATGATACATGCTTCAAGGGTAGTTTTTAACGCTGAATCTAATGGTACCAAATTCAAAATGATACAAATACTCAAAAAAAAGTTATGGTCCTTTTTATTTATTGATGACTTTTTTTCACGTACAACAGGTAAAATATTACCGAAAACCCTTTGAAAGTAAAGGTATGTTAATGAAACTTGGAATAAATGTACCATTTGTCATACGTACTAGGAATCAAGAAAGTCCCTAAGAATATCCATGGTGGAAGGGTGTTTTTTAAAGGGGGAGGGGCAAGTGTCGAATGTTGACCATAACACCCACGAAAAAATTCTTGGACTCATGAAACTCGCCAAAAATATTAAATTTGTCATGGAAACCAAGAATCAATATTGTCCACATAAATATATTTGTTCTGGGGGTTTTTTATTAAGGAGAGGGAAAATCTGGAAGAATTTGGAAGATTTGAGCCAAAATTCCGATTTGGTGTAATTGAGGTATATACACAAAGTGTGGTATATGATTTAAGGGTAATTTTTAACGCTGAATCTAATAAAAGCAAAACTAAAATGATACAAGCTCTCTTAACAAAGTTATGGTTCTTTTCAAGCAAAAATCAATTTTGGAAATCGTATTTTCCGTAGAATAGGTCAAAATGTAACCGTCTCAAAAACACTATTAGACCAAAGATATTTGAACGGACTATTTATATTCTTGGTTGCCATGACAAATTTAATATTTTTGGCGGGTTTCATGAGTCTAAGAATTTTTTCTTGGGTGTTATGGTCAACATTCGATACTTGCCCCTCCCCCTTTAAAAAACACCCTTCCACCATGGATATTCTTAGGGACTTTCTTGATTCCTAGTACGTATGACAAATGGTACATTTATTCCAAGTTTCATTAACATACCTTTATTTTCAAAGGCTTTTCGGTAATATTTTACCTGTTGTACGTGAAAAAAAGTCATCAATAAATAAAAAGGACCATAACAAAAAGCCAATGCGGGGATTTTGGGGGACTTTGGATATGTTATAGAGGTTGCAATTCTGCGTCGATTCCAATTTTAATATTTCATGAATTAATTTTTTCAACCTCGGAACCCATTTTTCCTGGCCTATATCCATAGGCTAATGATAGCTCATGAAAATCTAAAAATACTGCCAACAAGAATGTGCAAAATAATGTAAAAAGGATGTGCCTTCTCAAGGCAGAGAACCTGGAGAAAGGGATGGAAAAAATCAACGAATGTCAAAATGTCTGCAGGAAATTCAGTGCAAGCAGAACTCACCTACGTAGGTACATAAAATCCAGATGGATTTTTAAATTTTTAAATCAAACGGCATGGTAGTGCCTAGCCAAGTTCGTGGTACATCACTTTTTTTTTTTTAATTTCCCGTTCAGGGGGGGGGCGGGCGTGGCATCCACTATATTTCTCAAAATTGTTATCAATTATATAGGGCCATTCCGATAAGTTGTTTAGATGCAGTCCAAAGCCAGAGCAAAAATAGGTGGTTCATATAGTTACAACTTTCACATTTGAACTATAACGACTCACAATAGCTAATAAACGGGCATAATACACCTTAAAAGGGTTCAAAGGGTAGACACGTTACAATCAAGAGGACACAAGCGTCCATAAGCTCTGTCTATCAACTCCTTTTCTCCCCTCCCCGTGGTGAACATCGAGTGCCTAGTACCTTTAACTGAAGATGTGGTTCCAATCCCTGTGGACAGTTGTTGTGGGCAGCAAACGAGAGAGCGGAGGAAGAGTGTTCTCCTTTATCCAGGTGACAGTGGAAAAATTCTTCAGACGGAATCAACGGTGGCGTCTACAGTTCCAGTTAGGCCGAATTGCTTAGTGAACACATTATACTGACTTCTACGACATATTCGGAGCGATTTTAGTAACGCAACAACAAGACTCGGATACGGACGGATTAACAACGAACATCGGATCTGCACGTGGAATGTTCTGTTTCTCAATAGACCACGAGCAGCCGAACATTTAGCGGAGGCTCTAGACTGCTACAAAGCAGACATCACTGCCATCCAAGAAGTGCGGGCCGGGCCAACGAAAACTGAAAGACTGCGACATCTAGTACGGTGACTGCTACTGACCACAAGGGCAGCGTCTTTTTGGATGTGGGTTCGTCGTTAGAGGCAGACTTATATAGACAAGAAGTCTTGAGTTTCAACTATGTGAACGCGTGCCTCACGAAAATTCGCATCAAGGCTAAATTCACCAACATTATTATCCTCATAAGCGCGCATGAACCCACAGAGGAGAAAGATAACAACACCAAAGACGAGTTGTACAAGCTCCTGGACAAGACATATAATCAACGCCCTAGCTATGACATTAAAATTGTCTTGGGTGATTTTATTGCCAAACAAGGAAGAGAAGACATCTTTGGTGGTACAATTGGAAGATGTAGCCTGCACGACACCACCTCCGGTAACGGACTCAGGTTAATCGACTTTGTTTCAGAGGCAAACGTTGTGGTAGCTAGTACGCAGTTCTTGCATCTCGATAAACACAAGGGGGTAGTGCTAAGGATATCCAGACCAAAGCCAAAACAAGGAAATACTGTGCGAAGAATCGCCAGGTCCTTTTCTGATCGAGTCTCTCACGCCGTCATAAATAGTCTTAGACGGTGTCCACATTGGGTATGAAAAAGTGAATTTTTTATGACTTTTCAGTATTCATATCTCACTCCCACTCCTTCATTGAAGTGAGATGTGAATACTGAAAAGTCATTAAAAATCCACTTTTTCATACCCAATGTGGACACCGTCTTATGCTGCAACCTGCAAACTGCAAGTATCGAGAGCCAGTGGAAAAATTCTCAGGAAGCCATCTGATGTGCCGCCTCTGACGTGCTGGGCCTCACGCAACCACCACAGCGAAACCCCTGGTTCGACGAAGAATACTGGAAAGTAACGGTAAATGAAAGCAAAACGAAATATATGCTGTCAACAAAAAGGACACCCAACATCGACGTCTTAGACAGAACGTCACTATAGACAGCTATAATTTTGAGGTGGTCAGAGACTTTGGGCCTTACAAATAACCAAATGCTAAACACGCGTTTTGATAAATGACAGGTTAAACTTTAAAGATGAGTTAACTTGTGTGTTTACCAATAGCCAAAATAAACACACCTTTTACTAATTAGCGCTCTATTACAAGATCTAATACGGTATTTGTCAAATAGACAGCTGCTGAAATGACATTTGTGTTATTTTGCAAAATAAACAAACAATTTTTCTGGTTCCAAACAGAAATGTTAGCTTTTTTCATTTATCCAATCAAAAAATGAGTTCCGACGACCAGGATATAATTGATGACATCAGTATTTTGGAGGATGTGGCACAATCCCGCCGAACTAAAATATATCAAAAAAGAATAAATTCTTCAAAGGGCTTCACTGACTCGATAAGCAGCTCCTTCATTGCTGGAGTCCAATTTGCGTAACGACTTCTTTTTGACATTTTAAAATAATTTACCCCGAGGCCACACGAGTAAGTACTTGCAAGCAAGTTGCAATACATACACATTTGTTTACTAATACTACAAACAAACCCAAGCAACTTGCTTATCAACTGGCATGCAAGTTTTGAAGCCAGTAGTGAAGCAAGTTGAGAAGCAAGTTGGGAGACAAGCAAGTGGAATGCAAGTGGAAAGCAAATGGGAGGCAAGTGGAATGCAAATTACGAATTTGACAGGCAGTGTATGTAGCTCACATTTTTCAATTTGAAGCGCACTCGGTTGAGAATACGTAGATGCAACAGATAAGAAAAATTGTTTTTTTTTTCTTTATTGCTTTTAGCTGTCAGATTGACAGCACAAAGGAGGTGTTTACACAATTAAACACGAGTTTCTTCATTTTAAATTTAAAGACACGTTTAGTGTTAAGCTGACTATCAAATTGGTTCATTTTTTAGCGTCCACTTAAATATTATATAAGTAATCTCTAAATTTGGTTATTAGTACGGCCCTTTGTCTACTTGGGTCTCCTATAAACTCAGCAAACGATACCAGTGCTCAGATCAAACCAAGGATTACTCTTTCCAATCGCTGTTTCTTTGGCCTATTAAGGCAACTGAGAAGTAAAGGCTTCTTTCGAGCAACTTAATTGTCCCTGTATAAGACGCTTACCATCCCGGTCCTGATGTATTGTGCAGATTCATGGACACTGTTAATGGTGGATGGGAACGCGTTAGGCTGAAAGGAAAATTCTGCGAGTGATATTTGGGCCCTTCTGCATAGATAGGGAATGGAGAAGAAGATACAACAACGAACTGTACGGGGTATACAGAGACACCGACCTAGCCACAAAAGTGAAAAGCCAACGAATGAGATGGCTGGGTCACCTAGAGCGAATGGATACCAATGCTCCGGCCCGGAAAGTCTTTGAATCCAATCCCGTGGGACAGCGTAAAAGATGGTGCACGCAAGTGGAAGAGGACCTCAACCAACTTGGTGTGTGAAACTGGGGACAGCTAGCTAGAAACCAAAAAGCTTGTTGGTTGAGGCCCTGATCCAACGCGGACTGTAGCGCCACCTATGTAAATAAATAAGTTATAGATCTTAAGGTCGCAGTAATATTTACCCTTAACTAATTCAAAACGACTCTCGAATGAAGAAGCGCCATCTTCCGGATTTTACCTGACTCAAACCAACCTACGGAGAGCTTTCGTGAGCTTTAAAACTTTGGTGCTAAATGTCAAAATAAAAGCTTTTAAAAGGGTAACCATGGGAAATTTCCCCTACGGAAAGCTCTAGAAGCAGATACCCAGAACATTCAAGCAATATCCAAACCTTGTGAAACAAGTATAAAAGTGAAATGTTTGAGCAGCAGTGAACACAGTTTGTTTTTAATCGTGAACGAATAAAAGTGGGTTGTAATAAAAGTGAAAAGTAAAGTTGGTGAAAAGATGTAATTTTATTTTCACTGTTCCACAAAAGTAAAAGTTAGGAGCGTTCTAACTTTTACTTTTGTAAAGTAAAGCAGTTTATTGAAAAAAAAGTGATTGGTAATCCTACTAGTTCTTTGGATATGCAAAATAAGTTTTGTGTTAGAAATTTAAAGGAGGCTTCTTCACATTTTTAATTAATGCACTCAACACCTGCACTAACTTGCAAACGGCCCCATTTTGGGCGCTCTACTTAGCCACTCATGCCTTGTGTTTATAAAAATATATATAGTACAACAATTTTAATACAAATACTCGTACAATAAAAAAACAAAATTAAATAGCTGTTGCAAATTAAGTTTGTTTTTTAGTCAAGATAACAAGCATACTTTTCAAAAGATCTTATGTTTAATCCCCAAAAACTTGAACAAATAAGAACTAATTTTAGAAAAGAATTAAATATATTTTATTGTTATTTATTTGTCAGTATAATTTAAAACAGATAAATGAGGTCAATTGTGTTCTTACGCTAATTCTTTTTAATAGGGCATGCTTGCCGAGATTGTAGTCATCCTTCTCCTAAATCCATTGTTCCACATTTATAAGAGTGACAAACTGAAACTATTGATTGTTCCGATCAGGGCCAGTTTTTCAGTGCAGTGCAGTTAACTAAGAGTCAAATCAGAGTTAGCTAACCCTGAAAATATATAATACCTGAGTTAACTGAAAAGCAGTTTTGCAATTGAAGAGCACGCAGGCTTAAAAAAAATTAGCTTTCATACAAAACTCTTTTCAAAATTTAGTCAATCTAAAATCAAGGAAAAAGTTTAAGCTCCAGCTTAAAACTAAAAATTTTGTTTTTACTGTACGGCACTAACTTATCCGTCAAAATTTAATGATGGTTCTTTGATAGTTTTTAAAATCACGTTGGGGGAAGTTAAAAGTTTTAGTACTATTCCATAGTTTTTATGAACAGACTATTCACCCGACGAAGTTAAGATAGCTTTATCTAAGCTTAAGTTCAAGAACTTGAACTGGAACTGATGGCCTTGCAGCTGAGCTATTCATAGCGGCTAGCGATGAATTGGTTAGGGGTATGCACCAACTTATCTGTAAAATATGGTTGGAGGAAAGCATGCACGATGAATGGAACCTCAGCATAGTTTGCCTCAAGAAAGGCGATCCTCTGGACTGCACCAACTACAGAGGCATCAGTCTTCTTAATATCACCTACAAGATCTTCTCTGCCGTACTTTGTGAATGCCTGAAGCGATTCGTCAACGACCTGATAGGTCCATATCAGTGTGGCTTAAGGCCAGGGAAGTCCACCATAGACCAAATATTCGCACTACGGCAGATATTGGAGAAAACCCAGGAGTTTCAAATCGATACCCACCACCTTTTCATCGATTTTAAGGCCGCGTATGACAGCTTCTATTGAGATGAGCTATATAGAGCAAGGTCTTAATTTGGCATCCCTCACAAACTCGTCCGTTTGTGCAGGATGACGATGGAGAATGCACGCTACTCCATCAAGGTCGACAAAGACCTCACCGACACCTTTGATGTCAAAAAAGGCTTTGGGTAAGGCGACGCGCTGTCATGCAACTTCTTCAACATCGTTCTTGAAAGAATAGTGCAAAACTCTCACGTCAACACTAGAGGCACAATCTTTCAAAAGTCCATCCAATTACTCACCTACGCTGACGAATAACGAATAACTCTTGCCAATCGCTGTTTCTTTAGTCTAAAGAAACAGCGATTGGCAAGAGTTATTCTTCGTTTGATCTCAGCAATGGTATTGTTCGCTCAGTTTATAGCGGTTCCTAGGTAGACAAAGTCTCTGGCCACCTCAAAATTATAGCTGTCTATAGTGACGTTCTGTCCGAGACGTCGATCTTGGGTGTCCTTTCTTGTTGACGGCATATATTTCGTTTTACTTTCATTCACCGTTAACCCAATCTCCTCTCGAGCAACTAAACTAACCCTGTATAAGACGCTTATCATCCCGGTCCTTATGTATGGTGCAGGGTTATGGACAACGCAAACGCGTCAGGCTGTTTTGAGAGGAAAATTCTGTGGGTGATTTTTGGTCCCGTCTGCATAAATGGGGAATGGAGAAGAAGATACAACAACGAGCTGTACGGGCTGTACAGGGACACCGGCCTATCCACAAAAGTTAAAATCCAACGACTGAGATGGCTGGGTCACCTAGAGCGAATGGACACCAATGCTCCGGCTCAGAAAGTCTTTGATTCCAACCCCGTGGGACAGCGCAGTAGAGTTGGACAGCGTAAAAGGTGGCGCACGCAAGTGGAAGAGGAACTCAACCAACTTGGCGTGTGAAACTGGAGACAGATAGCTAGAAACCAAGCCGGCTTTAAGAAGCTTGTTGGTTGAAGCCCTGGTCCACCCCGGACCTTAAATAAGTAAGTAAGTATGAAAAACTTATTGTTAAATGTGAACTAACAGGCCCTTAGACCATCAACTCATGACACTTAGTTTTTCTTAGGATTCGAACATTGTCTTGTACGTTTAAGACTTCAGTGCTTTCGAATCTCAAATCTGTAAGTTAAACACTCTCACTTACACTAAAAGAATAAATTACTTCCAATTTATTTTCCTTTTTTCTTCAAGTTAAATGTGAGATGCGTTGAATGCCTTTAAATTATTTAGACAAGGATCAAAACTTTCATAAGGTTAATAGTCAAAAATGGAGTGGGGCCCGTTGACGCATGTGAGGCCTTGAGCAATAAGTTGTGGTCGCATCCACCCATATCTAAAAAAACAAACTGTGTTTATTTAAATATTTAGAAATAATTAAATTTTTTTATCTAAAGCTTTGCTAAGTTGCTAACTGAAAATATTATCTTGTTTTTACTAATTTCTTCCAAAGACGATACTATAAAAGATGAGCTCTGACAACTAATGGAGTAGTAGTAAAGTCGGGTTATTCTTCGAAGAGAAACGACATTTCATTGCTAGTATTTTGTTAAAAAAAAGTTTCACAATGGTGTGTGGTAAAAGATTTGTATCCCTTGCAGTATTTGCTGTTCTTGTTCTTATTCCTAAGCATCAGTCAAGTGCAAATGAGTTATCATCATGTGTTAATGAATTTGATACTGAGCTTTCCAACATTGAATATAGAATGATGCACCCAGATGCTTTTAAAGCAATTGATGAAGTAAAAATGGAAGCTGATGCCGCTGTACGAAAAGTTTGCACAGAAAATGAAGAAAATGCTATCAGAAAAGCTGAAAGAGGATGTGTAGAATCTATAGAATGCGTTGCTGTGGCTGGATATAGGGTCTACAAGGCAAACCAAGAAGTCCGAGAATCATCTGATACAGAAGCTTCTAAGCAGAAATTGAACAATGTTAATAGGGATGCTAAGAAAATTATTGCAGATGCCGGAATATTGGCTTATCTAAGGATTGCAGAAGCAATCGAGATCGCTGGAAACTATTCCGCACAGCCACTCAGGGAGAGCCTTCAACACGTAACCAAGGCTGGACAAATATCCTACTCAGGTCTTGATGTGGCCAAACAATTGGGCACTTTAGGTCTTGGAAGTGGAGAGACAGCAAAAGAACGGGGTCTTAATGCTTCCAGTAAGACTGTTAAACTAGCAGGAACAGCGTGTTATTTCAATTTAGTGAAAGCCGCGAAAATTGCATTTGGTGGTATTGACAGATCTAAACCAGCCACTCCAGATGACATATCTTCAGAATCTGCTGCTGTTGAGAAAAGTTCAGAGGCTTCTTCAGCCATAGAGTATGTGAAAAATGCCGCAGAATCAGCGAGGAAAATGAGTGAAGGATCTTCTCAGGAAGCAGTGGAGGTAGTGAAAAAAGAAATTATTGCTGCCATGAGACGTTTTACCGCAACCATGCAAAAATCACTAGAAACCTTGAAGGCTATTCAAGAAATGGAAGATGCCAAAGAGTCTGAATCATTGAAAATATTGCTTGGGGAAGGAACGAAACAAGCCCAAGGTGAAATTGCTTATGATGCTGCTTTTGCATATCAAGGTATGGGAATGGCTGCAGAGAAAGTTGGTGGTGAAAGGGCTGTTCAACTTGGAAAGGCGATGTCGAGTGTGGAAGTAGCACGTTCTGCAGCATATAATGCACTAAAATATGCATTGTTTTCAGTTTTGCAGGGTCTTGAAAATGGAAGAACTGCTGCGAAATCAGGTAACAATGCGGCCAATGAAACTCTTCGGGCTGGATTATCTGTGGCCCTTGACAGTCTTAAAAATGCAGCAACGATGGCATTTGCTATTTTGGGGTCATAGATATACAAACAATCGAAGCAAAATTTGCATGGAATACTTAACAAATTTTTTTTAATAGAACTTCAGATTTGTAGAAAAAAATGCTGTAGACATGTTTGTTAATTAAAGATTTGGAAAGTACGGAGAAAAAGAATCTGATCTTTTAATTTTGTATGTAATGTTGGATTAATACGCTAAAATTTGTTTGTTATCATGTATTAAAAGGCGAACTCTGATTCAAAGATCAGCAATTTCGAAACAAATTAAAAAATTTTAATTTTCAGCACCCACTTATTAAAACTTGTTATCAATTACTATACAATGAACTTCCGATTGTTTAACGATGAAAATTGGTGGATTTGGTGTGGCTTGAAGAGCATACAAAGAGAAAAAATAAAAAAATTGATATTTTCTATTCAGGGGGCGCGGCACCTACCCACTGTCTCGGAATTGCTATTATTTATATGGAGCACTTTAGGTTGTTGTAGCTAGGGCTTAATTTTAACCTGGCAAAATAAAATCTTTGCAAAAAGGAGTGAAATCACAACAAAAACATACATGTTAAAAAAGAGCCAAATTTTAATATGTACAAGAAACCTGTGCGTAAAAATCAGTCAAAAAAAGTAATGAGATCTAAAATATAGGTATGCCAAGTTCTAAGCTCATGAAGTTGAATATCAAATATCTTAGTAGTAGTAGTAACTTTTATTGAGATTTAATTTAGCTTTACATTTACATAGATATTACTTCTCAATGATATAATTAACATAAAACGATTCAAATTTGCCGACTTTGAATTGGCCAGGCTATACACTGTTTTTTTTAGATGTAATTATATTAGCATTTAACGGGTGATTTTTTAGCTGGTTTGGTTTTGGCAACACTGGTTTTGACAGCTGACGTGTGTTTAGTACCTTGTGTCACTGTCAAACAGCTTCAGTTTGGTTTGCAATTTAACCATGGATCGTCTTACAAATGAACAACGCTTGCAAATTATTGAATTTTACTATCAAAATTCGTGCTCGGTTCGAAATGTTCATCGCGCGCTGCTTCCATTTTATGATGAGGCTCATTTTTGGTTGAATGGGTACGTAAATAAGCATAATTGCCGCATTTGGAGTGAAGATCAGCCAGGAGCATTGCAACAGCTACCAATGCATCCCGAAAAAGCCACTGTTTGGTGCGGTTTATGGGCCGGCGGCATTATTGGGCCATATTTCTTCAAAGATGATGCGAATCGCAGCGTTACTGTCAATGGTGAACGCTACCGAGCGATGATAACAAACTTTTTTTTGCCCGAAATGGAAGTTCTTGACTTGCATGATATGTGGTTTCAACAAGACGGTGCCACATGCCACACAGCACGCGAAACAATGGCGCAATTGCGAGGCGAGTTTGGTGAACAGTTAATTTCACGTTTCGGGCCGGTCAATTGGCCGCCTAGATCGTGCGATTTGACACCATTAGATTATTTTTTGTGGGGGTATGTCAAGGCTAATGTCTATAGGGACAAGCCCGCTTCGATTGACGCACTGGAAGCCAACATCCATGCATTCATTCGTGAGATACCGGCCGATATGTGTGAAAGAGTATGCCAAAATTGGACTCAGCGGATGGGCTACCTGAGACGCAGCCGCGGTCAACATTTGCAGGAAATTATCTTTAAACATTAAATTGCAAGGTTCAAACTATCGATTCAAATAAATATTTCATTCATTTTTTCGAATTTTTGTGTTTTTTTTTTTAAAAAAGTTCTAAACCTCTTAAAAAATCACCCGTTTTTATGCTTCACAATTTTAATTAAAAAGAAGAAAATTCGTCGAACTTCACCGAAGTAGATACATGTGTTCACTCAATAAAAACCATGACATTTCCAATCAAATATCTTAAGTAGACTAGAATCAGAGCAACTCCAAATTATGACAGAAATTTGGTATTTAATGATTAACGATTATAATTTAGTGGATTTACTTGGCAAGTGGACAGCACTGGTTTGGTCTAGCTAGTCGTGTGTGCAAATCGCTTGTGTTTAATTTATTTTTTGTATAAATATCACATCAATTTTTATTAGTGTAACTTCTTTAAATTAATGCATGTATAGTTACTAATTACTTAAATTAATTACGTTTTAATTAGTTTGTGTTTTTGTGCCTATAAACTGAAAATAAAATTTAGTGCTCTAGGTATGATTTTCTTCGTAAGTTTTAATTTGTGTATTTTATTCCTCTAATTGAGTGACTTAAATTATATTTTTTTTCTCTTTCATATTATATCCTTGTGTTTGTGCCAATTTTTGCATCTAAGCTTTTAATAATAAGTATTTCCCCTATTTATTATGTTTATCGAAGCTTTTAGCTTTATGTAGCTTGTTGTCCCTTTCTTTCTTTCTTTCCTTTCCTGCATCATTAATTTCTTTAATGCCCATTTTATGTTTTACATTTAAAACTATACACTTTATTCAATTATAAATTTTTGATCGCAAAATTTGTCAACACCGGTGGTGCAGATAGTAAGCACCAGTTACCCAGATCTTCACTGTGTGGGTTCGAGTCCTGGTGAATCCAATCCTCCTTTTTTTAATTTTTCTTCTTTTAAATATTTTTTTTTCTTTTTTTTTTCTTCATAGTTTCCTATAGACAAATTTAAAATTTGTTATTTAGGTACAACTTTCTTTTTTTTAATAATTTTTTTGTTAAAAATGGTTTGCTCTGCAAAAGATTGCCCTGAGGGCTCAAATTCTACCCCACTATACGCCTGTTTCGGACCGTGCGGCAATCTTTACCACGCTAAATGCATTGGCTCAACTAATGCATTTATAGAGAAGATTACAAATTCTAAATTTGCGTATTGGTATTGTACGAATTGCCGTAAGCTCTCCCTGTCTCAACTGGCTTTTAAAATGTCTGATTTCAAATCAGACATTGTAAAACTTTCCAGGGGATTTGAAGAGCTTCTCGGTAATTTTAACAAGGCAGTCGCAAGTTTTAGCTCATTGACTCTTCCTAATGATCCGGTGGATATCGGAACATCTACTGATGACCTAATGCTCGAATCTCTTCCTCCAGTGATTTTGCCATTTGATGATGATCTTACTGCGCAGTCCAGTTCAACGGTACGTAGTGATGTTGAATCAGATGTCAAAAAGAGCAAAAAAAGGGGAAGGGATACCACATTAGCTGTCATAAATACCAGCCCACCCCCTAAACGAACAAACCTTAATCCACATAATGCTTCGGAGTCACCTTGTCCAGTACAGGTGGAAAATCAAGGTCCAGTGACTGTTCTATGCCCTGAAGTGGATTGTGATACTATATCTAATATAGTTACCGATCCAAGGCCTTTAAAAGCTGTCTCTAAACCGAAAACAATTTTCATATCTCGACTTGAACCAGATATTGTTCCTGAAGAAATTGTAACCCACTTAATAGCTAGAAACTGTATCCCTACAGATACTTCTATTAAGTGTACAAAAATTAGTAGAGTTAATAGTTTTGTGTCATCATTTAAAATAGTTACACATTCTTCTTTCTTTGATTCAATTTGCGATATTGGTAATTGGCCTCCTGAAGCTCTTGTAAAGGAATTTTCAGTTAGGAAGAACAGGTATTCAAGAAACCCACCCAAAAAAGCATCTCCAAAAAACTCAATAGGATTACCCTCTTCTACCAAAATGTAAGAGGGCTTCGCACTAAAACTGCTGATATATTTATGAACTCCCAAGCTTTTTCGCATGACATCTTTGTTTTGACAGAAACCTGGCTCAATTCAAGTTTTTTGGACACCGAACTTTTTCATCAAGAGTTCTTAGTTTATAGAAAAGATCGTCATGTTGACAAACCAAAAGAATTGGGAGGTGGTGTTTTGATCGCAGTTCGAAATAAATTTATATCTTCACCTATTTTGTTTCCTTTCAACTTATCAATTGAATTAATCTGTATAAAGTTAACTGTACAGTCGAAATTTATTTATATATTAAATGCATACATTCCTCCAAAAAGCTCGAACTCAGTTTATGTCGAACTGTTTAAAGCTCTAGATTTTATTATTGACTTGTCTTGCTCCAACAGCAACATTTTACTTCTTGGAGATTTTAATCTACCATCTATAGAGTGGGTGCTTTCTGAAGATGAATGTTTTCAGGAAGCATCTTTAACTTCAAAATAGCTTTTTATGGCCTTTAGTCCTACAAATTGGCGTTTCGTTCGGCTTACTCACTTGAACTCATCAGTGACATAGTGAGGGCTTTGTCAGACGCAATTTGTTTTAAGTTCAGTTCAACTTACATGAATTTTTCAACGAAAATCCACTGTAAACTATATCCAACAAGATTAGAATTCCTAATCATTAAGCTGGAAGTTTTTTTGCCCGGGGCCGAACGAAACGCCAATTTGTAGGACTAAAGGCCATAAAAAGCTATTTTGAATCAATAATTCAACAAGTCCAATCCTTAATGCTAAGTCTTCTACTTGGCTGATTTATTTCAGTAGTACATAGAATTTGTATTATAAAACCCATCTTTAACTTCTTCACAGGCTGAGCTTCAGCTTTTGGATAGAATAATTGCAACTGACTTACAGCAAGTAAGCTGTATTAAAAATTCAAAAAATCGAATTCTCGATTTAGTTTTTTCATCCGACGCTATTAGTACTCTTGTTCTAAAATCTAGTTCTGGAATCACTAATATAGATGGTTATCATCCTCCTTTGGATATAATTCTTGACTTGAGCAGTCATATTATGGAAAATAGCAATGCTTATGACCGCTCTTATACTTTTGACTTCAAAAAGGCAAACTTTCAGTTGCTCTCAGAAGAGTTGGCTAGATCTGGTATTGATAGTATATCAGTATCTAGTAATATTGACGAAGCAGTTACTAGTTTTAACACCATACTTAATAATTGCATAAATAAAACTATCCCTTTAAAAATATTAAAAAATGGGAGTTCTTGCCCCTCATGGTATACGAGGGAGTTAAGGTCACTCCGGAATAGAAGAAATAGAGCATGGAAAATATACATATTTAAAAACTATTTCTTCCATTGACCACAACTTTTACATTGCCCTTTTCGAAGAATTTAAGTCTCTTTCCAAGTCTCTATACACTAATCATGTATACGAAATGGGAAGATCTCTTAAAGAAGACCCTAAGGCATTTTGGAAGTTTGTAACAGGGGCGGACTGGGGGTCAAAGGGCCTACCGGGACTTTTAGAAAAAGGGCCACAGAATAGAATAACTCTCGAAATGGTTAAAAAAAAAGTTGATATTGCAAACATTTCTCGAAAGTCGCTTTTTTTTTATATATATATTAAATTTTTTTGAATTAACATATTGATTGATATATTTATAAGGTATAAGGAAACAGCTATTTTTAGTTTATGGCTGCGTCATCTTACAGATCAATTAATTTGAGTTTTTATTCAAGCAAGCATACAAAATTGCGAAGATGTTCTTGTAGGTCTCAGTAATATAACATTAGTTTTACGACCTTAAGTGGGTGTGACTTCAGTTTAGTCAAAACAAAATTACGCTGGTCAAACAAATTGTGGGAATTAAGGGAGATATGAAACAAAAAGCGTTGATAGATACTTCTAATTTTTTAAAAATTTCTTAGAAATTATTTTTTCTAAGCTACAGTTGTTTTGCAATCAAAAGAAATGAAACTCATTAAATATTTTCAAAAAATAAATAAATTAAAGAGTCGAATTTTCTTCATTGTTTTTCTCTAGTGAATCAAATAAATTATTTAGTTTCACAATTTTTCTGATTGAAATTTTGAATGAAAAGAAACCGCTGTGTTTTTGATCACCACCTGGGTAGTTTCAAAAATTTAAATTAAATAAGGTACTTTTAGAACTATTGCTCCTAACAGTAGCTGTGATTTATAAAAAAGTACGAACAAATATTTTAGTAACCCATTTGTTAATTTGCAATTATTGAACAATCCCAATCTTAGGGCAAGTACATTTATGTTCACACCCTGTCAACTTTAATCAAGCATTATTCTAGTTGATTATCATTGAATGCGTATGTTCAGCAAAATTCTTAACAGAAAATCCATAATTTGAACACTTTATTTGAGAAATCACTAATTCGCTGATTCTGTTTGGTAAGTATAATTTAATCAAAGATTTCCTGAAATTTATTTTGCTCATCATTGGTTAAGAGGCAGCTCTTTTTTGCAAAGGCCTTGGATAAAATTTATAGAAAAACCACAGCCTGGTAAAAATTCCATCTCTAGGTATCACAAAATGCCAGCACTACCTACACTTCTTATTGTCCATGTTCTTTTACACAACAAATTTTTCTTTCTAATGCTATATTTCCACCAAAAGTTTATTCCAGTTCAGATTTAGTAAATCCATTTGGTGTTTCCACCGCACAAAAAGATTTAATAAAGGTTAACTTTGACAGCAGCTTTAAAAATGCAAATGGTGTTTCAATTTTCCTTATGAAGAGGAAGTGAGATAGAATGTTTCCTTTGTGAAGAACTGAATTCAGCCATGAATGAATCCTACAGCGCCACACAAGAATAGGTTAGTTTGATATGTAAAAGTATTTGTCTTAGGAAGATTAAACAAGATTAATTTCTAATCTTCAAGATTTACGAAATATATTTGTATGGTAAATCTTCAAGATTAAGAAGATTTGAGGTAAATCTTATTAAATCTCAGATTAGCGTTAGGTGGAAATGTAGCATAAAGCTCACAACAAAGTTGATGTTTGTTTATGGTGAGTGACAGATTACATCTAACAATTGATTTGACAGACATACTGGAAATGGGAAGATGATTATTGGAAAAACAATGATCAAACAGAAAATTGAGTGAACAAACGCTCAATGATGATCACAGATTCATAACCATGGATTAAACAGAATCAGTGATTACCTAGTTGCAGATTGCACCCAATGTGAACAAACTGGCCCTGTGCTAGTCCAAGAACCAGAGCAAAACAGTAGGTTCATAAATGCTATCAACTATTTAATTGATTTTTGTTCGGAAATGTTCAGGGGTTCCCCCCCGAATGTTAATCCAAGTAGGCGTGCATCAGCTGCCATTTTGGAAATCACGTTTTATCAAATATCTCGTGAATCTTGAACCGACAAAAGTAGTATTATATTTTTCTTAGTTTTTGAGAAATTAAAAAAAACGAAAGTTTCCTTTTCCCAAGAAAAGATTAAATAATATATCGTATTTCTTTGCCTATTATAATATTAACAAAACAAACAAGATATGCAAGAAAAGTACCTTCTGTTATCTTTTTTTATTTTCTCAAAAACTAAGAAAGAATATAAAAATGAAAAGTGGTACTATAAAAAAATTTGAAATAACAATCAACAATCAATTTTTTCAAAAATATTGACTTTAAAATTTAATTTCTCAAAAACTTTCCACTAAAAAAAACTTGATTCAAAATAATATCGTCGCAAGACATTGAAGCAGCATTTTGCGCAATCTCCACAGTGTTCTTGTTTCTCTGTTTCTTGACGTTCGTCCTCTGCCTCATCATTAGTCGCATTTTATTACCCACATGATCTGATCTGGATCAATTTTTAACACGTAATTGCAAAAACAACATGGGGTCCTGCTTTTTATGTAGATCTACCTATATTTCAATGATCCAAAAATTGCTATTGTGAATTATCTCAGTAGGGCAAAGAAAAGAGGCAACAGATGCATGAAAAATAAACAAAGGTAAATGGCAAAGAGGGACGGGTATGTTACACTCCTGTCACTATGATCCTGTTTGTTTTATTTATCATGATCTGATCCGGATCAGATAAAATACAGCTATTCATTCTCATCTTTTGAATTCAGGTTATAAACCTTACTTTCAGACATTTTAAAGTACATATACTCATCATTGAGAGTTTTTTTTATTTATTTTTATTTTGTATATTTAGTTTTTGAAATTGTAAAATATTTCTATCAACTTTTGAATAGTTTAAGATCCATAGGGGCCACCACACGAGCTTTGGAGGAATCCAAAGATTCATAGAGTTCCCCAACCGAGTTTTTGGGGCCTCCAGAGATCCGAAGAGACCACCAACCGAGTTCTTGGGGTTTCCAGAGATCCGTAGAGGCCACCAACCAAGTTCTAGGGATTTCCAAAGATTTATAGAGGCCACCATCCGATTTCTGGGGGCCTCCAGAGATCTGCAGAGGCCACCAACCGAGGTCTGGAGGCTTCCAAAGATCCGCAGAGGCCACCAAACGAGATCTGGGGGCCTACAAAGATCCGCAGAGGCCACCAATGGGGCTCAGGGGACCTTCAAAGATCGGTAGAGGCCACTAAAGGAGTTGTGGGGGCCTCCAAAGATCTGTAGGGGCCACCCAACAGAGTTCTGGAGGCCTCCAGAGATTCGTTGAGGCTATGAACCAACATCCGGGGGCCTCCAAAAATCCGTAGAGGCCACCAATGGAGTTCCGGGGGCCTCCAAAGATCGGTAGAGGCCACCAACGGAGTTGTCGGGGCCCCCAAAGATCTATAGAGGCCATCAACAGAGGTCTTGGGGCCTCCATAGATCCATAGATATCACCAACCGAGTTCTAGAGGTTTTCAAAGATTTATAGATACCACCAACCAATTTCTGGGGGCATCCAAAGATCCGTAGAGGCCACCAATGGAGTTCTGGGGGCCTCCAAGGATCCGTAGAGGCCACCAACAGATTTCAGGAGGCCTCAAGAGATCCATAGAGGTCACCAACCGGGTTCTGGAGGCCTCCAAAGATCCGTAGAGTCCACCAACTGAGTTCTGGGGGCCTCCAAAAATCCGTAAAGGCCACCAACCAAGTTTTGGGGGCCTCCAGAGATCCGTAGAGGCCACCAACAGATTTCAAAAGGCCTCAAGAGATCCAAAGATGTCACCAACCGAGTTCTGGAGGCATCCAAAGATCCGTAGAGGCCACCAACTGAGTTCTGGGGGCCTCCAAAAATCCGTAAAGGCCCACCAACCAAGTTTTGGGGGCCTCCAGAGATCCGTAGAGGCCACCAACCGAGTTCTGGGGGCCTCCAAAGATCTACAGATCCACCACCAACAGAGTTTTGGAGGCCTCAAAATACTTATATTGATCAACAAAACTCTTAATCTAGTGTGAGTCCAATTTTCTTAGAAAGTTTTAATTAAAAAAAAAAAAACAGAAAAGGAACCCAGGAACTTTTATGAACTTTTTGCTTTCTTAGGGGCCCACCGGGCAAAATCCCGGTTGCCCGGTGGCCCAGTCCGCCCCTGGTTTGTAAATTCGAAGAAAAACTCAGATGGTTACCCCGCAAATTTCATTTATGAAAATTGTGTGTTAAAAGAAACTATTGATATTTGCAACGCCTTTGCGAAAAATTTTCGTAACTCTTTTGTAAACACGCCTCTCGATATTGATGAAGATTATTTCCGAAATTTACATACCTATGCACAAACGAATTGCACCAATTTCGCTGTACAACAGAGTACTGTTTTAGAACTTCTGTCATCGTTAAATGATGATTACTCATCTGGACCAGATGGAATTCCTCCAATATTATTGAAAAAGTGTAGACATATTCTGGTTGAGCCTCTTAAATTCTTGTTTGAATTTTCTATTAAATCAGGGAAATTTCCTTGTTTATGGAAAACCTCATTCCTAACTCCAATTTTTAAAAAGGGTGATAGGACTGATATTTCGAATTATAGGCCTATATCCAAACTGTCATGTATACCAAAGCTCTTTGAACAAGTTATATGTGAGACTTTAGCATTCCATACCAAGAATCTAATATGCAATCAACAGCATGGGTTTGTGAGAAGAAAATCAACAGTAACAAACCTACTTACATTCTTGCATAAATGTTCTAAAGCGTTGGAATATGGCAGTGAAGTGGATTGCATATACACTGATTTTTCTAAAGCGTTCGACCAACTAAGCCACAACATTATTATCTTCAAACTAAAAGCTTTTGGTTTTCCAACTTTTTTTATCACATGGATAAAATCATATCTTGAAAATAGATCTATCTAGTAAAATTTAGAAACTGCCTTTCAAATTCATTCATTGCTCACTCCGGTGTGCCCCAGGGAAGTCATCTTGGTCCATTTCTATTTATCCTGGCTATAAATGATGTTGTTTCATGTATACGCTCTAGTGACATTCTTATGCTACATTTCCACCTAACGCTAATCTGAGATTTAATAAGATTTACCTCAAATCTTCTTTAAATCTTGAAGATTTACCATACAAATATATTTCGTTAATCTTGGAGATTAGAAATTAATCTTATTAAATCTTCCTAGAACAAATAGTTTTACAAATCGAACTAACCTATTTTAACATGGTGCTGAACGATTCATTCGAGACTCGATTCAGTTCTTCATTGTTTTACACGAATAAAACATTCTGTCTCTTTCGCACTTCATACGAAAAATTGAAGCGCCATTTGCATTTTTGAAAGTTATGTCAGATTTAATCTTTTTTAAATCTTTTTGTGCGGTGGAAACACCAAAAAGATTTATTTAATCTAAACTGAGATAAACCTTAGGTGGAAACATAGCATTATATTTGCCGATGATATGAAGATATTTAAGTCAATAAAAGCTGACACTGACCACGTTCTCCTGCAAGCCGATATTGACAGTTTCAATATTTGGTGTGGTAAGAATGGTCTTTCTCTTAACCCTGTTAAATGCAAAACAATTACTTTTTCCAGGAAGCGACTTGCAAGTGCTTTTGATTATTCCATTTCGCAGCAAAAACTCTGTCGAGTCTTTAGTTTCAAGGACTTGGGTGTTAACTTTAGCTCAAATTTAGAATTCACTGAACACATTAATTACATTGTTAATAAAGCAAGCTCTATGCTTGGATTTATAAAACGTTGGGCTAAGGAATTTAGTGATCCTTATGTTACCCTTTTTTATACAATTGTTATGTACGACCTCATCTAGAGTATGCCTCGCAAATATGGTCTCCCTTTTATGAAATTCATAAAAATCGTATTGAATCAATACAGCATAAATTCATTCGCTTTGCTCTAAAGGGTCTTCCTTGGGATGATCCGTACAACCTTCCACCATATGAACATCGGATCCAGCTACTGCAAGTCCAAACCTTATATCAAAGGCGTGTTAATAATGATTTACTATTTCTTCACCAACTTATAAATGGCCAAATTGATGCTCCTGATTTGTTAGCCTGTATTGGCATAAATTACCGAAGAGGATCTCACCACCTGCGAAGATTTGAACTTTTACACGTTGATTTCCATAGAACTAACTACGGTATACATGAGCCTCTTAACCGTATGTGCATGATTTTTAATTTAAACGGCTCCTCTGTTGATTTTAACATAAGTAAGATTGCATTAAAGAAAGTATTTCGAACCAGTGCTCCACGGTCGTGATTGTTTTTACTTCTTGAAGCTATGACTTAAATATTTTGTATATTGTTTAATTATGTATGTGTATAGATTTTTTGTTTAATTTTGTTTATTTATTAGTATATTATTATGCATGTGTTAGATTGCCTTTTTTACTAACCACTAACACATGCACTTATGATGAGCCTCTGATTGTAGATTGTAGCTTGCTCTAAGCTCACTACAACTAAGAATCTGAAGTGTAAAAAAAAAAAAAAAAGTTTTCTCTTAATTATTTAATCAATCACAAATTTAAAATGTATGAAAAATTAACCAGTGAAACCAAAAAATTTTAATTAATTATCATTAAATACTAACAGCCCTATCAATAAAAACTGCTCAGATATCTTCTTATTGAGAAATTAACTAAAAAGTCAATCAGAACTTAGTTCACGAATTAAAATTTCATATCAATAAAAATATAAACTGCTAATCCATGTTAAGTTCAAAAACTTAACGAAAATCTACTACAATCAACAAGAACTCTGCTCTTTCCAAAGACTATTTATGGAACTGCACATACACTTTCTCACTAAATGTGAACTTTCACACATACACTCTCTCATTTGAGGCTGTAGATAGCATGTGTGTTACAAGCGTCTGTTTCCTTTTATCTCTAGTTTTTGGCAACAATGACAGAAGTATTTTTAACTTAATAACTCGTTTAATCTACCTACTTTGGTGAGTTAGTTTAATGCCATGAATTTTGATTTATTGATATGATTTGCCACTTAACTCACTGATCAAAGATAATTTGTATTTCATTTGCGTTTATGAATACCGGTGTAAATATCTGTTATAATTAGCAATTGTTTCGATATTGCTCTACTTAAGATATTTAATAATTAAACTTCATGAACTTAGAACTTGGCATACCTTCATTTTAGATCTCATTACTTTTTTGGTTGACTTCTTAAGCCCAGGCTCTTTTTTAACATTTATGTTTGTGTTTTGATATTTCCTCAATGATATTTAGCATATTAACCCGAAAAGCGAACACAAAAAAAAACTATCTATTCTACACAAAATTCACTTTTAGAAATAAACGAAAAGAAAAAATGTCTGCCAATTCCCTCCAAAGATAAAATACCACCTTCCGACAGATTTCCACAAAATGGATTTTCCTTCTTCAATTTATTTCCTTTTTTTCCAAGTTCCTCACTTTAACCTTTTTATAGCTTTCCGAATTTCTTCTTCTTCCTCGATAACTTTTCTTAACATTTTTCTTTTACTTTCAAGATAAAAACCTCTGGTAACTTTCAAAATCACAGTAGAAGTCCCCTTCCAGGTTTTCAATTAACCTGGACGGCTTCTTCTTTTTGTCAACCCCAGTACTCTCAGCCAATCAGCGGCCGTGGTTTTCAGTCACGTCATCATTCAGCTACTCTCCGCCATCTTTGCTGGAGAGAGCCAACGCAGTTGAAAAACCGACGGTCCTGCTTACTCGCACTATCTCCCTGGCTTTTGCACTGTCATCATGGAAATCATCGATCGCTGGTTCCACTTCCAGGAGCGGCAAATCTGATGAACGCATGCAGCCATAAACCCCAATTTTTCCAACAAGGAAAGAAAAGTTTCCGACAGCTAAAAAAAATTCTATCCCACACCACGATCATTCTTCCCCTCTGAAAGAAATTAAAATAAATCAACGTTAGTGGAAAACTGGTGGAAAACTAAGTGTAAGGAGTCAAGAATAAAACACGTCTTTCTCGTTTGCAGTTATTTCATTGTCTGTTTCAAAGAAAACTTGTTATCATTTTGTTTTTTTAAGATATTCACATAAGTCATTTACTATAGAATTTTTATACTCAGTACCCGTGTCAGTAATGAACGTCTTCATTGGACCGTATGTTAATATATGGGCTTAAAATATTGCCTTTGCAACTGTTTTTAAATTTTTATTTGGTATTGGTGCAGTTACGAGGTATTTGGTAAGGTCACACATAACGTCCCTTATCTCACGAAGTGACGTAATGCTATGTTTCCACCAAAGATTTATCTCAGATTAGATTTAATAAATCTTTTTGGTGTTTCCACCGCACAAAAAGATTTAAAAAAGATTAAATTTGACAGCACCTTCAAAAATGCAAATGGCGTTCCAATTTTTCTTATGAAGTGCGAATGAGACAGAATGTTTGATTCGTGTGAAACAATGAAAAACTGAATGCGAGTCTCGAATGAATCGTTCAGCACCATTTAAGAAAAGGTTAGTTCGATTTATAAAAGTATTTGTCCTAGGAAGATTTAACAAGATTAATTTCTAATCTTCAAGATTTACGAAATAAATTTGTATGGTAAATCTTCGAGATTTAAAGGAGATTTGCGGTTAATCTTATTAAATCTCAGATTAGCGTTAGGTGGAAATGTAGCATAACTCTCAAATTGTCATTTTTGAGATTTGGGCATATATGTGCTAGGTTAACTTGATTGCATATTTCAACATTATTAGATTCCCTGAAAAATGTCTGGAACATGGTTCAATGCGTTGTGACATAGCTAGTTGGCTGGCATAACTGCATTTTAGGTAAAAAGTTTCTCACGAACAGACGTTATTGCAATTATGTGGGTAGCCGTTTTCCGTTACATTGCAAATTAATGTGAAACCTGGTACATACTGTCACGACACTAAAATGTCTCACTAATAAGCTTTTTTCAAAACAGTGGTGCCTGTGTATACTGTCACGACACTTAAACTTCTCACTAAAATTTCTCACGAACTGACGTATCTGGTTTATCTATTATTTTTAACTGTTTTTAGTAAAGTATTGTTACGAATACTGCCCAAGGTTGAATGCAGTCTTTGTCAATGCTGAGCTGAATGCAATACAAAAAAGAAGAATAACAGCTACAATTGCCAACAGCTGCGGATAGAAATCAATTGTAAGAGAAAAGTCGAGAATAAAAGACACGTGTTGGATCTAACCCAAGAAAAATTTTATTGCGGAATCTCATCCTAAAATTTATAACATTGGTGTCAGAAGTGGGATCTGAAGATGAGTGAAGAATTCTCGCAAAAACTGGAAGGAACTTTGACACTGCTTTCGACGCTTAGTTTGAGCATGTCGCAACAGCGCGGTGAAATTGCTCAACTCAAAAGCAATCACCAACGTCAAATGGAAGAACTCCGTACGAAATAAGGAAGCACATTTGCTGAAAAAGTGTTTCAGTGCTCTACACCTACCGCAGGTGTAGGAAACTCTGCAGACAACACCGTTGTTGAAGTTCCACCACCAGCTAACCACGTAGACGCAACCCTCAACATCGGCTCAAAGTCCAATGCGACTTCTCGTTCTGTCACCCTAGGATTGTTCCACAGCCTTTTGACAGTCAAAAAACAGACTGGCGAGAGTACCAAATTCAATTTGACATTCTTTCCGAAGCCAATGGTTGGAATTCTAAGGAAAAAGCACAAGCTCACGCATCCCTATTACGAGGCAAAGCTGTTTCAATTCTTGGAAATTTGAGCTCAGACGAACGTTCTGACTACGATAAATTATCTTCTGCCTTACAACTTAGGTTTATTTCACAACAAAAAAATATTTCTCACGCTTCTTTTAGTTCCAGACGCCAACGCAACCGAGAAGATCTTGGAGCTTTTGCAAGCGATATTCAGCGTTTGACTCGAATCGTGTTCGGCGACTGTCCACCAGAAGCTCAGCAGCGTATTTCAGTGATGCAATTTGTTGATGGCATTGCAGATCGTGCTGTACAAGATTTAGTTCGAATGGCCGACCCAAAGGCCATGTCTGATGCTGTTAAAAAAGCAGTTTCGGCAGAAGCAGCTCATATCGCAACTCAAACCAGTCATCATGCCCGGTCTGTGGAATTGTCCACGGATTCACCTCCAAAGCAAAACTTGAGTAATTCAAATCGTAAAAACAATAATGAAGCTTCAAAATTTCCTTCGGATTCGGGAAACGCTCAGACGTCGGTGCCAAGGGGTTAACACCAACAACGTAACCCTCACCAAGCCCCCAAATGTACAATGTCCAATCCGAAAGCTCATCTACTGGGCTAACAATCCCTGTTTCTTTTGGCTCTGTGCCCTGTCAAGTACTTGTGGATACTGGGTCCTCCGTTACACTAGTTCATCGTGATGTAGTACCTAAAAATACACGCCTTCAACAAGGAAACACAGTTATTCAAACCTTGTGTGGAAATACTTTTCATAACTCTCAGGTCTGGCGAACAACTGTTAAAATCGGCACTTTTCCAATTAAATCGAATGTAATGGTCATCGATTTCCCTCTTCTTGCGGGGAGCCAAGGGATTCTCGGAATTGATTTGCTGACAGCTTCTAAGAGTGTGCTAGATTTCTCTGGTAATTTTATGTCAATTGGTGGACATCAAATTGCACTGAACAATGAAGAAACACCGACTCCCAGTTCAAGCTCTGTTAAAAAGAATATCAGGGCCATTTTTTTGAAGACTTCGGATACTTACCTGATAACGCCACAACAAGAACTATTTATTTTAACAAGAACTTCTCGCACCGCGCCTTCTGAAGGTTTTGTTTATCCTTTTGGAAGTGACCTGCCAAATGGAATATTAGTTGAAAAATCATTGAACTGCAACAACAACGGTACGGTAGTAGTGCGTGTTGCTAACCTCACTGAGCATGCCGTTACTCTACCCCGGAATACTCCGATCGCTACTTTTGAAGACGTCAAATCTAGTTTTCAAGTTCAAGACACCCCAGAGAGTGATGAACTACCTGCATTTTTGGAAGACCTGTTTGTGAAGTCAATAGTGAATTTAAAACCAGATCAAGCAGAGCAAGTTAAATTATTACTTTGTGAATTCCGTGATGTTTTCTCTAGTGGTCCAGATGATCTTGGCAGAACAAATGTGGGTCAACACAAGATAGACGTAGGTTCAGCGAAACCAATCAAACAGCATCCACGTAGACTTCCACTAGCGAAGCAAGAAGAATCATGAAAAATAATCGACAACATGCTGCGGGCAAACATAATAGAACCTTCTCAAAGTCCGTGGGCATCGCCGATTGTTATGGTTCAAAAGAAAGATGGGTCCACGAGATTTTGTGTAGACTATCGTCGGTTAAATGACGCGACAGTCAAAAATTCTTTCCCATTAACTCGCGTGGACGATGCACTAGATGCTGATGCTGTTGCTGGTTCAGTATGGTTTAGTACTTTAGACTGTCAGTCAGGTTATTGGCAAATTGAAATGTGCCCAGAGGACCGCGAAAAGACGGCATTCGTGACGAGAGATGGTTTGTGGCAGTTTTAAGTTATGAGCTAATGGACCGGCTACTTTTGAACGAGTAGTGAAAAGAGTTTTGAGCGGACTGCCATTCGATGTTGTCATGGCTTATTTGGATGACCTTCCTTCGCATGGCAAGAGTTTTGAGGAAATGCTTGCTAATTTACGTCTCGTTTTCAGTCAACTGAGAGAAGCTGGACTAAAAATTAATCCCAAAAAGTGCCATCTGTTTCAAAACGAAGTGAAATTTTTGGGCCATCTTGTCAGTGAAAAAGGAATTCTACCTGATCCGCAAAAGCTTGATGAAGTGCAGACTTGGCCGATTCCTAAGAACGTGTCTGAGGTGCGGAGCTATGTTGGTTTGTGCACTTATTATAGGCAATTTGTGCCTCATTTTGCCAGCATTGCACGTCCTTTACACCAGCTTACAGAAAAAATGTCAGTTTTGATTGGACAGCTGAATGCGATGAGGCTTTTACAAAACTTAAGCATTGCCTCACAACACCACCAGTTTTGGGTCGTGCTCTTTCTGATAGCGATTTTGTTCTGGATACTGACGCATGCGACCATGGAATCGGAGCGGTCTTATCGCAAGTCCAGGATGGTGAGGAAAAGGTTATAGCTTATTTCAGTAAGGCGCTAAGTAAGCAAGAGCGAAACTATTGCACAACTCGTAAGGAACTGTTGGCGATGATCAAAGCGGTTGAACATTTTCATGTTTATTTGTTTGGCCAGAAATTTTGATACGCACCGATCATGCTGCTCTCAATTGGTTGTTATCTTTCAAAAATCCTGAAGGTCAGTTGGCACGTTGGATAGAGCGACTGCAACAGTACAATTATCACATTCAACATAGAGCCGGGAAGTTACATCTTAATGCTGATGCTTTATAAAGACGACCATGCGCTAACCAGGTATGTAATCATTGCGAATCAAAAGAAAATAATTTTGGTCTCAATGGAACCAAGTCAGTTAATGTTGTGATTCAAATAAACGACTTAGTAGATTCCAAAAATTTGATAAAGTCTCAACAAGAGGATCCCGTGTTATCTCAGGTTAGAAAGTGGGTAGAAGATGGTACCCGTCCAAGCTGGAATTATGTTTCAGGAGGTTGTAATGTTTTGAAAGCTTGCTGGGCTCAGTTTGCGGCCTTTTCCATTAAGAACCAGATTCTTTACAAGAAGTGGATACCCACAACCCGAAAACAAAACCAGTTATTACTTCCTGTAGTACCAAAATCTCTGAACAGTAACGTGATAAAGATGTTTCATGACTCGCCCTTTGGTAGGCATTTTGGTTCTACCAAAACATTTAATAAAATGAGATCAAGATTTTATTGGGTTGGAGCCAGGAAAGACGTTGAGCAGTTCTGTGCCGAGTGCAATATTTGTGCTTCGAAAAGAGGCCCAAAAAACAAGACCAGGGGTGAACTACAAATCTACCTTTTGGGTGAGCCATTCCAAAGAGTCGCAGTGGATATTTTGGGACCACTTCCATCAACCAAGAGGGGCAACAATACAAATATGTCTTAGTTTTCATGGATTATTTTACCAAATGGGTCGAGATCTTCCCACTTCCAGATCAGACTGCAGACACCGTCGCGCGAACACTGGTTGCAGATGTTTTTAGCCGATTTGGGATCCCAACTGAGCTTCACTCTGATCAGAGTAGGAATTTTGAAGCGGACGTATTTCAGAATGTTATGGAAATTCTGGGAATCCACAAAACAAGGACAACGCCCCTTCACCCACAGTCTGACGGGTTGGTTGAAAGAATGAACAAAACGGTTTTGCACTACCTTTCCTAATTTGTAAACGAGAAGCAAGACGACTGGGATGATTGTCTTCCTCTTTTTGCTATGGCATACAGAGCAGCACAACAGGAATCAATCAAACAATCCCCTTTTGCGATGCTGTTTGGTCTAGAGATGCGGCTGCCCCCTGATTTGTTATTCGGAGTTCCACCCGGTGAAGTAACAATACATAGTTGGTTACGCTAAGCAGCTACAAGAACAACTTTAAAAAGTACATGAACGCGCTAGACAAGAGATGTATAAAACTGCCACCAAAATGAAAAACAGCTATGATTTAAGTTCCCATGTGCCACGTTTTCAGGTAGGAAGCTTCGTTTGGTTTCACAACCCCAGAAGAAAGGTTCGAGTATCTACAAAGCTCCAATCTGATTGGGAAGGCCCATATCGCGTCATGGAGTTGATCACTGACGTCACAATAAAAATTCAGAGGAAGCCTAGAGTAAAACCGAGAATTGTACACATTGATCGTTTAGCTAAGTATCGAGGAAAGCAGTGCGACGGTTGGCCGTTAGAGACAGTTGTTGGTGGAGGTGTTCCAGTTCAAGGTGGGGAGAGTGTTACGAATACTGCCCAAGGTTGAATGCAGTCTTCGTCAATACTGAGCTGAATGCGATACAAAAAAGAAAAATGACAGCTACGATTGCCAACAGCTGCGGATAGAAATCAATTGTAAGAGTCGAGAATAAAAGACACGTGTTGGATCTAACCCAAGAAAAATTTTACTGCGTTTTATTTTTCATAAATTATTCGGAATTTCATCCTAAAATTTATAACAGTATGTACATTGAATCCCATATCATTTGTAACTTTTAAAACTTTAGCAAATTCTAGTAATTTTACAACAAAAAAAGTATACCAAAACCGTTGTAAAACACAAAAGTAACGCCTGTAGAAGGAGGACACAAAACTAAAAACTGCTCTCCTGTAAAATATTGAAAAAGCAGATACGAAAAAGCAGATACGTGAGAAGAAGGACGATTTAATGTGACGGCATATTCATTGCCGTTTTCTGATTTCGGAAATGGACCAATGGTATCCACCAATACAATGTTAAAAGCTGACATAGGTGTTGGTGTGATGGTCATTTGTGTCTTTAGTATTTTTTAAAGTTTTTGCCAGCTGGCATTGTTTACATGCTTAATATATTTTGTTATATCTTTTTTATTTTCTTTCAATAAAAATGTCTTTTAATATTTTCGTACGCACGTGTAATGCCTGTATGACCTTCTTCCACGGGGTCGTTATGATATCTCAACAATATAATTGATTCAATTTCGTTTTTTATCGTTTATGATGATTACCTTTGGTATAGTAGCGCTACTTTTAATTTATTTAATACTCTATTGCCCATTTCCTTAAATAAACAAATTCGAATATTTGTTCACAAGGCACCATTGGCAGGTGATTGACTTTGATTACACCGGCTTCTTTTTCAAGCCTTTGGAAGAATTTGCTAAGGTCAAATTTTCCATTAATGTTTAGTAATTGAAATGTGCTACTGTTGTATGTACTAAACTAAGAAAATGTGGTCTGTACTGTACTATCAGTAAGACCAGAATAAAGCTAACCATTGAAGTAAACGGTCGTGTCTGTCTCTTTAATTTAAGAAAAAACAAAGATATTGGACTTCGACAGTGAAATCATATTCTTCCAGATCGAATCTCATTCGGGTTATTTTTGAACTTGGATTTTTCATCGAGAACAATAATAAGATAATGGCATATGGTCCGTTTTGAGCAGAAAATGATTTTCATAGATATATGGTCTAAAATGAAGAATTGCCCAATGTATTGCTGAGAGCTCTTGTTCAGTTGTTGATTTATTACTTTCTCCCTTTGTAAAAGATTTTGAGGCAAATGCAACAGGCTGTGTGCCATTATACTCTTGACTGAGTACAGCACCACAAGCATGTTTACTAGCATCTGTGGTGATACAAAACTCTTTATCAAAATCGGGATATTGTAATAAAGTCGGACTCATAAGTTTCTTTTTCAGATAATTGAATGCTACGTTGCATTCATCTATCCATTTGAATGGAACATTCTTTTTGCAAAGTCGCATTATATATGTCGCGAATAGTTGGAGAAATTTCTTAAAAATCTTCTGTAATAGTTGCAAAATGCATCAACAAATCTCCTAGCACTATCTGCATCAGTGGGTACGGGATAGTTTTGTACAACTTCGTATTTCTTATCATCTGGTAATGTACCCTTATTTGTGCATTTATGCCCAAGATAATGCATGAAAAACGAGCACTTATCAGGATGTGCTTTTCAGAACATCCTATAACAACTAAGTCATCCATATAAAGAAAAGCTTGTGTTGGCTCTAGGCCAGAAAATGCAAGGGTCATCATGCGTTGGAAAGAATTTGGGGCTATTTTCAGTCCGTAAGGAAGGCGTCTAAGACGATATGAACTTTCGTTTGTTGAAAACGATGTAATATTTCTAGACTTTTCATCGAGTTCTATAGAATATAGTCTATCGACTGACTATCTCTTTAAAATGAAATAAAAAACTAGATTAAACTTTTTCTTCATTTTTTTATTAACTTTATTTTTAATTTTTGAAACTATTTTAATTATATGCAAAAGACGAACAGCACGTTCGCGGCAACAGAAGAATATTAATTTAATTTAATAGATAGACGAAACAAAACAGGGGGCGTTCCAAATTCCTCCGTCTGTTAACACGGTGTTGATTGTCGGGTTTACACCTGACGTGTGCGGGTGTTTACACAAGTTTTTACTGCTGGCGATTGTTTAAATTATTTTTATTTTGTTGTGTTTTATCCACTACAGTTCAATCTGATGAAATCCAGACATTAAATCGAGACAAAAGAAGTATTTTGCTCGACCTAATTGATCGAGGATATCTTCCATTCTCGGAAGTGGGAATTCATTCGCGATGACTTTTTTATTAATTTGACAGTAGTCAACTACTAAACGCCATTGCTTCTTTTCGAATTAGGCAATGCTTTCTTAGAAACTAAAAGTAGTGGGCTGCTATACTCTGAAATTGATGGTTCCACTATGCAATCAGAAACTAACCTCTTGACCTTTATATCTATTTCTATCTTGTGTGTATGGGGAGTTCTATAATTTTTAATATATACCGGTTCTTTATCTTTGTGTCTTATTTTTAAATTATTTGTTATGATAGTTTCAGTCTCTAATCCGAAAACATCACTATAATCAGTGCATAATTTGTTCAGTTGTTGTTTAAATTGATCAGGAAAATTTTTATTCAATTTTAAAGAATTTTATTCGTTCTGTTATTTTGATTTTGGGGTTAGTTGATAATTTTGTAATTGGTGAGACTTTCTGTTTCAATATTCTCTACATTGAAAGATTTATTTTCTGTAAAGTGGTGTTTATAATATTCGAATGTACGCGTTTTTACTATAAACTATAGTACTAGCTATTAAAATTCCTGTTTGTGGTTCTTGGTTAACAACAAATACTTCATCTTCGTTTGATTTAATAGGTATGGACACGCCTGATTACTTCAGATCGTGCTGGCAATATTATACTATTATTAGGGTATATATATATATTATTAGAGGAGTGTTCCCACTAAGGCACTTCTCCTTCATCCAGACATCAGCGGGAGAGTTTTCAAGATGGAATCAACGGCGTCTACAGTCCGAGTTAGGCTGAACTACTAAGTGAACACCTAGTAACGAAGTGTTACACTTTTCACTTCCCCCCCACACCAAGCGTTCAACGATCCGTCGCCGTCCATTTATAAATACATCCACCGCCAGCAACATCAGCTATCAGCACCCTACACCACCATTAAGCCGCCATAGACCAGTTATCAGCCATCTACATCAACTACCAGTACCCTTTATCAGCATAACATACGCCCGCCACCCCCCATCGAATGATCAACAGCCACAGCACACAGAATACCATTGTATACACTCTGATAAGCAACAACAACTGCACATTGCATTCGGTGCTGCCGACGCCATACGATTTTACATTTGACCTTCTTACAATTCAGACTGTCTTGTGGCACAAAAATTATGATGAGGAGGTACAAAAATCCGGAAAAGCCGAAGCTTGTTACCTCGAATTAATTCCTAATTATTAATAAATAATTCCGAATTTTAAAGAGAGTTAAGTTTCCACCGGTTCATTGTTTTTAGCAACTTTGATAAGCTTAGGTCCTGTATTTGGTGCATCCGTGTATCATTTAAAGAAAACCTTTTTGGCATCCGCCGTTAAAAACCCGTTGTTCTCCCTTGGACTAGCCTTGGGCTGGAATCAGATTCCTACCGTTGTTCTCCCTGCTTGCTCTTTGGAGTTGGTTCAGGGCTATACCCGTTGTTCTCCCTTGGACTATCCTTGGGCTGGAATCAGATTCCTACCGTTGTTCTCCTTGCTTGCTCTTTAGAGTTGGTTCAGGGCTACACCCGCTGTTTTCCCGTTGGACAATCCCTGGGCTGGAATCAGATTCCTACCGTTGTTCTCCCTGCTTGCTCTTTGGAGTTGGTTCCGGGCTATACCCGTTGTTCTCCCTTGGACTATCCTTGGGCTGGAATCAGATTCCTACCGTTGTTCTCCCTGCTTGCTCTTTGGAGTTGGTTCAGGGCTATACCCGTTGTTCTCCCTTGGACTATCCTTGGGCTGGAATCAGATTCATACCGTTGTTCTCCCTGCTTGCTCTTTAGAGTTGGTTCAGGGCTACACCCGCTGTTCTCCCTTGGACTATCCTTGGGCTGGAATCAGATTCCTACCGTTGTTCTCCCTGCTTGCTCTTTGGAGTTGGTTCAGGGCTATACCCGTTGTTCTCCCTTGGACTATCCTTGGCCTGGAATTAGATTCCTACCGTTGTTCTCCCTGCTTGCTCTTTGGAGTTGGTTCAGGGCTATACCCGTTGTTCTCCCTTGGACTATCCTTGGGCTGGAATCAGATTCCTACCGTTGTTCTCCCTGCTTGCTCTTTAGAGTTGGTTCAGGGCTACACCCGCTGTTCCCCCTTGGACTATCCTTGGGCTGGAATCAGATTCCTACCGTTGTTCTCCCTGCTTGCTCTTTAGAGTTGGTTCAGGGCTACACCCGTTGTTCTCCCTTGGACTATCCTTGGGCTGGAATCAGATTCCTACCGTTGTTCTCCCTGCCTGCTCTTCGGAGTTGGTTCAGGGCTATACCCGTTGTTCTCCCTTGGACTATCCTTGGGCTGGAATCAGATTCCTACCGTTGTTCTCCCTGCTTGCTCTTTGGAGTTGGTTCAGGGCTACACCCGCTGTTTTCCCTTGGACTATCCTTGGGCTGGAATCAGATTCCTACCGTTGTTCTCCCTGCTTGCTCTTTGGAATTGGTTCCGGGCTATACCCGTTGTTCTCCCTTGGACTATCCTTGGGCTGGAATCAGATTCCTACCGTTGTTCTCGCTGCTTGCTCTTTGGAGTTGGTTCAGGGCTATACCCGTTGTTCTCCCTTGGACTATCCTTGGGCTGGAATCAGATTCCTACCGTTGTTCTCCCTGCTTGCTCTTTAGAGTTGGTTCAGGGCTACACCCGCTGTTCTCCCTTGGACTATCCTTGGGCTGGAATCAGATTCCTACCGTTGTTCTCCCTGCTTGCTCTTTAGAGTTGGTTCAGGGCTACACCCGCTGTTCTCCCTTGGACTATCCTTGGGCTGGAATCAGATTCCTACCGTTGTTCTCCCTGCTTGCTCTTTGGAGTTGGTTCAGGGCTATACCCGTTGTTCTCCCTTGGACTATCCTTGGGCTAGGGTGTCCATAACGCGTTTGAAAAAAAAGAGGACATTTTCGAAACTTCAAACTTCTACTGTTAATAATTGATAAATATGACCAAAAGTTTACTTTAAATTTATTTTATATATTTATACAAGTATATTGTATATAGGTACACAAGAAGCAGCAGTTTTAATACTAATAGGTAGTTTATTTTAACATCTTTTTTAAGAAAACATATCTGTGAACTGTGATATAAATCTGTTCCTATATTTTATGAATACTTTTTTGCTTTTCAACCTAATAAAACTAAAATACATAAACACCTAATTGAATTCAAAATACCGCAGAATTTTAGTAAAATGTTGGCAAAATAGGCATTAATTTTCTTCCTCATCTGAAGTGTCATACTTTTGGGAGCTCCGAATTTTATTAAAAAGGTTTCATAAAACTTTTGACAGCTAAAATCTTTTAAGTTATAGGCACAATGAGAATCCTACTCTTAAACGATTTCGTTCTTTTGTCCATTACGAACCCATCAACGAAATACATTCATCGTTCTTATTTTGCACAGGAAAACAAAAAAGGATTGGTACATTTTAAGAGCTCTGGATATAACTCAAGATTTTCAGGCCCACTTTTGAACAAATATTTTGTTTTTAAAATTTTCATTTTCTTTAGAAAGAAAATTGTTTAAATAGCAAAATTGGTCAAACAACTTTGAGTAATCCAGTTAAAATTCTTAAGAAATTCGGCAGTCGATACTTTTGTCTAAGTCTTCCAATACTTATTTTTTTTCTAAATTCATCCATCGATCCTGAGTAGGAAGGTTTTTACGTCAGTGTATTAATCAGAGAATATCAAATAAAGAGGCCAATCCTCAGCTGTCAATTTGACTTGCATACAAGCTGAAGCGAACAGCTGATGTATTAGATTTGCAAAGGAAGTGAAAAACAGTGACAAAACGCACACATAGAATCAACTCCTCATTCAGCTCATCATTCAGCACAGGTCTTATTGTTGTTGCAATTCAAATTTATTCTTTGACACAAGAGGGTGAAACGTACGAAGGATTGGCTTCTTTATTTGATATTCTCTGGTATTAATGCTCTATTTTATATTTTAGGGGACAATATAAAAGAACATTAATGAGGAGTGTGTTAAATTAATATTTTGGTCACTTAGGAAAAAAAAGATAAAAAAGAGTACAAAATAAAAAAGAGTAAAAAAAAAGAATTTGATGAAAAAAGAAAGAATAAGAAAGATCAGAGTCAAAAAAGAGAACATGTTCTCTTTAAAAGAGATGTTCTGGAAACCCTACCTTGGGCTGGAATCAGATTCCTACCGTTGTTCTCCCTGCCTGCTCTTCGGAGTTGGTTCAGGGCTATACCCATTGTTCTCCCTTGGACTAGCCTTGGGCTGGAATCAGATTCCTACCGTTTAATCCCCGGTTCGCTTCTTCTAAGTGGATTTTGTGGGCAGAGTCTACTCCTGTAGCTCTAAAAAACCCAGCTTTGATTTACATGAAATACCGTGTTAGTTTTCATAAGACAAACCGAAATTGTAATATTTATATGAAATACTGTGTTAGTTATCTTAAGACAGAAGGAACCAAAATTGTAATATTGTAAACCTCTTTTTCTTATTAATAAAGATAAAATATTATAAAGCTAGTGCTTAAACCGAGTTCTTTCCTTCTTAACCCGAAATTTTATCTGCTTTTCATCGGGAAAACCCTGGACTACGACAAGCTTACCTCAGCCTCGAATAAAAAGCATCACAACCTTATATGTTCTACAACGACACATTCGGAGCTCAGGCCTATAGGGAG
The DNA here is from genome assembly GCA_963921185.1 of Dasysyrphus tricinctus. Classification (NCBI taxonomy): domain Eukaryota; kingdom Metazoa; phylum Arthropoda; class Insecta; order Diptera; family Syrphidae; genus Dasysyrphus; species Dasysyrphus tricinctus. The sequence goes on from OY992530.1 coordinate 89,384,695, forward strand.
CAGTTAATGCGGCTCTCCGCCCTTGGAGTAATTTTTTAAGGGTCTGGTCCTCCAGGTTGGGGGTCGTACCTATGGGGTGACTTCTCGGCCACGTAAAGCTAGTTAGTTCCGAAGCAACAACAAGCCCCGAATACAGACGGATTTACTGTTGACGAACTTAGAAAACGAAATAAGGACAACGAACTTCGGACCTGCACGTGGAATGTTGTGTCTCTCTATAGACCACGTGCAGCCGAACATTTAGCGGAAACCCTAGACTGCTACAAAGCTGACATCATCGCCATCCAAGAAGTGCGATGGGATGGGCGAGGCAAAGGAAAACTGAAAGACTGCGATATCTACTACGGTGACTGTTACAGGCCACAAGGGCAGCGTCTTTTTGGAAGTGGATTTGTAAGCTGGATTTACACCTTCGTTGTTATCGTCTGTGTACGTTGTTCGTTTTTGCCCGTACGCGGAACAACGAAGGTGTAAATGATAACACCGAACACGAACAACGAAGAAATTCAAAGCCGTTTTGAATTTCGGATGAACTTTGCTCGTTGTTCGTTGTTTGTGGAACAACGTTCACCGAATGAAGAACGAAGGTGTAAATCCAGCTTTAGGCAAGAAGTCTTGAGTTTTACGGTAAGACTTACCGCAACAAAAACCTCTCTTCCTGTGGTTCTTAAAACCTTTTTCTGGCTATGTTGTTTGGTCATAGTCTAACTCTCGTTGTCTGTTTTCCCCTCCACCCCAAACCAATCCCATTTTTCCACCTACAATTTTGAGTCCGTTGTCCTTTGGGAGCTTGAGAGTTGCTCGGGGATGATGACAAACTAGGTTCATCATTCATCTTAATCCTTTCGTGTTGAGCCAGCGGACGGGCTGGAGACTCACACGCCATCTTTACTTTGAGCTTGGAAGCTTAACGAAACTGGGAATTAAAACATACACTGTACACTTGAATGTGGATTTCTGACAACATAACATCAACATACATTAAACTTTTCTTTTCAAACATGGCGACAAGCCCAGCCTAAATGTTTAACCTTTAATTTAATTTTAACTTTTAATAAACATCGACCGCTTAAAAGAATGGAACGCTAAACGCTATTCCTTTCATTCCCCAAATCTGCACAAAGGTCCACCGAATAGTAGATTGCGCGATAGTTATTAGTTTGTTTTGAGTTTTGCCTTCCTCCTTCGTTTCCTCAAAAGATTTAGAAAATTGTTAAAAGAAAATATTTGCCTTCTTCGAATAATTTTCAAAAGTTAGAAATGTAGAGTAACTGAAAGAATGCTCAGAATGATGTTTTCAACTTTTTATAGTTTTTTTTCTTCTTTTCTCAAAGTAGTTTATTGTGAATATGTCTTGCTCCGGCCTTGGATTCGTCAAGTTTTGGGACAACGCCAACAACTTGGGGAATCCTTTGAATATGTGAGTGAGAGATAGTTTCGTTGGAACTCAACCTCGGAGTGAACCGTAACAGAGTTCCACGAAAACCATACGAATGAGTGTGAGAATGTGTGAGTGAAAGAGAGGCCGGTAGAAGACAAAAACTAGGCAGAAACAACCACTTCTTGGTTGACTGGTTAAGCCGAAAAGAGGTTTTTTTTTAATTTGAGAAAGAAAAGAAAAAGAAATATTTGGAGTTTTAAAAAGTGTTTTTGAGAATTGTTTGAAGAAGGTGATTTATTCTAGTGGAAAACTTGCTTTGACGAAAGGAGTTTTGAAGTGAATCAAAATTGAGATTTCGCCAGAACGGGGCGAAGAGGAAAAGCTAGAGGAAGAGGAAAAAGATTTCGTAAAAACAAAAGATAAGTAGAGTGTTATTTAGTTTTTTTAATTCGTTTGGAAAAATTGTGGTTTTAAATTGATATTCGGTTGGCCTTTTAATTTCTTTTTTATCTCAAAATTGTGAGACTCGTGACCCCATTGGTAAAGTAGCTTTCTTTGTCTTGATTTCGGGACCCGGTGATAGCGGTCCATTCTTTGGTCTTTGTTCTCTTTTGAACTTGATTTCTTTTTTGATCTTTGTTTCATTTTTTTTATTTCCTTTTTAAAATAGTTCTTCGAACAATTATTAATTTGTATTTCATTTTATCTTGAAAAGATTCTGGGTTTTAATCCAGGCGTAAGCCACGGTTTCCCAGACATTTTTTTAAATAAACTTTTAAACTCCCCATCAGGGATTCAAACCTATTGTATTTTCCTTCAATCAGTTTGAAGAAGAATTTTCAGCTATTGGTTAAGGCAAACAACCATACAAGTTTCCTGGCGCCCACTCTATAGCGTAAGTACCTACGCCCCTGTACTTACCACTATTTAATTTATTTTCTATCATAGTCTTTTTTTATTCGATCCATATTATCAAATTCTTTAATTATTCGTATCAAATTCGACGAACCCACCCCCAGCTGACTAGCCAGTTGGCTGCATCGTAGTTGCAGTGAGTGTTGCAATATTTTTTTGTCTATCTCTTTATCTCCCATCCTTCTTGATCGTTTTGACAGTTGGGTCATTTCGATCATATTTTTCGCGTGTGCCGGTTGCACAATTTATTGTAAAATAATTAATTCGTTTGTTTGTTATTATCTTGATTGGATTCGCATAATCCAGAGTTCGCGGTTTATTAGTAATTTTAATATATTCGTCATCCTAATCTTCTTTTAAAACTCCGTTAAAAATATTCCAACAAATTGCAATGTGAACGAATGCCTCACGAGAATTCGCATCAAGGCTAGGTTCGCCAACATCAACGAGAAAAATGACGACACCAAGGACAAGTTCTATGAGCTCCTGGACAAGACATATGAGCAATGCCCTAGCTATGACATTAGAATTGTCTTGGGTGATTTTAATGCCAAGCTAAGAAAAGAAGACGTCTTTGGTGGCACAATCGGAAGATATAGCCTGCACGACACCACCTCCGATAACGGACTCAGGCTAATCGACTTTGCTGCGGGTCGAAATGTTGTGGTAGCCAGTACGCAGTTCCCGCATCTCGATATACACAAGGGGACATGGCGAATTCCTGGTCAATCAACCGCCAACCAGATTGACCACATTGCGATCGACGCAAGGCACTCCTCCAGTATCAAGGATGTCCGACGTTGACTCGGACCACTACCTCGTTGTAGCCAAGGTAATGCTACGGATATCCAGACCAAAGCCAAAGCAGGGAAATACTGTAAAGAAGTTTAACGTCGGACGGCTACAGTCGCAAGAAATCGCCAGGTCCTTTTCCGATCGAGTCTCTCGCACCCTCTTGAATAGTCCTATGCCACCAACTGCAAGCATCGAGAACCAGTGGAAGAATTGCCAGGAAGCCATCAGAGATGCCGCCTCTGACGTGCTGGGCTTTGCTCGACCACCACAGCGAAACCCCTGGTTCGACGAAGAATGCCGACAAGTACATGTAGCCAAACAACAGGCATAAGAAGCGGCGCTGCATAGAAGGACCAGAGCTGCTCGCGAGCTCTACGAGCAGAAGAGGAGAAAGGAACACAAGCTTCTAAGAAGGAAAAAGAAAGAGCATGAGAAGCGTGCGATCGAGGAAATAGAGGGATGCCATTGCAGGAATGAAGTTTGGAAGTTTTACCAAAAGGTAAAGAGAACCTCCCAGGGTTACAAAGTCCGGACCGAAGCCTGCAAAGACGATCAGGGGAACATCATAGTAGAATCGCAGTCGGTGCTGTGGATATGGAAAAATCATTTCTGCAAATTGTATAACGGCGATGACGAACCGAATTCCGCTACCATTCAGATTGCACCATTCAACCTGGACGACGTAGGCCAACAATTCCGTCCACCCGATCTTGACGAAGTAAAGATAGCTATATCTAAACTTTAACTTAAGTCCAATAAAGCTGCTGGAGCTGATGGCCTTGCGGCTGAGCTATTCAAAGCGGCTAGCGATGAATTGATTAGGAGTATGCACCAGCTCATCTGTAAAATATGGTCGGAGGAAAGCATGCCCGATGAATGGAACCTCAGCATTGTTTGCCCGATCCTCAAGAAAGGCGATCCTCTGGACTGCACCAACTACAGAGGCATCAGTCTTCTTAATATCGCCTTCAAGATTTTCTCTGCCGTACTTTGTGAACGTCTGAAGGCACTCGTCAACAACCTGATGGGTCCATATCAGTGTGGCTTTAGGCCAAGGAAGTAAACCATCGACCACATACTCGCACTACGGCAGATCTTGGAGAAAACCCAGGAGTTTCAAATCGATACCCACCACCTTTTCATCGATTTCAAGGCCGCGTATGACAGCATCTATAGAGACGAGCTATATAGAGCAATGTCTAGTGTTGGCATCCCTGCCAAACTCGTCCGTTTGTGTAGGATGACGATGGAGAATGCACGCTGCTCCATCAAGGTCGGCAAAGACCTCACCGACACCTTTGATGTCAAAAAAGGTTTTAAGCAAGGCGATGCGCTGTCATGCGACTTCTTCAACATCGTTCTTGAAAGAACAGTGCAAAACGCTCACGTCAACACTAGAGGCACAATCTTTCAAAAGTCCGTCCAATTACTCGCTTACGCTGACGACATCGACATAATCCGACGTCAGTGGTGCTTTTGTGAGTATTGGGAAGGAAGCCAAGAAGATGGGTTTAACGATGAATGAAAGCAAAACAAAATATTATGCTGTCAACAAGAAAGGACACCCAACACCGACGTCTAACACAGAACGTCACTATAGACAGCTATAATTTTGAGGTGGTCTGAGACTTTGTCTACCTAAGATCCGCCATGAACTCAGCGAACGATACCACTGCTGAGATCAAACGAAGAATTACTCTTGTTAATCGCTGTTTCATTGGGCTAAGAATGCAATTGAGAAGCAAAGCCCTCTCTCAAGCAACTAAACTGTCCCTATATAAGACGCTTATCATCCCGGTCCTGATGTATGGTGCAGAGGCATGGACACTGCTAACGGGTGGATGAGAACGCGTTAGGCTGAGAAGAAGATACATCAATGAACTGTATGGGCTGTACAGAGACACCGACCTATCCGACAAAAGTGAAAATCCAACGACTGAGATGGCTGGGTCACCTAGAGAGAATGGACACCAATGCTTCGGCCTGGGGCCCTACTATGTAACTTTATTCTACTTTCGAATTCATTCGAAAGTTGTTTTCAATGCTAATTATGAGTGGTAATATGTATGAAAGTGGGATAAAATTTTAGTGCTTCCGACTTTGTGCCACAGAGTCTTGAATTAGCGCTATTCTATTTCCGTTTATAAGCGCTGGCTTAAGAATTAGCGAGCTGAGATTTTGCGAACTCGAACGTTTTTATTGTAGAATCGAGTTACATAGTTGGGCCCCTGGAAAGTCTTTGAATCCAATACCGTGGGACAGCGCAGTAGAGGTGGACAGCGTAAAAGGTGGCACACGCAAGTGGAAGAGGACCTCAACCAACTTGGCGTGCGAAACTGGAGGGAGCTAGCTAGAAACCGAGCCGGCTGGAAGAAGCTTGTTGGTTGAGGCCCTGGTCCACCCCGGACTGTAGCGCCAGCTTAAGTAGGTAAGTAAGTAAGAGGGCTATTTCTGCATTCAAGAATATGTTTGTATAGGTTTGTTGACCAAAATTAGACAACATAAACGCTGCAAAATGCTTTAAATGAAAAACTTACACGCACGTTGCACGTATAACGTATTACTTCATTTTAAATGAAGTAAAACAATAAAATATATCTTCTTTTTACTTTGCAGACAGAAAAATGAATTTATTTTTATTTTAAGTTTATATTGTATTACATTGATTATTTCTCGAATTATTTGATTATTAACTATTTTTAACTTTAATATCAATATTAAATTTGAATATTTTTAGTTTTTGATTTCTTGTTTTCAGGAAAACTCTTATTGAAAAAACAAAACAAAACTTTTCTTATGTAAATGATATTATTTTAAATTCTTAAAATGATTTCTCCTTCTGAATATCTTCAGATGGAAATACCACCAGAAGATAATGCTTATCCTTGTTCAGATTCAGAAGCCCCTCACAAACGAAAGGACTAAAATATAATGCATAAGTCTCAATAGTGATACAAAATTAAAGAACCTACCAAATCAGTATTTTCTCATAATCCACCGCTTAATCCAGCATTTATTCTACTCTCTGCTCCAAATCCACCGTTTATTCCACCGTTTAATCCACCACTGGCTCCTCCTGCTTCGTTGTTTCTTAGTATTGATCTAACTCCATTTAAAAGGTTAGGTAAAAGACCGCTTGAATCGTTAGAGCCTCCAGAGGCTCCTTGATCATTTTGCTGTGACCCCTCTAAATTGTTGCTCTAAAAATATATACAAATTATAATATTAAAATTAAGTTATAGGTATAAGACGTATAAAAATGGATATAAAAGTCGAGATAACGTTTCATAAAGTTGAAACTCAGGCGGCGCTAAGCTAGGTTGTAAATAAATATTCAATACTTGAAGGTTGATAGCCTTTGCTTTTATGTAAAAATATGTTTAAATATTGAATGGCAAATTATTTTTGACATTAATACCAACCTTGAGATAAGAAACCGAGTGAATATAAGAGTGAGTATAGCGCTTTATTGGTGCTTGCGTTGCTACGCTAGCTATTGTAAATATGATATCTAAAATTATCTATGATATAATTATAATTATATATGTATATTTATTGATGTATTATTAAGTATATTTCTTCCTTTTCGTTTACACAAAATGTTAAAACTGAATTGAAATGACTATCCCAGTAAGTCAGTCCGTTATCTAAAAACGCCATTTCTCTTTTATTTAACGATGCAATTGAACACATTTTAACTTCTCAAAGAAGTCTGAGGCTGAACAATTTGACTTAAACTCATTTTGTTTAGCTAACAGAAAATTGGGTGTTGTCGTTGTGTTAAGTTATTTATAAACAGAGGAAAATCTACTTTTGTTTCTTTTTTTTTCAATAATTGTCAAGGGCGCCATCAACCATTTATAAACAAAATATTGTAACTTACATTTGAACCATTATCTGAACCGGAAGTTCCAAGTCCTACCATTGCTCCATCTGTTGATCCTGCTCCAGCACCAGCTCCAAGATTGGAAGCTTGATTTTCATTGTTAGCACTTTGTTGCCCTGATGCCTGTGGAGAGTTGCCATAAATATAAATATTTAACTAAGATGTACACTTCAGCAGGAATTGTTAATCACAAGGAAGATGGCGTTTGCATAGGTATGTATGTATGCGTTCATTATTGTTGGCACAAACATATTTCAAAACAGGAAGTGAAATGGCTACCCCAGCGCGAGTGACCCATATTTTTTTTGTTTAGCTAACAAAAAATCGGGTGTTGTCTTTGTTTTAAGTTATTTATAAACAGAGGAAAATCTACTTTTGTTTCTTTTTTTTCAATAATTGTCAAAGGCGCCATCAACCATTTATAAACAAAATATTGTAACTTACATTTGAACCATTATCTGAACCGGAAGTTCCAAGTCCTACCATTGCTCCATCTGTTGATCCTGCTCCAGCCCCAACTCCAAGATTGGGAGCTTGATTTTCATTGTTAGCACTTTGTTGCCCTGATGCCTGTGGAGAGTTGCCATAAATATAAATATTTAACTAAGATGTACACTTCAGCAAGAATTGTTAATCACAAGGAAGATGGTGTATGCATAGGTATGTATGTATTATGTGTTCATTATTGTTGGCACAAACATATTTCAAAACAGGAAGTGAAATGGCTACCCCAGCGAGAGTGACCCATATTTTTTTTGTTTAGCTAACAGAAAATCGGGTGTTGTCTTTGTTTTAAGTTATTTATAAACAGAAGAAAATCTACTTTTGTTTTTTTTTTCAATAATTGTCAAAGGCGCCATCAACCATTTATAAACAAAATATTGTAACTTACATTTGAACCATTATCTGAACCAGAAGTTCCAGCTCCTATTATTGCTCCATCTGTTGATCCTGCTCCAGCACCAGCTCCAAGATTGGAAGCTTGATTTTCATTGTTAGCACTTTGTTGCCCTGATGCCTGTGGAGAGTTGCCATAAATATAAATATTTAACTAAGATGTACACTTCAGCAAGAATTGTTAATCACAAGGAAGATGGTGTATGCATAGGTATGTATGTATGTGTTCATTATTGTTGGCACAAACATATTTCAAAACAGGAAGTGAAATGGCTACCCCAGCGCGAGTGACCCATATTTTTTTTGTTTAGCTAACAAAAAATCGGGTGTTGTCTTTGTTTTAAGTTATTTATAAACAGAGGAAAATCTACTTTTGTTTCTTTTTTTTCAATAATTGTCAAAGGCGCCATCAACCATTTATAAACAAAATATTGTAACTTACATTTGAACCATTATCTGAACCGGAAGTTCCAAGTCCTACCATTGCTCCATCTGTTGATCCTGCTCCAGCACCAGCTCCAAGATTGGAAGCTTGATTTTCATTGTTAGCACTTTGTTGCCCTGATGCCTGTGGAGAGTTGCCATAAATATAAATATTTAACTAAGATGTACACTTCAGCAGGAATTGTTAATCACAAGGAAGATGGCGTTTGCATAGGTATGTATGTATGTGTTCATTATCGTTGGCACAAACATATTTCAAAACAGGAAGTGAAATGGCTACCCCAGCGAGAGTGACCCATATTTTTTTTGTTTAGCTAACAGAAAATCGGGTGTTGTCTTTGTTTTAAGTTATTTAAACAGAGGAAAATCTACTTTTGTTTTTTTTTCAATAATTGTCAAAGGCGCCATCAACCATTTATAAACAAAATATTGAAACTTACATTTGAACCATTATCTGAACCAGAAGTTCCAGCTCCTATTATTGCTCCAACTGTTGATTCTGCTCCAGCACCAGCTCCAAGATTGGAAGCTTGATTTTCATTGTTAGCACTTTGTTGCCCTGATGCCTGTGGAGAGTTGCCATAAATATAAATATTTAACTAAGATGTACACTTCAGCAGGAATTGTTAATCACAAGGAAGATGGCGTTTGCATAGGTATGTATGTATGTGTTCATTATCGTTGGCACAAACATATTTCAAAACAGGAAGTGAAATGGCTACCCCAGCGAGAGTGACCCATATTTTTTTTGTTTAGCTAACAGAAAATCGGGTGTTGTTTTAAGTTATTTATAAACAGAGGAAAATCTACTTTTGTTTTTTTTTTCAATAATTGTCAAATTCGCCATCAACTATTTATAAACAAAATATTGAAACTTACATTTGAACCATTATCTGAACCAGAAATTCCAGCTCCTATTATTGCTCCATCTGTTGATTCTGCTCCAGCACCAGCTCCAAGATTGGAAGCTTGATTTTCATTGTTAGCACTTTGTTGCCCTGATGCCTGTGGAGAGTTGCCATAAATATAAATATTTAACTAAGATGTACACTTCAGCAGGAATTGTTAATCACAAGGAAGATGGCGTTTGCATAGGTATGTATGTATGTGTTCATTATCGTTGGCACAAACATATTTCAAAACAGGAAGTGAAATGGCTACCCCAGCGAGAGTGACCCATATTTTTTTTGTTTAGCTAACAGAAAATCGGGTGTTGTCTTTGTTTTAAGTTATTTATAAACAGAGGAAAATCTACTTTTGTTTCTTTTTTTTCAATAATTGTCAAAGGCGCCATCAACCATTTATAAACAAAATATTGTAACTTACATTTGAACCATTATCTGAACCGGAAGTTCCAAGTCCTACCATTGCTCCATCTGTTGATCCTGCTCCAGCACCAGCTCCAAGATTGGAAGCTTGATTTTCATTGTTAGCACTTTGTTGCCCTGATGCCTGTGGAGAGTTGCCATAAATATAAATATTTAACTAAGATGTACACTTCAGCAGGAATTGTTAATCACAAGGAAGTTGGCGTTTGCATAGGTATGTATGTATGTGTTCATTATCGTTGGCACAAACATATTTCAAAACAGGAAGTGAAATGGCTACCCCAGCGAGAGTGACCCATATTTTTTTTGTTTAGCTAACAGAAAATCGGGTGTTGTCTTTGTTTTAAGTTATTTATAAACACAGGAAAATCTACTTTTGTTTTTTTTTTTTTCAATAATTGTCAAAGGCGCCATCAACCATTTATAAACAAAATATTGAAACTTACATTTGAACCATTATCTGAACCAGAAGTTCCAGCTCCTATTATTGCTCCATCTGTTGATCCTGCTCCAGCACCAGCTCCAAGATTGGAAGCTTGATTTTCATTGTTAGCACTTTGTTGCCCTGATGCCTGTGGAGAGTTGCCATAAATATAAATATTTAACTAAGATGTACACTTCAGCAAGAATTGTTAATCACAAGGAAGATGGTGTATGCATAGGTATGTATGTATGTGTTCATTATTGTTGGCACAAACATATTTCAAAACAGGAAGTGAAATGGCTACCCCAGCGCGAGTGACCCATATTTTTTTTGTTTAGCTAACAAAAAATCGGGTGTTGTCTTTGTTTTAAGTTATTTATAAACAGAGGAAAATCTACTTTTGTTTCTTTTTTTTCAATAATTGTCAAAGGCGCCATCAACCATTTATAAACAAAATATTGTAACTTACATTTGAACCATTATCTGAACCGGAAGTTCCAAGTCCTACCATTGCTCCATCTGTTGATCCTGCTCCAGCCCCAACTCCAAGATTGGGAGCTTGATTTTCATTGTTAGCACTTTGTTGCCCTGATGCCTGTGGAGAGTTGCCATAAATATAAATATTTAACTAAGATGTACACTTCAGCAAGAATTGTTAATCACAAGGAAGATGGTGTATGCATAGGTATGTATGTATTATGTGTTCATTATTGTTGGCACAAACATATTTCAAAACAGGAAGTGAAATGGCTACCCCAGCGAGAGTGACCCATATTTTTTTTGTTTAGCTAACAGAAAATCGGGTGTTGTCTTTGTTTTAAGATATTTATAAACAGAGGAAAATCTACTTTTGTTTTTTTTTTCAATAATTGTCAAAGGCGCCATCAACCATTTATAAACAAAATATTGAAACTTACATTTGAACCATTATCTGAACCAGAAGTTCCAGCTCCTATTATTGCTCCAACTGTTGATCCTGCTCCAGCACCAGCTCCAAGATTGGAAGCTTGATTTTCATTGTTAGCACTTTGTTGCCCTGATGCCTGTGGAGAGTTGCCATAAATATAAATATTTAACTAAGATGTACACTTCAGCAGGAATTGTTAATCACAAGGAAGATGGCGTTTGCATAGGTATGTATGTATGTGTTCATTATCGTTGGCACAAACATATTTCAAAACAGGAAGTGAAATGGCTACCCCAGCGAGAGTGACCCATATTTTTTTTGTTTAGCTAACAGAAAATCGGGTGTTGTCTTTGTTTTAAGATATTTATAAACAGAGGAAAATCTACTTTTGTTTTTTTTTTCAATAATTGTCAAAGGCGCCATCAACCATTTATAAACAAAATATTGAAACTTACATTTGAACCATTATCTGAACCAGAAGTTCCAGCTCCTATTATTGCTCCAACTGTTGATTCTGCTCCAGCACCAGCTCCAAGATTGGAAGCTTGATTTTCATTGTTAGCACTTTGTTGCCCTGATTCCTGTGGAGAGTTGCCATAAATATAAATATTTAACTAAGATGTACACTTCAGCAAGAATTGTTAATCACAAGGAAGATGGTGTATGCATAGGTATGTATGTATTATGTGTTCATTATTGTTGGCACAAACATATTTCAAAACAGGAAGTGAAATGGCTACCCCAGCGAGAGTGACCCATATTTTTTTTGTTTAGCTAACAGAAAATCGGGTGTTGTCTTTGTTTTAAGTTATTTATAAACAGAGGAAAATCTACTTTTGTTTCTTTTTTTTTCAATAATTATCAAAGGCGCCATCAACCATTTATAAACAAAATATTTAAACTTACATTTGAACCATTATCTGAACCAGAAGTTCCAGCTCCTATTATTGCTCCAACTGTTGATTCTGCTCCAGCACCAGCTCCAAGATTGGAAGCTTGATTTTCATTGTTAGCACTTTGTTGCCCTGATGCCTGTGGAGAGTTGCCATAAATATAAATATTTAACTAAGATGTACACTTCAGCAGGAATTGTTAATCACAAGGAAGATGGCGTTTGCATAGGTATGTATGTATGTGTTCATTATCGTTGGCACAAACATATTTTAAAACAGGAAGTGAAATGGCTACCCCAGCGAGAGTGACCCATATTTTTTTTGTTTAGCTAACAGAAAATCGGGTGTTGTCTTTGTTTTAAGTTATTTATAAACAGAGGAAAATCTACTTTTGTTTTTTTTTTTTCAATAATTGTCAAATTCGCCATCAACTATTTATAAACAAAATATTGAAACTTACATTTGAACCATTATCTGAACCAGAAATTCCAGCTCCTATTATTGCTCCATCTGTTGATTCTGCTCCAGCACCAGCTCCAAGATTGGAAGCTTGATTTTCATTGTTAGCACTTTGTTGCCCTGATGCCTGTGGAGAGTTGCCATAAATATAAATATTTAACTAAGATGTACACTTCAGCAGGAATTGTTAATCACAAGGAAGATGGCGTTTGCATAGGTATGTATGTATGTGTTCATTATCGTTGGCACAAACATATTTCAAAACAGGAAGTGAAATGGCTACCCCAGCGAGAGTGACCCATATTTTTTTTGTTTAGCTAACAGAAAATCGGGTGTTGTCTTTGTTTTAAGTTATTTATAAAGAGAGGAAAATCTACTTTTGTTTCTTTTTTTTCAATAATTGTCAAAGGCGCCATCAACCATTTGTAAACAAAATATTGTAACTTACATTTGAACCATTATCTGAACCAGAAGTTCCAGCTCCTATTATTGCTCCATCTGTTGATCCTGCTCCAGCACCAGCTCCAAGATTGGAAGCTTGATTTTCATTGTTAGCACTTTGTTGCCCTGATGCCTGTGGAGAGTTGCCATAAATATAAATATTTAACTAAGATGTACACTTCAGCAAGAATTGTTAATCACAAGGAAGATGGTGTATGCATAGGTATGTATGTATGTGTTCATTATTGTTGGCACAAACATATTTCAAAACAGGAAGTGAAATGGCTAGCCCAGCGAGAGTGACCCATATTTTTTTTGTTTAGCTAACAGAAAATCGGGTGTTGTCTTTGTTTTAAGTTATTTATAAACAGAGGAAAATCTACTTTTGTTTTTTTTTTTCAATAATTGTCAAATTCGCCATCAACTATTTATAAACAAAATATTGAAACTTACATTTGAACCATTATCTGAACCAGAAATTCCAGCTCCTATTATTGCTCCATCTGTTGATTCTGCTCCAGCACCAGCTCCAAGATTGGAAGCTTGATTTTCATTGTTAGCACTTTGTTGCCCTGATGCCTGTGGAGAGTTGCCATAAATATAAATATTTAACTAAGATGTACACTTCAGCAGGAATTGTTAATCACAAGGAAGATGGCGTTTGCATAGGTATGTATGTATGTGTTCATTATCGTTGGCACAAACATATTTCAAAACAGGAAGTGAAATGGCTACCCCAGCGAGAGTGACCCATATTTTTTTTGTTTAGCTAACAGAAAATCGGGTGTTGTCTTTGTTTTAAGTTATTTATAAACAGAGGAAAATCTACTTTTGTTTTTTTTTTTTTCAATAATTCGCCGCCTGAGTACTTAAATGCCCCATAGACCACTTTTTCGGGAAACTGAGTTAATGATGCAGTTATACTAATTCGAATTTTCTCTATCGTTTGCTGCTATCCACGTTGCTCTATCTCTATTATTAAGGAAGTTACAGAAACCCAGTTTGCTCCATAGACCACTAATTTGTGGGTCCTCTCAGTGCTTATTTGCCGCACATTCCAAATTTGTACTATGTGGGGCAGTCTTTGTAGAAGAGTTCTTAAAACATTCATTTAATGCTTAAGTGCCCCATACCAAAGGGCCATGGACATAGACAGTGCTATTTATAAACCCATTCCAAGCAATGTCTAACTTTAGACACCTGTCCAACTCCAAAATGTTATTTATAAATACTTAGCACCGATTGACTAACTTATCCACTGAAATTGGTTGTCCAAATCTTATTTGAAAGTAGACACGTTTAATGAATAAGTTGGGCAAATATTTCTGGTTTTCTAATTTTCTAGTTTTGAAATGAATGAAAAGCTAGTTGAACGTGCCCCATTCATTCAAAAATGAATAAATACAGGCATGATGTCTGTGAAAAAATGAGGCCACATTTGGGCAATTGTTGGAATGCGTTTATAAATAACAATTTGCCTAAACTATTTAGGCATTGACTAGCTGGACAACTGCCCAAGCGTGTTCTAAGAAAATCTAATAAATATGACTGAGAGCGTTTAATTATATCTGGGTCTGGGCCGGGGTTATCTTCTAGCATGCAAGAACAACATATGGGATCCAGGTTTCTATCGGAGGTTATTTCAATAACGCAAAAGTAAGTTTTCACTTTAATGATGGTAAAGAAAAAAGACAACATAAAGGTTGAAAATACTCAACCATGAGGTAAATAGAGATGGATGCAAAGCACTGTTTTCATATTAGTCCGCAATGCGGTTATCAGTAAAAATAAAACATGGGTAATACTTATTTAGACAAGTTCATTTACGTACCTTAATGTTCCCAAACTTCAAAACTGCAATTAATGCAGCCTTGTAGGTTTTTTAACGATTTAATTTAGGCATGTTTTTTTATTTCTTACCAAAATTGATAAAATCAAAAAAGGTAAAAAAAAATAAATTTGAAAAAAAACTTTAAAAAACAATTAAAACTTTATACAATGTAATGTTGACGAATTTTTATAAACTATTCCCAATTAAAAAAGACGTATTTTTCAGGAAAATTTTAAGGACCAAAGTTAGTTTTAAGTATTTTTCATAATTAAGTATTAAAATACTTAAGCATTTTCATACTTATTTTGTTGACTTAGAAATAATCCAATAAGAGTTTTAGTAAGGTATAGCCACTAAGTTGATAGTATTTTTTGTTTTATGTTCTTATCAATAAAAATGAAATTATAAAAAATAAATAATACCAGTGCTTTTGAATTTTTTTGTTCTTCTTGCTAACATTGAATTCCCTCCTTTCAGTGCACAAAAGTCCTATATCCATAGGAAATTTTCAATTTGGTTTTCATCGATTTCGCATTCGTATGGGAGAGGGTCCTATATCCATTTCTGACTTTTTTCATGCTTTTATTTTTATAAAAATAACCGTTACAGCTTTTGACGTCATGTCTTCAAATTACAACAAAGATATTTTCAAACAATGTTTATACAAATTCAAACATCATATTTCTCAAGGAGAAAGTAAGAAAATTATTTTTCAAACCTTAAAATTCGTTTTCTGGGGAATAATTTTTTTGGATATGGGGCATTTAAGTACTCAGGCGGCGAATTGTCAAATTCGCCATCAACTATTTATAAACAAAATATTGAAACTTACATTTGAACCATTATCTGAACCAGAAATTCCAGCTCCTATTATTGTTCCATCTGTTGATTCTGCTCCAGCACCAGCTCCAAGATTGGAAGCTTGATTTTCATTGTTAGCACTTTGTTGCCCTGATGCCTGTGGAGAGTTGCCATAAATATAAATATTTAACTAAGATGTACACTTCAGCAGGAATTGTTAATCACAAGGAAGATGACGTTTGCATAGGTATGTATGTATGTGTTCATTATCGTTGGCACAAACATATTTCAAAACAGGAAGTGAAATGGCTACCCCAGCGAGAGTGACCCATATTTTTTTTGTTTAGCTAACAGAAAATCGGGTGTTGTCTTTGTTTTAAGTTATTTATAAACAGAGGAAAATCTACTTTTGTTTTTTTTTTCAATAATTGTCAAAGGCGCCATCAACCATTTATAAACAAAATATTGAAACTTACATTTGAACCATTATCTGAACCAGAAGTTCCAGCTCCTATTATTGCTCCAACTGTTGATTCTGCTCCAGCACCAGCTCCAAGATTGGAAGCTTGATTTTCTTTGTTAGCACTTTGTTGCCCTGATGCCTGTGGAGAGTTGCCATAAATATAAATATTTAACTAAGATGTACACTTCAGCAGGAATTGTTAATCACAAGGAAGATGGCGTTTGCATAGGTATGTATGTATGTGTTCATTATCGTTGGCACAAACATATTTCAAAACAGGAAGTGAAATGGCTACCCCAGCGAGAGTGACCCATATTTTTTTTGTTTAGCTAACAGAAAATCGGGTGTTGTCTTTGTTTTAAGTTATTTATAAACAGAGGAAAATCTACTTTTGTTTTTTTTTTCAATAATTGTCAAAGGCGCCATCAACCATTTATAAACAAAATATTGAAACTTACATTTGAACCATTATCTGAACCAGAAGTTCCAGCTCCTATTATTGCTCCAACTGTTGATTCTGCTCCAGCACCAGCTCCAAGATTGGAAGCTTGATTTTCTTTGTTAGCACTTTGTTGCCCTGATGCCTGTGGAGAGTTGCCATAAATATAAATATTTAACTAAGATGTACACTTCAGCAGGAATTGTTAATCACAAGGAAGATGGCGTTTGCATAGGTATGTATGTATGTGTTCATTATCGTTGGCACAAACATATTTCAAAACAGGAAGTGAAATGGCTACCCCAGCGAGAGTGACCCATATTTTTTTTGTTTAGCTTACAGAAAATCGGGTGTTGTCTTTGTTTTAAGTTATTTATAAAGAGAGGAAAATCTACTTTTGTTTCTTTTTTTTTCAATAATTGTCAAAGGCGCCATCAACCATTTATAAACAAAATATTGAAACTTACATTTGAACCATTATCTGAACCAGAAATTCCAGCTCCTATTATTGCTCCATCTGTTGATTCTGCTCCAGCACCAGCTCCAAGATTGGAAGCTTGATTTTCATTGTTAGCACTTTGTTGCCCTGATGCCTGTGGAGAGTTGCCATAAATATAAATATTTAACTAAGATGTACACTTCAGCAGGAATTGTTAATCACAAGGAAGATGGCGTTTGCATAGGTATGTATGTATGTGTTCATTATCGTTGGCACAAACATATTTCAAAACAGGAAGTGAAATGGCTACCCCAGCGAGAGTGACCCATATTTTTTTTGTTTAGCTAACAGAAAATCGGGTGTTGTCTTTGTTTTAAGTTATTTATAAACAGAGGAAAATCTACTTTTGTTTTTTTTTTTCAATAATTGTCAAATTCGCCATCAACCATTTATAAACAAAATATTTAAACTTACATTTGAACCATTATCTGAACCAGAAGTTCCAGCTCCTATTATTGCTCCAACCGTTGATTCTGCTCCAGCACCAGCTCCAAGATTGGAAGCTTGATTTTCATTGTTAGCACTTTGTTGCCCTGATGCCTGTGGAGAGTTGCAATAAATATAAATATTTAACTAAGATGTACACTTCAGCAGGAATTGTTAATCACAAAGAAGATGGCGTTTGCATAGGTATGTATGTATGTGTTCATTATCGTTGGCACAAACATATTTCAAAACAGGAAGTGAAATGGCTACCCCAGCGAGAGTGACCCATATTTTTTTTGTTTAGCTAACAGAAAATCGGGTGTTGTCTTTGTTTTAAGTTATTTATAAACAGAGGAAAATCTACTTTTGTTTTTTTTTTTTTTTCAATAATTGTCAAAGGCGCCATCAACCATTTATAAACAAAATATTGAAACTTACATTTGAACCATTATCTGAACCGGAAGTTCCAAGTCCTACCATTGCTCCATCTGTTGATCCTGCTCCAGCTCCAGCTCCAAGATTGGAAGCTTGATTTTCATTGTTAGCATTTTGTTGCCCTGATGCCTGTGGAGAGTTGCCATAAATATAAATATTTAACTAAGATGTACACTTCAGCAGGAATTGTTAATCACAAGGAAGATGGCGTTTGCATAGGTATGTATGTATGTGTTCATTATCGTTGGCACAAACATATTTCAAAACAGGAAGTGAAATGGCTACCCCAGCGAGAGTGACCCATATTTTTTTTGTTTAGCTAACAGAAAATCGGGTGTTGTCTTTGTTTTAAGTTATTTATAAACAGAGGAAAATCTACTTTTGTTTTTTTTTTTTTCAATAATTGTCAAAGGCGCCATCAACCATTTATAAACAAAATATTGAAACTTACATTTGAACCATTATCTGAACCAGAAATTCCAGCTCCTATTATTGCTCCATCTGTTGATTCTGCTCCAGCACCAGCTCCAAGATTGGGAGCTTGATTTTCATTGTTAGCACTTTGTTGCCCTGATGCCTGTGGAGAGTTGCCATAAATATAAATATTTAACTAAGATGTACACTTCAGCAGGAATTGTTAATCACAAGGAAGATGGCGTTTGCATAGGTATGTATGTATGTGTTCATTATCGTTGGCACAAACATATTTCAAAACAGGAAGTGAAATGGCTCCCCCAGCGAGAGTGATCCATATTTTTTTTGTTTAGCTAACAGAAAATCGGGTGTTGTCTTTGTTTTAAGTTATTTATGAATAAAGGAAAATCTATATTTTTGTTTTCAATAACTGTCAAATTCGCCATCAACCATTTATAAACTAAATATTGTAACTGTGAGAAACAATTAATATATTTGCTACAAAAGAGATATGTATGTACTTACTTCAGTAACACCCGACAAAATTCCTGTGTTAAGGGAAACAGGTATTGGTCTTATGGGAGGATTTCTGACACTTAAATCATCATTGCCAGAAGCATAAGTTGGCCTCAAATTTAATCCTCCTTCTACTTTACCATTTAAAGCAGCATTAGCCGAAGTTCTTTCTCCAGCTGATAAACTCCGTTGATCGTCAGCGTTAGTATTTAAACCATTTTGACTTGCTCCCTTAATATGAATATTTTTAATTAAGTTTTGCATCTCAATAAGAAGTAGTAGTTATGATAAAGTAATTGATATTTCATTTCTTAATTTTCGTTCAGATCAGAAAACTAAAGAAAAACTTATTTCTAAATGATGATCAGTTTGCACAAAAATAAGTGTTGTCTTTGTTTAAAATAGTTCATTAGTTTTTGTAATTGGTTGTTTTAAAATGAAATGAAATTAAATGAAATGTTTTCTTATTAGGTACCATTAATGTCTGTTCGTGCAAAACTGTTTGTAAAACTACGAATTTCTTCAAATTCAGCCCAAAGTTCTGTCAAAGTTCATAGAAAAAAAAAATATATCCGTTCGGGTGTTGTCCAAAACTACAAATTTCTATAAATTCAAAGTTTTATCAAATATCATAAAAAAAATATGCTTTTATATTTTAATATATGTATATAGGAATTCGTAGTTTTGGACAGTTCACGAGAAGATATAATTATTTTCTTATATAAAATTTAATAGAATAAAATTTTGGACTTGAATTCGAAGAAATTCCTATAGCTTTGGGCACTAGGAATTACACAAACAGACATGTTAAATGAGTTGTTTAATTATAAATTTATTATTTCTTTTTTAAGCGAAACTCGGGCCTAGTTTCATATCACAGCAGTAGTGTTGGACAGAGTAGCACTCAAGTGGTCATTATTGGTATTTCGGTAGATAATCTACCAAATTATTTATGATTTGGCATCACCTTACATCAAACTTTTGACACATGCAATTAATGGCTGCCGCCCGCCGTTGTTGTGTGAATTGTGATGTGACACGTGACACCAGTTAGTTTATTTGCTAAGAAGGGATACTTACGAAGTGCAAGTCCAGAGGAACAGCTGTTAATTGTTGAATAAAGCCTAATAGTACAACAGTTGAAGTCAAAATTACAAATTTTGGACTAATCATTTTAAATTTAAATTTTGTTTAAAACAAACTTCACTTGAATTTTTTTACTTTAACCACTGAGACTACCCAGTTGCACTGATTGAAGCTTGCCAAAATTAACTGCTTTTATACTTTTGAAAAGAGTATTCTTAACTCTTGTTTTTTTTTATTTTTAAGTTTACTTAGACAATATATAAAACTGTTTTAAATTATCTATGTTTATTGTGTATGGGGTAGATAGATAAAGATTCGTTTGTTATATTTGTTTAATTATTTTTTGTGTGTGATAATTTGAAAAGAATAAGTGATGGTATCCAAATTTGTAAGTATAATTTTAAATTTCTTTGTCAATGTTTAAATGGTGCAATGTAAATAATACATACGCCACTACACTAACTAATAATACCTTGAGCGAATAATCCTGCATTCATAATTTATTGTTTTAGATAGGTACATACTTACCTGCCTACTCGCACGTAAATATGAGTAAATGTTTGAAACAAAATTTGGTCTTAGATAGACGAAAGATTGGAATTTTTTTTAGGTACACAAAATACAAAATAAATAGTTAAAGACCTTGACAAAGATTAGCCTTGTCTTTTTGTGCATTTTTATCTTCGTTTAGAAAAAATAATCATGTTAAGTACAACAACAATACGGAACTATACCAAATTATAGTTGTGTTTTAAGCCTAGCTTACAGTTCCCGTGTGCAAAAAAAACCTATGCAAATATTCTCACATGTCAAAAATAATTGAGGTGAAAGGCAAAATTAATTTTTGCATGATTAGTTTACAGTTTCATGCAAAAAAAAAACATTGCTGTCATGGAATGTCATGCAAAACAATTGACCGGCAATTGTTTTGCATGCGAAAAAAGTGTGGTGAATAAAATATATTTTTTTGGATGGTTGGTTTACACTTCCAAAAAAAAATTTTTTTTTCACCTCAAGGCTTTATTAGCATGCAAATAGTTTTTGCATCCAAAAATAATTATTTTCCATTTTTAGGCCTATAGTGTATTAATTAAGGGTAAATTAATGCCTCAATGGGTGGCTTAGGTCAAGGCAAACGTTTTTTGGCTTGATTATTATTCAATTTGGTGCACAGAATAGATGGAAAATCGTTTTGAAAATTTTGATATTTTTTTCGCATGGGAACTGTAAACTATGCTTTACAAAGGAATTTTTTTCAAGCGGAGACAAAAATGCACTAAAAACATGGCTATAATTTATTGTACAGGACAAAACTGTTACGAGTAGATATTTCTAAGATTCTGGAAAAACAGGCATAACCAGTGAAGCACCCTGTAAGTTCAAATGCTGACAACTACGACAAGTTTAAGGTTTAAGCATATCCAACAACTTTATAATGACTTTACGGGCACTTCTACTTTGGGTGCCGACCGATCGAGATCATCATAGTTTTATTTATTAGAATTAAGTTTTGTTAAGAAGAATAATTATATAAGTTTGAATTGTTAAATAAAAAGCAATTGAATTAAATTTAAAATCATAACATTTGGCGACGAGGATTATGGACGAAACCGCGCTTAAAAGAATTCTTAAGCAGCAACAAGAATGGATGGAAAAGCTGATAGCGGATAACAAAAAGACAATGGAAGAGGTTGTCAAAGCAGCGAATACTAATCAAGCTCCATCCAGCGCAGCCCCACACTTTCGAGCCTTTGACGAACAAAAAGATAAATGGGAAACATACATTTTTCAGCTCCAACAGTACTTTTCTGCACATGTCATCGAAGACAATAATTTAAAGAAAGCACATTTTCTTTCATCATGTGGTACTTTCATCAATGAGTTGCTCACCAAATTAATTGAAACAGACAACGTAAGTACACATTCATTTAAAGACATTATCAGCAAACTAACCAAACATTTTGAGCAAAAATACACGTGCTGGCATCACGCTGCAATTTTTTACGACACAAGATGACATCAGGCCAATCGTACGGAGATTGGATAGCTGATCTGAAAGGCCTAGCGAGGCAGTGCAGTTTTGTTTGTACAAATGAGAGCTGCAAGAAATCATATGCAGAATTTATGATAAGAGATATGATCACATTCTACACCCCGCATGATCAAGTTCGATCAGCAGCGACGCAGAAGAAGAATCCTACGTTAGAAGAAGTAGAAGCAATAGCAGCCGCCTATGAGGAAACACAAATTGCCTCAAATATAATGAAGAACCCAAGTCAGTCGTCAACAACAAGCCATGAAGTAAATCAAATTGGAAAGAGGGAATCAAGGAGTGGCAACCAAAGTAAGTCAAATTCAGATAATTATTTTAATCGAAAATCATGTATCAATTGTGGAGTAAATCATGATCGTAGTCAGCATTTAGACTCTGTATGCGATATATGCAATCGAAAAGGCAATATAAGCAATGTGTGTTTAAGTGGTGGTCAGAAAAATAAGCAGGCAGGTTGGTAAAGAGGAAAATCTCGTCATCGCTCTAGGAATCGTGGTCGTTCCAAAATAAAATATCAAGCGTTGAAGATCAAGAGAATTCAAGTCAGACCAAAGAAGATGTTTCGACAGTGGATACGGTAGACTCTTTATGCAAAAATAGTAAGCGGAACGAGACTTTGAGAAGGGAAAATAAGATGTTCTTGTCTCTCACGGTTAATAATTTGCCTATGCAGTTTCAGGTTGATACTGGAGCAACCTGCTCTATAATTGGTGATGACGGATATGAAGATCTAGGTAGACCAACTTGTAGGAAAACGACGAAAGCTCTTAAAGCGTATGGTGGTACGAGCGTTCCTATTCGTGGTGTTATTCATGTAAAGGTGATGATGAAAGGCCGAGTTTCTGAGTTGCCACTTCTAGTCGCCAACAGCTCAAGCGGTGGAAATATTCTGGGCCTCGATTGGTTTGATGCCTTACAACTTTGTGTAGGCTCATGTTGCAATGAAGTGAATTTTATGTCATCAGATTCTGCAGCCAAATTGCAAGCTGAAGCAAAACGGCTTTGCGAAAAACATAATGCCGTGTTTAATAACAATTTGGGTTGTAGTAAGTTATTCAAAGCTCATATAACTATGAAAGAAGGTGCTCAGCCAAAATATTTTAATTATCGCCCGCTACCATTTTCACAAAAGGTTGCCGTAAAAGCTGAACTTGATCGCTTGGAAAAATTAAACATTTTGAAACCGACTCAGACGTGTCAATGGGCTGCCCCCATCGTAGTGGTGCCAAAGCCCGACGGATCAGTTCGCATCTGTGGTGACTTTAAGGCGTCTATAAATCCGCAACTAGAAGTTCATGGGTATCCATTCCCTAGGTTTGAGGAACTATGTCATCAACTGCATGGTTGTCAATTTTTCACGAAAATCGATCTTTCGGATGCATACCTGCAAATTCCTTTGGATGAGGAGTCGAAGCAAATATTTGTAATCAACACTGAGTTTGGTCTTTACCAGGTACAAAGACTACCTTTTGGTGCAGCTTGTTCAACTGCCATATTCCAACAGTACATCGATCAGTTGTTGACTGGACTAGAGTGTTGCGGAGCTTATGTGGATGACATAATCATCTTCGGTAGAAATAATGCAGAACATCTACAGAATCTTAAGACTTTTCTCGAGTGACTAGAAAAACATGGTCTCACCTGCAAGCTGGAGAAATGTGTATTTGCACAAGAACAGATAGAGTATCTGGGTCATGTCATCGACGCCAAAGGCAAGAGACACTCAGATGAGCGCGTGAAGGCTCTAATAAACCTACCGGCTCCTACGGACATTAAAGGACTTGAAGCTTTTATTGGCAAAATAAACTATTATAATCAGTATATTGAAAACTTTGCACAACTTGCCGCACCATTAAATTTATAAAGAGGAAAAAACCAGGAGTTTGTATGGGGACAGTCTCAGAAAACTTCCTTTGAGAGACTAAAAAACAAAATTGCGAATGTATCTTCTTTAGTTCATTATTCTGAACAATATCCACTTACACTAGCAACAGACGCTTCATCTCATGGTATAGGAGCAGTACTATCGAACATCCTCCAGGATGGTTCTGAGCACCCAATCGCCTTCGCTTCAAAGACACTAACAGAGAGCCAAAAAAAGTATAGCCAAATTGAAAAAGAGGCGTTGTCCATAATATTTGGCGTACGTAAATTTAACCAATACCTATATGGTCGTGAGTTTGAACTCATTACAGACCACAAACCACTTATTACGATTTTTCATCCGAATAAAAAACTGCCTGAAATGACTATCCACAGATTACAAAGATATGCTA
The DNA here is from genome assembly GCA_963921185.1 of Dasysyrphus tricinctus. Lineage (NCBI taxonomy): Eukaryota > Metazoa > Arthropoda > Insecta > Diptera > Syrphidae > Dasysyrphus > Dasysyrphus tricinctus. The sequence goes on from OY992530.1 coordinate 89,408,704, forward strand.
TTATTCTTATGAATTATAACTACAAAATACGATACCGATCCACCGAACAGCACAGCAACGCTGACTGTTTATCTAGATTGCCAATGGGGCCTGACAAAAAATTTGACGATGAAGAACAAGACGGGGTAGGTGTTGAAACTGTATACAATGCAGTATTGGATGAGTTTCCGATCACAAGCAAAACTGTCGCTGACGCCTCTGCTAACGACAAGACACTTCAAAATGTTTTAAAATACATTCAACACGGATGGCCCACAAACATCAATCATAAAAGAGAGGATTATAATACAATTATGCCTTATTTTAGAAGAAAATTATGTCTTTGTGTTTGTGCTAACGTTATTCTTTTGCAGTCAGAGCATACAAGGGTAGTCGAATTGCAGAAAAAAGTCTTTTCTATGATTCACACAGGTCACTAGGGTGTTAGCCGTATGAAGCAAATGTCACACCGATATTGCTGGTGGCCTGGGATTGATCAGGATATTGAGAAAATGGTGGCCAGTTGTAGAGCTTGCCAGTTACACTCAAGTCATTCAACTAGAGAGTATAGTAGTTGGCCAACTCCAAACTCTCCTTGGGAAAGAATTCATCTTGACTATGCTGGACCATTCCTTGGCAGGATGTGGCTTATCGTGGTAGATGCCTTTTCGAAATTTCCATGGGTAATTAAAATGAGTTCTTCAACATCAGCAGCAACCATCACTGCCCTCAGGTCAATTTTTGCGATGGAGGGGCTACCAAAAACGATTGTGAGTGACAACGGAACCCAGTTCGTTTCAAAAGAATTTAAGAATTTCTGCCAAGCACACTCAATTCAACATTTAACGTCTGCTCCATTTAACCCAGAATCAAATGGGGCTGCAGAAAGAATGGTTCGCACTTTCAAGACGTCAATTAAGAAAATTTTAGAAGATGGTGATAGTGGTAATTATGATGTTGCCCTTCAGACGTTTTTATCAACGTATCGTGCTTCACCGAATGAGACAGGAAAGTCTCCAGCTGAATACCTTCATGGTAGCATCGATCACTTCTATCAGCTTTATTGCCAGACATTGAGCACTGTACTAAATCATCTAAGACTTCTAAGTTTGACACTGGTGATACAGTTTATGCCAGAGAATATTCAAGTCAGCACAAATGGATAGAAGCTGAAGTTGTGAAGACCTTAGGACATCGAATGTACTTTGTCAAAACAAAAAATGGTTCTATGAGACGTCATCAGAATCAGTTGCGTTTACGTAGAGTTGTTCAAAAAACGACAGAAGCTAAACATTTATTGAATGATAGTAATATTAATAACTATAATTATTTAACTAATCCGTTTCTTTTTCAAGGAAAACAGTCGAACTCAGAAGACGTTTCTTTGTCTGCAGAAAAGCAACAATACGGTGTACCGTGGCACTACTAAAAACACATCTGCAGATCCAAACCAAGAGCAGTCCGAAGCCGACATGTTGCCTTCTACGAGCCATGTTCAAAAGAAATCAAGCTTAACATCAACAACACCTATAGTTACAGAGATGCGGAAGTCGAACCGACCAAAGAAGCCTCCCGTAAGATTCGGCATTGACTGAAATGCTGACAACTACGACAAGTTTAAAGTTTAAGCATATCCAATAACTTTATAATGAATTTACGTGCACTTCTACTTTGGGTGCCGACCGATCGAGATCATCATAGTTTTATTTATTAGAATTAAGTTTTGTTAAGAAGAATAATTATATAAGTTTGAATTGTTAAATAAAAAGCAATTGAATTAAATTTAAAATCATAACAACCAGTCATCATCATCATCCTCAGGAGTTCCCTTGGCATCAACGATATTATTCGTACCTATAGCCTAGTTTAAAGTTCCCGTTCGCAAAAAAAAATCTATGCAAATATTCTCGCATGTCAAAAATAAATGAGGTGAAATGCAAAATAAATTGTTTGCACGATTCGTTTACAGTTTCATGCAAAAAAAAAACCATTGCTGTCATGGAATGTCATGCAAAACAATGAACCGGCAATTGTGTTGCATGCGAAAAAAAGTGTGGTGAATAAAATATTTTTTCTTGGATGGTCGGTTTACAGTTAAAAAAAAAATATATTCACCTCAAGTTATTTGCATGCAAATGGTTTTCGCATCCAAAAATAATTATATTCTATTTTTAGGCTTAAAATTTATTAATTAAGGGTAAATTATTGACTCAATGGATGGCCTAGGCCAATGCAAACGTTTTTCGCCTTGAATATTACTCAACTCGGTGCACAGAATAGGTGGAAAACCGTTTTGAAAATTTTGATTTTTTTTTCGCATCGGAACTGTAAACTTTGCTTTTACCTACAAAGTATTGTTACGCACTTATGAACTCATCAACTGCTTACTGAACTAACCACGGATGTATCATTTGACGTTCGCCACTATCGACAACTATTCTAAGAGACAGACAAACAATGACAGGTCAGTCTGTCACCGACCGAGTTTGAATAAAGTCATCTTCCAAGTAAATCTTTTTTAATTTAATTTATTCTGGCATCCTTTCATTGAGCTCCTTAGAATCCGCAAAAACGCAACACTGGTATCAGAAGTGGGATTCTAAATTCGATATGACAGATATTTCTTCCGAAAGTTTAATCTTCTTTGCGCTGATGCTGAGCAGCAGATTACTGCTATAACCAAAACAGCACAAGAGCAGCAGCGACAATCAGAGAAACTAAAAACAATGATTTGGACAACTTTTGCTAATAAAGTCTTCGATTGTTCTACTGCTCAACATCACGCAACAAAGGATAATCCCCCGTCACAACCAGGAAATCCAGTGCAGGACGGCCAAGCACCCTGTCTTGTGAATTTATTTTCTAATTTTGGTATTCTTCTTCAACCTTCATTTGATAGCAGCACAACAAGTTGGCGAGATTATCACCTACAGTTTGACATCATCACCAAGACCAACAAGTGGTCGTCTCAGCAGAAAGCTCGAGCACTTGCATCATTACTCCGTGGCGAAAGCGTAGCTGTTCTTGCTAATTTGGACTCTGCTGATCGTTCTGATGATCACAATTATTCAGTGCTTCGCCCCACAAATGAAGCGATGGAGTAAGACAAAACCGCGTTCTACACCCACCTTAACTCGGTTTACAGGAGTGTTCCGAGAGCCGACATCATAGTCGTTATGGGAGACCTCAGTGTCCAAGTCGGTTCAGAAAATTACGGGCTGGAACGCGTGATGGGAAAAAATGGCTTGGGGTCACGGAACGAAAATGGCGACTTACTTATCAACTTTTGTAACCCAAATCGTCTTGTGATAGACAGTGACGGTGCGTCAATAAGACGTTTTAGACAGTGTCTACCCTACCGTAAAGAGAGAAAAAAAAAGAAACCTACTTGTTACAATCAAAAAAACTGTGTTTACTTACATTCATTGCATTGAGTCCCTAACACTAACATCCATAACCTATCTCAAATTTTCAACACCTATAATTTAACGAACTTAAATCATACATTCATCCCTTACTATTCACACACTCACATTTTCCACACCTACTTTTATTTCTTTAGATAATTTGACCTCTACCAACAACCACAATCCACAAAGCAACAAATCTCAATGCTCTCACACAATACAAACACTATAGCTTCGCTATGACGCTATGGCTCTGCCTTCTGCATCTGCTACGTGCTTCGGGAAAACCCGACTGAAAACGAAGACAGAGTCTTTCGTTCTACCTAAATTAAATGAAAATAAAATCAGCGGATTATGTTGCTCAGGTAGAATTTCTATGTGGAGCAAGTAGACAGATTTGAATCTGTCTAATTTCTTGTTTTGCTTTGAATTTTGAAGTAAATTCGAAACTTTTTCGTTGACTGTTAAGTGAAGAGCACAACTTCTTAATTTTTTATTTTTGGAGTAGATTAAAGAAGAGTGGGCAGTTGTAGGTCAACCCTAAAAATGCAATAGGTAGGAAGGCTGGACTCTTTCGCAGAAGTACACTACTGACGAAAACAAAATTAATGGAATAATAATTCTCCCTTGTGCGTTTTGAAGAGCTGTATCTTTGGGATCATATTGAGTCGAAACAAAAAGCATTTTGAAGCTGTGTGCTTCTTCTTGTTTTGAAATTGTTTTTCAAATACATATTTATTTTAAGGTACCATTATTGCCTCATTGCTACTGACAGAAATGGTACGAAAATCAAATGTTCTACCTATTATTTTCTTTGTTTTATGAGTTTCTTGATTTTTTTTATAAATCAATTTAGGTCTACCAGTTTTGTTTGTTTGAGATTGGTGTACCTATATTACTTTTAGTCAAACAAATGCATACTTTTATCTTTGATCACCAGTATCTCAACAAAAAATAATAAGGATTAGGATGACATACCTATTCAATGACAGCTTTTAAGACTTGAAAAGGTTTTCAAAATAATGTTTTAAAACTTTATGTGGACTATGTACATATCTTGGTATTTAATTTTTGCTAACTATTAATAGAGTTCCTTATTGGTAGCCATGTTTTTTAGACACGTTCGTGAAGTCTTGTGTGAAGTTTAACGTTTGATTTCAAAGAGAAATACGCTGTTTTTTGGACTTTGTTAACAGTTTTTATTTTTGACTGGATAAGATGGAAAATAATGAATTTAATTTATAACTGTCTACCCAGTTCGTTCGAGTGCCGCACGTCACTGGTGATAGATGGGACTGTGCAACAAAATTACCTGGGTGCATCCGGATGATCAAACTGAAAACCAAATTGATCATATCATGATTCAGCAGCGATGGAGGAAGTCAATGTGTCCGGAGTATAAAAAATGCCGATGTGGGAAGCGACCACCACTTGGTTCTGATGAGTCTCAAACTACGAACCACAGCCTTCAAAAACCAGCGCAGGATGCAGCAAGGTCCTCAGAATTCATTACGAATGTTTTAAATGACCCCAACATATGTCGAAACTATGTCACCACCCTTAACGACAGAGCCTCGTCATGAAACGGAATCCAGCATTCAACAATTGATGAGATGTGGGGTAAAATAAAAAGTGTGGAGACTGGATCCGAAACTGTACCCAAACGGACGAGAGTTAGAGACTCTTGGATATCTCAAGACATTTGGTATACAATCGAGCTTCGCAAATCGTTGAAAATGCAAATAAATGCTGAAGCAAATGTTCAACGAAAGGATGAATTGTGAAGCGAGTATCGGATTGCACATAAGATGGTCTATCGCTGTGTAAGGCATGTGACAAGAGGGTGAGGTTAGATGGACTTGCAGATAATGCGAAAAACGCTGCCAGAAGAGGAAATATCCTGGAATTGTATAAAGATGTTATTGGGAAAAAAATTAACACTAACCGTCATGTCATGGATGTGGATAACACACTTTTGGTATCAATTGAGGATCAGCTACGCAGATGGAAGGACCGTTTTTGTGCTCTGCTTAATGGGGATTCAGTTGAGCAGAGTGCTGAAGTGCCCAACCTTAACGAGATGCTCAGATCCTATAGGGGTATTGACAGCGAGTCCCCTTCTGTATCAGAAATTCAAACATCAATCATTCTCCTCAAAAATAACAAGGCAGCTGGACTTGACGGAATACCAGCTGAATTCCTTAAAGCCGATCCCGTTACAATAACGGCTAGTATTTAATATCCGTTGATACAAATTATTTGGGCAAACGAAAGCTATCTCAAGGACTCGAAGGACGTTCGAAGAAGAATAAATAAAGCTCACGCAGACTTCGGTTCTCTGTCCCAAATTTGGAAATCCAGTCAAATCTCCTTACGCACTGAGTTGAGATTCTTCGAATCCAATGTGAAATCCGTGCTGTTATATGCTTGCGAAACCTGGAAAGTCACGACTACCATTTTGATGAAATTGCAGGCTGTTGTCAATCGCTGTTTACGCCATATGCTAAAAATTCGCTGTCCACAAACCAAACGTTGAAACTACAAAGCATTCTTTTGAATAAAATCCGCGGGGGGCACGGTGGGTTGGAAGACCGAGAACAACATGGAAATCAACAGTTCTAGCGGAAGCAGACTCCCAGAGAAAGACGTGGCCACAGTTGAAATATCTAGCTGCAGACCGTGAAGGATGGAAACGATTTGTTGGCGCCCTATGCATACGGTGACCATCCGTCCCTGGTTTCCCGGGATTGTCCCGTATTTCTATAGCCTGTCCTGGTTCAAGGTATATAGAATACATGGTATGCTATTCCGAGTTGATTTTCTTTTTCGTTCTGCGCATGTACGTCACAGGTTGACAAACATTATCAGCTGTCACTTGTCAGTGTAATAAATTAAAAGCAATTTATTTCTAAAAATTTAGTTGCGCTACTAAAATGTGTTTAATTTCCTATTAAATATTATTTGGCTGTGAAAATAAACATTAAAAATTAATTTTGTGTAGTTTCTGTGTTATCATAAAAAAAAAACACGAATGGATTGAACCAACAGCTTAAATAAAACGTATTTCGTTCGTGCAGTATATTTGGTGACAATGAAGAATCTTGAATCAACTGCAACTGAAAAATGCATTCATGACTGAAAAACAAAGTTAATATCAACAATAGAGAATTGGTCAAAAACGACGACGCGATGCCGAGAATCCTAGTAGGATGAGAGTAAGAGATGATGGGAGATGAAGAAGTCTCTTGATACATTGCTGGTTGGCAATCCGAATCTGAAAGTCAACCTATCTAACTTTCATTATGGTAAGCTTTAAATAAAACGCTATTTGAATAAATATTTAATAACCTTTTCTTTTTCCTTAAACTCCTACAAAGATGAAAGTTCAAGCCTATATACATACATAACTTACCAGCACAAGGCGGCCAAACATATGTGCTAGCATATAGTGAAGAAACAAGGAGCATAGCTGAGGGTGCACAACAAGTTCAGCGAATCTTGGACCGTTTTAGTATAACATATTAATGTCGCGAATTATATGTGAAGCTTCTTTGTGAAAATTTCTTCTCCGTGCTATGTTATTTTTCATTTATTTTATTCAATTGTGAACATTTAAAGTTAAATAATTTAATTAAAAGTTCAAATGAGCTCAACTCACTTGCTCCACTTAAACAAAAGAATTTTCTTTTGAAATTTTCCTCACATTCAAATGTAGAATGTGATAATGACCTTGCTATTGAGCTTTGAAACCAAACGCATAAACATTTTTTTAGTTAATTGTTTTATTTAATTTTCTTTTTTTTGGATTAACATTCAATTGTGTTTTTGTATTCAATATTTTAATTTTAAAAAACATTTTGCAGCGAAAGAAAAGTTTTTTATCCCTGACTCTAAGGTACTGTCTTTTGAATTGTTTAATAACTGTTGAATGAAATTTTGACCAGCCTTGAGTGTTGTGCCATTAATTTCGTTGAATACGTCTTCTAAGTATTTCAAAATTTGAAGAAACATTAAGTTCGGTTTTTGAAGTCCTCCTTCAGACAGCTGATTGGTCCAAGAAAATGAAGTTGTTTGTTCACTATTTGCATAATTTTGCAACATTTCCGGGATCTTGGATTTAAATCGATATATTATGTAACCAGCTATGTGTTCTAGTTCTAGTGCATCGTATTCAAGGTCACTCATTTCTTCAGTTGGATCGTGTGATTGATTTTGAGTTTCTGTTGCGATTTCAAAGAGTAATGTGCCAGTAAGGATTTCTTCACAGTTATCTTCACTTTCCACACATGTTTCTTCTTCATCATCATCCTCAGTGCCATTGGTGATTATGATTATCGACCTGTCCAAATCCATCTTTTTTTCTTCGCACTTATCTGACTCGATATTTGCAGATTGAGATATAATGCACTCATTGCGACCCAATAAATAACAGACGGTATTTAAATTGTAAGGCCGTTGGATGATCGTAAAGGCCCCCCTTAGCTCGCATCACACCAAAAAACATTTCTAAGGGGTCCTGGTTAAGGCGATATGTTAACAAGTACTTTATGTTATATCGCAGTCTTAAATCGTCAAACATAATTCTTAGGGCATTATTGTTGCTCAATATTCTGTTGCGAGTCGGGGTACCACAGGGGTATATCTTCGGTGCATGAAGAAGAGGCGTGGCATGCTTGCTCTGGCTCGGCTCAGCTCTAAGGATTGGGGTGGTTCTTGCCCCTCTTCATGCACCACCCACTCAGCAAACAAAAAAAAATCATGCCATGAATAAGATTAGGGAAGGAGTAGGATACTAGGAAGGATAATCAAAAGGATCTGGACCAAAAAGGAAGCGCATAAACCTGGTTACCTATGCCACTGCTTGTAAGAAAGGATGAGGATAGTTGACGATTCGCATGTCCAAACAAACAAAAAAAATTCTTAAAACCTAAATAACTGCTAAATCCCTAGTGTCTATTAATATATCTACATATATTCCAAGTGAATATACAGTTTATATATATGTATGTGTACATGTATATGGGTATATATACCCCTATACATATATAAATCATCTGTTTATAATACTTACTAATCTAATTAAAAATAAATCTTATCTTTATTTTATTTTGTTTTTGGACCAACAAAATCGCCAAACACCCCACTGTCTCTCCCAAACAGTGGTTCGTCGAGATCACAGTTGGCATTGCCTGATGTATTTGGCAAAAGCCTGGCCATCCCTCCCTTGTATCTAAGATACAACCAAAACGTTGTCTTCTTGGCCAAATCTTGAGAAGACAACCCCTACTATAACTTTCAGCCGCACTTAATCCATTTTTGGTTCGTAGGTATTTGGAGTTCACATCCTTAGTCTTTGTTGTCCTATGTTAACACTCATGTAATATCGTAGTCTACAACCCTTCTCATCTTCTTGGTAGGCCTAGCCAGGCCTCCACACACTTTTAGCTTTAATTTAGCAACTCATCTTACAATCAAGAAAAAACCTTCAATTAGAAATCATACAAATCCAACTTTTATTGAAATTGATCATTCGGTCATAACCTCAAACCATGGATAACTAATTTTACAATTCTAATTCAAAAAAAAAAACAAAAAGGCAAGAAACTTCAAAAATCTGCACCGACGAAGAAAATAGTTTGTTTGTTAAACCTCCTAAACGTATGTGTTTTACAATTAAGTGATTACTTCGGTTCGTCTTTTGTTACCACGGTATATACATATATATAATTTAAATCAAATTCAAATATAACCAAACTTACTGCTTAATCACGTCCCTCGGTGTCCTGCCGGCAGCACTAATCCAGGATACGGTTTGTGCACTCTCTTTCACGAGTTGCTTTATTTTACACTAGCAAATAATACATATATATATATAAAAAGGTAAGTCCAAGCACTCAAAAGAATCACTTCATGAATCGATAATCAACTACTTTTTTTTTCTTTTTTTTTTTTTCTTTTTTTTTCAGACGTTAATTTTCTTCCTCGGATTATTATTTTCAAAATTTGTACACTAAATTCAATTAATTAATTCTACTTTACTCTAATTCTTATTTGTTTTTTTTTTCTTTTTACAGGTTATGTTTTAACACTATTTATAGGTTTAGTTTCTTTATGTTCATTTACGGGGTGAGTATTTAGGTTTATTTTGGATTTTTTTTTACTCTTCTTTAAGTTAAAAGGTAAGTAGGTATTTCTTGGTAGGTATTTCGATTTTGTATTTATCACTTTTCTCTAGGTAATAAGGTAGGTATTTCTTGATGAGTACTTTTCGACTTTTGTATTTTTCACTTTTCTCTAAGTATGTAAAAGGTAGGTATTTCTTGATAAATGTTTTTAATTTTTGTATTTTCACTTTTTTTTTCTAGGTAAAAGGTAGGTATTTCTTGGTAAGTATTTTTTTGACTTTTGTATTTTCACTTTTTTTTTTCTAGGTAAAAGGTAGGTATTTCTTGGTAAGTATCTTGATTGATCTTATGGTTTTGATTACACTTTTAAAATTGGTTACAAATTGGGTAACTTTTGTAGGTGTTGCGAATACTTTTTTTTTTTTGTAGATTGTTTTCACTTTCTTTTTGGTATTAAAAGAAACATAGGTAGGTGCACCTGCTAAACTAACACTCCGCGAAGTAAAAAAAAATCTTGGGCTGCCAAAAGAGTACTCAGTCCACCAGAATGGTTGCTTTAACCTCTATATGAACCCCTCCAAGGTCAAAATAGCAGAGGCTTAGGCCACTATATTCGGTCTCGTGATCTGGCCTATAGAACTTTTTATACGGCGACAGGTACCACGTTCAAGCGAAACGAATGTCTCGTTTGACCCAAACCTGAATATAAAAACCTCTGTTATCAAAATGTATAACTTGGACAATTCAGTCACGACATACCTCTGCTTATTCTTAAAGAAATTTCCTTCAACGAAAATCAAAATCTTTCCTCAGAGCTTCCTCTTTGTTCCTTTTGAATTTCAGATTTTTTTTGTCCCAAGTAAATCTCAATAATTCGGTTTTTCCTCCTTCAGCTAAATTTTATTCGTTTTATTAATATTGTTCTATTTTCAGATTGGAATCTATTTTCATTACCTTTGTTAGTTTTTTTTTTTTTTTTCTATAGTGCTATCTAATCACTGGTAAAATTTTCCTTGTTCTTCTATAGCCACCTGTTTGCTTGAACTTGAACTTGAAATGATTTGTTTAAGTATATACGTACTATCATACCACTATCCTATTTCTTTCGATTTGCCTATGTACTCATTAGCAAGGTCTTTGACCTGAATATTCAAGCTTTTTCCCCTTTTTGTTCATCCCAACGGTGTTAGTTATTAGTTTCATGATTTTTGACTTAGCTGAATATATCACTACATACTAATTCCCTATCTATATTGCACTCATACTATCACATTTTTTAAAGCTTTTCGGAGAAGGTTCTATTCCCTTGTTCATATGTTGGAGCTCTTAAAATAGACCCTCCCTGCTTGGAAGAAGTCCGAATTCTAAACTTAAACACCCGAATATTTTAGTCAACTAATTATCCCCACATATCACATGAAACATTTAATTGAATGCGTAAAATCGTTACCTATAACTAGTTTTATTAACGAATGCTGAATATCGACGCGATTATTAAAAGAAAGATAAATCTTCACTATCGTCAAAGAGGATGCGAACCTCTCGGAACCGATCGTTATCCATTTTTCCGAACTTTCGGAGAGCCATTCTCGTCACTTTGTTGAACGCGCCTAATCTGCTGTCACTTAAAAGCTCTATGTCTGACATCTTTGAAATGTCATTTAATCCGTGCATAATTGTGAAGAGTCAACAACATAAACATTAAATTTTAAAAAGGTTGGGACAAAAATTAAACAAAAAGGACATAAAAACAGTGCAAACCTAATCGGACATTACGTAAAACAGATGGACTGAAGCCAGAATCAAAGAGGCATAGATAAGTTAGCATTTGCCACTGGAGATCGTCCTACTAGCATATCTATGAGATTTGCAGCAAGACAAACTCCAGCGGCAATTGTTTTTTCGATTCATTTAATAATTTTTCTTGTTTTTTTTTTTTCTTTTCTTTTCAGTTGCTGGTTATTCTTAAGTGAAGCCCTCCACCTGACTTCATTGGATTTATGGATGCACATGATTGCGGCCGGTGGATGTAACAAACTCGACGGCAGTTTTTGAGAGGCCACGAGAACACTGCCCTCGCAAAGATATTCACTGGCCGACTCCAGACTCAGATTACTTTAATCGTCCTTTCTTTTTTTTTTTTTTTTTGTGTATCCTTTTGTATTGAATCGAATAAGAATTACGGATGGGTGTTAAACATGTCGTTCGTCTCGTGTGGCACGTCCCACTCCCTGCTTAGTCTCAAAAGACCGGGCAATAAGTGATCATGCTGATGTTTGTAGATTGTTTTAAATTCTATTCTTTCGTCAATGTGTTAGAGTATTATTGATTTCTCATAATGAAAATATAAACAAAATTGAATTGATTGATTTTTTTTTTTTCTTTTGTTTGAGATTGTTTGAGAAAAGTTTTCGTGTGCCTGGTTCTACTGAAGGATAGGTATTTTGAAGGATATTTTAGGCAGAATTTTGATGAAAAAACGCGTATATCGTTCACGTGGACTATCCATATTTATGTTATTTATAGATTTGATTAAAGATAGTCCTTGTTGAGTCTTCAATCCCAAAGTGAATGATGCACTTCATTCGTATCTACAATTGTTAAGAGGTAGAATCACAAAAAAAACATTTATGTATGTACATACGAATAGTCTCAGGTCAGGTTGCAGTTGATATGAAGATTAGTACAACTATGAATACCTAGGTTAAAAAGTCAATAGTAAATGAACAACTACATAAATATCTATAATAAATAACTTAATAAGTCTCTATAATAAATAAATAAATTAATAAATAAATAACAACTCTTATATCATATATCACAGGCTAAACAAGTATTGAAAACCAATAGTGTTTGTTACTTATATCTATATCACAGAATTAGTATACCAAAAAAATTAACTATACTTATATCTATATCACAGAATTAGTTTACTAATAAATAAATATAAATCTATAGCGGACAGAGTATTACACATATATCACAGATTGTACAAAGAGGCAACAGCAGCTGAATGCGTCTGAAGTTTCAAGAATGCAAATCTTTTGCATGAAATACCCCGACTTTCTCTCCCTTCAGGTTGCCTACTTCATAAAGCGAATTTCCAATGGGTCGGAGAACAACTGCTTTTATAAATTTAGGACCTAATTTAGCGTTGTAATGGTCTGGCAGATTGCTCTGTTTGAAATTACGTCGATATACTATTTGTCCGGTTTTGTAAGAAATGTCTTTGGATCTTGTGTTGTATATTTTTGTTGCTTTATTGTGGGCGAGTTTTAAATTTTCAAAAATTTGTTTTCGTAGTAACGCTTGTTTATCAGCCCTAGTACAAATATTCATGTCGGGGTCTTTCAACATATCAAGTTTCCTTAATAGTTCATAAGACTCACCGTTTTGAACCATTTGAGTTCCGAATACGGCATAGTACGGTTCAACCGTAGTCGAATCATGTACTACGCTTCGAAGAGAGAAGGCCGTGCTGCTGACATGTGTGTCCCAATTTCGTTGGTCGGTACTGATATAGGATCGAATTTTCGCAAGCACGGACCTATTTACTCGTTCCGAGGCATTAGCTTGTGGTGAGTAAAAGGCCGTGCGAATATGTTTAACGCCGTATTTCTTCAAGAAGCAGGAAAACAATTCCGAGACGAATTGCTTTCCGTTGTCAGAGTGGATGAATTCAGGTACCCCAAACATGTGAAACACACCTTCTTCTAAATATTTAACTACTTCAGCTGCTGTTGCTCTTCTAATGGGTTTTAGGAAGACGTACTTACTAAAGTGATCTAAAACAATAAATATGTGTGTGTGTCCGTTCTTAGTTCGTGGGTAAGGTCCTAAAAAGTCGATGTATAACCGTTGGAATGGCCGTTCAGTAATTGTCTGTTGCCCCATGGGCGGCCTTGATGTCGCGTTCATGGGTTTGCTGCATTTGCAGATGTCACAATTTTTGACGTAGTCTTGTACCTCGATGGTCATGTTGGGCCAGAAGTATCTTTGCCTAAGTTTAGCCAAGGTCTTATGAATCCCTCCATGACCAGCAGCAAAAGAGTCATGAGCAGATTCCAAAAGGCCCCTACACAACTCCTTCGGGACCCAGAGTTTCCAGGCTCTGTCTTCTTGAATGGGGTCTCCAGTTCGTCTGTCCGTTCGTTTGTACACAAATCCGTCTGATATAGTCACGTCAGGTAGTTTGTCTTTGTTCTCTTCTACTGTCTTCTTCAGCTCCACATACTCTTCAGAAGAAAAATATGGTGAGTTGAAGTCAACTTCCGGTATTACGGTAGCGATCTCATCCATATGGACTCGTGAGAGAGTATCCGGGACTACATTGAGGATACCCTTTCTGTGCTCGATTTTGAAATCAAACCCTTGGAGTTTGAAACTCCAACGAGCTAGCCGACCACTCAAGTCTTTCTGTGTCATAAGCCACTTAAGACTTGCGTGGTCAGTGATAATAGTAAAGGGCAGGCCTTCAATGTAGGCTCGGAACTTCTTTACTGACAGAACGGCCGCATAGCACTCAAGTTCCGTCACACTGTAATTCCGCTGAGCGGAATTGAGCTTCTGGGACATGAAAGCTATCGGTCGTTCGCCTTTCTCGTCATCCATTTGAAAGAGCACGCTCCCTACACCAGTCGATGAGGCGTCGCACTGTATATAGAAATGTCTGGTAAAGTCGGGGTTCGTCAGTATGGGTGCTGTCACAAGCATAGTCTTTAAGTCCTCAAAAGCCACAATGGCTTCGTCAGTCATCGTGAAGTCTTTCCCCTTCTTCAGACAGTCTGTCATTGGGGCTGATATAGACGCAAAATTTGGAATAAAGCGTCTATACCAACCCGTCATCCCTAAGAACCGACGGAGTTGTTTAGGAGTTTTTGGAATCGGAAAGTCTCGAACTGCGGATACTTTTTCGGGGTCAGTTCTTAGACACCCATCACCAACGAAATAGCCTAAGTACTTTATCTCTTTAAAACAAAACTTGCTCTTTTCCACGTTTATCGTCAGACCCGCTGCCCGCAAACATCTCGCGACCTCTTTGAGAACGCTCATGTGGGTTTCAAAGTCTGGAGAGCAAATCAAGAGGTCATCTAGATAGACAAAGACATTCTCTCTCAAACGAGCGGGAATGACTTTATCCATCAGCTTGCACATTCTCTGGGCGGCGTTGCACAATCCAAACGGCATAACCGTGAATTGATACAACGGCCGTCCAGGGACTGTGAAAGCCGTCTTCTCTCTTGATTTTAGCTCCAGAGGTATCTGCCAAAAGGCGTCCTTCAAATCGATACTCGAGATGAAGTGCGTATCGCGGAGTCGACTCAAAATCCCTTCAATGTGGGGGAGAGGGTACGCAAATTTTTTCGTTGCTGCGTTCACCTTCCGTGAATCCAAACAAAGCCTGTTTTTGCCTGGCTTCCTGACCAGCACGACTGGAGAGCTGTATGCGCTATTGCTTTCTTCGATGACTCCTAACTCGAGCATCCGATCAAGCTCAGCATACATCAACTTCTGTACTACCGGTGAGATCGGGTAATGTCGTTGTTTGATGGGAATGGTGTCATCTTCCATCTCAATGACATGTTCTTCGACTGTCGTCTTACCCAATCCCAACACCGCACAAGAAGGAAATGTCTGCTTGACCCGCTCCAACTCTTCAGATTGTGCTGGCGAAAGCTGTCGCATAAGATTGAGCTCTTGCCCTTCCGTTGATGATGGCATGTCAAGAGCACTGACTATGGTGGGGGCAACTTTAAAGTTCCTCCAAAAATCTACCCCTAGATAGAGCTGCTGTTGCAAGCTTGGAACAACATACAGCTCCATCTCTTGGGTGTTGCCGCCCCATGAGATTTTGGTCCTAAATCGTCCGTGAATTTGTTGTTGTTTTCCGTCTGCCGTGCGTATGTCTTCTGTCATCGTTTTCATGTCTATACCATGTTTCTTAATGAAACCTATTGCACCATTACCCATGCAGCTAACTGAAGCACCGCTGTCTAACAGCCCTAAAATTTCTTCCCCTTCTATCACTACTTTTGCATAGGGCCTATTGTCATCGTTGACCGCTAGCACTGATGCCTCAATCCTGTTTTTCCTAGCCTTTTTTATTGCAATTTTTCCTCTTAGCCTTTCGATTTTCTTAAAATTCCTACTCTTACTAACTATATCACAGATTTCTTCATTAAAAATTCTCTTCCTGGCCTCATCATACTCTTTCATTCGTTGATGAAGAGTTTTGTATTGCACTTCTGTCCCTGGCTGATTTTCTTCTATCGTTCTAGGTTCTCTTCTTAAAATTTTTACTTTTCCGGGTTCGGGATCTCCGGGAAAGATTTCTTTGTCGGCTGAGTGTTCCCGGAAACATTGCCGACCTTCTTGTTTTCCTGACACGAGTTACATTGGAATGAGACGTTACCTCTTCCGCAACTAAAACACGTTAGCGCGTGGAAGGTTGAAGGACATGTAGATTCTATGTCGTCCTTTTTCAGTTCTGTCTTTCTTTCTCGTTCATTACTCTTGTAATTTAGGTGTCTTTTGTCCGGTTTTAAGTTCGATTGAAGTCTGTCAGTCCGATTGTATTGTACAGCATTAACATGTAACTCATCCTCTATTTCAGATTCTACGAGGTAGTTTCGAGTTCGGATCACTTCGTGGTCTTCTAGCTCACTCACCTGTCTCTTCACTCTTGCATCCCTAGTCGCTAGGTGTTTTTCTGCTTTTATGCAACTATCCCGTAAATCTCGAATGCCGTTAATAGAGCACCCAAAAATCAAGTTTGCGACCTTATCCTTGACATTTGTTCTGACCATTTCAACTAGGTCCTTTTCGTTAGGCCTATTTCTTAATTGCAGTGTTAGTGCCCTAATATCCTCATAGAAATCGTCGAAAGATTCCTGAGGTTGTTGCCTCCTATCCATGATGCTCCTTAAGATCTCGTGATCTCCCTTACTGTTCCTGAATTGCCTCAACAATTCAGTTTTTAAATCAAAATAGTTCAGTAGATCATCTGATTTATTTTCCTCCAGGTATTGCCAGTACCACCGCTCTGCTGAACCAGAGACCAGGTGATGGAAGTTGGCGAATACCTGCTCGTTCGTAACCCCATTTTTCTTTTGGAGTGTTTCAATTCGAAAGATGAAACTCTCCACTGTCATATATTTGGAGGTTCCATCGAATTTAACACCCCATTTATGGATGTCGACCCTTTTACCCGGCTCATTACTAGAAGTAGGAATTCTTTGTTGGCTTTCTTGCACCTGTATTGGAGGAGGATTGCTGTAGGGTTTTTGGCTCTGATCAAGTTTTCGGTTCTGATTACCCAGAGACATTCTTTCCTGTTGCTCCTGCCGTTCATATAGCGAAACCGTCGATTTCTCTACTATTTTAAGCCTCTCACTTAACGTCATCACGCTCCCCGTAACCATTTCGACCATTGTTCGCATGCTATTCATATTTCTCATTTGCTCAGTGAGCAACTTCATCGTTTTACCATATGTTTCATTCATGGAGCGTGTAACAGCACTATCTATAACCTTGGATAGGTTCTCACCCCCCTCATATGCAACCGATTGCTCACTATCGTTCAGCAAGTCAAACTGGATAAGTTCGACTCGCTCTTTCTCTAGGTCTTTTGTCCTTGCGTCGATACTATCCCTAGTTTCCCCGGTTTCAGAACCTAAAGGACTGCGTTCATGTGGGGAAGTCTCCATAGGAGAGGCTGGTTGTGGAGACACTTCTGGGATCGATTCCCCAACCGCAACTTCTTCTTCGGGATTACCTGACTCCTGAGGACTATTTCTTTGCCCAGTTGCTGTTTGAGGAATCGATCCCTGAAACGCCTCACTCAACGCTCCTCCTTCGAAAGCTCCCCCAGGGTCGCCCCCTTCAGCACCTCCTTCGAGGTTATTTTCAGAAAAGGCAGGGTTAAGATTTTTAGCAGGTGGCCGCCCTGTTTTAGTAGTCTTCCTAGTAAGAGCTGGTCTACCCTTACCTGTCTCAGAATCTGGGTTGGACTTTGTACCCTTCTTGACAGCTCCAGTATTTTTACCATCCATCCCAATGGATTTTCAAAATTTCAGAAGTTTCGAAATCTAAAGTTAGCTTTACTTCGAGAAAAAAAATCCAAAAGGTCAAGAAATTCAAAAAAAAGGTGTACTTCAAAAATTGAATTTCAGAAAAAAAAATTAAATCTTAAAAGGATTGAAATTCACTTTAGTTAAAACAAAATAGTTCACAAATAAAAATAAGGATAAAATTTAAAAGGGTTGAAGATCACTTCAGTTTGTGATAACCATAAAAAAGTGTTTCAAAAATTCAAAAAAAAAAATAAAAAAACTAAAAGGATTTCAAGAAAAGTATTCACTCAAGATATTTACCAGAGTAAAAAAAAAGGGTAGTATAACTAAGAGTAACTAAGCAAAATAGAAAAAAAAATGGAAAAATTAACGGTTAAAAATGTCAAAATTTGAAAACTTTATTGTTTTTCAAGAGGATCAATAATTTCAAAAAAAATTTAAAATTCAAAATATTAGAAACATAATTTTTCACTTCTATTTTAGGGTGAAAATCTTATGAATGGGATTCGAAATTATAAAAAAAAAGGATTATATGGACTAAAAGATAGAAAGAAAATCGAATAAAAAAAAAGGGGTTTGGATTTCAAACAAAAATTTGTACTTTCTTAAAGATTTAGATTTCAAGTGTCGCTAAGTGTGTGGAATTTTGGCCAGGTTTGCATGCCCGAAAAGAAAAGTGTTGCTTGTTGTTCAGTGAAAGTGAAAGTCAAAGTCAAAATCAAAGTCAAAGTCAAAGTCAAAGTCAAAGTCAAAGTCAAAGTCAAAGTCAAAGTCAAAGTCAAAGTCAAAGTCAAAGTCAAAGTCAAAGTCAAAGTCAAAGTCAAAGTCAAAGTCAAAGTCAAAGTCAAAGTCAAAGTCAAAGTCAAAGTCAAAGTCAAAGTCAAAGTCAAAGTCAAAGTCAAAGTCAAAGTCAAAGTCAAAGTCAAAGTCAAAGTCAAAGTCAAAGTCAAAGTCAAAGTCAAAGTCAAAGTCAAAGTCAAAGTCAAAGTCAAAGTCAAAGTCAAAGTCAAAGTCAAAGTCAAAGTCAAAGTCAAAGTCAAAGTCAAAGTCAAAGTCAAAGTCAAAGTCAAAGTCAAAGTCAAAGTCAAAGTCAAAGTCAAAGTCAAAGTCAAAGTCAAAGTCAAAGTCAAAGTCAGAGTCAAAGTCAAAGTCAAAGTCAAAGTCAAAGTCAAAGTCAAAGTCAAAGTCAAAGTCAAAGTCAAAGTCAAAGTCAAAGTCAAAGTCAAAGCGACTGGTGCCTCCATGACCCGACGAGTGTTTCCGATCATCTCAGGTTTTCTTACCACTTCGTTCTATCTGGTGTTAAACCTAATAGAAGGCTAGCAAGAACCCTGAGATAATCCTCCACACGAATAGGTTTTTCGATGCCACACACCCACACCTCACTATATGTCTGGCTGTGCCTGACTATACGGAAAGCAGTAAGTGTTTAGCATCTCCAACCTATTCCGCTCTCTGTAATTCGAAAGATCTCATACTACCTCACTAAGTCTCCGAGTTCCGGACCCGTCAGACTGGACAGCCGTACTTAATCCCTCGCTCTACAGAGAGCTTTTACGGTCCCCAGATTTATGCTAAGGAAAGGAAAGGTAAAATTAAAATTTTGAAGTGAAGAAATGTTTTGAGATGATTATGAGTCCAAGGTGATGATCTTAAAAGAAAAATCATCCCCTTGAAGTCCAAATCGATCTCCTAGCCGTTCGTCGTTGGGCGCCATTGTTGCGAGTCGGGGTACCACAGGGGTATATCTTCGGTGCATGAAGAAGAGGCGTGGCATGCTTGCTCTGGCTCGGCTCAGCTCTAAGGATTGGGGTGGTTCTTGCCCCTCTTCATGCACCACCCACTCAGCAAACAAAAAAAAATCATGCCATGAATAAGATTAGGGAAGGAGTAGGATACTAGGAAGGATAATCAAAAGGATCTGGACCAAAAAGGAAGCGCATAAACCTGGTTACCTATGCCACTGCTTGTAAGAAAGGATGAGGATAGTTGACGATTCGCATGTCCAAACAAACAAAAAAAATTCTTAAAACCTAAATAACTGCTAAATCCCTAGTGTCTATTAATATATCTACATATATTCCAAGTGAATATACAGTTTATATATATGTATGTGTACATGTATATGGGTATATATACCCCTATACATATATAAATCATCTGTTTATAATACTTACTAATCTAATTAAAAATAAATCTTATCTTTATTTTATTTTGTTTTTGGACCAACAAAATCGCCAAACACCCCACTGTCTCTCCCAAACAGTGGTTCGTCGAGATCACAGTTGGCATTGCCTGATGTATTTGGCAAAAGCCTGGCCATCCCTCCCTTGTATCTAAGATACAACCAAAACGTTGTCTTCTTGGCCAAATCTTGAGAAGACAACCCCTACTATAACTTTCAGCCGCACTTAATCCATTTTTGGTTCGTAGGTATTTGGAGTTCACATCCTTAGTCTTTGTTGTCCTATGTTAACACTCATGTAATATCGTAGTCTACAACCCTTCTCATCTTCTTGGTAGGCCTAGCCAGGCCTCCACACACTTTTAGCTTTAATTTAGCAACTCATCTTACAATCAAGAAAAAACCTTCAATTAGAAATCATACAAATCCAACTTTTATTGAAATTGATCATTCGGTCATAACCTCAAACCATGGATAACTAATTTTACAATTCTAATTCAAAAAAAAAAACAAAAAGGCAAGAAACTTCAAAAATCTGCACCGACGAAGAAAATAGTTTGTTTGTTAAACCTCCTAAACGTATGTGTTTTACAATTAAGTGATTACTTCGGTTCGTCTTTTGTTACCACGGTATATACATATATATAATTTAAATCAAATTCAAATATAACCAAACTTACTGCTTAATCACGTCCCTCGGTGTCCTGCCGGCAGCACTAATCCAGGATACGGTTTGTGCACTCTCTTTCACGAGTTGCTTTATTTTACACTAGCAAATAATACATATATATATATAAAAAGGTAAGTCCAAGCACTCAAAAGAATCACTTCATGAATCGATAATCAACTACTTTTTTTTTCTTTTTTTTTTTTTCTTTTTTTTTCAGACGTTAATTTTCTTCCTCGGATTATTATTTTCAAAATTTGTACACTAAATTCAATTAATTAATTCTACTTTACTCTAATTCTTATTTGTTTTTTTTTTCTTTTTACAGGTTATGTTTTAACACTATTTATAGGTTTAGTTTCTTTATGTTCATTTACGGGGTGAGTATTTAGGTTTATTTTGGATTTTTTTTTACTCTTCTTTAAGTTAAAAGGTAAGTAGGTATTTCTTGGTAGGTATTTCGATTTTGTATTTATCACTTTTCTCTAGGTAATAAGGTAGGTATTTCTTGATGAGTACTTTTCGACTTTTGTATTTTTCACTTTTCTCTAAGTATGTAAAAGGTAGGTATTTCTTGATAAATGTTTTTAATTTTTGTATTTTCACTTTTTTTTTCTAGGTAAAAGGTAGGTATTTCTTGGTAAGTATTTTTTTGACTTTTGTATTTTCACTTTTTTTTTTCTAGGTAAAAGGTAGGTATTTCTTGGTAAGTATCTTGATTGATCTTATGGTTTTGATTACACTTTTAAAATTGGTTACAAATTGGGTAACTTTTGTAGGTGTTGCGAATACTTTTTTTTTTTTGTAGATTGTTTTCACTTTCTTTTTGGTATTAAAAGAAACATAGGTAGGTGCACCTGCTAAACTAACACTCCGCGAAGTAAAAAAAAATCTTGGGCTGCCAAAAGAGTACTCAGTCCACCAGAATGGTTGCTTTAACCTCTATATGAACCCCTCCAAGGTCAAAATAGCAGAGGCTTAGGCCACTATATTCGGTCTCGTGATCTGGCCTATAGAACTTTTTATACGGCGACAGGTACCACGTTCAAGCGAAACGAATGTCTCGTTTGACCCAAACCTGAATATAAAAACCTCTGTTATCAAAATGTATAACTTGGACAATTCAGTCACGACATACCTCTGCTTATTCTTAAAGAAATTTCCTTCAACGAAAATCAAAATCTTTCCTCAGAGCTTCCTCTTTGTTCCTTTTGAATTTCAGATTTTTTTTGTCCCAAGTAAATCTCAATAATTCGGTTTTTCCTCCTTCAGCTAAATTTTATTCGTTTTATTAATATTGTTCTATTTTCAGATTGGAATCTATTTTCATTACCTTTGTTAGTTTTTTTTTTTTTTTCTATAGTGCTATCTAATCACTGGTAAAATTTTCCTTGTTCTTCTATAGCCACCTGTTTGCTTGAACTTGAACTTGAAATGATTTGTTTAAGTATATACGTACTATCATACCACTATCCTATTTCTTTCGATTTGCCTATGTACTCATTAGCAAGGTCTTTGACCTGAATATTCAAGCTTTTTCCCCTTTTTGTTCATCCCAACGGTGTTAGTTATTAGTTTCATGATTTTTGACTTAGCTGAATATATCACTACATACTAATTCCCTATCTATATTGCACTCATACTATCACATTTTTTAAAGCTTTTCGGAGAAGGTTCTATTCCCTTGTTCATATGTTGGAGCTCTTAAAATAGACCCTCCCTGCTTGGAAGAAGTCCGAATTCTAAACTTAAACACCCGAATATTTTAGTCAACTAATTATCCCCACATATCACATGAAACATTTAATTGAATGCGTAAAATCGTTACCTATAACTAGTTTTATTAACGAATGCTGAATATCGACGCGATTATTAAAAGAAAGATAAATCTTCACTATCGTCAAAGAGGATGCGAACCTCTCGGAACCGATCGTTATCCATTTTTCCGAACTTTCGGAGAGCCATTCTCGTCACTTTGTTGAGCGCGCCTAATCTGCTGTCACTTAAAAGCTCTATGTCTGACATCTTTGAAATGTCATTTAATCCGTGCATAATTGTGAAGAGTCAACAACATAAACATTAAATTTTAAAAAGGTTGGGACAAAAATTAAACAAAAAGGACATAAAAACAGTGCAAACCAAATCGGACCTAATCCATTTCTGAAATGGAAGAAGGCACTTGTGTTTTCCTATGCGCATCTTGCTTAAGGT
This sequence comes from Dasysyrphus tricinctus, assembly GCA_963921185.1. Classification (NCBI taxonomy): domain Eukaryota; kingdom Metazoa; phylum Arthropoda; class Insecta; order Diptera; family Syrphidae; genus Dasysyrphus; species Dasysyrphus tricinctus. The sequence continues at coordinate 89,431,350 of OY992530.1, forward strand.
TTCTTCCATTTTAGTAAGAATAATGTTTTGCTTTTCGAGCTCCAATCCATATGCTGCCATTCTATCCCGATGTCGATTCTTGGTACTCTTATGTTGAACAAATCGAACCAATCATTTACCTGTTCAAAAAAGTTAAAAAGCATTAGTCTAAGGAAGGAATGACATTATCTTAAAAATATACCTCTTTCAATATTGTCGATAGCTCAGCTTCAATACTTTGATGTCGCTTATCCACATGATCCGATTCTTTCTAGAGCACTATGGTTTGTGTGTGAAAAATGTTGCGTGGCATATTTAACTTTTTGCCTTTTTCCACGCTGTACTGAAAGATGTGTAGGAGTTAACCGACTGGCAATTTTGAGGTCAGCATTAGATTGAAGTACTAGCAGTTCCTCAAGCGGCTCTTTAGTCAAAAGTTTATCTCCCATTAGGAGCCCAAAGTCCAAGAAATGATTTCTCAACAGTTTGATTAAATGTGGAGTGTCACTGAACACATAAATATTTTTAGTGGGATCACAAGGATTCTTGAAAAACGGACTATTTTCAGCTATTTCCATATTTTTCCACAGTGATCTGTTACCACCACCCAAATCCGACACGATGGCTACAACATCGTATCCGATTCCATGTAGCTTTTCAATAATTTTTGTGAAAATTACCGATGTAAGATTGCAGTCATAATTATAAAAAAGTGGTTGTTTCCAATTTTCAAATAGGCCTCTAGCCATTATCACTTGTACATAATTCGACGGGGCCAAAAGGGTGTCGGTTTTTTGGTCATACTCATATAAACTTTGAATTTTCATTTCATCGGCCATCAAGATGCAAACTTTTTGAAACGGCGTCAAATCTGCGTTTTTCATCAAATTGAACACGACTCTTAGGATTCCTGGGCTTATATCGATTTTTGTTGCCCATGACCTTAAAGTTGATACGGCGAGAAGTGAATATTTTTTTTTTAAAGTAGCCTGTACGCTTTTGGGCCACTTGCGTATATAGCAATGGCTTGAGTTGAGACACATCGTCTATTTTCCACCTTACACGTCTAGCCCTTTGCAATATTTTCCTTTGTCCTGGTGTAAATATTTTGTTGAAGGCGTCCACTTCGTTTTTTAAAACATGAATTTCGGCCAGTGCATTATTATGTTTTACGACCAACTCTTCCAATTCGGCTTTTGTCTTTAGATGTCTAAACATAATGTTTTAGCTAAAATATGAAACTGCAAAGACAAACAAAGTTATGTACCTTTCATCTTCACCTTCTGTGTTAGTTGATTTATCAATTGTGAGTGGTTCCACAATAATACTTGGTTGAGGACTTGGCTCAGGAACAATTTCTTCCGAAATTATATTTGCCCTACAAGATCAAATATTCTGTTAGGTTTATTGTTTAAGGCAAACTTTAGAATATTTTGAATCATTGGTATATAAATATGCAGTTTGAAAACTTACAATATTTCCTGGACATTTTTTTTTTTTATTCCCGCTTTTTGTATCTCTCTTCCCGTTCTTTTTGGTGCGTTTCTGGAAATGGTAGATTTTCTGTTGGTATAGCGTCAGGTCTGAGCTTTTTACAACGCTTTGGAGAGTAGTTAAGGAGCTCGTGCTGAAGATTTCGTATATAAAACTCCCGAGAAAAATGCTTTGAACAGATTAAAGCATTTTTTATATTTATTTTATCTTTCCGACCACACTTGTGCAACCAAATATGCGCGTGGATTTTATCTTTTGGGAATCTAAAGAATTTCACAGGTTTTTCACTTGTTGTGTTGCTTTTATTTTGATTTCTTTTTCGTTTCTTGTTATTATTGGTATTGCACCCGAATATTGCACATTGCACCTTTTTTATTGCAGACAAATAATCTTTTTGGCGCACAAACAAACCAAACGAGTTTACATTTCACAAAATGAAAGTTAAATGTCAAAATTATTGTCAATTCGTGACGTAACATGTGAGAGCGAGATAGGATAACCACATGCGCAATAGCATACCATGTATTCTATATACCTTGGTCCTGGTTTATTTTTTAAGAAACGTACAAGTGTCCCGTATTCAGATATTTGTCGATTATTTGTCCAGTATTTGCACATTCTCTATTCAACGTTGCGTAAATCTTTATTCAAAAAATATATTTCGACTCATTTTAGTTACAATGTTCTTGTGTCTTGTACGAAAAAGAAAAATCTATTACCTTCAGATGTTAAACAATAATATCCTTGTGTAGTCACTATTCTACCTGTAAACGAGCCAAATGATATCATTCAGTATATAGTTTCTAAGACGGGTATTCCTGCAAATGTTTTGAAATACTTCAAGCTAATTAAAAAAGAAAGGGCATGGCTTTATCTGATGTGAAATTTTTCAATTTCAAATTATGTGTGCCTGCGGAAAACTTCGATAATCTTTTGAACGATTCATCTATATGGCCTTATGCAATGAAGATTAAACACTTCCTGGATTATACAAAACGTTGAATAATGTTGACTTGCCAGAATCGGTATCTAGAAATCAGCTGCCGTTTGATAACTTACTTTACTTTACTTTAGATGGCGCTTAAAGTCCAGGGTGGACTACGGCCTCAACCAACAAGCCTCTCCAGCCAGCTCGGTCCCTAGCTAGCTGCCTCCAGTTACGCACTCTAAGTTGGTTAAGGTCGTTCTCCACTTGTGTGCGCCACCTAAGGTGGGGTCTTCCTCTGCTGCGTAGACCATCAGGGGTAGATTCGAAGACTCGTCGGGCTGGTGCGTCAGTGTCCATACGCTCCACATGTCCCAGCCATCTCAGCCGCTGTATTTTCATCTTTTTGATCAGGTCGACGTCGCTGTAGAGCCCGAAAAAGCTCGTTGTTAAATCTTCTCCTCCATACTCCATCGATACATACTGGACCGAAGACCACCAGAAGAATTTTCCTTTCAAAGCACCCAAGCAGATTCTCATCCGTTTTTGACAGGGTCCATGCTTCTGCCCCATAAAGCAGGACCGGGATAATTAGGGTCTTATATAAGGACTCCTTGGTTCTTTGAGAGAGGGCTTTACTACTCAAATGCCTTCTTAGCCCGAAGAAACAGCGGTTGGCAAGAGTAATTCTTCGTTTGATCTCCGCACTGATGTCATTTTGTGATGTAATTGTGGAGCCCAGGTAGACAAAGTCCTTGATGACATTGAAGTTGTACCTATCCATCGTGACGTTTTGCCCGAGTGGATGATGTTGAGATTTCTTTCTCGATGATAGCATATACTTCGTCTTGTCCTCATTAACAGCCAAACCCATTTTCGCCACCTCCGATTCAATACTTGCAAACGCGCTGGTAACAGCTCGCTTCGTTTTCCCAATGATGTCAATATCATCTGCATAAGCAAGTAGTTGAACTGACTTTTGATAAATTGTACCTCTGTTGTTGACTTGCGAGTTGCGTACAATTGCTTCAAGTACGATGTTAAACAGGTTGCATGATAACGCATCGCCTTGCATCAAACCTTTCTTGACATCAAATGGTTCAGTGGTGTTCTTGCCGACTTTGACGGAGCAGCGAGATTTCTCCATCGTCATCCTGCACAGGCGGACGAGTTTGGCAGGGATGCTGAGATGCGACATGGCTCTGTATAGCTCGTCTCTGTCTACGCTTTCATACGCGACTTTGAATTCGATAAAGAGATGGTGTGTATCGATTTGGAACTCCTGGTTTTTTTTTCCAGAATCTGTCGGAGTGTGAACATTTGATCGACGGTCGATTTTGGGCCTGAAATCACACTGATAAGGGCCGATCAGATCGTTGACAAACGGTCTTAAGCGATCACACAGCACAGATGACAGGATTTTGTATGCGACGTTGAGGAGACTTATACCTCTGTAGTTGGCACAAGTCAGAGCATCTCCTTTCTTGTGGATGGGGCACACTATACCGAGGTTCCATTCATCGGGCATACTTTCATCCGACCAAATTTTGGAGATAAGTTGGTGTATACTCCCTACCAAATCATCTCCACCTGCTTTGAATAGCTCGGCTGGAAGGCCATCTGCACCAGCAGCCTTGTACGCTTTAAGCTTGGTTATCGCTAACCGCACTTCATTTAGGTCGGGTGGACGGAAATTTTGACCATCATCGTCCAGGTTGAATAGATTATTCTGTCTAACAGCGGAATTTTGGTCATCTTCGCCGTTTAGCAGTCTAGAAAAGTGTTGTTTCCAGATTCTCGCTTCGCATGCTCTCTCTTTTTCCTCCTGAGAAGTCGGCGCTCCTCCCTTCATTTTTGCCCGTAGAGCTCCCAGGCTGTTCTCTCAGCAGCTCTGGTTCTAGTTTGCAGCATTGATTGGTAGGCCTCGTTCTTGGTTGCATGCGCCAACCGGCATTCTTCATCAAACCAGGGGTTTCGTTGTGGTCGCCTAGTGAAACCCAGCACATCAGTGGCGGCACTTCTGATGGCTTGTTGGCAGTTCTTCCACTGGTATTCTGCAGTTGGTGCTGGTGGCGGAGTTGCTGAAAGGTTCAGAGAGACTTGATCAGCAAAGGTCTTGGCAATCTCTTGCAATTTTAACTTCGCGACATCATATCTTTTCACAGCATCCGCTTGGTGTTGTGGCGTCATAGATACCCGCATACGAGATACTCTTTATTTATTTACTTGAGCTACAACCAAGTAATGGTCCGAGTCAATGTTGGCCCCTCGGAACGTTCGGACATCCAGGATACTGGAAGCATGTCTGGCGTCTATCGCAACATGGTCAATCTGGTTGACGGTTCGTTGATCAGGAGACCGTCAGGTCCCTTTGTGTATATTGAGGTGTGGGAATTGAGTGCTGGCTATAATGATGTTACGCCCTGCCGCAAAGTCAATCAGCCTGAGTCCGTTACCGGAAGTGTTGTCGTGCAGGCTGTGTCCTCCGACTATCGAACCAAAGATGCCCTCCTTTCCGATTTTGTCGTTGAAGTCGCCAAGAATGATCTTGACGTCGTACTTGGAGCACCTATCATACGTGCTCTCGAAGAGATCGTAGAAGTCTTCCTTGGTTGAGTCATCTTTGTCTTCCGTTGGGGCGTGGGCACAGATCAACGTAACATTTTTGAATTTTGCTTTGATGCGGATTATGACCAGGTGCTCGCTTACATTTCTGAAACCCAAGACTTCTTGCCTAAGTCTTCTCCTTACCACAAAACCACAACCAAAGAGTCACTGACCCTGCTCCTTGCAGCACTCGCCAAAGTAGATGTCACACGACTTCATCCTCCGTATGCCTTCTCCATTCCATCGCACTTCCTGGATGGCTGTTATATCAGCCTTTAACCTATCCAGGTACTCCACTAATTGTTTGGCTGCACGTGGTCTGTTTAAGGTCCGGACAATCCACGTACAGATCCGAAATTCATTGTCCTTGTTTCGTTTGCTGGGGTCGTCAACATTAAAATCATCCATATTCGAGGCTTGTTGTTGTTTCGGAACTATGGTTGTTTTTTGTTTTATTGAACATTTCTATTTACAATTGGCTTAAAAGATAATTTATAACTATAAGATCCATTGACAAATAATAAGATTTTGTTGGCACATAAGGGGCCTAACGCTATACTATGGTTGTTTTCCGTGGTAGAGAAGTTACCCCGACGCACAACCCCAAACCTGGAGGACCAGAGCCTTAGTATAACTCCAAAGGTGGGGAGCCGGATAAACCGCTCCTTATAGGCCTGAGCTACGAATATGTCGTAGTAGCCCATAATAAGGTGTTCACTAAGTAGCTCAACCTTACTGGAACTGTAGACGCCACCGTTGATCCCATCTGGAGAATTCTTCTGCTGCCGCCTGGATAAAGGAGAAGTACCTTAGTGGGAACACTCCTCCCCCCCTCTCTCGTTTGCTGCCCCTAATACCGTCCACAGGGATTGGAACCCCATCTTCAGTTAAAGGTACTAGGCACCTGATGTTCACCACGGGAGGTGGGAGTAGGAGTTGATAGACAGAGGTTTGAAAAAAAGCTTGTGGACGCTTGTGTCCTCTTGAATGCACATGTCTACCCTTTGTGTTAGGAGTCAGGTTTCCACGGGGGAGTTCTTCGGTACCCGAGAAGTGGCTACGGCACGCTAGTGGTTTCTCGGCTTAGCTCGTCACCTGGGGTAGTTCTTGCCACTTCTCGAAGTACCTCCTGCTCAACTAAACATTAATTTATTCGTGCCTAAGGTTACGCGATGTTAATTTTAACACAAATCTAGGGACTCTGGCAATATCCAAGAGGAATGTTAAATTGGTGCTTCGAAATTTTAACAAAAAAAAACTAACCTATGTTTAAAAAAAAACCTTAACCAAAAAAAAATAAAAATAAAAATAAAACCCTTCACCCAAAGAAAATAATAAAAAAAAAGGTAAACAAAAATTGTTTAAAAATAAGATTAAAAAAAACTAAATCCTAACCTAATCCTGGAACCTACTTCTAAAGCATCCACTTTTTATCACCCCGGGATACCACCACACCGAATTCCAAACGTTCGCCTGATGTTGTTGACGAAGGTCTGGCCAACCCACCCAAGTATCGCACAGATACTTCCTACGCTACTTCCATGGCCAAATGATTTCGGAAATAGCCCCTAACTTGACCCAACCAGTTACGATCTAGTCCATAATGAAGTTTGTCGGTCACGTCCTTTAACCGAAATTACTTCAGGATGGCTTTACCAGGCCTCCACACACCTTTAGCTTTGAAATTAGCACACCATATTGCTTAATTTAGATTTCAGCTCACAATTTTATTCAAATAAATCATTAATAGCAAAACCAAAAATAATTAACTTCTCCCACTCGTTTCTTTTCTTCTCATCAAATTTTCAAAAATCAAAATTAACTAAAAACTACTAAAAATAATAATAAAAGAAAAGAAAATTTGATCTTAAAGATTTCTGATATATGGAGCTTTTCATCCAACCAATTATTTTCTACTCACTTGTTTTTACCGTGTTCCCTCGTTGTTCTGCCGGCAGGACACTGGAGACCAGGAGTAGACACTTTAACTACTTCTTATAAACAAATTGTTATATCGCTAAATTTTAAAATCACTTTCACTTTTCTTGATTCATAAATTCAAAAATAAAAAAAATCATTGGTAAAAAAAAAACGATTTGGAGAACCAAATTTTACACTAAAGATAAGTTAACATTAGTAAACTAAATTTAATGGTAAGTATTTAAATGTTCTTTTCTTTTCCCGTTTAGCACTTTTTCTTATTTTAGCCCTTCTCTCTATCTTCACTTCTTCCTTCTTTTGATCTTCTCCTTTTTTTTTCTTTTGTCCTTCGAACACCTCTCCTTTTCTTCTCGCGTCTTCTTTTTAATCAGCGAAGCACCCTTTATTCGTCACAAGTCCTCCTAATGTCTATTGGGGAATATCTATATATATATATATACTATATGTATAGTACCCTCTTTGACTTTGGACTTCGTGACCTCCAAAAGACGTTTCCTTTGTCTTCCCTGAACAAAGGAAGTCTATTGCTTCCAATGATGCCTTCACTGTATCTCAGTAAGGCGAACAAAAAAAAAAATCTGCAGAGGCCTAGGCAACGGATCTTTCAGATCGGAAAATTGCTGGGCCCAAACCTAATAAAAAAATCACTCATCAGTCCACTGAGTTCTTTTTATTCCAAAAATTGTCACATACCTCTGCTTAATTGCGTAATTGGCACTCTCAGGAGAAATCCTTGAAATTGATCTTCAATTTTCTTTCTAGATTTATCGCAAAAAATCTAAATCGATAAATATACATATATATATATATAAGTATATGCTCAAATCACTATTCACAATATTACTACCTTTATTTTCCTCTTAATCCACTCTTGATTTCAAGATTAATTCACCTTTATCAAAATAAATCCGTACTGGATGTAAAAATTATCAAAATTTAATTTTGAATTTACAATTTAAATTAATTGGCAGTTAAAACGTCTGCAACACTTCTTTTCTTTCGGTTCGTAAAAGAAACAATGGCCATCAAATCCCCAGGCTAGCTCCTGGCCTTTATCAGATTGCCTATATAAGTAAATAGTTACCACTACATCTGAGTGAGATAACTATTTCTAACTCTCTGGTTAACAACTAGAATAATAGGGGTAATATTTTCCATCCCTATCACTAGTAAATCCCCCCCTTGTACATCTCCAAAATTCCACTCACACACACGTATTCACTGTTGACCCCTTCCTATATGTTTGTCTCAGTCTTAATCCTCTTCTAATAAACTATTATTATCTAATCAATTAATATCCTATCTAATCTATCTATTAATCAAATAGTCTATCTTTCCTAATACTAATTTCCTATTCACACATAATTTCCCTACCTATCTTAACACTCAAAACATTTTAATCACCTTAAAATTATTCATTTTCAACAATGCCTAAACTGGGCGAAATCGTTCTGCGCATGTGTCAGATTATTAAAATTTCACCCCCTTAACCCCTGGGCAAAAAGAGACAAATACACTAACACATGCGCAGAAGAAAACAACCATATATGTTTCTAACTTAAATTGTGAAGTGTTAAGCCTAGTACGCAGCTGATGCGAAACGAAAAATTCCATACAAAAATGACACAACGAAATCATAAACTAAAAATTTAGTTCTTCCTTTGTATATGAAAACCATAGTACTATCATGGTGGCACTCGAAGAGGGCGACATCTCAAGTCTCCAAGGGGTACATTGACGTGGAGAATTGTGGAATAAGTGGAAGTGTGGACGTGAAGAATAGTATAAGCATGGGAAAGACGTATACTGAATTTATGAGAGTTAGAGTGAATCAGGTAGAAGGCATTTTGGAGAAAATATTCAATTTTGTTTTGGTTATCGGTTTTGTTTACATTTTTTTTACTATATGCAGATAAAGCTGAAAGACACAAAAAGAACAATTTCGGATATTCTTTTTGGCTTATGGGGTTTTTATGGTGCAAGGGAAAGGGGTAGGTATACATGTGAAGGTGTATTTGTTTTTTCACAGCTGTAGGCGTATCGTCTTCAATATATTTGGGTTTCTATGGTGCAAGAGGAAGATGTTGTTATACATTGGAATATAGGTAGATAGGTATGTGGCATGGTATAAGAATAACAAGGTATGCTTGACAGTTCAGGCAATTGAGTCGTGACGTCATTGCGAGTGAATGATCTCAATTGTTTGCCATTTATGGCAAAAAAAGTAAATAGAAATTGTTTATGTTTTGAAGCTATTTGCTATTAAAACTCAAAGTAAAACAATAAATTAATTATGTTTTGAAGTTATGTTTTGTTAAATTTCAAGTAAAACAATAAATAATTTATTTTTTAAAGCTATGTGCTGGTGAACACTCGCTATGACGTCACACAAAACCAAATATGGCGACCCTTCATCTCATATACAACATACCTTGTATTTTTATACCATGGGTATGTGGGTTAGTTTTTATAACTGAGTGGGTAGTTGAGAACCAAAACTCGTCATATCCAAAATTTTCATTTTGTGCAAATGAAAAAAAAAAACTAATTAAGGTGAAATGGTAGATGTTATAAAAGATTTTATTTTATACCTACCTATAATCTTTTTATGAACATTTTTCATATACAAAGCTATAATAGAAGGTTTTTAAATCTATGTTATGATTGAGAGCAAACAAATATTGGAAGTTCCGTTTAAAAGATATTTAACAATTAAATTTGGTTATGAAGAGTTTTGTTGCAAATGATTGGATATGGCCAGTTTCCCCACCATTCCCCCCTCTCACAATTGCACCCTCTAATATAAAAGCACTCCCCTACTTTCCAATCTTTAATGACCTATTTAAAATTGTTTACAATAAAAACCTGTGAACGTTTTAGTTCCTTCTTATATAACATAATTAATAGCCTATGATGGATAAGAAGAGTTTTGAAAGCAAACCCACTGCTTACAATGGATATGGAAAGCTTTGATGTAAATTGCACTGTGGATATCGAGAGTTTTGGAAACAATAACGATGTTCGACATCAATATTAAAGGGGCTTAGAGGGGTAAGGGTGTCAAATTTTCTTTAAAAACTATTCAATATGCCCAGCTTAACAAATCTGGATCAAAATCTCAATTTTTGATAAAAGTGGATAGGTATGATGAGTTTTCGTTCTCATCTACTCAAATGTAGGTGTTTTGTGTGCAGGATTTTTTACAAATAATGTACCTACATGCAAACTTTTCGCACTTTTCAAACTTTTCTTTCGCTTCTTTCCTTAATATATATACATATATTTTAGGAAAGGCTACATTGGGGTGGAATACCATTTTCAAAAAAATGGTTATTAAGGTGCAGTGCAATAACACCCGCGGTAATAAAGCCCTTGGGCCGTGGGCGTTATTTCCCAAAATAAAAGGAAAAAATACCCACGGGTTTATTTTCCATTTTAAAATGGCAATAACCCACGAAAGAAAAGAAATAAGAACCGCGGGTGCTATTGCTTTTTGGATTTGGCATTTAAGCCCACACTTAAAGTATAATCTATACTCTGCTTTTAAATACTCTTCTATTTAAAGATCTCAAAATGATAAAGTTGGATATCTTAATATATACAACAGAGTCGGGTTAGTTACATCATTTATAAGTTATAACTGAAGAACGGCTGAACGAATTTTAATTATCTATGGTTTGTTGGATTTGTCTCCGCCTCAAATAGGAGAATAACTATTAAAATATTAGAACAGTTCACGGATAAAAATTATATGCACTTTGGGTAGGTAGGTACCTGTTTTATTATATAAAAAAGAAATCAGAAAATGAGTTTGAAAACGAATCAATAGTTTATGAAATTTTGTTTTGACAAAATTAAATTAAAAAATTATAATATAGTCGAATCTCCACATTTCGTTCTGACAAAATAAAATTACAAAATTATAATCAATTTATGTATTTAAAATAACAATTAAATCTTCCATTGATCCACTTAATCAAAATAGCTTTTTGTTTTCTTTGATGTTTAGTAAAACTTTTAAAGGAATTAAAAGATCTGTTCGCGTACTTCCCAAAACTACGAATTTCTACGAATTTTATTTTTTTCATATGAGCTTTGAAAGAACTTTGGGCAAAATTCGAAGTTTTAGGAGGTATGCGAATAGACATACAATAGTTTGATGAGAATTTTGTTTAAAATAATATGTCTGTTCGCGTACCTCCCAAAACTACGAATTTTTACAAATTTAGCCCAAAGTTATGTATGTCAAAGCTCATATGAAAAAAATAATAGAAATTCGTAGTTTTGGGAAGTACGCGAACAGACATATAAGTATACAAAAATGTTTATAGATTTTTTTAAATTTATACATTTTACTATTGTTTTTGTCTTAAAAAATATTAATATATCGCGCATTGAAAACAAAAGTGGCACTAAACGAAAAACCTAGTTTTCAAATACGGCCGTTTAAAGTTTTGGACGACTTACGTAAATAGTCGAAAGCTCTTTGAAAAAAGATTTAGGGCCTTATTACGGTTCGCGAATCGAACGTGTTCACTTGAAGTCGAACGATTTGGCGAATGTTATGTACGTTAGGGTTAGCGGATGAATTCATTCGCTAAAAATTCATCGCTGTCACAGGAAAAATTCATTATAATCAATTTTTCTTGCGACAAATTTCAAAAAGAAAAAATGAAAATCAGAAAATATATCTTAAAGTGCGGAATTTTTGTAGTTTTCTTCATTTTATTCTTGACTTAATTATTTAATTGGTCATTAATAACTTATTTAATAATGGTCCAAAAAAAAACTGACTTTAAATGCAAACAAAAATATTTTAATACTAGCTGACCCGCCCCGACTCCGCCCGGGTAGACAAAAATCGAATTCCGGATAATCCAGATTCGATTTTTTTTTTATTTTATTGGAATCAAATTTCATAATTGATTTCTGACGACGGATAATTTTCAATAAAAAAATTTAATTTAATTTTTCGACACAATTTTTCTGGAATTTCACTGTTTTTCTAATATTTCAAAGATACTCTTACCATTTTTACCATTAAAAGTACTCTATGTTACTCCACTACATTAACGTAAAGTCTCGTCGGGATCGTTTTGAAGACTATTGTGTTCAAACAAATAATTTTTTTTATAAATAATGCGCTTAAGTTTCTTTGTAAATAAAGAACCACCTGAGCAACTATCAATTATTTCCATATTAAAGACAAACACTCCAATTTAATTATTACGTAAATAAAACCTGGCAGCTTTCAATCGCATTATTGCATTTTAAAAATGCATTATTGCGGCTTAAGGGCCGTCCTAAGGTTGCAACTTGCAAGGTCGATGGCATGTTGTTTGAACGAATAAAAAGTGTAAGGTATAAAACACTTTTTTTTTTTGCATCTTGAAAATACATTGTGTTGGTCAAAGGGCCGTGGCATCGCTGCCTTGTTGGCATGTAGTTTGCACAGATCCAAACAGTACGTTGACAAAATTTTGAGCAAGGCTTTCACCACTTCTAAGACTACCTTTTAAAATTAATTATTTCTACTTGTTTGTAATTATTTCCTATATATCAATTTTTTGTTACGACATAATTTTCCCTTAATTTCATTCTTTTTCTTATATTTTAAAGATACCGTTAACATTTTTACAATTAAAAGTAGCCTAGATTACTCCCAGAGTTTTCCACTAAATGTATGTAAAGTGTCATTATAACCTGTTCTACTGTTTTGAAGGTTACCGCGGACAAACAGACAGACAGACAAAAATTTTTTAAATGATGCAGTTATGTTTCTTAGCAAGTAAATAACCACCTTATATAAAAAACTTGAAATTATTTCAATATTAACGACAGACACTCCAATTTTATTTGTATGTATAGATGTCAACGAAAAAACATACAATAACGTTATAGCTATTTGGAAAGTCAATATTCTATTTCTTTTTTTTGTAATGGAGATGTTTAAAAGAATGGTTTTTAGAAATTAAATTTCAAAGTCAAAATTTTTGAAAAAAAAAATGTATATATTTTAAGTTAATTTATTTCAAATTTTGCGTAGTTAAGTGCCATGTTGTTCTTGATATCCAATGCTTTTATCAATTTTCAGTTAAAAATCAACAACCAAATGCAAAAATCTTTCTTAATTTTTGAGAAATTAATAAATTAAAGGTACTTTCCTAAAAAACCCGAAAAAGGGTTATAATTATGATTAGTAATTTTTTTGCTTCATGAGCATAAAACAAACAAGCAATGGAAAAAAGTTCCTTTAATTTTTTTTAAATAGCTTAAAATCTATAAGAAATCTTCTCACATCCGGGTTTCAGAACTTGACTAAAAAATAATAAAGGCTTTGAATTTTACATACAAAAAATATCACCTAATTGCCAAAAATTTTGAAAAAAAACCAACTTGATATGTACAAAAACTCACAATTCTATTTGGCATAATTTACAAAGAAGAACTTTAAGCACGGTTAAAAATTTTGGGGTAGGTACTTTTTAATATTTTCTGGGTTACATAGGTACATATATGACAACACCAAAAATATATTGAAATTTAATAGGTACTTGGCAAATATTAAAATTTGGAAGTTAATTCAAAATAGGTATATTAAAACTTAATAATATCAGATATTACAAAGGAATACGAAATCTGTATTATATTTTATAATAATACAAAGGTATTATAATATAATACTTAATTACCTACTTGAAATTTAATTTGTAGATTCTTTTCATGAAAATTAATACAAAATATATTACAAAATAATAGTAATGAAAGACATTTTTTGTAAGAGTATTCATCTTCAATTAATAGTGGCATTATTATATTTATTGTATTTCACATACATATATGAGAACTAAAATCTTACTGCGATTGAAATTTTATCTACTAATTTGTATATTTTACCTCGAAATATTTCAACGCGCCTTCAAAATAATGCATATTTAAATTGTTTATTTTAAATTATTAGGCAGAAAAATGGTTGCTATATACCTAGGTACCTACCAACTTATACAAAATAAATCTGTAAAAAGTTCATTAGATAAAAAGTTTCTTAGGTACCTACATACATACCTACCTACCTATGCTTACCTAATATACATAAAATTAGTTTTAAATTCAAGGTCAAATAGGTACTCAAAGAAATAGGTACCTACGTACCTACCTACCCTTGAATTTCGCAACAAAAACCTTTAAATAAAATACCTACCTACCGATGAGTCGAAATGAACTTCGACGTTGGAGCCAATAAAGCTAGGAATGAATTTTTTGAAAATCACTGGTAAGAAATTTGAAATTAAATTTGTTTTGACAGTATTTGGAACTGGCATAGGGATTCCCACTTACAGACTAGTGAATAATATTAGGTTATCTTTTTACAAAATTCGAAGAAATTTCAGGTCAAATAAGTAGGTACCTACCTACCTACTCAAAGAAATACCTACCCTCGAATTTTGCAAAACAAAAAAAAAACAAATACCTACCTAGGTAGGTACCTATTAAAAGATAAACCTACCTAGGTATGAAGGTACCTATACCTAAACCTACCCCCGAATTTAGCAATAAAAACTTTAATTAAAATACATGTAGGTACCTATACCTACCTATCTATCAAAAATATCTATGCCTTAACCCACCCCCGAATTTTGCATACAAAATTTAATTAAAATACCTACAAATACCTATTAAACATAACTACTCGAAATAATTTATAATATGTAGGTACCTATCTATGTAGGTAATAAAAACTATTAACAAAAAAACTAACTAGCAAAAAATTAATAGTAATTGCACAAAAACTTTAATTCAAATATGTACCTACCTACCTACCTACATACCAAAAGACCAATCCTCGCAAAAAAGATTGCATCTAAAAATTCAAATACCTACACACCAAAAAACCTACCACCGAAATCATGCAAGAAAATTTCAATCAAAATATCTACCAAAAGATATATGCCTAGCCTATCCTCGAAACTTTGCAAGAAAGTTTCAAGTCAATTAAAAAAAAAAGCAAAAACAAAACCTACCCTCAATAAGAAAATATAGCAACGACCTACACACGTTTGTCTTTTCACACTCACATACAAGAAAATCTCTGCAAATAATAATTTTTCTACTCGTTGCTACGAACTAGACACCAACGACGGGTGACGACGACGACGCAAGCAGAAGCGACACGATCAACTCGTTCACCACTTCATATAATTTCTTTGCTTCTCTGCCTGCAAACAAAATACATTCCTAAATAAACCAACACAAATATTCTTCTATTCAAAGAGGAGACGACAATTTTGTTCTTATTTTCTTCACGTTTTTCTATTCTTTGACATTTTGAAAACAGCTGATTTGCTTATCTCTCTTACTCCCTTTATTTCTTATGAGCATGAAAATAATACTTTCTTGCTCTTACTACTTGTCTTCGATTCTTTATGTATCCCGCATCCACAATTCTCCACGCAATCGAATGCGGTCGAATGTGGCGCCCCCACAAGGTCCACGTTCAACTAAAAAAAATTTTTCATGAGAATACTATGGTTTTCATATACAAAGGATGAGCGAAATCGATAATTGTAGCAGATTATTTGGAGATGTCTACACTATTTTTTCGCACTCAATTAATTACCCAGACCATTTATTGTGTGCGAAAAAATGACATTTGTGTTTTTTCGTGTTTATTTTTGTTGTTTCTTTCATTACAGCATGGCTGCTTGTGATTTGTTTGCATTTCCATTTGTTTTAATTTTTTGAATTTGTGCAACTGTCAATGAATATTTTCCGCTTCGTTTTCGTAAACATTTCGTTGTCTTTTTGGAGACCAACTAAAAATTTCGTTTCGCATCAACAGCGTACTAGGCTTCAGACAAAAAAAAAATCAAAACAAAACAACATCATGGCTGCGCGACGATGGGAATTCTCCTAGGTAAGTTTATTTTGTCAAATTTGTATTATTAAGATTGCTTTTAATTATACTTTTATTATTCTTAATTTCTTTTCAGATTCTAATAAACTTTTTAAGGTATATCTAAGGTAGGTAGCGTATGAGTTAAGTGTATAATTAATGTTGTAAAAATTCGGATTCAACATCTGAAATTTCCATAAGCCAATCATACACTCAAATTAACTTTTTTTTTTTTTCTTATTTTCAGGATTGAACTATATGAATCTTTATGGATCCTATGGACTTATAAATGTTCCTCTGAGTTTGGAACTCGACTCTAAGGACCAAATATAAGGATCTATGCCTTCAACTAGGTACACAGAAACAAGCCAAAATGGCAATCCAATGTGTGATGCCCTGTTGGTGGGACGTTCCGATGTTTATTCTCAGCTACCTGAATAGCTTAGCCTTATCACGGCCCTTGGTGGTGCAAAACATGTTTCAAGTTATCTTGTAACTTGTGGGATAATCAGATAACTATGTGCTAAAATAAGCGCCGGAACGCCAAAAATCTATCTGCTCTGGCCAACGCTGAAAATGTGATTTCCGTCAACCAATATGCATTAGTTCGTCGGGTTAAAAACTTTTTTAATGCTTTTCCGATTTTAGTGGAGAACAATTTGACCCATCGGTGTCTGTTCAATGCCAATTGCAACAGGTAAGCTTGCCACGTAACATTTGAACATCGTTTGATAACATCAAATCTATATTTATCAGAGGTTGGCAACTCTACTGCTAAAGTGAAAAGTTCCGCTCCTTATAATTTTCAGTTTCAAATAGTTTAAACTTAACAATAACACTTTAAAAGTACACGCGTTTAAAAACATTGATAAAATTTCCTGTTCCCAAACTTCACCCGAAGAAAATCAAAATACGTTTTAGCAAAACAAGCGAACTTCGAAACCTTTTAAAAAGCAACAAATAATGCTAATTTCTGAATCTGATTTCCAACAAATAAAAGCCATAATCAACAATTCACTTCATAAAGAACTCCCTTTAGCCATTGCTTATCTGGCAACAAAGGACGATTCAGTAGCGTAGCTACCGCGGTATCAGCCATATCAATGATACGGGGCCCCCGAGATAAAGGGGCCCCACGATAAAGAGGAGTCGATGTGTGTTAGGAATTTTTCATTGAGATGAATACGACACACAATGTCGATTAAAATTTTAAAATGTACTTATTTTTTTGCATGTGTCTTTTCGATAGTTTTCCTGCGTAAATGTCCTAATGTATCTCTATCTACATCCTACCAACTAAAGTAGCCGGAACCAGAACGTGCAACCACTTTACTTTTTTATTGGAACGTGTGCCAGAGTCCGACAAAAATTAGACGAAAACATGGCAAAACTAGAAAAAAATGCTTACAAAACTGAATTAAGATGTGTCGGTCTTAAGCATTTAATAAAAATTTCCTACTCTTAAGTCCTAATTTGAGCTGGGGCTTATATTCTTAGGGGAAAGCAAATGTTAATATGCACTTATAAAAATAGCTTGCTTTTTATCATACAATATCAATAGTTTAGAGAAAAACCTGCAAGAACTTCTATTTATTAAAATTTCATTAGAGCAACAGATTTTGAGAAAAACGTGCCACACTCCGACTGCGGCACACTAGGGTAAATGTAAATACTGAGCGGACTGAGCGTTTTACAGTGTTTTTCTAAAAATCTCTGCTCTGCCGAAAAAAGTGTTATAATCTTTAATGTGTACAACTTTATGAGATAAAATTAAAAATCTTTTCAAAAAACAAACGGTTTTTATAAAAACTGTATTTTGTCCCTTCAACCGTACAAATAAAAAGCAATCATTAAACCGCCATAACTTTAAGCCTAAAGCTAAGATTAAACGGTCAACGTTAATGGTCAACGCATTGACTCCTTGACGTCATCAGAAACATCGTCAATATACTTTCAACGTAGACTGCGTCAACACAAGAAACGTTGACGATCACATGAATAACGCCAATCGGTCAATGTTGTCCCTTAATGCGTCAACGTGTTATATGTGTTAACGCAATTGGTATCTACTCTTTCGTGTCAATGAATTGATATGTGAAACGTTCACGGTTACACTACTTGACAACATCTAAACATATGCACGTTGACGCGGAGCGGACAAGAACAAAATTCAATAATTTTTAACTTTGACGATCACATGACATTGGCTGTACTCGTAGTATTACCGAACAATGCAATGTAAATGGATGAAAAAACCTAAAAATTAGAGAATTTTTGAAGTTTTTTTACTGCTCCAGAAAAAAGTGATTGGTAATTGCGTGACATTTGAGTGGAAATAAACCTTTGCAGTCAAAATAAATTTCGTCCCTCGTCTGTCAAGCTATTATAACTTTCGATGTATTAAAAATCCTCAAAAAATATGCAAAATTTTCTAGACTGATATGAAGCTCAACGCAAGCTATGTTGACTTGGCAGAAAATTCTGCTGTGTCAAAGTAAGAATACAGTCAACGCGTTGGTGAACGTGTTTTAACTTTGTTGACAGAGTGATAACATGGCCAACGAAAATAATCATCGCATTGGCCCCTAAATTTGTGCCAACGAGAGTGTCAACACAGCCGTCAACACTTCGAAAGTATTCTATAAAAAGTATTCAACTTTGGGACAGAATTTGACGTCAATTTGACTTGAGAGTCAACGAGTTGAACATTTGCGTTAACCGTCTTATCGTAGCTTAACTTATATAAAGTTCCTAGATTGTTATACTTTTTAAAATAAGTTGATGTTAGTATAGGAAACAAAAAAGGTAGTGTCATTGTCATTAAAAAGGGGGCCCCTAAAAATTTTTTGATACGGGGCCCCCGAAGAGCTCGCTACGCCACTGGGACGATTTCAATAAACTCAACGAGGGGTAAAAAATCTGGCGAAAGCAAAACTATGAGTTATCTGAGAGAGTTCAATAGTTCGAGATTCGATGTACTGCGCTTGAAGAAGAACTGGAACTTCAAAGTCGGGAAATCAAAGGAAAAAACATTATCTTCTCGATTCCGCATGACAGTTCTGACCCTCAACAACGGGTTGAAGTTATAAGCAAGCTTTTGTTGTACAACGAAACACTTCAATTACCGCAAGCTGTAAAACTAAGCGATCATAATAACATAATAAGCCTGTTCCTTGGTTTAGTCCCAAACAGTTTCAAACAGTTTCAGACCGCCAGATTTGGTGCGGACCAGTACAATTTTTCAAGTGTGGAACGACTTCAGACGGTTTCAAACTGTTTGAAAGTCGGCAAGGAACAAACCTAATGTCACTAATGTCAAAGAAAGTGTTCTGTCAATTGACCGACAAAATCAATGGAGTAGATAAGATGGACAAGTTTCAGCAGGGATGGCACCTAAAACCTCAAATAGTAGTAGATTGATAAGAAATTGAGAATTAGAAGGCGTCAGTCCAATTAATATTACTTATAACAAAATATTAGAATACACTATCTCAGGATTAAATAGCAAAAAGTTATTTGTAGATTTTTTTACTTACGTTAAAAATTTTGATATATTTTTCTTGTTTGAAACTCACATTACAAAAGAAAATTTAACCAAATTTAAAAACTATTTTCCTAACTTTAAACTTATTTGGTGTGAAGCAATCAAATCTTCTGTAAAGGGTCGTGCAAGTGGAGGTACATAGTTTGTTTGGAATTAAAACATCATTATTAAATAATTACGATTTCGATGAATGCGAGGGATCTACCGTAGTAAAATGTTTATACCAGAATGATATGTAGAACAAGTGGCCCTACGATTTTGGACAGTTACATAGCATTATGTAATTTTAAGCAAACAAATGCATGTTATTGATTGGTGATTGGAATGCAAGGTTGATCAACTCGCAAATTATCCTAGTCCAAAATATTTTAAACCCAGCAATCCCTGTCATTAAGAGGGCATCAAAAGACATTATAAGCAATAAAAATGGTTCAGATATGCTTGATTTGTTACAAATGTACGATTCTATCATTCTTAATGGGTATACTGAAGGAGATTTTGAAGGTCATTACACCTTTGTTGGAGGGCAGGGAAATTCCGTCATTGATTTTTGCGCCGTTAATAATGAATGGATTGAAAGAATTAAAAAATTTGAAGTGCACTATCAGACATTTTCAGATCACATGACTAAAGTCGTGGAATTTTCATGTGAATCTACTGGCCAACATACCAATCTTAAATTATTACCACGTCTAAAATGGAAAAACGAAGAAAAATTTTCTTATCAACATAATTCGAACACCTTATACTTTCAACAAATGAGATGAGAGTTGCATCTGCAGAAGCACCTGTCCAATCAACTAACTGAGTACATAAGAAGTTCAAAATCAAACGAAGTTATAAGCACCTTTTCATCATTCAAACAAAATAATTGGTTTGATTGGAATGCATGAAAGCACGGAATAAATCTTTTGCTCTTTTGCGAGTTATGCGAGTCTCATCTAATTATGACCTAAGAAATTGGTACCAGAAGTAGTAGTAGTAAGTGAATTTTATTATCATCCTTAGATTTCTAACAATTTTGATTTAACAATTCTTATAAGCATTGGCAAAAGCCGTAAGCCAGATTGACAGTTTTAGATGATTTACGAGTATGTAATTTCATTTCAATTAATTTTCAATTCAAATATATACATTTATGTACTTATTATAGTTTTAGATACAAAATTTTGGTGAAACTCCAAATAAGGTGCGGTTGATTTGTAGCAAAATAATTCCATTATATATTGGCCATTAGATTGTTGGTTGTCAATTTTGAATGATTTGAAACATAAAAAAAATAGCATAAAGCATATGTATACATATGTATTTGTTTTTTCTTCTTTTTTTTAACTTTTGAGCAAAAGTGGGCAATTTTAATGATTTTCAACATAAAATATAGTTTTTCTAATCTTCCATAAATTGGTTTCTATATGAAAGGGCATCAGAGATATATTTACAAAGGGTTCTCCAGTTTGATCCGTTCAGAATCTCCACGACTTCTTCCATTGTGAAATAGGGTTGATTCCAATAATATCTTCGAGTCTCCTGAAGAATTGGGCACTTCCTTATTAGATGGAAAACATCTTCCTTTTCCCGTAGGTTGCAGACGGTGCAAAGAGATGGTAAATCTTCTCTATGCGGCCTGAAGTTCAGAGGTAATAACTCTCCCCTAGTCTTAAATATGATGCTTATTTGGTGAGCGCTGAAGTTTTCGTGGAAGTAGTTCCGTTCTAATAGGCTGTGGTTAAGTTCTTTATACACCGAGCGACTGGATGAACTGGCTGCTTGCTCTAGAAATCCAGCATGAATTTTTTCATCCAGTTTCCGAATAATATTATCGAATGCTGTGCTCCATGTGGAATGATTCTCCCATGTCAGAGACAACTCTACTCCAAGTTCCTCGCTTAGCTCTTGCCATTGCACAAAGAAGCCTATTTTTCTTCTTAACAGATACGAAAGCACTTTCTTTGGAAGGCGGTGTTCTGGAAGTTGCACAACTTTAAGAATATATTTGAAATGAAGCGTAAAAAGACGCAGTAGAGGTAGACCAGTTTCCACATATTGTGATGCTTTTTATTCGAGGCTGAGGTAGGCTCGTCGTAGTCCAGGGTTTTCCCGATGAAAAGCAGCTAAAACTCGGGTTAAGAAGGAAAGAACTCGGGTTTAACAATATTTTATCTTTATTAAAAAGAAGAAAAGGTTAACAATGTTACAAATTTGGTTCCTTCTGTCTTACAATAACTAACACGATATTTCATATAAATCTTACAATGTCGGTTTGTCTTATGATAATTAACACGGTATTTCATATAAATCAAAGCTGGGTTTTGTAGAGCTACAGGAGTAGACTCTGCCCACAAAATCCACTTAGAAGAAGCGAACCGGGGATTAAACGGTAGGAATCTGATTCCAGCCCAAGGATAGTCCAAGGTAGAACAGCGGGTATAGCCCTGAACCAACTCCAAAGAGCAGGCAGGGAGAACAACGGTAGGAATCTAATTCCAGCCCAAGGATAGTCCAAGGGAGAACAACGGGTATAGCCCTGAACCAACTCCAAAGAGCAAGCAGGGAGAACAACGGTAGGAATCTGATTCCAGCCCAAGGATAGTCCAAGGGAGAACAACGGGTATAGCCCTGAACCAACTCCAAAGAGCAAGCAGGGAGAACAACGGTAGGAATCTGATTCCAGCCCAAGGATAGTCCAAGGGAGAACAACGGGTATAGCCCTGAACCAACTCCATAGAGCAAGCAGGGAGAACAACGGTAGGAATCTGATTCCAGCCCAAGGATAGTCCAAGGGAGAACAACGGGTATAGCCCTGAACCAACTCCAAAGAGCAAGCAGGGAGAACAACGGTAGGAATCTGATTCCAGCCCAAGGATAGTCCAAGGGAGAACAACGGGTATAGCCCTGAACCAACTCCAAAGAGCAAGCAGGGAGAACAACGGTAGGAATCTGATTCCAGCCCAAGGATAGTCCAAGGGAGAACAACGGGTTTTTAACGGCGGATGCCAAAAAGGTTTTCTTTAAATGATACACGGATGCACCAAATAAAGGACCTAAGCTTATCAAAGTTGCTAAAAACAATGAACCGCTGGAAACTTAACTCTCTTTTATAATTCGGAATTATTTATTAATAATTAGGAATTTTTTTGAGGTAATAAGCTTCGAATTTTTCAGAAATTTTCACCTCCTCATTATGATTTTTGTGCCACAAGACAGAGTGAATTTTAAGGAGATAAAATTTAAAATCGTATGGCGTCGGCAGTACCCAATGCAGTGTGCAGTTGTTGTTGCTTATCAGAGTGTATACAATGGTATTCTGTGTGCTTTGGCTGTTGATCATTCGATGGGTGGTGGCGGGCGTATGTTATGCTGATATAGGGTACTGGTAGTTGATGTAGGGTGCTGACAGCTGATGTTGCTGGCGGTGGATGTATTTATAAATGGACGGCGACGGATCGTTGAACGCTTGGTGTGGGGGGGGGGGAAGTGAAAAGTGTAACACTTCGTTACAATATAGCATGTGGGTGTGTTACTTGGTAGCCTGAAAAGATGCTTAATAAAGTATCTTTGTAACTTTTCTACTTCATCGTGTTCTTCGTAGCCCCATACTTGACTTCCGTAGCACATTATCGTTCTTGCCGTTGCTTCGAAGAGTTTGTATTTGGTTTTGCTTGAAACATCATTCCGACATACCTATAACATTTTTCCAAGTGCAACTAAGTGATTTTTTTTGCCTCTTTGAGTTTCCCTTGTAGGTGAAATAAGTAAGTTAATCTTGGGGTGAGCGTTATGCCAAGATAGCGATATTGTTTGACAACTTCGAGAGAATCGAGAGCCCAAAATCCATTTTTCGTCTCTTGTATATCGACCTGTATTGTTACGGAATACCATAATTTTTGATTTGGTTGGATTGATGTGAAGATTCCATTGCTTGCAGTATTCCTCGAGCCTATTTATCATGAGCTGAAGCATGTTAGGTGTTTCGGCTAGCAGAACAATGTCATCTGCAAACATCAGACCCTTTTTCGAAGCTTCGTTGAAAATTATTCCTCCAGGTAGATATTGCAGCAGATCATCCAAAAACAGGCTAAAAAAGAGTGGACTTAGCTGGCAACCCTGCTTAACACCGGAAGAAGTATTGAACCATTCTGACATGGCTATTCCATCCCATACTGCAGTTTGGTTGTTTTCATACAAACTTTCTAGCAAGTGCAGCATTTTTGAGGATAGACCAAAGTTGCTAAGTTTAAGAAAAGGTACTCTTCTATCCACTGAGTCAAAGGCAGCACGAAAGTCAATGAAGAAGGCATATAGTTTTTTTCCACTTCTAAGAAATGTCTTACCAATATTTGTGAGCACAAAAATGTTGTCGGCCGTTGAGTAGCCTTTCCTAAATCCCGCCTGGAATTCGCTCAATAGACCATTAGTTTCTACCCAATTGGTAAGCCGATCAAGAAGTAAACTAGTGAGGAGTTTTAGCAGTGTGTTGAGAAACGAAATCCCTCTGTAGTTCCCTGGATCGTTCGGGTCACCTTTCTTAAATATGGGAAATATAATATTCCTTTGGAAACTTTCCGGTACAGTTCCTTTCGTGAAGATGTTATTAAAACCATCAGTCAGAAATCGTACAAAGTCAGGTGTTGAGTTTTTATAAAACTCAAAGGTTATCCGGTCTTCTCCTGGCGCTTTATTATTTTTAGTTCTATCGATAGCACGTTGTACTTCTTCTATGGAGATATCTCTATCCAGGTATTCTACTTGAATTGATGCAAGAGCAAAGTAGTGATATGTAATACACTCGGATGCATTCAGGAGGGAATGAAAATGCATTGCTAGAACGTTTGTGTCCAGATTTGTACCTATTATATTTTTTGAGCCACTGATGGAATATTATTTAATATTATTTAGTTCTTTTCTCTTTTTAATAATATATATACGAGTACACTCAGAGAAGAAAACAGGTATTATCACCCAATTTCTGGTCAATCATACATAATTTTCAGGTTGTTATTTTTCAACTCGGTAGATCAGGTTAACTGTTTAACCAGATACCTGATTTCGAAATTTAACACTGTAATCTGGTGAATTTTACCTGCAAATAAAGTTAATTTAACATGACAAAATATTCAATGCCCTGTAAATTTAACATGAAAATCTGGTTACTTTAACCCGACAACCCGCGCTCAGGTTGAGCGGGCATTTGAAACTCTAAGGGCCAGTTTATTCACACCTTGTCAACTTAAATCAATGATTATTCCAGTTGGTTATCATTGAATGCGTTTGTTCAGCAAAATTTTAAACAGAGAATCCATGATTTGAGCACTTAATTGGAGAAATCACTAATTCGCCGATTCTGTCTGATTAGCATGATTTAATCAAAGATTTTCTGGAATTTCGTTTGTTCATCATTGGTTATTTCCTGAGCGTAGGTATAAAAAGAGAAACAAAATCTATTAAATTCCTTCGAACAAAGAACATGAATGAAGAGAAACCAAGCATCGTCCATCTTGCAAGAAAAAAATAAACAATTTGTACAGATTTTACTACAAATTGTAGTTATTTTATTTACTATCGAAAAATAAAGTGCTTTTTTGCAAGGCCTAATATAAAATATGCATAGAAAAACTACAACTGGGAAAAAATCCCATCACTAGGTTTCACAAAATGCCAGCACTACCTACACACTTCAACTATATATTTGGAAAAAAAAATCAATTAGCCGCATTAAAATAAATACAAATTTCACGTGTGTAGCTATTCTGTATAGTAATTTAACAGGAAATAATCTTAAATTGAACACAACATTATATTTCAAGCACTGATTTTCCGTGTTTTTTTTGCACAAAAAATGTTTTTTTCGAAAGCTCACTCACACTGAAATAAGTTAATGACTGAATATGTCTGACAATTGATTGACAGATAGACTGGAAAATGGAAAGATTATTGGAAAAACTATGATTTATTAATCAAACTGAAAATTGAGTGAACAAACACTCTCTGATTATCACAGATTCATAACTATGGGTTTAACAGAATCAGTGATAATCTAATTGCTGATTTAACCCACTGTGAACAAACTGGCCCTAAGTGTCTGAATTTAACCAAATTCCCTTAGAATAATAAAATTCATAGTATCTTGATGCTGTGATTTTTATATTAGTCGGTAAACATCGATATAAAATTGCATCTTAGAAGGGTACGATAGTCATCTAACTGATGAGCCCAACTATCGTACCTGGGCGAAACGCAATCATGGAGTTGAGCTCACTTGAACTTTTAACTTTGGTTTCAATGTTATATCAACCCTGTATTTAATTCCGTATTTACACGACTTGTACGCTGCCACTATAATGACAAAAAGAATGAATCTGTCCATTCTTTTGTTGTTGCTTTTTTCATTATACTGGCAGTTCTCCAATCATGTAAATCCGGCATAAGTCATGAATCTATAGTCGTCTCTTGCGTTGCCTATCGCTCAACTCGTAAGCATTATTCTGAAAGTACATATAGAAATTTATTATTTATTTATTTTAATTTAAAAATAATTTGTGATACTTACTTCAGTTTTGAACTGGAAACCTTTCACACACGGAGATAGCACTCATCCACCGGGCCAATTCACTACACAAAAAACTGGTGGTGCCAAATATCAATACCTAAGTTGAAAATCATTGGATGGCTTGTGTGTGTGTTTTATCACTAGTGTCACGTTTACCTCAGTGTAATGGAGACCCTGGATGCCAATATTTTCACCGACAACGACGAAGCAGCCGTTTCCTTTTACGCTGACACAGGGTCAGCCTACAGCCGTGGCTAAACGCCAACCCTTTCCACCAAACCACACCCAAACCACCAAGGGACAACCGGGACGGAACACCCCGAGAGCATCAAAGTCAACCGACTTTTAATTTTAAGTTGACATGTATAATATATACTTATATTTCCTATTAAATCTAAGCCAATGTATAACAATAGGCCCCCTATGTGCCATAAGATTTATATTCTTCAATGTATTTAATAGTCGTAAGTTAACTCAAATTGTATATAAATGTTCAATAAAAAATCGTTAAATCGTTAAAAAAAAAAAAAAAAAAAAAGTGTCACGTTTAAATGAACTGGCAGAGTGCTACTTTAACAGGAGGCCAGGTAAGATTCAAATAATTTTATTTGAATGGCCTGTGTGTGTGCGTTTCAACACTAATGTCACGCATAAATGAACTGGCAGAGTGCTTCTTTAACAGGAGGCCAGGTTAAATTCAAATCGTATTGCTTAAATTGCCTGTATGTGTACGTTTCAGCACTGGTGTCACGTTGGAATGAACTGGCAGAGTGCTCTTTTAACATGAGGTCAGGTAAAATACAACAGCTAAATATAACCACATTAAATGTTAAGTCAACCTGATATGTGGCAAAACAGAAGTTCATAACATACAGTGTTGGAAAACACGACCTCGGTTAAAATTAACACTATATTCTTGTTAAAAAAATTTATTTACAGGAATTTAGTGTTAAAATGACAGGCCATCTTCTTAAATAAACCTGAATATGGCAAGAAAGTCCACCAGGTTGATTTTACTCTGAATAAAAGGTTACTAAAACCACGTAAATTTCTGAAATGTCAGTAACTTTGTATGGGATTGTGCACCTCGTGAATTCAACAAGGTCCAGGTTAATTATTTACCTGACGTTTTTCTCTGAGTGTATATGCAAAAGATCTCATAAATAAATGCCTCTTTCTGAAAGAACTCGATCGAGAAAACCACTCTTTAGCGCTAAAATGAATACACCCACTTCTTCTCGTATTGATACAAACACTAATGCAAAAGCTCTAAAAAGGAAAGAGATTAACTCATCTAACAAAAAAACATCATCCAAGCAGTGTTGCCATAATCTCAAATTCCATTATGCTAGATTTCAAATTTTATAATGCTAAATCGTATGGAAGCCCAAAAAACAGAATGCTAGATTTCAAAATCTATTTAAAAATACATAGTGCACAAAATATCATGTTACTTTTTCAGAAATACTCTTTACAGAACAAAACAAATTATGGGTATTCATGCAACAGCTTAAAGTCGTCGTAAACGTTGTAAAGTTTAAAACTTCGTAATTCTGTCACAATTTGTATGGGAAATTTGACACATTTACGAAGTTTGAAAGTTTACGACGTTTACGACGACTTTATGATGTTGCATGAATACCCTTATTATTGATTTGAATATAAGTAGCTTTGGCTAGTTATTTTACTGATTGATATTTGAAACATCTTTGCTTACACTGAACCGAACCCCTGCGTATATTTGAATTCAGCCAATGATGGACTTCGTCGGGCCAGTGAATAGTCATTCATATGCAAATAAACTAGTTTGTTAAACAACCGATTTTTCACTGGGCCCCTGGATTTATTTAATAAAACAACTAATATTACATTAATTTATAGAAAAAATTTACTGACTCAAAGAAAAATTTGGTGGTGGAATGAACTGCTTCACCAACGACTATTCAGTGGCCCAAGGAAGTCCATCATCGACTGAAATGCAACTCAGTCCCGTCATATGATCACATTTGAGATTTATAAGATCAAATTTTAAAAAAGTTAACAAGTTGGCGCTGATTATACAATTGAATATTTTTTTAAATCAAATCTAGCATTCAAGAATGTCAAACAAAGACAGATAATGCCAAAAAAGCATTTAGCATAATTTTAAAATTTCAAAATGCTTTTCACTCCTGTATTATGCTAGATTTAGCATTTATAATGTCATTATGGCAACGCTGCATCCAAGTCTTCTTGCATCGAAACAAACTCACCCGCTCTTAAAAAGAATGAGAAACCTTCTTCCACCAAAACCACATCATCCAAACGTTCTTCCCCTGCATCTTCTCCTAATGGTCCCCACACTTCGCCTGTTGCTAATGTTTCTGCTGCTGCTGTTCCAGTTGCTGTTGTTCCTGATGTCACTCCTGATGCTACTGTTCCAGCTGAGCATGTCTTAAATGACTCTGTTCTTGTCTTGCCTACCCAGATTGAACTCCTTAGAAAATTAAATGAACAAGGTGAGTCCATCTTAGGTAGATTAACAACACTTGAAAAAAATTTAACGAGCAGAATGGACGATATAGAAAAAAATATGTCCATTAAAATAAACAAAATAACTCGCGATTACGCTAATCTAGAAGAAAGGTTTACAAAACTTGAGAAACACTGCACAGAAATAGACGAACTCCGAGAAAATATAAATAAAACCAACTTGAAAATGGAACAATGCGCGCTTGTTTCTGCGGCTGATGATGAAAAGAAAAACTTGCACTCTGAACTAGAAAGCTTAAATCTAAAATTCGCCATGCCGATGCCGTCCAGTTGAAAAGAAAACGCTTAATATTTTCCACTTTTACCGCACGAGGTTTGTTACATATTTCAGTAAATAAAAACGGAGCAGCAGTTTGCATTAGAAGCCTACAAGAACTGAATGAAATTTCATCAACACGCTCATATGACACCTCCGACCTTCAATCATCGCAGCATATCATATAGTCCAGTCGCTATGTACAAAAAATTTGCCTGAAATGGAAAAAATTTTATCGTGCATTTTTCTTTCACAATTCGTTGAAGGGGGTTATTAGGAGCCTAGCTGTAGTTTTTCGGGAAAATTGGCCTGGAGCTTCAGCCGCCGTCTTGGATTTAGCAAAATATAACTTCTTCCTGAATAACTCCTACATTTTTCACTTTTGATAGAAGAAATAAAGCATAACTGAAAGTAAATTTGATTGTGTTCAAATTTAACATATGCGTACGCAAGTTGGGGGTGAGAGGGGTACTTATCACCCCCTGTCTGACTCTGGACTTCCAAGCAATCGACTAAGGATCTTCAGGATTGCTTTTCTTACGAACTTTCTCCGTACCCCCTTTCCTTATTCAATGAAGAGGGAATGCGAAAGGGTACTAAGTCTTCACTTTATAGCTGTTTTGTGCCTATTCAACGTCCTGCTCCTCTTGGCGCAAAACGTCTTGATGTAATTGATGGAGGGTTCTTATTACATAAGGTGCTTTGGCCCCGAACAAATGCAACATATGAAACGATATGTCAAAACTACGTTTCATACGTAAAACGTCATTTCGAGAGGGAAGTTGTAGTTGTCTTCGATGGATACCCCGAAGATACCGAAACCATTGTCTTGAAGGGCTGGGAACGAAGAAGACGTGCCGGTAAACATCGTTCACCAGAAGTTGCAGTGGGTGCAACAACAATTTCTTCAACAGCTCAAGAAACTTTTTTACGGAATGACAAAAACAAAAATAATCTTATTAACCTCCTCAAGAAATGCTTACAAGATGCTAACGTCATTGTTCAGCAGGCACCGGGGGACGCTGATTCTTTCATTGTTGGAACTGCTATTCAAGAAGCAATCAATTACGAGGAAGTAAGTATTATAGGAGAAGACATCGACCTGCTGGTCCTATTGACTGGCTTAGGAAGTCATTTGAGTAACGTTTTCTTCAAGAAACCTAGCAGAGGGCGGACCCCTGAGCAACTTTACTCGCCATTAAGTTTTAAATATGATGGAGCGATAGCAAGGCATATTTTGTTTATACACGCGCTAAGTGGATGTGACACCACGTCTGCAATATATAATATCGGCAAAACTAAGCTCATAAATATCCTCCAGAAGAATCCAGACCTAGGAGAAGATTTGAACCTGTTCAAAGATAAAAATGCCGATAAAAACAGCTTAGCAGCTTGTGGTGAGCGCGTTTTAATAGCTCTGTTTGGGGGCAGTCGAGGAGAAATATCACTCAATACACTTCGCTTCAAGAGTTTCACTAAATCTGTTGCAAAAACCAACTTCAATTTAGCAACGCTTCCACCCACCTCAGCTGCGGCCAAACAACATGTATACAGGACATATCTACAAGTTCAAATGTGGCTTGAAAACGATTTAGATGCTACAAATTGGGGCTGGAAGAAAACTCTTGGTGGGTTAGAGCCTATAACAACCAATATCGATGCTGCTCCGAAATCATTGCTCAAAACGATTTCCTGCAAATGCAAAACGAATTGTGGAAACATGTGCGGGTGTCATAAGGCTGGACTCAAGTGTTCTGTTTTATGTGCTAACTGCGGCGGTGAAACTTGTGAAAACGTCACTGAAATTCGAGAGCTGCTCGATAAAGAGGATGCAGTCGACTTCAACAACTCTGCCGATTCAGTTTTACACAATAATACAGAAGAAGAAACATTTGATATCTTAGATGATAATGAAGTCGAAGATGTCAATTTTATGTTACCTTCTCAGAAAAAAAAAATTAAAATTTGAATAAAATTACTTATAAGAAGTAATATGTGTGGACAGGGGAAACCACGTCACAAAAAAAAACGCGCCTATTACTCTACCTCTATGGTGGTGTGGAAAAGAGGTATATGGAAAAAAGAGATTGATATCCACTTCAATGTTTCAACACAAACAAATTTAAAACCAGGTTAACATTTTGAATATGGAAAGAACGTAAAGCGAGACCTATGCCCCTGACATAATCCGATAGAAAAACACAAGAGAATTCTTATATTTTTCAAAATTCTTCAATAAAACAATAAAAATGTACTGCTAGAGTAGTATAGTCTACAGCCAGCCAGTGGGTGATAAGTGACCCTTTTGCCCCCAACTTTCGGACGCCTATGCATTACTTTTTTTTAACACTTCATATTCTATACAGTAAAATTAAATAAACTTTCAGTTTTACCTTAACCATTTTTGTAAAAACTGAAAAATGTAGGAGCTATTGAGTAAAACGTTTTTTTTCGTGAAATCCAAGATGGCGGCTTAAGCTCCAGGGCAATTTTCCCGAAAAACTACACATAGGCTCCTAATGACCCCCTCTTACGAATTGTGAAAGAAAAATTTACGATAAAATTTTTGCAATTTCAAATCGCCGCCTGAGTACTTAAATGCCCCATATCCAAAAAAAATTTTCCCCAGAAAACGAATTTTAAGGTTTGAAAAATAATTTTCTTACTTTCTCCTTGAGAAATATGATGTTTGAATTTTTATATACATTGTTTGAAAATATCTTTGTTGTAATTTGAAGACATGACGTCAAAAGCTGTAACGGCTATTTTTATAAAAATAAAAGCATGAAAAAAGTCAGAAATGGATATAGGAGCCTCTCCCACACGAATGCGAAATCGATGAAAACCAAATTGAAAATTTCCTATGGATATACGACTTTTGTGCACTGAAAGGAAGGAATTCAATGTTAGCAAGAAGAACAAAAAAAAATTCAAAAGCACTGGTATTATTTATTTTTTATAATTTCATTTTTATTGATAAGAACATAAAACAAAAAATACTATCAACTTAGTGGCTATACCTTACTAAAACTCTTATTGGATTATTTATAAGTCAACAAAATAAGTATGAAAATGCTTAAGTATTTTAATACTTAATTATGAAAAATACTTAAAACTAACTTTGGTCCTTAAAATTTTCCTGAAAAATACGTCTTTTTTAATTGGGAATAATTTATAAAAATTCGTCAACATTACATTGTATAAAGTTTTAATTGTTTTTTAAAGTTTTTTTTCAAATTTATTTTTTTTTTACCTTTTTTGATTTTATCCACTTTAGTAAAAAATAAAAAAAACATGCCTAAATTAAATCGCTAAAAAACCTACAAGGCTGCATTAAATGCAGTTTTGAAGTTTGGGAACATTAAGGTACGTAAATGAACTTGTCTAAATAAGTATTACCCATGTTTTATTTTTACTCATAATCGCATTGCGGACTAATATGAAAACAGTGCTTTGCATCCATCTCTATTTACCTCATGGTTGAGTATTTTCAACCTTTATGTTGTCTTTTTTCTTTACCATCATCAAAGTGAAAACTTACTTTTGCGTTATTGAAATAACCTCCGATAGAAACCTGGATCCCATATGTTGTTCTTGCATGCTGGAAGATAACCCCGGCCCAGACCCAGATATAATTAAACGCTCTTTATCCATGGCCCTTTGGTATGGGGCACTTAAGCATTAAATGAATGTTTTAAGAACTCTTCTACAAAGACTGCCCCACATAGTACAAATTTTGAATGTGCGGCAAATAAGCACTGAGAGGACCCACAAAATAGTGGTCTATGGAGCAAACTGGGTTTCTGTAACTTCCTTAATAATAGAGATAGAGCAACGTGGATAGCAGCAAACGATAGAGAAAAT
Organism: Dasysyrphus tricinctus; assembly: GCA_963921185.1. Classification (NCBI taxonomy): domain Eukaryota; kingdom Metazoa; phylum Arthropoda; class Insecta; order Diptera; family Syrphidae; genus Dasysyrphus; species Dasysyrphus tricinctus. The sequence goes on from OY992530.1 coordinate 89,463,932, forward strand.
TCGAATTAGTATAACTGCATCATTAACTCAGTTTCCCGAAAAAGTGGTATATGGGGCATTTAAGTACTCAGGCGGCGAAATGTTTATCCCGACTGGGCTAATAAACCAAGATGAAACTGATAAAGATAAACAAACGGATTAAGGAGCTATACCAGTGCTCCCAATTTATATTTTTTCTCATTAATATTGAACTATTTTTTTTCATACTATTATTTTTTTCTTTTCGTATTTTTAATTTTATATTGATTATACGTATATTACATATTTTTATTTATTATTTCAAATTTTTTGTTTATTATAATATTTTCTTAGTTTTAAATCTCTCTTCGATTTTCTCGTTCTCTTTTTCTTTTGCGTTTATCTTAATGCTTTCATGTGTGGAGTGTAGTTACGCATATTTTTCAGTTTTTGTTTCTCTTTTTGTGATTGCTTTTAACTTTAAATCAAATGTCATTGTTTCATGACGCTATTTATGGCAATGCTATCTACAAATCTGCGCACTGTGTGATGAAGTATCTAACTAAAGCACAAGATGGTTTCAAAGTATGTCACTTCAATGCTAGAAGCCTTAACGATACTTAATTTGACAACATTAAGGATATTTTCAACGGTGTGAATGTTGATGTTATTTGTGTGAGCGAAACGTAGTTTTCTCATGAAATTCCTGATAATTAACTAACTACACTCTTATTAGGAATGATAGAAATACTACGACAGTTGGTGGTGGGGTTGCAATTTATTGTAGATCTACTCTTAAGTTTAAAACTTTAACCAAATCGGATGCTAATGGCATAGAATTCATAGTTTTAGAAATTTTTGATGGAAATGTGAAATGTATTGTAGCCTGCGTCTATAATCCTAATAGAAGTTGTTCCCCTGCCCCTTTTTTCACCGCCTTAGAACCTTTTTTAGTTTCACACGAACACATTATTGTTTGCGGTGACTTCAACGCCGATCTCCTTAAGGTTGATTCTCGCTCTCTTCAGCTTCTAGATTCAGTTGCTGCTTCAGGTCTTAAAGTTGTTAACACTTTCCCAACTAGATACGCACCGAATTGTTCACCAAGCCTTCTAGATTTAATTGTTGTGTCTGATCCAAAAAACTTGATTTTAAATGATCAATTATTTCTCGATGGAATTTCAGACCATGACTTTATTTTTTGCACTTACAATATTGACTTCTCTCATTCTCAAGTCCCCCTCTCTTTTACATATAGAGACTTCAAATCAGTCAATATTGATTCTCTGTGCACTGATGCAAGTTCTTTGGCTTGGAATCATTGCCTAAACATTGCTCACTACGATGATAAACTCAATTTTTTTACAAAGCTTAATTAAAAGCCTGTTTGTAAAGCATATCCCTTTAAAAACAGTAGCCGTACAAAATAAAAAGTGTCCGTGGTATAATATGGAAGTTAAATATGCAATCAATAATCGGAGAAAGTACTATCTAAAATGGAGGAAATCACCAAATCCTGAAACTTGGCGACAATACTGCTGTATCCGTAACCCAGCAACTTTCCTCATCCGGTCAGCTAAACGGAATTTCTTTGTCTCGAAATTCAACATTGACCTTCCTCCTAAACAGCTTTGGGCAAATTTACCTGAGATTGGTGTTGGCAAACGGCAAATTTCTAAATGCGAGCTTGACCCTGATATACTCAACACCCAGTTTACCACTTCTACTCAAATACCTTCGAACTTCAACCCCAAAGTTGATTTGTTTATGAATATATTGATCAATTTAATTCCGAGGTTGTACCCGACCATGAAGTTGTAAGTATCTTTAAGAGCCTTAAGTCCGAAGCCATTGGAGAAGATGGAATTCATCTACGTTTTATAAAACTAATACTACCATACTTAATTTATCCCCTCACCCATCTATACAACCACTGTATTGCGTCTTCAACTTTTCCAACAGCTTGGAAAGCGGCTAGGATAACTCCTGTTCCAAAAAAACCTGTACCGATTGAACCTTCTGATTTATCGACCTATAAGTATTCTGCCCTGTTTGTCAAAAGTATTGGAAAAGATTATTGTGAAACAAATGCTTGAACACCTTTCCTCAAAGAATTTATTGTCTCCATATCAATCGGGCTTTAGAGCAAACCACTCTTGTTCTACAGCAGTAGTTCAGATTTTGGAAGACATTCGACTGCAGTACGATCAAGATAATATAACAGTGTTGTGTTTATTAGATTTTTCCAAGGCTTTTGACAAATTCAACCATACGGTTATTTGTAAAAAACTTAAATATTACTTTGGTTTTTCTAATTTGGCTGTTAGCCTCATAAAAAGTTACTTATCTAATAGAACACAGCGTGTGGCAGTTCAAAACAATATTTCACAACCTACGCTCCTGACTATGAGTGTACCACAAGGCTCTATTCTGGGTCCAATTCTTTTCAGTGTCTTTATAAATGACCTACCGTCTGTTTGCGAAAATGTCTCTTTTCATCTGTATGCTGATGATGTACAAATTTACCTTTCACGGAGAATTGGCCTAATAGACGATCTTGTTTTTCGTATCAATGAAGATCTGGATAAAATCTGTAACTGGGTTGAGGAAAATGGTCTCTCTCTTAATCCCGGAAAAACCCAAGCATTAGTGGTATCTAAAAAATTGAATAGTTATGATGACCTCCCTTCGATATCCCTACAACACGCAATAGTGCCAGCCTTGGTTTTAAAATAACTAAAGATCTATCTTGTAAAGAGCACATTAATTCTGTTTTTGGGCGCATATATGGTACACTTAGAAAACTTTGGATTGCAAGCAGCTTTACACCTAAAGAAACAAGACTTCGTTTAGTCAAAACCTTACTTATGCCAATAATTTCTTTCTCTGAAGTTGTTTATCCCAAATAAGATTCATTGTCTGAGCACAAACTCCGTGTGGCATTCAACGATATGATGAGATATGTTTACGGGCTTTGAATATATGACCATATATCGCCGTACAAAACTAATGTTCTCAATTGTACACTCCTGGAATATACAAATTTTCGTAATTGCATTTTTCTCCATAAAATAATTGCAACAAGATCACCTCAGTACCTTTACGAAAAAATTCAGTTTTGTTTTTCTTCTAGAACAGGAAACATAATGGTGCCTCCTTTTAAGTATGTAAACGCATCACGGCTGTTTTTTGTAAATAGCATTCGCCTTTGGAATTCTTTGCCTAATAGCATCAAACAAATTAGAGCAGCAAAAAGCTTCAAATGTGCAGTGTGTGTTTTTGTGTGTTTTAAACACTTTTCTAACCGTTCATGAATCTACTACATGTATCATAAGGAAGAGAGATAGGAGGAAAGAAGAAGAGAGAAAAAAAAATATATAGTTTAATGTATGTATAGGTACTGTAAATTTTTAATTATAGCGCTAGTATAATTTTGCTTATATTATTATTTCAATAACTTTATTAATTTTTTTTATAACCAATGTTAAAATACTATAAAAGACTCAGTCTTACTGTATTATCCAATAAACTTAAATTGAATTGAAATTGAATTGAATTGATGGTCCTAATCAGCTTCCAAAAGGTTTTTGAGTCATTAGCTACCGAAAGTTCGTTTATTATTCCTTCAAAAAAGAGTTTACGTTTCTGTCTACAGAGTTCCTTGTATGACTTATTGCTTTCCTGGTACATTAATTTGGATAGGTCTGTGTTCATCCTTTTAGTCAGCTTCAGAAGTTTAAAAGATTTTTTCCTTGCCATTGTACAGTCATGAATAAACCAAGCTTCTTTGTTTGGACGCAGTGAAGAGCTTTGAAAAGAGTGGGCTGCATTCCTTATCGCTGAAACACAGGCATTTGAAAAATTCTCGGGAGCCAAGTCTTCGTCCGTCATCCTGGTGATTTCGTAGCTCAGGTTTTGTTGGTATATCATGGCCTTTGATTTTTTCCATTTTAATTTGGCTGGCAAAGGTAAGGTGTTTACAGATTGCGGATTAGAGTAGTTGTTAACACAAATTAGGAGTGGCATATGGTCGGAGTATGGTAGTAATTTTATTTCGAGGTCGGATGTGTAATTCAACCACGCACCTTTTACAAAACAGAAATCTATAGTTGTACAGCTGGTACCTCTTATAAAAGTGTAATTGCCTCCAGAATCACTTTTACTCCTCCCGTTCAAGAGAATAAGCCCAAATTCCACACACATATCTAAAAACTTTTTACTCTTTCCGTCCTTTATCTTATCTTGCGCTCTTCTTTCAGTTCTAAAGTTGGAGTTGAGGAGATCGTTTTCATCGATTAAGACTTGATCTTCCCCTATTCTGGTATTGCAATCACCTATTACCATGACATTATTGGGGCTGAAAGTTAAAAGAAAGTTGTGTAAATCCTCAAAATCTTCTGTCCACTGCGTGCAATTCAGGTATATGGGTATAATGTGAAGTTTTTCCTTGTTGATACAGCATTCTACTAAGGTTTTCCCATTGTTGTCCGAAAATTTGCAAACTTTTGAATCGTAAAGTTCCTTTTTTATACCGTATAAGGAACCGCCACTAGCTCTTCCTCTTGTATGTGTTCGAGTTGCAGGAATCCAGTGTAGAACGAAATTTGGAAATTTATTAACGAATAAAAGTGAGTGCTTATCTTCTAAGAATGTTTCATACAGGAAAAATATATCTTTACATGCTATAAATTCAAAAAAATTGGTACCATTAAGCAAGTACACAATATAAAACACTTTGTCTTGCGAAAAAATCGGAATATGATAATAAACAGGCATTGACTCTAGGTCGAACAAAAAGCTCGAAGGAGTTCTGGAAGATAGCGAGAGAGATAAATGAAGTAAACTATAAAATAGGTACGGGGATACCTACCGAAAGTCTCGCTGTTTATTTTTAACTTCTTCTCCACAATGATGCTGACCTCATGTTATACTACGCAAAACCATCAATCATCGATGAATCCTTGGACTCTATTATAACAGAAACAGAAATACAAGCAGTAATAAAAAAAAGCAACAAATGGAAAAGCATCTGATGAGGATGGGATTTCATACGAATTTTTCAAAAATGCATCCCCGACATTTATAAACCAGCTCACAATACTTTATAACAGATTTTTTTCAAATGCTGATATACATTCTTCGTTCAAGAAATCCGTTATCTTCCCCATACACAAAAAGGGTGCTTTGGACATTGCTGAAAACTATCGGGGCATTTTATTTATGAATGAATGTCTCAGCCGAAATATTCTATGGCATACTTGCGGAGAGACTTGAAAAATGGGTAGAAGCCAACAATATTTTAACAGACTTTCAATCTAGTTTTAGAAAAAAACTTTCCTCTGTTGACCAAATTCTTACACTAACTTCAATCGTTAAGGCGTTTCAAGCTCGGAATAAGAAAGTTTATTCGTTCTTTGTGGATTTCAAAGTAGCTTTTGATTTAGTTAATAGAATTGCTATATTTTACAAGCTATCACTGATATCTACAATATTTATAAAATTTGTGGAGCATGGCCCATCCACTACTACGGAGAGTAAACCTCCCCAAACTTCGCACCCCCATTTCAATGGTGGAAGGATCGTGAAGCATGGCCCTTCCACCACTAATGAGAGTGCAGCTCTCATGAGTCCCAGTAGGGGTAGGCGTAAGCTTACTCCTGGTGGGTCCTATTACAAGGATAAGCGGAATGCTGAGAGGATTCTGAAGATCTTTGGTGGAAGACTGATGGTCGGAAGAGAATCGAAGCAGGAAGCTAAAGTAAGGTGGGCTAAGATCTTCTTAGCTAAACACCAGACCAGTGGCGACTCCACGTCAAAGCGACAACGGTCTATTGAAGGCACCACACCTTACGTCAAACGCACGAAAGTGCTAAACACGAGTACTCCCCTCAAACCCCTAACCAACGCTTTTAGAGATAGATGTTCTAAAAGATAAAATCGTAGTTGCGGTTATTGATAGGAGTGATATTGATAAAACGATCTCTTCTGATCACTGGCAGGTGGTGAAATTGAAGCTCTCGGCTGGTTTCTTAAGTATAATGAGGGACATCCCGGGACCACCTCCAATCATGAGTCATGGCGGTTGGCACCAGGGTCACGTCAAACTCATCGCCTGCGATGATCAGAGATCGTGCGATCTCTACAAGCTGGCTATCAACAGGCTAGGAGAAGTCTGGCCGGGTGCGAAACTTGAGGTACTTGCTAAGGAGGACATCCCATGCAGACCAAGGGCACGTAACTGGATCCCGGCTGAACCCTCCTGTTTGCACGAAATACTCCAGATAATCCATCCCTTCCCACTCACAACTGGAAAGTCGCGAAACTGGAGGAACATAAAGGTCTTTACAGAGGCGCAATTATTGTGATCAATAAAGAATCCCTTGTTCCTCTGGCGCAGACTAAGGGTGTGATCAGGTTTGGGTTTGAGACGATGGACCTTAGGGTTTATAAAAAAGATGAGGTTGATGCAGCTTGCACTCCTCCACACCCCAAAAAGAAGATCAAGCTGTGGTCGAGGAACCTGGTATGTCTATCACCTTCCATGTTTAAAAGACGATGCATCCAGGGCATCATCGGCTCCAGCGGAGTCCTCTCCAAACGTCGACAGTCTTTCCGACATGGAGACTGAAGACTACTTAAACAGAGTTCTTTTAACAGATCAATCAATTCACTTCTACACCGACGGATCGAAGACCAACGATGGGGTTGGTGGAGGTGTGTACTCTGATACTTACTTACTTACTTACTTGAGGTGGCGCTACAGTCCGGGGTGGACCAGGGCCTCAACCAACAAGCTTCTTCCCGCCAGCTCGGTTTCTAGCTAGCTGTCTCCAGTTTCGCACGCCAAGTTGGTTGAGGTCCTCTTCCACTTGCATGCGCCACCTTTTACGCTGTCCACCTCTACTGCGTTGTCCCATGGGGTTAGATTCAAAGACTTTCCGGGCCGGAGCATTGGTGTCCATTCGCTCTAGGTGACCCAGCCATCTTAGTCGTTGGCTTTTCACTTTTACTTTTGTGGCTAGGTCGGTGTCGCTGTACAGCCCATACAGTTCGTGGTTGTATCTTCTCCTCCATTCTCCATCTATGCAGACGGGACCAAAAATCACCCGGAGAATTTTCCTCTCGAAACAGCCTAACGCGTTCTCATCCACCGTTAGCAGTGTCCATGCCTCTGCACCATACATCAGGACCGGGATGATAAGCGTCTTATACAGGGACAGTTTAGTTGCTCGAGAGAGGGCTTTGCTTCTCAATTGCCTTCTTAGCCCGAAGAAACAGCGATTGGCAAGAGTAATTCTTCGTTTGATCTCAGCACTGGTATCGTTCGCTGAGTTTATAGCGGATCCTAGGTAGACAAAGTCTCTGACCACCTCAAAATTATAGCTGTCTATAGTGACGTTCTCTCCTAGACGTCGGTGTTGGGTGTCCTTTCTTGTTGACAGCATATAGTTACTTCGTTTTGCTTTCATTCACCGTTAAACCCATCTTCTTGGCTTCCTTCTCAATGCTCACAAAAGCACCACTGACATCACGCTTTGTTCGTCCTATTATGTCAATGTCATCAGTGTAAGCGAGTATGGACGGACTTTTGAAAGATTGTGCCTCTGGTGTTGACGTGAGAGTTTTGCACTATTTTTTCAAGAACGATGTTGAAGAAGTCACATGACAGCGCGTCGCCTTGCCTAAAACCTTTTTTGACATCAAAGGTGTCGGTGAGGTCTTTGCCGACCTTGATGGAGCAGCGTGCATTCTCCATCGTCATCCTGCACAAACGGACGAGTTTGGCAGGGATGCCAAAACTAGACATTGCTCTATATAGCTCGTCTCTATAGATGCTGTCATACGCGGCCTTGAAATCGATAAAAAGGTGGTGGGTATCGATTTGAAACTCCTGGGTTTTCTCCAAGATCTGCCGTAGTGCGAATATTTGGTCGATGGGTGGACGGAATTGTTGGCCTACGTCGTCCAAGTTGAATGGTGCAATTTGCATGTTAGTGGAATTCGGTTCGTCATCGCCGTTATACAATGTGCAGAAATGATTTTTCCATATCCTCAGCACCGACTGCGATTCCACTACGATGTTCCCCTGATCGTCTTTGCCGGCTTCGGTTCGGGTCTTGTAACCTTGGGAGGTTCTTTTTACTTTTTGGTAAAACTTCCGAACTTCATTCCTGCAGTGGCATCTCTCTAACTCCTCGATCGCGCGCTTCTCATGCTCTTTCTTCTTCCTTCTAAGAAGCTTGTGTTCCTCTCTCCTCTTCTGCTCGTAGAGCTCGCGAGCAGCTCTGGTCCTTCTATGCAGCGCCGCTTTGTATGCCTGTTGTTTGGCTGCATGTACTTGCCGGCATTATTCGTCGAGCCAGGGGTTTCGCTGTGGTGGTCATGCAAAGCCCAGCACGTCAGAGGCGGCATCTCTGATGGCTTCCTGGCAGTTTTTCCACTGGTTCTCGATGTTTGCAGTTGGCGGCAAAGGACTAGTTAAGAGGGCGCGAGAGACTCGATCGGAAAAGGACCTGGCGATTTCTTGCGACTGTAGCCGTCCGACGTCGAACTTCCTCACAGTATTTCCTTGTTTTGGCTTTGGTCTGGATATCCGTAGCATTACCTTTGCTACAACGAGGTAGTGGTCCGAGTCAACGTTGGCTCCTCGGAACGTTCGGACATCCTTGATACTGGAGGAGTGCCTTGCGTCGATCGCAATGTGGTCAATTTGGTTGGCGGTTGATTGACCAGGAATTCGCCATGTACCCTTGTGTATATCGAGAGGCGGGAACTGCGTACTAGCTACCACAACATTTCGCCCCGCAGCAAAGTCGATTAGCCTGAGTCCGTTATCGGAGGTGGTGTCGTGCAGGCTATATCTTCCGATTGTGCCACCAAAGACGTCTTCTTTTCCTAGCTTGGCATTAAAATCACCCAAGACAATTTTAATGTCATAGCTAGGGCATTGCTCATATTTCTTGTCCAGGAGCTCGTAGAACTTGTCCTTGGTGTCGTCATCTTTCTCCTCTGTGGGGGCATGCGCGCATATCAGGCTGATGTTGGCGAATTTAGCCTTGATGCGAATTGTCGTGAGGCGCTCGTTCACATGGTTGAAACTCAAGACTTCTTGCCTATGTCTGCCTCTAACGACGAATCCACATCCAAAGAGACGCTGCCCTTGTGGTCGGTAACAGTCACCGTAGTAGATATCGCAGTCTTTCAGTTTTCTCTTGCCCGGCCCATCCCATCGCACTTCTTGGATGGCGGTGATGTCTGCTTTGTAGCAGTCTAGGGCCTCCGCTAAATGTTCGGCTGCACGTGGTCTATAGAGAGACAGAACATTCCACGTGCAGATCCGAAGTTCGTTGTCCTTATTTCGTTTGCTTGGTTCGTCAACAGTAAATCCGTCCGTATCCGAGGCTTGTTGGTGCTTCGCAACTAAGATAGACTAAATTTAAGTCTCTTATTCCATCTTCCTAATCACTGTAGCATGTTCCAGGCGGAACTTCTAGCGATATAAGAAGTATTCTATTGGCTCAAAGAAAACGTGATATCAACCTTGGATATCCGCATCTTCTCTGATAGCCAAGCTGCTATTAAATCCCTGGACTCTGTCTCTACAAACTCTAGAACAGCCTTTAACTGTCGATCATTTCTGTTGGAGATGGCGCAATAGTTTAATATTCACCTCTGTTAGGTGCCGGGTCATAGTGACATTCCAGGTAATTGTAGAGCTGATGAACTCTCTAGAAGTGGAACATTACTACCCATTTTACCTGAAAAGCTAAATATTGGTATACCCATTGCTACGTGTAAACTTTTTGCTGAAGCAAGATGCTTTGGAGAGAACAAACATTAGGTGGGACAGCATCACTACTTGTTTGGCGACAAAACAAATTTGGCCAAGCCTTGACTTAAAGCGCTCCAAGTGTTTAATATCTCTAAGCACACTGCACATCAGCTCTATTATAGGTGTCATAACGGGGCACTGTTTAATAGGCAGGCACGAAACGTGGCTTGGCGTACTTTCAAATGATTTTTGCAGAAGCTGTATGGACGAGGAGGAGGAAGAATCGATTCCTCACCTTCTCTGTACTTTCCCTGCTCTTTCCCACAGACGTAGGCTCCACTTAGGAGATTACTACTATAACGATCCTAGTGATCTGGTAAACAAAGACATTTACAGTCTTGCACGCTTCGTCAGGAGCTCTAAATGGTTTCACGAGTGAGGAGGATTTTTACAAGATTCATGTGGTATCACAACGGGCCAACTTTGGTCTAAATGTGTTAGTATTGATCACTGACAGCCACTTCTACCCAACCTAACCTAACCTAGCTTAGATATCATTTTCATAGTAAGAGAATAAAACTCATCTTGAGAGAAGAGATCGTTTTCTCCACTTAATTGTGCTCCCGATTTGGGGCTGATGCTGGTGACGTTTGCGGTCCATCGCGGTGGCTGTGCTTGTGCAAGAGCAGCAGCGGACGCAGATGGTGAAGCTTGTGGGTGATGGTTTACTTTCCAAAGTGAGTGCACATATAGTTTGTAGCTGGTCTTGCGTGATTGATGATGATTGATAAGTTTGTGGGGGGGGCCAATAATCACTATCTTTAAAGTTTATTCTAGCATTATTAAATCGAGAAAACATGTCGTTTTTCCTCATTTGTGTCGTTGAAGATCTAAGATCTTCTTCACTATGACTGTGATCTCGCTTAGGGGCTATTTTGATTGACACTACTAGTTTCAAGAGTGTAAATGTGCACGTCTGACTCAAAAGAGATCGCGACGAGAACTGAATGGCCGACGATAAGAAAACGCATGGAGAAAACGGATTTAAAAACTCTCAAGCCAGCACACGATCCAAAATCGCTCAGACGGCTCCGAGTAGCCCCGCTTCGATTTGCTAGGAAGCTATAAAAATAAATAAAATAAATTGGGTGGCGCAACAGCTCGTGGAGAACCAGGGCCTAGTGACTTACAACTCACAACCATTCCTGTGTGCGTGTTGTTAGCAGGAATGGAGGGGACCTACAGTTTTTTGCCGAGTCCGAACGGCTAAATGAGAAGCACTTATTCATGACAAGTATACTCTTGGAGGTTTTGTCAGTTCCTCGCAAGAGGCAGTACCTCGAATAAAACATTTCTGTTTTTAGGTGGCACGGCTGGGAATCGAACCTACACCTTCGGCATGACAGTCCTACGCACTAACCATCATGCCACGAGGTACTACAATTACAACTATAGCTAGGAAGCTATAGTTATAACAAAAATCAATAGCGGCCAAGTTTCTGTGAGTATATATAAAATGGGGTTAGTTGACATCGATAAACATATTTTAAGGGTTCAAATCTTTATTTTTCATTTACTTTTAATTAATATGAATTATCAACAGTTTTTTTTTTTTTTTTATTCATAATTTAGTTAATGAAATTTTCGTAGATACGAGTAGAGATTCATCCACAACCATAAGTAGGTATGCTCTATGGATAATAAACATAAGATTCAGAGCCGGTGGGGACGGTTTCATAAGTTGTTTGCATTCCTACATTCATTGGACCGCCTGATGGGTAGACAAAGGATTGATGTACAGGAAGTTGATCTTGTGAATTTACCATTATATTGGTAGTTTCAACTTTATGTTCAGAATTTGTTGTTCCGGCACCAATTGCAACACCACCACCAACATTACCAGCAACACTACCTACCATTTGTGTTGCTGTGCCAATTAGTCCTCCAGCCATACCGGTAGCAGCCCCAAAAAGGTTCTGAAAAGATTTTCCAATAGGTACTTTAAAATTTTGTTCATAAAGGTTATGAAATATAAAACTTACACCAAACATTGGTGCTGCATTCGATTGCTGAGCTATTGCTAACAGTACAATAGCTATAGTCAAAATCGTTAATTTTGAACTTATCATTTTGAATTTTTTTTCTAAATTCTTTTTCCTTTACACTCGAATTATTATTCTAACCACTGAGACTACCCAGTTTTAGGGAGGTATTGATAAAATTCTTGTCGAAGTTGTCGACTTTTATACTCTTTCGAACAAAATAATTTTTATTTATTTTTGGCTTGAGTTTACTTAAATTATGTATGTTTACTATTTTTAATTCACCTGTATTAGCATACGGTTGGATTTTCTGCGCGCATGCTATTTTGTTTACGTTAGAGATACAGTGAAAGCTCAATGTAGTGAACTTTGTTATAAATATTAAATCTAATAATTAAATGTAGGATTGGGTCGCACCTACTACTTGGTGTAAAAGTGCAATGTTATAGCATTGAAGATCTTAGGTTTTGAGCTTTAACTACAGGGGCTGATGAATTATACTTTATTATGGTCTTGTTGAAAATGCAGGGACACCCAGAGATTGCAAGGGTTTTCGGTTTCGTCAAAGAATACAATAATAAGACAACGGCATTTTGGGAGCAGCTAACGCTGGAGTTAAATAGCACTGGGCCACCAATATAAAGCGATTTTAAATGGAAGAAGGTAGGCAAGGTGGATGGAGTTGTTATGAAGCATTACAATTCCCCCCCCCCCCCTACCTAAGCACCTGTCCCCAATCCTAGCAACCCGTCCATATACCATCAACTCCCATAGCAAATCCTAAATACCTACCCCATTTATTCAACTACATATACGTACCCCCACCTGACTACGCACCTGAAGTAGGTATGGACATACCTACCCATCCGACCACAGGCACCCATAGCATGCATACTCCGCAGACTGCAATCAACAAATGATTACCGAAGGCCACCCAATAGATTACTTACTTACTTACTTACTTATCCGGCTCCCGATCCATGAAGGGTCTCTGCCTGAGATATTGCGGTCTTCCATCGGCTGCGGTCCCTCGCACGCTCCCTCCAGTCGTCGAGACCAAGCGCTCTTGCGTCTGTGACCGCCTGGTCCCTATAGCGGAGGTTCGGTCTTCCTGGTCGTCTCGAACCTGGGGGCTGGGATTCGAAGATTTTCTTGGCTGGAGCGTTGTTGTCCATTCGCTCGATGTGGCCGAGCCAATGTAGTCGACGTGTTTTGGCTCTTTGGACTACATCCACATCTTGGTACAGCTCGTACAGTTCACGATTGAATCTTCTCCTCCAATCGCCCTCTTCGCATATAGGACCAAATATCCGTCGTAGAATTTTTCTCTCGAAAGTGCCCAGGATCAATTCCCCTTTTTTACTTATCGTCCAGCACTCGGCGCCGTAGAGTAGAACTGGTAAAATTAGAGTTTTGTATAGCGTGCACTTTGTCTTTCGAGAAAGGAGTTTTGAACCCATTTGTTTGGCCAAACCGAAGTAGCAGCGGTTCGCTAGGGTAATTCTTCGTCGGATTTCCACTAAGGTGTCGTTCGTGGGATTGATGTTTGTTCCGAGGTAGGTGAACTCCTTGACTACCTCGAAATTACTGCTACCAACAGTGACGTTTTGTCCTAGGCGATGGACAGATGAGGCTTTGTTTGTTGATAGCATATACTTTGTTTTGTCCTCATTCACTTCAAGACCAACGCGTTTCGCCTGTTCATCAATAGCTGTGAATGCTTCAAGTACAGCTCTCTTGGAACGGCCGATGATGTCGATGTCGTCCGCATAACCAAGCAGTTGAGAAGACCTGTTAAAGATAGTGCCGTCCATGTTAACACCACTCTTGCGCACTATCTGCTCCAGGACTAGGTTGAAGAAATCACATGATAGCGCATCTCCTTGCCTGAACCCTGTACACGTCTGGAATAACTCGGATGAGCTGTTACCCATTTGCACGTTGCACCGCGTATTTTGTAACGTCATGCGGCATAGCTGGATCAGTTTTTTCGGGATCCCGAGTTCCGACATCGCCAATAGAAGCTCTTGGCGACTTATGCTATCATATGCGGCTTTGAAGTCGATGAATAGGTGGTGGGTCTCGACTTGAAATTCGTTGGTCTTTTCCAGGATTTGCCTCAATGTGAAGATTTGGTCTATCGTTGATCTGCCTGGCCTGAAGCCACACTGGTACGTGCCGATCATAGTGTTGCAGAAAGGTTTTAGACGCTCACAAAGTACGTTGGATAGGATCTTGTAGGCAACATTAAGCAGGGATATGCCTCTGTAGTTCTTGCAGGACATAGGATCGCCTTTTTTGTAGATTGGGCATATAGAGCTATTTGACCAGTCATCGGGCATACTTTCCTCCTCCCACACTTGGTTGATGAGCTGGTGCATGCACCCTACCAGGACATCTCCTCCATACTTGAAGAGTTCCGCTGGTAGGCCATCCGAGCCGGCGGATTTGTTGTTCTTAAGCTTGTGGATGGCTTTCTTAACCTCTTCAGTACTGGGTGCTGGGACTGGATCTTCATTGACTGGTGTAATGCTTGTTTGTTCCCCTGTCGCCTCCTCTACATAATGCCCATTAAGCAGCTGCTGGAAATGCTGCTTAAACACGTCTACAATTCCCTGTGCTTCGGTGACTAGGTTCCCTTCGCTGTTTCGAAGAGCTTGCGTGCCAGTCCTATAACCAGATGCCAGTTGCTTGGCTGTTTTGTAGAACCGGCGGGTGTTGGTGGCGGTGCTGGACTCTTCGAGATACTTGAGCTGAGAGGCTGCGGATGCTATTTTCTTTCTACGCAGGGTTTTTTTCTCTTTCCTTCTCTTTTCACGGTACTCCTCTCTTGGTGCTCTTGTTTTCCGTTGCAGCATTTGCATTCGTGCATTTTCCGTCTCCTGCTTCAATACCGCGCATTCATCATCATACCACGGGTTCTTTTTTCTGGGTGGTTGATAGCCTATGGTGGTCTCGGCTGTCTCTTTAATAATGTCGCGATACTGGTTCCACTGGTTGTTGACGCTTGTGGCTGGGTGTACGGCAGAGAGTTTCCCGGTCAATTGCTCACTGTAGTCTCTGGCTTTCTCAGATGTGCTAAGGCATGCGATGTTGAACTTCTTTCTTTGGGCGGTCTTCGTTTTCTTTTCATTGGACAGTCGGGCTCTGAACTTTGTCACAACAAGAAAGTGGTCAGAGTCCACGTTTGCACCTCGGAAAGTTCGCACGTCCAAGATGTTCGATGCGTACCTTGCGCCAATTAGCACGTGGTCGATTTGGTTGGCCGTTCGACCATCTGGAGATCGCCAGGTTGCTGTGTGTATCCTTCGCCTGGGGAACCTAGTGCTACTTATCACCGTATTACGAGCTGCAGCAAAATCGATTAGTCGGAAGCCGTTGTCTGTTGTCGTTTCGTGGAGGCTGTGCTTTCCAACTAATGCGCCAAAGATGTTTTCCTTTCCGACTTTAGCATTGAAGTCTCCGAGCACGACTTTGACATCGTACTCCGGACAGGCTCCGTAGGCTCCGTCCAGGAGGTCGTAAAACTCCTCCTTGTTAGACTCCTCAGCTTCATCGGTAGGGGCGTGTGCACATATTAGGCTGATGTTTTGGAAGGTAGCTTTGATGCGGATCACAGCCAGGCGATCGCTTATCGGCTTAAAATCGATGACTTTCGATCTGAGTCGATTTCCCAAGACGAATCCGCATCCTAGCATGTGCAGTCTTTGGTGACAGCTGTAATAAATGTCGCAATCTTTTCTTTTCGTTATACCTGATCCTATCCATCGTATCTCCTGGATCGCGGTAATGTCTGCCTTGTACCGCGAGAGGACAGATTCAAGTTTTTGAGTAGCACCTGGTGTGTAGAGTGTCCTTACATTCCAGGTGCATACTGGTAGATCATAGTCCATTTTCGTTCCGGGTCTGGTTGCCATTTGAGGGGGTTCGTTATCCGAGGCTTCCCGCGTCTCTCTCATAACAATTGGTTTTTTTTTACTGTGGTCGGGTCGTTAGCCCAACGCACTAACCTCCAATCTGTAGGGCCATGGGTTTAATGTTGCAATTCTTTCCTTGATCAACATTCGCACTTACAAGTTTAGCAAGTCCTGGCATAAAGACATGACCAGTATCCGGCGGCTACCAACTTGGAGGTATTGTAAGCACTTGATGTGTAGGAAAAGATACAGCTCGAGGCCCCCAGTTCCTACAACATCCAACCACCCAATAGATTACCAGCACTTAAACAGAAATTCCCCACACTAACCGAAGAACAACAAAAACAAGAACTAGGTGTGGTGAAATTATATCAGAAAATATGTACGAAGGAGGAAGAAATCCACTGAAAGCAGCAAACTGGCGACGATCAAGAGCATTTGCGCATTGATGTACGACAAGCACCCGACAAGCAAATAGAAGAGTGGTCATCCCCTTGACGCCTACACGTCTCTTTTAGCAATGGTGGCTTAGGGCCTGGATGGTGAAATAGGCTAGATGCTATCAGCCAACCAGCCTCCTACCATTCACCTATGACAACGATAGTAGTGCGACTCATAAATGGAACAAAGCTCGTCCTTCGCACCCCACCTTTTCCTGGCCTACGTAGAAGAAAATAATATTCAATACGAGTTGATGACGTGGTAGAACAAGGGACAAACTTCTAAGAAAAATATACTTCGCAGCTCTACAACTCACGCATTGTTCAGCCGAAAAGTGCTATAAGAGACCGCCATACAAACCACAGAGATCAGTACCGATACCACCGTGCGTCGTCGTGGAGTAAAGACGTGATACTTGATACTCAAAGACTTCCCCCACCAGAGGTAAGGGGTCTTTAGAGTAAAGTACCAATAAGTAAGTAATTGCCAGTTTCGACTGTGATTTGCCGAATTCATCTATGATTTGCCAGATTCATCTGTGATTTGTCAGTTTCGACTGTAATTTTCCGAATTCATCTGTGATTTGCCAAATTCGTCTGTGATTTGCCAGTTTGGACTATGATTTGCCAAATTCGTCTTTGATTTACCAGATTCGTCTGTGATTAGCCAGTTTCGACTGTGATTTGCCGGATTCGTCCGTGATTTGCCAGACTCGTCTGTGATTTGCCAAATTCGTCCGTGATTTACCAGATTCGTCTGCGATTTGTCAGTTTCGACTGCAATTTACCGCATCCGTTCGTGATTTGCCAGTTCCGTACTTCTTTAGTAAGGACCCCGGAAAATCGGTGAGCTATCTTAGACTTAGATAAAAAGATACATCACAGAGTGGCTGTCAGTCACGAAAACTGACACACTTAGACCATTAGTTGGTGCATTGTGATACCACATGAATCTGGGAAGCCATTTCCCTACTCGGTGAACCATTTGGAGCTTTTTATGAAGCGTAACAAACTACCTATATCAATGTTTATTAAATCTCTAAGATGAAGTCTTCGCCTATGAGATAGACAAGTGCATAGAGGATGATTAATCAATTCTACCTCTTCCTCATGCATACAGCTTCAGCAAAAGTCAGTAGAGAATATGCCAAGAAGCGTAGTGCGCTTGACTATAAGACAGTGTCCGGTTATGACACCTATCATGAAGCTTATGTGCAATCTGCTCAGAGATATCAAGCACTTACAGCCCTATTATTGACACGATTCAAAACTAGTTTTAATGTAAAACTAGTTCTATATGGATTTCGAGTGGTAGGTTTTGAACATATTGGTGGTATGTTCAAAACCTAAAACTCAAAACCTCTATAGAACTAGTTTTACATTAAAACTAGTTTTGAATCGTGTCAATAATAGGGCTGTTAGATCGCTTTAAATCCATCACTAGCTAGATTTGTTTTGTTGCCAAGCAAGTGTTGATACTGTTCCACCTTAAGAAGTTTGTCCTCTCTAAAGCATCTCGTTTCAGCATAAGCTTGCATGCAGCGATGGGACAACCTATATATGCCTTACTAGGTAGAAGAGGTAGAGTTTTTCCACTTTTACCGAGTTCATCTTCCTTACCTGGAATGTCTCTATGCCCTGGCACCCAACATAATAGTGAATGTTAAACTGCTGCGCCATCTCCAGCAAAGATGAACGGCAATTTAGGGCTGTTACAGATTTAGTAGAGACCGATTCCAGAGATTTAATAGATGCTTGACTATCAGAAAAGATGCGGATATCTGTGGTCGATAATACGTTTTCTTTCAGCCATCTTAAGGTTTCTTTGATGGCCATATAAGTTCGGCCTGGAACACGCTACAATGATTAGCAAGACGGAAGGAGAGACTTAATTTTAGTCTTTCTGAGTAAACACCACAGCTCTAATAGAGCCGTAGCCTCCCAGAGAAATCTAAAAAGAATGCTGGCTTGAAAGTTTTTGCCAAACTGCGGTACTGGGATGCTGTAATCGGTGCCACTTGGGATTGATCCAAATGAATTCAGAATGATAGAATGGCCAACTTGTTTATTGTTGGTCCATTGTGAGGAAGCTTTTAGGTGAATTGCTGTATTTGCAGCCACTTGTTTGCTGAAAATATTGAGGGGTGTCAGATGTAGCAGAACGTCTAGAGCGGTGGGTGTTGTCGTACGAAGTGCTCCACGTATGCACAAACAGGTAGACTTTGCTTAATTCTTCGCAATTTACCACTTAATCTAGAGCAGTCCACCATACTGTCACTCCGTAACTGAGGATCGGTCTAATCACCGAAGTATATAGCCCAGTGAGTGATGATACGAGGTTGAAGGCCCCATATGCTCCCAACGGCTTTTTTGCATGAGAAAAGTGCCACTGTGACCTTTTTGACTCTTTCTTGTATATTAGGTTTCCAGCTTAACTTTTTATCCAAAATAAGACCGATATTTTTCGGTGTTGCTTGATCAGTGAATGTTAGTTGAGTACCTTTGATAGAAGGAGGATCAATATGAGTGATTTTATATTTCCTTGAGAATAGAATAAGTTTTGTTTTATGAGGGTTGACACCCAGTCCACACCAGTTAGTCCAGTTAATAAGCTTATTTAAAACCTTTTGTAAGAATTCTTTTAAGACAATAGGATGTTTTCCTGTCAATCACTCTGTAACTCGGCGCTTCCAGGCATTTCAGCAGCTCATTTACTACCAAGTTCCAGAGAAGGGGAGATAGGACACCGCCTTGCGGTGTACCACTACTGACAGACGTTGTAGCACGAAAGCCATCCAGATTTCAATTGATAACTCTGCTAGTTAGCATTTGATTAATCAATTCACCAAGCGTACCATCTACCTTAAAGGATGTCAGTGCAGATGCGATTGCAGATGTGTCGACATTGTTTAAAGCGCCCTCCATATCCAAGAAATCGACCATGGTGTACTCTTTATGATGGAGGGAATATCCGAGTTTACTTTGAAGCATTTGTTAGCTTTGGGTATAAACACAAACTTGGCTACTCTCCATAACAAGGGAATGTGGAGTGGACCAGGCCTAGGCAACTAGTTAGAATAGTCTCCAGAATTGGCAAAATTAAATCAGAATTGATTTGGAGCTCGGCTGGTATTATACCGTCAGGTCCTGCAGACTTGTATGGTTTGAAGCGGTTGAGCGCCCATTGCAGCTTGTCCCCAGTAATCAGACCCTTTGGATATCTTAATTTCTGCCCCCGAGATACACTAGAAGCTTGCAACTTGCTGTCGCGAAGAGCTAAGGGTTCTTGGCATGCAGCATAACATTAGACTCTGCTGGGTTCCTGGTCACAGTGATGTACAGGGAAATGAAAGTGCTGATGAGCTGCCAAGAACGGGATCGTCACTTGATTCAAGTCAAGCTGAACAACATATTTAAGTACCAACCTGTTGCATCAAACAGGATATTGGTAACAAAATATTAGAAGAAACCAATGAGCGATGGAACCTGCTCGAAGTTTGTGGCACAACTAGAAAGTTATGGCCAAATTTCAATAAGCACCAGACAGACAAAATTATGCAAATGAACAAAAAACATCTTCATTCCTTTGTCAGCATAATCACCGGGCACAACCTACTGGGATACCACAAAAATAAAATAGGACTCAGTACCGATGACCTTTGCAGAGGGTGCAGCGATGAAGAAACACACGAGGATACCTCTTACTTCCTTTGTCAGTGTCCAGCACTCTGTCATTTCTGAAGAAAGAAACACCTGGGGAGTCATTTCTATAATGACTTAGAGGAACTTTCTAGAACTTTGGCTAATAGCTCTCTGAACTTCGTCAATGCTTCTAGATGGCACGTGTGTGAAGTTGGCATAACATTTTTGAGCTAGAACAATGGGATCATGGCAGGAATTTGCATTTTTTTTGCATTTTTTATGCATTTCTATTCTGGATTTTGCAGTTCACCAAATAGTGGGTGTAACTGACTGTACTGCTAACTTCACTGTGAAGTTAGCAGTGCCTATCCTTTTCTCAGTAACCGAGCTAGCTAGGAATCTGAAATAAGGCTCTGAATTTGCAGTTTAATTTGCAGTTCAAGAAAAGGAAAAAACCAAATTTTGAAATCCTTACATAAAAAAAATGTCAATTTTTTTTTATGTGATTATGTGCCATTGGTCTAGCTCAAAAATTTTTTGCCAACTTCACACACGTCTAAATGGCTTGACTGCCAACATAACAGAAAGGTTTTTACATTAAGTCGAATACAACTTCCTAGGGTATCACAACGGATCTACATAGATCTAAGTGTGACGGCAACAATATCAACCGTCAGCCCTTTTACCTAACCTAAAGCCCGTATGACACTACATTTTTTCTTCATTGTATTTCTCATTTAATCTATCAAAGTGTCAGCAGAGCAAAAAAGGGATAAAAAGTGTTTTTAAGAAAGGGATAGCATTTCGCTAACTAAATTTCACATTTACAATGTGTCCCAAAAGAAAATATACATCATAACCTAGTGTTCTCTAGGGTCCAGTGTATATCTACTTTTGTAACTGAGTGTACCTTGAAATAATTTTTGATTTTTAATTCTGAAATATCAAGAAAAGCTGCCACAGCCTGCCAAATTTAATTTTAAAATCACATTTTTTATAGATTTTTTGTGACATTTTTACATTTATGGATATAGTGCGTACCCACTCACACCTATCAAAGTTTGAATAAGAAATTGTACGTTCCGCTTTAATTTAATTTTCAGTTTATTAAAAATGAGAGAATAATGTAGTATCATACGGGCTTAACCTAAGCCCGCATCTATTTTGAGCTCTTTTCTATTCAAGGAAAATTAAGGTTCAGATTTCATTCTCTGTTTCCATCACAAGATGGGGAAATATATTGTGAGCTCAGTTTTCTCAACATTCCTTTTTTCGAACTGTTAGTTCTAAATTCGAAGTGAAATCTTTTTCGGACGAAACTCGCGTGATCGCTTTTAAAAATCCGGAGGAGCAAAAATATTTCGCGTGAAAGGTTATTCAGGCTATAGGACTGATAACTGATTGATTTAAGTGGTCACCTGATAAAACATAAGATTAAAGCTCCATTTAGACCTTCATTCTGTATTCAGCAAAAAAATAACGAAAAATGAGCAAAGTTCATCGGAAATTCAAAAGGGCTTTGAAAGTTGCTTTTTTTCACTTCTGAAGTTCTCAAATCCCGAGTGGTCGAGAGTGGCGTCGCCGGGCGTCCATCAGCCATGAGTGACCAACGTTTGATTTCTACTCTGAGTTTTTTGTCGGTTTTAAGTACGCATCTTTTAACTTGACTTAGGATGGTTTCTCTAATTTCTTTCACTCAGAGTTAAGCCTTTGTTGATCGAAATTTATGTGTTTTTGAGCTGTGTCGTTGGTTTTAAGACGAAACTCACATCGTTTACGCTGGATGGTTGTAAAATGAAGGTTGAGCCATTTGAGCTTGCCGTGTTGATTTTTCTGGCACTGCATTGTTGGCTTTAACAAAGACTTTGAGAGTAGATTGACATACTTACTGAAATTATAATTTAGCATCTTCAACACTTTCTGCTCTTAAGCTCCTCACAACTATGTTTAGTCTTTTCGAAAATTTTTCTGCTTGTTTAATCCTTTTTTCTATTGCAAGATCATTTAGGTAATTTCAGTTGCTCTATTTCGTCGTGTAACTGTTTGTTTTGTGGCTCCAAAGACGCAACTTGTGACATAATACCATTTATATTGTCTCGGAATGGTATATCTTTTAGTTTTTTATCCAAAACTTGGCTCATCGCAACAATAAGCTGGTTCATGATTGAAGTCTCAGACATTTTAGAAACAGCACAAGATTTTTTCATTGACGAACTATAGGTTTCCGGGAATATTTCTCGTAACGGCCTATTGGAATTTGAATTTTCATTCATGTGGTGAGTTCAAATTCTGAGTGGTATGCGAATTAGATTAGTTGCTCAATAAGCTTCTGAGCAAAAGACGATCAGGTTTGTGTATTTGCTAAGCCAACTAATGAGGTAAAAAGTTCCTGTGTGGTAATTAAAAGCAATTTCAAACGTGTCGAGTAGAAGAGCCCAAGTAGAGAAGAACTAAGCGGGAAAATGTTTTGCCGTGTTATGGTTGGGATGTATAGGTGTAAATTACGTGTTCGACCACTGCGTTGGTGAATGCGAAACTCAAAACGAAAGCTACTACTTAGCTTCACCACAGATTAACTACACATTCGAATTTTGCCAGCACACAACTCAATCGATCTTATCATTTTCATTTCCACAGATTTTAATTTTTACAATGATTTTTAAAACTTTTATTTATTTATTTATCTACAAACAGTTTACAGCTGACAGCACTCCAATAATAAATTAAAAATTTAATCTAAAGTCCCTACTGGAGAGTGCTAGGACGCCACTACAGCCCTAGGCTCAATAAATACCTATGCACACCCCCGCGTGATAGAGAGTGGGTAACTCTAACGTGCAGGGGGACCGAATGGATGCCGGGATAAGCAGACAACCCAGCTATACTGGTCAGGGCGCAAACTTGTCCTTGGGATGGTTAAAAGCCTCCAGAAGGAAAAAGTGTGGATTGCTAAAGAAAAGACTGATCAAAATCACAAATTTGTTCCTCCTGCAAAAAGTGATAAGAAAAGTTCTTATAAATAAGCTTTTAATATGGTTGATAGATAACTAACAATGTTTGTTACAAATTAACTTAGCATAAAGTTAAAACTGTGTTTGTCTCATAGTTTTAATATGCGTAATTATTTTTGATGAAAAAGAAATGAAAAAAACAGTAAAGTTATATTAATAAAATAATTCAATTCTTTATTTAATTTAGTGAAGTGTGTTCACTTCAAGTATTGATAGACGAATGACTTTAACTTTAAGAGATTTACATAAGTAAAAGGAACAAGAAAAACGTATGTACCTATGTATACAAGTATGCATGTACATAGAATCACAGTGGACAGGTTTCTCTTTTTTTTTCAACACCCTTCCTCAATGTGAATCTGCATACATTATAACATATCAAATTAATTAATTTAAACTCAATAATCTCATGAAATGACAATGCTTCTGTTTTGATAAATTTTTTGTGAGCACATCTGCTATCATGTTGTCAGTTGGAACAAATTTTAATTCGATGTCGCCACTCTGAATAACCTCACGAATGAAATGGTGCCTGATGTCTATATGTTTCGACCTGGCATGGTAGACAGGTTTCTTTGCCAGATTTTGAGCGCTGAGATTGTCTCCATACATGACTGTCGGTGTACCAACTTCACCACAGCCGATCTCGATGATAACACGTCTCAGGAACAGAGCCTCTTTCGTAGCTGAAGACAGTGCCACGTACTCAGCCTCTGTACTGCTCAAGGCCACACAATTTTGCTTCTCTGACTTCCAGGAGATCGGTCCGCCCGCCAAGAAAAACACGTAGCCAGTGTATGATTTGCGATTACTCAAATCGCCACCCCAGTCCGCATCCACGTAACCTTCAAGGGCCTGACCACAAGCACGATAGTTTAGCTTCTTGTCTATCGTAGCTGCAAGATACCGCATTACATGCTTCACACCTGCGAAGTGTTCACTATGTGGGTTGTTGTTTCTTTGCGCCAGCTTTACAACTGAATGATAAATATCTGGTCGTGACGTCAATGCCAGCCACATCAACTCGCCAATAGCTGACTGATATGCCGTTGGATCTTCAGTCATACAACTGTTGCTATCGCAAGCCACTTGGAAACCTGCATCCAATGGCGTCGCCGCAGGCCTGCACTGCTGCATGTCATGCCTCTGCAGCATATCTTTGATATACAGTGTCTGGTTCATCGATATATCGCCTATATCGCCATCGCGCTCAACTTGCATGCCTAAAAACATCTGCAACTGACCCTTGTCGACGCATTCGAACTTCGTTGCTATCTGTGATTTGATTTCAACAAGATCTGTCTTTCTCTGGCACGCTATAAGTAAATCATCTACATAAATTAGTATCAAACAAAGATTACCTTTTATGTCTCGCTTAAACAAGCATGGCTCGTTCTGGCACGGAGTAAACCCAATATCGCATAGCGCTGCGCTCAGCTTGGAGTTCCACTCCCGCCCTGCTTGTTTTAAGCCGTATATCGCTTTGTTCAGTCTAAGCACCTTCTGCATACACGTTTTGTTTTCGTAGCCCTCAGGCTGCTTCATGTAGACTTCATCGTTTAACTCGCTGTTCAGATACGCTGTACAAACGTCCATTTGGTGTAGATATAGCTTCAGCTCTACAGATAGAGCCAAAATCAATCGTATCGTTTCATACCGACACACAGGAGAAAACGTTTCGGAGTAATTTATGCCGAACTTCTGCGAACAACCTTTGGCTACTAAGCGTGACTTATAGCGCTCAACGCTACCATTGCTGTCCCTCTTGATGGTATATACCCACTTGCAACCGATCGCCTGTTGGCCTTTGGGTAATTCTACCAGTGTCCACGTATCGTTTGCCACTAGCGCCTCATATTCTTTGTCCATGGCCGCCTGCCAGTACGAAGCGTACTTACTGCTGGTTGCCTCTTTGAAAGTCTGCGGCAAAGGTAACTCCTCAGCATGCATAGCATTTAAAGCATTGTAGTTCTTTTTCGGACGCCCTGGCTTGCCGGTACGAACTATTTTTGGCCTACCTGGACCGTTCTTCGCAACCCGCTCCTGCTCCTGCTCCGGCTCCTCTGCGCTGGCATACTCTTCACTCATCACACCGTTGTCGCTGAGTTCACCATCCTGCTGCTCTTCATCATCACTGTATGGACTAAGCTTCAGCACATCAATGCTTGGTGCATCGGTCGATGATTTTTCTGCTGGCATATCGAACGTTATCTGGTTGTGAATTGATGCTGTGTCACAAGGCTCGTCAAACAAAACGTCTCGTTTTTCGACGATCTGCCGTTTTTCCTTATCGTACAATCTGTAGGCTTTCGATACCAATGAGTATCCCACTAGCCGATACTCCTTACCCTTCGCTTGGAATTTGCTGCGTCGAGTTTTATCCAAACCAACAGCCACTGATCCAAACGTACGCATATTATGCACATCGGGCTTCTTGCCACCCCACGCTTCAAAGGGTGTCATGCCAACCAAGGCTGTAGTTGGCGATCTGTTACGTATATAGCAAGCTGTCTGCACTGCTTCTGCCCATAGAAATTCTGGCATATTTGAGTGCACGAGCAAGCTCCTCGCCATCTCAACCAGGGTGCGGTTCGCCCGCTCTGCTACGCCGTTCTGCTGTGGACTATAAGGAACCGTAAGCTGACGTTTTATGCCATTCTCCTTCAGAAAATCGTCAAAAAGCTTGTTGACGTACTCACCGCCGTTGTCGCTGCGTATTACCTTTATCTTGTGACCAGTCTGACGTTCCGCCATCTTCTTGAACTCCACAAATTTTTCAAGTACTTCGTCTTTTGACTTGATAAAATATGTGAATATGCGCCGAGACATGTCATCGATGAACGTTAAGAAATACGCAGAACCACCAAGAGATCGCTTCTCAAACGGCCCACATACATCTGTATGTACAAGCTCTAGCACATTTTTTGCTCGATTTTTTGACACAGCTGGAAATGGTTGTGTATGTATTTTGCTTTTCATACACGTTATACACTGAATCTTGTCGGAGAAATTCACATTTTCTATTCCGATTACCATCATATTTTTAGCAAGATTCATTAAACTGGCATAGTTTAAATGTCCATACCTGTTATGCCACAGTTCTGCACTACGACCCTGAATCGCTCCAAAACATACGTTATTGCTGCTTTTAAAAATAAATAACTTATTTATTTTCTGTGCTTTCAGAATCTGCACACCATTCTGGCTTACAATCGCACACTCATTGTTGAAAAGCACCTTACATTTACGCTCTACCGCTCGACTAACCGACACAAAATTGGCCTTCATACCAGGAATATACAAAACGCTCTCTAGTTTCAACTCGCCCAAAGCAGTTTGAAGTATGACGTCACCTCTGCCTACTGCACGAATGACGTTGTTGTCAGCCAACACTACATCTTCTTCTTGTGCAACGTACTTCGTAAAGAAGCTTCTCTCACAGCACATATGGCTCGTCGCCCCGCTATCCAGGCACCAGCTGGAAGAGTCAAGATTGTATATATCTGTTGCCGCTAGAGCAGTAAACGAGCGGTTTTCTTGTTGTGCTTTTGATGCTTCTTCTTTGCCTTTATTTTTGCACTGATTTTTATAGTGGCCCCGTTGACCGCATTTGTAGCACTCGATATCTTTTTTACCCTCTCTTTTCTTACGTGTGGGTTTTGTATATGCATGAAATGCTTGCTGTTCACTGCAATTTAACGGTTTAACCTCGTTGCCCCTACGTTCCCCTTCCTCTAGCAATTTAATCTTCAATATTTCTAGAGAAGGCAAACTGTCTCGCGTTTCCATGGCGACGACGAAATTCTCATACTGCTTAGGTAAACTTGATAGCAATATTATTACTGCCAGCTCCTCGCCTAGCTTAATATCGACTTCTGCAAGCTTGTCAACTGTGGAACAAAACGTATTTATATAATTGCACATGACGTCGCCGTCTGCCATCCGCAAACCCAGCAACTTCTTATAGAGCGACACTTTTCGTACTGGCCCACTCGGTTGATGTACATCTTTGAGCTTTTTCCAAGCACTTGCTGCAGTCTGGCAGTTCTTCAGGTAACACAACTGTGCTGGCTTCACAATCAATGTTATCATTGCCAGTGCCTTTTGGTCGAATGCGTCCCAGCTCTCCGGGTCTTTCACTGGCCGCTGTCCGTCCATCACCTTCCACACTTCTGCATGCACCAACACGCTGCGCATTTGGATGCTCCAGGAATCGTAATTTCCTTCATCCAACTTTTCAATTGCGTACATGGAACTCATGGTGGAAAAAGTACCTGATGAAACACATTTACCAAACGAATTACTTTATAGCTTTTATAGCCAAACCACAATCAAGCGTTCGGTCGCGCCGACTTTGACATATTAAATAGAAACAATGGACTCTTATGGGGCAATCTTAAATGTTACCTCAGGCGTCGGGCTTGCCTCAGATCGTAAATATCGTAAGCCTGAGCCAAACGCCCGAATAGATCTATTTTCTATTCCAGTCGCGCTTTGACAGCTGAAATAAACCTTTTTTATTTCATTCTATTCTTGGTGCGCATGGGAAGTGTTTTTCTATTCAATTAAACATTTTTGATGTAAAAGAAAGAGATAAGTTATTCTTTAAAATAGTGGAAACTAAAAAACGGTGTTTTGTGATTAACTTTGTTAATAAATGCAACGACAACAGCAACAATAAAAATCATTGTACAGTGTCTGAAGTTATTTTTGTTGCAGTTCACAATGCAGATCGGATACAAAAGAACTTTGCAAACTTACTGACGTATTTCTATCATCCTATCATTTATCTATCAATTAAATCAAACTACATACATAGTGATAACAAAAAACAATCAAATAAATAAACCAAATATTCCTGTGAAATTAATTGTTTTTGTTTTATTCATTTCATTTCCAAATACCTACGATTTTTTTGAATACATTTGACAGCTGTTTGCACTGTTCTCTTTCTTGGGCATGTTCGATTGCCTGAATCAATTAAAGTTCCGGAGAAAGTGTCTATGTACACTGTGCCAAGTTCTGTAATGATGAAATCTGAAACAAAACACATGAGATTCGTTCCATTTTTGAAAGCTTCTCGACGAATTTTGTCGATGCAAGGGTTATAGAACATGAGCATTGGTTTGCGTTCTTCGAAAGCAAAAGAATTTTGAATTACCAATTGAAATGTATGGTGACTTCACACTTTTTTTTTAGTTTATTTTTGTAAGTCGTGTGGTGGAGATCATTTCTTGTTTTGATTCGTTTTGTTGGGAAAACTTAAACACATTTTCAGTCAGCAATACAAACTAAATGCAATTGTAATTTGTTTCATCTTTGCTAGTGCAAATAAGTGTGTTTTTGTAAATATTTGTATAAATTTCAAATAAATGTGGCTTGGAAGGAAAAACATTCTTCTTGCTCTTTGTTTGTCTTTTGTCTGGGGTTGTTGGTTGCTTGTAGGAAATTTCAAACTCGATATGGGAATTTTCTCTTCATACCTCTTGGTTTCGGTACTTGCTAGGTGTCGTGAATTTTTTACCTCACAACGATGTCAAACGGGCAGAAAAATTCTGATTTGTGTGTGATGAGTGGTGAATATGTGATGCGGAGTGCTGCGTTGTATTGAAATTCCTTCTATTTCTATTTGTATCTTTTTCGTATTGTACAAACTCCATTATGACACAGACTTTCGCAAATGTCAAAAAAGGTGTGTTTGGCTAGTTTTTTTCAAGAACTGTCACTGTTTTAGTCGTTTTAACTGGATTTTCTTAGGGCCAGTTGTACATCCGTAGATTAGCAATTTTAACTTAATGATTTCAGCGGATTAGTCGTGATTCAAGTATGTGATAGTAGTGATGTATATGCTTGAACCATCGTTGAACTTCACAGTTATTCCATTGAAATCAGTGGGTTAAAATTAAAAAAAATAGAAACTAAGGTAAAGTTAGTTACCTATTATAAAGTTTACAAATTGTGAAGTGGTTTCATACTTACCTTCATTAATCATCTAGTTATTAAAAAAAAATGTTAAGGATCTTTATTTTTCATTTCTTCATAATTAAGAGCAAAGAAAACCTGTTCAAATTTAGCTCCCAAACCCACCGCTGCTTTTGTTTATAAATAATAGAGAGAGTTTATGCCCCTTTCTCGGTGAAGAATTTTCAAGGAAACAGAACTTTTATTCTGTCATATTCGTAATTTGTCAACGCCCGAAGCTTGAAGCTACATTCCGTTTTGCAAATTGAAGGGTCGCGCTTTATGACACAGATTATCGTAAAGTCGGTAAAAAGCCCGCCAAAGCGCGACCGACCGAACGCGAGATTGTGATTTGGCCATTACTGTTGGCACTGGGCCCATAACCTGATGAAAAAGAAATGAAAAAAACAGTAAAGTTATATTAATAAAATAATTCAATTCTTTATTTAATTTAGTGAAGTGTGTTCACTTCAAGTATTGATAGACGAATGACTTTAACTTTAAGAGATTTACATAAGTAAAAGGAACAAGAAAAACGTATGTATGTATACAAGTATGCATGTACATAGAATCACAGTGGACAGGTTTCTCTTTTTTTTCAACAATTTTAACATAGTGTGGTTGCGGAGAAGGCTATCTTGAAAGGCCAACGGCAGCAGCTAGTAGCGTCTGTAATCCCATTCTGGATGGCTACAAAAGGCGTCTGTTTTCCCATAGTGGGCAGACTCGCCAATCAGTTGTGATGCTTTTTTGTCGAGGCTGAGGTAGGCTCATCGGTGTCCAGGGTTTATCCCAAAAAAAGCAAAAACCTTGGCTAGAAGTTTCCAAACTCCAATCAAAACAAACTTTATTAACTCCAAATTAAGTTTACAGTGTTTTACAATTTCGGTTCTTAATATTATTATGTATTTTTTTTATAACAGGGTATTTTGTATAAATAACAATAAGTATTCCTACAATAATATAACAAGGTAATTCATATACGGGTGTGGGGTCAGCCCTGCCTCGAGCTAGAGACTGGAGGAGAAATCGGTGCACAATCGACAGGCTTGTCTATGGTACTCTTTGAAGAAGTGTAGCCACAGAAATAATCGGTGGGACACGGCCCTGCTCCTAGCCAAAGACTAGAAGAAAAATATTTGTAGGCTAAGCCTTGTCCACGCTACACTTAGAAGAAGTGGAGCCCAGAAAGAAACAGATACAATATAACCTTCTTGCTCCTAGCGGCAAACTAGAAGAAAAATCGTTGCTTTGTTCGCGGTAACAAGCTTGTCTGTGTTACTCTTTGGAGAAGGATAGGCACAGAAATAATCGGTGGGCCTGCTCTTAGCAAAAGGCTAGAAGAAAAATCGGTAGGTATTAGTTCCTTGTTTACGATACACTTAGAAGAAGTGGAACGTATGCAGTATGTTTCTACTTAATAATTTAAATTTGGTTCCCAAATTTAATTAAATCAGCGCGGTATTCTTGCTTTCCGTACATTAAATTGGTACTAAACAACAGGCGAAGGCAGAGAAAGAAGACCAATTAGTATTGAAGTTCAACCTCCCCATGTTAACATTTCAGGCACAAGGAAATGTGAACTAAAAGAGAGTAGAAAAACTACCAACAACGTGATGCGTGCTCGGCTCAAACAGCATCTGGTTGCCTGTATTCCTTATATGGGTGGAGGTATTAAATCAACCCAGGGTTCGGTGCCGTAAATAATATTAGGGTTCGGTAATGCTGTAATACGGGGAGGATAAAAGAGAGGATGGGCAAAGACTGCATGGTGTTGGAATTATGTTGAATGAAGAAACAAGGCGTTAGTATTATTTCATGGGAGCCCATTTCTGCGAGATTGATGACAGTGACAGCAAAGTTTCGTTCAAAAAGTCGTAACATAACAATTGTTTAGAGCTACGCTCCCACAAATGAAGTGACCGAGAAAGACAAAACCGCGTTCTACACTCATCTTAACTCGGTGTACAGGCGTATTCTGAGGGCTGATATCATAGTCAACGTGGGAGACCTCAATGCTAAAGTCTTATCAGACAATAATGGTCTGGAACGCGTGATGGGAAAAAATGGCTTTGGGTCACGGAAAGAAAATGGTGATTTGCCTGTCGACTTTTGTAACGCGAATCCTCTTGTGTTAGGTTGGACTATATGTAAGCATAAGACATGCAACAAAATCACCTGTGTGCATGTATTCGAAGTATAAGAAATGCCGGAGTGGGAAGCGTCAGCGACCACCATTTGGTTCTGATAAATCTTAAACTACGCACCGCTGCCGTACATAGACAAACGTCAAATGCAGCAGGGAGTCCAAAATTCAATACAAATGCTTTGAATGAGCCCAACATTTTGTGATGGTTTTTATTTTCAAGGCTGAGGTAGGCTCGTCGTAGTCCAGGGTATTCCCGATAAAAAAGCAGACAAAACTCGGGCTAAGAAGGAAAGGACTCGGGAAAACACTAGCTGTATAATATTTTCTCTTTATTTTTATTAAAAAGAACGGCTTACAATCTTACAATTTTCGATTTTTTTTTGTCTTATGATAACTAACACGATATTTCATATATTTCAAAGCTAACAATCTTACAATTTTTTGTTGTCTTATGATAACTAATACGGTATTTCATAAAAAACAAAGGCTCGGTTTGTAGAGCTACAGGAGTAGACTCTGCCCACAAAATCCACTAAGAAGAAGCAAACCAGGGATTAAATGGAAAAGGCATCTGATTCCAGCCCAAGGCTAGTGCAAGGGAGAACAATGGGTTTAGCACTGAACCCACTCCAAAGAGCAGGCAGGGAGAACAACGGTAGGAATCTGATTCCAGTCCAAGGCTAGTCCAACGGAGAACAACGGGAGTTTAACAGCGGATTCTAAAAAGGGTTTTCTTTAAATGATACACGGATGCTCCAAGTAAAGGACCTAAGCTTATCAAGGTTACTATAAACTGTCATATAGGTTGGTTACCCCTGCCTATACTTGTATTATATACTTCATTATGTATACTTGTATTATATAAATCATCATACATATTATTCTATTCAATAAAGTATACTTCAGTCGTTACTTAATCTTTGACTTCTTGACAGAAGAAACTTAGCTAAAAAATTATTTAAAGTTCCGAATATTATTATTATTATTAAGAAATAATACAATAATAAATTAAAATTAATAGTAAAAAAAAAAAAACGTTACAATGCCTCCTAAAGAAGACTTGAGTCTTGAAAGTACTGGTGCAGTTAATTTCGTCAAACCTCCAAAGCCACTCCAAATCTCTGGTGGAAATCTTTCATTGGCTTGGAAAAATTGGATCCAGCTTTACAAATGGTTTGAAATAGCTGCACAGTTAAATAAGAAATGACAGGAAATCCAAGTGGCAACTTTCATGTCCTGTATAGGAGCAGATGCAGCAAATATATATAATTCTTTTTCCTTCACAGAGGCCGAAAAGAATAACGTGTCAGCCATAATAACTAAATTTAACGAGTATTTTTCTCCTAAGGTAAGCTTGACATTTGAAAGATACACCTTCAATACACTCAACCAAGGTGAAGGAGAAAGTTTTGAAGAATTTTTTACGAAAATAAAAAATCAGTCAAAAATGTGCCTTCGAAACTCTAGAAGATTCATTATTGCGGGACAAAATAGTAACGGGTATAAGAAATGATAGTGTGCGTGAAAAATTATTAGCCGAAGACGACATCAAACTTGATCAAGCAATAAAAGTATGTAGGTCAAGTGAGATAGCATCACAGCAATTACACGAATTGCATAAGCCCGAAACAGCAGTAGTTGAAGCAATCAAAAAATATGCCCCACACTATAACAAAAAATCAGCGAAGCCGAAACATACTCAGACGTATAAGTGCAAGCGTTGTGGAACAGAGCATGAAAAAAATAAATGCCCTGCATATAAACATAAATGCCAGAACTGTAAAAGAAATGGTCATTTTACCGAAATGTGCTTTCAACGAAGAAGAAAGTTCGATAAGAGACAAAAGGTATACACACTTCAAGAAAACACACTACCTGCTGACGAAAGTGACAACCTGAGTGATGATTCAAGTGGTTTGTTCGTGCTATCCCTTACAAAGTCTGAAACAAATAAAGACAAAACAAAATTGGTACGAAGAGATACAAATCAACGAAAAAACATTTAAAGTAAAGCTTGATACCGCCGCGCAGTGCAACGTACTTCCAGCAAGTTTTATAAATAAATCAAATTTAAATAAATTAAAGCCAACAAAACAGCAGATAATAGCTTTCGGTGGAACTAAAATCGATGTCCATGGTGAATTAAGTTTGAACTGCGTTGTGCGGAATAAAAATCGAAGCATAAAATTCCTGGTAGTTAAAGATTTTCCAGACCGTGAACCCATACTTGGCAAAGATGACTGTGAAAAGTGTTCTTTAGTGTTGCGTGTGCAAGAAATTAACTTGGATAGCGAAATATTTGAAGGATTTGGAAAGGTCAAAGATTTTGTATACGACATTGACCTCATTGAAAATCCAAAGTTTGAACATTACGCACCAAGAAAAATTCCACATTCAATCCGTGATGATGTGAAAAAAGAAATCGACAATATGCTCAGAATTGGCGTTCTTACTAAAACGGAAGGATTTCCCCCTGCTGTTTCACCTATGGTAGTGGTAAGAAAGAAGAACAAAATAAGGGTATGTATCGACCCAACAGACGTAAATAAAAATATACGTAGACGTTACCATCCTTTACTAACTATTGAACAGATAACAGCAAATATTAAGGGATCTAAGTTCTTTACATTATTAGATTGTACGAGAGGCTTTTGGCAGATCGAGGTGTCAAAGAGAACACAGCAATACCTCACGATGTCAACACCTTTGGGTTTATTCTTTTTACAAGAATTCCATTTGGACTTGGGTGTGCACCAGAAGTCTATCAAAGTTTTATGCAGAAAACACTCGAAGGATGCCGAAACACTGAGGGCGCTATTGATGACATCTTAATTCATGCGAAAACTAAAGAAGAACTGCAGCACCTCACAGGTAATGTCATTAAAGTACTTTCGAACGCTGGTCTAAAATTAAACAGGGATAAATGTATTTTCGATTCAACGAAAATAAGATATCTTGGCCACATTCTAACGTCAAAAGGTGTACGTGCTGACCCTGAAAAAACTAAAGCTATTGAGCAGTTAGAAGTACCCAAAAATCGAACCGAACTGCAAAGAATTCTGGGTATGGCGACATATTATCTTTCGAAATTCATTACAAACCTATCAGAAATCACTCATCCGCTTCGCGAACTCCTTAAAAAAGACGTTTCATGGGTTTGGGATAAGCATCAACAAGCTTCGTTCGAAGCTCTTAAAAAATCATTTTCTTCAACCCCATTGCTGCGATACTACGATCCTAACCTTGATATGAAACTGCAAGTGGATGCAAGCCAACACAGTCTAGGAGCAGCACTCCTTCAAAGCGATCAACCAATAGCCTACCCCTACGCTTCCCGAGCGCTGACGAGCACTCAAAAAGCCTATGCTCAGATTGAAAAGGAGGCCACAGCGATACGTTTCGCTTGTGGAAAGTTTCATGAGTATGTTTATGGACAGAAACTTACCATCGAAACGGACCACAAGCCGTTAGAAACGATTTTTAAAATCCACTGTGCTTAGCTTCACCTCGGCTTCAAAAAATACTCCTTTATGTGCTCCCGTACGCCCCAAACGTTGTTTACCGAAAGGGAACAGAAATTAAACTGGCTGATACACTAAGCAGGAACTGCAGCAATGAAATTAATAAAACACCGGGCGATGACATAAAAATACATGCGTTGGTAGAACTGAGTGCTATAACAAAAACAAAATTGAAACAAGAAACATCAAACGATCCAGAACTAGTACTAATACAAAAATTTATATTACAGGGTTGGCCGGAAAAAGTCAATGACCTCCCAATCACAATCAGAAACTATTGGAACTTTAGGGAAGAGCTACGCTTCAAAGATGAAATCATCTACAAAGCCACTAAAATTGTAATTCCTAAAACTCTGCAACTAGAAGCCCTCACACTTATTCACAAAGGCCATTTTTGAATACAAAGATGCTCACACCGTGCGCGTGCAACCGTTTTCTGGTTAGGAATGCACAATGATGTCAAAAACTTTGAAGATCGATGCAGCATTTGCCAGTCATATCAACCATCTAAGCCCAAGGAACCATTAATTATTAAAGCCGTTCCCACTCTTCCCTGGGAAATAGTAGCGATCGATATTTTTCATTTCCACAATAACGATTTTTTATTAATTGCAGATAGCTACTCTGGGTTTTTCGACTATTCAGAACTTAAAGAAACAACAACAACTGAAGTCATAAATGCTCTAAAGGTTTGGTTTGCAACACATGGCATTCCATCTGTCATGGAATCTGACAACGGACCACAATTTGCATCCAGAGAATTTGCCACGTTTACTAAAGACTGGGGCATTCAACACCAAACTTCAAGTCCCTACTATCCACGATCAAACGGCCTGGCTGAACGATACAAATGCTACAAAGACAAAACAGATCCTTTTCAAGCGCTTCTCAACTATCGAAATTCACCTCGAAATGAAAGTCTGCAATCTCCAAACCAACGCCTAATGAGTAGGCTTACAAGAACGACATAACCAGTTTCTTCAGAACTACTCAAACCAAAGATCATACCGGATGAACATGAAAATATTACTTAATTGCGACAAAACTACAAAGAAAATTATTACAGAAATGCTACCACATATAAACCCTTTCAAGCTAGAGATAGAGTACGCATACAAAGGAAACACCGAGATTGGATAACTGGAGTCGTCGAAATGTTACCGAATCATGCACCGAGGTCGCTTGCAATAAGAACAGATGATGGAAAGCTTCTGAGACGAAACACGATTCATATCCAGCCAACCAAATCTACAATCCAAGCTCCAAAATCTGTAACAGCGATTATACCACCTGCAAATGCCGAACAATCAAACTCTAATATCACCAACTCTAGCAAACCGAAATTGCCAATCAGATTAACACCAGATACGACGACTACAGCAGCTCCAATTAACATGATACCAGATTCAACAAACTCGAACTTCACAGCCAAGACGACAAGATACGGACGTGTCCTAAAACAGCCCGATCGCTACACATCTACAATTATTAAACTTTAAATTTTACTATGCTAACTTAACATCATATTTTATGGTCATTAACTTATTTTCTTGAATTCTTTAAACTACAATATTTATAACTTATTTTAAATCAGTTTATAGTATCTTGAATTAAAATCGTTTCTTTGAATTTTTAAAAATAATGTTCTTTTCCAATTTAATTTTATGAAATATTCTTTTTTATTTAAATTCTTTAAACAAGGGAGATGTCATATAGGTTGGTTACCCCTGCCTATACTTGTATTATATACTTTATTATGTATACTTGTATTATGTAAATCATCATACATATTATTCTATTCAATAAAGTATACTTCAGTCGTTACTTAATCTTTGACTTCTTGACATAAACGATGAACCGCTGGAAACTTAACTCTGGAAATTCGAAACAAATTTATAATTGGGAACTAATTTGAGGTAACAAGCTTCGGCTTTTTCGAAAATTTGTATCTCCTCATCATGATTTTTGTGCCACAAGACATTGTGAATTGTAAGGAGGACAAATGTAAAAATCGTATGACGGTGACACCACCGAATGCAGTGCGTAGTTGTTGTTGCTTCTAAAGAGTGTATACAATCACAATGGCATTCTATGTGATATTGATCATTCGGTGGGTGGTGACAGGCGTATGTTGAAATGGATGTGGGAAAATATTTGGTTGTTTGGCTATGCAGGATGATGAAGTGTATTAATACTGATATAGGGTGCTGATAGTTGATGGCTGATAACTGGCCTATGGCGGTTTAATGGTGATGTAGGGTGCTGATAGCTGATGTTGCTGGTGGTGGGTGTATTTATAAATGGAGGGTGACGGATCGGTGACTTTTTGTTCAACGCTTGGTGTGGGGAGTAAGTGAAAAGTGTAACACTTCGTTACAATTTGTTGCAACTATGTCACCACCCTTAACGACAAATATTCGTCACTAAACGGAATTCAACCTTCAAAAATTGATGAAGTAAAAGATGTTTTTATGGCAGCTTGATCCGAAACTGTACCCAAACGTACAAGAGTTAGAGACTCTTGGATATCCCAAGACACCTGGGATAAAATTGAACTTCGCAAATTGTTGAAAATGCAAATAAATGCCGAAGCACATGTTCAACGAAAGGCTGAATTGCGAAGTGAGTATCGCCTTGCACATAGGACGGTCTATAGCTGTGTGAGACGTGACAGGAGGGTGAGTTTAGATAGACTCGCAGATAATACGGAAAACGCTGCAAGAAGAGGAGATATACGGGAATTGTACCAAATAGCCAAAGATGTTCTTGGGAAAAAAGCAACACCAACCATCCTGTAATGGATGTGGATGGCACACTCTTGGTATCAATTGGGGATCAGCTACGCAGATGGAAAGACCATTTTTGTGCCCTGCTAAATGACGATTCCGTTGAGCAGAGTGCTGAAGTGCCCCACCTTTACAAGATGCGTAGGTTCTATAGGGGTATTGACATCGAACCGCCTTCCATATCAGAAATTCACACCCCTATTACGGTTGTCAATTATCAATTTGATATTTGATAAACCTTGAAAATTGTTTTTTTAAACTCAATTTATCAATAAACTGGTCAACAATTCTTTTATATTTTTTAATTTTCTTGTTATTAGCAACTGTCTGCATCATTCTCAATGATCAAAACTTTTATAAGATGGATTTTTAAACATTGAATTTTAAATTTATCAACTATCAAATTGATATTTGACAATCGTAATAGGGGTGTCAAACAACAATAAATCTCCTCAAAAACAACTACGCAGCTGGACTTGACGGAATACCAGCTAAATTCCTGAGAGCCGATCCCCTAGCAGCGGCTAGTATTCTTCATCAATTATTGATACAACTAATTTAGGAAAATGAAAGCTATCCCAAGGACTGGAAGGATGGTGTGATTGTTAAGCTGCCAAAGGAAGCTGACCTTAAAAATTGCAACGATTATTGGCGTGGTATCACCGTTTTGTCCGTTTTCCCAAAACTAATGGCAACCATCATTCTCGAGTGGATAAAGCATAGAATCGAGTCTACACTGAAGAGCCATCAAGCTGGCTTCCGCAGTGGTCGATCGTGCGTTGACCATATCAACACTCTGCGTCCTTGAACAGTCGATGGAATTTCAATCACCACTCTACCTTTTGTTCGTGGATTTTGAAAAGGCTTTCGATCGAGTTAACTGAGAATGTTTATGCTTGCTAGAGGTATTTCCCCAAAAATTGCTTCCATTATAAGAGAGTATAACAACGCAAGGTGTTTTGTTTTTAACAACTGGCAGCTATCCGACTCCTTTATCGAGCAACAGGGTGTGAGACAAGGGGATTTTATATCACCAATTCTCTTCCTGCTGGCGATGGGCGGCGGCATATTGATTGCCAGTGTTGGTACAACGCAACGGGGCGACAGGGCATTCAATGGAGACCGTTTGAAAGGCTCAATCATTTAGACTATGCCGATGACATATGTATGTCTACTGGCAAATAACATCAGTGGGCTGAACGGGATGTGTCAAACAGTGCAAGTGAAGGGAGAGTCGAGTGGTCTTAGAATAAACAGCAAACAGACAAAAATAATGCTCACATGCCACTCCACACAGCAGCGTATTATTCTACAGGAGACGCCAGTGCCAGTGGAAGTAGTCGAACAGTTTAACTACCTTGGCAGTATTGTTTCTGCAAACGGTGGTACGGATCTGGACGTTAAAAGAAGAATTAATAAGGCTTGGGCTGCTTTCAGTACTCTGTCCCCAATTTGGAAATTCAGTCAAATCTCCTTACGCACTAAGTTGAGATTCCTCAACTCGAATGTCAAATCCGTGCTGTTTTATGTATGCTCGCAAAACCTGGAAAGTCACGTTTACCATTTCGAAGAAATTACAGGATTTTGGGAATCGCTGTCTACGCCACAGCCTGAAGACTCGCTGGCCACAAATTATATCATACGAGGAATTGTGGTGCAGGACAATTCAAGGACTGCTGAGGACACCAAACTATGAAATTGCAAAGCAGTCCTTTGAATGGAATCCTCAGGTGCACGGTGGGTTGAAAGACCAAAAACAACATGGAAATCAACTACCTTAGCAGAAGCAGAGTCCCATAGAAAGACGTGGCCACAGTTAAAATACCTGGCTGCAGACCGTGAAGGATGAAGACATTTTGTTGACGCCCTATGCCCCAGCTGGGGTTACAGGATACGATTTTTTAAACCTAGTTCAGAGTGTGCAAGACTGGTGTTTACCTGGAATGCACTATCTTCAACAGTCTTCTTAACTGCTTGGTTATGTGGACGACATCGACATTATCAAAGCATTCACTCACAGCTATTGATGAAC
Source organism: Dasysyrphus tricinctus (assembly GCA_963921185.1). Classification (NCBI taxonomy): domain Eukaryota; kingdom Metazoa; phylum Arthropoda; class Insecta; order Diptera; family Syrphidae; genus Dasysyrphus; species Dasysyrphus tricinctus. Next base: position 89,503,163 of record OY992530.1, read on the forward strand.
AGGCTAAATGCTTTGGCCTTGAAGTCAATGAGGACAAAACAAAGTATATGCTATCAAAAAGCAAATCCTCATCTGTCCTAGGACAAAACGTCACTGTTGGTAGCAGTAATTTCGAGGTAGTCAAGGAGTTCACCTACCAATTTCACGAACTGTATCTTAGTAGAAATCCAACGAAGAATTACCCTAGCGAACCGCTGCTACTTCGGTTTCAAAACTCCTTTCTCGAAAGACAAAGTGCACACCAAACGCGGATATTTTATTTTATATACGAAGATTGCGAATGGAGAACAATCAATCGTGAATTGTACGAGCTGTACCATGTTGTGGATGTAGTCCAAAGAGCCAAAACACGTCGACCATACTGGCTCGGCCACATCGAGTGAATGGACAACAACGCTCCAGCCAAGAAAATCTTCGAGTCCCCGCCCCCAGGTTCGAAATGACCAGGAAGACCAAACCTCCGCTGCAGGTCACAGGTGCTTACAGACGCAGAGGCGCTTGGTCTTGACGACTGGAGGGAGCGTGTGAGGAACCACAACCGATGGCGATGGAAGACCGCAATTATCTCAGGCAAAGACCCTCCATGGATCGGGAGCCGGATAAGAAGTCTCACCTCCATATAAAATTCTGTCTGTAAAAATTGCAACAGCGGACAGATTTCCAACCGACAAAATTGTGCAGGGAAATAACTTCACATGGGAACAAAATTCACCACAAGTGGGAAATAGTTTCACTTTTTTGAAGTGAAGTTATTTCCCACTTAAGCTGAGAGATAATTTCTCCTTTTTGTAGGAGTGAATTTCACTTTCATGTGCGGTGCAGGGAATTAACTTCACGGGAACTACCTTCACATGGGAATTAACTTCACCACTAGTGGGAATTTATTTCACTTTTTTGAAGTGAAATTACTTCCCACTGAAAGTGAGTAATAATTTCACTTTTTTGTGGGAATTAATTTCACTTTCATGTGCGTTTCTTTAAATCCAGATTCTTTAAATGCCAAAGAAACTGCATACACCCAGCCTCGCACCTACCCCAAATCCTATAATGGGCCCAAGCAGGGGGGTTGCAGGGGGGCAGCATGCCCCCCCAAACATAACTCACTGTTAATTCACCGTAATGCTTGTTGCTAGCACTGTATTTATGCTAGCAGTAAGCATTACGGTGAATAAACAGTGAGGTATGTATGGGGGGCATGCTGCCCCCCTGCAACCCCCCTGCTTGGGCCCATTATAGAATTTGGGATAGGTGCGAGGCTGGGTGTATGCAAGTTTCTTTGGCATTTAAAGAATCTGGATTTAAAGAAACGCACATGAAAGTGAAATTAATTCCCACAAAAAAGTGAAATTATTACTCACTTTCAGTGGGAAGTAATTTCACTTCAAAAAAGTGAAATAAATTCCCACTAGTGGTGAAGTTAATTCCCATGTGAAGGTAGTTCCCGTGAAGTTAATTCCCTGCACCGCACATGAAAGTGAAATTCACTCCTACAAAAAGGAGAAATTATCTCTCAGCTTAAGTGGGAAATAACTTCACTTCAAAAAAGTGAAACTATTTCCATGTGAAGATAGTTCCCGTGAAGTTAATTCCCTGCACCTCATGTGCGTTTCTTTAGATCCAGATTCTTTAAAAAGAAACTTTGCACACACCCAGCCTCGCACCTACCCCAAATCCTATAGAGTGTCCAAGCAGGGGGTTGCAGGGGGCAGCATGCCCCATACAAACAAAAGGTAGTTGCTCAAGAAATGAAATCAAATTTGAGTTCGCTTGAAAATATTGCAAGTAACGATACCTAGTTTTGTTGTTGGCTCTGATCTTGTCTTTTCTTCTTTTTTTCTAATAGAATGAATGTTGTGAAGCAATCAAGCAATGCTAGCCTTGATGGTGGTGGTTGTTTTTTTTTTTTTTTTTTTTTTTCTCTCCTAAGCTTTATATATGCGAGTGCGCGTGTGCACTTGAAATAATGGCAAAAATTTTCGTTTTATTATTTTCAAGGACTTTTGTAGGTCATGCAAAAATGTATGTAGGTAGGTAGGTAAGGTAGGTAAACTATGAAGGAATATTGTATGTTTTTTTGGTAAAATGTGTTTGCTATCTATTGTTACCATTGGGGTGGAGAACACATTTCTTGTGTGTTATTTATTTACCTATTTATTCAGCAGGAAAATAATGTTATGTTAGGAAATTTAGATCACAGAGTTTCTGAGCAATTAATAAAACTTTGAAAATTAAACAATTTTTGTACATATGTTGTTAATAATTTAGATTTGCAGGTTTTTGTTTCATCCTCCTGTGTTGGTTTTAATTTTTTTTTTTGCTATTTGCTTTTGGTGCATAAACAGATATTGTTTTTCACTTTTGTAACTAATATTTTGCTTTTGAGAAGGTGGTTTTTATTGAAAAGAGGACTGATATAACTATTTATTATTTTGTGAAGTGGGTAGCTACATTATGTTTGTATTTAATATTTGCGACATGTATATGTGGATGCGATGTGGCAAGTTATGCAATCGTGAAAAAAATTCGAGCTAGAGACTTTGATAAAAAAAACAGTGGGTCTGACAATTCCATCTGTCTCAAATTTGATATAATCCCGTGAAAACCATTATTCGTATGGTAAAAAATTGGAATGGTTGAATGGTTGGTGAAAAATCGGTCTGTTCTTCTTCCATATGTCAAGTCATCAACTGTAAAAATCCATTGAAGGATGGCTACGATTCCGATGGAATAGATGTCACAGATTTTGTACTGCTCGGAAAAAAGAGATATTGAGGTTATTGTATAACGTAAGGAACAAAATACACTTTTTCTGTAAAAATATAGTTCTTCCTTCATCTATCAAGCCATAAACTCTCAAATTACATTGAGGGATGGCTACGATGTCAATGGATTACAAAACTGTATAAAGTCAGAAATGTTTGAAGATTCCTTACTGATCTGGAAAAAAGTGATTTAAAGCAATTGGGTGGCACTTGGATCGAAATACATTTTTATTCCGTCAAAACATATTTTGTCCCCTATCTGTCAAGGCATCAATTTTCAAGTTCCATTGAAGTATGGCTAGGATTTCGTTGGATTAGAAAAGCCCCAACAAAAATCTGAAATGTTCACAATCTTCCTACTGTTACTTACTTACCTACTTAACGTGGCGCTACAGTCTGGGGTGGACCAGGGCCTCAACCAACAAGCTTCTTCCAGACCGCTTGATTTCTAGCTAGCTGTCTCCAGTTTCGCACGCCAAGTTGGTTGAGGTCCTCTTCCACTTGCGTGCGCCACCTTTTACTCTGTCCACCTTTACTGTGCTGTCCCACGGGGTTGGATTTAAAGACTTTCTGGACCGGATCATTGGTGTCTATTCACTCTAGGTTACCCAGCCAGCTCAGTCGTTGGCTTTTCAGTTTTGTGGGTAGATCGGTGTCGCTGTACAGCCCGTACAGTTCGTTGTTGTATCTTCTTCTCCATTCCCCATCTATGATGACGGGACCAAAAGTCACCCGGAGAATTTTCTTCTCAAAACAGCCTAACGCGTTCTCATCCACCGTTAACAGTGTCCATGCCTCTGCACCATACATCAGGACCGGATTGATAAGCGTCTTATACAGGGACAGTTTTGTTGTTCGAGAGAGGGCTTTGCTTCTCAATTGCCTTCTAAGTTCGAAGAAACAGCGATTGGGAAGAGTAATTCTTGGTTTGATCTCAGCCCTGGTATCATTCACAGAGTTTAAAGCGGATTCTAGGTAGACAAAGTCTCTGACCACCTCAAAATTATAGCTGTCTATAGTGACGATCTGTCCAAGGCGTCGGTAGTTGGGTGTCCTTTCTTATTGACAGCATATATTTCATTTTGCTTTCATTCACTGTAAAACCCATCTTCTTGGCTTCCATCTCAATACTTAAAAAAGCACCGCTGACATCTCGCTTTTGTCCGTCCGATTATGTCAATGTCGTCAGCGTAAGCGAGTATTTGGACGGACTTTTAAAAGATTGTGTCTCTAGTGTTGTCGTGAGGGTTTTGCACTATTATTTCAAGAACGATGTTGAAGAATTCGCATTACAGCGCGTCGCCATGCCTAAGGCCTTTTTTGACATCAAAGGTGTCGGTTAGGTCTTTGCCGACCTTGATGGAGCAACGTGCATTCTCCATCTTCATCCTGCACAAACGGCCTGGACAAGTGATGCCAAAACTGGACATCGCTCTATATAGCTCATCTCTATAGATGCTCTCATACGCGGCCTTGAAATCGATGAAAAGATGGTGGGTATCGATTTGAAAATTGAAACTCCTGGGTTTTCTTCATGATCTGCCGTAATGCGAATACTTGGTCGATGGTGGACTTCCTTGGCCCAAGGCCACATTGATATGCACCTATCAGGGGCCAAATGACCACATCAGTTATCGAGTAATACATGTCGGAATTATGTGAGTTTGGCATTACCGCTCATGTTTCATTTGATCACTGATAGCACCCACTCACTCGGTCACTGAAGCGGTAATTTTGCCCCAGTTTGTTGACGAATGGATTCAGGCGTTCATAAAGTACGGAAGAGAATATCTTGTAGGCGATATTAGGAAGACTTATGCCTCTGTAGTTGGTGCAGTCCAGAGGATCGCCTTTCTTGAGAATAGCTCAGCCACAAGACCATCAACTCCAGCAGCTTTTTTGGACTTAAGTTTAGATGTTGCTATCTTAACTTCGTCGAGATCGGACGGACGGAATTTTTGGCCTACGTCGTCCAGGTTTTATGGTGCAATCTGCATTGTAGCAGAATTCGGTTCGTCATCACCGTTATACAATTTGCAGAAATTATTTTTCCATATCCTCAGCATCAGCATCAACTGCGATTCTACCACGATGTTCTCTTATCATCCTTGCAGGCTTCGGTTCGGGCCTTGTAACCTTGGGAGGTTCTTTTTACTTTTTGGTAAAACTTCCGAACTTCATTCCTGCAATGATATCCTTCTATTTCCACGATCGCACGCTTCTCATGTTCTTTCTTTCTCGTTCTTAGAAGCTTGTGTTCCTCTCTCCTCTTCTGCTCGTAGACCTCGCGGCCAGCTCTGGTCCTTCTATGCAGCGTCGCTTTGTATGCCTGTTGTTTGGCTGCATGTACTTGACGACACTCTACGTCGAACCAGGGGTTTCGCTGTGGTGGTCGTGCGAGGCACAGCACATCTGAGGCTGCATCTCTAATGGCTTCCTGGCAATTCTTCCACTGGTTCTCGATGCTTACAGTTGATGGCGTAGGAGTATTTAAGAGGGTGCGAGAGACTCGGTCGGAAAAGGACCTTCTTGAAACTGTAGCCGTCTGACGTCGAACTTCTTCACAGTATTTCCATGTTTTGGCTTTGGTCTGGATATCCGTAGCATTACCTTGGCTACAACGAGGTAGTGATCCGAGTCAACGTTGGCTCCTCGGAACGTTCGGACATCCTTGATAACGGAGGAGTGCCTTGCGTCGATCGCAATGTGGTCAATCTGGTTGGTGGTTGATTGACCAGAAACTCGCCATGTCCCCTTGTGTATTTTTGAAATGCGTTATTGAAATGCGGGAACTGCCACGTTTCCCCCCGCAGCAAAGTCGATTAGCCTGAGTTCGCTGTCGGAGGTAGTGTCGTTCAGACTATATGTATCTTCCGATTGTGCCACCAAAGACGTCTTCTTTTCCTAGCTTGGCATTAAAATCACCCAAGACAATTTTAATGTCATAGCTAGGGCATTGCTTATGTGTCTTGCCCATGAGCTCGTAAAGAACTCATCCTTGGTGTCGTCATCTTTCTCCTTTGTGTGGGGGCATGCGCGCATATGAGGCTAATGCTGGCGAGCCTTGATGCGAATTGTCGTGAGGCGCTCGTCCACGTAGTTGAAACTCAAGACTTCTTTCCTAACTGGCTGAACAGAATAGAGTGCTGCAACTGGAGCTGCAGCTGCAACTGGAATAGCTGTCAAAAAGTGTCGTACGTGATTTTTTTTTATGCGCCCACAATGCAGCTGTACAGCTTTCTGACATTTAAGTATCGAAAATAAAAATGAAAACAAAAATAAAAATGAATACTGATGAAAAAAAAGTTAAAATAGCTTTACGTCCTTATGAGTGATTGAAAAGAGTTTACAAATCACTTCAACCCACATGTAAACACTTCGTTTTGCTCGCAATTTAGAAACGTCAAAAAAGCTGCAAGCAAAAGTTAAAAGTTGGCCAACTTGTCCAGCTGCGTCTGCAGCTCCGTCTGCAGCTGCGTTGTGTTCTGTTCGCATCATTGAATTTGTGTGTATTCAAAATTTTGACAGCTATTCCAGTTGCAGCTCCAGTTGCAGCTCCGTCTCCATTCTGTTCAGCCAGTAAGTCTGCCTCTAACGACGAATCCACATCCAAAGAGACGCTGCCCTTGAGATCGGTAACAGTCACCGTAGTAGAAGTCGCAGTCTTTCAGTTTTCTTTTACCCAGCCCATCCCATCGCACTTCTTTTCCCTATTGTTACCGAAATTGAATTTTCCAACTCGGTTTGCAACTCGATTTGCTTTTGATACACAGCCCTATAATATAATTTTCAAAAAAAAAAGTTATTTGGCGGACCCTTTACTACTCGAGGCAAAGCGAACCCAATCATTCTAAACCGAGGCACAAACACTACTTCATGATTTGTCTGCAAACCAAGTTGGCCAACTGGGCTTGCAAATCGGTTTGCTTAAATTCCAACTAGGTTTAGAAAATGAACGGTTTGATGCATCGCTAGATCTGGCAATCGTCTCAACTCAGGACATTGTCAGGTCCATTAAAAATTTTCAGATGTGCTTTTCAATGACATGTGACAATTTTTTTCATTTGCCAGTGGCTTTGGCTTCTCAATGGTACTTCTTAAAAATATTATTTTAATCTAATCACAATCTTTTTGCAACTTTATTTCTAATGTTAACTAATGTTGATAGCAAAATTAAATAGGAAATTATTGTTATAGCGATATACCTACATACATACGTAGATAAATAAATAGAAAAATATATTTTTGAAGAAACCAATAAAAAGTAAAAAAGAAAATAATAAATTGTTTGAATTAAATATGAAACATCTGAAATGATTGACGAGATTGTTGACACAGTAATGCGGAACAAATATTGAATAGAACGAAAACATTCGCCGTTAGCAAGGTATTGTAGAGTCAATACAAGCCATTCACCCGCTGAAATGCTCGCGCACTAATTCGTTTCTTGTTTTTGGATATGTGGAGTCGCCCACCAATGCTACAAGTGATCGAATTGTTCAGTCTTGGTGGCGACGGGCCACCCAATCCTTTGTCCAAACATTTCTCAATTCACTATGTATCAAAAAAACATAAATTTGTCTGACAATGCTTGATGACGTTTCTGACAATTAATTGTTAACACAAAATCTACCAACCGTGTGAACTGACAACTTTTAACTTGACAACGTTGTCAGGCAAAGCATTGTAAGGCGAACTACCTAACAGTGCAATTGTCCGACTTTGAAACAAAACCAGCCAACCGTGTGAACTGGCAATTAAACATTGCTAGATGTTTGCAATTTTCAGCCCATTGCCAGATCATTGTCAAAGTACTGTCAAACCTAACAATATTTGCAGACTTGACAACTGTCTGTACATAACCTAAGAAGAATTAAGAAAATAGGTTTGTTTGGTTACTTTTGTAGCACGAAGTTCAAAAACTCTCAAATTATTAAAAGAAGGGGAAAATTCTTTCATAGAGGGGAAAAATTGCTACAAAGTTAACAAACGCGAAAAACCAACTTTGTATCACTTTTGTGTACGAAACTTCAAACGTGACACACACTATCAAACACTACAGACACATCTTAAGACACACACAAACAAAAATACACACAGACGTGGATTTGACAGTTGTTTACTTCCTGCACGAAGAAATTTTCAAGATTTTTCATGGAGGGGAAATTTCTTGCTCTCTCATTTTGCTCTCTCGTTGCTACAGTTTGGAGTTAACAAACAGGAATTTGTGAAATGAAGTGCGACGTCGTCGTACGAATTCGTACGAAGGTTCAGTAACCAAACAGACCTAATATAACAAAAAAAAAATCGATATCACGGCGATACACGTCCCTATAATCCTTCATACTCCGATTTGGTTTTAGGCATTTTGTCCTGCGCCACAATTCCTCGTTTGATATAGGATGTGGCGTAGACAGCGATTCACAAAAACCTGCAATTTCCTCGAAATAGTAGACGTGACTTTCCAGGTTTCACAAGCATATAACAGCACGGATTGGATATTGGATTCGAAGAATCTCAACTTAGTGCGTAAGGAGATTTGACTGAATTTCCAAACTGGGGACAGAGTACTTAAGGCAGCGCAAGCCTTATTAATTCTTATTTTAACGTCCAGATCCGTACCACCATTTGCAGAAACAATACTGCCAAGGTAGTTAAACATTTCGACTTCTTCCACTGCCGTCTCCTGTAGAATAATACGCTGCTGTGTGGAGTGGCAGTGAGCATTATTTTTATCTTTTTGCTGTTTATTCTTAGACCACTCGACTGTCCTTTCACTTGCAGTGTTTGGTACATCCCGTTCAGCCCACTGATGTTATTTGCCAGTAGACATATTATATCGGCATTTCATCTAAATAACTGAGCCTTTCAAACGGTCTCCACTGAATGCTAACACTGGCCGTTAATACGTGTCGTCCATTGCCAGCAGAAAGAAAATTGGCGATAGAACATCTCCTTGACGCACACCCTGTTGCACTACGAAGGGGCCGGATAGTTGCCCATTGTGTAAAACAAGACACTTTGCGTTATTGTAGGACTCCCTAATAATGGCAACATTTTTTGGGGGAATTCCTCTACCAAGAAGTGATGTCCATTCCATATACATTCTTAGCTAACTCGATCAAAGGGCTTCTCACAATACACAAACGGGAGGTAGACTGGGGATTGACATTCCACCGACTGTTCAAGGACGATACGCAGAGTGTTGATATGGTCGACACACGAGCGACCACTGCGGAAGCCAGCTTGATGCCTCTTGAGTGTAGACTCGATTCTATGCTTTATCCGCTCGAGAATGATGGTTGCCATTGGTTTTGGGAAAACGGACAAAACGGTGATGCCACGCAAATTGTTGCAATTCTTAAGGTCGTCTTTCTTTGGTAGCTTAACAATCCCACCATCCTTCCAGTGCTTGGGATAGCTTTCATTTTTCCAAATGATTTGTATTAATGGATGTAGGATACAAGCCGCTGTTACGGGATCGGCTTTCAGGATTTCAGCTGGTATTGCGTCAAGTCCAGCTGCCTTGTTGCTTTTGAGGAGATTTATTGATATTTGATTTTCCGATACGGAAGTGGGTTCGTTGACAATACCCCTATAGGACCTGCGCACCTCGTTAATGCGCTACGGAATCCTCATTTAGCAGGGCACAAAAATTGCCCTTCCATCTGCGTATCTGATCTTGAATTGATACCAAAAGTCTTCCATCCACATCCATGATGATTGGTGTTGCTTTTTTCCCAATAACATCTTTGGATAATTTGTACAGTTCTCGGATATCTCCTCTTCTTGCAGCGTTTGCTGCATTATCTGCGAGTCCGTCTTAACTCACCAACCAAATGGTGGTCGCTCCCGCATTTCTTATACTTCGGTCATTGCACATTTACCTCCTCCATCGGTGCTGAGTCATGAAATGGTCAATTTAGTTTTCAATTTGATCGTCCGGACGCACCAAGGTGATTTTGTTGCACGTCTGTGCTTTAATACAGTCCCACCTATCACAACATCACAAGAGGCTTCACGTTACAAACACAGGCATATCGGCATTTTCGTTCCATGACCCATTTTTTTCACATCACGCGTTCTGATCCGACTTGGGCATTGAGATCTCCCATCATGATGTCTATGATATTGAATCTCGGAACACTCCTGTAAACCGAGTTAAGATGAAAGTCTTTTTAATTGTGGGGGCGTAGCAATGAATTATTGTGACGTAACGAATTTTTGGAAGAAACCTTGCTGTCATTAATCTCGCAGAAATGGGCGCCCAGCAAATACGACTACGCCTCGCTTCTTCATTCAACATAATTCCGACACCATGCAGCCTTTGGCCACACTCTTTTTTATCCTTCCCGGAATACAGAATTCTCTTTTGTCCTGTGTCAGATCTGTATTCATCTCTTCCTTTGCACTTAGTTTCGCTGAAGCATTTCACGCTCAACTTGCGCATATCTACTTTCGCTGTACAAGGATCGAACTCCGATTCAGCTCTTAATGAAGAAAAAAAAAATTCCCTAATTTTTTCAGATTTTTATTTTCATCCTCTGTAGTCGCTGCAGGGGTAAATTCAATTTCCCCTTTTTTTGGAAATTCACGTAAAATTTGCCGAAAAATTCAGAGCATGTAGGTGAGAAGTAGATAAGAAAAAACCTTATTGGAGAGGGGTTATATCTCCCACCGCTTGGACGGGAGGGACACTTTAATAAAATAATTGCATAAAATAGAAAAACAAATAATAATTAAAAAACAACGGCAACACTTGCAGAAATGTTTCGTTACTTTTTGGAAAGCCAGAAGTCCATTTTAATAGTTGATTATTAAAAAAAAGTTCTTTAAATGAACGATTTCAGCAAAATCTGTTTTCAAACCTATAATTTAAGAAAAAAATTAATAATTTTACTTCAATATGTTGAGTTTGAAACAATTTTTGCCAAAACTTTACATCAACAAAACTAAATTTAAAAACAAGCCGTAAAAATGGACTTTTGGCTTTCCAAAAAGCTACAAAACATTACTGTTAGTATTGCCGTTATTTTTTAATTATTTTTTTTTTCTATTTAACGCAAATATTTTATTCAATTGCCCCTCCCGTCCAAGATATTACCCCCCTCCTATAGAATTTTTTCTTGTCTAGCTCCCACCTACATGCTATGATTTTTTTTTGGCAGATCTAACGCGAATTTTCTAGTATGCAAAAAAAGGGGAAATTTAATTTACCCTTACTTACAGCGACTATGGGGGATGAAAATAAAAATCTAAAAAAATTTGCGAATTTTTTTTTTCTTCATTTAGAGCCGATTTGGGTCCATCCGGGATGACCTTTTTTTTAACGACCACCCTAATCAACATAAATATATAAAATGCGGGTAGTTGACAACGAAAAACATATTTTAAGGGTTCAAATTTTTATTTTTCATTTACTTTTAATTAATATGAATCATCGCCTTTTTTTAAATTTAAAATTTAGTTTATGAAATTATCGTAGATACGAGTAGATATTGAACCACAACCACAAGTATCTAGGTATGCTTTAATGATAATAAACAGCCGATTGCTGAGGGCCGCCAGCGCTGGTTTCATAAGTTGAGACAGTGTGTGTTTGTTGTGATTCAACTGTTTGATCAGCATTTCCTGTTCCGCCACCACCTAGACCACCAAAAAGTTGTCCAATTAATTGAAAAATAGGTGCTGCATTCGATTGCTGAGCTAATACCAACAGTACAACAGCTGTAGTCAAAATTATTAATTTTGAACTTATCATTTTGTATTTTTTATAAGTTCTTTTTTCTTAACACTCGAATTTATATTCTAACCACTAAAACCACCCAGTTATAGGTACATATAAAATTTATGTCGATACTGTCGGCTTTTATACTTTTCCGAACGAAATATTTTGTATTTATTTTTTGCTTGAGTTTACATAAATTACATAATGTTTACTTTTTTCTAATTCACCTGTATAATTATACTGTTGGATTTTCTGCGCGCCTGCTATTTTGTTTGCGTAAGAGATACAGTGAAAGCTCGACGTAATTACCTTCGGTGTAAAGAACATAGGCACCCGCAGGATTTTGTCCAGGGGGGGGCAGACACCAAACCAATTTTGAGATATCAAATATTCGAAAAAAATGGGCATTCAAAATTTTTTTTTTTTTTTAATTCTAATATGCAATATAATTGGAACTTTTTGGAAGTTTTTATAAATAATTTCATTTTAATTTCATTTCATTTAAATTCTTCAGTCAATAATGACAAAAATCCAAAATAACGTTCTATGGGAGGTCCAGCGTAAAATTATTTTATATTTACTAGTAGACCGCACTTATTCAAACACACAGGCATTTTCTTGGAAGTTTTTGTATAAAAAGCAAGGTTCATAGAATAATAAAATATCATTGGTTCACTCGTGAAAAAATCAAAAGGGAATGTTATTTTTGATTCGATTAAAACAAAATTCATTTTCACGATCGTACCAAAAATGCTACGATGTGGATCTATAAAATATGGTTCGTTCTGAATTTATTATGCGAGAACAAATGAAAATCCATTCACGAACCTTTGAAATAAGAAATCAAAATTTAATTTTACAAAAGTAAAAAGGACAGTTTCAAAAAAAAAAAAGTTTCGAAATCCTTTGACCTTGATAGATTTCAAAGTAATCGAATTGAGTGATTTCAATGAAATTGCCACAGGTCATGGTGATGGTGCCATTTTTTGAAACACCGTTTTGAAAATATTCGTTTCTGTTATAATTTTGTCTCAGCTATCCTGTCAATTTTATTGAAATCACACAAGGAAAAACGAAGTTGACATTTTTTTTAAAGCACCCAGTTTTGAAAATATTTTTTCTTTTTTAATTCTGTACAAGCCATCACCTGTGTCAATTTAATTGAAATCTTTCAACACAACACAACAACGAAGATATATACTTCTATACTTTTCCATTTTCTTGAGAAAAAATGGGTATTCATACATCTGTCAAAACTTGTATGGAAAATTTGACAGATTTACGCAGTTTACAACTTTACTAAGTTTATGAATAACCTTAATATCCATACTCATATACTCATCCATATTTGCGTTTGCCTATAGAACATTAACCCGGAGGCCACACGGGCAAGTACTGGCAAGCAAGTTGGCTACATACACTGCTTTTCAAATTTGTAATTTGCATTCCACTTGCCTCCCACTTGTATTCCACTTGCATTCCACTGGCTTACCTCCCAACTTGCTTCTCAACTTGCTTCACTATTGGCTTAAAAAATTCCATGCCAGTTGATTAGCAAGTTGCTTGGGCTTATATGTGTTAGTGATCAAATGAGTATGTATGAGTACTTGCCCGTGTGGCCTCGGGGTTAAATAAATTAAACTTAATGCTGAGGTAAATATATATTTTTTTTTAAGTGTAAGTCGACCATAAAAAAAATAATAAATTCTCCGGTACTATAGGCCCCTTTCACACGGGGAAACTGAGTTTCTAGCGACTTTCAGTTCCAGGGTGAGAAGCAGAGAATATCAAATAGGTAAAGACGTTCTTACGTTTTACCCTCAAAAACCCATTTGTGTACATTGTTGTATTTGTAATTTCATTTCGTGTCGAAGAATAGATGTGAATTGGGTGAATTAGGAGGTGGCAAGAAACTTGTGAGTAGATGAAACCTTAATCTAGTACTACCAACTGCATATGCTCTAAGACGGTGTTCATACGAGCTTCACATGAGCGACTCATTTTGACGTCTCTCTTTTTTATCTCATTCCTATTTATTGGAAGGAAAGTGATGACGAAGTGAGGCAAAAACTTTCAAAAAATTTAAAAACTTCAGCCTCACTTGGCCATCTCTTTCTTTCTAAGAGATCAGAGTGAGATACAAATTAGAGACGTCAAATTGAGTCGCCTCACGTGAAGCTCGTATGAACACCGTCTAATATGCGAGTAGATGACATGGGAAAACAGTTTGATGTGTTCCATTGAAAAAAGCTAGCAAAATACTCGCCACCTCCAAAGGAAAACGCCTAACAACAAGACCTGTGCTGAATGATGTGCTGAATGTTGATTCGATGTGTGCGTTTTGTTACTGCTTTTCACTTATACTTTGCAAATCTAAAACATCAGCTGTTCGCTTTAGCTTGTAGGCAAATCAAATTGACAGCTGAGGATTGGCTGCTTTATTTGATATTTTTTGGTGAGAAGGGCAGGAGAAAAGATGGGTGACCAAAATCTCCCCGGTCGAGCATTTGAAGATATTTTTTTGACATTTCCTTTCACACCTTGGTTAGTTGCGTACAACCGATTCTGAGTTTCCACCACACGTCCAGTCTGAAACAAGCAAAAAAAAAAAAATGAAACAGCTGGTGGGAACTGAGTTAAAAAGTAAACAAACTAACTTCTAACTGTCAAAGTCAAAGACGCGAATTGTGAATTTGCTTACATTCAAGCTCAGTTCGATTTCACACGTCTTTTTTGTTGTTGTTGTGAACTGTCAAAATTAGAAAGTGAATAGACAAAGATAGTTTTTGGAAAAGCCCAATAGGCTTTCAAAGGAAATTACAAAAATTTCCTACCTACTTACCTACTTGACGTTGTGTCAACGCAATTGGGACCCTCTGGTGTCAACGCATTGACACGTAAAACGACTTGTCAACTCCGCGTCAACATTCATATGATTGGATGTCGTCAATGTCGAAGTAGTGTAATCGTACTTCGAACTTCGACATTGACGACACCCAATCATATTAACGTTGACGCGGAGGTGACAAGAGTAAAATTGAATCATTTTGTACGTTGATTATAACACAACATTGATTGCGGTGTTATCGAACGAAAAAAAGTAGTACCTCGTGGCATGATGGTTAGTGCGTAGGATTGTCATGCCTAAGGTGTAGGTTTAATTCCCAGCCGTGCCACCTAAAAACGGAAATGTCTTATCCGAGGTAGTGCCTCTTGCGAGGAACTGACAAATCCTCCAAGAGTATACTTGTCATGAAAAGTGTTTCTTATATAGCTGTTCGGACTCGGCGGCAAAAAACTATAGGTCCCCTCCATTCCTGCCAACAACACGCACGAATGGTTGAGAGTTGTAAGTCACTAAGCCCTGGTTCTAGCACCTAATTTATTTATTTATTTATCGAACAATAAAATGTGGATGGGTTAAAAAAAATCTCTAAAAAATCAGAAATGTTTGAAGTTTTTTACTACTCAGGAGAAAGGTAGTTTTAGGGCAATTAGGTGACATTTGGATCAAACTTTTGCCGTCACAAAAGTTAATGTCCCATCTATCAAGCCACCAACTCTCAAGTTCCATCGAAGGATGGCTACGATGTCGATGGATTAAAAAACAGCTAAGAAATCAGACATTTTTTAAGTTATTTTTCTGCTCCGGAAAAAAAATGATTTTAGGTCAATTGGGTGGCATTTGGATCGAAATATGCATTTGCCGTCAAAATATAGCTCGTTTTTCATCTGTAAAGTCATCAACTGTCAAATTCTTTTGAAGGATGGCTACGATGCCGATGGATTAAAAAAACCTGTAAAAATCAGAAATTTTGGAAATTAATGTACTGCTCCGGAAAAAGTGATTTAAGGGCGACATTTGCATCGAAATTTACTTTTGCTGCCAAAAATATATTTTGTCTTTCATCTGTGAAGCAATCAACTTTCAAGTTCCATTGAAAGATAGCTACCATGTCGATGGATTAAAAACCATCTAACAAATCAGAAATATTTGAAATGTTTGTACTGCTCCGGAAAGAAGTAATTTGAGAGCAAGTAGGTGACATTTGGATTGAAATATACTTTTGCCGTGAAAATATAGTTCGTCACCTTCATCTGTCAAGCCATCATCCATCAACTGTCGATGTATTCAGAATTCTCAAAAAATGCCAAATCCGCATTGTCAACGCATGGATGCAGTCAACGTCAACGCGTTGGTGAGTAGTCTGTGTCCTAACTGCGCTGACAGGGTGATTACTGATTAAACGTCCAACAAAAAAAATCAATATATTGACGTTTAAATTCGTGTCAACGCATGGAAACTATTCTGCGTTAACGATCACACGACAAGACAGTTTTGGGACTGAATTTTACGTCATTTTGACGTCAGAGAGCCAACGCGTTGACCGTCTAATCATAGCTTAACGTGCGGGTATCACGAGATTATTTAATACTTTTTGATAAGACAATCGATGTTCCATGAAAATATTCGTCAGCATTTTGTCAACTTCGTAGATGTGTTTGAGGAACTACATTCTGTATAATAAATGAACAGGTGAAAACTACGATTCTATGAAGAAGATTGGAGAAAAGACAGAAAACTACTTATTACCGAAAAGACGCTGAAATGAACTTCTTGAACTAAGTAGTTGTATTTAACTGGCGAGGCCATTTGTCAAATTAACTTGTCCCAGCTAAAGACGAAGAGGCTTAAACTTCCACTCAAATATCGTGTGGGAATAGGAACAGACAGATGTGCCGTTATGCTTTTCAAAATTCGAGGTCCTAGAGATTAAAACAACTGTCATAAACTATGTACAGCCACCATGCTACAGCCACAAACTGCATAACTTAATTTCTTCAAGTGGAGTAACCTAAGCGCAGCTGGTAAGGCTTCTTCACTTTTTACATCTTTATTGTCCCTTCTCACACGAGGAAACTGAGTTGCTAGTTACTTTCAGTTCCCTGGTGGAAAGGGCAAGAGGAGAGGAGGGTGAACAAAATCTCCCAGGTATCGAGATTTTTTTGACATTTCTATTCACATCTAGGTTAAGGCACGTTCAACCAATAGACTTTCAAATGAAATTTCACAAATTGCCGAGATTTTAGGGCTGTTCCTTTACTTTGACTTTCTGTGGTTTTCTGTGCATTTCTGCGCATTTTAGCCCAAAATTCTGTCAAAATTCATATAAGAAATTTTGTTTAACACAAGTTTGGACCAAAAATCACAGAAATTTAAAGTAAAGGATCACCCCTTTTGTTTCCTCGTGTGAAAAGTTCAAGAGATTTTCAA
Source organism: Dasysyrphus tricinctus (assembly GCA_963921185.1). Taxonomy (NCBI): domain Eukaryota; kingdom Metazoa; phylum Arthropoda; class Insecta; order Diptera; family Syrphidae; genus Dasysyrphus; species Dasysyrphus tricinctus. Next base: position 89,519,928 of record OY992530.1, read on the forward strand.
GGAAATTCAAAGAAAACGTCAAAAAAATCTTGAGCAACTTGTTTCTTCATGTGAAAGGAAGCACTGTGTCAAAATTGTGTTTTATAGCCTTTTCGATTGGGGACAGAATTACAGCCTTTGTTCTGAAAAGAAGAGAAAATTGCTCTGATATAAGATAAGACTTTTCTGTGAACTGTCAAACACTTCTTTGCAATCCAGAATATCCAGGACGCATTCCACAAATCAGCGAAAGAAAAATTCGCTCGAATTTAATATCAAATTTTTTCTTGGCACCAATTTTACTGATTTATTTTGTATGATAGTTCGCGTCTAACGGTGACCACTCATCACTCATGTGAACAAAATTTCAAAATTCATGCCCACTCGCAAATCGCAGTTCGCTATTCGCAGCCAATATGAAAGGCACTTAACGGATTAAATTTTGAAAAATTGGAGTATGCTTTTAAGAGTGCTCAATTCCCTTTTCCTTCATGTATGCTTTACATTTTGCTGTTCATATGACGTTCGCAATTTTGAATATGAGGTATTTAAATATCGTATAGTTAATTAATTTGCTTATAAAGGTTCCTGTCTTTGCTATATAAATTCAAATACAGGATGTTTTTTTACTATTTTATCGAATTCGCCCTAGACTGCTACAAAGCAGACATCACACTTATTTATCCAAGTGCGATAGGATGGGCCGGGCAAACGCTTACTGTAAGACCGCGACATTTTTTTCAATTTTGCTTCATTGAACATTTCTATTTACAATTGGCTTAAAAATAATTTATAACTATTAGATACATTGATAAATAATAAAATTTTGTTGGCACATAAGGGGCCTAACGGTATACATTGGTAAAATTTTGAATACAAATAAGATTTATAATATGTGAAAACTTAATATAAAAGTCGGTTTAACTTTGTCGTCCTCGGGTTGTTCAGTCCCGGTTGTCCAGTGGCAGTGCATTTATATAGGATGGGGGATAGAGTTGGCGTTTAGCCACGGTAATGTGATGACCCTGGGTCAGAGTAGAAGTGTCCTGCTTCATCGTTGGTTGTTGTAGTTATATCCAGAATTTCCTTGGCGCCTAGGTACCTTGGTTCCGGATGTCGTTGTTGGTTTATCATCCTTCTCATCAGTTGATTAGGGTGGTTGGCGATGTTTCTAACCAGTTTATCTGCAGATAGCAATAAGTACTTCTCCAGGGGGACTACCTTGGCTTCAGAGTAGAGTTGCTCGTTCTTGAAATGGTTGCCCCGCTGACGATCGAAATGAAGCCCAGTGCATATCCTCAGAATTTTCCTTTCGAATATTTGTAGTTCCTTCATGGCTGTTTTGGAGATAGTGAACCAAACTGGGAAGCTGTAACTGATGACTGGTCTCAGAAGTTGCTTGTACATTAGAACTTTTGTCTGCTGGCTTAGCCCAATTCTTTTTTTCATCAGCGGGTAGAGGCGATGGAAGGAAAAGTTTGCTTTTTTAAGGACAATCCGTGAATGTGGGTTGAATCTCAGCAGCTCGTTGAAGTTTATGCCCAGGTACTTGGCGCTGCGCTTGGCTGGTAATCTGGTTCCGTCTGGGAGTGCTAGGGTGATGCTTCTGCAGTTTCCAGCTGAGCGGCCTCCACTGCCTCCTGGTCGTCTGAAGCAGACAAGCTCCGATTTGGATGAGTTGATCCGGATACCCCATTTGGTGTAAAACTCAAAGAGTTTGCGGATGTGGGCCTCGACTTCTCGGACAGCTGTTAATGGCGATAATGATGAGTAATATGTGAGCGAGTCATCAGCGAAGAGAAGGTTCTCGCATTCACTTCAGGTTGGTTGGTCAGAGGTCATGATGTTGTATAGAAGTGGTCCAAGCTTCGATCCTTGGGCAACTCCCGCCCTGATGCTCTTCACTGTCGATTTGCAATTCTCCAGTTGTACGAAAAAGTTCCTGGAAGAAATAAAAGAGAAAATAATTTGTATTAGTGCTGAAGGAAAGCCTAGTAAGTTGAGTTTATGGATAAGGGCTTCAATCCATACACTGTCGAATGCTCTTTCGACATCCAGAAAGCATCCGACGGTAACTCGATGGTTGTTCAAAGCTGTGGTGATGTCATGTTGGAACTTCAGGAGCGGATGCAGAGTGGAATGCTTTTCCCGAAAACCGAACTGCATGTCTGGGATGATGTTGTTCTCTTCGCAGAACTTCTTGAGCTTCCTGAGTATCAGCTCTTCCAAGATCTTACTTAGGTTATTGAGGAGGGATATCGGCCTGTAGTTGGTAACCATGTTCCTTGCACCTTTCTTTGGAATCGCCACGATTTTTGCGGTTTTCCATTTCTGGGGGAAATACCTGTTGTTGATGCAGTTGTTGAGGATGATGGCCAAGAAAACCATTACTGTTTGTGGAAGTTTCTTTAGGATGAAGTTGGATACCCCATCTGGCCCAGCTGACTTCTTTGGTTTTGAGTTGCTAATAATCGCATTTATCTCCTCTGGGGTGCTCAAGTTCGGGTTGTCGACTGGATCACTCGCAGGATTGCTGTCACTAATCGTTGCTCTATTCAAGTTGGGCATCATTGTCTGCTGGATGGATGCCTCAATTTCGCCAAGGAAGATTGGATCTTCAGATGGGCTGGCCGTGAAGTTTCCTTCAAATTGGGAAGCGAAGGCTTCAACTTTATCCTCTATCGTTGTTGCTTCTTGTTGATGTTCTTAAAGGCATCAGGTCCAGGTTTGATTGACTGCAGTCTCTTCTGGAATTGGTTGTTGTTGTGATGTTGAATAGAATTCCGGAACATAATGTTGACGCACTGAAGCTCACTCCGCACTGTCTGGTAGTTACTGTTGGTTGTGTTTAGCTCTCGTTGGTGGATCCTTTGCAGGCGTTTTCTGAGTCGTTGCCTATGTGCATATAGGTTTTGGATATATTGGGTAAGATGCTGATATCTATCCTTTGACGTCTTGGGCTGCTTTTGGTTATCCAGTGCGTTTGCTACAGCTAATTCCAGACAGTCGATGGCTTTGTCAATTTCAATATTCTGCAGGTTCCTGTTTTGCGGTGGAAGTCTTATGTTGTCTTCTACGTCTCTTTGTAGCCTGTCTGTATCCAGTCTTCTGTAGTTGATGAAATGCTCCACTGGTTCCGTCGCTAGGAAGATGGCTTGGTGGAGTTTGATGCTTCATGGTCCGAGTCACTGGGTACTATTGTACAGGTGAAGTTGCTGATTTCTGGAAGAATATGAATAAAATTAGATGATGATAGAAAAAAGTCTAATGTTGATGGTGTCCTGGGGAAGGTTGGTTGGGGTTGGGAAATAACCACCAATGAATGTTGATCGCTGTTGGTATCCAGCCAATCAGCAATAGCTTTGCCTTCGTTGGTGATAGCGGTATCCAGCCAAAGGTGATGCCTTGCGTTGAAATCACCACCGATGAGTCCATATGTGGTTCTCCTTAAGATGTTGTTGAGAACGTGAAGATCCTTGTGGATGTTTCTCATGCTGGATTTACATTTGAAGTAGACACTGATGATAGTGAGAGTTTCTCTTCCCAGTTGTATGATGACGGCGGTGGCTTCGCTGGTAAGGAGACCTGTGATGATGGTTTCGCTGGTGTTGGGGCAGATGTTCTTCCTTATATAGATTGCCGTCCCTCTTAAGCCTTCGCCCTTATCCTTACGGAAGGTTTTGAAGCCAATGATGTCGATGTTGTTGCATTTAGAAACGTTGGTCTCGCTGATTAGGGCGATATCCGGGTTGTTCCTCTTCATGAACAAGTTAAATGACGTCCTCTTCTCCAGGCTGTATAATGAATTCACATTATACGTCAGTATGCGGAGCTTCTTTAATTGCATAACTGGAAGATGAAAGTGGCCAATGCCACGGACTTTTCTCCCTCGCTCAGTTGACCATAGTTTGGTTGTATAGCATTACGGGCTTTCTCCATAACGGACAAGAGATTAGATCCAAAGATGCGCTGGACTTCATTGTTGAGGTTCATTGGTGTGGAGTCTGTTGTTGGTTTGAATGGCTTGGCTGAGGCTGTCCTTGCTGGAATGTTCTTGACTGGGGCCTTTGTTTGCTGATGCTGTTGTTGCTGCTGACTCAGGTTCTTGGATGTTGCTGGCTTGGGTGCTGGGCCACCTTTGACCATTGCTGCAAAGCTGACTGCCGGGCGGGTTGCCAAGCATGCCGACTTTGAAACAAATTCTTTATGAGCTTGTTTCTCAGCCAACGCCTTGTTCCTTTCAGTAAGCCGTGCCTTTAGCGTTGGACAGCCTTTAAAGCTGGCTGGATGACCTTCCTTTTTGCAGTTGGCGCACCACACGTCAATTCCTGTATTTTCTGTCCGCTTACACTGTCCTGGCTCGTGTTCCTCTTTGCACTTTACGCACACGTACTGGCGTCCGCAATTGGTGGCAACGTGTCCAAAACGTTGGCAGTTTCGGCACTGCACAATGTCCTTGGACTTCAAACGCTCCCAGTGAACCCTCTGGTTTCATTATTAGCGTCTTGGTGTAAGCTTCGTTGATGTCACAGGTACTGGATAGTTCGACAACAAAGTTGTTGTACGTTTTTCCTTGAGCCTTCTTTGCCTTGAATTGTGACACTTTGACGACTGGAAGCCCTTCGATTCTTAGTTCGTCTTCAACTTCAATGGCTGCATAAGTGTGGTGGATTCCTTTCAATAGTAGGAGGTTCTTCCTGTCTTCACTTGGGGTAAAGGAATTACATAAACTAACGAGTAAGATAGAACAAGGACCGCGACATCTACTACGGTGACTGTAACCAACCATATGGGCGACGTCTTGTTGGATGTGAATTCGACGTTAGAGGAAGACTTACCCAGGAGTTCTATTTGCAATATTTGAGACAATAAATTGCCTCACTCATATCAAGGGGCAGAATATGAGAACGCACATGACTAAATAGTGTATTCAAATTCCATTTATTAAAAATAGGGGATTTAAATAGTATTTGATTGCATTTGCAGTCAACTTACATTTTATAACTGAAATTGCCTGGCAATAGAAATGCCCACCCAAGCAATAAATTGCCCTTCCCACTTCCGTTGCCATCACCTCAAATATTGCCAAAAGAGCCAAAGCGTTAGGCAAGAAGTTTTGAGTTTCAACTATGTGAACGAGACACAATTCAGATTAAGGCTAAATAAGCCAAGAAGATGGGTTTAACGGTGAATAAAGGTAAGACGAAATGTGCTCTCAACAAGAAAGAACAGCAAACACCGACCGACGGCGTCTCGGGCAGAACACCACTATAGACATCTATAATTTTGAGGTGGTCAAGGACTTTTGTCTACTTATACTACGTTATTAACTCAGCGAACGATACGAGTGAATGGAGTAGAAGATACAAAAACGAATTATAATGGGCTGTACAGCAACACCGACCGAGGCACAAAAGTGAAAAGCCACGACTGAGATGGCATTTTCACCTAGAGCGACTGGATATCAATAATCTGGCCTGGAAAGTCCTTGAATCCCATCCGGTGGGACGACACAGTAGAGACGGACACATCGTTATAGGTGGTGCACGCAAGTGGAAGAGGGCATCAACCAACTAGGCTTGACTTGAATAGAAACATGTCCTCGTTTCTTTCACATCAGTCTTCTTCTCTATGGATGATCCAGAGATTTCACTTTGACCATTTTTACCTGCTGACCACATAGCAACTTCTTGGCAACTGTTGCTACCATTACTTTCAAGAGGCCTTTGATATTCATCCAACATCTTTCCAGTCACGTACTCTACGGTCAAATCGGCTTCATCACGACCCTCGAGTGCGGTGACAAGCCCTGAATATGATTCTGGAAGACTAACTAATAGCACAGCAACAACTTCTTCTTCATCCAATGCTTTTCCTGATCCCCAGAGCAAACCAACATCACGGAAAATGTTTGGCTCACCACATCCTAAAGTTCATCCCGCACTAGAGTCGCTTGTAGCTTCGTCTTCCAAAAAATGTAACTTCCTCCATCCAACATGGAAACGTTCGTTCTAGGACGCCACTTCGGCCCTAGGTTCAATGAAAGGAACATCCCTATGCACACCTCCGCGTGGTAGAGAGCGGTTAACGCTAACGTGCAGGGGGACCGAATGGATGCCTGGATAAGCAGACAACCCAGCGATGCTGGCCAGGGCACAAACTTTTCCTTGGTATGGTTAAAAGCCCCCTTAGTGTGGGTGAACTGTATGTGTCGTTCAACGGCTGATAGTCTGGTGGCGGAGGAGCCTTTTTTTTTGTTAAAAGGCCAACGAGAGCAGGTAGCGTCTTTAACCCATATTGGGCGCGTCTACTTTCCCATAGTTGGTGGCTTCGAGCAGTTATTTGTTTGACCATACAAAAGGCGGGTATATCTGTCAAATCTGAGCTTATGTATGTTTTTAATCATATATCGGAAAAAACCATGGTGGAAGGATATATACAAATACAGGAACTATGACAACAAATGGAAATGAGTCCCCAAAAGGTAATCTTTTAATGGAAAATCTTTCTGCAGCTTCGGTTGCAGTAAACCGCACATGTACGAGCGTCAATCAAAACGCCATTATAACAAATGAATCGTTGAAAAATGGAAGAAGCCTTTCAAGAAGCGCAAATGTTACATTTGTCTATCACATACGTAGGAAAATCGGAGCATAGAACGTTCGATCCTTGTACCGCGAAGGTAGATACGAAGTATATAAGAGCTGAATACAGATCTGACACTGGACAAACGAGAATGCTGTATTCCTGGAAAGATGAAAGAGAGGGTGGCCAAAGACTGCATGGTATCGAGATTATGTTGAACGTTGAAGCGAGGCGTAGTTTGATCTCCTGGGCGCCCATTTCTGCAAGATTAATGACAGCCAGGTTTCGTTCAAAAACTCGTTAAGTCACAATTATTCAAATGAAGCGACTGAGGAAGACAAAACCGCCTTCAAAACTCATCTTAACTCGGTTTACATTAGTGTTCCAAGAGCCGACATCATAGTCGTCATAGGAGACCTCAATGCCCAAGTCGGTTCAGACAATTACGGACTGGAACGCGTGATGGGAAGAAATGGCTTGGGGTCACGGGATGAAAATGGTGACTTGCTTGTCGACTTTTGTAACGCGAATCGTCTTGTGATAGGTGGGACTGTATTTAAGCATAAGACGTGCAACAAAATCACCTGGGTGCATCCGGATGGTCAAACCGAAAACCAAATTGATCATATCATGATTCAGCAGCGATGGAGGAAGTCTATGTGTGATGTCCGCAGAAAGGTGACCGTATGAATTGGAACCGTTTTTTTCCGCTTTACCAAAACTAATGGCAACCATCATTCTCGAGCGAATAAAGTATAGAATCGAGTCTAGGCATCAAGGGGCATCAAGCTGGCTTCCGCAGTGGTCGCTCGTGTGTCGATCATATCAACACCCTGCGTATCGTCCTCCAGTAGTCGATGGAGTTTCAATCACCTCTTTACCTCATGTTCGAGGATTTTGAGAAGGCCTTCGATCGAGCTAACGAAAATGTTTATGCAGATCGTTGCTTGGTAGGGTAATTCCGCCAAAAATTCTTGCCATTATTAAAAAGTCCTACAACAACGCAAAGTGTTTTGTTTTACACAATGGGCAGCTTTCCGACTCCTTCGTAGTGCAACAGGGTGTGAGACAAGGGGATGTTCTATCGCCAATTCTCTTCCTGCTGGCAATGGATGACGTATTGACGGCCAGTGTTGGTACAGCTGAGCGACAGGGCATTCAATGGAGACCGTTCGAAAGGCTCAGTCATTTAAAAGACTATACCGATGACATAATGTCTACTGGCAAATAACATCAATGGGCTGAACGGGATGTGCCAAACACTGCAAGTAAAGGGAGAGTAGAGTGGTCTTAGAATAAACAGCAAAAAGACGAAAATAATGCTCACAGGCCGCTCCACACAGCAGCGTATTATTCTACAAGAGACGCCAGTGGAAGAAGTCGAATAGTTTAACTACCTTGGCAGTATTGTTGCTGCAAACGGTGGTACGGATCTGGACGTTTAAAGTAGAATTAAAAAGCTCGTGCTGCCTTAAGTACTCTGTTCCCCAATCAAATATCCTTATGCACTAAGTTGAGATTCTTCGAATCCAATGTGTCAAATGTGTGCTGTTATTATGCTTGTGAACCTGGAAAGTCACGTCTACTATTTTGAGGAAATTGCAGTCTCTTGTGAATAGCTGTCTTCGCCACATCCTAAGGATTTGCTGGCCACAAATAATTTCAAACGAGGAATTGTGGCGCAGGACAAGTCAAGATTAGCGGCTAGACCTTGACATAAGAAAGCGTAAATGGCGTTGGCAACACACTGAGGAAACCAAACGATGAAATTGCAAAGCAGTACTTTGAATGGAGTCCTCAGGGCACACGGCGGGTTGGAAGCCCAAGAACAACATGAAAATCAACTGTCTTAGCACAAGCAGAATCCCAGAGAAAGACGTGGCCTTTGCTAAAATACCTAGCAACAGACCGTGAAGGATGGAGACGTTTTGTTGACGCCCTATGCCTCAGCCGGGGTTACAGGTCACGATGATGAGCAGACCCCAAAGGCTCTTGAATTTGATCCGATCGATCCATATAAATGTAAAGGAGGAGTAGTTCTCTTTCATTGCATACATATACAATACGATCTTATGAAATGACATAGATTCTCGAAAGCAACTAGCTTGCAGTAGAAAAGTTGTCCAAACGACGTTGGCCATTTGATCCACTCATGTCGCTTGATGATATTACAAAATAACTCACTCACACTCGCATTATTGTAACATGAACCGTCGAGATAGGAACATTTTAACGATCCGATATACAATCCCTAAATAAAAATAGTTTTTTCTTTTCAGTGCTGATGGCTTTGGTTTGATCAATTACAGTTTAATCAAACGATGAAAGAGAATCGTTGAGACTCGAAAACGTGTTAAAAATTCTTGTCGAAACAATTACCTTTTCAAAGTAAGAAGAGTCTGGGTTGAAGTTATCTTTGAACACGAATTACAAAAACAACATGCAATACAGGTTTCAAATCATAAATCAAATCAGATTCTAGTTTTCACTCTCACTGAAAGGTGGCTATTTACTATTGTGAATAATTTCAGCGACTTATCAGCAGTGTTAAGAAAAGAGACAGGGCCTTTCATGAAAATTAAATAAACATAAGGAAAAACAAAGATAGGTAAATAGCACTGTTTTCGCAAAAGTCCGCATCATTCACAATTTCTTCACTCTCGAAGCTTTCACTGCTCTCGTCAGAATCAACGTTGTACTCATCATCACATCACTTAAAATATTGAGAAACAAACGCAAATTTTATACTTTTTACTTGCGATATAGGTACTATAGGTACGGTGACCATCCGTCCCTGGTTTCTCGGGACTGTCCCGTATTTCTATAGCCTGTCCTGGTTTATTTTTTAAGAAACCCGGGACGTACAAGTGTCCCGTATTCAGATATTTGCCGATTATTTGTCCCGTATTTGAACATTCTCTATTCAACGTAGCGTAAATCCTTATTCATAACGGGCTGAACAGATGTCAAAAATGCTGCAGTAAAAGTTAAAAATTGTTCAACTCTTGCAGCTCCGGCTGCAGCATTTTTGACATCTATTCCAGCTCCGTTTTGCATTCTGTTCAGCCAGTAAGACGGTGTTCACATTGGACTGACTCCTCCGACTTATTTTGACATTGATCCAACTTCTTTTGTTCAGACACAAACTAATGTGAACACCAACAGACTCACTTTGAAGTTGAGGAGTCGTTTAAAGAAAACACAAATCCGAGCTTGTTGAGGGATTAATTAATTTGTTTTTCGTTCCAAAACTTTAATGTTATTTAATTAAAATATTTTCAAATGAAATAAAACTGAATTGTGTAGTATTTGTTTGCCAAAGAAAAAGTACAGAGAGAGAAAGCAGTTGTCATAAAAGAAAACGTCAAAAAAAAATCCATAGATTTTCAAAACATTTAAAATATTCTGCCTGTCATCTCTTTATCACCATCAAGTGAGAGTGAGATAAAGTACAGAGACGTCAAAAAAAGTCGGAGCTTTAACGTTGCATAAATTGTATGAATAATATTTTACTTATTTTGAGGTCTAGCAAACTCTGATTTAACTGAGAATTAACTCTGCACTGAGAAACTGGACCTTATTTTAAAAGTGTACCTATTTAAAAATGTTAAGTTTATTTTTTTTTAAGTTTTTAGTTATTTTATGTTATGGTTCCTTCCTTTCTCGTTTGTTTTTCTGTTAGTATGTTTTCTTGAATTTTTTATTTTAGATATTACATAAAAAGTATTGGAAAATCAAATAATTTTTTCACGTTTTTAAATTTTTCATATTTTGTCCCGGGTTTTGCTCCCAGAAATATGGTCACCGTAACTATAGGGCAAGTTTTGGATTCGTGCAAAAAAAAATTTTCGAGATAACAATCAAACATGATATTACGATGATAGAGCACACGAAAAAAGTGGGTGGCAAAATTCTGTCTGTCTGTCTGTCTGTCTGTCTGTCCGTACCTCAACCTACAGCCTAAACCACTGAAGCGATTTTCTTCAAATTTTGAACTTAAGGTTTTTTTGTAACTCTCCAGAGGGGAAATTGATTTTTTTTTTTAGCTCAACAAATAACGGTACTTGCCATACAACCGTTAAGGAAAAGCTTATTTATCTCAAAAGCGGCTCCAACGATTTTGATAAAAAAAAATCAGTGCATTGCTGTAGTTATGATGTGTCTTTTAGAAAGAACAAAAATTACCAAAAACTTTTATTAACGGTACCTGCCATATAACGGTTTTTTTGATTTTTTGTTTTCTCATTAACCGCTGATCCGATTTCAATAAAAAATTTTTCACAAAAGCTTTGTTAGGTTAGGTTAGGTTAGGAGGGGCGTGCACAGCGCAAAGGCTGTTGTGTACACGGGGGCCTATTGGTCCATTGTGATCCCCTTACGAAAAGAAAGCAGAGATGCTCCTAAACTAATTATTCAAGTAGACTGGCTCATTTGCAAACCAGCCTGTGCTCTCTATGAATTTCCTCATATTTGCCATTGGGACCTGCGCTAGATCGTCCAGTTCTCCAACAAACCTGTTTCCGAAGTAACGGAGGCGATTTGTTTGGAGGTTTGGACAATCGCAGAGCAGGTGTTTAATGGTTTCTATTTCTTCTACATCCTGACAGCTCCTACAGAAGTCAGGTGCGAATACACCCAGTCTGGTGGCCATTGTGCCAATGGCGCAATGACCCGTTAGTACACCTATCAAGATTCTAATGTTCTTTTTACTCAGCGATAGAATATACTGAGTTTCCTTTTCATTAATTCTAGGCCATAGACTTCTAGAGATAACGCAATCGTTCCTGGTAATCCAGGATTTATTGATTTGCTCTTTCGTTATAAGGTCTATTTTCGTTTTAACCACACCGATCGGGATGTCTAGTCCCATATCTAATTGGTTACTACTGTTTCTTACTGATAATGACCCCTTCCTTGCCAGTTCATCTGCTATATCATTCCCTTCTATATTGCTATGTCCAGGAACCCAGCAGAGTTTGACTCGGTTAGTGTTGCAAATTTTATTCAGTATGTCTCGGCATTTTGTCACTGTTTTGGATCTTATAGTCTCACTGGCTATCGCTTTGATAGCGGCTTGGCTGTCCACGAAAAATGTGATCTCCGACGAGCTCAGTTTTTTCTTGTGCACCATTTCTGCCGCTTTTTCAATAGCATAAATCTCAGCCTGAAAGACGCTACATTCATCTGGGAGTTTATATGATTCTCTTATATTAAGGGCTTCACAGAACACCCCAGCTCCTGTTCCTTCTTCCATTTTTGACCCGTCAGTATAGAAGGGGATACCCTGTTCACTAATAAGTGAGTTGGGTTCCCAACCATGTCTTTCGGGTATTGAAATAGAGAAGTGTTTGTTAAAATCTATTTTCGGTGGTATGTAATCAGTCGTTACATCAAGTCCGACCACTGTGTCATACCTTTGTAAGATAGACCCATGACCATAGGTGCTGTGCTTCCAAGAGCCCAGTTCTTTGAGTCGAAGTGCGCTTTTGGCTGCTGTGCATCTAATGTGCTCGTCTAGGGCTGGAAGATTTAAAATAATTTCCAACCCTGCTTGTGGCGTAGACCTCTGTGCCCCCGTTATTCCTATGCAGGCTAGTCTCTGTACCTTGTTCAGGTTTTTGAGATAGCTAACTTTTTCAACAGCCTTCCACCACACGATAGAACCATAGGTAAGTATGGGGCGAACAATCGCCGTGTACATCCACTGGTTAACCTGCGGTCGCATACCCCAACGTGTACCGAAGGTTTTTTTGCATGTGTAGAAAGCGCCGAGTGCCCTTTTCATTCTTTCCTCTGTGTTTCTTTTCCATGTTAAGCCTAGTACGCTGCTGATGCGAAACGAAAAATCCCATACAAAAATGACACAACGAAATCATAAACTAAAAATTTAGTTCTACTTTTCGTTCTGCAGTACGCTGTTCGATGAACGAAACTGAAAATTGTTGCATACTTTTTGGAGAAGTCTACACTCTTTTTTCGCACACAATTAATTACCCAGGCCATTTATTGTGTGCGGAAAAATGACATTTGTGTGTATTTTTGTTGTTTCTTTCATAACAGCGTGGCTGTCTATGTTCTTTTTTTTGTCAGTTGCATTGGTTTTGAATTTTTGAATTGGCGTAACTGTCAATGAATATTTTTTCGCTGCGTTTTCGTAAGCATTTCGTTGTCTTGTTGGAGACCAACTAAATATTTCGTTTCGCATCAGCTGCGTACTAGGCTTTAGCTTGGAATCAAGGATTACTCCAAGATATTTAGCTTCTTTGGAGAGTTTCAGAGGAATATCATTAAGCATAGGAGGAGTAAAGTACCCTAATTTCTTTTTATTCGTGAACAGAACTAGTTCAGTTTTTGTAAGGTTAACCCCGAGACCGTTTTGTGCTGCCCAAGAAGATAGTTCTTTAAGTGCGGATTCCATAATATCTTTGATGGTGGTAAGATACTTACCCGATATCAAAATTACTATGTCGTCCGCATATGCCACAATTTTAATGCCCTGATTACTAAATCTTCTAAGAATTTTATTAACAACTAGGATCCAAAGGAGAGGTGAAATTACCCCTCCTTGTGGTGTGCCTCTTGTAACAGTTTTCTCAACGAAAGCATCTCCCAGTCGGGAGTTTATGATTCTACCATTGAGCATGGTATAAATCCAGTCCACAATGGCAGGCTCAACTCCGACCTCTTCCAGAGCAGATTTAATGGACTCCGTTTTTACGTTGTTAAACGCTCCCTCAATGTCCAAAAATGCTGCCAGGGTGTGTTCTTTGTGCTCGAGACTTTTCTCAATTTGTGAAACGACTTCATGCAACGCAGTCTCCACTGACTTACCTTTAAGGTAAGCGTGTTGGTAGCTGCACAAAATGTATGGGTGGAGAAGGTCTCTAACATGCAGATCAATAATTCTCTCCAGTGTCTTGAGGAGGAACGAAGAGAGACTTATTGGTCTGTAATCTTTTGCGGTCGAGTGTGTCGGTATTCCAGCTTTTGGAATAAAGACAACTTTAACCTCTCTCCAGCTGATAGGGACGTATCTAAGTTTAACACAACTTTTGAAGATTACCCTAAGCCATGGGGTGATTATCTGTAGAGCATGCTGAAGAAATGCCGGAATAATCCCGTCTGGTCCAGCTGATTTAAAAGGTTTGAACGAGTTTATTGCCCACATAATCTTCTGCTCTGTGATAACCTGATCCAATTCTGGTGCTGATTGTAGAGCTTCTAAGGAGTCTGGTTGTTTATAGCCTTAGTCCTCAGGGCTCTTACAGTCAGGAAAATGTGTTTCCATAAAGAGTTCAAGTGTTTCTTGGCTCGAGTTCGACCACGATCCGTCGGGATGCTTAATATATCCCGGAGTCGTGGGGTTATGGGCAAGGACCTTTCGAAGTCTCGCCGCCTCACTTGTGTTCTCAATGGATTCACAGTGTCTACCCCATGAATCCTTTTTGGCCCTTCTTAACTCTTTGGTGTATGAGTTAAGTTCGGCTCTATATGAATTCCAATCTACTTCTAATTTGCTCAGTTTGGCTTTATTGAAAAGTTTTCTGACCCCTGTTCTTCGTTTCTTAAGTTCACTGTTCCACCATGGTGGGTTAGTGGGTTTAATGTTACGAGATATAGGGCAGTGTTTTTCAAAGCCCGTTCTCATTTCACTAGTTAGGTTTTGAACAACAGTGTCAATGGTTGAGGTGATCGAAAGCGTTTCTTCCTCAGGTGGGTCGATACGCTCGTTCAACCATTTTGTGTACTCTGTCCAATTTGTTCTAGTTGGGTTCCTAAAAGGTTTAGTATCATTTTGATTTCTGTCTAAAGAAAAGAGTATCCTAAAGTGATCCGAAAAGGATTCTTCAGGTGAGACTCTCTTGTTTCCTACAGAAATCTTATCATTATTACTCATGAGAGTGAGATCAAGAATTTCTTCCCTGTTTTTATTCCGAAATGTTGGGTGATTACCCTTATTACATAACATGAGGTTAGAACAGAGAATGTATTCAAAAATTGACTCACCCCTTTTGTTGATGTCCTTACCGCCCCATTGAGTGTGGTGTGCGTTGGCATCACAGCCCATCACCAAAGGTGTCCCTCGTGCTGTAGTGTAACCCACAAGGTTGCGGACCGTTTTTGATGGTGGGTCTTCTTCCTCGTACGGCATGTACGTTGATGCCAAGACGAAGTTGCCTTCCTTGGTCTCAACGCTGATTGCCACGTTGTCTCTGTTGCTGTACCTAGATAAAAAGAAAGCATTAATTGATTTTTTCACTAGAATACAACTTCTTATTTCACCTTCAGACGTGGAGTGGAACAGGTTATAGTTTTTTGACCTCAATCCTTGTACCTGATTCTTACGAATCCAAGGTTCTTAGATTAAGGCCACATCCACGGCCTCTTGAGACATGAAGAGCATCAGGTCGTGCGTTGCTGCTATTGCGTGATGCAAATTAATTTGCACCACCAGCAGCTTTTGACTCCTCTTTGCCATCATGCCTCCTTACCCATACGGTTCCGAGACCGTAGCTCAACACGTCCCCTTTCTCTTTGAGGAGAATGTCTTGTCAATTACGAACAAGAGGTCCTTCCCTTCCCCGCTGAAACTTTTCCTGGAATGCAGGAGCTTCCATTCGAGTATGGAGAACTCCTTATTCTGTTTCGCCAGCAGTTTAATTATGGATGAGTCCTCGTGCGTTGCAGGAGGAGGAATCCATATATTAACCTGCTGTCGAAGTGGAATAGATGTGACGGGAAGAATTCCGAGAGAAGCCCCCTCCCACAGTTCGCCAATATTGGCGATTGTTTGAGTGAGAAACTCCCGGGATTTCTGGTCCCCACAGCAAATCCATTTTTACTCCTTTCCGCCATCCAGTCCCATCAAAGGTGTAGTCGTCAGAACTATCATTCTCTGATGTCGCCATCATAGCTTTGAGGATTTCATTCTCCACAAGTAACCAATTGTTTGCCGTGATTTTCCCATCCGGGTCGTCTCGACTTATTATGGCCACCTGCAGATCGATCGGGGTGGTGTCAAAACTATTGGTTTTAAGCTTTTTAGAACCATCAGTCTTGGTTGCCTCCTCCGATCTTGCTCTCTTAGTTGAACCTGGCTTCGTTCCAGAAGAGTTGCCCACCTGTGCTATCTCATTCCTTTTCAGGTTTGATGTAGCGTTGGTCTGCTGTTTCTTACTGGAGGTCGCCAGATTCGAATTTGAGCCAGTACGAGCAGTAAGAGTTGTTGCTAGCCTGTTCGCGGTTTATCTTTTTAGGGATAGACCTAGATGTGGCAGCAATTACTTTTCCGCTGTCTGGCTTTTTAGCGTTCAATTGTGGTTGGGAGGAAACAGTGGGTGTAGTGGCGGACGTTGCCAACTGACGTTCATAGTTCTTCACCAACTTTCTATGCTTTTTCAAAAGGGCCTTGTCTCTCGCACTGAGAATGTTTGGATCCTTTTTCTCGGTAGCACTCACGAATCTTTTAGAGGATCTGTAGTTACTGCGTTGCCTCGAAACTTTGAGGGGTGCAGTAGGCTTCAGCGTTGTCTCTTCTTGACTCGAGTCTTGCAACAGCTCATCCTCGGTTTGACTTCCTATAGAGGGAGGTCTGTTCAAGGTTTCCCTACTGTCAATAGCCAAGCTATCTAGAGCAGGAAGAAGAGATGTTGCAAGGTTGAGCGCATTTGGTTGTCTAGTTAAGACGGGTTTGGTCGGTTCCTTGTATACATTTTTTGTCACTGGCGACTTAGCCTCTTGCGAAGCCAAGCCCTCGCCGACAGCCGTGACCTCTGCCGACACTTGAGCGTATATCCCCGCTCAGATTTCTTTGCTTTGTATACTTTCCATAATTCCATTAATATTTGTTTGGATGAACATCCCTGTTTTTATTTGGTTTTTCTTAGTTGTATGCCCCTGCAGCTGGATTGCTGGAGGGTCATAACGTAAGCCCCCTCGCCAACGTCAAGGCGAAAACCACGAGGGGGCTTTGTTAGAATATAAATAAAACTGCATACTAAAATTTTTGAAAAAATAAATTTTGGATTTTTAAAAAAAGATTCAAAATCTTTTTTTGAAAATTCAATATTTCAAAAACGGGTTGATGAATTGTTTTGAAATTTCAGTTTTAAATGTATATTAATAAATACTTAAAATTGGCATACCAACTTTTTTTTTGAAAAATGTTACAAAAATTTTATATATAAAAAATTAATTTTTAAGAAAACGGCTCCAACGATTTTAAATTTTTTTTTGCATATATTCATATTTTTTCAAGTAATCAAATGGCATACTTTTTTTTAGCTCTAAGTTATTTATCAGACTGTTTATACAATTAAAAGAACGATTTAAATATGCTTTTTATACTTTTTCTATAATTAATTGAATATTTTTTAAAGTTCTTAAGTCCCACACAACTTGAACATAAGAGCAAGTACGTGCCAACCAGTCGTGCATTTTATTTTTTTCATTTTTAAAGCTTATTTACAACTAATTTGTATCATAGGATAGAATTATTTGTTCCTTGTTTTAAGTGTCCACAAAACAATGTTTTTTTTTTTGGAAACCTAAAAATTCTGGTTTATTAACTTCCCAGAAAGTCCTGGCTAAAGTTGAACGATCAAAGCTATTAATAAAAACAAATGCAAACTTGACCGGATATTGACTGTCATTTTGTAAGAAATTTTAAACCTGAACAAACAATATATTATCTGCATTCGGTTCATTTTCAACCACTCAAATGCATAATATTTATGTGTAACTTGTCAAATGACGTTTCAGTTCGTTTGGTTTTGACATAAGCTTCCCACTATTAATGCCTGTCTACATTGTCTTTTTACTGAAAATCATTTTGATGAACTGCGTTTCTACATTCTTTATTTCACGCAATCAAGTACCATACATCTCTCACTCGCAAAAAAAAAGTCCGTCTTCTTGAAGCCAAGAATTATTTTCAAAAGTGGCACATCGGTGGATTTTGGGTGAAATCTTCTTGCTCTTTCTTTCGCACATAAAATCTACCCATCTCACTGGATCCACCTTTCAGTAAGAAGACAATGTAGACGGGCACTTATAGTTTTATCTTAAATGCTGTTTAATCTCCTATTGCGTCCGACTCTCATCAAAATTCATTGGGTGCGAAGGTGGAATCAGATGTTTTTTCTCCTTCGTGAAATTTTGCAAATTTTCACAATTTGCTGTCAAAAACCATAGGTGATAAAAACTCAATTATGGGAAACTTAGTACAAAATTTCACGTTACCAAACAGGCATATTATTATAGACGTAATTTTGGCAGTAGGTAGGTACAATAGATATACTCTATGCTTTCTTTTCTGGATAAAAAAGGGTTAGTTAACACCGAAAAACATATTTAAGGGGCTCAAAAACTTTATTTTTTATTTACTTTTAATTGATATGAATTACTGAAATTTTTTTAACTCAAATTTTAGTTAAGGAAATTTAAATAGAAATATATTGTGTTTCCCCTCATTTGCTCCAGGCATTTACCAACTTATTGGCCTTGGTTATATGAAATACCGTCAGTGCCGGTATACATTTGAGTTTCGGAATATTGAGCCGGTCGAACAATATATACGCTTTGTCCGCTTTGTCCGCTTTGTCCACTTTGTCCGCTTTGCACGCTTTGTCCGGCATTACTAAATGAATTTCCACTTTGTCCAATACCATAGATTTCACCTAAATTATTAGCAAGATGACGAAAATGCAAATATTAAAAGAAAATATTGATATTATTTTTGATTTTGTGGAATATTTAATAAAATTCAAATTTAAAGTTTATTGTGTATTTCACCCATGGTACAACACCTTAATTGATGAGCCCAACTTTTGTACTCAAGCGAAACGCATTCCGTCACAACTAGATATAAATTTGAACTAAATTATTACCTGTGCCTCCATTTTGTAGGTCCATATTTCCTCCTTGTCCTTCGCCTTGATTTGTCCATGTAGTTGTCATAGTTGTTTGACTTCCAGTTGGTGGAACAGCAACAGTGTTACTACCTGTGTTTCCAGCAGCAACATTTAAACCTACATTGGCTCCAATTTCGCTAACAGCCCCAGCTGCTCCTAAACCACCTGCAACAATGTTGGCACCAGCACCCACAGTAGCTCCTAATATTGCATGTCCTACACCCGAAGCACCTGCAACTAAGCTAGAAGCAGCACCTATAGTACCACCTGCTGCTAATGTGGCAGCATCCGTTAAACCACTTAAAACATTACCAGTGCCAGCGTTCTGAAAAATTTTATAATACTTAAACATTGTTTACATTAAGGAGTAATGAAATATAAAACTTACAAGGTTGAAATTTAAACCGGCATTCGATTGCTGAGCTAATGCTAACAGTACAACAGTTGTAGTCAAAATCATTAATTTTGAACTTGTCATTTTGTATTTCTTAATTCTTTTTTTTTCCCTTAACTCGAATTAATATTCTAACAACTGAAACTACCCAATTGTACTGATAAAATTTTTGTCGAAGTTGTCGACTTTTATACTTTTGCGAATGAAACATTTTGTAGGTATCTATTGTTTGTTTGAGTTTATATATTTACTTATTTTTAATTCATCTGTATTATCATAAGGTTGGATTTTCTAAGCGAATGCTTTTTTGTTTGCTTAAGAGAGACAATGAAAACACGGTACAACGAATAATCTAATAATAAAACGCAGGATTGTGTCACACACACTTCTTGTTATAATTTTTCAATGTTGTAAAGCATTGAAGATCTTAGAGCCTGTTTAGATTGGGAAAATTGAACCCCCACTCGTGAGTCTCATCGTGTTTCGAACAAAATAAACACAACTTCAATCATTTTCACATTGAAACAAAAACAAATGAGTCTCATGAGTCGGATGTTTATGTTTTCTCCTGGCCTCATGACATCCCAGATTCCCCACTTCTCTTGTCCAGAAACTGACGTAAGACCGGTCTCAAACTTCCTAATTTAAACAACTTTTTTTGTAATCAAAATAGAAAAAAAAATAAAATGGCAACATTTTTGGGATGCGAATTCGTAATAGGTTAGCAAATCAGCTTAGGAACAAAATTGTTGACTTAAGGTTATGATAAGACATCCGTCACCTCTCTTCAGTACTGGAGAGTGAAAGGCAGCCACTACGACCCTAGCAATGAAAGGATAATCCCCGTGGTAGAGAGGTAACGCTAACGTGCAGGGGGACCGAATGGATGCCAGGATAAGCAGACTAACCAGCAGTGCTGTGATCAGGGCGCAAACTTGTCCTTGGGATGGTTATAAGCCCCCCAAAAGGTGGATGAACTGGAGGTGGTGGTCAACGGCGTGGTAGTCTGGTGGCGGAACAGCCTTTTTTTTTACAGGCCAACGGCAGCAGCAAGTAGCGTCTGTAACGAAAGGCATCTGTTTTTCCACAGTGGGCGGCCTAGGGATGGCGGTTATTTCAAAATAACCGGTTTTCGGTTATGACGGTTTTTCTCCATCCGGTTTAACCTGGCGGTTTTAACTGGATGAAAAAAACGGTTTTTAAAACAACCGGTTTTCGGTTTTTTTTTTTTGAGAAAAAATGTTCTTAAAGGTTTTTTATCAGGCTAAAATATAAATCAAAAAAATAAATCTTACGAAGCATCTTCGCAATAAAGCCTGTTTGAGGTAAAGTTTGAATTCACACTGCACTTTTAACTTCTAACAGAAACAGCTTCGTCCAACTGCTCGGTGAGTTGCTTTGACAAAAAATTTAACTGGGTACTTTAATTTTTATTAATTCTTAGGTATATAAAAATATGAACCTTTTTAGTTTAATATCTTCAAATAGAACTTTCGTGTTTCGGTCTTTTAACTTTTTTGTTGTGAAAAAATAACGAAGCCATTTCTTCTTCAATTCATTTCATCTCCTTTAACTCAACTGAACAACGATTGATCACCTCATATGGCCCAAAACCGGTTCAAAAATATACCTCTAACCAAACGCAATGTTACGATAACTGCTTATAAACGGCGAAAGTAGTGGAAAATGTTGCAGGTTACAAACGAAAGCAAGTCACATTGGACAACGAATCCTTGTTTCGAAGAAGTTTTCTGTATTTTTTATTTCGGTGGTGCTATGAAAACGTCAAAGCAAATAACCGGTTTTTTTTATCCGGTTATTGTGTTTTAGGAAAAACACCGGTTTTAACCGAGATAAAAAAATCTCCGATGAAAACCGGTTAATCGAAACAAAATAACCGGCTTCGGTTTTAACCGGCCGGTTTTTCCTATCCCTAGGGCGGCCTCGATCAGTTATGTGTTTGACCATACACGGGGCGGATGTGCCTGTCAAATCTGAGCTTATGTATGTTATTAATCGGGTCTCGGAAAACACCATGGTGGAAGGATACACATGAAATATGACAACAACTGGAAATGAGTTCCCAAGCGTTTACCTTTTTATGGAGAGTCCTTCAGCAGCTTCGGTTGCAATAAACCACACATCGAATTTTGAGGTGCGGCATCTTTCATGTACGAGTATCAATCAAGACGCCATAATAATAAATGAATAGTTGACAAATAGAAGAAGTCTTTCAAGAAACGCAAATGTTACTTTTGGCTACCGCACACGTTCAAAAATCGGAGCATGGAACGTTCGATCCTTGTACGGCGGAGGTAGAGTAGATATGAGCAAGTTGAGTGTGAAATGCTTCACCTTAAGATCCGTATCATGGACATCTGCATCAGCGAAACTAAGTCGAGAGGAAGAGCCCAATACAGAACTGACACTGGGCAAATGAGAGTGCTGTATGGGGGCATGAAAGAGAGGGTGGCCAAAGGCGGCATGGTGTCGGAATTATGTTGAACGAAGTAGCGAGGCGTAGTTTTATTTCATCGGCACCTATTTCCCCAAGAAAAATGACAGCAAGGCTCCGTTCAAAAATTCGATGCCTCACAATAATTCAGTGCTACGCTCCCACAAATGAAGCTACCGATGAAGACAAAACCGCCTTCTACACTCATCTTAACTTAGTTTACAGAGGTGTTCCGAGAGCCGACATCATAATTATATGTTTTTGCGGAGTTTCAATCACATCTTTACCTAATGTTCATGGATTTTGAGAAAGCCTTTGACCGGGTCAACCGTGAATATATATGGAGATCACTTCCTGGTAGTGGAGTTCCTCCAAAAATTGTTGCCCTTGCCATTATAAGAGAGTCAAGCAAGATGTTTTGTTTTGCAGAATGGACAGCTTTCCGACTCTTTCCAAGTGAGATTGGAGTATGTTCTATCGCCAATTCTCTTTCTACTGGCGATAGGCGATGCTTTGACGGCCAGTTTTCGAAAAGCGGATTTAAACAGGGCATTCAATGGAGACCGTTTAAAAGGCTTAGTCACTTAGGCTATGCCGATGATATATGTCTCTTGGCAAATAACATCCGCGGGCTGAACGTGATGTGTCAAGCACTGAAGGTGAAAGGGGAGTCAAGTCGTCTAAAATTAAGTAGCAAAAAGACCAAAATAATGCTCACAGCCCGCTCCTCACATCAGGGTATTTTTCTACAGGCGACGCCACTTGAAGAGGTTGAACAATTTCACTAGCTTTTAAGTATTGTTTCAGCAAATGGTGGTTCTAATCTGGACGTTCAAAGTATAATAAATAAAGTTCACGCAGCCTTCGAAACATTGAAGGTAACCCTGAGGCCACACGAGCCAGTACTGCCTAGCTTGTTCGATTACACTCACATTTTTTTACTAACACATACAAACCTGAAAACCTGAGCAACTGGCTTGCTTTTTTCGTAGCCAGTTGTGAAGCCATTGTAATTTGATAGTTAGTTTATATGTAGCCAACCAGCTAGCCAGTACTTGCTCGTGTAGCCTCAGGATAACCTTGTCGCCAAGGGAATAGAATATAGGAGCTATATTGCAGTAGTATGTACTTCTAGCAGCGGCTAAGTGCTCATCACTTAGATTAGCTTTAAAGAACCCACTTCTAGGCTACCAATCAATTTAGGAACAGTAGACTTATTGTTAGTTTAAATTCTGGCAGAGCCTATAACTATCGATGCTTTTAAAATACGAGCTGGCGTGTAGTGTAAGTAGGGTGCAAGGATAAAACTATCAACCAAATAATGGATTGAAGGAAGCATGCCAGACGACTGAACTGGTCTGGATCGCAGCTCCATAAGCCCTATCTACAAAGCAAAACCATCCCATAACTTGCGGGAACTGTCGAGGCACGTTCCTGCTATTAGAGCAGGTCCAACGTAGTGTATGAGCATCTTAGCACCTTGATTTCCATCCTTAGCTCGTGTCTTTGAATTATTGCCGTTATGAAACAAGAGAGGTATTATTTACTCAAGTTAGATATTACCTAGTACCTACATCGCACATATAGTACAAAAGTGTTGCAACTGAAAAAACGAGTTTTTCGAGCTTACAGCCTTTTCACACCAAACCTAAACGAGGTTTTCTAAAGCCTAGTACGCTGCTGTTGCGAAACGAAAAATCCCATACAAAAATGACACAACGAAATCATAAACGAAAAATTTAGTTTCACTTTTCGTTCTGCAGTACGCTGTTCGATGAACGAAATTGAAAATCGTTGCATATTTTTTGGAGAAGTCTACACTCTTTTTTCGCACACAATTAATTACCCAGGCCATTTATTTTGTGCGGAAAAATGACATTTGTGTTTTTTCGTGTGTATTTTTGTTGTTTCTTTCATTACAGCGTGGCTCTCTGTGCTCTTTTTTTTCAGTTGCATTTGTTTTGAATTTTTGAATTGGTGTAACTGTCAATGAATATTTTTTCGCTGCGTTTTCGTAAGCATTTCGTTGTCTTGTTGGAGACCAACTAAATATTTCGTTTCGCATCAGCTGCGTACTAGGCTTAAGCAAAAATAGTTTTCGCTTAAAATTAACATCAAACCCATACGTTTTTCCATGTATTTTTGGTTTACCGCAGGTTTTCATAAACTACAAGTTTTCGGTAAATACGCTCAAAACCTTGTTGAAATGGTTATAGATGAATAAAACAAATATGCCTTTTGAAACACTAGGTGTGTTTGTTTACGTGAAATTTCTCGGAAATTTTCGCAAATTTTCACTATTTGTTGTCAGAAACCAAAGGAGAAAACCCCAAGTTTGGAAAACTTATTGAAAATTTCACGTTACCAAACATGCATATTCAGCGCTCAATCAAATGTCAGAAAAACAGCTGACGCTAGTGTTAAACTTCACACCACTCCCACAACAAACTACGCAAGACAAGTGTTGATCCGGGTTATAGCCTATTGAATAGACCGGAAAATGAGGAGTATAAAGGAACAATAACGTGCAAGGGTTTTTATTATTGAATATGTTTGTTTGGCCCATAAGCATGCTTAAAACCGAAAATGCTACTAAATTCACCCATGCGTTTCTGATAGAATGGTCACACTGGCCACTTTTCAGTATTTTTGGTGTAACTTGAAAACTAAGCGGAATTTGACAATTTTACTTATAATACTTTTTGTTCAAAATTAAATTTTCTATTGGAATGGATAGTTCAAAAAATTTTATGAACAAAATTAAGCAGGAAAAGTTAACAAAAACCAACCTAAAAAAATCAAAAAATCAAGGATATCTAAATATTTTAATAAATTGTGCATAACTTTTTTTGAAGCAAATATAGGGTCAAGACATGCATGTACAAAATAAAGAAGAGACTTAAGGTTTTAGTATGGCATGTTCAAAAATTAATATTTGTTCAAAATTGACAGAGATATTCCCATTCAAATCTTATCATTGCCTATAATTTTTCGCAGTTTTGGCCCGAAAGTACCTTTTTCGGTACAATATGGCAAACTTCACTTTCGTAAAAATGTTCAAAATCAAAATTTTGATATAATATGACATAAGAACTATAGACAATTTATAAAAAGGATGTAAGTTCGCAATTTCGTTTTTCGGCTGTTTTTAAATGCTTTCAGACCTACAGACCGAACGGTTGGTCCGATTAACATAAGATTTGGTAATAGGCGTCACAAAGTACCAAAAACTAGGCTTTCGGGCAAAAACTGCGAAAAATGATAAGAAATGGTAAAGTTTGAATGGCTATATCTCTGTCAATTTTCAAATAATATGGCTTTTTTAACATTTCATATTAAGGCCTTAAGACTCCAGTTTACTTTGTTTATACATGCCTTGAGCGTATCTTTGCTCCGAAAAAAGTTATGCGCAATTTAGAAAAAATTAAAAAAATCTTTGATTTTTCGATTTTTTTTATGTTGGTTTTTGTTAACTTTTCTTGCTTAATTTTTTTAAGAAATTTTCCAAACTATCCATTTCGATAGAAAATTTAATTTTGAACAAAAAATATTGTATGTAAAATTGTCAAATTCGGCTTATTCTCGAGTTATAGTAAAAATACTGAAAAGTAGCCAGTGTGACCATTCTCTCAGAAACGCATGGGTGAATTTAGTAGCATTTTCGGTTTTAAGCATGCTTATGGGCCAAACAAACATATTCAATAATAAAAACTCTTGCACGTAATTGTTCCTTTTTGAAAGGTCTATTCAATAGGCTATTAAATGTATTTTAACTTTGACTCTGGGTCAAAACTATTAGATAGCAGCTGATATCAAACAACTGAAATGTCAAACAAAAGCATGTAAGCGTTTGTAACCATAAATGACATGATAGTCATTCAAGGCTGTTTTACGAGGGATCACCTCAGTGTGATCCAATTCTATTCAAATTGTATACCCATTGGAGTAGTAGTAACTAGAGGGTACGGGCGCACCGGTATCACCGGTATGGGTTCTGATCTATGCTATGGGTTCTAGAGCATGCTAAGCAAACGTATTTGGGTTCTGATCTATGCTTAGCAAACGTATTTGGGTTTTGATCTATGCTATGGGTTCTAGACCATGCTTAGCAAACGTTAGAACGCAAAAACGTAAAATTCACGTTCACGTTAAAACGCAAAAACGTAAAATTCACGTTAAAACGTAAAATTCACGTTCACGTTAAAACGCAAAAACGTAAAATTCACGTTCACGTTAAAACGCAAAAACGTAAAATTCACGTTAAAACGTAAAATTCACGTTCACGTTAAAACGTAAAAAAACGTAAAATTCACGTTAAAACGTAAAATTCACGTTCACGTTAAAACGCAAAAACGTAAAATTCACGTTCACGTTAAAACGTAAAAAACGTAAAATTCACGTTAAAACGTAAAATTCACGTTCGGAACGCAAAAATCACCATAGGAAACTGAACAAAATCATGAACAGAACATGATGTTTAAGAGTTAAGTTTTTCAGAAAGGTAGTCCATATGAGCGAAGAGAGAAAAGAATAGTTAAGTAAAAAGACATGGTAATTTTTTTAATATTTTTTTTTATTTTTTAATTAGATTAGTTTTATATGTTATTTTCAATATTTATATTATTGCTACATACAAATCTTTTGTTATCAGAAGAACTTAAACTTAATTTGTTTATACATTCGGTGTATATAGTATGATGTTTAGATCTAAAGTTCAACATTTTACTATAGAAGTTTTGTTTGTGTAGCAAACAGTCTCTGTAATTTTGTAAAGACATTTTTTTTACAGCTGCTGATTTAACACCCTTAGCCTTTTTTATTAGTGCTGCATCTTCTATGTCTATACTATACATTTTAGCTCTTAATCCTATAAATTCCTTCATTATTCTACCATTATTTTCATCCTTCATAAATCCTAACTTTTTCACATTGAGCTGGGCAATACCGTAGCGGTTTTGGGGTGGATAGTCTGAAGTATCAAATTTATCTATTATATCATTTCTTATATCATTGTAAAAATCATCTGTTCTTATTTTATAAATAAATGAATCGGTATCCATGTAGGCCAGATGTAGGTTGTCAGTAAATTTAGGTTTCATGTATGCATAATGAAAGTCGTACATTTTATACTTTGAAATCTCCAAAACACAAAAACCTAAGTATATAGGCTTATTATATACACTGTGAATTCGTTTTAACTGAATAGCAGCCATGGTTTCCGAAAATTCTAATATGCTATGAAAATTAGGTTTAGCTATAAGAGTGCGACTACCGAGATGGGTACCTTTGCTTTCTATTGAATCGACAATTCGAACATCTTTTCGTTTGTCTACATTTTCCATAGTTTTTCCGAATACAGCATTATTGCAAAGTTTACGCTGATCCTTTTCAAACTTTGTGGTGGCTTTTTTTCTTAGTTCATTGTTTAAATCAATATATTTTTTCAGCCATTGAGATTGTTTGAATTGCATCACTCTATGAATTTTCTTAAGCACCAAACCATTATCAAGGCATTGAATTAATGTTTTGTAATGAATTATATAATTAACTTTATTATTCAAATCAGCAATTAATTTTTTATCGGATTTACCAGACAATGAAATGTTTGAAGGACAGAATGGAAGATCATTGTGATTATCATGTATTTCTAGGGGATACTCGAGATCCACTTCTAAAACATAACCAATGTTTATATTTGAAATTAACCAGCCTTTAATCTCATCTAAATTAGTTGGAGGTTCAACCCATTTAAAGTCTGAATGTGGGAGATAATCAGACATGGCCCAACCGTATAGGTTATTAGAATCCAAGTACATTAAATAATCAGATGGTTTACTTGAATCATAATCAACCATATATTTATTATTTGCTTTACAATGTCGCAAGCTACATTGTGTTAAACCTCCTCTTATGCCCTTAGCGAAAAAGTTATACATGTTAATGTCTGTCAAAAGTTCAAGCTTAACACCTGTTTCTTTCAACATAGCGTCCCACGAAAAACCTGGCAATGTATAATAGTGACAGGGATCTAGACCATAAATTGTTCTAGAATCAATTCTAAATTTTTCAAAAATGTCTGATAAAATTAAGACGTCTGTAATTAAATAGTGTTCAAGATATTCTCTTAAATTACTACATTTAAAATGTGACCAAACTTTCTCAGCATGATTATAATCATCTTGGTTACAATCCTCTTCAACCAAAGAATTTCTAAATGATTCTATTGGAGGAAGCTCCGTCTCACTTAATTTTTCTATAGAATCTAAATAATCATAGCATAAAACACCCTTACGAGTCATAAGTTGAATAGATTCATCATCTTTGAAAAATGTTGATAAAATTTTAAAATCTTTTTTTTCATCAAGAGTTTTTGCTATCTTATCTATACTTGAAGGTAAAAATCTAAATGAGTCTAAGAACCGTAATTCTAGAAACTCGCTCTGCTCACTATTTATTAATAGTTTTGCTGATATGGATATATATTTCTCTTTGTTGAGAGGAATAATATTGATAAACCCTTTGATATTACCCAGCTCTTTTATAAATAAATGAGAATCATAACCGGTTAAATTATGGAAAAAAATTGGAATGAATTTAGGTATCTTATAGTTTAAGTTACAATTTGAATGCGCTGCTCCTCTGAATTTACCAGTTAAGTGATCATGATCTCGTACCTTTACGTCGCCCCATACTGCCTTCTTACAAATATGACATCTTGTTGCCTGCTGAAATTTGATTTCATCCTGGGGTGTCATGTTAATTTTGATCTTCTTACTCAAATGATGTTGATGAATATGTTTGGAGTCTTCAATCAAGTTCGTAACAAAAACTCGTGCACAGTCTTCACCTAAAGTAAAAAAAAAAAAAAAAAAAAAAAAATATATTACAACGCTCATATTTTTCATATAGCATAAGAGATAAATCCTTTAAAACAAATCTACTTACCGGTGTATTTGAACAATTTATTTAGAGATGGATCAAATGAGCATTTGATAAAGTATGAAACAGCAATCGGGACATGTTTTTTAATCGATGTAGTCGATGATTTTGAGGGATCAGGTTGGCAGCTATCAATATTCACCAGCATGCATTCAAAATCTGCATAGATGGCAAATGGCACTTCGAGTGACCTAGATTGATGCTCAAACTGTAGGATATTATTTGTCTCATTTGGTAGGGCTGTCACAATTTTGTTGCATTCAGTTTCATGCTTCTCAAATCCTTTATCCGTGTTGAATATCAGCAGGCATGAATTACACATTCTAATTGAACGTTTACCATGATTTATTTGAGCTCCTATTAATCTGGACATATTTTTTATCCACACATAGTGATTGTTTTCGCCTTCTTGTATAAGTAACAAGTTTATGTGTAGGTCTCTCTTATGGTTAGAATTATAATATGGACCTATAACTCTATAGTTTTCTCCAGTTCCATTTTTTTCTACTCCGAACACATTTACACTTATTGCAGGGTTTAGAGTTTCAAAAATCGAAATATCTTTAAGTTTCAAAGGGAAAACTAAATTTGTAAAGTTAACTAGAGTTCCATTCATTAAACTTATCACTCCGTTTTGAATGTTTTCAATCCGATATTTACTAGCTCTATGCGAATCGTCATCTATGGGGGAAAGAGCTGATATAACTGCCCATTTGAAACAGAATTTATCATTATTCTGCACATTAACACAGGCTTGTTTCAATTCAATACTTCTCGGTAGTTTTAAGTAACTTGAACCCCTTAAGGGCTTATATTCGCAAATATTGACTTCAATATGTTTTATACAAAATAGCGTCCATCCAGAATCTCTATCCTCAAACTCTACACTTTTAGTCTCAATGATCTTACTCATATTTTCAAGTATATCTTCCAAGTCATCATTTTGAAGAGCTATCTGCATTGGACATTTGAAAGATTTTATACTTATCTCAGTTTTTTCTGATTCTTCATGCACTGTTATATATTTTATAAATTCTGCAAACAGCTCAATGCTGAACTTTACACTTCCTTTTGTTTCAAACGATTTTCCAATTAGTTGTATAATATCAATCTTACAACTTTTCAAAAATGTATTGATGTCTATAACCCCCTCATCGGTATTTTCTAATGAGTACGTTTCCACTTTACCTTCAAAACAATGTCTTATTCTGTTAAACCGTGTATTAATAACTGGAACTCTACTTTTTCTCTTATGATCATTGGTTCTACTATGATGTGACCATTCAGAAGTACTAACGTCTATTTCACAAGTAACGCATCTACGTTTTTTCGGTGCGTTTGATGAAGATGGAGAGTCATCATTATCAAGAAGTTTTCTTTTATTATTAGACTTTTCGATTTCATTATTAATTGCTAGATTATCGGAGGGGTTGTTCATATGCTTCTTACGGAAGTGTTCCTTCATTGAATCCGTTCGCGTATACGTTTTTTCACATTGAGGACATTTTATCTTATCACCATGCACAGCTTTTATATGCCTGTTAAGAGTGCAATTTTGTATAAATTTGCTACTGCATACGTTACAAACAAAATTCGCCATTGTATTATATTAACTTTACAGTTTATACCGATTGCAAAACACACACTTTTTGGATAACTTTTCTTAGATATGAATATTCTGCAAATATCTTTAATAAAATTGAAAAACTGATATGGGGAGCAATGTTCTCTACTCACGATATGGAATAAGACTGTTAATTAGTTAGCATAACATTTCTACTTTAATATTACGATAGAAATACGAATTCAATCAAGTCACCCGCATACTATCTATAAAACATAAGTCCTACCGAGAGATTTCTTTTTTTTTTTTTCATAGTTCTGCGATTGAGATACTCTATAAAATAAAAACAAGGGGTTGAACTCTGAGGGAGGAGTCATTTCATAAGTAGCACCTTACCACCACCTTACGTGTTTCAACATGAAAATTGTAAAATGTTTGCATGGGGGAGGTGAAAGGATCATTCTCACCCTATGAAAATTGGAAAAAAAAAATGTTTGTGAGGACGAGATTAACTATCATCGTTCTCACCCTCAAATACCCCTATAATTCAAACCAATGATGTGTGTGTGTGTGTGTGTGTAAGAAGATTGGGTGGGAGTACTTCTATAAATAAGAAATGATTTGGTGATGATCAGAATAGTCAATTTCAAGAAGCTACACAGTCAACATAATTACTAATATTATACATAATGATTAATTCCGATGAAGCAGAATACTCCGTTTTTACTTTGGATGATTTCGCTGATTTTGAAGCAAATTCATTAACCCTAGCCAGTGGATTCAAGCCAACAAAGAAGCTATCGGAGTTGGAAATGGGTCTAAAATACAACATTTATACCTTGCGAATGGTTACGACACGGTGGGGTGATAGAATCGTAGCGGATCTGGGCGAATATACGGTAAGATAAAATTTTTCTCGTTCTGCTTCCTTTATACAAAATACTTGAAAATTATTTTTTTTTTTCTTATAGGTCTTTTTACCGATAAGATACGCAAAACTGTCCACAGAAAGCATATTACTAATTGGAGGAGGCTCTTATGCTTTAGAGAAAACATATCAACGTGGATCATCGTTTGAGCTGAAATTTACAAAAATATAAATAATTTTATGTTAATATAATTTATAAGAATATATATATATATGTATATAAATATATATATAAATATATACATATAAGAAAAAGAAGCAAAATTAAAATTTTTAAAAATCAAATTTATTTCTTTTATTAATTTTACAGAATTTTGTTTTTATCGATCCAAGAGTTATGTTCTGGTGGGAATCCCAACCATTTTACAAAAACTTTATTTCCTCTCGTTTGTAGAACTTTTTCAACTAGATATACATCACCACAATCAGTTTTCAGCAGTTCTAGTTCATAAAAGCCTCCTTGAATAGGTTTTCCTTGAAAGTCTTCGAGAAGATATGTTATAGGTTTTGTTGCTTGGACTTTTCTTATTTTAAAAACCTCAGTAGTCCAGTTGGGTGTATAACCTTTTTCGAATATATGTTTATACTTGCTAATTCTTACGTTATCACCAACTTTGAATTTTCTTTTACTGAACACTTCTTTCTTATTTTTGAAAAGTGATAACATTGACTTTGAATTTTTCTTGTTTACATCTGCAGGTTTACATTTAATGGTTCGGTGGAAAGAATGATTATAATCATAAAGCAATTTCTTATAAATATTTATCCACTTATAGCTTCCATTGAAACTAAATTCTTTCCACATTTTTTCCTTATAGGTTCTATTAAATCTTTCAATAATTGAAGCCTTCAATGAGCTGAATGTAGAATAGTGATTAATTTTATGTTTTTCCATCAAACTCTTGAAGTTTGTATTGAAAAATTCCTTCCCATCATCAGTCTGCAAGTTCTTTGGAATCCTAGAAGAATTAATAAATATTTCTTCCATTCCTTTTGAAATAGTAATGCATTTTTTGTTTTTCATTGGGACAACCCAAGCGAATTTTGAAAAAGCATCGATAACTGTCATCAAATAATTAAATCCATTGTTTTGGTCGCTGTAAGGTCTCATTTCAACCAGATCTGCTTGCCACAAGTCATCATATCCCTTTATGATAACATGACGACGTTTGAAATTTCGCCGTGTAGCCTTATGTAACTCTTCAACAACCTTTCGCTTACTCATATTTAAAAAGAGTGACTTCATATAAATAAAACAAATCTTTTATATATTTTTATAAATGTATGCTTTTATTCCAATCTTTTATATAATAACATCAATTTCTTAATTCTAACCAAACGGTTTTCTACCATATAGCAGGCGCAAGTATCGGGTCCTAGCTTACATTGGTTGAATGCCCAGCAGCAATTGGAGTAATGATGTCCGTGAATAGTTTCAGTGTAATGTACATTATCGAATCTTTTAAGCAGGGAAATGCAAGTTAAGATCTCTTCATAATGCTCATCCAATAAATTCTTGCGATGAGTTTTTAAAAAATCAAAAATGTTTTTAATTATGACTTTCGAGTCCATTTTTATAGTTGTTGCTGGTTAAAGTGTTGAATGCTTACTAACAATTTTTTACTTTTTGTAAGAGGAATTAACGTAAAATGAAAAAATATTTGTAACACATACAACAATAAAACTTTGAAAACTATTTAATATTCTTAATAATAGCATTTGTATTTGTGATTTTTTTTTTAAATTGGGGTGGGAATATTTTTCTTGCTTCTATAAACTATAAAATACAGATACATAAAATTAATACAAATATAACAACATTTTTTTACTTATTTTAATCTATGGGTGTAAAGGGTACATTAGGAAACATCATCTTCATTAAATATTCAACTTTATTTTTTATTTTCTTGTCAATATACTTTTCTTCTATGGAGTCTTTAAGATTTTTTTGAGAAATTAATTGTGATGCTTTGTTTTCTTGTTCCATACTTTTTATTGTTTCCTTTATCGTAGAGTCTATGTGGTTCTTTAGCATATGAATTTCCTTATTAAAAGTGGATAAAACTTCCATTAAAGAAGAATTTATGTGGTTTATAATGCTTGATTCTTTAAGACTTATTTGATCATCAACATATCCTTTACACACGGCTTGGTGGGGGTATTCAGGATTACTTCCAACATTGTTTAAATATCTACTTTCTATATCAAAATCACCAGAGGGTAAGAGTTTAAATCCCAATCCTGGAGGACCCACAATACCTTTAGTTTTTGGAGTAGGTTTGAAGTTCCTACCGAACTTGTCGACGTTCATTGTTCAAATGTTAAGTTTTCTTTTTAGTATGATACTAATATATAATATTTGATTCCTTTAATTCTTCAATTATGGAAGTGATTTCATTCTGATGGTTATCGTTACCAGCATTTTTAGATGCTATCAAAAGTCGTAGTCTATCCACAAGTTCATTTGGATCATTCCAGTATACATATTCAATATCTTTGTTTGTGTATTTCATTTCAGTAATACTAGAATAGGATGTTCCTATTTTTGCATTATCATTTTTAATTCCAGCAACAATAGCCTTTATTATTTGTGTATATTTCACACCTCTGTTACTCTTAATTCGAGAAGAACTATCATGATTCATTCTGTATGCATTAGTTTTTTGGAGGATTTTCGAATATTGTTCTAAGTCATCCTTAGTATATTTTTGCTTACAAGTATTTTTCTTTAACACCAATTCAATGAGGCCAGGAGTTCGAGTAAAAATTTCATCATCAATGATAATATTCTTATCACTCATTTTAAAACTACACTTTCCTATTTTTACAGATTGAGTGTTTGCATCAAAATATGGTCCATAGACCGTATCACGATTCGAATCTGACAACAGTTTTTGTTGATTGAAAGACGATGATTTATTAGGACTATCAAAATTTTTTGGTGTACTGAATAAAAAAGTATTATCTGGACTATTCAATTCTAATGAAGGTGATTCTGCTCGCTCATGGTCCTCCTCATCCTTTTCATTAAAAGATTTGAAATGTAGCTTACGACGTTTCGGTGTTTTAATATTATCCTCTTGTTGTGATTCTTCTTTTTTAATATTTCCAACCAATTTTTTCAACGGCTCAACGATGGGTTTGAATGTGTTTTCCAACTCAGTTTCTCGCATCATTTTACCAGTTTTTAGTTGAAAATATTTATTTTTTAGCACATTTCGCGTTTTTATTAGATCATTTAACACACTTTCATCCATTTTTTATAGCACAAAATATGAGACAGTATTTAAATATTTATTTTATTATGATTATATGATGGACTAGTACCTCCAAACAGTGTTGCTGATGTAATGTGTTGCTTTCAAATGATAAATGTATATTTATAGTATTGCAATTTTGTGAAAACTGTTTTTATATCGACCTTTTTCAATGGTGCTTTCCTTGTCTATAACCAGAAAACCGAAATTATCAGCCCAACACTGAGAACATAATTCTTTAAACTGATTAAATGTCATATCAGAGTTTATATGATCTTTGTAAACATGCATCAAATTCAATTCATCTTGTTTGAAAAGAATAATAAAGTTAGCATTGTCTCTAATTAAATGTTTTGGTATATGGGTATAGGACTGACATAAGTAAAAACTATCAACTCCATTATGACGACCCATGCAAAAATAATCTCTTATGTTATTTTGTTTCTGGCATGCAACATCATCGAATATAAATATTGAGTTATTTTTCGCGTCTGATGGGGGCATTATCTCGGAATTATTAGAGAATTCATTGTATTCCATTCCTTTCACGGATGTAATCAGCTTTTTGAGATATATATATTTTGGTTGATGTAAGGATTTAGAATAAATATAAATATTTTCAAACTTTAATCCATTCGGGTCGAGAAGAATACTAAGCATAACATTTGTTTTTCCACAGTTTGATGGTCCAACGATAATTCCTCGAATACTGTTTGGGAATAATGAACCATGTTTTTTTTTTATTTTGACTTTGGAATCAAAGTTTTTTACTTTAATAACTTCTGACTGCTTTACGAAGCGCATAATGCCGACTGTTAACTTTTACAATAAAACATAGCATTTTTATATGATTATATTCATATGTGTTTCAACCTCCAAGTAGGAAGGTATACAAATTATAATATGATTGAGCACAACGTTCGAAATCATACTCATAATAAAAGAAAATCAATTGAAGGAAAGGGGCTTTTGAATACGGTTATAGACAAATTACCATTTGAGCTACATCTTCCTTCATATAATTATTGTGGCCCCGGAACTAAATTGGAAAAACGATTACGTAGAGGAGATAAGGGGGTTAATCAACTGGATGAGGCTTGTCGTTTGCATGATATTGCATATTCTAGGAGTAGCTCTGTCTCAGATCGACACGTTGCTGATAAAATTCTAACTGAGCAAGCGTGGAAACGATTTAAAGCAAACGACTCTTCAACGTCTGAAAAGTTAAGCGGCCTTTTGGTCACCAACATGATGAAGGCGAAAACAAAGTTCGGTATGGGTAATAAAGAGAATAAAAAAAAATCTATCCGAGCTAGTAAACAAAAGAAGCAGTCTTGTAAGAAAAATATTTTTAAAAAGGCCATAACTGAAGCAAGAAATGCTATTAAAAGCAATATCAATTGTTGTGGTACAACATCTATGGCAAATATTGCTCTGAAAGCTGCAAAAAATGTTTTTAAAAATAAAAAAAAACAAAATATACAAACTCCAAGAATAATCCCGCTTCCAAAGAGAGGTGGTTTTCTTCCATTTCTAGCTCCTATTCTAGCTGGTTTATCAGCTGTTGGATCTTTAACAGGTGGAGTTGCCGGAGTTGCAAAAGCACTCAATGACGTTCATGTTGCTAAAAGAGCTTTTGAAGAAAACAAACGACATAATAAGGCTATGGAGGCAGTCGCTATTCAAGGGAAGGGGTTATACTTGAAACCATATAAAAATGGTCTTGGTTTATTTCTAAACACACCTAATACAAAAAACTGATTGATTTGCTGCCTAAGAGACCCTTAAATAATCATGATATTCTACGGTTTGGAAAGAAACATCTCAAACACTTTAGAGGAGTTTTTATGCGAGACTCATTACCAAAAACCTCTACGGATCAAGAGTGTGGCGTTATAAATTTGGATAGTGAAACTGGTATGGGTACTCATTGGGTAGCATATATTAGAAATAAAAAATATAATATTATAAAGTATTTTGATAGTTTTGGTAATTTAAGACCACCAACTGAAGTAATAGACTATCTTGGTAATCAAATAAATTATAATTATATTCGAGAACAAGATTTTGATACATTTATATGTGGACATTTATGCTTAAGATTTTTATTAGACCAATGATGAAATGTTTTCAAAAGTTTAAATAAAAAATGAATAAAACCATGTGAACACATCAAAACTGTCTCATTTTTCTTTTAACCAGGATGTCGCTAACATTAACATTAAGTGGTAATGAATCAAGTCTCAATGCAGAATATTTTCCACCAATTGTACTGAAATCTAATTATGTTTGCGGGCTTATAGATTTTCAAACATATAACTCTATACCAAATGTAGATGAGTTTAATAATTTGATACATGTGGGCGATAATGTTATCTCGCTTCCTATTGGTTCATATGAGATAGAAGATATAAATAATTTAATACAAACAAAACTTAATGATATTAACAAAAAAAAAAAAATTAAAAAAAAGTGAATTTAAAATCAAGGCCAATATAAACACTCTAAAATGTGAAATTTTTAGCTCGGAAGATATTGACTTCTCTAAACCGAATTCAATTGGATCTCTTTTAGGATTTAGTAAGAAGCTGCTGAAGGCAAATAGTCAATATGAATCAGATCTCTTCGTCGATATAAATAGAGTTAATGCCATACGCATTGAATGTAATATTATAGATGGAACGTATATTAACAATCAACCTGCGCATATTTTACATGAATTTGCTGTTAAAGTAAGTCCAGGCTATAAAATCATAGAAGTTCCGAAAAATGTCATTTATTTACCCGTGAACGTCAGACGAATAACATCGTTGTGTTTAAAGTTCATAGATCAAGACGGAAAAGTTATAAATTTTAGAGGAGAGACACTAACGGCTCGATTACATTTACAACCGCAGCCATGATTGTATATGAAAATATAATTACCACAATCCCATATAAAAACACCGCCGAAAATAGTTCATTACTCAATCAAGCTTCGAACTCAGCCGCGGTAACACATAATCTTACAAAACATAATCAGGATTTTTTACTCTCATTGGGGTATATCATAAAATATTGAAAATCAAAAACAAAATATAACAATATGTTGAACATTTTCCAAGAGCCCGAAATCTATGAAAGTGTTTCTAAATATGAATATCATACTTACTCGCCATATCAAAACAATTTTGAAAAAATGACATCGTTCAGATTTGCATACAACACCAAAATCTTAATGTTCTTCCTTCGGAAAGTTTTCTATATGTTGAAGGATCACTATCGAAGACAGATGGAAAAGAAATAGTCAGCACAAGACTTGTAAACAATGCAATGGCTTTTCTCTTCGACGAAATACGTTATGAGCTGAATGGAAAGGAAATTGATTACAATCGAAATGTGGGGATTACAACAACAATCAAAAACTATTTATCGTTGACAAAAAATGAGAGTGATATGCTTTTTAATGCTTCATGGTCTCCTGATTCAGTTATTTATTTGAAACCATTTCATTTTAACTACTGCATTCCATTGAATAAGCTTTTGGGTTTTGCCGAAGATTATAAAAAAATTATTCCCAAAATCTAGGATGGATGAAAACGCTATAATCTCCCCAACTGATGAAAATGTACAAGTAAAACTACATAAGGTACAGTGGAGAGTACCACACGTGACTTTATCAGATTCGATGAAATTAAATCTATATAAATCTATAAATGCAAATAGTTTTATGAAAATTGCTTTCCGAAACTGGGGTCTCTATGAGTATCCCATGTTATCAAGCTCTGACCATCACATCTGGAACGTTAAAACAACAACGCAAATAGAAAAACCTCGATATATTGTATTTGCACTACAAACTGCAAAAAATAAAAAAATATCTGCTGATCCTACAACGTTTGACCATTGTGATTTAACAGACTTAAAAGTATATTTAAACTCTGATGTATACCCTCATGAAGATCTTAATATTTCTTTCGAGAGAAATAGATATAGCTTGTTCTACAAAATGTATACGGATTTTCAAAGAACTTACTACAATAAAACCAACACTGAACCTTTGCTTTCTTGGGATCTATTTAAATCCCGTGCTCCAATTTTTGTTATAGACTGCAGACATCAAAATGAGACTTTGAAAACAGGACCTATCGATATACGCTTGGAGATGAGAACATCAAAAAACATTCCTGCAAATACTTCAGCTTATTGCCTCATGCTTCATGATCGGATTATTGAATACAATCCACTTGACCAAGTTGTTAACAGAATTTTCTAAGGATTATTATTATTTTTTTTTTTTATTTTTTAATGTAAACCTAAAAATAAACCCAGAAAATATATAAATAAAATACAATATTATTAAAAAAAAAAAAACATGTGTTATTATTCAAGATTTGCTCATTCCATTTAATTTATATCACCACTTCAAAATAATATAGGAATATCATAACATTTGTATGTTTTTTCATTTGCTATTAAGGGTAGGAAAGTACTCATATACAGGATATGATCCTAAATGTCGTATTACACATTGCAAAAGGTTTCTTTGGGGTGAAAAGTAACTAATGAAAAGAAGTATGGGGGTAATAATGCATGCTTATATCATATTGATTGCTCATAGTAGAACAATAAAGTTTTTCCCCGCATTCATTCATGCAGTTAACCTTATCATAAATTTGTATTGTTGACACTTGGGATATCATCGGTGTAAATAAGGAAGCAGTTGGATAAATTTATGTATTGCGATCATCATGAATGTATATTTTAATTGTCGGCATCCATCCCTATAGATAAAATAATGTGTTGACCTTATTGACATACATTTGTATTCCGCAATAAAAATAACCCTTGGACCATTTTTCAGGATTTTAATGATAAGGGACAGGGTTTAGTAATATGATTGACATGATGCTAGCAAAGCAATAGATAAAGGAGGTATAGTCCTATTAGACAAATGAATGATATGATGGCTTTTGTTACATTAATTATTACCTCAATCCAGGAAAAATCCTAAAGCAATAGATATAGATGGTTGAGTCCTATTAGTCAG
Source organism: Dasysyrphus tricinctus (assembly GCA_963921185.1). Lineage (NCBI taxonomy): Eukaryota > Metazoa > Arthropoda > Insecta > Diptera > Syrphidae > Dasysyrphus > Dasysyrphus tricinctus. Next base: position 89,558,970 of record OY992530.1, read on the forward strand.
ATGAGTGACATGATGGTAGCGATATATTAGGGTCTTGATATATCAATGCACGTATAATAATCGTAAATTTTAATTGCCGGCATTCATCCTTATAGAAATATAGTGCTAACCCTATTTAAATATTTTTAAAATAATTTTATTTCCGTTGACTTTAAACATCCTCAAAATGTATTCCATTCAAAAATTCTAAAGCATCAGATAGAGGGGTCAAGTTCTATTAGTCCGATGATTGACATGATGCTATCGATGCATCAGGGTTTTGATATACCAATGCAAATATCATAATCGTAAATTTTAATTGTTGACATCCATCCTTACAGAAATATAGTGTTGATCCTATTTGATTTTTATTTCTGATGACTTTTAACATCCTTTAAATTTATTGAAAGTGTGCTACGAAAATCAGGGGGTCTCTGAAAATGTGCGGATTGTACTGGTCTGCATACAAATACTTATGTTTGTATGTGGTTTTTTTTTTCCCCCTCTTTTTTTTGTATAAATACTTTGAGCATTATCATCATAATCATCAGTTTAAAGTAAACATAGAAGCAACATGAATCACCAGGACGTTAGACAAGAGATAAAAGAGTGGTTAACAAAATATGGCTGCCAATGCTGGGATTTCCAGCAGCTTCAGGATGCCGCTTGGGAGGATGTTGGTAGTGTGGATACTACCAACATTTACAGCCTTGTGACAGTGGCCCACCTGCTGCATTCATTGCACATAAAAGCATCGAAAGGGGGGTTTGATGTAAGCCCCCTACCAGCAATAATACCTTTTTTGCTAGATATAAAATATATCTAGTTGAAAAAGTTCTACAAACGAGAGGAAATAAAGTTTTTGTAAAATGGTATTCCCACCAGAACATAACTCTTGGATCGATAAAAACAAAATTCTGTAAAATTAATAAAAGAAATAAATTTGATTTTTAAAAATTTTAATTTTACTACTAAATGTGTCTTTTAATCAAACTCTTCTGAAATTCTCTTGCATTATATATAATTCTAACCAGCACAACCAACAGAGGTAAGTATTTTGGAATGCTAGTTCTTATTTGATCTTAAGCATATGAACATCCTTTTAAGAATATTTTTATCCAATGTACACATCAATTTTATATTGCATGCCGTGCAGGTGCTAATGTTGTGCTATTCAAAAAATCCAACTATGAAAGTATATCCCACAACCAATTTATCACTGAAAATCCATCCCACAACTAATATTGAAATGAAAAAAATACATATGGTGCTAGAAATCCAACCACTGATAATTATTCCCAATTAGAATCAGACTGTTGGAAATGCATCCCAATATTTGTGCGTTCCGAACGTGAATTTTACGTTTTTGCGTTTTAACGTGAACGTGAATTTTACGTTTTAACGTGAATTTTACGTTTTTTTTGCGTTTTAACGTGAACGTGAATTTTACGTTTTTGCGTTTTAACGTGAACGTGAATTTTACGTTTTTGCGTTTTAACGTGAACGTGAATTTTACGTTTTTGCGTTTTAACGTGAACGTGAATTTTACGTTTTAACGTGAATTTTACGTTTTTGCGTTTTAACGTGAACGTGAATTTTACGTTTTTGCGTTCTAACGTTTGCTAAGCATGGTCTAGAACCCATAGCATAGATCAAAACCCAAATACGTTTGCTAAGCATAGATCAGAACCCAAATACGTTTGCTTAGCATGCTCTAGAACCCATAGCATAGATCAGAACCCATACCGGTGATACCGGTGCGCCCGTACCCTCTAGTTACTACTACTCATTGGAACAGAGGCTTCGCAACTCTCAAAAACTTTTTTTTCGGAATAAGTCTCGACAAATATCATTCTTCGAGGGGATTTCAACTCGAGAACCGGTGCTTAAAGAATAGTTGAATTCAACTCTGTTAATCGAAGAAGGAAGATGCTCCAAAGATTCAACCAGTGACAACAACCGCAACACATTTTTGGAGTTTTTTCATAACCTTGGTGCATACATCCTTAATGGCAGAGACTTTAAAGACAAACCTGGTGAATACACTTCTGCTCTAAAAAATCCGTCTCGAGTACGAGAAAGAATACTAAGAATCTGCTTCCTCGGTTAAAATGGTCCGAAAACAGATGTCTTTCTTGTCCGGCCTGGAAACCAAATCCCCTGGGTTTTTTTGGCTGGGACCTCTTTTATGACTGGAACTCATTCCTTTCACATTCAGGATTAACTTAAACTTGTAAAAGTCATTTTTGCAATCTTGTCGCTTGGACGTCATTTAAAAAATGGCACCTAATCTGTGGTTCAGCCAGGTAACCGAAGGGGGGGGCCTTAATTTTATATCTGTAATTTATTCTTGACATGCTAAGGATGTAATTTAGCTTCGGAGCCATTTTCGTAATCCTGTTGCTTGGACGCCATTCTCAAAAATGGCGCCCAATCTATGGAAAACGGTAAATAAAAAAAATAACTAGTAAATTACTCGGAACATTTCCGTGAGCAAAATAATTTATGTCTTAAAAAAAGGTTTCAAGTAAACGCACCTTCGGCTAAAATTTTTTTTTTTTATTTAAGTAAGTTATTTTGAAAACAATATTGTATGCATAACAATTCATAATCTAATAATACATTATATTTCATTAATTTAATCAAAATAAAATTAGTGACATTTATGTTTATGAAAAAAAAAACAGAGTTAATGTCACTTCAATTAACTATTACATAGGTATATAAATTATTTTAGGTGGGGTGACCCTTAATAATAAATACTTCAAGCAGAGGTAGGTAAGTACATAGAGTATTGAAGTTAAGGTTAATACAAACATAATTTATTTGATTATTATTTGATTTGATTGCAAAATTACAAAATTAATTTAAGAACAATTTTTATTTATGTACATCAATTATAATATATTTTTCTCTTAATAGCATTTAAGCATTTAATAAGCATTCAAGGTTTTGTGGTTTAAAATCCAAAAGCCATTTCTTTAAATCTTTTTCATGTTTTTTTGAAAAATTTGACGTTTTTAGAGTCAGAGGTAATTTGTTGAATATGCGACAAGAAACTACACTGTAGAAATTACGCAACGCTGTGGTCCGGTATCTGGGAATCGAAATCATGTTAATTGAATTTACTCGCAAGTTGTGACTGTCAAAAAATCTAAAGTTAAGATTACCAGACCTACGAAAAAAAGCTTTTAACACTTTGAAACAGTATAAATGACGCACAGGAAGAATTTTCAGATAATTGAACAAGGGTAAACTAGGATGTAAACGATTTTTGTTACACATAGTCCTTATGATACGCTTCTGTAGTATTAATAATGGCTCGATTTTGTTAAAATGAGTACCACCCCAACAAGTAACACCATACTGTAGTTTTGACTGGAAGATACCATTATAGATTATGCTCAATAATTTCTTAGAACAAATTTTTCGTAGATAGTAGAAATTTCTTACAGTTGATCTAAAATATTTTTTAAGCGACTCAGTGTGGTACAGGAAGGACATCTTTGAATCAATTATAATGCCAAGGTATTTAAATTGGTTTACTGCTTCGATCTCAAAACACTTTTCACTACAGTCAAAACTATGACAAAAGTTAATCGATAAAACACATGGGCAAATATATAATTTGAATTTCTGACATTCAGGTGCGTGAAAGTAGAATTTTACATCTGGAATTGATGGAAGAGAGAGACTAAAAAACATTATTCTCGTTTTGGAACAAATGATAAGTTTATGATCGGCAAACCATTGTCTTAATAATTCTAGATCCCAATTTATGTCACTGATCAGATCCAAACGACTATCTGAACCATAAACGCACCCAACATCATCGGCAAAAGCAGTCAATGCACCTTTAAATCTTAAGCTAAAAAGAGAGTTTATATAGATTAAGAATAGAATAGGTCCTAACACAGAGCCTTGGGGAACACCCAAGTTATTGAATTGAAATTCACTTCTAGTGCTGTCTATTTTGACTTTTTGAGGTCTATCTTTAAGATATGATTGAAACCACTCGAGCATAAAACCACGAAAGCCCAAATATTCTAGTTTTTTTTAACAATATCTCGTGGTCCACCATATCAAAAGCTTTCGTAATATCAACGAATAAAGCTGCAGTGTTCTTTTTCATATCTAAATTAGAGTATATTTTGGAACAAAAATCTAAAAGCGCGTCTTCTGTCGATTTACCCTTTCGAAAACCAAACTGAACCTTACTAAAGAAACACTTTTTTTCTAAAAACTTTAAAATTCTACATTTAACGACTTTTTCAAAAACTTTGCTAAGAGATGAGAGTAAAGAGATCGGTCTGTAGTTACACACATTGTTTGAAGCCACCTTTTTCAACAGCGGAATAACATCTGCACATTGAAGAGCTGCAGGAAATATGCCAGAGGTGATACTGAGATTAAAAATGTGGGCCAAAATTTCAACTATAAACCAAGCAATAATTTTTAAGTGACAGTTAGAGATTCCATCGGTTCCACATGAGTTTGAATTTTTAAGAGATTTTATAGTCAGCACTATTTCCATTGGTGTTATAGGCTCAAAGAAAAAACTATCCCTAAGAAATGTCTCATTTTCAGAAAAATGATTACACATTGGCGATTGGTTTTGTGGTCTTAAAGTGTTTGCAATCGTTGCAAAATAATGATTAAAACAGTTGGCAATATCATACTTATCAGAAATAACTGAATTGTCAATTATTAGCTCAGTATGCTTTTTTTTGGTGGCATCTTTATTAAGAATACCGTTGACAATACACCATTCTCGTTTTAAATCACCTTCAGCAGAAGTAAACTGATTTTTATAAAAATTGTCACGACATTTAGGAATATCCTTCTTTAATTCGGCACTCAAGCGTTTTACTTTGTTTTTTAGAGTTCTGTTATTTGGGTGTTTAAGGCTCTTAAATTTTAGTTTGTTTTTGAATTTAATTTTATTCAATAAGCTGTGATTAATCCAGGGTTTAAGTTTTATTATATTTTTCTTTCTTCTTACCGAGTAAGTACAGTTAGTTATATGTTTACTAAGAGTTTCAACGAACAAATCAAAGGATTTGAAAGCATTACTTTCAATGAAAACGTTTTCCCAAAATTCAAAAACTAAACATCTTTCCAGTTTGGCAAAGTCAATTTTAGTTCGGGTGGCTTGTATTGAATATATGTTGTGAAGCATACTATGTGTTTTTTCAGGTTTATTGACAATAAGACCAGTCATGACATGATCAGTAATGTCAAAATCAAAGACAAATTTTTCGCAACAATCAAAAGAAATATTCGAAAAGCGCGCATAGATATGATCTAAGCATCTACCAGAGATCATCCTAGTTGGCTCATTTATAAGTGACGCTAAGCCGTTAGAAGCCAGTAAACTCATATAATTAGAAATCGTCAAGCTATCTTCTAAGATATCGATGTTAAAATCCCCAAATATTATGAGGTTTTTACCGTGTTCATGTTCTAAAATATTTGCAAATTCCTCCATAAAAACCGAAATATTGTATTTGTGCAATCTATACACACATAATATATCATACTCTTCATGATTTGATTTAAATGAAATTTTTAAGATATCTGCACTCGAAACTTTAAGATTACTTGAAACACATTCGTATTCTTCGTTTGCAAAACAACCGATACCACCAGCAGCATAATTATCATTTGTGTTCGCGAAAAAGTTAAATCCTGGTATATTATAATCATTTAATTCAAAATCATAGATCCAGATTTCCGAAACAAAAATAAAACCCGGAATGCAAACCAAACTATCCAAGTGAGATACAAGAGATGAAAAATTTTCTCTCAAGCTTCTAACATTTTGATGAACGAAAAATATCTTATTCTTACAATATGTTTTATCAAAAAATACATTATCACAATTAGCACTTGAAAAATTAAAGGTGAAAAAATCATCAACTAGGTCTTCATTAAAATTCATTTAAAATTAAAAATTTCAAAAATTTGAAAAAAAAAAAATAACAAAAATTTGTGCACAGCACTATAATTTTGCTAAATCATCAAAAGACCTTATTGTGATGACGCTTCCACCTTCCACCTTTCGCATTAGAATTCTATTGCTCTTAAGCCATACATATTTGTACTCTTTATTTTTCTTTACCTCTCTTGCTTGCATTAATAAAGCTTGTGTGTATTTTGTAAGAGAATCGTTTATATAAATATTGGTTGTATCGCTGCTACTGCTACTGCTTTCACCTCTTCTGTTGTTGTTGTTGTTGTTAAAGATGCTAGTATTTATTTTTTTCTTCTCCTTCTTTTTTGCGTTCATTATCTGCTGTTTTCGCTCGATGTCCACAAAGCTTAAGCAAATGATAGGTTTGTTAGATCCTCCATGAGATGATTTACGTGAATGTTTCACATAACACTTGCTTATGTCGTCATCGCTTATTTCCACAGACAATGCTTGCCGAAATATTTTTTGCGCCAAACATTTGGAGTTACTATCATCAACATCAGGTACACCAACAATTTCAATGCAGTTACGTTTAAGATTTTGTTGTTGCCAATTTAGTCGACTTTCGAGCTTATGAATTTTTGACTTGAGCTCAGCGTTCTCATTACGCAGTTCTTTGATATGATGCAAGAATTCTTTGTTAATTTCTTCTATACTTGCAATTTTACGATAGACCATTTGAAGTGTGTATTCCTCTGGTTTATCATTCGAAGTCGATGCTGCCATACCGCTAACATTGATTTTGTTGCTGTTTTGTGTTGCCTCTTCGATTGATTGTTGTTGGTTAACCGAATGCAGTGGTGTTTGCACGCTACCAGTGATTTTGTTGCTATTTTTTGTTGCTTCTTCAGTTGAGTGTTGTTGGTTTTCTGAATGCAGTGGTGTTTGCGCATAAAGAGATCGTCGTCGGAGTGTATTGCATTTGTCACAACGATAATCTTTACCATTTGCTTTCATGAATTCAACATCTTGCTCCAGAATATTAACACAAGAAAAATGAAATGCACCTTTGCAGTCAAAACAAATGACTTTACGATTGCAATTTCTTGCTATTTTTTCCGAACAAATGAAGCACTTCATATTTAGAAGGAAATAAAGAGCTTTAAAAAGAGATGTGCACCCCACTATTATGTCTTTTAATAAAACACGTTGTTAAATCTTTAACAATTTATTTAATATGTTATCTTAGAAGCTAAAGGAAAGCACAAGTTATTCGGTTGGAGGTTAGATCAAAAAGAAGAAAGAACTCAGTATGAAATGTCATAGTTATCAAGATAAGGAAGTGTTCTGAAAAGCAATAAATAATTAAGGTTTTAACACATTGTCTTAAGTTATCGAAATATATAACAACTTTCCCCCTTTTTGATCAAGCCTTCACATTATACAAAAGTAGATAGCTAGCTATAGTTATTTAAACTTCGGTTTAACATAATCAGAAAAAGTAAAACGTTTAGGTTTCTTTCTATCTCTTTGAGATCTTCTTATAGGTGAACTTAAGTCTTCAAAAATTGCTTCTTTTTTAAAATTACATGTTTCTTTTTTGATTTTCTCTAACTTAGGTTCTATATTACAATTTTCATTATTTAAATCCAGAGTTTTAGTATTAAGATACATATGATCTTTTAAATGTTGTTTACGTAACTGATTTTGATGAACCATTCGTATTCTATCATTTATTTTTGCTAAATAAGTTAGCTTACTTATTATTTTTACAATTTTAGCAGGTATCCATCGTATAAAATGTTTAAAATGATACTGATACATTACATCTTCTCCCTCCTTAAAAACAAAATTATTTCTTATTATTTTATCAACTTTACAGTTTTTCTTAATTACATCGGAATATTCACAATTACTACTCAAATTCCAAATTGTATACCTAACAATTAATTGTTTTGTTGCTGATCATATCAAATCACGTTAAAATTGATAATATTTTATAAACAGCTAATTATAACCGAATTATGTATTATTTTGTGTTTCAAATCACGTTAAAATTGATAAAAATGTTTTTTAACAGCTAATCATATTAACCAAATTGTGTAATATTTTGTGTTTCAAATCACGTTAAAATTGATATCATTGATTTATATAAAAATATTTCTTCATATCTTTTGTTATTTATTTATTTTTATATATTGAAATTTTTGCTTTTTTATTATTTCTTTTATTTTAAATCATATTATGAAATGTCATCTCAGGCAGACGGCAGTATTGCCATGTCCTTATTCTTAAGTATAAAAATTTGTAAACTTTATGATGAAAAAATAAAGAATCTATCTAATCTATCTATCTAATCTACTCAAATTCAAATTTACATTCTTAATTCTATCTAAAATAATTTTCGGTTTATACGAGAAAAGCATTTCCGATGGCGTTTTTAAGGTTGAGGAGCATTTAGTATTGCGACTGTGCTGTAAATATTTAAAAATTTGTTCTTGAATTGGTAACCTGTTACCATGATCTAGACAAAAGCGCTTCAAAACCTTTTTGGCACTTTGTACACCGCGTTCTGCTAACCCATTAGAAGCAGGGTGATAGGGAGGAGAATGTATCAACTGAATTCCTTTACACTGACAAAATTTTCTTAAAACAAAAGAATTGAATGGTGGCCCATTATCTGAAATTATTTTATCAGGAAGACCATACGAAGAAAAAATTTCATTAAAAACCCTTATTAAGGAATCGACGTTTGTAGAATTCATTATTTTAATTTCACAAAATTTACTGTACGCATCTACTAAAATTAGAAACATTTTCCCCTCAAAATGAAAAAAATCCACGTGAACTCTTTCAAAAGGGTATGAAGTTTCTGGCCACCTTGTTGTCACAACTTCTTTTTTAACATTTTGTGTTTGGTCACAAACTTCACAACCTTTTACTTTGTTCTCAATATCCTTATCACATAATGGCCACCAAACATAAGATCTGGCCAATCTCTTCATATTAACGATACCAGCATGGTTATCGTGAAGAACTCTTAATACTTTATCCTGAAGACACTTCGGGATGATAATACGGTTGGCATAAAATACACATCCGTTATCCGTAGACAGACTATTTCTTTTGAGGTAAAATGGCATTAACTCTTGCTTCACAGGAATCGACCACGACTTCAGTAACGACTGATGAACTGACTGTAATATTGTATCGTGTTTGTAGTGTTCTAAAACTTTTTTAAAATCTATCAATGGCTCTTCAGACTGAAAAAAATTAATAGGAGACTCCTCTATATCTGAACTTTCCGGAAGCGGAAGACGTGAAAGAGCGTCTGCATGGCCCATTTGAGAGCTGCGACGGTATGAAATTTTATATTTATACATTGAGAGTAAAATTGACCATCTTTGAAGACGAGCAGCAGCTACTGAAGCTGTGCCTTTTTTAGGATTGAAAATTTCTTTCAAAGCTTGATGGTCCGTATATAACGAAAACTCTTGACCATAAATATAGTTATGAAATTTTTTTAATGCAAAGACGATCGCAAGAGCCTCTCTGTGCAATTGAGAATAATTGCGCTCTGACGGACTCAAACTACTCGATGCGAAAAGCACGGGTTTTTCAACACCTTCAATTTCATGAGACAATACAGCCCCTACTCCATAGGGACTGGCATCGGTAGCGACTACAATTGGCTTATGCGGATCATATAAAGCGAGAATATTATTGTCAAGCAAAAGCTCTTTACTTTTCCTAAAAGCTTCTGAGCACGAATCAGACCAAATAAAAACTGAATTTTTCCTAAGCAGACTATATAAAGGTGACAGCGTTGTTGCTAAGTTTGGCAAAAATCTTCCATAATAATTAAGTAGCCCGAGATACGATTGTAACTCAGCAACATTTTTAGGAGCCGGAGCTTCCACTATGGCTTTCACTTTTTCTTCATTAGGACAAACTCCTTTTTGAGAAATCGAATGACCTAGATACTTCACGCAATTTTGTAAAAATTTTGACTTTTCCAGATTTATTCTAACATTATGACGACTGAGACGACTAAGAACTTCAAATAATTTTGCACGACAATCTTCCTCATCAACTCCACCTATTATTATATCGTCTAGATAGCAAAAGACCTGTTTTAGTCCTGTTAAAATCCTATCCATAACCGACTGAAAAATAGCGGGGGCCGAACTAACTCCAAGAATTAATCTTGTGTAAGCAAAAAGTCCTTTCAAAGTATTAATAACGAGAAGTTTACGAGAACTTTCCGAAACAGGCAACTGCTGATATGCTCCCGTCAAATCTACTACACAAAAAACTTTACAATCGGCGAGTTGAGCAAAAATATCTTCAATTTTTGGAAAATTGTAGTGAACTGTCTCAATACATTTGTTGATGGTAACTCGACAATCGACACAAATGCGAATACTACCATTCGCTTTGGGAACTATAACAATTGGGCTTGCCCAACGACTTTGCTTAACTGACACTAAAATTCCTTCATCCACCAACCTGTCCAGTTCCTTATCCACAATCTCCCTTAATCTATACGGCACGCTGTAAGCGGAATGAAAAATAGGAGTTTGATCCTCTTTAAGCACGATATCGGCTTCATACCCGACGATAGGTGTATTCAAATTTGTACTAGTTATACCTGGGAAAGATTGTTCTATCTCTTTCACTAAAGTTTTACTACAACTTACTTGGTTAACTGGAACAATACTAAATACGCTTCTCCAATCTGGATACAAATTATCAATCCAAGAACGACCCATAATGCATTTAGATGGTTTATCACCTTCAATAATTATCAGCTGTAATTGATGCTCTCTTCCTCCAAACGCCACCTGAACCTTCACCGCACCGATTTCTTTTATCAGACTACCTGTAACTGTACAAAGTTTATTTTGAGACTTTTCTAATTTTAAATTAACAAATTTTGTCCTAAACTCCCCTTCGCTCATGACTGACTCTGTAGCCCCGGTATCCACCTCCATTTCGACATTGACTCCATTTATTTTAACTTTGCTGAGCACTAACTGCTTGTGCTGCTCTTGTGTACTGTGTACGACTTTGATTGACTTGCTGTTTCTGCAGACGACAGATGTGTGGCCCATTTTGCCACACGAAAAACATTCCCACTCCTTGGCTGGACAGTTCATTTCTTGATGACCACGACCACATCTGTGGCATCGCTTTTTATCTCTGCCTTGACTTTGGGCATAATGAGAAGAAGACTTCCTCCATTTAGGGTTAGACACGTGTACATTCTTTTGACTCGACTGTTGCTTCGGATCGTGATTCTGCTTTTTAGCATTACGGCTCGTGACACTTGATGATATTGAATGAAAAGCATGCGGTTGCATGTTTTTTGATGCTTTTTCGGAGGCTTCCATGTTCAAAGCCTTTTGACAACATTTTTCGAAATTACTACCATCATCATTTAATAGACACTGTTGGATTTTATCGTTACGTAGACCGATGATAAAGCGATCAATTAATACATCATCCAGAATGTATGACTTATATCTTCCAAGATCACTGATTACTGTGGCGTTATTTGTGGTGCTTTTTTCATCGCGTTCTTTGTCCAAAAAATCTCCAAAATGACATGACTGTACCAACGACTTCAGGCGGACTATATAATCCCCGATTGGTTCCCCTTCTTCTTGGCATGACTTGTAGAACTTGTACCTTTCTGCTCTTTTATTTTCGGCTGGAGCAAAATGTGCTCGGAGAAGTCTGATGAGGGTTTCGAAGTCTTTTGTACTTGGCAGATCTGGGACTGTTAGAGACATAAGAATCTCATATATCTCAGCACCGATCACAGTGATGAGTAATGGTGTTTGACCTTCAGCTTGGATATCGTTTATTTTAAAAAATTGGCGAAGCCTGTCCTCGTAGGCTTTAAAATTACCACCAGGTAAAAATGGTTCGATATTGCCGACCAATGGAGCCATTCAAACGTTTGATCTGCACGTGTGCTTAACCTTACCACCAATTTTTAAAACAAAACTGCGCTTTCCTTTATTAGACTTTGCTTCTATATTAAAACTTTATAGACTTTACTTTTACACGCGGACTTATTGAGTTTTCCTCGTCGCCAACTATTATGTCTTTTAATAAAACACGTTGTTAAATCTTTAACAATTTATTTAATATGTTATCTTAGAAGCTAAAGGAAAGCACAAGTTATTCGGTTGGAGGTTAGATCAAAAAGAAGAAAGAACTCAGTATGAAATGTCATAGTTATCAAGATAAGGAAGTGTTCTGAAAAGCAATAAATAATTAAGGTTTTAACACATTGTCTTAAGTTATCGAAATATATAACACCCACGACACTCAAACTGAAACTGAAACAGTGTTGCCATTTGTCGGGAACATACTTTTTTATGTCAACGGGTGGAACCTCCACTTTTTTGATAATTTTTAATATTTCAAACATGAGAAACGTTGCGGAAACGCCTCTGGACGTCAAACGTATGTATGTTGGAAAAATAATTGTTGATGTTTTAAAACATAAGTGTTAAGTTTTAAGTAGGCGCACCTTTTCGTTAAATGTCAGTGTTGGCATTTTTTGGTACCATACTTTTTTATGTCAAATGTCAAACGCATATTGCGAAAATAACGAATGATGTCTTTAAGGATAAGTATTGAGTAGAAGCACCTCCGGTAGAAATGTCAGTGTTGCTACATTTAGAGAACAGACATTTTTTTAAATGAATTGGGTGGCGCAACAGCTCGTGGAGAACCAAGGCCTAGTGACTTACAACTCTCAACCATTTCTGTTTGCGTATTGTTTGTTGGCAGGAATGGAGAGGACCTACAGTTTTTCCGAGTCCGAACGGCTAGATGAGAAGCACTTATTCATGACAAGTACAGTCTTGAAGGATTTGTCAATTCCTTGCATAAGATGCAGTACCTCGGATAAAACATTTCTGTTTTTAGGTGTGCACGGCGGGTAATTGAACACTTGGCATTACAGTCCAACGCTTTAACCATTATGCCACGAGGTACTACTTTTTTTATGTAAAGGGTGGGATTTCCATGTTTTTGTATTTTTTTTCTAATATTTTGAACACAAATACCTTGCAACTTTTTTCCCAACATGCGTTTGGCATCTGGAGTTATTTACGCAACTTCTCTCATGTTATCAACATTAAAAAATACCAAAAGAGTGGAAATCCCACGCTTTAACATCAAAAAAATCGGGAGGCGTTTTCGCAACCTTTTTTTCAAGTTTAAAATATTATAAATGATCAAAAAAGTGGAGTTTCCACCTGTTGACATAATAAAAAGTGCACGGAACACGGAAATTTTTTTTTACCTGAAGGTTTTTCTACTCAAAAGTCAAAACCCTTATTTTAGGGTATACATAAATCGTTATTTTGATTATGGAAATTTCACAGTTAATTTACGAGTTTTTTGTAATCTACCAACTTCTACGCGCCATTTTTCACAATGGGCTATTCCTACAATACAGTCGCAAGAAATCACCAGGTACTTTTCCAATCGAGTCTCTCGCACCCTCTTAAATAGTCCTATGCCACCAACTGCAAGTATCGAGAACCAGTGGAAGAGTTGCCAGGAAGCCATCAGAGATGCCGCCTCTGACGTGCTGGGCTTTGCACGACCACCACAGCGAAACCCCTGGTTTGACGGAAAATGCCAACAAGTACATGCAGCCAAACAACAGGCATACCAAGCCGGCGCTGCATAGAAGGACCAGAGCTGCTCGCATAGAAAGAGCATGAGAAGCGTGCGATCAAGGAAATAGAGGGATGCCATTGCAGGAATGAAGTTTGGAAGTCTTACCAAAAGGTTAAGAGAACCTCCCAAGGTTACAAGCCCCGAACCGAAGCCTGCAAGGACGATCAGGGGAACATCGTAGTAGAATCGCAGTTGGTGCTGAGGATATGGAAAAATCATTTCTGCAAATTGTATAACGGCGATGACGAACCGAATTCCGCTACCATGCAAATTGCACTTAAGTCCAATAAAGCTGCTGGAGCTGATGGCCTTGCGGCTGAGCTATTCAGCTGGCGATGAATTGGTTAGGAGTATGCACCAGCTAATCTATAAAATATGGTCGGAGGAAAGCATGCCCGATGAATGGAACCTCAGCATTGTTTGCCCGATCCTCAAGAAAGGCGATCCTCTGGACTGCACCAACTACAGAGGCATCAGTCTTCTATATATCGCCTACAAGATCTTCTCTGCCGTACTTTGTGAACGCCTGAAGCCATTCGTCAACAACCTGATAGGTCCATATCAGTGTGGCCTTAGGCCAGGGAAGTCCATCATCGACCAAATATTCGGAGAAAACCCAGGAGTTTCAAATCGATACCCACCACCTTTTTATCGATTTCAAGGCCGCGTATGACAGCATCTATAGAGACGAGCTATATAGAGCAATGTCTAGTTTTGGCATCCCTGCCAAACTCGTCCGTTTGTGCAGGATGACGATGGAGAATGCACGCTGCTCCAACAAGGTCGGCAAAGACCTCACCGACACCTTGGATGTCAAAAAAGGTTTTAGGCAAGGCGACGCGCTGTCATGCGACTTCTTCAACATCGTTCTTGAAAGAACAGTGCAAAACGCTCACGTCAACACTAGAGGCACAATCTTTCAAAAGTCCGTCCAATTACTCGCTTACGCTGACGACATTGACATAATCGGACGAACAAAGCGTGATGTCAGTGGTGCTTTTGTGAGCATTGAGAAGGAAGCCAAGAAGATGGGTCTAACGGTGAATGAAAGCAAAACAAAATATATGCTGTCAACAAGAAAGGACACCCAACACCGACGTCTCGGACAGGACGTCACTATAGACAGCTATAATATTTAGGTGGTCAGAGACTTTGTCTACCTAGGATCCGCTATAAACGCAGCGAAGGATAGATATTAGTGCTGGGATCAAACGAAGAATTACTCTTGCCAATCACTGTTTCTTTGGGCCTAGAAGGCAATTGAGAAGCAAAGCCCTCTCTCGAGCAAATAAACTGTCCCTGTATAAGACGCTTATCATCCCGGTCCTGATGTATGGTGCAGAGGTATGGACACTGTTAACGTTGGATGAGAACGCGTTAGGCTGTTTTTAGAGGAAAATTCGGGTGATTTTTGGTCCCGTCTGCATAGATGGGGAATGGAGAAGAAGATACAACAGCGAACTGTACGGGCTGTACAGCGACACCGACCTACCCACAAAAGTCAAAAGCCAACGACCGAGATGGCTGGGTCACCTAGAGCGAATGGACACCAATGCTCCGGCTCGGAAAGTCTTTGAATCCAACCCCGTGGGACAGCGCAGTAGAGGTGGACAGCGTAAAAGGTGGCGCACGCAAGTGGGCGAGGACCTCAACCAACTTGGCAAGCGAAACTGGAGACAGCTAGCTAGAAACCGAGCCGTCTGAAAGAAGCTTGTTGGTCGAGGCCCTGGTCCACCCCGGACTGTAGCGCCACCTTAAGTAAGTATTCCTACAACACAAACCTTGAGTCAATTGTACCTCAAAAAATAATAGCAAGTGATTTTATTGATGATCGTTGCAACTAAATCAAAAATTCTATTTATGGAGCTAATGGTGCCAATTTATGTCAACAAAATAAGTAGTTTGAGCGTAAGAAGCCTTGCTTTGATCTACCTTTTTCTTAAAACTGCGTTTAAGCGCATCAAAAAGTAAGGTTCGAAAAGTAGACCTTAATATCCAATAAGAAGTACAGGAATTTATGTGAATCAAACAAGCAAGCCTAGTTTCAGGATAAAAAGTTTGCAATTTGAAAATTCAGTGAGAGAGTGGTGGAAAATTGCCAGGCAGATATGCGGGGACATTTGCATTACATGAACAAATATTACAGTCGGCGAAAATAAATCACACTTTCAGAGTTTATAAGAGCAGTCGTTCATTGGAGCTACAGTCTCGTTCACGCCATTCAAAATTCAAGTACCTGATTTGGACTGCCTAAAAGAGCTTGATGAAATATATTCGACAATATCGACGTCAAAAAATTTTAAATGGCATATATTATGTACATAAAAAAGCCGTGGGTTTCAGTTCCTATTTTTCGTGGGTTTTGATTCCAGATGAAAATGGTAATAAAATCCATCTTATAAAAATAACATGAAATATAAAATTCAACATTAATTACCATCATTTTTAGGCTTCATCACGCAGTAAATTTAATCGCATTTGCACTGCCCTGGTGCCTGTCTAATGCCTAAGTGGAGCAACGTGGTTTCCGCAAAATTAGGCCCCAGGGAATAAGACCCCACAAAAATGCACAGACGACAATAATAACGAAACTCCTTAAGTATTGGGGTGTCATTTCAGTTTTTGCATCCTCATTTCATTATGTTTTTAGGGCCTAGTTTTATTATGAAACAAAATAATAAATAAATTGGGTGGCGCAACAGCTCGTGGAGAACCAGGGCCTAGTGACTGGAGTGAATGGAGGGGACCTACAGATTTTTGCCGAGTCCGAACGGCTAAATAAGAGCCACTTTTTCATGACAGGTATGCTCTTGGAGGGCTTGTCAGTTCCTCGCAAGAGGTAGTTCCTCGGATAAAATATTTCTGCTTTTAGGTGGCACGGCTGAGAATCGAACACACCTTCGGCATGACAGTTCTACGCACTACACTAACCATCATGCCACTTGGGGTTATGAAATAAAACCCCAATGAAACAAGACCCCAACATTAATTTTGGTGCTTAGTTTCATTTTATTTTGAAACACTACTATTTGGGGTCTTATTTAATTTTGCATAATTTACCTGAAAATGATAAAAGAAAACAAAATAGTCTTGTGAATTGTTGAAATCCGCTATTCGAGGACCAAGGACTTTCAAAATAGCGCTTTTGTTGAACCCTTTGTCTCACAATTCTTATATTAAAAAACATCGGTCATGTAACAGAAAAGCTGAAAAAATCATTCGATTCAGCTATTCTTTTCCTACATAACTGATGCTTTTCAATATAAGGATCTTATTTGGGAAATAAGACCCAGGGGGTTTTTTGCAACAACAACAAAACAAAGCTACCCGGATAACTGAGAATAAACATCGGAACGTGGCCATTCAAACCCATCTGGTTTTTGCCGTTCAAAAACGTATTTCCTGTACATGGAAAGTCAGTATTTACATTGAACCATTTTTCAAATGCCGATATTTTGTTCATGGGTTAAAAGAGCAAAAGGTCAGGGGGAAGGACCAATAATCGTTCGTTCTTGGCTAAACTCACGCGATTTGTCCCAGTTTGTTTCCGTTTCCGTTTTTTTGTATGTGTTTAGTGTTGATGGGCCGTTTGTTTGATGATGTGAGTAAATCTGGATGAAAAATGAGGAGGGCGGCAATAACATATGAAGGAAGACATGAACAAAAATCTCATTGAAAAAATTGGTTAATAGTCGTGTTCCCTACCGAATTTCAAACAGTTTCAGACCACCAGATCATTTTGGCTGGTCCGCACTAAAAATTACTAGACCTGGCGGTCTAAAACTGTTTGGAACTAACTAAGGAACAGGGGTAATGTCAACATTTCACCCGATTTCCGGAATAAATGTTAGTGAAAAAGTCGGTACATGTAAATGCGGATACCTACACATATTAGAGTGGTATTTACATTATAAAATGAGGAGAAAACCAATGTATTACAGCAAAATAAAAAGAATGTCATTGCACAAAAATCGTGGAATGTTAATAACGACAAAAGGCGTGTTTTATTATCATCGAGATCTGGATCTGGATTAATTCTTACACGTAATACAAAAACAAAATAATGGGAAATTTTCAAAATTGTTTGTATAGCACTTGTTAAAAGTAAATCCAGATCCAGATTCCGATGATAATAAAACACCCCTAATATGTTTTGCATGTGGAAAAAAAAAATTGAAGGTCAAATCGGATTAGATATACACACATTAATAGGGTAGGGTAATGCAAAAGCCTGCAATCTACAGCGACAAATAATAGAGTACGCACCGCCCCGTGCCGTTTAAAGCCTTGTAGAAAGTGATTTTTGACATTGCTCACTGGTACAGACTTGCGAATGTGTCGTGAAGGTTTGACGTTTAAAACCACAGTCAGTGCATCCAATGAGGCATTTTTCTTTTGTTATCTGACTGTTAACTGTTCACCAAGAATTCCCATACATTTTGCACGATAATTGCTCATGAACGAAAACTCTCCACACAGCTTCACGAGCACGTTCACGGGTTAACAAAAATGTAAATTTTGTATGGATTCACGACATGATTCACAAGCATGTACTGGGCTTAAGGAATGGACTGATATTGCAATCATTCTCATGCTAAAGCCTAGTACATACTTCTCGTGAAGTGAACAATCACCAGTGGAGAAAGTGATTTCTTGACATTTCTCACTGGTACAGATCTGCGAATAGCGAATGTGTTGTGGAAGTTTGACGTTTAGCTGCCTGAACAGAATGCAAGGCGCAGCTGGCATAGATGTCAAAAATGCTACAGTAGATGTCAAAAATGCAGCAGTAAAAGATAAAAATTGTTCAAACTCTTGCAGCCCCGGCTGCAGCATTTTTGACATCTATTCCAGCTCCGTCTTGCATTCTGTTCAGGCAGTAAAACCACAATGCCTAAAATTACACAGCTTCACGAGCAAGTTCAAGGGTGAACAAAAATGCAAATTTAGCATGGATTCATGACATGGTTCACAAGTATGTACTAGGCTGTATCCTAGTACGCTGCTGATGAGAAACGAGATTTTTAGTTGGTCTTGGTCTCCAACAAGACAACGAAGTGGAAAATATTCATTGACAGTGTTGCACAATTCAAAAAATTAAAACAAATAAAAATGCAAACAAATCATCGGCGGCCATGATGTAATGAAAGAAACAACAAAAATAAATAAGAAAAAACACAAATGTCACTTTTCCGCACACAATAAACGGTCCGGGTAATTAATTGTGTGTGAAAAAAGATTGTAGACTTTTCCAAATAATCTGCTACAATTATTATTAATTTCGCTCGTCGAACAGCGTACCTATACTGCAAAACAAAAAATAGAATAAAATTTTTCGTTTATGAATTCGCTGTGTCATTTTTGTATGGAATTTTTCGTTTCGCATCAGCAGCGTGCTAAGCTATAATGCTCGGAGGGGCACTTAAGTGGTCGGAAGAAAACAAGCAAATAAACGGAAAACATATGATGCGGCTATAATTGCGGAGTGGAAGGTTTCGTCAAGTTTCGTTCAACTTTGGTTACGGAAGTGAGTTGCGCTCCCGAACGCATCTCACTTAAGTAAAACTGACATTTGGTGAAATAGGAAGGCCAAAAAGAGTAAGATGATAGTTACATTATGGGTGCGTTCCCCTTTTCTCGGTACGGAAAACTACTTTTAGTTGGTTTTTGACATTAGCTTCAGTGCCCTTCCGACTATTATAGTTCTACCTTTAGTCAACTAACAGCTTGCTGTAAAAATTAAAATGGTGGAAGCAAACTTAGAAGATTTTGGCGCTTGGTGCATATTTTTCAACTCTTTTTTTTTTAGATCTGATTACCTTCGTGATTACAAACAACAATAAAAGTCCATTCGTGATGATGACGATAGCAAAATTTTAGGTTATTTTTTTTGGAAAATAGACAGAAATAATTGAATATATTATTAAATGGATTCTTGTTCTAAATACCTATTTAATTCTGAAAAACAATTTTTCAGAATTTATCATTTGTCAAATCATAATCGTTCAACCGCAATTTTTTTTAAATTTTCATACGTGCTTTCGTTACTTCATTCCCTACCTTTTTACAAACACACAAATTTTGATAGTTTCCAATCAACTGAAAAAAAAAACACTTGTGTCAAATAAAAGAACTAATTTAAGCATAGACTTATTGAATCAATTTGAGTTGATTTACCAAGTTTTCAATAGAACAAATGAGCTAATTTCGCAGAAAAATGTAAACAGACATATTGTCTCAGTTTTTGTTGATTTACTATGGTTTTTTAATTAAAACAAATGAACTAATTTCGCAGAAAATATAAACACAGACTTATTGAATCATTAAGGGATGTTTACATGGGCCAAAATGCTAGACAACATGCTCGTGACTTGACAACTGCTTCACAACCAATGTTGTATGTTTTCAAGTACTTTGATCCATGTAAACACCCTAATTTGTGTTGATTTACTACGCTTTCTATATATAGCCTATTGAATAGACCTTTTAAAAAGGAACAATTACGTGCAAGGGTTTTTATTATTGAATATGTTTGTTTGGCCCATAGGCATGCTTAAAACCGAAAATGCTACTAAATTCACCCATGCGTTTCTGAGAGAATGGTCACACTGGCCACTTTTCAGGATTTTTGGTATAACTCGAAAACTAAGCCGAATTTGACAATTTTACATATAATACTTTTTGTTCAAAATTAAATTTTCTATTGGAATGGATAGTTCAAAAAAATTTTACGAACAAATTTAAGCAAGAAAAGTAAACAAAAACCAACATAAAAAAATCGAAAAATCAAAGATATTTAAATTTTTTTCTAAATTGCGCATAACTTTTTTCGGAGCAAAGATACGCTCAAGACATTCATAAACAAAATAAACTGGAGTCTTACGGCTTTAATATGACATGTTAAAAAAGCCAAATTATTTAAAAATTGACAGAGATATAGCCATTCAAACTTTACCATTTCTTATCATTTTCCGCAGTTTTTGCCCGAAAGCCTATTTATTGGTACTTTATAACTAATTTTACATTCCTAGCACCAAGTACCAAATCTTATGTTAATCGGACCAGCCGTTCGGTCTGTATATCTGAAAGCATTTAAAAACAGCCGAAAAACGAAATTGCGAACTTACATCCTTTTTATAAATTGTCTATAGTTCTTATGTCATATTATATCAAAATTTTGATTTTGAACATTTTTACGAAAGTGAAGTTTGCCATATTGTACCGAAAAAGGGACTTTCGGGCCAAAACTGCGAAAAATTATAGGCAATGATAAGATTTGAATGGGAATATCTCTGTCAATTTTGAACAAATATTAATTTTTGAACATGCCATACTAAAACCTTAAGTCTCTTCTTTATTTTGTACATGCATGTCTTGACCCTATATTTGCTTCAAAAAAAGTTATGCACAATTTATTAAAATATTTAGATATCCTTGATTTTTTGATTTTTTTTAGGTTGGTTTTTGTTAACTTTTCCTGCTTAATTTTTTTCATAAAATTTTTTGAACTATCCATTCCAATAGAAAATTTAATTTTGAACAAAAAGTATTATAAGTAAAATTGTCAAATTCCGCTTAGTTTTCGAGTTATACCAAAAATACTGAAAAGTGGCCAGTGTGACCATTCTCTCAGAAACGCATGGGTGAATTTAGTAGCATTTTTGGTTTTAAGCATGCTTATGGGCCAAACAAATATATTCAATAATAAAAACCCTTGCACGTAATTGTTCCTTTATACCTCTCATTTTCCGGTCTATTCAATAGGCTATATAGAAAAAATGAGCTAATTAAGAAACTGCTAATTCAAAAAAGTGACTTGTGGCTGTGCGTCTTAAAACCTCAAACTTTGGTGTTTTTTTTTTGTTTTTTTTGGTAGGTTTGGTAGTTTTGTAGGAATTTTCGATTGCAAAAGTGGCAACTGTGTTCATAAGCACCCTTTATAGATACTTTTTTATAACGTAAAATTTTTTGAAAATTTTCACAAATATTCACAATTTGCTGTTAGAAACCATAAGTCCATACGAAGTCATCTCATTTCCCATACAAATTCACAATTTAAAATGCGACATTTTATACTACGTTTTCATTTAGGCCAAATGAGGTAATTTCGTTTGAAATTTCCAAATTCAATTCGAAATCATTTCATTTCCCATACAAATTCACATTTCGAAATGAGATAATTTCAACCAAATTTGCACGAAATTAGGTTGAAATTAAGACAAAACCTAACCAATACACCCAATTAGCCACAGTTTGAAAAGCTCTGAAAAGCTTTTGTATGAAAATGTCAAAGCTCAATGGAAGGAGACAGAAAAAAACAACAACAAAAAGTTGAAATTCAAAAATGAAATGAGCTGTCAAACGAAATTACCAAATTACAAATGAAAACACTTTTTCTGTGATTTGCGAAATTACCTCATTTCGGCTCTAATGAGAACGTAGTATTAAATCATTTTTTGCACGAAATAAGGTTCGAAATTAATTCAAAACCTAACGAACACATCCAATTGCCCACAGTTTGAAGAGCTCTGAAAAGATTTTGTGTGGAAATGTCATAGCCCAGGAAAGTTAGAATTTCACTTCGAAACAATTTCGACAAAGCTGAAAAATGATCTAAAAAAATGAGCCTTAATCGGATTTAAGTGAATTTTAAATCCAACATTTAGGGCGGTATTCATCAAGCTCTCATAAATGGCATTTAAGTTTATGAGGCTATTAACTGAGATAATATTTGTGCTATTCACCAACCATTCATATGTAGCTCTTTTTTGAAGTCCGAAAATGAGAATAACTCTCTCTTCACCAGGCACCCCCAAACCAGGGATGCCATGTCTTGAACTAGTTCGATAGCCTAATTTAAAAAAATTGTGTAGCCCAAAATCGGAGCCGAAAAAGTAGCCCAAATAGTAGCCCAATACCATGCATTTTTTTTTTGTCACTACAATTTCAACTACATTTTATTTATTTTTTAAAAACAATATTGAGAAAATTGAATTTGACACAAGTGAAATTTATTTGCTTGTTGCTTTTTACAGCTTCATTTTTTTTTTTCTTATAAAAATGAACAGAACATTTTCGCGGTTGTTTGAAAAGTCAAAGCTATTGAGTGTATTCAGTGAATAAAAAGAGGTGCCAAATTGTGGAATGCGTTAAGGTCATGCATATGTCGTCATAGTCATAGTGAAATTGTTGCAATTTTGAAAAAATATGGCCCAATTTCCAATAAATAGCCCAATCTGGTAAGCCTGCCCCAAACTGGGAAATCAAACTGTTTTAGATAATAGCCCTACATACTTTGTCGGTACTTCTTGGATCCTAAAAAAATTTAGTGTTACATGCCCATACATAAATTCTTTGTGACTACAGTGATTTTATTTTATTTGCACTTATTTTCTTCAAGTTTATTTAGGTGAGTCCAAGCGTGTAGATCATTGCATGTTTTATTTTATTTTATTTAGGGAAATCTTCTTACTTTACTTTTTAGTTTCGTTAATTACTTCGTTCATTCGTTGTTTAATACGTTTGCGGATCCAAAATGGACTTCTTTGCTTGAAGGCGAGATAAACGTTGCAACGCGTTGGTTGGTATTAGCTGTGTTAATTGAAGAAAAAGTAGATCATAGCAGAACAGCAGAAATGTGTGAAAACAAGAAAGAACAGAAAAGTGCAGCTTTGTATTGATGGGATTGACAGTTGTTGCCTATCGGCTGAGCAATTTTAAATTTAAAAATGTTTAAATTTTAGTTTGTATGCATTAATTTTCTATTCAAATTTATTATGCATAAACACTTTTTATATTCTTTTATGTCTTATGTCTTTTTTTTCATTGTTGCGAGGCAAGAGGATGGGATGCGTTGGACCAAGGAGTGAATGGAAAAAGGGAAAGGTAGGAAAATGGGTTAGTAAGAGCTTGGAAAAGGAAAAAGGAAATGGAATGCTAAGTTCGGGGGACGCGGCCTGCTTGCGCAGCTCGGCTTGAACTCGCCGGAATGGGGGGGATCTTGCCCCCGAAACATAACCTCACCAGCAACAAAACATATATCAGGCCTGAGACAAACTGTAAAAACAAGACGGCGGACGGACAATTACTACTTCTAGGGCACTGCAGTTGTTGTCGCAGCGATGCCAACCCTCCCAACCAAGAAATCCGTGGCAAATTTGGATTTCCCCAATATAAACGATGTTCACGTTTCGGTCACACCATCTTCACTGAAAGAAATTGGCTACTCTCCACACCCCTGAAAAGTTACACCTCAGAAACTCATGTTTCGTTCAAAGACGAAACCAGAAAACACCAAAATTTCATCAACAAGGCGCTTTATGAAGTTTTATTATGAAATTTGACAAATTAACAGGTAAGAAAATGTGTAACATATGTGCAAAAAAAAATGAATTATATAAAAAATTAAAAAAAAGGTTAATTTATAACAATTATTAGTATCTTTGCAGGTTTATTTATTAAGAAAATTGACACACCAAAAGCTAAGAAAAAAATTAAAAAAAAAAGAACTTACAACAATGTGACGACGAGGCGTTTCCCAAGGGAGAGGTTATTTGTGCACTTTTTGGCACTTTCTTTATCTACATTAGAGTTTTCGAAAGTAAAATTCCCTACCTCTATAGAGCTCTTTGGAGGAGGACGGTTTATTCAAAATCTTTACTGATGGAACACGATCAAAAAAAGCGCAGGAAACACTATACCTGTCACTTACAAAAAGGTATTACACTAGAAAATGAATACCTAATTCGATTCTTAAATATATGAAATCTTATAAAAAAAAACTACAAAACTTCAACGCCGCTTAAAAGTACAACAAAAAAAGTAGATTTTAGGAAAATTTTTAGATACAATAAAAAAACAAAGAAATCACAAAATATCTCAAATCTCAGCATTCAATAATTCTTTTCAACAGCAACTTAATACTTTAAACTTTAAATTGTAAGCACTAGTTGCGTAGCTGTCCAATTTGTGTATGGCTTAGGAAAATTGGCAAAAGCAATCCTTTTATTTGCATAACATAACACTATTATATAATTTCTTATAAGTAAGTACCTGGTCTTCTTTTTCTTTCAGACTCACTGTGACGAACTTTTTTTTTTTTTGTTTGTTGAGTTCCAGTTGAGGTACTTTTGGCTTCCCAAAGTCTGATTCTGGAGAGTACCGATGCGGTGGATAATGGCAGAGCACCGACAAGCTGACAAGGGAAAATACAGCGCAGACAAAAACGAAATGCTGAGAAGATCATTCGGCGGCTAAGTAAAAGAAATCCGGAGTCCTTAACGAAAAAAGAAAAGGAAGCCCTGGATAGATCGTATCAGCGAGTACAGGACACGACAAAGGACGGACACAACGAACCGAACTCCAAGGTGACCCAAAGGACGGTGTTGGGGAAAGAGCAGCTGGGCCTCCCGCCCCACTCTGACTCACACCCTACTGCAGGGTCATCCAAAAGAGTAAGGAATGACGACACGATTTCGACGAAGAATTCCTCACCGGAAAATAAGAGGAAAAAAGCTAGGCTTTCGAAAGTGACCGTGGAGGGCCAACAGGCGGCTATTGCTGACTTTGGAAACCCATCGCGGAAGCTGACGGAAGACCAATAGAAGCTCTTGGAGTCTAGAATCCTTGACGCGGTAAACGAGGCTATCGTTAAGAATGGGCCACTGCCCCTCTTCGGTACCCTCGCAACCGTGCAAGGTTTCAAGCTTCTAGCATGCGAGGATAAATATACCTATGCATGGCTCCAAGATTTTGTAAAAAACACCAGTGTTCCTTGGCAGAATGCTGATCTCCGCCTTATTAATAAGGAGGATATCAGAAACATCACACGGCCTAAAGCGAAATTGGTGATTAGAGGACCTGTAATCCCGAGGGACCGTATCAAAAGATACCTTAGATCCCTAAACACCGACCAGCTCAGTCAAAACTGGGATGTTATCGATGTGGGAGAGCAGACCGCCGAAGGTACAGAAGTGACGGTGCTACTCAGCCAGAAATCTCTGCCACTTCTGCGAAAAATTGGCTTCAAGATTCGCATTGGTACAAACCGATGCAGACTCAGGCTAATAGCCAATCAGAATAAAAAGGTAAATAGGGGGTCGGTAGTTAAAAACTAATAATGAAATTTGTTCAAATAAATCTTCATCACAGTAAAGCTGCCAGTGCCAACCTAGTCTATCTCATGGAGAATAGACAAATTGACGTCGCCCTCGTGCAAGAACCCTGGTTAGCAGGTGGAAAAATCAGAGGGCTGAATACAAAAGGAACTATACTGTACAAAACTGCTCAGGTGGGGACAAACAGTAGCTTTAGAACCTGTATCGTAGCTAGAAAACAGTTTAACCTTTTTCTTCTATCCAAATACAGTAATTTAGATCAGACGGCCGTCAAGTTGGAGAGAGATGGGTTACCACCGCTCATTATAGCATCATGCTATATGCCGCACGACGGGACGGAAGGACCACCAGCTGACTTAACAAGCCAGTTAGTTAAACATGCTGCGGAGCTGAAACTCGACCTAGTGCTAGGATGCGATGCTAATGCGCATCACTCTCAGTGGGGTAGCACTA
Source organism: Dasysyrphus tricinctus (assembly GCA_963921185.1). Taxonomy (NCBI): domain Eukaryota; kingdom Metazoa; phylum Arthropoda; class Insecta; order Diptera; family Syrphidae; genus Dasysyrphus; species Dasysyrphus tricinctus. The sequence continues at coordinate 89,585,139 of OY992530.1, forward strand.
ACATCAATACTAGAGGTATTATTGAGAACAATCTATTAGTAGCAAATAGGGGTAGAGAACCAACTTTTGTTACAATAAATTGTAAGGAGGTGCTTGACATTACCATAACAAGTAGGTAACTCAAGTACAGTACCAATAGAACAATGGAGGGTGTCGGATGAGCAATCTTTCTCTGATCACAAAATCATTGAATTTCTCATACCAGACACAATAGCCTCCCAGAAACCGTTTAGAAATCTTCGAAATACTAACTGGGATACTTTCAATAGGGAATTAGAAACAAGGATTAAATCCTTTGCAAATAATTCACTAAATGGACCTGAACTCCTAGATAGTGCCACCACAGAATTCACAGAAATTCTAAATAAGGCTTTCGAAAAAGCATGCCCCCTTAAACAGGTAAGGACAGGTAATAAGAAACCACCTTGGTGGACACACGAACTTGGCATTATTAGAAAAGAAACAAGAAGATTTTTCAATACAGCCAAAAGAACTAGAAACGAATTAGACTGGGAAGCGTACAAAAACAGTCAAAGAAAATTCAAAGCCGAAACTCAACGGGCGAAACGCAGCTCGTGGTTAACCTTCTGCAACCAAATTGAAGGAACTAATGAATCAGCGAGACTTAGAAAAGTTTTAGCAAAAGAATCAGTTCCCTTAGGGTCTCTTAAAGATCCTAATGATCAATGGACTGAATCATGTGGAGAATCACTGGAGCTCCTTATCAAAACTCATTTTCCTGGTTGTAACTTTGACGGTAACAACTTGGAGGATGCAGTACAAACAGAGCCCACGGTGCCACCAGATATTATAACGGAGGAGAAAATTCACTGGGCGGTAAACTCGTTTTCACCCTTCAAATCTCCAGGAATAGATGGCATCTTCCCCATGATGCTACAGAAGAACACTAAACACGTTACCCAACATCTCAAGAGCTTCTTTGCAAGCAGCCTTAAGTGGGGATATATTCCTTTGGCGTGGCGTGAAGTTAAAGTAGTCTTTATACCAAAAGCTGGGAAACCAAGCCACACGGAAGCTAAAGACTATAGACCCATTAGTCTTACATCGTTTGTTTTAAAAACCTTCGAAAGACTAATAGATATACACATACGAAGTAGTATAAAACCGAATGTGTTGTCACCTGCCCAACATGCTTATATGAAAGGAAAAGGTGTTGAAACAGCCCTTCACAACTTAGTAAGTATAGTAGAAAAATCACTCAAGGACAAAGAGTATACTCTAGCAGCTTTTCTGGACATTGAAGGTGCCTTCAATAATGTACAAAATGCTGCGGTAAAAAGAGCACTTGTAGACCTTGAAGTGGATAATTCCCTCGTAAACTGGATTATCTGTATGTTAAAACACAGACGGATTAACTCAGAACTAGGGAACGCACGGATCAAAGTATCCACATCTAGGGGGACTCCACAAGGAGGAGTTCTCTCACCACTATTGTGGATACTAGTTATGAACGAAATCCTGATTGAGCTGAAAAATAGCGGTGTCAAAGTAGTAGCCTACGCAGACGACCTGGCGCTGCTAGCGACCGGAAAATTTATTTCCACAACCAGCGAACAGATTAATTACGTTTTGTCAAAAGTCTGTACCTGGGCGGGGAAATGTGGACTTTCGGTAAACCCACAAAAAACCGAACTGGTTCTTTTTACTAACAAAAGGAAAATACCAGAATTTGTCCTACCATCAATAGAAGGAACCCAACTTAGACTATCAGATCATGCCAAATATTTAGGCGTAATTCTTGACAAAAAGCTAAACTGGGGTATGAACATCAAAGAAAGAGCCAAGAAGGCCATGATCGCTTTTTACTCCTGCAACAGGATCTTTGGTAAGACCTGGGGTCCAAGCCCTAAAATCATAATGTGGATGTACACGGCCATTATAAGACCGATCCTCACATATGGTAGCCTGGTTTGGTGGAGCGCGATGGATAAAGAATGTAATTATAAAACGTTTAACAAAGTTCAAAGACTAGCGTGCATAGGAATCACAGGGGCAATGAGGTCCACTCCCACTGCGGGAATGGAAGCCATACTCAATCTAAGACCCCTAGATCTATTCGTACAAGAAACTGCAGCCTATGGTGCTCTAAGATTAAGCCAGACCGATAGCTGGAAAAAGAACTCTGTAGGTCATGCACAAATTATGAACAAATTTACGGAGGGGTATGTATGCACAGACTACACAACACCCCGTACAAATCTTGAAAAACCGTTTTCTGTTTCCATCCCCACAAGAGAAGAATGGGAAGCTGGTTTACAACAATCAGATACACCGATGGTAGAAATTTACACAGACGCAGACGGTTCAAAGATGGATACGAGAGTAGGTGCTGGTTTCTTTTCAGAATCCCTTAATTTATCGAACTCTTATAGACTCCCTGATTATAGCAGTGTCTTCCAAGCGGAGGTTCTGGCAGTGATTAAGGCTGCTGAACAGATCTCAATGTTGGCGATACCACGGGCTGATATCACCTTTTACATTGATAGCCAGGCAGCGATTAAAGCTATCTCTGCAACAGAAATAAAATCCAAGCTGGTTTCATGCTGTCGCGAAGAGCTAGAGATTCTTGCCACACAGCACAACATCAGACTCTGCTGGGTTCCTGGGCACTGTGGAATTCTGGGAAATGAAAAAGCAGATGAACTGGCAAGGACTGGTTCATCGTTAGATCAAAACCTAACGGACTCCGGTGTTAAAATTCCATCCTGTGCCATTAAACAGACAATTGGTAAGAAGATAGTGGAACTTACCAATGACAGATGGAACTCACTCGCAACTTGTACCACTACAAAGAATTTGTGGCCTAGCTACAATAAGAAAAAAACGCACCATGTCATAAACCTGAAAAAGAGATCCCTGAATCTTTTAATAGGAATTATCACGGGACATAATCTCTTAGGTTACCACAAGAAAAAGATGAGACTAAGTACTGAATACCTATGCAGAGGTTGCGGTGACGTAGAAGTAGAGGAAGACACCCTTCACTTCCTAGGTCAATGTCCGGCACTATGCAATATAAGGACAAAATGTTTGGGTAGCTATTTCTTCAATGACCTAGCAGAAATCTCGAAGTCAACAGGAAATAACATCTCAAGTTTAATGAACTTCATCAACGCCTCTAAATGGTTCGATGCTCCATAGGATTTCTAAGGTTATATTTTTAAAGGGATGGTCCAATCCATCAGGGTACCACAATGGATCAACATTGATCTAAGTGTGACGGGAACAAGATCCACCGTCAGCCCATCAACCTAACCTAACCTAAGCTGACAAGGGTACCTTTGGTCCAAAGACAATGTGTAGCAAAGTTTAATGCTCACTGATGGCGATATGGCTGCAGAATTCTGACTAACCCGCGTGAAACCCAGAAAAAGATGTGCCCAGAGCAACAGGAATATGAGTTTCCGAGATCGCATTCGAGGTTCCAATTAAAGTAGGGATTACAAAATCAGGTTCCAACAAATAAGTGTGTGGCGGCCCAGTCCTTCACTGGTGACCAGGAACCGCCAAAATTCAAATTATGGTAGTTGGTTAACCTATATAAAATTTGTTCCCTTTAGCACCAATTTTAAATAAATAAAATGCACGACTGGGTCGCACGTACTTGCTCTTATGTTCAAGACACTGCGAGTTTAAGAAAATTGTATATACGTACATGGAAATTATGAGAGAAAAATGTAGAGAAGCATGAAATACGACACTTAAATTAGCTAAAACAACTCTTTTGACAGTTTGAGGTGAAAAAAAGGTATGCCATCTTAATTCATGATGGAATATGATTGTATGGGAAAAAAAAATTTAAAATCGTTGGAGTGGTTTTTATTAAATTAATTTTATATATATAAAATTCTTAAAACACTTTTAAGAACAAATTTTGGTATGCAGATTTAAGCTATATATTTATGTGTATATAAAAACAAAATTTGAAAAAAAATTGTCAACCCGTTTTTGAGATATCGAATTTTCAAAAATAAAGTTTGAAACTTTTTTTAAAAATCCAAAAACTTTTTTTTTGAAAATTTTGATATGCAATATTATTTAATCTAATCTAAAATTTGTATATAAAAAATCATTTATCCGTTAAGCTGATAACGAGAAAACTCAAAATAAAAAAATACGTTCTATGACAGGTACTACTAATAGTTGCTATGTGTAAAATTTTATAATTTTTGATGGTAGATCGTACTAATTTTAGTATATGAAAAAAGTTTAATCAAAATCGTAGAAGTCGTTTTCAAGCAAAAAAATATTTTCCTTTGCGGTTTTTTCACTTTTGTATGGAAGGTACCGTTAGTTTTTCATAAATGTAAAATTTTGTCTAAAAATATTTTAGAGAGTACTAAAAAAGTCTTAAATATCGAGTATCAAAAAAATCTACGAAATATTTGATTTTCCAAAAAAAATTTTGAAATTTTTTTTTTTTAAATCCAAAAAATATTTTTTCAAAAATGTTGGTACACAGAACTATTAAATTTTCTTGTAAGCTTCTGTATAAAAAAAAATAATTGAAATCGGTCATACCATTTTGAAGAAAATCAAAAATTAAAAAAATAGTTCCTTGGGAGGTGCCATTAATAACCATTTTTGAAAAATGGTTTTTCACCCAAAAGGAGATTTTACTAAAATAAATTTATTGAATTTTTTTTAAGAAAAGTTGTCGAGCCGTTTTTGAGAAAAATACGGTTATGTAAATTTGCCAAGAAAAAATGTATGGCAGGTACCGTTATTTTTGGTTCTAAAAAAAAAATGAAAAAAACGTGTCGGCAGAATCACCAAAAACCACTATGTACCAAGTTTGAAGAAAATCGATGGAGCCGTTTAGGCTGTAGACGAACAGACAGACAGACAGACAGAATTGTGCCACCCACTTTTTGGTGTTCTCTTTCATCGTAATATCATATTTGATTGTTATCTCAAAATTTTTTTTTTGCACGAATCCAAAACTTGCCTTATAGACTAAGAGCCCACAGCAGATTTTGGGTGTGAACGATAGCAAAAAAAGAAGTATAGGCGTCGAAAGCTCCATTAAAGACTATTAAAAAATTCAAAGTCTTGCAGTCCACAACTGGGGCCTTTGCGAGAAACAGTGCATCGAAAAAAAATATGAATGCAACTTTGAGGAAAATCGTGTTAGCCGAAATTGGTTTTCACCCCTCCCTAGATAAGCTCCGCGGATCCCATATCACGGAATTTGAGATCATTTGAGTGTTTAGTTCGCCCTGCCAGACTGTTTAAAAAAACCGTTTTTCACTTAGAGTTTTGAATTTTTTAAACGGTCCGGTATAGAGCGAACTATACACTCAAATGGTCTCAGATTCCATGATATATGATCCGAGGAGCTTCTCAAAGGATGAGTGAAAACCAATTTCGGCTAAAACGATTATCCTCGAAGTTGCATTCATATTTTTTTTTCGATGCACTGTTTCTCGCAAAGGCCCCAGTTGTGGACTGCAAGACTTTGAATTTTTTAATAGTCTTTAATGGAGCTTTCGACGCCTATACTTCTTTTTTTGCTATCGTTCACACCCAAATTCGGTCTATTATAGTACCTATAATCGCAAGTAAAAACCGTATAGAACCGAATATGTGTGAAAGCTACGATAAGTTTGAGTGCCCTTGAAACCGAATGAAACCGATTCGTGTCGAGGGGACGTTCGGTGGTCGGTGCTATTCGGTTTCTATTAGGTTTTTATTCCTGCCGTTTTCATCGGTTCACACTTATCAGGTCCGACCGAAAACGAACCGAATACAGACCGAACCGAATGAAACAAGCCTAGGGCGTATGAGCTATACGTACGTATTGTTCGATCGTCAGAGGAAAACTTTAGTATGACAGTGGGTCATCAGAGCAATTGGCCGTAGGAGAATCATCCCACTTTGATTCAGTTATTCCTCCTCCCACATTATTCGGGTCATGCGATCGCCTATCCGCTATCAAATTTTATTTGTATTCCCGAAATGTCAATGTATCGATTTTCATGTTTTGACTTCCATCTCTTATATGACTTTTCGGTGGTACTCCTCCATCTCCTCAAAAATTATTTCGTAGCTTGTCTAATAGAGGGCGCTGTAACCAAATTTAAGGCTCGGTTTCCACTATAGACGAGTAATAGTATACTGAGTTTGGGCGTACACAACATCATGTTAACCCAAAATCATTATTTCGCACTTTGTACTTTGACATTTCTCACTCACTTGCTCCACCTCAAAAGTAGGCGCAGGAAATATATTTCTAGGCTGTTCTGAAAAACTTTATGGAACACAATAAAGTGATAGAATGTAGAACCGTTTGGGGAAAGGTTTTTACTCATGGAACATACCATCCCACAGTACACATATTTAAGGTAATATATTGCGCATGTTTTCAAAAATCGGTTGTCAGATACTGAACAAAAAAATAAACAAATTAATTCTCAGACACCTTGTCAAATTGACAATGGGATCATTCAATGCCTCAATTTCAGTACTGAATCTTCAGATTTCTGAATTTTGGCCAATCAGAGGCTTGGAAAATTGAGAAAACTGAAAATCTAAATGTAAAATTTGGAAAGTGTTGAACATGTCACAGTACACACCCAATGAACTGACAGGGGTCTCTGAGATTTTGACACATGCGCGAACTTGAACGAAAATGAAAACTCGGAAGATATTACCTTTAATATGTGTACTGTGATACCATCCTGTAGTTAGGTGCTTTTTTCTGAAATTTTCTGTTCGCAATAGATTCATTAAACTTATCTATTATTAACCAATTTTGTTGAGTTTTCACAAAAAACGGACTAAAACAAGCATCTTCACCGCGTGACTTACAAAAATTAAATTAAAAAAAAAAATTGAAAACAAAAATAAAATCCGTGAAGACAAAAACAAAAATAGCATGTATGCGTGCGTGACTCATTTTTGTAAGGATCCAAGAAGTACCGACAAAATGGGTCAGTGAATTTGCTTTCAGAGAGAGCGCTCCTAACTTTATGAGTGGTCCCGACCACTGAGAAAACCACGACCCAGATTCCCGTGTAACTGCCTGAACAGAATGCAAAACGGAGCTGGAATAGATGTCAAAAATGCTGCAGCCGGAGCTGCAAGAGTTGAACAATTTTTAACTTTTACTGCAGCATTTTTGACATCTATTCCAGTTGCGTCTTGCATTCTGTTCAGCCAGTAAATGGGAAATGCACCCGATTCTAAAAACTACATTTGGGTGACCACGGCGAAGGATCGGCGAGATGACACCGAGACAATGAGTCGTCGTCGTCGTCGTCGTTTTCGCTTCAAACCGAGTAAACCAACTCGATTTGTAAAAACAACGCATGGAAAGTATCGCAATTTTTGCTTCAAATCGGTTTGAAAAATTTTCGGTTTTATATGTGTCGATAAATAAGTCAGTATAAAAATGTCTCTTTGTTGTTGTTTGCCAAGGGAAATTTTAATATTCAAGTTATGCATTTCCCAATTAAAAACACGACTAAAGTTAAGAAGATTTTAAATGCCCTTTTAAAATAAAATCTCGTTTTTGTCTCATTAAATTTTAAGGGCGGTATTCACGGAGCGCTCATAAACGGCTCTTAAGTTTATGAGGCTCATAACTCAAATAATATTTGTGCTATTCACCAACCACTCATAGCTCTTTTTCGAAGTCCGAAAATGAGAACAACTCTCTCTTCACCAGACACCCCCAAACTGGGAAATCAAACTGTTTTCGAACATGAGTGACAGCCAGTTGGATAGACGTCAAACTAAAATCAACAAAAGTTTCAAATTAATTATTTTCTTTTTCTTTTCTGAGTAAAAATAATAACTACTTATATTTTGATAAAAAATATGCAGTTAATAAGTAACATATTATACATGTACATATTATATGCAAGTCTTGAAAGTCAATACGGTGTCGGATAAAAAGTGTATATATTTGTATTCGCTTAGGAAACATAATGGACGATGAAAGTTGAAACACCGAAATCTTCTCAAATAAGGTGCCGTATTATAAAATAATGATTCAACAAAAGTGGAACCCGAGTAAAAAATAGCTGATTTCCCGGAGGATATCAGGAAGGCAGTACAAATCTATCTATCCATCATCCATAGATTGTGGTAGGAGATACAAATATCACTCATTTTTGGCGATGGAAAATGTCCTCCTTTTGTTGGCAATTGTTTTTGTTTTTCAAATCTACATTTATTGATATATTTTGAAGTTTGTGAGTTACATATATTGTTTATCTTCTAGGACTTGCTGTTTTTCTTTCAAATGTAAGAATATCTTTGTTGTTAAATTGTTCAATCTTTTCTTCTTTTTCTAAGAACTTGATTAAAAGCCATTCGTTTTGCAAGTTTCCATCGGAGAAGTTCAGAATAGCAAAAACCACTCAATCGATGGATAGCCTTTTTATCGCCAGGCTACTTTGGAACAAAAAGGTTGGAATGCAGTCAAGGGATGCGGATGTTCCATCGATAGAACTCTAAAACAAATAACAGCCTTTACTTAAACCCGCTAAAACACCCTTTAAAAATAAATCCAAAAAGTTCTAATGAATTGAGCAGCCTGCTAAGTAGATTTGTATTGCATGCATTTCGGAACTCTAACAAGGCACAGACAAAAGGTTTCAAAGAAATACCTACAAAAACTGCGAAACTGTTAGGTTATTTTATTATGAATTGTCCTTTTGGAATCTGAAATGAGTATTAATACATTAAATACTGAATTGATAAACAAAGGATAATTAATTATGATAAAAATAAAAATTTATTTTTCAGAATTCTTAAATCAAGTGAAAATTAATATTATTATTCATAATGGCATAAAAAGTAACGGAGACATAAAATAAATAAAAGGATATAATGTATAAGAAATAAAACCGGAATTCAAAACTCTGGCTCACTTCCTAAAAGCAGTACTGCAGTGCATCATACTTTTAATATTCACATTCTGAGATAAATTTACGTTACAAAAATGCGCTATAAATTAGTGTTGTGATTTTTTAATGCATTGCAACAGTAATTGTTGAATTGTATTAAGAAAGTAAAAATATAAAAAATTTAAGAAATCATGATGCGCTGCAGTACTGCATTTTGGAAATCAGCCTCTGTTGCTGAATCGCGCAGTCAGGTAAACAAAAGTAGTGAACTGAGCACCGGGTAGTCTAATTAACAAAGAATCCATCCAGTTATTTGCCAAGGGAAACTCAGATCGTGCAAGATCTTCTGCAAAAATCTGCTCAGCAATTTCTTATCTTCCGATTCATATGGATCCTCATAAAATCCCAAATCGACAATGTGGTACAATATTACGATCCATCATGTAGACAAGACATTCTCAATATCTCCATTGCTTTGAGAGGCTCCAATATATCTAATTCAAGAACGTTCATCCCCGACGAGACTTCTTCCAAACCTTAAACAAAAAAGTTATATTCCTTTAACATAAAGAAATTTTATGAAATTACCTCTGCAATAAGTACTTGGAGTTGGTAAATCACTTTTGTGTACGTCTTCTGATTTCGGTGCAACAATGAGCTGAATGTTTATCTGCTGTTGCCCTCTTATTCCTGATAAAGGATTGTTGTTGGTTTTAAAATTTTACCAAAAGTCCAAGCACTGTACGATGAACAAGGTGTTATTGAAGATGAGGAGGGAAGCCTTTCGACTTGGCTGGAACTGTGGAAGAAAATTTTGTAAGCCCATGACAACAAAAGACATTGAGAATTACGAAAAGGAGTATGTTGATGAGAATGAGTTTAAATAATTCATTTGGTAAGTTTTTTGCAAAAATAGTAGCTGATGCTGTTTTTATAATTTTGTAGCTCTGATCTGGAACGTACAGATATAAGGACAGCATATCTGGGTGGAAAGGGATGCTTAAATCACATCATTAACTGGGTTCCATTTATTGCTTTTGAAGACGAGCCACAATTGAAGGAAATTGTTCAAGGTAAGATTTTCATTTATTACACAAACAACTGCTTCCAGAGCCTTAGTTTCAAACACCAAGTTGATTAATCTCCAGCTCCACTTACGTGCGGCACATTAGGCTCTTGTATGCCGTCACTCGTTGGTGGATCTGAGAATATTCCGGTCACGAACCTTGTTCGTTATCCGCTTTACATGACACCCAACTTAAGTCGTAGAACTTATCGATGAAGAGCTGGCGCAGTTCGTTGTTGTTGTTCCTTCTTCACTTATTGTTTATTGAGGCATTCCCAAAAATTATCACAAGGGAAGGGATTTCCTAGTGATCTCAGCACTGGTATCACTATGTAGTGCCTAACTTCCCCTAAAGTAATAAGTTTGTTTGGCAACGTTGTCATGAGACTGAGCTTGTTCACATTATTCAAACTATTATCGGATACATCCAGAGAAACAATTTTAAAAATTCTAAACTTTTCCCATAAATTCTGAGACCAAAAATGTAAAGTGTATTTTCGATTTTGATTTTAACTTATCGGGTTAAGTACCGCAAAATAGGTTATTAATTGCGATGCCAGTTTTTGAAATCGTGCTTTCATTAAATAAATAAAGCACTATGATGATTGTTTATAGGAATCGAAGCAAATATTTTTGGCTGGCCTTGGATATGCATATGATGCAATTATTTGGATATGATGCAATTATTGTATAAAACGTAAGTGAAAATGGTTTGATTTATTTTTTGTTGGCATGAGAAATGTTAACTAGACTTTAAAACTTACCCAGCATTTTGTGAATAATACGACGCAGTAGCATTTTCTATAAACGACATCTTAGGTGCAATCGCAATTCCCTTAGGAAGTGGTAAATCCCGTAACAATATTGAGTACTACGCATTTTCTATGTTTGAACTTCCTGAGGATTACAGTGATTGCCCCATTCCTTGAATGCTTTTTCAGCAGCAACAAAATCACCGCAGGCCAATTAAACCAGCACCCAACAGCATCAAGTCCTCCGTATCTGCGGAAATATTTTCTGTATTATACATCTGTGTATTTCTTTCGAATTTAAAACAAAATACTTACGTTCCAAGTTGACTAACAATCGTGATACTTTTGTGGCGAATTCAGCTGCTTGTCGGGTTGAATCCTCATTCTTTATAGTCATAGATTATCTGAAATGAGTTGCAAATATGATAAGTTCAAGAGTGAATCAAAAGGCGAATTTGAAAATACAATTTACCTGTTCATAGCATTTGGATCAAAGAGCGATTATTTTTGTGGCAATTATTTTTAGCACTTATTAATTAAATTTTGGATTCTACAAATATAAAGTTATGAGATACATGCATTTCTGTTCAAGAAATTTGAGATTACTTTGCCCAGAGTAACTAATGGTTTGTTTATATGAGCCCAGTTGCTCCAGTAGCATCTGCTCGTTCGCTACAAAATTGGCAAACAAAAAGAGAAACTTGCATTATAACATAGCATATTAAAGCAATTCCTGTTTTCATGCCTGCCTGCCAAATCGACTAAGTGAATTTCAGAAACAGTTTCACTTGGCTTGCCATTAATGAAGACAGCTTGTACAAAGGTTATGGTAAAGATTGCATGGCTACGAGTACTAGTTTCATTCATGTTCGTTGAACATTTCTTCGAGGCAGGCACTCCTTGAATGGATTGAAATTAGATTTTCAGAATTCAAAGCTTATTGACGTAAACTCCCGGAATTTCATCAAATTCTGACACAGCATGTTAGGTTATCGACGAATGGTCCAATATTTGGATGTTTGCGTACTTTCGCTATTTTTTCCGGACAATTTTATCCATACCAACAACTATCATAACCGAAGTTTGCATTAAAGAGCCTGAGCCTCCAGCAATTGCATTTGCTCCAAAACGCATCCTAAAGTATTCAAGTATTTCTCCCTGGCGGTTACTTGGAGCAATTCACAGGTTCTTATTTTACCTGCTCGTATGAAACTTCTCGATACGGGGTATGGCATGGCCACCAGTTTGGAAGTGCCTCTGCTCATTGATGTTTCCATTTCGTTTGCCTCGACCAGGATCGTCCCACTCTACACCAGTCCAGATGCCATAATGATAGTATACATTTAGCTGGTGAGAAATAGGTTAAGGGAAAATTGATAAATTGTATGCAGAACTACTCACTTCATCTGTTGGCACGATGACTGCGACAGCAACCAACAATTTAATATCACACAATTGAATTAATTGAATTAATATCACAATTGACAATCGTTCAATCAAAATTAAAACAGTTTTTCTTGTGGGTAATCAGCTTCATGTTTTTCATGTGTAGGCGTGCGCATTAATGAAAGAAATAATATAACGACACTTCCTATCCGTGAAGAAATTGAGTTTGAAAATTTTGTTTTTAATTTGCCACGTAAACGAAACAATAAAATTCAATTTTCCTACTTTCACAAAAATAAAGCAAATGAAAACTAAAAAAAAATTGTGACAGACAGTTTGGGAGAAGTGACATTCTATTTCGAATGTTTTCGAACAATTTTTCGATGAGAGCGCTCATAACTTAAGAGTGGTCCGGACCACTCATAACTTTTATGAGCGCTCATAAGTATTCACTATTATTGCTTGGTGAATAGGTTTATGAAGCTCTTAAGTTATGAGCGTTCGGTGAATACCGCCCTAAAAGTCTTTTTTGTGAAGCCATTCCAGTCAACAACAGCTGATATTTAGCTGTCAGAATAAATTGCCCTTCATCCATAATGCTTTTTCACTTTTTCTCATAAGCCTCGCATGTGCGAGGGAAATAACCACTTTGTTTGTATCCAGGGATGTGAAGAAAACTCAGTTAAATTAAAATATCCCTAAAATATCCCTTTTCTACATTGGTGAAACCGAAAAAATTTAAATGTCCGATAAAATTTAGAAGGAGTTTAGATATGGCAATTTTAGTGTTTGTTTATGAAATTGGCCATTAGTCCATCATCCAAAAAACCAAGATGCCATACCAGTCCATCCATCAACTTAAATAATGCTTCGCCACTACCTCGCTCCCGTACACCATTACCTAAAAACCAGTTCTATATTATCAAAACACTGGTGGATTACGCACGGTCACGGAAACAAACCAATTGTTTCTTCACTCCTCTACTTTCACTATGATGTTATCAAAGGGCATGGTAGTGCCCAGTAAAGTTCGTGGCACTACACCCTTTTTACAGGAAAAAAACTCGCAGTATGGCTCACAAAATTTCAACTCTTTAGCATTGTAATTCCCGAGATATATGACTTCAAAAATCGCAAACACCGTAACTGACTGACTCACTCACTCACTCACTGGCTCATTCACTCACTGACTCGTTGACTCACTGACAGATCATCAAAAGTATGGAGCACTTCCACTTTGAAATTTCGCACAACGGTAGGTCTTGTGGTTGTGGTGCATACAAAGGAAAACAAATCCAAATTCTGCAATTTTCTATTTAGGGGGCTAAATTTTCTTATGAATTATATAGAGCACTTCCGATTGTTGTAGAACAATGGAAGTTGATGGATCGGTAGGGCTTGAAGTTCTAAGAAAGAAAACAAAATCGAAAATCAGGGGCGTGGCATCCACCCACTTTCTCAAGAAGTCTTATAAATTATGTGGAGCACTTCCGATTGTTATAGGACGATACAAATTGGTAGATCGGTAAAACTTAAAGTACATAGATAGACAAAAATCGAAAATTTGGAATTTTCCGTTCAGAGGGCGTGGCATCCACCCTCTTTCTCAAAAATTCTTATAAAGCTTATGGAGCATTTCTGATTGTTGAAGAACGATGCAAATTGGTAGAACGGGAATACAAAGTGACAAATAAAAAATTAAGATTTTCCATTCAGTCATTTTCTCAGAATCGCTATCATTTATAAGGAGCACTTTCGGTGTCGTAGAATTATAAAACTTGTGGCTTGATTTTCACCTGGCAAAATATTTATCCAAGAATTCATAGAACAATTGTGGAAAGTGCTTAACGTCAAACAAAACGCGCTGCAGTTTTGAAGTAATATCCTTTAGATAACTAATCTACATTTATCAAGAAAATGACTATTCTAACGCATTAAGTTAATCTGCTTCGATAAAGTATATGTCAACCGATAAGGCTTCAAGAGGAGATATGAGTTTGGCAGCCAAACATTAACAAACACCAACTGTAATGCAACCTGTCGTTGCTGAGAAGATGCTTAAATCTCTTGAGAGTCGACTTAACAAACAAATAAGTGATTCCACATCTGAACTACATAAAACTGCTTATTATGGATGTCAGCAAAAACTTATCTGATAAACTTTCCATAATTGTGCTGGATTTCAATAGCCGTATAGCAGAAGTCACCAAGAGCCTATCCGCACTGACATTTAGAGTCGACGATCTCGAAAATCAGTTTAAGAACCGAAAGTCGCCAAAAACAAATTGAAATAACACAACCAAACACTGAAATATCTGAACTGCAAGGAACCATTGTACCTATATAAATTCTATATTATTCTCATGAAGAAAAAAAGCTTGTAGCCATCTAGTGTTCAAATGTAATCCTAATTTTTGTAAAGGGATCTCGGTAAGGCGATCACAGCGAACCTATCGACCAAATGTCAACCTACAAAATCGTGTTTCATGAGAATACTATATGAGTGGATATAGGTACAATGAAGGAACTCTTGATCGAATACAGCGAGAACAAATTGCTGCGGATGTATTGTTGTTGTGGAGTTCCCCAATTTGCAGCTGAAAATGTGGAAAACATTCTCAATACATTGTGTACTTCTGTTAATTGCCCCGATATACCACCACCAAAGCAGATTTTGCGAATAAAGTCAAAAAATAATTCAAGAGACATTGCTCTAGTAATTTAATTCAAATCAATTGCTGATAAAAATAACTTTATTTCAATCAATAAATGAATTGTACCAAACATCAAAACAATCAATTTGTCTTCGCCACCTGGGAATGGATTCTGACAGCCGGTTACGTCATGTAATCACATAATTCTCCGTAAAGCTTTTCAACTGAAGAGACAAAACCCAAATAAGCTCCCTTCTATTTTTACCCCGAATGGATGCGCATATTATGTGCGTTTGTTACCAAATGGCAAAGCTTTTTGAATTGATCACTCAACCGACTTGGACCAGCTGATTGCGACTGCAAGAAATGATGAGAACAACTTTCAATCAACGTAAGCTTTATTTTTAATTTTAAATATGTTTTCTTTTTAGGGTATTGTAATTTTTACCTTTTGTCTATCGCCTTTGCTTTCCATGTTTTAATAGAATGTTAAGCTATGATTATACGGTCAACGCAAATGATCAAGGCTTTGACTCTCTGACGTCAAAATAACGTAAAATTTTATCCCAAAGTTGTCTTGTCGTGTGATCGTCAACGCAGAATACTGTCCATGCGTTGACACTCTCGTTGTTGACACGAATTTATGGGTCAATGCGTTGATTATTTTCGTTGGCCGTGTAATCACCCTGTCAACGTAGTTAGGACACCATGACAGACTGCTCAACAACGCGTTGACTGTTTCTTTACGTTGACACAGCGGCTTTTTCTGCCATGATAACGTACGTTGACCTTCATCTCAATCTCAAAATGTTTGCATTTTTGAGTATTTTTAATACATCGACAGTTGATGGCTTGAAAAATGAGGTGGGCGAACTATACTTTGACGGCAAAAATATATTTCAAATTGAGGAGTACCAAAATAAGCATCCAAAAGACTTGCCTTTCAACGTCAGACAACGCCGAGCAAAAATGATTCCCATCATGAAGGAGCTTCGCCAAAAAGACGCATCAGTTAAGATTTCTTTACGGGATGATCACGGGATGATCACCTGCACATTGCCAAGAAAGTCTTTACTTGTGATTTGGCGCTTGGGTTGAGGTGTGGAGAAAAAAATGGATTGGAAGCCATTAAATCTATTAATGGAGACATTTCAATAAGTGAAAATATTTTCATTAATGAAATTAAAAGTACAAACAAAACAGCTACAAAAGAAAACACATTTCACAAAACTTCAAATCTGACAGGTAATGTCAATCGCAACAGTGATGCCAAATTTAATACAATGCCAATAGGCGAAAAATCTTTGGGTCTACCTACAAGCTATACGGCGGTATTACACGACGCACGATGTGTACCAGTCTTCCAAAATGCTGAAAAAACTTTAGTCTATAAGAAAATAAGAATTTTAAGCTACAATGTACTTACTTACTTATCCGGCTCCGGATCCATGAAGGGTCTCTGCCTGAGATATTGCGGTCTTCCATCGGTTGCGGTCCCTCGCACGCTCCCTCCAGTCGTCGAGACCAAGCGCTCTTGCGTCTGTGACCGCCTGGTCCCTATAGCGGAGGTTCGGTCTTCCTGGTCGTCTCGAACCTGGGGGCTGGGATTCAAAGATTTTCTTGGCTGGAGCGTTGTTGTCCATTCGCTCGATGTGGCCGAGCCAGTGTAGACGACGTGTTTTAGCTCTTTGGACTACATCCACATCTTGGTACAGCTCGTACAGTTCACGATTGAATCTTCTCCTCCAATCGCCCTCTTCGCATAGGTATAAGACCAAATATCCGCCGAAGAATTTTTCTCTCGAAAGTGCCCAGTATCAATTCCCCTTTTTTACTTATCGTCCAGCACTCGGTGCCGTAGAGTAGAACTGGTAAAATTAGCGTTTTGTATAGCGTGCACTTTGTCTTTTGGGAAAGGAGTTTTGAACCCATTTGTTTGGCCAAACCGAAGTAGCAGCGGTTGGCTAGGGTAATTCTTCGTCGGATTTCCACTAAGGTGTCGTTCGTGGAATTGATGTTTGTTCCGAGGTAGGTGAACTCGTTGACTACCTCGAAATTACTGCTACCAACAGTGACGTTTTGTCCTAGGCGATGGACAGATGAGGCTTTGTTTGTTGATAGCATATACTTTGTTTTGTCCTCATTCACTTCAAGACCAACGCGTTTCGCCTGTTCATCAATAGCTGTGAATGCTTCAAGTACAGCTCTCTTGGAGCGGCCGATGATGTCGATGTCGTCCGCATAGCCAAGCAGTTGAGAAAACCTGTTGAAGATAGTGCCTTCCATGTTAACACCACTCCTGCGCACTATCTGCTCCAGGACTAAGTTGAAGAAATCACATGATAGCGCATCTCCTTGTCTGAACCCTGTACACGTCTGGAATAACTCGGATGAGCTGTTACCCATTTGCACGTTGCACCGCGTATTTTGTAACGTCATGCGGCATGGCTGGATCAGTTTTTTCGGGATCCCGAGTTCCGACATCGCCAATAGAAGCTCTTGGCGACTTATGCTATCATATGCGGCTTTAAAGTCGATGAATAGGTGGTGGGTCTCGACTTGAAATTCGTTGGTCTTTTCCAGGATTTGCCTCAATGTGAAGATTTGGTCTATCGTTGATCTGCCTGGCCTGAAGCCACACTGGTACGTGCCGATCATAGTGTTGCAGAAAGGTTTTAGACGCTCACATAGTATGTTGGATAGGATCTTGTAGGCAACGTTAAGCAGGGATATGCCTCTGTAGTTCTTGCAGGACATAGGATCACCTTTTTTGTAGATTGGGCATATGGAGCTATTTGACCAGTCGTCGGGCATACTTTCCTCCTCCCACACTTGGTTGATGAGCTGGTGCATGCACCCTACCAGGACATCTCCTCCATACTTAAAGAGTTCCGCAGGTAGGCCATCCGAGCCGGCGGATTTGTTGTTCTTAAGCTTGTGGATGGCTTTCTTAACCTCTTCGGTACTGGGCGCTGGGACTGGATCTTCATTGACTGGTCTTATGCTTCTTTATTCCTCTGTTGCCTCCTCTACATAATGCCCATTAAGCAGCTGCTGGAAATGCTGCTTAAACACGTCTACAATTCCCTGTGCTTCGGTGACTAGGTTACCTTCGCTGTTTCGAAGAGCTTTCGTGCCAGTCCTATAACCAGATGCCAGTTGCTTGGCTGTTTTGTAGAACCGGCGGGTGTTGGTGGCGGTGCTAGACTCTTCGAGATACTTGAGCTGAGAGGCTGCGGATGCTCTTTTCTTTCTACGCAGGGCTTTTTTCTCTTTCCTTCTCTTTTCACGGTACTCCTCTCTTGCTGCTCTTGTTTTCCGTTGCAGCATTTGCATTCGTGCATTTTCCGTCTCCTGCTTCAATACCGCGCATTCATCGTCATACCACGGGTTCTTTTTTCTGGGTGGTTAATAGCCTATGGTGGTCTCGGCTGTCTCCTTAATGATGTCGCGATATTGGTTCCACTGGTTGTTGACACTTGTGGCTGGGTTTATGGCAGAGAGTTTCCCGGTCAATTGCTCACTGTAGTCTCTGGCTTTCTCAGATGTGCTAAGGCATGCAATGTTGAATTTCTTCCTTTGGGCGATCTTCGTTTTCTTTTCGTTGGACAGTCGGGCTCTGAACTTTGTCACAACAAGAAAGTGGTCAGAGTCCACGTATGCGGCTCGGAAAGTTCGCACGTCCAAGATGTTCGATGCAATCCTTGCGCCAATTAGCACGTGGTCGATTTGGTTGGCGGTTCGACCATCTGGAGATCGCCAGGTTGCTGTGTGTATCCTTCGCCTGGGGAACCTAGTACTACTTATCACCGTATTACGAGCTGCAGCAAAGTCGATTTGTCGGAAGCCGTTATCTGTTGTCGTTTCGTGGAGGCTGTGCTTTCCAACTAATCCGCCAAAGATGTTTTCCTTTCCGACTTTAGCATTGAAGTCTCCGAGCATGACTTTGACATCGTACTCCGGACAGGCTCCGTAGGCTCCGTCCAGGAGGTCTTAAAACTTCTCCTTGTTAGACTCCTCAGCTTCATCGGTAGGGGCGTGTGCACATATTAGGCTGATGTTTTGGAAGGTAGCTTTGATGCGGATCACAGCCAGGCGATCACTAATCGGCTTAAAATCGATGACTTTCGATCTGAGTCGATTTCCCACGACGAATCCGCATCCTAACATGTGCAGTCTTTGATGGCAGCTGTAATAAATGTCGCAATCTTTTCTTTTCGTTATATCTGATCCTATCCATTGAATCTCCTGGATCGCGGTAATATCTGCTGCCTTGTACCGCGAGAGGACAGATTCAAGTTTTTGAGTAGCACCTGGTGTATAGAGTGTTCTTACATTCCAGGTACATACTCGTAGGTCATAGTCCATTTTCGTTCCGGGTCTGGTTGCCATTTGAGGGGGGTCGTTATCCGAGGCTTCTTGCGTCTCTCTCATAACAATTGGCTTTTTTACTGTGGTCGGGTCGTTAGCCCAACGCACTAACCTCCAATCTGTAGGGCCATGGGTTTAATGTTGCAATTCTTTCCTTGGTCAACATTCGCACTTACAAGTTTAGCAAGTCCTGGCATAAAGCCAAGACCAGTATCCGGCGGCTACCAACGTGGAGGTATTGTAAGCACTTGATTTGTAGGAAAAGATACAGCTCGAGGCCCCCAGTTCCTACAACATCCAACCACCAGCTACAATGTATCAGGTTTAAAAAACAAAATGAATTTTGTAACATTTTTTAATTATGTTAAAAGTTTTGATATTTTTGTATTGTTTGAATCTCATCTATTAGAAAATGAAGAAATTAAATTTAAGAATATGTTCTCGAATTATGAATTAATCTGGGGCCTATTTCAGCGCTACTACAACATAGCTACATCAGCTACATCAGCTACATCAACTACATCATACCTCTAAATCCTACAACTACATCATTTAAATTTATCTGATTCAAACATACAACTGGAGTTATGAAATAAAAGACAAAAAAGTTTAAAAATTATAAATGTAAGTGATGTAATTGTAAGATGAAGTTGTTAAATGTAGTTGATGTAATTGATGTAGTAGCGCAGAAATAGGCCCCTGGTCTCCTGCTGTAAAAACTTCGCTTTTTGGAAGAGGAAGTGGTGGAACACTTTTTGGTTTTCACGATGATCTCGACGGGATCTACGGTACCTTCCAAAAAGCTGGCGAAATAAATGTTATTAACTTAACATCGAATACATTTGAAGTCATCTTGGGACCTATTTACCAAAATTGTAATCATTAAGCCTTAACAGAAATCATAAAGAAATCTATTCCGCAACACAAGGACTCAAAAACCTATAAAACGTAGAAACAAAAATGGTTTGATTCAGATTGCTTAAGAGCAAGAGACAAATCCTTTAAATTTTTGAGACTTTTGAGAACGAACAACTCCAACATTTTGAAAACACTCTATCAAGATGCCAACAGGGAATACAAGTATATTTATCACAGCAAAAAAGTAGCTCTTGAACAACAAAATATCGCGCTCATAAACACCTCAAAGTCCTCGACTCATTTCTGGAAAGCTGTCAAATATAAAATGGATATACGTCAAACATCTCTTTGTCTCTTAAATCTTCGGAACTTAGGACTCACTTCGATAAGCTCCTTAATGCCCTACTAACCTCCCCACTATTTCAATATGCAGCCCCTCTGCTCAAAGATGAAAAATTAGGCACTGCTTTTACTCTGGAAGAAGTCAAGTAAGTTATAAACAACTCGAAATCAAACAAAGCACCAGGTATTGATCGCATCCCGTTTGAATTTTATAAAAATTGTTCAAATGAGTTTATAAATTCTCTCACAATTGAATACAATCGAATCTTTGATTCTACAAATGTCTGTTGCATTCAAGAAAGCAATCATTTTCCCACTTCATAAAAAAGGCGATTACAAAGACTCTAAGAACTACAGAGGAATCACATTTTTGAACACTTCAGCCAAACTGTTTGCCGCATTGATATATAAAAGATTATACGAATCGGTTCAAGAAAATAACATTCTTAAAGAACTTCGAGCTGGATTAAGAAAAGGTTATTCTACAATCGACCAGATATTCTGTCTTACTAACATTGCTGAATCCTACAAGAGCAAGAAAAAAAAGATGTGCTCATTCTTTGTAGATTTTCGGGCAGCTTTCGATACAATATCACGTGAAGCACTGTCTTACAAGCTTTCTAAAATCGGTGTACCAGGCAAAATTATTGAAATCCTGCTAGTTTTTTATGAAAATAATATTGCGTACGTGTGGGATGGAGATTTAATCTCTGAAGGATTCGAAATGATATAACCGATGATGTCAAAGGTGGAATTAGGTTCTGCGATGTAACAATCCCGGCACTGATGTATGCGGATGATATCGTCTTTCTGTGTGACACTATCCAAGGTATGCATTTAATGATAAACAGACTTAGTGCTTATTGTAAATGTTGGAACCTCACTGTTAATCTTGAGAAACCAAAAGTCATGATATTTAGAAATGCAGGAGGTCGTTACTCACGTTTGGAAAAGTGGAAGTTAGATGGTGAAGAAATTGAAGTTGTATCCGGATACAAATATCACAACAAAAACATAAATGTTAAAAAAGGAGCCAAGTTCTTATGTGCACAAGAAACCTGTGCGTAAAAAGTCAGCCAAAAAAAGTAATGAGATCTAAAATATATGCCAAGTTTTAAGTTCATGAAGTTTAATCAAAGGGCACGGTAGTGCCCAGCCAAGTTCGCGGCACTACACCCTTTTTACAGGAACAAACTCAGGCGATTTTCAACCCCCCTATAACTTCAGTACCAATCAAGTCAGAAACTTCAAATTCGCAGTATTTGATAGGCTGATCAAACACAGGTGGCTCACCAAATTTCAACTCTATAGCACTTGTAGTTCCCAAGATATAGGACTTCAAAAATCGCAAAAACCGTAACTGACTGACTGATTCACTGACTCACTGACTCACTGACTCACTGACAGATCATCAAAATTATGGAGCACTTCCCGACATCGTAGAAACTTGAAATTTCGCACAACGGTAGGCCTTGGGGTACATACAAAGGAAAAAGTCGAAAATCTGCAATTTTCTATTCAGGGGGCGTGGCATCCACCCACTTTCTTAAATATTCTATAAATTATATGAAGCTTTTCCGATTGTTCTAGAACAATGAAAATTGGTAAGTTGGTAGGGTTTGAGGTACTTAGAAAGAAAAAAATTGAAAAATAGGAATTTTCCATACAGGGGGCGTGGCATCCACCCACATTCTTAAAAATTCTTATAAATTATATGGAGCACTTCCGATTGCTGTAGAACGATGAAAATTGGTAGGTCGGTATGGCTTAAGGTACTTAGAAAGAAAAAGATTGAAAAATTGGAATTCTGCATTCAGGGGGCGTGATATCCACCCACATTCTTAAAAATTCTTATAAATTATATGGAGCACTTCCGATTGTTTTAGAACGATGAAAATTGGTAGGTCGGTAGGACTTGATGTACTTAGAAAGGAAAAAATCGAAAATTTGGAATTGTCCATTCAGGGGGGGGGGTGCCATCCACCCACTTTATCAGAATTGCTATTATTTGTATAGAGCATTTTCGGTTGTCGTAGAATTATGAAACTTTGTAGAGCGGTAGGGCTTGACTTTCACCTGGCAAAATAAGTCTTTGCAAAAAGGAGTGAAATCACAACAAAAACATAAATTTTAAAAAAGGAGCCAAGTTCTTATGTGCATAAGAAACCTGTGCGTAAAAAGTCAGCCAAAAAAAGTAATGAGATCTAAAATATATGCCAAGTTTTAAGTTCATGAAGTTCAATATCAAATATCTTAAGTAGAGTAATATCGAAACAATTCCAAATCATGACAGAAATTTGGTAATTAATAATTACTGATTAAAATTTGGTGGATTTACTTGGCAAGTTTTCTCTTAAATACTTACTTAATCACAAATTTAAAATGTATGAAAACTTGACCAGTGAACCCACCAAATTTTAATCAGTAATCATTAATTACCAAATTTCTGTCATGATTTGGAATTGTTTCGATATTACTCTATACTTAAGATATTTGATATTGAACTTCATGAACTTAAAACTTGGCATATATTTTAGATCTCATTACTTTTTTTGGCTGACTTTTTACGCACAGGTTTCTTATGCACATAAGAACTTAGCTCCTTTTTTAACATTTATGTTTTTGTTGTGATTTCACTCCTTTTTGCAAAGACTAATTTTGCTAGGTGAAAGTCAAGCTCTACCGGTCTACAAAGTTTCATAACCGAACCGAAAATGCTCCATACAAATAATAGCAATTCTGATAAAGTTGGACAATTCCAAATTTTCGATTTTTTTCCTTTTTAAGTACTTCAAGTCCTACCGACCTACCAATTTTCATCGTTCTACAACAATCGGAAGTGCTCCATATAATTTATAAGAATTTTTAAGAATGTGGCTGGATGCCACGCCCCCTAAATGCAAAATTCCAATTTTTCAATTTTTCTTTCTAAGTACTTTGAGCCCTACCGACCTACCAATTTTCATCGTTCTACAACAATCGGAAGTGCTTCATATAGTTAGTAAGAATTTTTAAGAATGTGGGTCAATGCCACGCCCCCTGAACTGAAACTTCCAATTTTTCGATTTTTTTTCTTCTAAGTACTTCAAGGCATACCAACCTACCAATTTTCATCGTTCTACAACAATCGGAAATGCTTCATATAATTTAAAAGAATTTTTGAGAATGTGGGTGGATGCCACGCCCCCTGTATGGAAACTTCCAATTTTCGATTTTTTTTCTTCTAAGTACTTCAAGGCCTACCGATCAACCAATTTTCATCGTTCTACAACAATCGGAAGTGCTCCATATAACTTATAAGAATTTTTAAGAATGTGGGTGGATACCACGCCCCCTGTATGGAAAATTCCTATTTTTCCATTTTTTTCTTTCTAAGTACCTCAAACCCTACCAACTTACCAATTTTCATTGTTCTAGAACAATCGGAAAAGCTCCATATAATTTATAGAATATTTAAGAAAGTGGGTGGATGCCACGCCCCCTGAATAGAAAATTGCAGATTTTCGATTTTTTCCTTTGTATGTACTACAAGGCCTACCGTTGTGCGAAATTTCAAGTTTCTACGATGTCGGGAAGTGCTTCATAATTTTGATGATCTGTCAGTGAATCAGTGAGTCAGTGAGTCAGTGAATCAGTCAGTCAGTTACGGTTTTTGCGATTTTTGAAGTCCTATGTCTTGGGAACTACTAATGCTAAAGAGTTGAAATTTGGTGAGCCACCTGTGTTTGATCAGTTCAGCAAATACTCCGAATTTGAAGTTTCTGACTTTATTGGTACGGAAGTTAGAGGGGGGTTGAAAATCGCCTGAGTTTGTTCCTGTAAAAAGGGTGTAGTGCCGCGAACTTGGCTGGGCACTACCGTGCCCTTTGATCTTGGTATCCTGTTATCACCTTCTTTAAGCGCACTTTAGTGAAAAATTAGCTGATGCTAAAAGAGCTACATATCTGTGCAATTTGGGAGCAATACATTGAAACTGGAACTCCTCCCCTGCGCCTGTACACCCTCAAAATGCTCTTCAATTATGTCTTAAAATTACTAGGGATGAATGAATCTAGACTACCTAACGTAGTATTAAAAGGCATTATTGGAACAAATAGAAATATTTGCGAGGAATGGCAGAAAGTAGCATCTGAATGTGGAATGAATCTGGCAGTTCAGGTGAATGAGCAACCACATCTCTTAATAGAAAAATTTAACTCAATTTTGGAGAACCTTGGTAGACATATACGTATGACAAATATGTTGAAGAAGCCAAATCGTCACTATTTAAGAACTATTACAGCAAACTAAACCATTTTTTAAATGAAAAAAACGTATTTCATTAACAGTTACTCAGCTGAAAAAATAAGTACTGTCTTCAAAATTAGAGGTGAACTTGTCCATTTAAACTTTATGCCACATTGACCTGATTTACCAACACTTTGTGACCTCTGCAACATGAAAAAGAGAGAAGATGTCTTGCATTTTCTTGGTGTTTGTCCAATTTTAAATGAATTTCGACTATCAATGTTTGGAAAATGTGTCTTACGCTGTGGCTCCATTGGAAATTTTTGAGGCAATTGCAATTGGAATAGGAATAGCAATTTATTGCTTGGGTGGGCATTTTCATTGACAGGCAATTTCAATTATAAAATGTGTGTATAGAAATATTTGACTGCAAATGCAGTCAAATGCTGTGCAAATCCCCTGTTTTTAATAAAATTTAATTTGTATTCACTATATTTTGTCATGTGCGTTCTCATATTCTACGATTTAATTGAAAAAATCAATAAAGAAGCCGTTCACAATTACGGGGAACCCCATTTTTTCTCTCAATTTATTGCCTTGACGATGGAAATTAATAATTGCCTCTCATCTTCTAGGCAATATTGCCATTGCCATTGACAAAGCGTCTCCATTTGCATAATTAAAAGCAATAGCAATGAGTGAGGCAATTTATTGCCTCAAATATTGCCAATGGAGCCGCTGGGTTAGAAGAAGATGAAGCAATTAATATCTTAAATGGAAAATAAGGATGGGATCACAGATACTATAGTTGCATACATATCGCACGCAGAGCAAATAAAAATTACTACTTTTTCATCGTGGGACGTAGAACTACATCCCAGTTATATCAATATTGTGTGAGTTATGGACCCCATATGATGTTAAACAAGATAGATTTACATACATAGACATAAATACAAAACGTCAACAAAAAGTCCTCAGTAGTTTGATCAACCGACTCGATTTTTGAGGACGAAACAAAAGAGCTTCCAATCACAAAATATTGAAAAAATGGTCATTTTTATTTGTACTGGATGCGATATCTATATAACTCTAGTATCTGTGATGGGATGTTTTATATATCTACTCATTAGCAGCACTTCGTTATAGAAAGCGTATTATAGAAGGAGATTTTCAATACAAGAACTTAATGTGGTTTTCCATTCAACCATCTCAGATTTGGTGGTGAAATCTCAGATTTGTCGTGGCAAATGGAACATGAATCGGAATTGATTTTTGTTTGTAAATAACCCTGTTCCTTGGTTTAGTCCCAAACAGTTTCAAACAGTTTCAGACCGCCAGATTTGGTGCGGACCAGTACAATTTTTCAAGTGTGGAACGACTTCGGACTAAATCTGGCGGTTTCAAACTGTGTGCGTGTCATGTCAGATTTGGCTTTATTTCCCTCACGTATCCAGTGATACTATACGCAGGGAAAAAGTCCTTAAAGTAGACATTTTTGAAATACGCATTTACACGAGTGAAAAATTGCCATCATTTATTTTATTACATTTTATTTTCTTGCTATATATCTAAAATTTTATCTTAAAATAGATGACAGGGTCAACTAGCACTCAACCATTGAAAAGACATCATGTGAATGTAATGTGATAACATTAGCAAAAATGAGAACATTTTCATTTGTAATTCCGAAGATTTCACTTTACTTAAGTAGTAAATGCTAATAAATTTATGAAGGCAGTTCTAAGCGCAAATATCAGCATATTGTAGTTATAACCTTTCGATATAGTGAATAAACGATCCTATCTACAATTTTAAAAAGAAAATACAGCCTAAAATAAGTTTAAATTGTAAAATGTAACATTTTTATATTTTCTACGCGACCAACAAGGTTATCTGCGAACTTTCAAACACTTATTCGTTATTCACAACATCAGGACGCATGCCACAAAAATCTGCGAATGAAAAATTCACTAGAACTTAACCTCAAATATTTTTTAACACCTATTTTATGCCGGATTTACACGAGTGACAAATTAATAAATTATTATAAATTCTTCCATTTTTACGCCATTAATGACAAGATTCGTCATAAAATAAGTCACAGAGCCAACTGGCATAAAATTTTGCCATTAAAATGAAGCCATGTTAATGCACAGTGAAACCATTTTGGAACACAATATACAATTAAATAATACCGGGTTTTACACGAATGACCAATTGCCATTAATTCACGTCATCAAAGTGGCAAAATAA
Organism: Dasysyrphus tricinctus; assembly: GCA_963921185.1. Classification (NCBI taxonomy): domain Eukaryota; kingdom Metazoa; phylum Arthropoda; class Insecta; order Diptera; family Syrphidae; genus Dasysyrphus; species Dasysyrphus tricinctus. Next base: position 89,611,927 of record OY992530.1, read on the forward strand.
TAGTCAAATCAAATCATTAATGACATGCATTTACACGAAGGCATAATAATGGCGTTCTAATGCTCTGTAATTATACTGGCAAAGAATCAGGAATGCTTTATTGTATATTGCCATTATTTGCAAAATGGTATCACTGTGCATTTACATGGCTTCACTTAAATGGTAATATTTAATGGCAGTTCACTCTGTAATTTATTTTATGACGAATATTATGGCAAATTTGTTATTCATTTACACGATTATGTCATCAATTTGTTACTCGTGTATATCCGGCATAAAGAATGAACTTGCTCATTCTTGCAAGTATAATGACAGAGCATCAGAACGCCATTGTTTTGCCTTCATGTAAACGCATGTTATTAATGATTTTATTTAATTATTATTTTGCCGCTTTGATGGCGTGAATAAATGACATTTTGCCACTCGTGTAAACTAGGCATGACTGGTTCAATATTTATGACAGTTCCGATCTGTCGTTCATGGACGGTGTTCACATTGGACTGACTCCTCCGACTTTTTCTGACGTCTCTGTACTTTATCTCACTCCCACTTCATTGTGAGAAAGAGATGGGAAGGAAAGGCAGAATATTTAAAATTTTTTGAAAATCTATGGACTTTTTTTTGACGTTTTCTTTTGTGACAACTGCTTTCTCTCTCTGTACCTTTTCTTTGGCAGACAAATACTACACAAAACAATACAAATACTTCATAAAACATTTTAAATAAATGAAATTAAAGTTTTGGAATGAAAAAAAAAATTAATTAATCCCTCAACGAGCTCAGATTTGTGTTTTCTTTAAACGACTTCTCAACTTCAAAGTGAGTCTGTTGGTGTTCACATTAGTTTGTGTCTGAACAAAAGAAGTTGGATGAATGTCAAAATAAGTCGGAGGAGTCAGTCCAATGTGAACACCCTCATGTAAAAGAAATGTCAAAATACATGGCCATTCGCAAGTCACTATTCGCAGCTCATATATGCACCATTATATCATTAATAACTAAAAATGGGAGAAAGGGGCAATTTATTGCTCGTGTAAATGCACCATTACATGATTATAGCCCTGTTTTTTAGTGCATTTTTATCTCCACCCCGAAAAAAGTATTATGTTAATAGCCCTGTTTTATAGTGTATTTTTATCTTCGCTTAGAAAAAAGTAGCATGTTAAATACAACAACAATACGGAATTATACCAGTTTGTTGTTGCAATTAACACGCTACTTTTTTCTAAGCGAAGATAAAAATACACTAAAAAACAGGGCTAATAACAACAACAAATTGGTATAATTGCGTATTGTTGTTGTATTCAACATGGTACTTCTTTCTAAGCGAAGATAAAAATGCACTGAAAAACAGGGTTTATATCAGGCGTTTTCCTTTGGAGGTGGCGAAGTACTTGCAAGCAGAGATCAGAAATAAAACTCAACCTTTTGAAAGGTTCTTCAATAACTCTCATTTGTTGTCATTTTCAATAAAAATCACTCTTTAACCTTTATTCTAAAAAAGAAATTTTTTCGGTCAAGCTCTGAGAGAAACCTTTATTTTGATTTTTTTTTCTGTTTCGCTCAACCAGTGAGATTTATCACTGAGAGAAAAAAAATAAATCTCATCTGCAAATTGATCATTGAGAATCTCGCTGTTAGTATGAATGTTTAAATTTTGTAGGCCTTACATGGAGAAATGCATTTAATTAAGCTATTTAGTCATCGGTGAATACCTACTCATGGATAATGAGCAGAGTTGTAATAATCTATTTTTTGAAATGCATTTTGGCTTGCATTAATTATTAAAGAAAAACAATTAATGAATTGTGAAAATATTTTGCAGTAAAAAAAATGTTAATGTAAACTCAAAACTTTGTTGCATTGAAATGTTAATGCAGAATAAAAATGTTTTGCATTAAAAAAAAATGTTAATGCAGGCCAAAAATTGTTTGCATTAAAAAAAAGGTTAATGCTAAATCGAAAATTTGTTGCATTAAAAAAAATGTAAGAATATTTTTTGTTAAAATCGTTAAACTACGTCCATAATATTTAAGGGCATGATACGTAGTAATGATGGGTAGGACACGAATTTCAAATGAGTTTGTATTTGATAGGACGTAGATTCACATGAACACGATTTTTGACAGATGTTAAAAAGTCAACATCAAAATTTTGAAAAGCCGAGTATGCCAATCGATTAAGAAGGGGGGTATTACCTAGTGTTCCCGCCATCGCTGTGGGACCACTAGAACACATTTTATTCGATAGGTTAAAAACCAACATCAAAATTTTGAAAAACCGTGTATGCCAATCAATTAAGAGGGGGGGTATTACCTAGTGTTCCCGCCAACGCTGTGGGACCACTAGAACACATTTTATTCGATAGGTTAAAAACCAACATCAACATTTTGAAAAACCGTGTATGCCAATCGATTTAGAAGGTGGGTATTACCTAGAGTTCCCGCCAACGCTGTGGGACCACTAGAACACATTTTATTCGATTGGTTAAAAACCAACATCAACATTTTGAAAAACCGTGTATGCCAATCGATTTAGAAGGTGGGTATTACCTAGTGTTCCCGCCAACGCTGTGGGACCACTAGAACACATTTTATTTGACAGGTGTTAAAATATCAACCTCCAAATTTTTAAAAACCGAGTATGCATAGGTTATACGCCCCTTCTTAATCGATTGGCATACTCGGTTTTTCAAAAAAAAAATTATTTTATTTTATTGACATGTTTTTTTCAATGCAAACAATTTTTCATACTGCATTCCAATTCTATTTTTTTAATGCAGAAAATTTTTGATCCGCACATTTTCACATTGCATTAAAATTTTATTTTTAATAAAAAATGCATTTTTTTCATTGAAATTTTACCAACTCTGATTATGAGTGATTTTATGCAATAAATCGTAAAAACCATTTTTGATTTATTTTCAGCGAAAAAGGTTAAAGGTTGACCTTTTCCATTTATTTTTTCGCAAAAAACTCAACCATTGAGAGATATTTCTAAGAATTAAAAATAAATCTCAACCGATAACCTAAATTTTAATTTTTTTTAAATAAATGTCAAACCAAAACCGAAATCTTTTTAATGGAATGTAGTTACTCTCAGAGAGAAACCAATTGAAAATAAAGGTTGACAGTTATTTCTGATCTCTGCTTGCAAGTACTTTGCTAGCTTTTTTCAATGGAACACATCAAACTGCTTTCCCATGTAAAATGTATTTACTCGCACATGAGAGCATGTGCAGTTGGTAGTACTAGATCAGGGTTTTCATCTACTCACAAGTACTTTGCCACCTCCAAAGGAAAACGGCTATCATTAAAGGCCAGAAAATGGAAGAAATTATGGCAATCTTTCCCTCGTGTAAATACGGCATTATTTTGCTAGTTTTATGGCAGCACTCGTGTAGATGTGGCACTAGGATCAAACAAACTTGTGAGGGAAATTTTCTGTGTGGAAGGGAAAAAAAAGGAATTTTATTTTGTTGAAAACCCATCACCTATCACTGATAAGCACGACTTTGTTTAAAATATAAATAATTTTAAAATAATTCGCTAGTTACGGCAAATAATCTTGAATCCATGTTGATTTTAAATAATTAATTAATTTCAATTTGTTTCTCCAAATTCCAAAGTAAACAATTCTACGAAATGAAAAACAATACGACGACGTTTGGGCAAATGTCACTTTGGTTTTAATGTGTGTGTGCAAGTGTGTGTGAAAATCTGTGTTGAATCTTGCTAAAAATTGAGATTTGAAGAATCGATCTCAGGTCGAAAAAAAATCGATTTTTTTGGTTGAATGGTAAGCAAAAGTTGATCTCAGGTCGAAAAAATCCAAAAAAAGTCGACTTTTTTGGTCGAAAGGAAAACCACATAAGTTTATGTTTTGTCAACCTGGTAGACGACCATAGGCCAAACCTATTATAACTTAGACTAAGCTTTAATTGTAACATATTAATTGAAATAGAAGTCAAATTTACTACTACTACTACTACTATATACACTAGTCAACAATATTAAAGGAACAAATTTTTTTCAATTTTTGTTAGCGTTTTTTGAAGAGCTGTATCTTTGTGACGAGTGGTCGTATTGAGTTGAAATAAAAAGCATTTTACAGCTTTATGTTTTTTGTTTCGAGATTTGTTTGCAAACAAATTTTTTTGAAGTACCGTTATTGCGTTATTGCAAAAAATGAGACGAGACAACTAAATTATTTTTTTTTTATTTTTTTTGAAGGTCTTCATTTCTATGGATAATTTTTTTTGAGTCAATTAAATGTCATGATCAGATACCTTGTTTATTCAGCTTTAATTCGGTTTTTTTGTTGTTGTCGTACGATTTTTTTTGACATGGTTTATCTGACTTTGAATGAAAAAAGATACTTTTAGACTTGATTACCAATATCTCAGCCAATAATGACGTTATAAAAATTTCAAAGACAGTTTTGGAAATTTGAAAAAGCGTTTTACAAGATTCTTTTATGATTTTGTAGAAATTATTTTTTTTTACCGTTCACCGTAAGTTTAAAAAAAGTACTAAAAACCGACGTTTTGTGGTCTTTTCGTAAATCTTTTTTTTTCGTTGCAAATATTGATTGCATGGCTTGCGTTGGTATGCAAATTTATAGACTTTTAAATCATCAATATTCTTGTAAATTTTCAAATTGATTCATCGAACCGTTTTTCCTCACCAAAACTTCAAAGTCTTACAAACCAGGTAAAGGAACAAATTGTGGTGTTCCTAAACAATGCGAAGTTGTCATCAAAATGACAAGAAAACCGCAATTCCAGTGGATTTTTTTTCACAGTTTTGCATTAGTTAGATACTTTTTTGAATGGAAATAAAAAAAAACTACATTTTTCAAAAAAAAAAAAAATTACAAAAATCAAGCTTTTTTGTTTGAAATTTTTTTTAAATTAATTTTTTTTATTTTTTTGAAAAATGTAATTTTTTTCATTTCCATTCAAAAAAGTATCTAACTAATGCAAAACTGTGAAAAAAAACCACTGGAATTGCGGTTTTCTTGTCATTTTGATGACAACTTCGCATTGTTTAGGAACACCACAATTTGTTCCTTTACCTGGTTTGTAAGACTTTGAAGTTTTGGTGAGGAAAAACGGTTCGATGAATCAATTTGAAAATTTACAAGAATATTGATGATTTAAAAGTCTATAAATTTGCATACCAACGCAAGCCATGCAATCAATATTTGCAACGAAAAAAAAAAGATTTACGAAAAGACCACAAAACGTCGGTTTTTAGTACTTTTTTTAAACTTACGGTGAACGGTAAAAAAAAATAATTTCTACAAAATCATAAAAGAATCTTGTAAAACGCTTTTTCAAATTTCCAAAACTGTCTTTGAAATTTTTATAACGTCATTATTGGCTGAGATATTGGTAATCAAGTCTAAAAGTATCTTTTTTCATTCAAAGTCAGATAAACCATGTCAAAAAAAATCGTACGACAACAACAAAAAAACCGAATTAAAGCTGAATAAACAAGGTATCTGATCATGACATTTAATTGACTCAAAAAAAATTATCCATAGAAATGAAGACCTTCAAAAAAAATAGAAAAAAAAATAATTTAGTTGTCTCGTCTCATTTTTTGCAATAACGCAATAACGGTACTTCAAAAAAATTTGTTTGCAAACAAATCTCGAAACAAAAAACATAAAGCTGTAAAATGCTTTTTATTTCAACTCAATACGACCACTCGTCACAAAGATACAGCTCTTCAAAAAACGCTAACAAAAATTGAAAAAAAATTTGTTCCTTTAATATTGTTGACTAGTGTATTTCAATCCGAATGTCACCGAGTTGCCCTTTAATCACTTTTTCGGTATCGTATAGCCATCCTTTAATGGAACTTGGTAGTTCATGGCTTGACAGATGAAGGATGAACTATGTTTTGACGGAAAAGTATATTTCGATTTAAATGTTATCCAATGCCCTAAAATCACATTTTTCTTGAGCAGTAAAAAAACTAGAAACATTTCTGATTTCTTAGAGGTTTTTTAATTCATCCACATTGTATTGTTCGATAGCACAGCAGTCAATGTCGTGTGATCGCCAACGTACAAAATTATTCAATTCTGCTCTTGTCAACTCCGCGTTAACGTTCATATTCTTGAATGTGTTCAAGTAGTGTAATGGTCAACGTTTCACGTGTCATTACGTTGATACCAGAGGGTACTAATTGCGTTGACACAGACACGCATTTTGGGACAACATTGACGAGTGCCGTCATTCATGTGATCGTCAATGTTTCATGCGTTGACACAGTCTACGTTGACGGTATATTGACATGTTTCTGATGACGTCAAGGTGTCATTGCGTTCAGAATTTACGTTGACCGTCTAATCTATGAAAACTTTTCGTGTCATTCCGAGTTGGTTGCTTTAGAGGAAGCATTTATGTTAGTTTAAACTATTCAAAAATTATTGTTCTCATGAGTCAATGTTCAAGTTCCATCAGCGACGGTGAACTCATAACTTTTAATCAAATAAAGATATCACCATAATTTTTTTTATATCTTGAAAGAAATTTCCAAGGCTATGAAAATGGACAGTTTCAAAACAAAATTAAAGGGTATTTCATAATTTGCTGTTGAAATATTGGTATTTTAATTTACGAAGGTCAAAAGCCAATATCTGAAGTAGTCTGAGTGTAATTTAAGTGAAACAGTAGGCAAAAAAGAAAACAAACAAAACAACAAATCCGGGTTAATGTGTTTAATAAGTTCATCATTTCTGGAGAGTATTGTGCCTTCAGATCTTTTCGATTTCTTGCATGCCTTAGAGAAGAAATAAGTGGATCCGATTAGGCTGCAAGCATATTAAATAAGTTAAGTCTTCATTCTGCCAAATCCTTGAAATTTTGCACGTACGTTGATATCTATGTATGTTTCTTGTAGTCCTTATTTTAAAACTCCTGGGCTTTTTCTGACAATTCTCCAAGTGGCAGTGATTGATATGCGAACTAGAATTTGATGCAGAGTAGGTGTGAGTAATTTTTCAGGATACTTTTCTTTCAATAGTGCTGCTTTTTTTTTTGTATACTCCCCAAATTTAACTGCGTTCACTACTTCCCTGCAATTCAAAACTTTAAGTTTTATTTTGGGCCTCATTACTACCTCTCGCTTAACTTCAGTAATTCAAGCGGTTGCCTCTGATTGTCCAAAAAATCTCCTTGAATTGTTTCCATCATACGTATTTCCAAATCCTTGCTTTGATTTATCCACATCAAGTCCACGCTCATCGCACGAAAACGCCTTCGGATCTCTTGTTTTCTTCTTTTTGTCTGCCTCCTTGATCCCAATACATTCAACAATGTTCTCTCCCTCTTTTCGAAGTGTATAAGCAGGTTGCCAAATAAATTCCATGCAGATTCCATATTCGAAGCTATTTGCCTCATTGATTGATTCATTCATTGGTTATTAAAGTTTGTTTGTGTCCTTTTGCATATCGGACATGATCGCGTGGATTTGTTTCAGTTAATTCGTTTGAAACTTTTCCGTCAATCATAGTTAAAAAGGACTCGTGATTCACATATGTAGTTATTTCTTCATTAACTTAATTAATTAATTATTGTTGGTTAAATCAGATATTTGACCATTAATATCGTTGACTGTAGTCTTAACTCTGTCAGTAGTTTCCTTGGCATATTGGAACATAATGATGATGGACGAGGGTTCTTCCAATGTTCACCGTTTGAACTTTTGAGCCTGAGTGGAACAACTGATGCCATCAACATGTTTGCATCTGTTTCACCATCTTTTGTATTTATTTTTTTTGCTGCATACACCTTGTCCAGATGATCCATCGCAGCCCCATTTACTCTGTAACGTCAGATTTCTTGGGAGTGCAGTTACTTGATCCTCCATTTTGCTTTCCAATAGCCGCCTTGCAGTATGATCCATCATGTCTTGAAGTTTCACTCTAGCTGATATTCCCGTGACTTCGCATTTTTCTGGAACTGCTTCTTTTTCCGCGACTTTTATGGTGTGGTAGAATGGCAGAACATCTTTATTCTATATTTCTTAGAATTTTATAAATGGTATTTTTTTAGACGTGCGGTTTTCAATCTGGCTACACTTTTTTCGGAGTTGGTCTTTTTGACAGCTGTCACTTGATTTATGCTCAGTTTGGTTTGCCATTTCATAATGAATAGACTTACTCCTGAACAAAGTTTGCAAATCGTACAAATTTAATACCAAAATAATGGTTCGGTTCGCGCATCGTGCGCTGCGTCCAATATTCGGTCGACATAATCGCACAGCAGAGTTGGTAATTCGAGCAACCATAGATCGGTTTTGCACCACGTTTATACTCAAGTGGTTAATGCGCATCCTCAGAGATACCGTACAGTGCGCACCGAAGACGCTATTACTGCTGTGGAGACCCGAAAATTGGGCTTCTCTGTAGGAATTTATTCGAGCCAGCCACGGCCGGCGCGGCCACTTGCCCAAAATCATTTTTAAAACATAATGGCAAACCCTTGTCTTTAAAATAAAGCTAAGTTCTTGGCCATTTCATTAAATTATATGCGTTTTATTTCTTCTTGAAAACCACACATCTAAAAAAAAACACCCTTACAGCCTTATTTATAAACTCGTTTTAGTGACGGAGTAAAGTTACTCCGACTTTACAACACCTCTAATCCTGAAAATTGTATTTATAAAAAAAGTACACGAGGAATAGAGGCGGAGTAAGCTAAAACTGGTTCATAGGAGGTTTAAGGCCGTAGTAAGGCCGTTTTAGTATCTATGTAAATGTCATTTTGACATGACATCGTGGGAAATTTACAAAAAGGAGTGTAAACAATTTTTTTTATATTTGTGTTCCTAATTGAAATACAAAATGGATAGTTTCTTTGGATTCATAAATGATTTAAATTCTTTAAACGATTTAACTGCAAGAAGGAGAAGACCAAAGCAGTACAAAACTCGTTTCAATCCCATGACACTGAGGGATGAAGATTTCCGCTTGAAGTACCGATTTTCGAAAGAAAATATGAAAAAATTAATAGCCATAGCTCGGCCTTCCCTAAGCAACGAGGGCATATCCCAATTGATTTGCAAGTGATGGCAGCTATATACGGTATTGGGGACGCAACGAGGTACAGTTATTTATAGCATTTGAACTTTATTCAATCAAATTCTAAATTTATCCATAATTTTCTTTGTGAAACCTTCCCATATTTAAAGATTCAAGATATGTGAACAGAAAGGGATACTACTCCTTGAACACTCAAATTGTTTGCAACGCAGCTTTAAAAATTACCGATATTGTTTGTCTTTGGAGGGGGAGCACACATGACTCTCGCATTTTTAGGGAAAGTAGAATAAAACATCGCTTTAATAGTGGTGAATTCAAGGGTCGTCTGCTTGGGGATGGCGGATACCATTGTAGCAATATTTTGTTCACCCCTCTTTTGAATCCGCGCACCAAAGCCGATATTAGATATAATGTTGCGCATATAGCACCTCGGAACACAGTAGAAAGGAGTTTTGGAGTTTGGAAGCAGAGGTTCAGAATTCTGCTAACTGGTATGAGGTGTTCAATAGAAAATGCCAAAACTACTATAATCGCATTGGCAGTTTTGCACAACTTGGCCATTGATTTTAAGGACCAACTTCCATCTACAGGTACTAGTCAATAAATTAAATAAAGTTTAAAAAGTAATGTATTGCCTTTCTCAAAGCTGATTCCGATTTCATTCCCCAAGAAGAAAACCTTTCAATAAATTGGGAAAGGTTACAGCCACAAGGACAACAATGTACTTCTCGCAATGTGTTCATAGAACAAATATTTGGAACGTAATACTTAATATGATTCGCAAATGATTTCACAATATTGCAGATGAAATTCTTATGTTTTTGCTATACTTATGTTTCTTTTACAAAATTAAAAACTCGAACTTTATGTTGGTTCCAGGCCCCAAACATTTTGTTGCTAATGGAATGGTTTGTTAGGTTGTCTCTTTTATACTTATTTTTACCGATTTAGTAATATTATATAAGCTCATACAAAAACTTTTCTTGTTAAATTCTTTATTTATTTATTTTTTTAAACTTCAATCTAAGAAGCCGTTAGTCAAAACGAAAATGAACACAATTTCATTTTGTTAAAAAGAAAAATACAAAAACAATAAAAGGGGCAACGAACTATACTTTAAAATACTTTAAATCTATCAGTTGAACACAAAAACAAAGTAAATAACAAACAAAACAGTAATTCAATCACAAGGTTGGTTCCTTTCTTAACTTAAACTTCACTTATTAATAACAAAACAAAAATAAACAGTACAGAATAATCACAGAACAAAATAATGACGTCACAAAACATTCATCCCTTAATCAGTCTTTTAATTTTCTTTTTTTTAAGTTCATGGAGCTCGGCACTCTGCTTTCTTTCTTGCTCCACCTGTTTGATCTGTTCTGTCATCAACTTCATCTTGAGATCATGCTCTTCTTGCATACATTTCTTCTCCATCGAAGCTTCAAATAAATGCTGCTTAAGATCGTCATCCTTAATGTTCTTCATCTAAGAAAGCAGAATCAATTTTGTAGTTAAAAAACGAAAAGGAAACACTTTTAACAAACTATTAACCTTCTTTATAGGCAGCTTGTTTTTCGGAGAAGGAGTTAAATAGCGGGGTGGAGACACGTTGCTGGGAATTTCCTCGTCCAAAAATTCCACTTCAAAATAGTCGTTTGATATATTTTCCTGAAATCAACAGAAAAGTGTTTTGAATATTTTTATAACATTTTTATTTGTTTCTTTATAGTTTACCGACCAATGGGTTCCTTGACCTACTAGTTTCGGTTTTGGAGAACATCAACAGATTCAAAAGGAAAATGTATCTCATTTTCCTTTTGAATATGTTGATAAAAAAACAACATTAGTTTTGCGTACCTAACTAAATTTGTTTTATTAGATACAAACCACTGGATCCAATATATCGCAATCGAACTCGTTCTCGTCAAGCTCGAATTCATGAGGGATGAGCGACACCAGCTTTTCCTCTTCTGGATCAGGGGACTTTGGTGGTGGTCCCCCTCCTGTTGCACTTCGACTCCTTTTGTAAGCCGATTGATTGGCTTTTGCTTTCATTTTTAAGGCCTTCCATTGGGTTTGTAACTGATTTACATCCCTTTTTACTGTACTGACTTTATTGAAGCTGCAAGTAAAAGTAAATGATTTTAAATTTTATATAATGTACCGAGATATTCATACTCTAGCAAAATTGCACTCCAGGCTTCCCTCTTAGACTTTGTGGTATTCGTGTCTACGCTTTTATTTTCGACAACACTAATTTTTTGTTCAACTAGTTGTCTCAAAAGTATCTATGAAAAAAAAAAAACAAATATTCTTGTTACTTGTTTTTATCTGTTGTTATTTGGAAATTGTGTAAATGTACTTACATACCTTTTGAGAACTGTCCCAGTTTTCAGACCGTTTCCTTTTATTTTTGGTATCCATTTATAAGTTAATTGCTTAGACACAATACCACAAACAATAATTACTTAAAATTGATAATTGTGAAAATCAGCTGGGGTTTGTTTACGTTTATAATAACCAGAGTTTTAGATCGGTCATTTTTTTGATAATATATTTGACATAACGAGGGTGTAACTAAACCGGCCAAGAAAATATTTTATAAATAAGGATTTATTTGACGTGGCGTAAAAACGGAGTAAGTGCTTCGACTCGGTTTAACTATTCCGGGGTTATACCTAGTTTAAGTGAAATCTAATAAATAAGGCTGTTAATGTACAAGAAACCTGTGCGTAAAAAGTCAACCAAAATAAAATGCACGACTGGGTCGCACGTACTTGCTCTTATGTTCAAGACACTGTGGGCTTAAGAAAATTATACAGTCGGCTCCGCTTAACTGGAACACTAAAATTGCAGAAAATTTGTTTCAGTTAAGCGGAGTTCTCATTTAAACGAACTTCGGATAACTGAAACTAGTTTCACATAAGCGGAGTTTTATAAAAACAAATATTTTTGTTCAACATGTATGAATTTTTTAATAATTCAAAGAATATTTTTTACACAGAAATAATATGTAGGTATTTAACAACAAAAACAAATAAATAAATAAAAAATTAAAAGTATAAAACAACTTAAAGTATCCAGACTCATGTAATTCACAGCTCATGTTTAGTTAAATATTAAAATTATTTAAGAAAAAAAAACGTCAATTGTCGTTTGTTTGCGTTTCTGCAAATTATGAAAAGACATCTTATCTTCAAGATCATCTACTTTATCGGAAGCTTCCAAATTTCCAGCAAAAAATAGTTTAAGGATGCGAAGAGCATCATATGCTTCTCTTAGTTTTGGCTTCTGAGGACATACAACCACTATTTCATCATGAGAGTTGTTTTCATCGGGCTCTATGGTAGATGCCCTTTGGATTTCAGCCACTATGTCCTCGTCGTTCAAGTCTCCAAAGCAAGGAATTTCGTTATCCAAATCTGCGAGGTAATCAATCTCTTGCCTTACATCACTTGTGAATAAATTCGTATCTTCAGCCACTTCAGAAACAATATCATCATTTTCATAAACTATGGTAGCAATAAAGCCAGCTTTTTTGAAGCAATTTTATATGGTCGTCGTTGTCACCATCCACCATGCTCTCTTGATCATTTTTAGTGCTTCCAGCAAATTAATTTTTTTAGAAAAATCTTTCAAAGTTTGCCCACTGTCTAAATGAAGAAGCTGTCGTCTCAATATACAAGTCCTGTACTGGGATTTGAAGGATCGGATTATTCCCTGGTCCAAGGGTTGAATGAGGGATATTGTGTTCGGAGGGAGAAATTCAATTTTTATATTTTCCAAAACAGTATCTTTCATTTGATGACACGCAGCATTATCTACAATTAAAAGCACCTTCTTACCTTAGCTTTAAAATGTTTATCCATTTCCTTCAAAATTTTAGTCCAGATTGTTATTGTCATCCAAGTCTTTGTATTGGCGTAATACTTCACCGGAACCTTGCAGTCTCTAACGCATCTAGGATTCTTTGGTTTACCTATACAAAAAAAACCATTTTGTCACTACCGGTCGAGTTTGCAACAAAAAGTATTGTGAGTCTGTCTTTGGAGACTTTTACAGAAGATGGTATTTCAAATCTGTTTGCCAAAGTTCCTGTTGGCAGTGCTTTAAACATTAATGCAGATTCATCTGCATTGTAAATATCATCCGCCGCATATTCCAGAAGGTATTTCGGGAAAACATTGGCTATCCACTCATCAGCGCCGTTAGTGTTGGCTGAAATTTTTTCTCCGTGTGTATTTTTGAAATGAATATTCTCCCTTTTTTTCCATCGCTCCAGCCAACCGCTTGATGGTTCAAATTCAACTCCAAGCATTATTGAAAGAGCCTTAGCTTTCTCAATAAGAAGTGGGCCGGTAAGTGCTGCATCCTTGGCTCTCATGATTTTGAACCACAACAAAAGCGCATTTTCCACATTTTTTTGAGCTCCAGTTCGTAATCTTTTTCTGGCCATATTTTGGTTCTGTGCAGCTACGTTTCGGATGACTTCTTTTCCCCTGATTATTCTGGACAACGTTGACCGACTGCATTTGAACTCTTCACATAATTTATTTCTGGATTCACCCGCCTCAGCTCTATCCAAAATTTTCTGCTTGTTTTTAAAGGATAAATTTGTGCATTTCTTTCTTGATTTCTTTGCCTGCAATTATAACATTAATTTATTATCCACAATACGATTGCATCAGCCATACATTTTCTGTCGAAAATTTTTTTTTTTGAGAACAACAAGCTAAAAACTAAACAAAAATGTAAAATCAACAACCGGTAGGAAATTACATAAAGAACGAGAATGAAGAAGAAAGAAACATTTTGACATTTCAAATTGAAAAGGTATGTTCGATTGAAAATTTGATGGCAGCGTTCAGTGATAGTTTCACTTATGCGGAGCTGAATAGGTGAAAGTATTCATTTGAGTCGAGAATGTAAGTTTCATTTTAAAGCAGTTTTCACTTAAGCGAAGCTCAATTATCCGAAGTAGTTTGCATGGAAACTGCATATAAAAGTGCCGTAATAAATTTCTTGTTTCAGTTAACCGATTTTTTCAGCTAAGCGGAGTGCAGTAAAACGGAGTCGACTGTATATAAAATAAATAAATAAATAAATTGAGTGGCGCAACAGCTCGTGGAGAACCAGGGCCTAGTGACTTAGAACTCCCAACCGTTCCGGTGTGTGTTGTTGGCAGGAATGGAGGGGACCTACAGTTTTTTGCCGAGTCCAAACGGCTAAATGATAAGCACTTTTTCCTGACAAGTATTCTCTTGGAGGATTTGTCAGTTCCTCGCAAGAGGCAGTACCTCGGATAAAACATTTCTGTTTTTAGTTGACACACAAGAAAATTGTATATAAAATCATGGAAATTATGAGAGAAAAATGTAGAGAAGCATGAAAACGATGACGACGGCTAAAACTACTGTTTTAACAGTTTGAACTAAAAAAAAAGAATTGTCAACCTATTTTTGAGAATCAAATTTTCAACAAAAAAATTGAAACTTTTTTTAAAAATCCAAAAACTTTTTTTTGAAAATTTTGATATGCAATATTCGTATGTGAAATTTGTATATAAAAAAAATTCATCTTAATCCGTTAAGCCGATAACGAGAAAATTCAAATTAAAAAAATACGTTCTATGGCAGGTACTATTAATAACGGGTGATTTTTTAGCTGGTTTGGTTTTGGCAACACTGGTTTTGACAGCTGACGTGTGTTTAGTACCTTGTGTCACTGTCAAACAGCTTCAGTTTGGTTTGCAATTTAACCATGGATCGTCTTACAAATGAACAACGCTTGCAAATTATTGAATTTTACTATCAAAATTCGTGCTCGGTTCGAAATGTTGAAAAAAATGAAAAATTGTGTTCAGCGATGAGGCTCATTTTTGGTTGAATGGGTACGTAAATAAGCATAATTGCCGCATTTGGAGTGAAGATCAGCCAGAAGCATTGCAACAGCTACCAATGCATCCCGAAAAAGCCACTGTTTGGTGCGGTTTATGGGCCGGCGGCATTATTGGGCCATATTTCTTCAAAGATGATGCGAATCGCAGCGTTACTGTCAATGGTGAACGCTACCGAGCGATGATAACAAACTTTTTTTTGCCCGAAATGGAAGTTCTTGACTTGCATGATATGTGGTTTCAACAAGACGGTGCCACATGCCACACAGCACGCGAAACAATGGCGCAATTGCGAGGCGAGTTTGGTGAACAGTTAATTTCACGTTTCGGGCCGGTCAATTGGCCGCCTAGATCGTGCGATTTGACACCATTAGATTATTTTTTGTGGGGGTATGTCAAGGCTAATGTCTATAGGGACAAGCCCGCTTCGATTGACGCACTGGAAGCCAACATCCATGCATTCATTCGTGAGATACCGGCCGATATGTGTGAAAGAGTGTGCCAAAATTGGACTCAGCGGATGGGCTACCTGAGACGCAGCCAGGGTCAACATTTGCATGAAATTATCTTTAAACATTAAATTGCAAAGTTCAAACTATCGATTCAAATAAATATTTCATTAATTTTTTCGAATTTTTTGTGTTTTTTTTTTTTTAAAGTTCTAAACCTCTTAAAAAATCACCCGTTAGTTGCTTAGTGTAAAATTTTATAATTTTTGGTAGTACCTAGATCGTACTAATTTTAGTATATGACAAAAGTTTATTCAAAATCGTAGGAGTCGTTTTTAAGCAAAAAATATTTTCCTTTGCGGTTTTTTAACTTTTGTATGAAAGGTACCGTTATTTCTTCATAAATGTAAATTTTTTTCTAAAAATATTTTAGAGAGTACAAAATAAATCTTAAATATCGAGTTTCAAAAAAATCGATGAAGTCGTTTTGGAAATATTTGATTTTCCAAAACGAATTTTGAAAAAAATTTTAAAAATCCCAAAAATATTTTTTCAAAAATGTTGGTTATATTTTTTGGAAGCTTCTGTATAAAAATAGTAATTGAAATCGGTTGTACCGTTTTGAAGAAAATTAGAAACTAAAAGAATGGTTCCTTGGGAGGTACCATTAATAACCATTTTTGAAAAATGGTTTTCCACCCAAATGAAACCTTTACTAAAATAAATTTATTGAATTTAAAAAAAAAAAAAATTGATTATGTAAAATTGCTAAGAAAAGTTAAATGGCAGGTACCGATATTTTTAGTTTAAAAAAAAAAAATTAAAAAAAGGTGTGGGCATAATCACCAAAAACCACTATTTACCAAGTTTGAAGAAAATTTTTTGATGTTCTCTATCATCGTAATATCATGTTTGATTATTATCTCAATTTTTTTTTTGCATGAATCCAAATTTTGCCTTATAGTAGGTACCTATATTCTATATCGCAAGTAAAAAGTAATGAGATCTAAAATGTATGCCAAGTTCTAAGTTCATTAAGTTTAATATGCTATATGGCTGTGTACGAATGCAAAAATCAATTTGGTGAAAGCAAACTAAATGGCATTTGGCACTTGGTCCAGGAAAATTAGACAGAAAAATGGCAACAATTCGACAAAAATGAATTTTGGTGAAGAGCTTTGTTTTGGCGTCTTTAGCATTTCCTAAAAAGTTTCGTAAATTTGGGCCGGGGCAAAATTTTGTAGGGAGGTTAAATTCATTGTTTTCTTAATTTTTCCTAGCTATCTACATTATGACTTATTTCGGTGGAGAATATGTCACAGAAAACAGCTGTTCTCTAAAGAGAAATTTTACTCAAACATTTCAAAGAATTTTATTTAAATTAGCCAGTTTATATTTCTTGAGCGCTCAGAAATTGTCCTCCGTTCTTTGACAGAGCAAGAGAATAAAATATAAACACGATTCCTCACATATGTAGAAGTCAAAACAACTCTCTTTCTGTTTTCTGCTTATGTAATTTATGGTGACAAATAATAATTGATCAAGCGAATCCAAAAAATTACAGTCTCACTTTTTAAGGGGAAAAGTGAGGAATTTTTTTTGAGGAATCGTCTTTACATTTCTGAGTCCTCTGAGCCCTCTGAGATCTTAAAAATATAAACTGGCTAAATATTTCAAATTGATCTAATGAAATCAAATAGATTTTTCTCTTTGAAATTCATAAATACTTTTCCCACGAACATTCCTCGTCTTCCATTTTCATTTTCATAAAGTCAAAGTCACATGAATCCCAAGAATAAAATACGCTGTCACAATTAAGCTCGAGAATTAATGGGCCGGAAAATTATTTCACGCACTATATCTTGGCAGATAACCGCTGTACAATTTGTTTAGCTCGAAAAAACTTACACAAAGCACCAATTTTTTAAAGTCTGACTCCATCATTTTGATTTTTGCAGTGAGCTGTCATTCTACTTCCCTGTCATACTGCTCTTCCCTTCTGATGGCAAAAGTTAACGAAGACCAGACGAAAAGAAGTAGTACCTCATGGCATAATGGTTAGTCCGTTAGATTGTCATGCCGAAGGTGTGGGTTCGATTCCCAGCCGGGCCACCTAAAACCAGAAATATTTTATCCGAGGCACTGCCTCTTGCTAAGAACTGACTAATCCTCCAAGAGTATACTTGTCACGAATAAGTGCTTCTCATTTAGCCGTTTGGACTCGGCAAAAAACTGTAGGTCCCCTCCACTCCTGCCAACAGCACGCACACTGGAATGGTTAAGAGCTCTAAGTCACTAGGCCCTGGTTCTCCACGAGCTGTTGCGCGACCCAATTTATTTATTTATTTTTTAGAAGAATAGAAGTATCAAATCGCAATTATGGACGCGTAATATAAATTCCTTGTATTTGCTCGTGTTCGTACGACCACTTGTGTTGGCTTCTGACTATTATATAGTTCTACTTTAATCTTGAAATTAAATTAACCCTGTGTTAATACAGAACAGTTTTTGAGTTGAGGATTAACTTTATCTTTCCAGTTGTCAGAAATCTACTTTCTCCGCCTTTCAAGCATCGAAATAGAGATGGCGTCACAGCGGGAAAGGTCCTTAATTTGGTCCCAGAATTAAATTATAATTTGAATTGACTGAACAACACAGTTCTGGATTTAACTCAGGTTTTTCGCCACTATGATGATCCTGCACAGAAAAACTGGCCCAGAGGATCATCCTATTTTACGTAGTTTGACAGAACGTGAAGATGTACTTATGTAGTACATAGGTACATGTACGGCGAGTATATCACTTTATTAGAATGTACCCAACAGTACGGGAGACGAGGCAAAATTCCTGGCTGGTGATTTTTTGCACCGAATACACAAGACAACTTCTCAATGGTACGAATATAAAACGTTTATTGTTCGAGTTCGGTAGGATTGCTATTTCTTAAACATAATATCAAAAAACTTTTGACTAAGCTTGTGTTTATGTTTTACCTCATGGAGGTAAAATGTCAGAAGTTGTCAATGGAGCTGTCAGTTCTGCCTCTTATTATAACCCGGCGCCATCTAGTGTTGGGCACCCAAAAGCAGCAAGTTCCGGAAACGCTTCCCAATGATTTCCGTCCGTATTAAAAATAAAAATAATTTGAACTTTTGAATTTTAAGCTACAATACTTCAGGTCAGGACTTAAAAGCAAGTAGACCGGGAGGCGGCAATACAAAATTCCCACCCATCGAGGTAAAGAAAAATTTGGTTATATTGCATTAGGTTGCCACTTGGTGATATAGAAAAACTTGGTCGTCCACCCTGTATCCTGGTCAGACCGGCTTGCCGACCAAAAGAAGTGGTCATATTTTAGGGGTGCTACCACCCATCGAGGTAAAGAAAATTTTACTTACATAGCGTTTTGTCTTCGTTAGGTGATATAAAAAAGCTTGGTCGTCCAGCCCATACCCTGGTCAGATCGGCTGGCCGACCAAAAGAAGTGGTCACTTTTTAGGGGTGCTACCACCCATCGATTAAAGGATGAAACCTACATCAAATTAAAGGGGCAACTTTCACCTATCAGAATTTCAAGGTCGTCCGGGGCATAGCTTGGTCACTTTCTCTGGCCGACCAGATTTATGCATTTATCTAAGATTATGCGATACTCACTTGTACACATTAATTATATACTGAATGTCCGAACCTAATGCTTCAAACTTTAATTGGTGAAAGACCAGGTCATGACCTGTCAGAATTCCATAACTTGTCCATACTAAATCCTAACCAGTTGGTAGAAATACCTAAATAAACTGCAATTATGATCAAAGCTAATTTTTAACTTATATTTTTGGAGTTGAATGATAAACAAAAATTCCATTACGCAATATTTTCTAGGTCTATTAAAAACTTGCCCTATTTTTTCAGTTTCTTAAAAGGTATAAAACTTATCACAAGCAGTCTTAAGTCGAAAGTTATAGCCATTTTAATCTAATAAGAAAGAGTTCTGAAACACCAAATTTTCACATAGCATCATGAAAGGAGAATGAGCAAATTGGCCCATATGCTCAACACAATTGTCATTACATTTTTGAAAAGGTTATTGCTACGACATCATTTCATTATATGGCCGTTAAGCTCTAAACCATGGGGATCGCGAGATATTTGGCTTCAAAGTACCGAAAAGAACAATAATGCAACTCCGCATTTGGACATTGTCCAACAACAACAAACTGGTATAATTCCGTATTGTTGTGGTATTTAACATGCTACTTTTTTCTAAGCGAAGATAGAAATGCACTTAAAAACAGGGCTATTGTCATTAAGCTGTAGATCATGGGAAGAGATATTTGGCAAAAACGATTTATAGAACAATAATGCAATTCCGCGTTTGGAGCTGGTCTACCATGTACATGTACTTCATTTTGTTGTATTGTCCTTAAGCTGTAGATATTTTGCATACAAAAACAGACAAATAGAAAAATAAAGCAATTCTGCATTGGGTGCTGCATTACCTTCTCAACACGAATGTGTCATATATGGTTGAAAAGGTTATTATGATATCTTCGAAAGATATTTAGCTTGGTGTGGATGGTTCTGGTTTTAATTAATTAAAAACTGACGCAGTGTGTGATGATCCGAAGCGGCCTCCCTTTCAAAACTTATTCCATCCACACTAAGCTAAATAAGTTTCGAAACCCATGGTTAAGAGCTTAATGACCATATAATAAAATGAAGATATCATAATAACCTTTTCAACCATGTATGACACATTCGTGTTGAGAAGGTAGTGCAGTACCCAATGCAGAATTGCTTTATTTTTGTATTTGTCTGTTTTTGTATGCAAAATATCTACAGCTTAAGGACAATACAACAAAATGAAGTACATGCAATAACCTTTTCAACGATGAACGACACATAACTGTGTTGTGTACTTGGTAGACCAGCTCCAAATACGGAATTGCATTATTGTTCTGTAAATCGTTTTTGCCAAATATCTCTTGAGCCCCATGATCTACAGCTTAATGACAATAGCCCTGTTTTTTAGTGTTTAGTGAAAAAAGTAGCATGTTAAATACAACAGCAATACGGAATTATACCAGTTTGTTGTTGTTGGACAATGTCCAAATGCGGAGTTGCATTATTGTTCTTTTCGGTACTTTGAAGCCAAATATCTCGCGAACCCCATGGTTTAGAGCTTAACGGCCACATAATAAAATGATGTACTCACAATAGCCATTTCGAAGACGTATGACATATTCGTGTTCAGTTGGTAGACCAGCCCCCAATGCAGAACTGCATTATTTTTCTGTTCGCCTTCTTTGATGCCAAATATCTCTCGAACCCCTTGGTTTACAATTTAACGGCTATATAACAAAATGAAGTACATGCAATAACCTCTTTAAAAATATACCACACATTACTGTTGACTTGGGAGACCGGCTTCCAATGCGGAATTGCATTTTTTTTTTAATTATTGCGTTTTTGTCAAATATCTCTCGAACGATAAAACTTTCACCTTAACATTCTTGAAAGAAAATTAAGTACTCGCAATAACCTTTTCAATGAAGTATGACACATTTCTGTTGAGTTGGCAGGCCAGTGCCAATGTAGAATTGCATTATTATTTTATTCCACTTTTTGGATGCCAAATATCTCTTGAACCCCATGGTCTACAGTTTAACGGTTACCTACAAAAATAAAGTAAATGCTATAACCTTTCCACCGATGCACAACACATTGATGTTGAGCAGGAAGACAATGTCCAAATGCGGCGTTGCATTATTTTTCTTTGCCGTGCTTTGAAGTCCAATATCTCGCGATCCCCATGGTTTAGAGCTTAACGGCCATATAATGAAATGATGTCGTAGCAATAACCTTTTCAAAAATGTAATGACAATTGTGTTGAGCATATGGGCCAATTTGCTCATTCTCCTTTCATGATGCTATGTGAAAATTTGGTGTTTCAGAACTCTTTCTTATTAGATTAAAATGGCTATAAATTTCGACTTAAGACTGCTTGTGATAAGTTTTATACCTTTTAAGAAACTGAAAAAATAGGGCAAGTTTTTAATAGACCTACACTGAGAAAACTGAACTATGAGTTATTTAAATAGATGCATGTTTGATTATATGTTTAACTTATACAAATAGAATTCGGTTTGAACCTAATTCTAATCTGTTTGAATGTGAAAATACTATCATTTTAAAGTAAAGTGGGTTTAAGTCAAACTGATTCATGTTTGAATATTTCATTAGAACCTGCAAATATTTTTTATATGTGATTCAAACTAGTTTGACTTTGATTTTTGAAATATATGTTTAATTATTTTTCTCAGTTGAGAGTATTTAACATAAAATGAATATGAACGAGGTTGTTTTAAATATGAACCCACTGAAAATGTTAACAAGAAAACGAGATCGAACAAAATCTTAAATTCAAACTCAGATCAGTTTGAATTGAACTTAAACGAATTAAAATTTAGGATAAGTTAACCTTGTGATGATGTCATTGTTATTCGTTTTGAGAAGATGAGAGACCAAAACCCAAAATAACATTTTTGGAACACTTGCAATCTTTAAAGTAGGTTTTTGGTAAGTAATATTTCTTTTATTTTAGATATTGATATGAAAATTAATTCATGTTTTTTCCAGAAAAAGAAGAATAGCCTTTTCAATAAATGTAGTGGTACAGCTATTTGGGATAATCTTGTGAAATGCTGTCCTTTAAGGCTCACTTGGGTGTTTGAAGTTTTAAGCCAAACATTTGTCAAAAGTAAGTACATACATATCACATGAAGAGCTTATCCTTCTTTAACTTTTAGCAAAAAAGGCTAACCATGTAATTTCACATATAGGTGCTCCAAAGATGCCCCTTCCACATCAATCAACTGGAATACAAAAATACAATTTAGAAGCTTAATTTCACTAGTTTAAGTGGTTTTATTTTTAACTATAAATTTAATGTTTTTGCTTGGCATGTTCGATTAAAGATTTTAATATTTTCATAGACTTTTAACTGTTTTCTTGTGTGTTTTGGTCAGATACCTATATGGAGTAAAAATAAAAAAATAAGTTCGGGTAAGTATTTGCATCTTTATAATACACATTTAAAACAAAAACATAGTTAATTTAAACACGAGAATGTTCAATAAAAGTAATATGATTCTATTTGAAATAACATTGAATGAAGTTAATTAAAACAAAGAGAAATATGTTCAAATCAAATAGAAAGCATATTTAATTTAAACAAAAACTCGTTTAAATCCAGTCTACGATGAATAAATACGTTTATGTTAAATTCAAACAGAAATCGGTTCCATGCCAAATCATATGTGTTTGAGTTTGATTCAAACATGAATATATTCAATATTTTTCTCAGTGTAGAAAATATTGCATAATGGAATTTTTGTTTATCATTCAACTCCAAAAATATAAGTTAAAAATTAGCTTTGATCATAATTGCAGTTTATTTAGGTATTTCTACCAACTGGTTAGGATTTAGTATGGACAAGTTATGGAATTCTGACAGGTCATGACCTGGTCTTTCACCAATTAAAGTTTGAAGCATTAGGTTCGGACATTCAGTATATAATTAATGTGTACAAGTGAGTATCGCATAATCTTAGATAAATGCATAAATCTGGTCGGCCAGAGAAAGTGACCAAGCTATGCCCCGGACGACCTTGAAATTCTGATAGGTGAAAGTTGCCCCTTTAATTTGATGTAGGTTTCATCCTTTAATCGATGGGTGGTAGCACCCCTAAAAAGTGACCACTTCTTTTGGTCGGCCAGCCGATCTGACCAGGGTATGGGCTGGACGACCAAGCTTTTTTATATCACCTAACGAAGACAAAACGCTATGTAAGTAAAATTTTCTTTACCTCGATGGGTGGTAGCACCCCTAAAATATGACCACTTCTTTTGGTCGGCCAGCCGGTCTGACCAGGATACAGGGTGGACGACCAAGTTTTTCTATATCACCAAGTGGCAACCTAATGCAATGTAACCAAATTTTTCCTTACCTCGATGGGTGGGAATTTTGTATTGCCGCCTCCCGCTCTAAAGCTTATGTACCCTGATTTTTTTAAATTTTATAAGAGATTTTGATATTTTCATATTAATAGAAACATTTTTAGTCGAAAATCAATACGAGCAATTTAATAACATGTTTAAAGGATACGAACTCGCATGGACCTTTGCGTGTAGAACGCATCATTTTGGTAGGTTTTAAAAGTAATCTCAAACACATTTTAAAATTTGAGAGGACTGGTGAAACCTCCATCATTTCCTATTTAGACCAGGGAATAAAACACTTTATCGTGCCAATATATCTGAATTGCAACCATTGGACTGAAGACTTTGAGCAGCTGGAAGATTTACTTGTGCAGTTACAAGAATCCAATCTCTTGTTGTTAGGAGATTTTAACGCACGGATAGGAACCATACTCTTCATTCAACCCACCGTTTTTCAATTATTCACGTGCATCAAAAGACATCCGAAAGGACAGTAGAGGAAGTAAATTTTTGGAGCTCTGTGATTCCTTTAATTTTATAGTTTTGAATGGTAGAAGTGCAGGAGATACCGCAGGAGAATATACATTTATAAGATCTTCAGGCCAATCTCTCATAGACTACTGCGTTGCTGCCGGTAACTGGCTGAATATGGTTGTTGACTTTAAAGTGGAACCCAAAACATTCTCTGAACATATGCCCTTAGCGATTTCAGTTAATACAAACCATCCTTCTTCAACTACAACAACGGAGTTGAAATTGCCACCTAAATTAAAATGGAGTAATAATTATCAACAGAACTACCAGCATCGTTTAAACTTGGAAGTTGCTTCGCTCAAGGAAATATCTCCAGTTCCGGATATGAATGAATTGCTTAGTGTTATGCTACATTTCCACCTAACGCTAATCTGAGATTTAATAAGATTTACCTCAAATCTTCTTTAAATCTTGAAGATTTACCATACAAATATATTTCGTTAATCTTGGAGATTAGAAATTAATCTTATTAAATCTTCCTAGGACAAATAGTTTTACAAATCGAACTAACCTATTTTAACATGGTGCTGAACGATTCATTCGAGACTCGATTCAGTTCTTCATTGTTTGACACGAATAAAACATTCTGTCTCTTTCGCACTTCATAAGAAAAATTGAAGTGCCATTTGCATTTTTGAAAGTGTTGTCAGATTTAATCTTTTTTAAATCTTTTTGTGCGGTGGAAACACCAAAAAGATTTATTTAATCTAAGCTGAGATAAACCTTAGGTGGAAACATAGCATTATAAAGCAGGCACATCCACTTCAGTCAACTTTTGTTAAACCCCGAAGGTATAACCAAAACTGGTTTGACAAGGAGTGTGAAAATGCTCGGAATCTTTCATTTTCATTTCTTACCTTATTCCGCTCACTTAATAAGCCTATTTTTAAAGAATGCTACACACAATCAAACAAACAATATAAAATCCTGTGCTTACAGAAAAAGGGAGAGTTCAATAGAAGTGTAGTTGACTCGCTGTTAATGGCAAAATTTTCTGCTGAATTCTGGAAGGCCATGAAAATAATAAGTGGAGCTAAGCCACTATTGCGTGTAACCTCAAGGCATCAGATTTAAAGGATTACTTTTTGTCGTTGCTCAATACTGAATGCAGATCTTCAAAATTTCAATATGCGTCAGCACTGATAGAGGATGATTTTCTGGACTCAACTTTTTCTGAAGAGGAATTGAATACAGCTTTAGATAGAGCAAAAAACAATAAGGCAGCAGGAACGGATAGAATACCGGTTGAATTTTTCAAGTATGCGTCGTCAGATTTCTTATCCACACTCTTGAGCTGCTACAACCAAATTTTCGAGTCTCAAGATATTCCATCAAATTTTTTGTCTTCCGTTATTTTTCCATTATATAAAAAGGAGACCCATCTGTTGCAAATAACTACCGTGGAATTTCTTTTTTGAACGCGTCTATAAAATTGTTTACAAGTATGCTATTTTCTAGGCTTACAGCATGGGTAAGTGACAACTCAAAGCTAAGTGAATTTCAAGCTGGATTTCGAGCAGGTTACTCGACAATGGACCAAGTATTTTTGCTCGTAAATATTGCAGAAGTATATTTTTACCGAGGTAAGAAAGTCTACGCCTTTTTTGTAGATTTTAAGGCAGCATTTGACAGCATTGACAGGGAGGCCCTGTTTTTTAAACTGTTTAATATCGGCATCTCTTCCAAAATAGCCCATACTTTAAGAGCTCTTTATGCAACCGATACGGTATCTATATGAGACGGTGAAAATCTTTCCGATGAATTTAGTTCTTCAATGGGACTTAAACAAGGGTGTTCGTTGAGTACTCTCTTATTCACTCTATTTATTGAAGATTTAATGGACCACGTGAGAGGAGGGGTGATTATTGCCGAAGAGAACGTTCCGGGTTTATTATACGCTGATGACATCGTTCTTTTATCAGAATCTCCTATTCATCTACGCCAAATGATGGTCAATTTAGAAAGATATTGCGATACCTGGAACTTAACGGTAAACTTAAATAAATCAAAGGTAATGATATTTAGAAAAGGACATGGAAGATTCGCCAGAAATGAAAAATGGATCTATCAGGGACAAATTGTTTCAAGCTGTATCAAAATCCATTATGCTTTACTCTTCGCAAGTGTGGGGCTACACGCAATATGAGGATGTTGAAAAATCTTTGCGTTTCTTCATAAAGAGAGTTTTTGCTCTTCCTTCTACGACACCAAATTATATGCTGCATATTGGAACAGGGGTGCCACCGATGTTTATTGACTCCCTCAACATCCATTTCGAATACGTGCTCAAAATACTTCAAATGAATCCATCTAGGCTAGTCCATCGAGTTTTAAAATATCTCATCCAGAACCAGCTTAGTTTTGCGCGAACGTGGACTGATCTTTTCAATTCCGTGGATGAACCGATAGATTTGGATATGGATGATCTAACGGGTTTTAAGAGAAGTCTTTACTACCTTATTTCCAAATTAGACGAAAAGTACCGACTGGAGTATATCAACCAGGCCAAAGCATCGCAGTATAGAGAATTTTATAGCAAGCTTGAATTTAATCTGGGTGAATTAAACTACTTCAACAACAAAAACTCCTCAGAAATGATTTCCTTAATTCTACGAGCCAGAGGGGAAATACTTCCTCTGAACTTCATTTCTCATAGATCGGATCTTCCTCTGCATTGTGAAATCTGTAACATGCATGAAACAGAAAATATCGCACACTTTCTAGGCTTATGCCCAATTCTTAAAGAAATCCGCCGCAACTTTTTCGGAAAGGACCAATTGGAAAATGAAGAAGTATTACACATACTGAATGGGGCTCTGGGCTGGGAGAAGCTGTATAGATTTATTCGAACTGCATTGGTGTACAGAAATAGAATTTTAACAGAAAGCTTTTAAGTTTAATTTTCCATTTTCATTCAATTCTCTTTTTTATTTTGTTTAAATTCTCCTTTTCTTATTTATTTTTATTGACTGAATTATACAAATTATGCAACACACTGTTAATATTAAATTAAATATGAATACTGTCAACGTGACCGACGGTTCTCAACCAGGTCATTAATGACTGTAATCAACTATTGTAAATGTAAAAAAAATTGTATATAATAAAGTCTTTTCTATTCTATTCTATTCTATTCTATTCTATTCTATTCTATTCTATTTTATTCTATTTTATTCTATTCTATTCTATTCTATTCTATTCTATTTTATTCTATTCTATTCTATTCTATTCTATTCTATTCTATTCTATTCTATTCTATTCTATTCTATTCTATTCTATTCTATTCTATTCTATTCTATTCTATTCTATTCTATTCTATTCTATTCTATTCTATTCTATTCTATTCTATTCTATTCTATTCTATTCTATTCTATTCTATTCTATTCTATTCTATTCTATTCTATTCTATTCTATTCTATTCTATTCTATTCTATTCTATTCTATTCTATTCTATTCTATTCTATTCTATTCTATTCTATTCTATTCTATTCTATTCTATTCTATTCTATTCTATTCTATTCTATTCTATTCTATTCTATTCTATTCTATTCTATTCTATTCTATTCTATTCTATTCTATTCTATTCTATTCTATTCTATTCTATTCTATTCTATTCTATTCTATTCTATTCTATTCTATTCTATTCTATTCTATTCTATTCTATTCTATTCTATTCTATTCTATTCTATTCTATTCTATTCTATTCTATTCTATTCTATTCTATTCTATTCTATTCTATTCTATTCTATTCTATTCTATTCTATTCTATTCTATTCTATTCTATTCTATTCTATTCTATTCTATTCTATTCTATTCTATTCTATTCTATTCTATTCTATTCTATTCTATTCTATTCTATTCTATTCTATTCTATTCTATTCTATTCTATTCTATTCTATTCTATTCTATTCTATTCTATTCTATTCTATTCTATTCTATTCTATTCTATTCTATTCTATTCTATTCTATTCTATTCTATTCTATTCTATTCTATTCTATTCTATTCTATTCTATTCTATTCTATTCTATTCTATTCTATTCTATTCTATTCTATTCTATTCTATTCTATTCTATTCTATTCTATTCTATTCTATTCTATTCTATTCTATTCTATTCTATTCTATTCTATTCTATTCTATTCTATTCTATTCTATTCTATTCTATTCTATTCTATTCTATTCTATTCTATTCTATTCTATTCTATTCTATTCTATTCTATTCTATTCTATTCTATTCTATTCTATTCTATTCTATTCTATTCTATTCTATTCTATTCTATTCTATTCTATTCTATTCTATTCTATTCTATTCTATTCTATTCTATTCTATTCTATTCTATTCTATTCTATTCTATTCTATTCTATTCTATTCTATTCTATTCTATTCTATTCTATTCTATTCTATTCTATTCTATTCTATTCTATTCTATTCTATTCTATTATTCTATTCTATTCTATTCTATTCTATTCTATTCTATTCTATTCTATTCTATTCTATTCTATTCTATTCTATTCTATTCTATTCTATTCTATTCTATTCTATTCTATTCTATTCTATTCTATTCTATTCTATTCTATTCTATTCTATTCTATTCTATTCTATTCTATTCTATTCTATTCTATTCTATTCTATTCTATTCTATTCTATTCTATTCTATTCTATTCTATTCTATTCTATTCTATTCTATTCTATTCTATTCTATTCTATTCTATTCTATTCTATTCTATTCTATTCTATTCTATTCTATTCTATTCTATTCTATTCTATTCTATTCTATTCTATTCTATTCTATTCTATTCTATTCTATTCTATTCTATTCTATTCTATTCTATTCTATTCTATTCTATTCTATTCTATTCTATTCTATTCTATTCTATTCTATTCTATTCTATTCTATTCTATTCTATTCTATTCTATTCTATTCTATTCTATTCTATTCTATTCTATTCTATTCTATTCTATTCTATTCTATTCTATTCTATTCTATTCTATTCTATTCTATTCTATTCTATTCTATTCTATTCTATTCTATTCTATTCTATTCTATTCTATTCTATTCTATTCTATTCTATTCTATTCTATTCTATTCTATTCTATTCTATTCTATTCTATTCTATTCTAATCTATTCTATTCTATTCTATTCTATTCTATTCTATTCTATTCTATTCTATTCTATTCTATTCTATTCTATTCTATTCTATTCTATTCTATTCTATTCTGTTGGAGCTTAGAGATTTGATTTAAGCTTCGAAATCTTTATATTATTTTTACTACTAGTAATTATGTTGAAGCAGCGCTTCGAACAACAAACAATCAGTGAAAAGCTTACCTACTCAGCTTTGCTCACATCGCTTCATGAACCCTAAAAAAAACGACACAGCCATGCACTAAAATGATTTATGTACATTTTGTAATTGTAATTTGACTTAAAGCTTTGAGGAAAATAAATAAGTCTGGCCAAAAATTATGGTGACGTTTAGTTGTGTGTGTGTGTGTCTCACTTTGGAAAGACACATTTTTGTTAATACTTTCCAAAATTTGGAATCAAAAACTCTAGTGAAACCCTCTGAAACCCCAAAAGTTTATTTCAAGGTCGCATGTGTCCATATTTGACGTATCTTTTTGCTAATTATTAAATTCGAAGGCCTTTAATCACGTAGTTTTATACCCAATTTAAATAGAACAAAAACTTAACAGAAGTTAGACAACATTAATCTTTTTGTCTTAAACATCTTGTTCCAATATTAGTATTTAGTATTTGTGCTTGATACTCAAAAAAAACTTACGTTTTCAATTTGAAAATCAATACTTTTTGTGATTTCAAGTGGCATTTTCGGCAAATACCTATTGTATACTTGACAACAAAATTGCCACCACAATTATCAGCAGTGTTTCCCAAAGTATGCGTACCACTGAGGGTACAGGACTTTGTTATATACTAATTTAATGGGAACTAAGTTCATTTAAGGTCTTCAGTTAGGTTAGTTTTTAAATTATTTTAGGTGTTTTTAGGAACTTGTATATTTATATGTATATTTCTGCTATTGCAACCAACTTTTAACGTAAGACCGCACTGTCATTGCTCTAATAGCAGGCGCAAACTACCCATTGAAAAAACAGGCAGTAAATTCTAGCCACAATTATTCATTGTACTCATAAGTATATAAGACGTCCCTTATATACTTTTTGGTGGGATCAAATGTTTTTGATATCTGGAATTTGTAGTTAATTACTTATCCAGCTCCTGATCCAGAACGGTCTCTGTCTGAGATATTGCGGTCATCAATCGGTTGCGGTCCCTCGCAAGCTCCCCCCAGTCGGCAAGACCAAGCGCTCTTGTGTCTGTAACCGCCAGTTCCCTGTAGCGGATGTTCGGACTTCCTGGACTTCCCGAATCTGGGATTCGAAGATTTTCTTGACTGGACCGTTGTTGTCCATTCGCTTGATATGGGCCCGCCAGGGTAGTCGGCGTGTTTTGGCTCTTTGGACTACATCCATATCTTGGTGCAGCTCGTACAACTCACGATTGAATCTTCTCCTCCAATCGCCCTCTTCGCATATAGAACCAAGTATCCGCCAAATTATTTTTCTCTCGAAAGTATCAATTCCACTTTTTTACATATCGTCCAGCACTCGGCACCGTAGTGTAGAACTGGTAAAATTAGCGTATTGCAAAGCGTGCACTTTGTCTTTCGAGAAAGGAGTTTTGAACCCATTTGTTTGGCCAAACCAAAGTAGCAGCGGTTCGCTAGGGTAATTCTTCTTCGGATTTCCACTAAGGTGTCGTTCGTGGAATTGATGTTTGTTCCGAGGTAGGTGAACTCCTTGACTACCTCGAAATAACTGCTACCAACAGTGACGTTTTGTCCTAGACGATGGACAGATGAGGTTTTGTTTGTCGATAGCATATACTTTGTTTTGTCCCCATTCACTTCAAGACCAACGCGTTTCGCCTGTTCATCAATAGCTGTGAATGCTTCTAGTACAGCTCGCTTGGAGCAGCCGATGGTGTCGATGTCGTCCGCATTGCCAAGCAGCTAAGAAGACCTGTGTAGTACCTCGTGGCTTGATGGTTAGTGCGTAGGACTGTTATGCCGAAGGTGTGGGTTCGATTCCCAGCCGTGCCACCTAAAAACAGAAATGTTTTATTCGAGGTACTGCCTCTTGCGAGGAACTGACAAATCCTCCAAGAGTATACTTGTCATGAAAAGTGCTTCTCATTTAGCCGTTCGGACTTGGCAAAAAACTGTAGGTCCCCTCCATTCCTGCCAACAAACACGCACACAGGAATGGTTGTGAGTTGTAAGTCACAAGGCCCTGGTTCTCTACGAGCTGTTGCGCCACCCAATTTATTTAATTTATTTATAAGAAGACCTGTTGACGATAGTGCCTTTCAGGTTACCACCACTCTTGCGCACTATCTGCTCCGGGACTAGGTTGAAGATCTCCTTGTCTAAGCCCTGTACACGTCTGGAATAACTCGGATGAGCTGTTACCCATTTGCACGTTGCACCGCGTATTTTGTAACGTCATGCGGCATAGCTGGATCAGTTTTTTCGGGATCTCGAGCTCCGACATCGCCAATAGAAGCTCTTGGCGACTTATGCACATTTGCGGCTTTGAAGTCGATGAAAATATGGTGGGTCTCGACTTGAAATTCGTTGGTCTATTCCAGGATTTTCCTCAATGTGAAGATTAGGTTTATCGTTAATCTGCCTGGCCTGAAGCTACACTGTTAAGTGCCGATCATATTGTTGCAGAAAGGCAGGCACGGATACAAGGGGGGGGGGGTAATGGGTGCAATTGCCCCTCTAGCATAAATATGAATTTATTAAAATTTTATCAAAAAAAAGGTTATTTCATTACCTACACGTTTATACAAATTTTTCTTGGCAGCGCAGCGTTGCAGCAATGAGTAGTTGTGCGTTGGCCGCATAGGCGCCCGCAGGATTTTGTCCAGGGGGGGGGCAAACACCAAACCAATTTTGAGATATCAAATTTTCGAAAAAATGGGTATTCAAAAAAATTTTTTTTTTTTAATTTTAATATGCAGTACAATTTGAGCTTTTTGGAAGTTTTTATAAATAATTCCATTAAAATCCTTCAGTCAATAATGAAAAAATCCAAAATAACGTTCTATGGGAGGCACTGTTAATAGTTATCCAGCGTAAAATTATTTTATATTTAATAGTAGACCGTACTTATTTAACCACACAGGCATTTTTTTGGAAGTTTTTGTATAAAAAGCAAGGTTCATAGAACAATAAAATATCATTCGCTCACTCGTGAAAAAATCAAAAGGGAATGTTATTTTTGATTCGATTAAAACAAAATTCATTTTCACGATCGAACCAAAAATGCTAGGATGTGGATCTATAGAATATGGTTCGTTCCGAATTTATTATGCGAGAAATATTGAAGATCCATTCACGAACCTTTGAAATAAGAACTAAAAATTTAATTTTACAAAAGGAAAGAGGACAGTTTCAAAAAATGTTTCGAAATCCTTTGACCTTGATAGATTTCAATGAAATCGAATTGAGTCATGGTGATGATGGTGCCATATTTTGAAAATATTCGTTTCTGTTAGCTATCCTGTCAATTTTATTGAACTCACTCAAGGAACAACGAAGTTGACATTTTTTTTAAAGCTCCCTGTTTTGAAAATATTTTTTTCTTTTTTAATTCTGTATAAGCCATCACCTGTGTCAATTTCATTGAAATCTTTCAAGGTATAACGAAGTTGCAAATGTTGACATGTTTTTTAAACACACTGTTTTGAAAATATCCAAATTCCAACGAATTTCCCTAATGGCCTCTTCGATTGGCAATCCGGAAGACCGATTCGATACGTGTGAACACTTTTGAAATCAAATCCGGAATAATTTTCTCTCCTTTTCAGAAAAAGAACTGCCATTCTATCCCCATTCGAAAAGGCCATAAAATCACATTTTTGTAAGAAATGGGAAAATTTCTGATTTCTTTTCTTAAAGCATCGACATCGAAGCCATTCTTCAACAGACTTTGAAAATTCATTGTTTGACAGATGGGGGCCATTTTTTTTAAATAAAAAGCTTCACAGCCGCAGTGAATGTATACTTGATGAAGAAAGATTATTTTAAGGACCTTTTCAGATCCTTATTTAAATCCGTTCAGCCAATGACAAAATCCAAAACAACTTTGGACGTACAAAATGTTCAGCGTTAAATTATTTTCTTTAAATACAGGGTGCCCTGTAAATAATGGATAACCTTGCAACTGGTTGTAGCAGGCCTTATGACCTTTCCAGAAAAAAATATAAAAAATATTTTCCCAGTGGTTACTATGTTATGATATTTTTTCCAAAAGTTGTTAACAAGTACTACTTTCCTCAAATACGTGAACGCTACGGCCATGGATGAACAATTTTTGCTATTTTTCTATTTTTGTAATATTCTAGAATATCTGTTGTAATAGATGGGTGGTAAAATTTAATAGTAGTTACTGTATTTTTTTTATTATAATTTTTTAAAATATTGTTTTCAGAACAAAATTTATTTTCACAAAAGTTTGATGACCTCTAATAAATTAAAATTGTTTGAAAATATGAATGGCTAATTGCTTAAGAAAGTTCTCTATTTCATGCACTTTCCAAAGTGGTATAACACATGCTTGTGTATTAACGAAATAACCAAGAAAATTAGTCAATCATCTAATAAAACAGCTTTTAACATTTTCGCAAAATGTCTATCAAAATGTTACAATAACCTCCAAATTTATGTTGGACAAAGATTTTCTCTTTTGATGTGTAAGGGGGTTCAGTGCAAGTATAAAACTCGATTTTAGGTGTTGAAAGCCTCACCATTTGGCCACCATATTGAAAAAACGAGTTCTTAAAGTTTTCCGTGGCAACTTAAATTTTATAAGTCTTAGAAAAAAAAACTATGGTACAAATTTGTAGCAAATTCAATTCTCTTCAATTTATGTTAACACACTTTTTACCCTAAAATCCAAAACAAAAATTTCGAGTTTAGCCCAGTCAAATTAGGAAATCAAATCGCATTTTTCGATGGACAGTTTTTTTTTATGGAATCTGTTTGGGTACGCCTTCTTATCATAAAAACGATTTTTTGGTATTTTTGAAGTTAGGGAGAAGCCGCTATCTTGAAAAAGAGATTTGTTTTGTTTCTATGCATTAGCTCGCTTGCATTTCATTTTACAGCAAAACGTCCAATTTCACCTTTGTAGAGAATTGAATTTTCTATAAAACTAGCTATCAATGACTTCTGTAGGTTGTTTAATCTTTCAGTTAAAACGGGCCAATGTTCCATAGGGCTGTGGTTTGAGGGTGGTACAACTTTTCTGGAGTTATCTCGGTTACTTTTGATTTTCTTGGATGATGCTCTTAGAATAATTTTTAGTTCTTATAACGACCTATAAAATGAGCCTTTAATCGATATCATCAGCCACGAATAGTGTGAATTATTCAATTCTCACTTTATGAGTCAAGAAAAAAAAAATAAGTATTTTTTTTTCGAAAAAGTTTATTCGATGAATCGTATAAAAAAGATGTTACTTAAAATTTTGTCTATAGTAATGATATAAACTTAACATTTACCATACGTGGAGTTACATCCGGGAAGGCAGGGCACCGTAGTTACTTGTTGTTAAAAAGTGAGTTATATCAAAGAATATAAAGTTACCAAGAAGTCGCATCTCATACAAATTTTGACGGGTTCCAATGTTGGAACCCGTCAAAAGTATCCTCCTTTTAATATCTTTATAATACGAATATTGAATATTATGGTATGCCGTGGTGTTTGCCAAGATTGTATGAGAAAGAGCTTTTCTCTTAATTATTTTTTGTTTCGTTCTTGTTATCATTATTTCGAAAAAAAACTTTCGGAATCGGATTTTATTTAAGATCCAGATAATACTTCTGGTAACTTTATATTCTTTGGTTATATATTTTCATTCCAAGTGTAAACCGAAAAGGTATTGCATGCGGTTTTCTTGGTGAAACGAAAAAAAATTCAACTAGATTTCAAATTTATTGATTGGTTTGTATTAACAGAATAATTGAAAAAAAATGATAATTAGAGGTAAAGTGTGTTTAACAATAAGTTTTCTCTGTGTTAGTGTTTGAAGAGGAGAGAGGATACATAAGTAGTGAATTTTGGTAAAATAATGAAGGGGAGTATTTTGCGATTTTTGAAGGTCCTGGGAGTCAATTCTCGATCTGTGAAACTGTGAAGTGATAAATATGATAACGCCTTCACGCCGAATGTGATTCTCGAAGTGTGAAAAAATGAAAACAAATGCCAAAATGTTTTCATATGATAATTCGTTTATCACAATCATTTTAATCTGTGAAAACCATTGAAAAGAAAAATGATAAACACAAACAAATTGTTGTCATTTGAAACACCCAAGTCGCCATCTTGGACTTTCTATGACGTCACAATCATCTTTTTCTATGAGCAAGTGGTAGCATTTTCCATGTTAGTACTTTTTAGTACTCACTTTGACAGCTGTTTTTCATAACGAGTTCGGGAATCGCCTTGCGCGTGTTTGTGAAGTGATAAAATGATAAAACTCTGTGAAAACTGAAATGATAACTTTGTTTTCATTTCACAGTTTCACAGATCGAGAATTGAGCCCCTGGTATCATTTCGTTATCGTTTCTTCTGGTATTATTTCGTAGTGAAGAATCTGCAAGAGAAGGGTACTTTTATCTTCGCAATCATTTTCAGTAATTTCAATACATTTGTGGATGTTGCTGCACGTTTCACCGCTACGGTGTGCACAGAGGGGCAACACATCAAGCCCGCCTTGCAACATCCACAAGTTGCTCCAAATTTTGATGCGCAGGAACAAAAAATAATCTTCATTATTTCGGGAGGAGCTAGTTCTTTTGTAGCGGGTAGTGAAGAAAGATTATTTTTCGTTTTTGTAATGAACCTCGTAAATTTTTTCTAACGAAGTTGTCTTTTCTCCAATATAGAGTGCTAAAAAGAATTTTTCCCCTGCCACAATAATTTCTTCTGGGTCAACGAATTTTCGTTAGAAAATTTCCACCTCTGCAGCAAGGTTGCTGACACTTTTTTCCATAGTGGAAACGAATTTCATTTTACCCGCGAAGTTCGTTGCTGACGTTGTATCACAGCCGGATAAAGCGTGTACAAATAAAATGTTGCCTGATACTATTCGGTTATATTTGATACTTTTTGTTGAGTACCATTTCTCTGGTGCGTGTGATTTTTTCGGTTTCCGAAGAAAGACATTCGCATGTTTCCCATGTTCCGTTAACAAAACAAGAATATCGGAAACGATTGTAACATAGTCATGCAGATAAGACTCCTTAATGGCTGTAGTGACAATAAGCAAATCAGCATCACCTTTGTCCTGAAAAACCGTGTAACCTGTGTCTAGCAGTTTATGCTTAAGGAGTTGGAAAAACTTATTTCTGTTCTGCTCATTGGCTAGGAATGGTTCTTGGAGAACTTATGAATTGGATAATTCACATAATTCGTGGCTGATTATATCGATTAAAGGCTCATTTTATGGGTCATTATAAGAACTAAAAATTATTCTAAGAGCATCATCCAAAAAATTCAAAGGTAACCGAGATAATTCAAGAAAAGTCATACCATCCCCAAAATACAACCCATAGAGAAACATTGGACCGTTATAACTGAAAGATTAAACAACCTACAGAAGTCATTGATAGCTTATTTTATAGGAAATTTTATTCTCTACAAAGTTGAAGTTGGATGTTTTGCTGTGAAATGAAATGCGAGCGAGCTATTGCAAAAAAATAAAACCAATCTCTTTTCAGGATGGCGGCTCTTCCCTAACCCCAAAAAACTCGTTTTTATGATAAGAAGGCGTACCCAAACACATTCCATATTTAAGCTGAACTCTTTCTATCTTTTGTTAAATCCGTTTCTTTCGTAACTTTTAAATAAAACGCACCGTTCACTTTGCTAGTCAGAATTCAACTGACTTCTTTTCGTTTATTGATCGTATATATTCCTACCTATCCAACAGCCAGCTTCCCCTCTTACATATTCCAGGTTACTTATTGTTTGTTTTCTCTTTTTTACTGCCACTCATACAACAAATTTTGCCCATCGAAAAATGCGATTTCATGCCCTTTCTTTTACTAATTTGACTGGGCTAATTCCGAATCAAACTTTTTCTTTTAAATAAAAAAATCTCCACTTTTTATTTGTGAACAAGAAGGTATTTGTTATAATTCAATGTAAAAATGCTAGTTGCGTGGTATTGCCAGGGGGGGGGGGGGCAAACCATGAACTCAATAAAGAAGCTATAAAGAAAATATCCACATTTTCCAACAATATCGAAACTAAGGATATTTTCAGATACATTTGGTATGATCCAGAGCCAGGGGGGGGGCAAATCATGGAGAGAAGGCAAAGTATTTGTTAAAATTCAAAGAAAAAAAAGAAAAACTCCTTAGTTGCGTGGTATTGTCCAGAGCAAGAGGGGGCAACTGCCCCCCCTTGCCCCCCCTCCGGGCGCCTATGGTTGGCCGGCCGATGGCTGACAAGGTTCAGTTAAGAAAAGTTCCACAATGCACAAATAGCCTTCAAATCGACTGAGTGGGAAAGCTTATAACTTCGGTTTTAGATAACTGATCTTCAAAGTTAAGGTCTTTAATTAACAAATAAATGTCCGGTTACATTACTGTATAACACTTAATGAGAAAAGTAAATTTATTTCATACCAGGAAGCAGATTGAATCCCAAATCGATTCGATTTTCACTTTTCAAAATGCTATGAATGAAAAATTTCACAAGTTGACAAATAATGATTTAAAAAGTTATTGCTCCACCTGCAACCCTACTCTACAAATTTGTTAGTGGTTTTTTATAGTTAACTGTAACGGAAGAAGTGGTAGGGGCACTCATCTAAGCTTTCAACCTTAAAGATGTTTTAATTTAAAAATACAAATTAAATCTTTAATGTCAATTAAATTAGCTTCAAAAATTTCTAACTTTGCTTCAAATGCTCGGATCTACAGGATATACACTTAGTCCAGTAAATAGAGGTAAAAAATAGGGGGGTTACCCTACAAAAGGTCGGGTAGTTCTAAATTTTTGATATGTTATATGGTATGGTAAGTAGATGAAAATTCAAAAATTCCACAACCACGCCCCTTCCGCCCCCTTCAAAATCCTGGAAAAACTAAAAAAAATCGGAACTTTTCTCAGTTTTTTGCTTATAACTTCTTTCCGGTATATTTTTACGGAAAAAAGTATGTGAAAACTTTGTAGACAATAAAATTTCCGACAAATATGACCTAGAGAGTATTTTTGTACAACCACTTCAATCGGCGCTATGGAGCTCCCAAAAAAGGCTAAAATTTAGTATTTTGTAAGATTTTCAGTTTATTCCCTCTTTACAGTACAATAACTCCTTAACCGTGAAGTTTAGGACAACATTTGTCACAATCAATCTTGTAGATAATTTAATTGGCTACCAATTTTATGTAACTACAGTCGACATCCTCTAAGTCAAACTCCCCCTAAGTCGAATTTCCCTCTAGCAAGAATTTTTTCACCATGTTTGTTGTATACTCCTGTCAAATTTCAAAACTTATTTATTTTTCTCTAAATCGAATTTTTGCAAAACTCTCTCTCTAACTCGACTTAGAGAGAGTCGACTGTATTTTCATTTTGTGACCAATACAATCTGGAATACTGTGAGTTTTGAGAAAGTGTTTTTTATTCAAACGTTTTTACGAACTCACTTTCTTTTCTGTCTGTTTTATACTGTACTGTAGTGTACTGGAATCCCGTAGAAATTTTATTACCGATTTGTCTAACCACCTTAATCGATTGAAGTATACATATAGGAGAATCAGAAAACTTTGATAGAAACCACGATATTCTGAACTCGGTGTTTTAGTCGCTATTTTTTGGAGGTTGTGCCCAAAATTCCATTCAAAACTAAACCACACACATTAACTTCCACCCACTGCCGCTCCTACTTTTTTAAAACATAATACTTT
Source organism: Dasysyrphus tricinctus (assembly GCA_963921185.1). Classification (NCBI taxonomy): domain Eukaryota; kingdom Metazoa; phylum Arthropoda; class Insecta; order Diptera; family Syrphidae; genus Dasysyrphus; species Dasysyrphus tricinctus. The sequence continues at coordinate 89,650,881 of OY992530.1, forward strand.
CGGAAAAAATTATAAAAATTCGGGTGTTGTTCAGACCATGAAGGGCCAAAACCACAAGTGCTCTGGTGATGGCTTACCCTCGGATCCAGAGGTTTGATCGTCCTTATTGCCTTCAACTTGGGATTCAGAAACTCAAATGGCTGGAGCATTGTTTCCCATTCGCACAATCTAGTTTAGCCAAGTCGACGTATTTTGATTTTTTGGACTACATTGTCTTTGAACAGCTCATTGAGCTCACGTTTGTGCCTTCTCCTCCAAAAATCCGTCAAATAATACGAGTATTACTTGCGAAAGAGCCCAGTAACAGTTTTCATTACTGATTTTCATCTTACCGAGAGTAGGAGTGTCTTGAGCGTAAGAAGAGTGTTGAACCTTTTTTGACAAACATAGATTAAAAGCAGTGGTTTGCAAAAGCATTTTTTCGTCTCGACTTGAAGTTCATTGGTCATTTTCAGAATTTTTGATCTTTTACTGGCATTCGTTTTAATGTCCTTCATCATAACTACCTACAATTTGTATTCCAATGAGTAGGATGGAAGACAGGACTTGCTCCGTGTACAAACAACGTGGACAAAATTTGCATAAATTTACCAATTGTATTAGGTTAGGTTAGGTTAGGTTAGGTAGAGCTGGATGTCAGTGATCAATACTGACACTTAGACCAAAGTTGGTCCGTTGTGATACCACATGAATCTTGAAAAATCTTCCTTGCTCGTGAAACCATTTAGAGCTCCTGACGAAGCGTGCAAGACTGTAAATGTTTTTGCTTGCCAGATCACTAGGATCGTTATAGTAGTAACCTCCTAAGTGGAGCCTTACGTTTGTGTGAAAGAGCAGGGCAATTACAGAGAAGGTGAGGAATCGATTCTTCCTCCTCCTCATCCATACAGCTTCTGTAAAAATCATTTAAAAGTACGTCAAGCCGCGTTGCGTGCCTGCCTTTTAAACAGTGCCCCGTTATGACACCTACAATAGAGCTTATGTGCACTCTGATTTTAAACACTTGGAGTGCTTTAAGTCAAGGCTTGGCTAAATTTGTTTTGTCGCCAAACAAGTAGTGATGTTGTCCCACCCAATATTTGTTCTCTCCAAGGCTTCTTGCAATATTTAGCTTTTCAGGTAAAATGGGTTGTAATGTTCCACTTCTAGCGAGCTCATCAGCATTACATTTACCTGGAATGTCACTATGACCCGGCACCCAACAGAGGTGAATATTAAACTGTTGCGCCATCTCCAACAGAAATGATCGACAGTTAAGGGCTGTTAGAGTTTGAAGAGACAGAGTCCAGGGATTTAATAGCAGCTTGGCTATCAGAGAAGGTTGATATAAAGTTTTCTTTGCGCCAAGATAGTAATTCCGTTGAACTGTCAAAGGTAGCAAAGGCAAATATTTCACGGCTCTTAAAAAAAAACATAAATTTCTTATATTTTTACCACGGAATTAGTTTGTTTTAAGTCAAAAGTCGATTTATAACCGCAACAAAGCATTAACCTGTTGTTTTTCATTACATACCGCGAAAAAAATAATCAAAAATCATTGATTTCAAGTGTAAAACTAATGTCTAACACGAACAAAAGAAACTTGCTGCAAACATCACCAGAATCTCCCAACACAATAAAGAAACCATATCTTAAAGAAATGTCTGTCGCTTCAATGACAATTACTGATCTTAAAGATATGTTTTCCAACGTCCTGGAAGAGAAAATGCAGGATTTACTAACAAAGCACGACTTCATACAAATTTTCGATGACGTTAAAACACTCAAGGAAATAAATGAATTACTAGCACAAGAACTAGAAAAAATAAAGAACAAAAACAATGCACTTGAGAAGAAAATGGAACACCTAGAAAAGCAGTCTAAGGAGAGAAATCTCATTTTCACCCTCCCAGCCGCCTTACAAAACGATGCCCACAAATCAATCAACGAAATCGCCAACAAAATTATGGACGATCGAAATATCACCTTTGAAGATATAATAGCCCTTCCATCCAAAGGAAAACAACAACTATTTTTAGTAGATACAAAAAGCAAAGCAATTACAACGCAGCTACTGAGGAACTCCGCCAAACTCAAAGACACTGGCGTGTATATGAGCAAAGGAGACGTCAACAAATTCTGCGCATTCGACGAGCTATAAAATCCAAGCATCCATCGACAACCCCACAAACAGTGTTGTTCCTCTACGTGTCGACTTTAATTGTCTACTTTTCAACGTCGACAATTGCGTAAACTATGTCGACAATGACGACAATGTCAACAATGACGTCGATAATGTCAACAATAGCTTTAAGATCTGTCAAACTGCAAATAAATTCATTCGAGGAATTCTGGTTTGTATGGTACCAAGACTCGAGGTCGTCAAGTGAGTTCTTTTCTCCTGAGCGATTTCAACCACAAAACTTTTATATAGCGTAGTAAAAAGAGTAGCAGTATCTCATCCTTGCCGTTCAGGGCTGTCGAAGTACTGCAATTGAAGTATTTGTACTGCTTTTTGAAACTCCGTACTGCCGTACTGCTACTACGACCAAAGTACTGCTTTTTTGAAAATTTCACACACCATTTGCAAATCATAATCCTTGCCAAAAATTGTTAGCCCTTTTCATCTAATGTTGACTTTTATAAATTAAACAAATAAAATAGTATAGAATACGCTCATAGATTGAAAAAAATCTCGAATTCCATTTTTTTACGACTGCATAGTTTGCCGCATATAGGCATTGCCTGTATATCGCAAGTAAAAAATTCTAAATTCTGGAATTTTCCGATTTAATTTTCTACTCCGAAAAAGGAAGTTTATGGACTTTTTGATGCCATTTGGAACGAATTATTCCAAACACGTGAAAATGTAGTTTTTCACAAATCTGCCAAGCAATGTTAAATTATATTAATGGATCTCTAGCTCAGGTAATTAAGACTTTTACGTACTTTAACTGAAGAAAGAATTTTTGGAGGAGTAAAAGGGTGTAAAATTCGGTTTTTTTGCTAATTTCACGAAAAGTATCAACTTTTTGGAATGAAAATTATCAAAACAAAATTATCATGTTTTTTTTCATACAACCAATAGATTAAGAGTTAATCATGCAGGAACTTTATGGAGAAGGAAATTTAGTAAACAAATTTACTAAAATTGCATTAATCAATCAGCAATATTTTTTGTACTATATGCGTTAGGCCACAACGTGCACAAACGTAACGAGAGATTTTTATGTAATAAAATATTTTCAATACCACCATTGAAGTTCGCTAGAGCTAAATAGGTGATGGGCGCGTATATGATAATTTTTAAAGAACAATATTTGCATTTAAACAAAATTAAATGCATTTTAAAATTACGTTTGTATTATTTATGTACCTTGGTTCTAAAAGCGCCAAAGTCCATTTTCTTACAATGACTTAAGTTCACTAATTGATTCAGGGGAAGATGTTAAGACTGTAATAAGGGCTAATGTGCTCCAACCGATAACCGATGGTTATAGAAAGTTTAATTTTCAAAAGAAATAAGCATTTTGAGAAATAATAAATCTTGACTTTCGATTTTCCAAAAATTATCAAATTGGACATTGGCCCTTTTAGAACCAAGGTACATATTTTATTGTCGTACTGCTGTGTACTGCAATTTTTTCCTCGAAGTACTGCTTTCTGAAAAAGTGAAACGACAGCCCTGTTGCCGTTATTGGATTTATTTTCAGCAAGGTCCAAATCAAACATTCAAAACGGAGTTGTATCCTATCGAGCACTGTTGCAAGATCTCTGGAGAGCGTTTCAGGACAATACCGGACTTACACGAATGGAGAGCTGCCAGTATAATGACAAAAAGAATTAAATTGTCCATTCATTTTGTTGTTGCTTTTGTCATTATACTGGCAGTATTCCAACCGTGTAAATCCGGCATAAGAAAACTCCAAATTGAACTAAGCCTTGGCTATTTGGATTAAGTATGCTACTGTGTACAATCGAATCACTTCAGTTTAAAATTTTATACAAAAATTCAATTTTTATTTAAGTTAAATAATTGTGTGGGTTAATTTAAGAAGGCAAAATTAAAAACCAGTTTTGTTTTATGAATTTTCTACATTGTCTACATTGTTGACATGTTCGTGTCGACAATTTTAAATTGTCTACGTTGAATTGTCTACGCGTAGACAATCGTGTAGTCTACATTTATAGTCTACATGGCACAACACTGCCCACAAATCCGAGGTCTTAAATTAGTTGTAAACGAAAAAACATTTTATGCAACACAAGATGGAAAAATTTTATGTGGAGGCCACGACGGAATGGAAGTGCTTCAGGAAATGTTTGGCAATCTGGATCTGGATGAAAACACCATTTCTACGAAACAAACACAAAATCAGGTTCTCAGTGAACATGTGCAGATGCAGCCGTCAACTTCTACAGCTGACCAAATCTCCTTGAAGACAACAGCGCCACCTAAAAGATCAACACAACAACAACCGAAACATCATAATTGAAAGAGAGTTGCCGTCTGTCACGCAAGTAGTAGTAGTAGTAATAGTAATAGTAATAGTAATAGTAATAGTAATAGTAATAGTAATAGTAATAGTAATAGTAATAGTAATAGTAATAGTAATAGTAATAGTAATAGTAAAAGTAATAGTAATAGTAATAGTAATAGTAATAGTAATAGTAATAGTAATAGTAATAGTAATAGTAATAGTAATAGTAATAGTAATAGTAATAGTAATAGTAATAGTAATAGTAATAGTAATAGTAATAGTAATAGTAATAGTAATAGTAATAGTAATAGTAATAGTAATAGTAATAGTAATAGTAATAGTAATAGTAATAGTAATAGTAATAGTAATAGTAATAGTAATAGTAATAGTAATAGTAATAGTAATAGTAATAGTAATAGTAATAGTAATAGTAATAGTAATAGTAATAGTAATAGTAATAGTAATAGTAATAGTAATAGTAATAGTAATAGTAATAGTAATAGTAATAGTAATAGTAATAGTAATAGTAATAGTAATAGTAATAGTAATAGTAATAGTAATAGTAATAGTAATAGTAATAGTAATAGTAATAGTAATAGTAATAGTAATAGTAATAGTAATAGTAATAGTAATAGTAATAGTAATAGTAATAGTAATAGTAATAGTAATAGTAATAGTAATAGTAATAGTAATAGTAATAGTAATAGTAATAGTAATAGTAATAGTAATAGTAATAGTAATAGTAATAGTAATAGTAGCAAAAACTTAATCTCCAAAAAAAATGAAACTAGAAAAATAATCATACTTTCACAAAACATTGCTGGTCTAGCAAGTAAATTATTTAATGTTGATTTTTTTAAATATGTAAAGGAACATGACATCTTTTACCTTTTCGAAACCTTTATTACAAGCGAGCACTATGAAACTTTTAACAAATATTTTAACGAATATAAACTACATTGGATATCAGCCTACCGCGATCACAAATTTGGTAGAGCCATAGGGGGTTCTTTGTTCGGAATCAAAAAAAATATAAATGGTAGCTTTTTTGATGTGAATGACCAAGCTTATCTTATTATTAATAGTTCAAAGTCAAAATTTTATATCTTGCCAACGTATATAAACTGCAATTTTTGGGATAACGATTTTTATGCTCTTAACGATTTGCTTAACTCAGTTAACTCAGAAAATATTATGCTCATTGGTGATGTTAATGCTAGAATTGGAGAAAGTCAGATAGTTCCAATGAAAACCAATAATTTCATTGGCCTAGATATTTCTGAGAAACGTAATTCAAAAGATAAAATCACAAACAGAAATGGTCGCCTTTTTTTAGAAATGTGTCAAACTTTTAATATGTATATCCTCAATGGTAGCAGCAGGGATGACACAAATGGAGAGTTTACATTTATCTCTGTAATAGATTTTTGTGCTGTTTCAGGAGATTGGAGTACTACTGTGTCCTCTTTTAAAGTAGGAACTCAAATTTTCTCAGATCACATGCCCCTCACAGTAGTTTTCAATCTAGATTTCAAGCCAGAATATATTGCACTTACCTTACCACCAAAACTAGTTTGGGAAGAAGAAAAAAAAAATATGTATGCAAGTATGCTAACAGCTGAATTAGAGAGTACACTCGCAACCATTACAGCACAACCAACCGCCGCGGATGAGATACGATTGCTAAACAACTGCATACAAAAGGTGGTACCTTTTAACACGCGACCTATAAAACAAATCTACCATCAGAAGTGGTTTGACCATGAATGCCTCACAGCAAGAAAACTATCGTTTACCCTTCTAAGAAAAGTAAAAGACTCAACGAGTCCGAATGAAAATTTCACGAAACAGTATGTAAGCGCTAGTAGAAATTATAAGCTTCTCTGCAAAGAAAAACGCGAAAACTATTTCAGAGAGCTAGCAAGAGAGCTATCTACCGCAACCAACAGTAAAAGCTTTTGGGAAAAAATAAAGGCTTTTAAAGGCTTAGATTACGTGTGCGGGATACAGATAACTGCTTCTAAGCTTGCAGAGTATTTTGAGTTTTTACTAAATCCCCTTGATGTCAGGGAACCCATCCAATTCGCAGAACCGTTTATAGTAAATGACTTTCTAGACTCGGAAATTCAAATGAGTGAACTTCAGCTTAGTCTGTACAACGCCAAAAATAAAAAAGCACCGGGCCCTAATCGCATAGGCAATGAATTTTACAAAAACGCCCCAACCCTATTTTTAAACAATTTGTTAGCAACCTTCAACTCCATTTTTTCATCAGGAGAGATACCTCAAGAGTTCAAAGATGCAATTGTGTATCCAATATACAAAAAAGGCGATGTCAATACACCGAGTAACTATCGAGGTAGGTATCTCTTTTATGAACTCAATCGCCAAACTGTTCTGCTCCATTCTATTAAATCGAATCAACACCTGGGTAGAAAATAACCAAATACTGAGCGAATATCAAGCTGGTTTTCGCAAAGGCTATTCCACGGTTGACAATATCTTTACGATTACAACTGTTGCCCAATACTTCCTTAGACAAAAAAGGAGACTACATATTCTTTGTAGACTTTAGAGCTGCTTTTGATTCTATAGACCGCAATGCACTTTTTTATATATAAAAGGAATGTCAACAAAAATGCTCAGAGTTCTCAAAAGTATGTATACAAATACACGTCAAAGAATATGGGATGGTAGAAATGTATCTGACTGGTTCGAAACCAAGTCTGGAGTGAAGCAAGGCTGCCTTTTAAGCGCAATCCTTTTCGCATTGTTTATAGATCGTACATATCGGAACATTTACCTGCAGGAATAAGAATTGCAGAACAAGTTATCAAAGTACTACTTTACGCAGATGACATTGTTCTTTTAGCAGAATCCCCTCATAGTTTACAACTTATGATCAATAAAATGAACAGTTTCTGCAAGTCTTGGAACCTGAAGGTAAATTTAGAAAAATCTAAAATTATGATAGTTCGCAGCAGGCAAACAAAACTAGAAACGAACGAAAAATGGTTCTTCGATGGGGAAGAAATTGAAATAGTAACACACTATAAATACTTAGGAGTAATTTTGACCCCAAATATGAAACCCAATCTGCACCTTGAAAAAAAACTGTCTACGGCTAAAAGTCTCATAAATGCATCTTGGAAAAATATAATAGGAAAACAAGAAATACCGGTCTCCGCGAAATATCGTGTATTCGAATCAGTCATGCGATCTGTCATGTGCTATAGTGCTCAAACTTGGGGATACAAGCAGTACGAAGAAGTTGAAAAACTACTTCGATTCTTTTTGAAAAAGCTTTTCCATCTTCCCCCGACTACTCCTAATTATGTACTAAGCCTAGAAACGGGTCTACCGAACCTTTTTGGTTTCACTTTAAAGTTACACTTTGATTACGTGCCCAAAGTGCTCAAATACCCCGCGCACAGACTACCACTTATACTTACAAAATATTGTATGGACAAGAGAGTAGAATGGGTTAAAGAGTGGATAGTACTGGCAGAAAAATGTGATGCTAGCTTAAATATACAGTCTTGGATGTATCTGACACAGGGCTGTCGAAGTACTGCAATTGAAGTATTTGTACTGCTTTTTGAAACTCCGTACTGCCGTACTGCTAATACGACCAAAGTACTGCTTTTTTGAAAATTTTTTTCACACAACATTTTCAAATCATAATCATATCCAAAATGTTTTAGTCCTTTTTATCTCATGTTTTCTTTTATAAACAAAATAGATAAAATTGTATAGAATACGTTCACTATGTATATAGATGTATTAAGAAAGATCTCGAGTACCATTTTTTACGAGTACGTAGTTTGCAAATAGGCATAGCCTGATTATCACAAGTAAAAAATTCGTAATTCTGGAATTTTTCAGATTTTCTTTTCTGATCCGAAAAAAGGAAGTTTAAGGACATTTTGATGCCATTTGGAACCAAATATTCCACACACGTCAAAATGTAGTTTTTTCACCCAACTGTCAAAAGCAATGTTAAATTATACTAATGGATCTCTAGCCCATGAAATTTAGATTTTAACGTACTTCGACAAAACTCCTACAAAGTTGAATTTTGGTGGGGCTTTGTTTTGACGTCTTGAGCAATTTCCAATTTCAAAATTTTGGCTGCAAAAAAGAATTTTTGGAGGAGTGAAAAGTTGTAAAGTTCAGTTTTTTGCAAATTTTTCGAAAACTATCAACTTTTTGGTATGAAATAAACAAGGTGTTGCAGCTTATTCAATTTTATAAAAAATACAAATTACATGTTTTTTTGATGCATTCAATAGTCTTAGAGAAAATCGTTGAACCAATTTATGGAGTGGCAAATTTTGTCAAAAAATTTATTAAAATTGCATTAATCGATGAGCAATATTTTTTGTACTATATGCGCTTAATCTTCTCATTATAAACCAAGTTATTCTGGTGCCCAGGGTATGTAAGGCCATCAACTGGAAAATTTATTGGCTTTAATTTATTTAAATAATTTTGAGAAAAACGTGCACAAACACAACAATAGTTCTGTAGGTAATGAAATAATGAATACCACCATTGCAGTGCGCTAGAGTTAAATAGGTAATTGGCGGGTATGTGTTAATTTTTAATGAACAATATTTGCATTTAAACAAAATTAAATGCATTAACAATTATGTTGGTATATATTTTACTGCCGTACTGCAGTGTACTGCAATTGTTTTCTTCGAAGTACTGCTTTCTGTGAAATTGAAACGACAGCCCTGATCTGACATTCTCCAGAGAAATGAGAGCAAAGAACAAGCAACATCTTCAATTAACAGGTTGATATACCCTGAATTAAACTATGATCTGAATAATAAAAACTATTTTAATGACCGTTATAGCATAAGGGCGATATCCGTGTAGAAGTTAATTGATTGATCTAAGAATTCCACATCCTCCCAGATGGATCTGGAAAGGTATGGTTACTTCAAAGTTTTTATCGAAATTCAGCAGTGGGATTGTGTAGTCAGTGTAAACCAATTGTATTGGTTACAAAATTAAAATACAGTCTACTCCCTCTAAACTGAATTCTCACGGGATATCAAAATTATTTCAAGTTAAAGAGTTTTTTAGAGAGAAATAAATAAGTTTGGAAATTAGAGAAGAGTATACAACCAACATGGTGAAAAAATTCTTGTTAGAGGGAAATTCGACTTAGGGGGAGCTCGACTTAGAGGACGTCGACTGTAGTTACATAAAATTGGTAGCCAATTAAACTATCTACAGGATTGATTTTGACAAATTTTGCCGTAAGCTTGAGGGTTAAGGAGTTATTGTGCTGTAAAGAGGGAATAAACTGAAAATCTTACAAAATACGAAATTTTAGCCTTTTTTGGGAGCTCCATAGCGCTGATTGTAGTGGTTGTACAAAAATACTTTCTAGGTCATATTTGTAGGAAATTTTATTGTCTGCAAAGTTTCCATATACTTTTTTCCGTAAAAATATACCGAAAAGAAGTTATAAGAAAAAAAGTGCCAATTTTTTGTAGTTTTTCCAGGATTTTGAAGGGGGCGTAGGGGGCGTGGTTGTGGAATTTTGGAATTTTCATCTACTAACCATACCATATAAGATATAAAAAATTTAGAACTACCCGACCTTTTGTAGGGTAAAACCTCTCTATTTACTGGACTAACTAGCGTGTTTCTCGAATTTTTTATCGAAAGGGGTATCAAAAGTTGCGTAATAACGAGTAGATTCTGAATATGTACTTACTTTTTGATTTGAACATGACTTTTGGGACTCTATCGAGGCGTAAAGATTTTAAAAGAAAGTAAGAAAAAACTATATTTTTTTCTTTTATTTAATTTCAATTTATTGAATTGATTTATTAAATGAAAGTCAAGGCTAACAAAAACATTAGTGACCTGGAAAAAAATATTAAAAGTTCATGAAAGGACTTAAAAAATAAATAAATATATTTACTTTGCAAAAATGTAAAAAAAAATTAAAAGAAAATATTTACATTGAAAATTGACCCTTGAAGTTAAAAGAAGGCATTTTGCTTCGTCATTCTATTCTATTCCTTATAAGTCCTTCTCTCGACTTTGCTCCAATAACACATTGGCTTGCTTCGTTCACAGATTTGATGCATCTTTCGACATGTTGCGTGTGGCAAGGAAATTCCGGTATTTTCAGTTTTCTTATTTGCACCAGCAATGAAAGTTAATCATCAGTCAATTCTGCGAGGCAAGGTGGTGGAGTAATTTGACATTCATTCCAAAAAATTATGTCCATGTAGTCCGTAGCGTTAAATTTAATTTTTGGTGGCTTAAATATTCGGTTTGATGTATGGGTGTGCCTCGCTTTTATAATTCGCCTTCGAGCAAGCTCTCTGACATAGACCCTTTTGTCAAAGTGCATTGCCACTAAAATGTTTTCAGGATGTACGAAAAAGCGAACTTTTTTCAAATTAAATCCCTTTTTTTGAAGAAATTTAGCATCGAGTTACTTATTTCCTTTCCTGTACCAGATTAAGGAGTTATATGGCAAGAATGGAAATATGTTCTTCAAGAACCTCCTTCCGATAGTATCGTCCATCTTTCTCTTCGGAAGTAAGAGTTTTATCTTTTCGCCCATCAAAATAAATACTGCGAATTATATATCATATCGAATTATATATCATATCATATCGATCACAGACTCTTGCTACGGATGGTAGAGATAGTAAATTCCGCTTACTTCATGATGTTGACGTTGAGGGCTCTGATAAAAAGAGCTCTGGCTGCACTTCTTCAATTCGATAAACTGTATTGACTTGCTCTCGTTTCGTTTCGACTCACTGCATCGGAAAAAATTGATACCGTAGTAGATTCAGGTCTTTGACCACCTTATGCACTACGATAATCATTTTTCTGTCATTTATCTGGTCCACTAAAAATGATCTTTCACTAGAAGGCACTTTCTTATTCTTCACACAATGACAGTCATTAAAGGAATCGCACTTACAAGATGCAATGTCAAACAATTTTGTGTGTGAAAGTGCAATAAAATCCTGCAATCTGTTGTGATATGTAACTTGTATTTTTTTCGAATTTGGGTATCTTTTAAGTGTCATGTATTTATCAAAGTGGATTTTCATTATTTGTAGTATTCTACTATGACAGACAATTGGAATCGACACATTCTTCCATATCTATTCGATTTCTGTTCTCACAATTACAAAAACCTTGGAATTAGATCACTTTGTACGAAAAGAATATATTTAATTACATCTTTTATTGTTAGTAACTTATTTTTGTTTAGTTTACTTAAGGGGCCGAAAAAGGACACAATGTTTCTTGTCGACGAGGTCCAGAACTCGTTTTGATTTTACGTTTGAGATATTTTCAGAGAAACAACACAACTTAACTTCTAAGAGAGTTACAACAACAATACACGACACAAAACAATGACGATGTTACATACGATGCCACATTAGTCAAGAACTTACTTTGTTTTGACGACTTTAATATTTTTAAAGAATTCAAATAACTTTACACAAGAATAAAAGGATTAGACTTTAAAAATAAAACAACTTTTCTGATTAAGTTGCTGAAACAATACCATGAAACAAAAACCCCATGGCACTTTCAAATTTAATATATTGCTAAGTTGCAATGACAATGGCTCTGAGTAATAGATCCGAATCGAGCCTAAAGTCGACTTTGACAAACTTATCCGTAGAAATAAAACACAAATTTCACCACTAAATGCTAAGAAGCACCTCAAGCCAAGTTTAAAATGATATCTAATCTAAGCATTTAGAAGTGAAATTTGTGTTTTATTTCTACGGCTGTTTTTGTTAAAGTCGAGTTTAGCTAGACTCGGATCTATTACAAAGGGCCAATGACAATACAAACATACAAACAGGCCAATTGAGTTAAAGTTGATTCATTATTATTTGGTTGAGTGAGTCCAGTCGAATCGAGTTCTAGTTAGGACAAACAAAAACTCTTTTATGCTTGGGAAGGAAACGAATTAAAAATAAAGAAGCTCTTTAACGATTTTAAAATGATAAAATACCTAGCCAAGTAGGTACCTTCAGAAATTGTTGATACAATATCTATATTTTAATACATATCAGCGGTCAATAAAATGTATAAGAAATATAGGCAAAGCCTACATTTTAAATGTAGGTACATAATAAATTCTCAAACAAATTTAAAATGTAAAAAAATAAGAAAAAAAAATAGCTTTTTTTAATAATTTCAGCGGGCGGTAGAGGCCCAAAAGTACCATTCGATTCCTTTTTGGTTTTTTTTCCGTAATATGCTATTCAATACGCAAATATTGCGGGGTCTTTCGTTATGATAATCTTAAAAAAAAAAAAAAAAAAAAAAATAAGGAAAAAACTGTTTTTTTTTTAGTATTTCAGCGGGTGGTAGAGGCCCAAAAGTATCCTCCGATTTTTGTTTGGTTTTTTGTCCCGTTATATGCTATTCAATGCGCAGCTTTTACGGGGTCTTTCGTTTAGATACTCCAAAAAAAAAAATTTTACGGGACAGCCTAATGTGCATGTGACGAGGGCCGTGTGCAAAGCAGCCCGTGGGGCTCCAATTATATTCCATCAAACAGTAGTAATGTCCATGAAAACAAAAAATTCATACAGTGGTGCTGTTGGTGCTTTAATTAGAGGTTTGAGACACTACATGGATTTTAATATAGTTTAATGATACATTCACTGATTAAGTGTTGGGCATTATTGTATTAGTTGCTCTTTTAAATCGTGACGACTGATTTGTAGATAGTTTTTCAAATCAGTTGTTCGCAATTTAGTTTGTGGCTTAACTTCCATGCCACCCATCACGAATTTTGTGGGAAGTACTTCGAGATTTCAAGTTTCTCAAATTGATATTCGATTATAGTATGTAGATTATAATAAAACATTCGGAGATTAACCTTCTTCGGTGATTATAGATATGACCTTTTAGTAATCATTCAAAGCCTCCACATAAAGATGACGAATAGTTTCCATATCTTCGTGGGTGAGATCCAGTAGGATGTGCGGAGTGCCAATGCGTTGCCTTGAAAGAAAAATTTTTATGATCTATGTAAATGAACAGAAAGTTTATATATTTATTTTGTTTAATTTGTTTATTTATTTCATTTGATTTCCTTTTACTTGTTTCTCCTTCACAATTTTTTTGTTCAGCTGTCACTTCAACAGAAATTTGTGTAAAGGCTACCAACCTTCAAGTATCAAATATTTTTTTGAAACTCTGTTCAGCGCCGCCTAGGCTTCAATTTTAGGAAACTTTATCTCAATTTGTATATCCACTTTTTTACTGCCTTATTTATCGATACTTTTGGTTTTGTTGTTGTTTGCTGAGGGAAATTTTACTGTGCTAGCTATAAATTTTCCCAATAAAACACGCCTTATATTAATATAAAAGGTGTTGAATACCCACCCCCATCAACAAGAAGGAGAAAGTGTAACACCTTGGGGAGCATAGAGAACCTATATTATCTACAGTCGCAACTCCGGGGGTTTGTTCTCTTTCACCCTACAAGCTGAAGTGAGAGCATTTTGCCCAAATTTATGAGCATGTATTAGTTTCCCCGTGCATTTTAAATGGAGGCCGCAGCGAAAAAAATTTGGTCACAGCGCTGTGCGCAAATTTTGTGGACTACCCTGCCCTCAGATATTGTAAATATGAATCCGTTGTATTCAAAAATTGAAAATATTTTTTTTCTTTTTAATACAATTGGGTTTTTTAAATTCTTTTTGAACAAAAACTACAACAAAAATAATTTTCGTCGCCTCTGGCAAACGAATAAGACAATAATTATAAATATTTTTATTAAAATTAAAGAAAATGCACCAAAAAGTAGAAGTGCACCCTTAAGACTCCATATGCGTAGCTGCCTTACTTTTACCAAATCATGTAACTTGTAGCTCAATATTTTGAAACATGAAAAAAAGTATAAAAACAAGTTTATTTATTGCGAAAAATTTATCTTGAACTGTCGCATAAAAGAATATTACGTGATGTAAGTTTCTATTTATAAGAAATAAAATGTGCGGAAAAGTGTTTTCATTAAGGCTCCCCCAAACCAACGCGAATCATTCCCAAAGACGCGAAATTATTCACAATAATACAAAATATGAAAGATACACAATGCTAAACAACAACAAAAAACTGTCTTTGCGAATGATTCGCTACGAATTCGCGTTGGTTTGGGAGAGCCTTATGAGTGATTTAAAAATAAGTGTTTAGGCCAGACATAGTGCCAGGTGTAGTGTTCGCGCTTTTGGCCCCCGTGAAAGTGTAGCAACTTTCGTAATATTTGTTAGTTTGTTTTTGGGTTCAGGATAATAAATGAAACAAGTTCTTTTTTGTGTTCACGAACTTTCGTCCATGTTTTTAAACAAAAACGAAGGAGTCCATAGAGGCGAATACAAAAAGCGCGAATACTTGGAACACCTGACACTATGTCCTTTCCACCCATTGTCGTCTAGAATACAATGGCTGTTCTCTACGAACTTTGTATTGGTCTCAACCGGGGACATAAAACAACCAAATTAAAGAATGTTAAATACACCAGTCACAGGAAAGTAAATGGACTACGTGGTACTCGTCTAAAGAACATCCATGATGAATCTCGTTCGGGAAGTGGTTTGCCAGTGCTGCTTACAAGAAGAGAACCATGGGATTGTTGAAAGTGTCCAAGGATAATCGAGTTTTGAAATTCTTAAATAGACTATTGGGAACACACATCCGCGTCGAAAGGAAGCGCGAAGAACATTCCAGCATCCTCACTCAAATGAGGAAGACCCAAGCTCATGGTAAGTACATTTTTTAAAACACTTGATGATCACAAATAATTGCAATTTTTATCAGGCGTATTTCGCAAATACAAATCTGGTCCTCGAGGTTTTTTGAATTTACGCAAATTAAATACATTCAAGCATCATCAACGATTCTTGTAGCATCATGGTGATGTAAGATTTTGATATTTGTCTGAAGTGCTTAAATTGAACTTTGGTCGATAGACGATAAATTACTTGATCTTCTGTGAGTTTTTTTTTTTCGTCTCGATAAAATTGTTCAATGCTATGAATCATTAGGCGTGTTCAGGAAAATGGGATCTCGGGGGGGGGGGGGGGCTCTACGTCAAAGACTGAGCAAGCGAATCCAATATTTTCCTTCCTCTGTAATTTGACAGCAAAATTTCAGAGGAATCCTGTTCAAGAGACATTGCTGACAAACATGACAAAAACCATTGTACACTATTTTCTTGGAGGACTCTAAAAGCTAAAAGCTCCTGTTTGGATACCGTCCAAATATTTGCTTTCACCAGTAAAATGAGATTTGTTTGTTATTCCCTCAGCATTTCGCCCGTTGGCTTGACTGTTAAAGTTTTTCTTAACTTATTTACCAAATGAACACCAGAAAATATTCAACTACCTCATCTTCTAATATATAAAAATCTCGTGTTGAAAACCTTAAGGGAAACTTGTTTTGTTAAAGAATTTTTTGAAATTTCGCTTCACACTTAAAATTAATAATGCAAATAGAAGCACTATTAAATAAAGAGTTCAAAAACATATAAATCATATCTGTGAATTAAACCAATCGGAAAATCATCACAGTGCAATTGACTTTTTTTCAGAATTTCAACAAAATCTGAAAAAAGGCAAACGGACTGTTATGATTTTTCAAAACGTTTTTGCCCACAGAGATGGTTTTTATATTTTTAGATTAAGTATTTAATAGTGCTACTAATTGCATCATAAGATTTGTATTTAAAACAAATTTTTAAAAAATCCTAGAACAAAAAAACTTTAATTTCAGTTATTCTTGAAAACCTAAAAGTAAACTCCTTTTGTCTTAGGATTTTTTGGAATTTTGCTTCAAATTTTAAATTCTTATGCAAATAGTAGCACTATTAATTATACAGTTCTAAAAAGTAAACGCTTGCATTTGAAAACCACTAGCTATAATTGAATAATTTAAAAGCTAGTAAGTCTTAATTTAGACGGCCTGCGTGGTTCTGAAACCAGTTTTAAGTTTAAACAAATATTTCAATAAAATGTTTTGAAGAACAAGTATTAAAACCTTCATAAGGAACTTCATATGAAATTCATATAAGTTGTAGATAACGATGTTGTTGGTTGTGGGGACGTTTGGCCGAAACGAAAACCGGATGCTTTGGCTGCGCCAAATGCAGATCTAGATGCTTGTCCAAATAGAGATCTTTGTGGTGCAGCCGGTTGAGCGGCTCCTGTTCAAAAATTTTCAGAATATTATTACGTGTTAAACGTTTGTATTATTAAAAATGTTGATAAATAAAAATTACTTTTTTTATAGTTATTTGTTGGTCCGTTTTTGAATAAATTTTAAAAATGTTGTGGTCAAAAAAGGAAACAATATTAAAGCCCTCAATCACTTTGAAAACTATTAAAATTTTCTTACTCAGTTATTATAAATGTACATTTTGCCTTTGTTTTCGATTCTGTAATATTTTAGCTGCTGTACATCGTTCCCTGTGAGTAAGAGATTTTGATGCTGACCGTGTATCTGCACTCCACTAGCTAGGATACATTGTTTGCACTGGGATTGTCATTATCTTCTTTTCACCATCATCCTGCATATAGCAAAAATGAAATTACATTATATTAAAACATGATTTAGTCAGTCATTTTTATTTTTAAAATTACTAATGGACTGACCATTTTCGATTTTGTAAGTTTTACTCGAAGCCGGAATCGGAAGAATTGTCATTGAATTTGGCGGCCACTAAGTGTAAGGAGGAACAGGGCACGGTATCCATCAGACCCATTTGTTTATCTTGAGATACTGCAGAAACGGGCTTCATCAGGAACGGTTTGTCGACAGTCTTAACCATATGTTTCAATCGGTCAATTCAGATGGTTTAAGTCGAAGAGTGTTGAATTTCTCCAAGGAATGTTTGACAATTTTTCCAGTGTCCGATTTGACTTTATGCATAAATGAACTTGATTTACTGCTTAGTTTATGAATAGCGTGTTGATGATCAAATGAAGCTGCCATTTTTCCTGGTGTTATCTGAAGATGACTACTGTCCAGACCAAAGATCAATCGGCTTTACCGACTTTATTGAATTGGGGTTCATTGCTGTTTTTGATCACTTTTTACTTAATTATTCACTGTTATTTCATTAATTAAACCTCATTTTTTGATTTAAGGGAATTCAACATTATACAATTTAGCAAATTTCACAAATTTCATTTTACTCTTTTCACTTCAACCGAGATAGATTCGATATTCGTCATTTTGACTTTTGGTAATTAAAAAAAAAAACAAAAACGTTACTTTTGGGCTAATCAAGCCATTTTATATTTTTATCCACACTTCAAACGCATACACGGAGACAGGGAATTTAAGACCACGTCGAAGTCAGCCGGCGCAATTTCGATTTTCGCAAAAAAAAAATGTCAGGCGATGTATTCCTAATTGCACATTTCAAAAATCAAAAAAATTTTAATTGCACACCTCCTGTTTTTTTTATAAAAAATATAAACAAATTCCACTTTGTATGGAACTTTCAAATGCCCATATCTTTGTAACCAAATCGAATATCTAAATGCACAGGGGCTTAAATAATTGCTCATCTTTAAATTTAATTTGCTCACTAAAAATTTTTTTTGTAACATGTTCCGTCAATTATTAAATCAATAATCAAAATTTCGACCAAGTTAATTGTTTAATAATACAAGTAAGTCTTAATAGAAACTAACCATCAGAATTTATAACTATCAATAGCGCAATGGAAGAGTTGCCGCCTGACAACCGGGAGTCACAGGTTCGAGTCCTGTGTGGGTCATGTACTTTCTTTTTTTTTGCAATCTAATCATTGTTATGTTGTACTTTTTAATAGAGAAAGCAAGATGGATGATTTTTAATTACAGTTCAGACAAAAGCAAATGTGAAATGTATGCATTATTAAAACCTCAAAAAAAGAAATTTTCGTGTCTCTGAATAAAAGTGTTATTTCTCGATAGAAATAAATAATTTTGAACCTTAAATATGTTTTTAAAATTATTGACTTCGTGGTCGAATTTGCACACCAACCAATTTTTTTGCTCCACCACCCACTTTTTGTAAAATTGATATTCAAAAACATGAAAAAATATACCAAAGTGAAGTTTTCCTGCCTCACTAAGGGCCAGTTTGTTCACAGTGGGTTAAATCAGCAATTAGATTATCACTGATTCTGTTAAACCCATAGTTATGAATCTGTGATAATCAGAGAGTGTTTGTTCACTCAATTTTCAGTTTGATTAATAAATCATAGTTTTTCCAATAATCTTTCCATTTTCCAGTCTATCTGTCAATCAATTGTCAGACATATTCCGTCATTAACTTATTTCAGTGTGAGTGAGCTTTCGAAAAAAACATTTTTTGTGCAAAAAAAACACGGAAAATCAGTGCTTGAAATATAATGTTGTGTTCAATTTAAGATTATTTCCTGTTAAATTACTTTACAGAATAGCTACACACGTGAAATTTGTATTTATTTTAATGCGGCTAATTGATTTTTTTTTCCAAATATATAGTTGAAGTGTGTAGGTAGTGCTGGCATTTTGTGAAACCTAGTGATGGGATTTTTTCCCAGTTGTAGTTTTTCTATGCATATTTTATATTAGGCCTTGCAAAAAAGCACTGTATTTTTCGATAGTAAATAAAATAACTACAATTTGTAGTAAAATCTGTACAAATTGTTTATTTTTTTCTTGCAAGATGGACGATGCTTGGTTTCTCTTCATTCATGTTCTTTGTTCGAAGGAATTTAATAGATTTTGTTTCTCTTTTTTATACCTACGCTCAGGAAATAACCAATGATGAACAAACGAAATTCCAGAAAATCTTTGATTAAATCATGCTAATCAGACAGAATCGGCGAATTAGTGATTTCTCCAATTAAGTGCTCAAATCATGGATTCTCTGTTTAAAATTTTGCTGAACAAACGCATTCAATGATAACCAACTGGAATAATCATTGATTTAAGTTGACAAGGTGTGAACAAACTGGCCCTAAAACTGTTATATCTCAATGGAAAAAAATAATTTTGAACTTTTAGTAATTTTTTTCAATTATCAACGTCAAGGTCGAATTTGCTAACCTAAAGTTTAATTTTTCCCACCACCCCCTTTATCTGAAATAAATATTGAAAAACATGAAAAAAAACATACCAAAATTAAATTTTCATGCTTCACTAAAATTGTAATATCTCGATGAAAAAAAATAATTTTGGACTTTTAGTAATTTTTTTCAATTATCAACGTCAAGGTCGAATTTGCTCACCTAAAGTTTAATTTTTCCCACCACCCCCTTTTTCTGAAATAAATATTGAAAAACATGAAAAAAAAACATACCAAAATTAAATTTTCATGCTTCACTAAAACTGTAATATCTCGATGAAAAAAAATAATTTTGAACTTTTAGTAATTTTTTTCAATTATCAACGTCAAGGTCGAATTTGCTAACCTAAAGTTTAATTTTTCCCAACACCCCCTTTTTCTGAAATAAATATTGAAAAACATGAAAAAAAGCATACCAAAATTAAATTTTCATGCTTCACTAAAACTGTAATATCTCGATGAAAAAAAATAATTTTGAACTTTTAGTAATTTTTTTCAATTATCAACGTCAAGGTCGAATTTGCTCACCTAAAGTTTAATTTTTCCCACCACCCCCTTTTTCTGAAATAAATATTGAAAAACATGAAAAAAAACATACCGCAATTAAATTTTCATGCTTCACTAAAACTGTAATATCTCGATGAAAAAAAATAATTTTGAAATATTTGAAAATTGGACCAGGAAAGGATAGAAAGGTATTGATTGTTCTGTGGACGCGGCAGTGGCATGCTGGCGTGCGTGGCTTAGCTCGCCGGATATAGGGGCGATCTTGCCACCCCATAAAACCTCACCACGCTACAAAAATAATATCATGCCTATAACATGATCTAATCTTACTTTCTCTCTTATGCTGCTGTTAGCACTTTTAAGGACTCTGCCAGATTTGGACGCCCTACCCCTTCGAACTAAGTGTCCTCTTTTACAGGAAAATATTGATTTTAAATTATTTAAAACTTTATTTACGCTAAAAAAAAAAACAGAAAAACGAACAAAAAAAGTTCCCTTAGAATAGGCTACATTCAATGGCAATTATCTTTGTTGATTCCGGTTGTTGTATGAAATTATCTCGTTTGTAGTACGAACCACAACCCCGCACTAAATTTTCCTTTTCCGGTTCATGGATTCGGTCCACTGCCACACTTGGGGATTTTTAATAGGAATTTTTAATATCATTTTTTTTGTATAGGGTATCGCAAAGCACTTTGGAGTTTTGCCCATCAGAAGGCAAATAAAACTTGGAATAATATATATAAAAGCATAAATATTACTTGGACATTGGACTCCTTGTGTATTAAATTTTACTCAGCTTCTTCTCAAAACTTCCGTAAATTTGTTGTAGGAATTATTGGATTGCAGACGCAATAAGTCACGCTTTAGTTTTCCACAAAAAATATGCGCGCCTTGACTTCTGCTCTTGACATCTAAGCTCGCCTGTGATAATTTAGTCGTTCAAGTGAATTTTAGCATTTTTGCTACAAATCTAAGTAACTTATTACTCACCCTTATCCCAGACAAAAACAAAAAAACACCAAAACTCCTTTTCCTTAAGGTAAGACCACACTCGACGGAACTGCACTTTATCGAAACTGAACTTCAAAATATTTTGTGTGTGAAATTGAATGAGCTATATTGCACTAAGCGACAACTGAACTTCATGGTGCGGCACCATGCAGCAAAGTTGATAATCCGATCAACTTTGCCACGGCCTGAAGTTCTGTTCAGTTCCGCTGCCGCAAAAATATTTTGAAGTTCAGTTGCAGTGCAGATCCGCTGAAGTGCAGTTCCGTCGAGTGCGATCTTACCTTTATTCGCACTATACTTTATTAAAGTATACGCACCATTCTTTAATGCACTGTGAACAAGGAAAAAAAGGCAACTCTGCGCTTCTTCTTTTAACCACACAAAAAAATAACCTACTTTATCTTCATGCCACACAAAGTATGACTACATAGTTTCAGCGCCGAGGATGTATGCTTATCTACTGAACATACTTTCGCAACGACGTAGCTAACCCCCATATCCTCATCTTCGAAATCATACGATAGCCTCGGTTTCTAGGCGGAGCTTATACAAATGAAACCCGTTGCGTTCACAACACCCTATTGCGAATAAACTGTCCCTCCACGTAAACCCGTCTTGACCGTCTCACCCAGCCATATTTTCACCTCGCTATACAACGATAATATGTTCCCTTATCTTGTCCTGCAGCCCTTTTGTTGAATTCACTACTTAATTTATTCATTTTATTTGCGTCCAGTGGACTCCTCTTTTTTTCTCTGACGTTTAGCTCTAAATCATTTTCAACCGCGAGCTTCAAAAGTTGTTTTCATTTCAGTTCCGAAGAAAAAACTTTGTTTGCCAATAAACCTTCGGTAATCCTAAATTAAATATCATTTGTAGCTTTATAATTTTATGCTATGAGTACACGGCATGCTTAATGCGGAACTGACGTCATACGACTCTCACAAACATGCCGATTACATGGTATGCGGACATTTGGGACGCACATGTCACGTAAAAATGACGTCACAGCGCATGCCCATGTGGCATTTTAACATGTCATGTACTCGAAGTATTACTGAACATCATTCTAAAGATTCCAGTGGTGGAACCACCAAACGCTGTATCCCATCCCACGCAACAAAACGAGAAGCAACCATTCTTAGGTCAGATGGCAATCAACAGGGCATCAGCGAACAACAAGGTAAGTGGAAACAGGCACTTAAATCCGAGTAAAAGTTTTCTTTTAATATGGAAAACAGCAAGAACTGTCAGCTACATTTCCTACGGAGACAGCCGTAACAGTTTGTTCTGCAATATTTTTTACGTTTAGATTAATACTATGTTCCCACCGGAGTGAAATTTCGGATTTCAGAGATTCCAAATCTTCACATTACTCTATACAATTTTCGAAATGCGAGATTTCGTTGAAATCTCAATGAAATCTTGTAACGATGCGAATTCTTCTTTATGAACAAACGCATTTTCAGCTTTCACCATAGAAAGGGGTGTAAGACTTTTTAATAAAAATTGCGATCTTTCACTCCAACGCCAAGCAATCAAAAAGAGAAAAGTATGATATCGTATTTGACATTTGAGCGTAGAGAAACAAAAGGTTTTGGCAGTGTGAATACCAATTTGAAATCTCAAAAGTTTTCAGCTGAAATCTCGGATTTAACTTTGGTATGGAACATAGTATAAGGAAACAATATTATTGCCAGCGTTTTGTTGTAGGTTTTTTTTTTAAATCTATTCACTGAACGCATATTACCTAAAAAAATCCTTTCAAATCGTTGTCCAATGGGCATTTATACATACAACAAAGGCTGGTTTATGGGTGAGCCACTCGTCACGCAAATTGCTGGATAAACACGACTGGAAAACTGCTCAACCCAAAGAATGAATTTATCCAATCTTTTGCCAGTCTTTTGGCAGTTTCAGTTGTGCGTCGTGTAAGTCCAGCATAAGTTCCGCGAACAACTGGGTATAACCAAATCGTGGTACACATTATCAAACCTGAGTGACACTCGTGTTGGATATGAAACCTGCGTGAAAAGTTTCGCGTACAAACTTTATCAGTTCTGTTGGCCGAATAGGCTGCGCAGGGAATTAGACTTAATTTTGACATTTTTACTATGAGCTAAATGTCAAAATTGAGTCTGATTCCCTTCGCAGCCCATTCGTTGGATTCTGTAATCGGGGTGAATGTGAAAATTATTGAAATCGCTAATCAGCCAATATCGGTTGATTAGCGATTTCGCTAATTAACGACTTTAAATTATAGATATATTGACTAAGAACCTGATTACACGAATCGTTTTTTCGTTCGTTTCGTCTTTTTGACTGGTAGGTACGTATTTTTGTCACACAACGAAAAAAGTCAATTCGTGTTTTTGACGTTAAAAATTTGAGGTTCATTTATTGGAAAATAGACAGTAATAATAATTAAAAATATTCATGAATCTCGATTTGTTCTAATTTATAAATATTTACATATGAAAAACATTTTAAAGCTCATGTCAAATCATGACGTTAAAGTTCAACTGGAAAAAGTCATAAAATGTTCATATGTACGTGCTTTTGTTACTTCATTCCCCCTACATTTCTACACCCCTCACCCAATGTGTCAAAAAGAAACACGAAACGACTGAAAAAACAAATTGTGTAATCAGACCCTAAAATTGTATGGTAATGTGGATTTACCAGAGTCCAAATAATAATTGATTGAGGATAATTAGCTGTATGCAAACTGGCCCCAAGTGCTTACAAAAATCTTGCAATATATCCTAAACAGTTTGAAATACTAAAATTCACAAAAATATTACATATTTGTTTACATATCACACGAGATATTACAGTTTTAGTGAAGCATGAAAATTTAATTTTGGTATGTTTTCTTTCATGTTTTTCAATATTTATTTCAGAAAAAGGGGGTGGTGGGAAAAATTAAACTTTAGGTGAGCAAATTCGACCTTGACGTTGATAATTGAAAAAAATTACTAAAAGTTCAAAATTATTTTTTTTCATCGAGATATAACAGTTTTAGTGAGGCAGGAAAACTTCACTTTGGTATATTTTTTCATGTTTTTGAATATCAATTTTACAAAAAGTGGGTGGTGGAGCAAAAAAATTGGTTGGTGTGCAAATTCGACCACGAAGTCAATAATTTTAAAAACATATTTAAGGTTCAAAATTATTTATTTCTATCGAGAAATAACACTTTTATTCAGAGACACGAAAATTTCTTTTTTTGAGGTTTTAATAATGCATACATTTCACATTTGCTTTTGTCTGAACTGTAATTAAAAATCATCCATCTTGCTTTCTCTATTAAAAAGTACAACATAACAATGATTAGATTGCAAAAAAAAGAAAGTACATGACCCACACAGGACTCGAACCTGTGACTCCCGGTTGTCAGGCGGCAACTCTTCCATTGCGCTATTGATAGTTATAAATTCTGATGGTTAGTTTCTATTAAGACTTACTTGTATTATTAAACAATTAACTTGGTCGAAATTTTGATTATTGATTTAATAATTGACGGAACATGTTACAAAAAAAATTTTTAGTGAGCAAATTAAATTTAAAGATGAGCAATTATTTAAGCCCCTGTGCATTTAGATATTCGATTTGGTTACAAAGATATGGGCATTTGAAAGTTCCATACAAAGTGGAATTTGTTTGTATTTTTATAAAAAAAACAGGAGGTGTGCAATTAAAATTTTTTTGATTTTTGAAATGTGCAATTAGGAATACATCACCTGACATTTTTTTTTTTTGCGAAAATCGAAAGTGCGCCGGCTGACTTCGACGTGGTGAATTTAAGAGAGTTTTCTCTTAAATATCTCAAATTAAATTTGCGGGTGTTTTAGGCAAGAGGGGTACGAGTCGCGACTCTAGATAATATAGGTACTCTATGCTGGGGAGTGTAAGAGAACCAAAGCCAAACTACCTTGGATGTAAGGTTCTGCTGGCAAAGAAGGAAGAAAAGGAAAAGGCGGAGTCCTAGAAGAACTCAAAAAGACTTCAAGGCGAAATCAGTCAGCACATTGACTCGCCCCTCAGTTAGGTTTGCAGCTATGGCTAGGATGGGAAATGCAGCCAAGCCTCAACCAACAGTAGTCCTTCCACCATGGAAACAAAAACCAACGACTAACGGACCAGCAACCTCTAGTGAGCTTAACCTGGATGAGGAAATGAAGGAACACTCCGGAACCGATCTGGCATCAGCAATTAAGAAAGTTCGATCCGCACTGCCAAACAATAACACTTCGCAGTGTAAGGAAAATAAGTCAGTAGCTTTGGTCACCTTTATCTTCCATTTATACAGCGTATAATAAGATAATTGCATACAATGTTAATTCATTGTACGGCGTTTTGAAAACGATGACATTCCACCTCTTTCTGAAGAAGCACTCACCGGACATAGCCCCCATTAGTGAAACCAATGCCACCAAGCGAAACAACATCAAAGGGCACGGTAGTGCCCAGCCAAGTTCGCGGCACTACACCCTTTTTACAGGAACAAACTCAGGCGATTTTCAACCCCCCTCTAACTTCAGTACCAATAAAGTCAGAAACTTCAAATTCGGTGTATTTGCTGAACTGATCAAACACAGGTGGCTCACCAAATTTCAACTCTTTAGCATTAGTAGTTCCCAAGATATAGGACTTCAAAAATCGCAAAAACCGTAACTGACTGACTCACTGACTCACTGATTCACTGACTCACTGACTCACTGACAGATCATCAAAATTATGGAGCACTTCCCGACATCGAAGAAACTTTAAATTTCGCACAACGGTAGGCCTTGTGGTACATACAAAGGAAAAAATCGAAAATCTGCAATTTTCTATTCAGGGGGCGTGGCATCCACCCACTTTCTTAAATATTTTATAAATTATATGGAGCCTTTCCGATTGTTGTAGAACGATAAAAATTGGTAGGTCGGTAGGCCTTGAAGTACTTAGAAGAAAATAAATCGAAAAATTGAAAGTTTCACTTCAGGGGGCGTGGCATCCACCCACATTCTCAAAAATTCTTATAAATTATATGAAGCACTTCCGATTGTTGTAGAACGATGAAAATCAGTAGGTCGGTATGCCTTGAAGTACACACAAGAAAAAAAAACGAAAAATTGGAAGTATCAGTTCAGGGGGCGTGGCATCGACCCACATTCTTAAAAATTCTTATAAACTGTATGAAGCACTTCCGATTGTTGTAGAACGATGAAAATTGGTAGGTCGGTAGGGCTTAAAGTACTTAGAAAGAAGAAATTGAAAAATTGAAATTTTGCATTCAGGGGGCGTGGCATCCACCCACATTCTTAAAATTTCTTAAAAATTATTTGGAGCACTTCCGATTGTTGTAAAACGATGAAAATTGGTAGGTCGGTAGGACTTGAAGTACTTAGAAAGCAAAAAAAATCAAAAATTTGGAATTGTCCATTCAGGGGGGGTGCCATCCACCCACTTTATCAGAATTGCTATTATTTGTATGGAGCACTTTCGGTTGTCGTAGAATTATGAAACTTTGTAGAGCGGTAGGGCCTGACTTTCATCTGGCAAAATAAATCTTTGCAAAAAGGAGTGAAATCACAACAAAAACATAAATGTTAAAAAAGGAGCCAAGTTCTTATGTGTACAAGAAACCTGTGCGTAAAAAGTCAGCCAAAAAAAGTAATGAGATCTAAAATATATGCCAAGTTTAAAGTTCATGAAGCTTAATATCAAATATATTAAGTAGAGTAATATCGAAACAATTCCAAATCATGACAGAAATCTGGTAATTAATGATTACTGATTAAAATTTGGTGGATTAACTTGGCAAGTTTTCTCTTAAATACTTACTTAATCACAAATTTAAAATTTATGAAAACTTGACCAGTGAAACCACCAAATTTTAATCAGTAATCATTAATTACCAGATTTCTGTCATGATTTGGAATTGTTTCGATATTACTCTACTTAAGATATTTGATATTAAACTTCATGAACTTAAAGCTTGGCATATATTTTAGATCTCATTACTTTTTTTGGCTGACTTTTTATGCACAGGTTTCTTGTACACATAAGAACTTGGCTCCTTTTTTAACATTTATGTTTTTGTTGTGATAGATTTCAAAGGATACAACTCTTTCCGAACAGACAAGGATAGAGGCAAAAGAGGCACAGCGCTCTTCGTAAGGAAGAACATAAAAGCCTCACAACTCACAAGTCGTGATCCCCAGTCTTCGATCGATCGTTTGAACTAGGCCAGCCAATTCTAGCAACAGATGTTGAAAATGAGAAATACATCAACTACAACCAACTGAATATCAACCGATTCCAAAGAAAAATTGAGGAAACCATAGTGATGCCAGATTCCAACAGAAACCTTTCCAACAATGAAATTTATAAGTGCATTGAAGCAATGGAGCTAACCATAAACAACGCCCTGCATGAGCAGAATACCTCAAGGGACAGATACTAGCATAGTTCAGAAGGAATTGTTTAACTGTATGATGATGATCATCGACAGCAATTGCGGAAGCTCCTACAAGGGATTCAACAAAGGGACTGGAACACTTACTTACTTACTTAGGTCCTCGGACCTGTTACGTCCATGAGTTTCTCCTTGCGGGGCATAGGGCCTCCACTACTCCTACGCGCCATCGTGTACGGTTTCTGGAAATGTACGTCAGCTCTCTCCAACTCTTCCCCAGTTGTGCAGAGTCTTCTTCGATTGTTCTTCACCAAGTACTTCTAGGTCTCTCTCTTCTTAACAGCACCAACAAAATCCTTGAAGGACTTATTCTTCGGAGATTGAAGGGGTTCTCCACCGCTAACAGCGTCGTTCCGGACATGCAATTGGATTTTGGGAGAGACACTCTACCTTACATCCGATCTTGCGATTCCATAACGACGTTGTTAGCACCCTCAATAACTGTCAGGTTGTTATTGGATGCTTATACTTCTCAGACCGATCATCACATACTGCTTTCCCGTGTGGTTTACTATTTCCAAAAACCATTATGAAGAAACGGGGAGTGTTCGTGAGGCAGATCTTGCGGATCTGCATGGGACTCCACTTCGACCAACGGCGGCGAAAACATTTCAGCAACAAGCGACTCTACGAGGCATCCGGAATAACACCCCTTGACAAATACATGATCAGAGCTGCCAAGAGACTGACGAACAACCTAAGCAATCATCCAAACCCTCTGGTGAGAACCATCACAAGTGAAGAGAGACACCCCGAGCCACTATACCTTTATGTGGACAGCACTACTGGACGACGGAATTTTTTTTTTTTTTTTTATAATTTGCGCGCACTAAAGGGATTTTGACTACCCTTAATATGATGAGACACAGTGCGAGCGATCAGGAAAATAGGGAAGGATTCAAGAGGAGATACCGATGCACATTGGTTTTGAAGCTCTGAATATCAAAATGGAAGGGAAAAACAGAGCCTGGTAAAGCATTCCACATTCGTGTTGTACGGCTAAAGAAAGAATCTCTGTACTTGACAGTACGTCCGAAGTTGAGCTCAAGGGTAAACTGATGGGCATTCCTAAAAGCGCGAGTATTACGGTTGAATTGTTTAAGGGGAGGAATGCAACTGGCTATTTCACTAGAACATTGCTTGTAAAAATAGCGATAAAATAATGAGAGACATGAAACATGGCGGCGATGTTTCAGAGTTGTGATTGTTTGAGTAATAGATCTATCACCTATCATTTTTAAGGCTCTATTTTGTATTCTATCTAAGAGATTCAAGTGAGTTATAGGAGCACCTGCCCAAATTTGGGAGTTATACTCAAGCTTGGGACGGATGAAGGCCTTGTAGATTATAGCCAGATCAGAAGGGGAAAAGAATTTCTTACATCTTCGGAGAAAACCTAAACACTTTGCAGCATTTTTGGCGACGTTGAATATGTGATCGTTCCACAAAAGGTGGTCTGTGATACACATACCCAGGACTGAAAGCTGGTGAGTTTCCTCGATGCAAGTACCGCTCATGGATAGCGGCATTGAGGGTGGGTTTTGCTTCAGCGACAGCAGACAGCATTGGGTTTTTGAAGCATTAAATTCAACACGGTTTTTAATTCCCCACTGGACAATGCTGTCAAGATCAGAATTTAATGAGCTTATCATACGGTGCCGTTGAAGTTCCACATCCGAAGGACAGGGATGTGAATCTAGAAACGAATATGAAAAGCTGAGGGTGCTATCGTCAGCAAAACAATTTAATGGATTAGAAGTTTCAGACAAGAGGTCATTAATGAAAATGAGAAAGAGAGTCGGAGACAAAACGGAGCCCTGGGGCACACCAGCATTTATTTTATGAATATCAGACTTGTAACCATCCAAGACGACTTGTATTGAACGATCCGAAAGGTAATTTCTAATCCAAAGAAGAAGAGATTCATCGATACCAAAAGCACGCATTTTCGATAAGAGAGCTTGATGCCAAACTCTATCAAATGCCTTTGAAATATCAAGTGCAATAATCTTACTTTCTCCAAAACGATGTAAAGATTTGTTCCACTGTTCGGTGAGATATACCATCAGATCACCAGTGGACCTATTGCTACGAAAGCCATACTGTCGGTCATTAAGAAGCTTTCGTTCTTCAAGATATTTCTTAAGCTGATAATTAATCAGCGTTTCCATGACCTTGGAAAGAAGGGACGTAAGTGCAATTGGACGATAATTAGAGGGAGAAGAAGATACGCCTTTCTTAGGGACAGGCTGGACAAATGCTGTTTTCCATCCACTCGGAAAGAGACCTGTAGAGTAGGACAGATGGAAAAGCTTACGCAGTGGTTTTGCCAGCGTTGAAGAACACCTCTTCAGAACAATGGGAGGGATACTATCCGGGCCAGCGGATTTGTGTACATCGAGATCTTTTAAGACTCTTGCTACTGCACGAGTGCGAAAGAAGATTTGTCCCATAAAATCATTGGCGCTCTCAAGTACAGGCGGAGTCATGACACTCTCTGGTAGCGTCGAATTAACAGCAAACTGTGCTGCAAGCAAATTGGCTTTTTCTTGTGAGCTTACATAGGGAGTGTCATTAAAGACGAGCGTTGGAACCGCGGACAAAGTAGTATTTCGAATGTTTTTTACAAATGACCAAAAATTTTTACTACCTTTGGGACATTGTAGTATTTTTTGCCGTAATTTTTGGTCATGCAAAAATTTGGTTCTTTGAATATGACCGTTGCAGGTCTTTCTAGCTTGTTTAAACTTCTTCCGGTTTTCCTCAGTAGGGTTGGCTTTATAACATCGGAAACTTACTTCTCTGACCCTAATAACCTCTTTACAGCTCGAATCAAACCAAGAGTTTTCTTTCGGTTTGATAGATTTTATCCTATTTGGTATAAAATTTCTCATCCCGTAAAGAATTAAGTTTGTTATCATATCTGCACTGGAGTCTACGTCACTATCGAGGAAGCATAGTGACCAGTTAAAGTTCCTGAAGAAATCATTGAGACCGTCCCAGTTGGCTTTCTCGTATTGCCAAACGGTTCTCTTGGGGGTTTTCTCTTTAACTGAGGTTTTTTGGCACGAGAAATTTGCAGATATGACACAATGGTCTGATGTGCCTAGAGGTGATAATACACTTACAGTGTATTTATCAGGGTCAGAGGTAAGAAACAAGTCTAGAGTGTTCCCGGATTGACCTGCAACGTCAGGTATTCGAGTTGGCTCGTCAACAAGCTGAGTCAGTTGGTTTAACTCAGCGAAGACCTCAACATACCTTCCTTCGGGTGTTATCTGGCCCGAAAAGCGAAGCCACGAAGAATTGTGTACATTGAAATCGCCCGCAATGACGATTTCAGTGTGAGGATAATGGGCAACAATTCCTTGAATGGAGTCGGACAGAGCATCAAACTCGTTAAAAGTTGAGTTTCTGTCCAAGTTTGGGCTTCTATAAATAAAACAAGTGTGAATGATGTGCTTATTGACCGAAAATTTAAGCCACATGAAGTTAAAGTTTGTGTTTGAGCACAAACCATATTGAGGCTGAAGTTGGTACGCGACATCGTTTCTTATATAGACGGCGAGACCATGGTGGGGAAAGAATAATGGCACTAAGTTATACCCATGGAGATTGAATTCCGTGTAATCGGTATTGTCACCCACTTGGGTTTCACTTAATGCCAAAACAGCTGGCCTGTTTAATGCAGTGTAGACATACGCAGAATAGAAATTTTTTCTTAGCCCACGAATGTTGCTAAAATCGACCCTAAAATTACCCACCATTCTTAAATATTCAAAAACTTACAAAACCAACCCAGACGAGTATCTAAGATGAGTGTCTACTCTATGCTCCAATTTGACTTCACAAAGCAATTTATTACTAGTGTTATGCCTTAGTAATAAAAAGTTCTGCTCCACCCCTGGTTACATATTAGACAAACAGCTATCCGCCCGAGAATCAAATTGGCTTAGTCACTGCATGTACTGTGTGGGATACCCCATGCAATACAACAATAACTAAACCAAATCGACTGTGAAAGATGAAAGGAAAAAAGAGAAGGATTACCGCTCGTTGTGTGATGATGATTTTTGTTGATTAGATTTTTTTTTTTTTTATTTTTTTTTTTTTTTTTATTGGTGTTTGGGGACTATTGCTTTAATTTTTTATTTGATATGCAATTTTTGCAATGATGGTTATTCGTATTTTTTTTTTTATTTGTAATTAAATTGAATTTGGGGAATTGAAACACAGTGACAATACGACAACAGGTACGGACAAACAAACGAACTTTTCTTTCGACGAGACAGACTTTCACATGACGTGTGCACTCGATGGAATACAGATCGGATTCTTAGTCAATACTCCAATAAGATAAAGGCCTATCGTTTAGCTGGGGCACTTCAACACTCTGCTCAACGGAATTCTCATTAAGCAAGGCACAAGACTTATATTTCCACCTGCGTAGCTGATCCTCAATTGATACCAAAAGTGTGCTATCCTCCACAGGGTGATTGGTGTTGCTTTTTTCCCAATAACATTTTCGGATATTTGGTACTATTTCCGGATATTTTCTTGCAGCGTTTTCTGCGTTATCTGCGAGTAACCGCAATAGACCATCTTATGTGCAAGGCGATACTCACTTTGCAGTTCAGCCTTTCGTTGAACATTACCTTCTGCATTTATTTGTATTTTCGACGATCTGCGATTTTATCCCCGGTGTCTTGGGATATCCAATAGTCTCTATGTCTCGTCCGCTTGGGTACTGTTTCGGATCCAGCCTCCATAAAACACCTTTTATTTTACCCCATGTCTCATCAATTGTTGAATGATGAACTCCATTTATTGGCAGAGCTTTGTCGTTAAGGGTGGTGACACAGTTGCGACAAATTAATGTCGGCGTTATTTAAAGCACTCGTATTGAATTTGGAACTCCATGCTGCATCTTGCGTTTGTACGGCAGCAGTGCGTAGTTTGAGACTCATGAGAATCAAATGGTGGTCGCTTCCCACATCAGTATTTCTTTTATTTCGAACATCACACATTGACTTTCTCCATCACTGCTGAATCATGATATATGGTCAATTTGGTTTTCGGTTTCGCCGTCCGGATGTTAATTAGTCTAGTCGCGCACATGCAACTGCTATCGCAACAAAAAAGTTTAGTCACAAGTTGACCGATGAGTGCGAGTTACATCCGGAGATATGTAACCACCACTGGCACCAGAACATCTGGAATGCAGTTCATATTTATTCTTTCCCATGAAGTTATCTTAAAGTTATAAATAAATAGTAAATGTATCTTTAAGTTACATTTCATGTTAACTCGTTTCAGACACGTAAACACTTTTGATAAATAAATGTATACCCAATTCTTTTCTCATAAAAATTGAATAGGGCAGTTGTGAATAAAGTTTCAAAGAGAGCAAAGCTCTGAATAAAAATCGTTTTTTATTTTCAAAGGGAACAGTTGATGGTATACATAACTCGCGCACATGAGCAACTCCACAAGCAATCGCAACGAACGTAACCAACACACTGACAATGATTATTAAAATTTTTTACCCCATACATACAAAGAAAAATATTATCACCTTTGTCCTATTCTTTTGCTCAGCAAATAAAAAAGAGAAAAATTTGTTCTCTTTCTGACACAGATTGAAAAACCGATTTCAGGCAATCGTCCAGTTTGTGGCAAAACACAGACTGAAAAGTTGCTGAATAGTTTCTGCATGTGCGCGCTGTCCCATATGAGTCAATAGGATTCATTTCTGCAACCAAACAGTTGCAAAACTGAAAGTTGCATGTGCGCGACTAGCCTTACAGTCCCATCTACCACAAGACGATCCACGTTACAAAATTCGTAAAAGCAAATTGCCATTTATCACTCCGTGACCTCAAGCCATTTTTTCCCCTCACGCATTCCAGACCGTTATTGTCTGATCGGACTTGGGCATTGAGACTTCCCATGACATTTATGATGTCGGCTCTCGCAACACCTCTGTAAACTGAGTTAAATGAGTGAAGAAAGCCATTTTGTCTTCCTCGGTCGCTTTTTGGGTGCGTAGCACTGAATTATTGTGAATCGTGTTGGCATTATTCTTGCAAAAATGGGAGTCAAGAAAATAACACTACGCCTCGCTTCTTCAACACAATTCCGCCAACATGCAGCCCTTGGCCAACCTCTCTTTCATGCTTCCCGGAATACAGCATTCTCGTTCTCGTTTGTTAGATCTGTATTCGGCTCTTCCTCTTCACTTAGCTTCGCTGATACCCAGGCTTAAGGTGAAGCACTCCCCGCTAAACCTGCTCGTATCTACTTTTGCTGTACAAGGATCGAACGTTCCATGCTTCAACTTTCGTACGTATGCGGTATCAAAAGTATCATTTGCTCTTCTAAAAGACTTCCTTTATTTGTTGCGATCCATTTATTGTTATGACGACTTGATTGGCACCCCAAATCCGATATGCGGTTTACTGCAGCCGAAGCTGCAGAAGCATTCTCAATATAATGGTTATCTCTTGGAGGCCCATTTCCAGTTGTTGACATATTTGATGTATAAGCATATTTCCTTCTGCCGTGGTGTTTTCCGAGATACGATTAATAACTTACATAACTAAGATTGGTCAAACACATAACTGATCGAGGCCACTCACTATGAGAAAACAGACGCCTTTTACAGCCATCCAATATGGGTTACAGACGCTACATGTTGCTGCTATTGGCCTTTCAAAAAAAGGCTCCTCCTCCACCAGACTATCATGCCGTTGACCACCACCTGCAGTTCATCCACCTTTTGGGGGCCGTAAACTGCACCAAGGCCAAGTTTGCGCCCTGTTCAGCACTGCTGGTTTGTCTGATCATCCTGGCATCCATTTGGTCCCCCTGCACGTTAGCGCTACTCATTATGATTATCCTATCATTAAGCCTAGGGCCATAGTGGCGTGGCAAATATACCGCTTACTATCTTTCTCATTTATTGTTCTGTCACATACTGCAGTTTGACCAGCCCTCAACGCTCCTTGAATCTAGAGGTACGATTATTCAAATGCCGCACTTGGAGTAGTAAGTTCGGAGTTGCTATGGAACTCAAAAGATACGCAGAAATTTTGGTCCGAGCCTAGTCCCACCCGTCACCACTAAAGCTTTTTACATGAGCTGCGAGTTGCGAATGCGAATAAAGGAGAATAGGACAAAACGGTCTACAAGACCAATAACGACGAGACATATGTCGTCGGAAAGGTATTTTTATGTACTACAATAGTTGCTATGGAGGCTTACTTCAAATCACTGTGTGAAAAAAGTTATTCGCTAAATAGGATTGTGCTCTGGTGCATTTTAGTATGAATAAAATATATTTAGTATGGGGAAAATTTATGAAAACTGGTGTAACAAAAAACGACAATATACATGTCATTGGAAAGGTATTTCCATTACCTACAGTATCTTTTATATTAGTTCAGTTCAAATTACTGTGTGAAAAAAGTTATTCGTAAACTAATGAAATATTGTGGTTCATTTTGGTGTGAAAAAAATGTTTTTTTTTTAGTATGGGCAAAAAGTGTGATGGCAAGTTCAACCAATAACAACGGGACATATGTCGTTGGAAAGAAAATTTTATGTACTACAATAGTCAATACGGCAGCTTAACTCAAATCACTGTGTGAAAAAAGTTATTCGCTAATTGCTACTCATGCTCCATACATTTTATCTGTGCTAAAATTCCCTAAAACAGCGAATAACTATTTCCACACAGTGATTTTAAATAAGTTGTTATGGTAACTATTATTGTTCATAAAAATACCTTTTCAACGACATGCATCTTATTAGTACTGGTAAGACCAGTTTGTATATATTCTGTCCACACTTAATGGTACCAAAACCAAACGTTGTTTAACGAATAACTTATTTCACACAGTGATTTGAAATGAGCCACCATAGTGACTATTGTAGCGCATAAAAATACCTTTCCAACGACATACGTCTCGTTGTTATTGGTTGCTAGACCACCTTCCATACATTTTTGCCGATTGTCCTTTGCTTAAGTAATTCCAAGCGTAAATATCAACTAATTCTTGTTCTAACTTTTCGACATAATGAATAAACGATGTTATCTACAATTTTAAAAATTAAGCATTTTTACAGTTTCCACGCGACCAACTACATATTATCTGCAAACTGTCAAACACAAATTTTTTTTAGCAACCATTTGACTGGTTTGTTTTTTATGACAATTCGCTTCTGTTGGCGACCACTCATGTGAAAGAAATGTCAAAACTCGCAATTCTCTGTCTGCACCTTATAAGCAAGGCATTCACTTCACCATGAAGGCGAAGTCAGTTTCGACCTGCACAACGATACGCTGTTCTTCACAACTTTTTTTTAATCCCACACACAATTAATAATGACGAATAAAAAGCCTATTAAATAAAAAGCCTATTAAATAAAAAGCTATAAATATGTAAATAAACATTGAGAATAAAATAACTTTTGAATATTCTATGCCTCATGCCAAAAACAAATTAATCCCTAAAAGTGGGCAATCTATTTGCAGGGTTTATATGTTGTTTTATAAATTTTGGTGGTTTGTGTATACAATCGATCTTTATCGTTTTTTTTTTGGTATATTGGATTCTATGGTATATTCGATGTTTCGTTATATTGGTTTGGGTATGGAATTCTATGTCTTCGATGTTTCGTTCTTTTGGTTTGTGTATATTAAATTCTACGTGGTTAATGGTTTATTTTTTTTTTGTTCTTAACAGGGTCGGAATAAGCTAATTTGCTGCCCCGGGTCCGAGACCAACTTTTGTTGCCTCCCTTCAGACATAGATTTTTGAATGAATACTAAATACAGCAAAGGATGTTCAAAGGATAGGCATGGTGCATTCAAGAGGACACAAGCGATAACAAGCTTTTTTTCAAAGCGAACCTCTGTCTATCAACTCCTACTTTCACCTCATCGTGGTGAACATCGGGTGCCTAGTACCTTTAACTGAAGATGGGGTTCCAATCCATGTGGATGGTTTAAGGGGGCAGCAAACGAGAGAGAGGGGGAGGAGTGTTCCCACTTAGGCACTTCTCCTTTATCCAGGCGGCGGCGCAGCGGAAGAATTCTCCAGACAGAATCAACGGTGGCGTCTACAGTTCCAGTTAGGTTGAACTACTTAGTGAACACCTTATACGGGCTACTACGACATTTTCAGAGCTCAGGCCTTGAAGGAGCGGTTAATCCGGCTCCCCGCCTCTGGGTCTGGTCCTACAGGTTGGGGACCGTGCCATCGGGGTGACTTCCCGGCCTCGTAAAGCTATTTTAGTTGCGAAGCAACAACAATCCTTGGATACGGACGGATTTACTGTTGACGAACCTAGCAAACGAAATAAGGACAACGAACTTCGGATCTGCACGTGGAATGTTCTGTCTCTCAATAGACCAAGTGCAGACGAACATTTAGCGGAAGCCCTAGACTGCTACAAAGCAGACATCATCGCCATCCAAGAAGTGCGATGGGATGGACCGGACAGAAGAAAACTGAACATTTATACTACGGTGACTGTTACCGACCACAAGGGAAGCGTCTTTTTGTATGTTGATTCATTGTTAGAGGCAGACTTAGGCAAGAAGTCTTGAGTTTCAACTATGTGAACACGCGCCACACGACAATTCGCATCAAGGCTAAATTCGCCAACATTAGCCTCATATGCACGCATGCCCCCACAGAGGAGAAAAATGAGGACACCAAGGATGAGTTTTACAAGCTCCTGGACACGACATATGAGCAATGCCCTAGCTATGACATTCAAATTGTCTTGGGTGATTTTAATGCCAAACTAGGAAAAAAAATTACGTCTTTGGTGACGCCACCTCCGATAACGGACTCAGGCTTATCGACTTTGCTGCGGGGCGAAACGTTGTGGTAGCTAGTACGCAGTTACCGCATCTCGACATACACAAGGGGACATGGCGAATTCCTGGTCAATCAACCACTAACCAGATTGACCACATTGCGATCGACGCAAGGCACTCCTCCAGGATCAAGGATATCTGAACGTTCCGAGGAGCCAACATTGACTCGAAGCACTACCTCGTTGTAGCCAAGGTAATGCTACGAACCTAAGCCTTTTCCGATCGAGTCTCTCGCACCCTCTTAAATAGTCTTATGCCACCAACTGCAAGTATCGAGAACCAGTGGAAGAATTGCCAGGAAGCCATTAGAGATGCAGCCTCAGACATGCTGGACATGCTGCTCCTCGCACGACCACCACAGCGAAACTTCTGGTTCGACGTAGAGTGCCGTCAAGTACATGCAGCCAAACAACAGGCATACAAAGCGGCGCTGCATAGAAGGACCAGAGCTGGCCGCGAGCTTTACGAGCAGAAGAGAAGAGAGGAACACAAGCTTCTAAGAAGGAAAAGGAAAGAGCATGAGAAGCACGCGATCGAGGAAATAGATGGATGCCATTGCAGGAATGAAGTTCGGAAGTTTTACCAAAAAGTAAAAAGAACCTCCCGAGGTTAAAAGTCCCGAGCCGAAGTCTACAAAGATGATAAGAGAACATCGTGGTAGAATCGCAGTTGATGCTGAGGATATGGAAAAATCATTTCTGCTAATTTTATAACCACGATGACGAACCGAATTTCGCTGCCATTCAGATTGCACCATTTAACCTGGACGACGTAGACCAAAAATTCCGTCCAAACGATCTCGACGAAGTAAAGATAGCTATATCTAAACTTAAAGGTAGAACTAGAATAGGCGGAAGCTGTCGGAAGCTTATGTCAAAACCGACCGAAAAGTAGCTTTCCGAAACGTCAATTTCACAAGTGGCCCATAATGCACTTAAGTGGTTGGAAGTGAAAAAAAAAAAAATAAATAATTGTTTATTCAATGTTTATTTTCTCATACTTATTCACAGCGCAGAGTGATAGCTTTTAATTATTTATTTTGCAAAACCACTAAAATGCTATGTGATATAAATTAATTAAAAGAAAATTGTTTTGACTTCACTCATTCATTCATCAAACAGAAAAAAAAAGTTGAAAACTTTGCACCAAGCGCCAAGTTCTTGTTAGTTTGCTTCCACCATTTTGATTTTGCATTCGCCCACTTACGAAAGAGCGGTCGTTGAGCGCTCTCACTTCCAACGGCAAAAGTTAACGAAAACTAAACGAAAAGTTCCACTTCGCAATTATGTGCGCGTCATATCAATTTCTTGTTTTCGCTCGGTTTCGTACGACCACTTAAGTTGGCTTCCGACTATTCTAGTTCTACCTTAAGTCTAATAAAGCTGCTGGAGCTGATGACCTCGCGGCTGAGCTATTCAAAGCGGCTGGCGTGAATTGGTTAGGAGTATGCAATAGCTCATCTGTTAAATATGGTCGGAGGAAAGCATGTCCGATGAATGGAACCTCAGCATTGTTTGCCCGATCCCCAAGAAAGGTCCTCTGGATTGCACCAATTACAGAGGCATCAGTCTTCTTAATATCGCCCACAAGATCTTCTCTGCCGTACTTTGTGAACGCCTGAAGCCATTCGTCAACAACCTGATAGGTCCTTATCAGTATGGCTTTTGGCCAGGGAAGTCCACCATCGACCAAATTTTCGCACAACGGCAGATCTTGGAGGAAAACCCAGGAGTTTCAAATCTATTCATCGATTTCAAGGCCGCGTATGACAGCATCTATAGAGACGAGCTATATAGAGCAATGTCTGGTTTTGGCATCCCTGCCAAACTCGTCCGTTTGTGCAGGATGACGATGGAGAATGCACGGTTCTCCATCAAAGGTGGCGAAGACCTCACCAACCACAGTATACATATTAAAGGTAATATCTTCCGTTCAAGTTCGCGCATGTATCAAAATCTCAGAGACCCCTGTCAGTTTATTGTTTGTGTACTGTGGCATGTTCAACACTTTCCAAATTTTACATTTAGATTTTCAGTTTTCTTAATTTTCCAATTCAGAAATCTGAAGATTCAGAACTGAAATTGAGGCATTGAATGTACCCATTGTCAATTTGACAAGGTCTCTGAGAATTAATTTTTTTTTTGTTCCGTATCTGACAACCGATTTTTGACAACATGCGCAATATATTACCTTTAATATGTGTACTGTGCTTTCCAACACCTTTGAAGTCAAAAAAGGTTTTACGCAAGGCGACGCGCTGTCATGCGACTTCTTCAACATCGTTCTTGAAAGAATAGTGCAAAACTCTCACGTCAACACTAGAGGCATAATCTTTCAAAAATCCGTCCAATTACTCGCTTACGCTGGCGACATTGACATAATCGGATGAACAAAGCGTGATGTCAGTGGTGGAGGAGAAGGTGGTCAGTTGAGAAGGAATTCAAGAAGATGAGTTTAACGGTGAATGAAAGCATAACGAAATATATGCTGTCAATAAGAAAGGACACCCAGCAACGACGCACGTCTTGGACAGAACGACACTATAGAAAGCTATAATTTTGAGGTGGTCAGAGGATCCGCTATACACTCAGCGAACGATACCACTGCCGAGATTAAAAGAAAAATTACTCTTGCCAATCGCTGTTTCTTTGGGCTAAGAAGGTAATTGAGAAGCAAAGTCCTCTCTCGAGCATAACTAAACTGTCCCTGTATAAGACGCTTATCGTCCCGGTCCTGATGTATGGTGCAGAGGCATGGACACTGCTCACGGTGGATGAGAACGCGTTAGGCTGTTTTGAGAGGAAAATTCTCCGGGTGATTTTTGGTCCCGTCTGCATAGATCGGGAATGGAGTAGAATATACAACCACGAACTGTATGGGCTGTACAGCGACACCGACCTAGCCACAAAAGTGAAGAGCCAACGACTGAGATGGCTGGGTCACCTAGAGCGAATGGACACCAAAGGTGTAGAACTATAATTGTGGGAAGGGCACCGAAGCTAGTGTGAAAAACCAACGAAAAGTAGCTTTCCGTACCGAAATAAGGGAAAAGTACCCATAATGTAATTATTATCATAGACTAACGACTAATAAAGACAGGCCGCTTCATATAAAGAAAAAGGACCCGATTTGAGATTGCCTCCACTTAGATTGCCTCCACCTCAAACATGTTTTGTACTTGGCGAGAAAAGCTTTTGCTTTATATGAAGCTTTCAATCAAACTGAAATTCATTTCACCACTCTCGTAAGTGTACCTGTTTTTGTTGTTGGATTTTGGGTATTTTGTCTGTTTTTTTTTTTGCAGTTAATGAAAGGTTGTGAAGCAGTGGTGGTAGTTTTTTTTCTTCTTAAATTTTGCTTGTGTGTGTGTACACTTCAGATATATTTATTTCATTCTTGTCGATCTTGGCAAGAATTTTCGTTTTTGGTAGGTTTGAAGGAAAAATTTGTTCTTTGGAGGATTTCTCTGTTTTCACGTTTGGGGTGGATGTGGAGAATATATATGACTGTTCTGAAGCAATGGTAGACTTGATGGCGGTTGTTTGTGTTTGCCATTTTTTGCTCTTATTTATCCTTTTTTGTGCGCTTGCTTGTGTACTCTTGCATATACATACATTCATAAATATAATCTCGATCTTCTAGTAATGACATAAGAATTTTCGTTTTTGGTTGTTTGGAGGATTTCTATTTCTATAATATGATGAAGGAATATTTTGTTTGTTTTATGTATTTATTTATTCAGTCATCATCATCATCAAGTCCTGTAACCCCGGTTGGGGCATAGGGCGCCAACAAATCGTTTCCATCCTTCTCGGTCTGCAGATAGATATTTTAACTGTGGCCACGTCTTTCTCTGGGAGTCTGCTTCTGCTAGAACTGTTGATTTCCATGTTGTTCTTGGTCTTCCAACCCGCCGTGCACCCTGAGGATTCCATTCAAATGACTGCTTTGCAATTTCATCGTTTGGTTTCCTCAGTGTGTGACCAATCCATTGCCATTTACGCTTTCTTATGTCAACGTCCAGCCGCTCCTGGCTTGTCCTGCGCCACAATTCCTCGTTTGATATAATTTGTGGCCAGCGAATTTTTAGAATATGGCGTAGACAACGGTTCACAAAAGCCTGCAATTTCTTTGAGATGGTAGTCGTGACTTTCCAGGTTTCGCAAGCATATAACAGCACGGATTAGACATTGGATTCGAAGAATCTCAACTTTGTGCGCAAGGAGATTTGACTGGATTTCCAAATTTGGGAGAGAGAACCGAAGGCTGCGCGAGCTTTATTTATTCTACTTTGAACGTCCAGATCAGTACCACCATTTGCAGAAACAATACTTCCAAGGTAGTTAAATTGTTCAACCTCTTCAACTGGCGTCTCCTGTATTAAAATACGCTGATGTGTGGAGCGGCCTGTGAGCATTATTTTTGTCTTTTTGCTATTTATTTTAAGACCACTCACCTCTCCTTTTACCTTCAGAGCTTGACACATCCCGTTCAGCCCGCTGATTTTATTTGCCAACAGACATACATCATCGGCATAGTCTAAGTGGCTAAGCCTTTCAAACGGTCTCCATTGAATGCCCTGCCTCTCTGCTGTTCCAACGCTGGCCGTCAAAACATCGTCAATCGCCAGTAGAAAGAGAATTGGCGATAGAACATCTCGCTGTCTCACACCCTGCCGCACTTCGAAAGAGTCGGATAGCTGCCCATTGTGTAAAACAAAGCATCTTGCGTTGTTATAGGACTCTCTTATAATGGCAACAATTTTTGGGGGAATTCCTCTACCAAGAAGTGATCTCCATATACATTCGCGGTTGACTCGGTCAAAGGCCTTCTCAAAATCCACGAACATGAGGTAAAGCGGTGATTGAAACTCCGCAGACTGCTCAAGAACGATACGCAGAGTGTTGATATGGTCGACACAAGACCGCCCACTCCGGTAACCAGCTTGATGCCTCTTGAGTGTAGACTCGATTCTAACCTTTATCCGCTCCAGAATGATGGTTGCCATTAATTTTGGAAAAACGGACAAAACTGTAATACCTCGCCAATTGTTGCAATTCTTAAGATCACCTTTCTTTGGCAACTTAACAATTACACCATCCTTCCAGTCGCTGGGATAGATTTCATTTTCCCACACAGCTTGTATCAACGGGTGTAGAATACTAGCCGTTCTGACAGGGTCAGCTTTCAGGAACTCGGCTGGTATACCGTCAAGTCCAGCTGCTTTGTTATTTTTGAGAAAATTTATCGGTGATTGAAATTCCAGTACTGTAGGGGGTTCGATGTCAATACCCCTATATGATCTACGCATCTCGTTAAGCCGGGGCACTACAGCACTCTGCTCGACAGACTCATTAAGCAAGGCACAAAAGTGTGGGTTCACTGGTTAAGTTTTCATACATTTTAAAATTGTGATTAAGTACGTAATTAAGAGAAAACATGCCAAGTAAATCCACCAAATTTTAATAAGTAATCATTAAATACCGAATTTCTATCATGATTTGGAATTGTTTTGATATTTCTCTACTTAATATATTTGATATTAAGCTTCATGAACTTTAAACTTGGCATATACGTACAGGTTTCTTGTACATAAAGAACTTGACTCTTTTTTTAACATTTATGTTTTTGTTGTGATTTCACTCCTTTTTGCAAAGATTAACTTTACCAGGTGAAAATCAAGCCTTACCGCTCTACAAAGTTTCATAATTCTACGACAACCGAAACCGCTCCATATAAATAATAACAATTCTGATAAAGTGGGTGGATGGAGCGCCCCTGAATGGAGAATTCCTATTTTTCAATTTTTTTCTTTCTAAGTACTTCAAGTCCAACCGACCTACCAATTTTCATTGTTCTACAACAGTCAGAAGTTCTCCGTATAATTTATAAGAATTTTTAATAATGTGGTTGGATGCCACGCCCCCTGAATGGAAAATTCCAATTTTTCAATTTTTTTCTTTCTAAGTACTTCAAGCCCTACCGACC
Organism: Dasysyrphus tricinctus; assembly: GCA_963921185.1. Lineage (NCBI taxonomy): Eukaryota > Metazoa > Arthropoda > Insecta > Diptera > Syrphidae > Dasysyrphus > Dasysyrphus tricinctus. The sequence goes on from OY992530.1 coordinate 89,694,331, forward strand.
TACCAATTTTCATCTTTCTACAACAATCGGAAGTGCTCCACAAAATTTATAAGAATTTTTAACAAAGTGGGTGGATGCCACGCCCCCTGAATAGAAAATTGCAGATTTTCGATTTTTTCCTTTGTATGCACCACAAGGTCTACCGTTGTGCGAAATTTCAAGTTTCTACGATTTCTGGAAGTGCTCCATAATTTTGATGATCTGTCAGTGAGTCAGTTACGGTTTTTGCGATTTTTGAAGTCCTATATCTCGAGAATTACTAATGCTAAAGAGTTGAAATTTGGTGAGTCACCTACGTTTGATCAGCTCAGCAAATACTGCGAATTTGAAGTTTCTGACTTTATTGGTGCTCAAGTTAGAGGGGGGTTGAAAATCGCCTTAGTTTGTTCCTGTACAAATGGTGTAGTGCCGCGAACTTGGCTGGGCACTACCGTGCCCTTTGATTCCTTTAAATGATATAAACTTATTGTAAAGTTAAAATGCTATTTTTTGCTTATTTAAAGCATAAATAAAGATTCATTATTTCTATTCATTCATGTTTTTTCCTATTAATTTTCTAGGCAAATGCGCCCGAAAATAGCGATATTTTCACTCTAAACGAATTTGCACTTCTCATAGGTAGTAATTTATCATGTTCACTTGAATCATTATAATTTTCTAAAAATATACCTAATCCTTGTTATATTATTATCATTCATTTCATACATCAAAAAAGAAAAGAAGAAAATTATTATAAAATAAAAAATTTTAAAATCGTATTTAAAATGAGAACATTATTGTAAAGGGAGTGAAAGCTTGCTTTCAAACCTTTCAACTACTCAAAACTCAAATTAAATGCAAATATAATTTTAGTATGCTTTGAAAATTTAAGATTTTTTCAAATTTCTTCAGATAGGTACCTATCTAATTTCTGAAAAACGAAGCAGCATTTCTCGACTTATATAGAATTTAATGCAGCGGGATCGACATTTTTTATTTTTTTTTCTTAACCACGAAAATGATCTGTATTTTGATCATAAGCAAAAAGCAATGGTTGTTCTCATTTCAATTCAGCTGGAGTAACCATTCTTTTATTTATGCTTCATTTACTTATGCAATTTTTGTTTGTATTTATTTGTTTTTTTCATTTTTACTACTTTATTTTATTTGTTTACGTTTTAATTTTTTTTTTTTTCTTACAGTTTTAATTTTTGAAGTTCTGAATATTTTTATTTTATGTTTTCAAAGTGCTTTTTTCATGTTTTATTAGTTTTAATTCTTCAATTCTGTTTCCATAGATATACTCGTACTTATATTTTTATTTTGTTTGTATTTTAAGTGTATACATTTTTTTTAAATAATATTTAAGCATTTGAGCTTCTGATGACTTTTAATTTCAACCCTTATTTTTATTAAACGATAAATTCGATGAAATTTACTTTTTATTATTTATATTTTTATAAAAGTTGTAGTAGTTCAAATGAGTATGAAATTATTGTATGAGGTGTAACTTGGTTTATAGAGAAAGTATCAATTCTTTCGAGCACATTTTCCTGAAAATCAATAGTAAGCTTGAATATTAAGAAATAAAATGAATTTTAAAAAACAATACAGAACCTTAGATTATGCTTTAAATATCCAAAATAATAGTATTTTAGAACAGAAAATTGATTTTTTAAAGATAATTTACATAAATTCAAAAACTGCTAAATTAATCCTCTACCTCCAACCAGCGAATTATATACCTAGTTCATATTTGTTGACCACACCCACCAAATGATTTGAGTTTTCCAAAATTAAATTCCTCTTTATACGTTGCAGTTTTTTGTTCTGATTATCACGTTTTTTGAGAAAAATATTGTTACTATTTTGAATGACATTTGATTGAAAATCTAACCAAGACGAAAACTCGAAGTTATTTAAATCTTTTGTAAGGAGGAGGTGCAGGTGATACAGCTCTAGTTCGGTTACACACAGTCGCGAATAGTGGTATTTGATTTTTAAAAAATTAAAACCAAAAATGATCAATGACGTTGTTGTTAATCTATCAAATGAACAGTTTTCACCAGAACAATTGGAAATTTTGAACAAAGGCCTGAATTTTACCCCAAATCCGCTTCACTTCCCCACTATAGAAACTATCGTAGATATAGAAACCTGTATTAAATTTAAGTCACCACAGAAAAAACAACAGATACGGGACATTGCGACACCAATAATTCGAGAAGCAAAATCAAAATTCCAAAAAAATGCGAATACTATCCAAACCCATAAAATAATCCGGCAGCTACAGAAGAAAGATGTTTACTACATAAAAGCAGATAAAGGCAATTAAGTTGTAATCATGAATAAACACGATTACGAACAAAGAGTTCAAACAACAAATACCGACGGAAATTTTAAAGTTTTATCCAAAACTCCATTACCTCGTATGATTCGAGAATCCAAACTTCTTATAAAAGATATTTAAAAAACTTTCACTGTACCAGCTTGGAAATTGAACGTTTCAAATCCGGAAGTACCAAAGCTGTATTCCCTACCTAAAGTACACAAACCTGGTAATAAAATGAGAAACATCGTATCCAACATCAACTCACCATCTGTAAATGTAGCAAAATGGCTTGTGAACGAGATGAAAAAATTTCCATTTGAGAGTCTATCAGTCAAAAATTCGTTTGACTTTGTGGAAAAAACCATAGACTTAGAAATAGCTAATGATGAAATGATGATCTCATTTGACGTCGAAGCCCTCTTCCCCAGCATCCCCATACCTGATGCCATCAATGCCTTAAAAGCGCACTTAGAGTCTTGTGGAATAGATAATGACAAAAAACAATCCTATGTAGAAGCGACAAAGCTCTGTATGTCACATAATTACTTTCACTTTAGGGCAAAATTCTACACAATTGATTTTGGTACTAGTATGGGAAACCCACTTTCCCCCCTAATAGCTGAAGTTCTTATGGCCAACTTCGAAATGAACCTTAAACGGAAAGGTTTACTACCACGTATTTGGCTACGTTATGTTGATGACGTGTTTGCTATTATAAAAACAAACCAATTAGACGAAATTCTGAACACCATAAACTCACAGTTCAACAGCATAAACTTCACATGCGAACCTGAAGAAAGCAACAAGTTGCCATTCTTAGACCTACTCGTCACCAAAGTCAAAAATAAACTCGGTTTTTCTATTTATCGAAAATCAACTTCAACAGACAGATGCATTACAAACGATTCTTTTTGCCCCATACAGCACAAATCTGCAGCATTTCACTCCATGATCCACCGCTTATGCAAACTGCCATTATCGATATCCAACTACTTAAAAGAGTATAAACACATAAACAATGTTGCCAATTTGAATGGTTATAATGAAACAATAATTGTAGATCAACTTATTAAAAAACACACACAAAAAATCAAAAAATCTAATCTTTCAACTCTGTTTGCACAACAAAAACACCAAGATGACAACAAAAAATTAGATCGAGCTGCCATGAAATACAACCCGCATCCACATGTAACCAACAAATTGACGTGTGTTTAGTACCTTGTGTCACTGTCAAACAGCTTCAGTTTGGTTTGCAATTTAACCATGGATCGTCTTACAAATGAACAACGCTTGCAAATTATTGAATTTTACTATCAAAATTCGAGGCCGAGGATCCGCTTTTTTATCGAAAAATTGTGTTCAGCGATGAGGCTCATTTTTGGTTGAATGGGTACGTAAATAAGCATAACTGCCGCATTTGGAGTGAAGATCAGCCAGAAGCATTGCAACAGCTACCAATGCATCCCGAAAAAGCCACTGTTTGGTGCGGTTTATGGGCCGGCGGCATTATTGGGCCATATTTCTTCAAAGATGATGCGAATCGCAGCGTTACTGTCAATGGTGAACGCTACCGAGCGATGATAACAAACTTTTTTTTGCCTGAAATGAAAGTTCTTGACTTGCATGATATGTGGTTTCAACAAGACGGTGCCACATGCCACACAGCACGCGAAACAATGGCGCAATTGCGAGGCGAGTTTGGTGAACAGTTAATTTCACGTTTCGGGCCGGTCAATTGGCCGCCTAGATCGTGCGATTTGACACCATTAGATTATTTTTTGTGGGGGTATGTCAAGGCTAATGTCTATAGGGACAAGCCCGCTTCGATTGACGCACTGGAAGCCAACATCCATGCATTCATTCGTGAGATACCGGCCGATATGTGTGAAAGAGTATGCCAAAATTGGACTCAGCGGATGGGCTACCTGAGACGCAGCCGCGGTCAACATTTGCATGAAATTATCTTTAAACATTAAATTGCAAGGTTCAAACTATCGATTCAAATAAATATTTCATTCATTTTTTCGAATTTTTTGTGTTTTTTTTTTTTTAAAGTTCTAAACCTCTTAAAAAATCACCCGTTATATGAACGACCAGGACCGACTTATGAACGGGGATAGTGGCAATATAGTTTCGCCCTTGTTTAATTTAATTTAATTCAATTATTTGTCTCTTTTGGACTTATTGTTTAAATGTAATGACAGATTATTAAGAAAAAATTTTATTTTGTTTTGATTATGCTATTCTTTCAAACTAACTAGTGTATTGCTGATGATGAGTCGAATTGGACTCGAAATGCATCCAATTTAAAATAAAAATCAAATTCGACGAAGCAAAATACTTTCGTGTTCTTATTTTTTGTTTTTTATTAAATGTTGTGATCTTATTGCAGTTTTATTTCATTGTTTTCTATTAATATTTCGCGATCACAAGCTTAAAGTTCGCCCCTTTCCAAACTCTGCTTGGTCTATCCATAAAATAGCTTAGTGAAAGAACGATTTAAAAATCGTATAAAAATTGTATTTTGATCATTTTCGAGGTTAAGCAAAAAAAAATAAAAAAATGTCGATCCCGCTGCATTAAATTCTATATAAGTCGAGAAATGCTGCTTCGTTTTTCAGAAATTAGATAGGTACCTATCTGAAGAAATTTGAAAAAATCTTAAATTTTCAAAGCATACTAAAATTATATTTGCATTTACATAATTTGAGTTTTGAGTAGTTGAAAGGTTTCGAAAGGTTTGAAAGCATGCTTTCACTCCATTTACAATAATGTTCTCATTTTAAATACGATTATAAAATTTTTATTTTATAATAATTTTCTTCTTTTCTTTTTTGAGGTATGAAATGAATGATAATAATATAACAAGGATTAGGTATATTTTTAGAAAATTATAATGATTCAAGTGAACATGATAAATTACTACCTATGAGAAGTGCAAATTCGTTTAGAGTGAAAATATCGCTATTTTCGGGCTCATTTGCCTAGAAAATTAATAGGAAAAAACATGAATGAATAGAAATAATGAATCTTTATTTATGCTTTAAATATGCAAAAAATAGCATTTTAACTTTACAATAAGTTTATTTGATTTAAAGGAATGTTATTCACATCATTTGCGAACATACTCCTCGACTCAGTAAGTTTATTTTTGCAATAAAACAAATTAGGTATGTTATTCACCTGTATTTCTTAACATTTTTTATTTCGGTACTGAATAAATAAATACATAAAATAAACAAAATATTCCTTCATCATATTATAGAAATAGAAATCCTCCAAACCACCAAAAACGAAAATTCTTATGTCATTACTAGAAGATCGAGATTATATTTATGAATGTATGTATATTAGGGTGGTCCTTATATTGGGTTTTTTTGAAATTCCAACTTGGATAGGCATCAAATTACTCTAAATAGAGAAAACAAATTTTCCTAATTTTTTCAGATTTTTATTTCACTCCCCTGGTCTCCCTTTTTTCACTTCAAGGTACAAAGAATGAAGTTTGGGTTATTCTTATATCACGCGAAAAAAAAATCAGAACTTATAGATTAGATTCAGACGAAAAAAAAATCGTACTGGAGGGGGGGCCTATTTCCCCCTGTTCAGGCGGGAGGGAAAATTTTCTAAAAATTTGACCCAAAATAGAAAAAAAATATTAAAAAACAACGGGACCACTTACAATGGCATGCTATAGCTTTTTTTAAAGCCATGAATACAGTCTTTAATATGTTTTTTAAATCAAGTTTTTATTGTTAATAGTTTCTGAAAAAAATAATTTTCAAACGAAAAAAATTATTATTTTTATTTTTATTTTTGAGTTTGAAAATTATTTTTTTCAGAAACTATTAACAATAAAAACTTGATTTAAAAAACATATTAGAGACTGGATTCATGGCTTTAATAAACAGCTATAGCATGCCATTGTAAGTGGTCCCGTTGTTTTTTAATAATTTTTTTCTATTTTGGGTCAAATTTTTAGAATATTACCCCTCCCGCCTAAACGGGGGGGGGGGGGGGGAAATAGACCCCCCCTCCAGTACGATTTTTTTTCGTCTGAATCTAGTCTATAAGTTCTGATTTTTGTTTCGCGTGCTATAACAATCACACTAACTCCAATATTTGTACCTTGAAGTGAAAAAAGGGAGACCAGGGGGGTGAAATAAAAATTTGAAAAAATTAGGGAAATTGTTTTTCAATGTCTTGAATCGAATGAGGGCTATCCAAGACAGTGTCCAATTTAAGGACCACCCTAATGTATATGCAAGAGTACACAAGCAAGCGCACAAAAAAGGATAAATAAGAGCAAAAATACAAGAATTCTCTCGTGTTTTTCTATCGGGGGGGGGGGGGGGGGGGTGTTGGATGGCCAGGGGCATATGTCCCGATGTACGTTCTTTCCATATTCAAAATGTTAACCTGGTATTAAATTTGTTTGTGTTGAAACATTGAAGTGGATATCAATCCCTTTTTTCCATATACCTCTTTTCCGTACCACCATAGAGGTACAGTAATAGGGGCGTTTTTTTTTTTGTGACGTGGTTTCCCCTGTAGGCCTAGTCCATACATATAACTTCTTATAAGTAATTTTATTCATATTTTAATTTTTTTTTCTGTGAAGGCAACATAAAATTGACATCTTCGACTTCATTATCATCTTAGGCCGTGTGCCAATTGCGTTAAAATTCTGGTTAAATTTGATCCCAGTTAAATGTTATCCCTTTTTATAGGGGTGAGTAAAATTTAAGGTTTTTGCTGTGTCAATTGGATTAAATGGGATTTTTTTTTTATATTCACCTCCCATTAGTTTTGTTGTTTCGTTTTTCTCAGTAATGATAGTTCGCAAACATATCAGTTTGCAAAATGAATGAATCATCTGAAAAAGTATTTTCGATAAATTTTATTGATTCTTTTACATTAAGCGTAGTACGCAGATCGAGCTACAATTTCGCTTGAAGGATTTATCTCAAATCATCAAAAATAGAATATGGAAGGTTAATTCCATCAGGACGAAAGTCAGACGAAGGCAAACAATAGGCTCCGATAGAAAGGGATACAAAATACCTACTTGTATTTCTCAAAGCTCCCAAATTAAAATATGAAAATTGGCAAGAGTACGATAACTTAGGCGCCAAGAAATAATAACGGTTTCTTAGAACAGTTTAATACAAGCATTTATTTACTATTTATTTTTGATTTAAAGCTCTCGACAGTAACACCTCAAAGTTAGATCACCACAAATACTGTTTTGTAATTATTTCTAGTAGAAAGAACTAAAATAAAAATCTAATAAAAAGTAGGTTTGGAAATTTTCTCAAAAACTAGAAGACATAAAACTATCAGTCTTCAGTTTTTGATTAAGACTTAATTAGAGACACGAATTTAAAGAAAAAGTAATATATAATTTCAAAAATTTGAAAAATTGTGTTTTATGTTTTTTTTCCTTTTGCCTTTATATTGAAGACTTAATAAAAGAATTGCCATGTGGTATAACAATCGATGGGTTTCTGATAAAAATACTGATGTACGCAGACGATCTAGTCCTCTTAGCTGAATCACCAGAGTCCCTTCAGCTAATGATAAACAAATTACGAGATTACTGTTTGAAGTGGAACCTAATTGTTAATCTCAACAAATCAAAAACAATGGTGTTTCGGAGAGGTACAGGACGACTTGCTGCTAAAGAAAAATGGTATTATGGAGCAGAGCCTATCGAAACTGTAAAGGAATACCAATACTTGGGTTTCACTGTACCAAGCAACTTGAACCTGGAAAAGCACTTAGTCAAAAAACTTTTCTCTTCCAAAAATGCGATTGGGACGGTGTGGAAAAATGTTTATGGAAACAAAGACCTATCATTTAGCGCAAGATATAAAGTCTTTCCTGCAACGTCCGAGTCAATAATGCTTTATGCTGCGGAATCATGGGGCTGGAATCAATCTGAAACCACGGAAAAACTCTTGAGGTTCTTTCTAAAGCAACAATTTCGACTACCAGACACAACACCAAACTACATGCTACTCATCGAAACTGGATTATCGCCACTGTATTTTTCATCTCTAAAACTTCACTTCAATTACATTTTAAAACTCATGTATAGTCACGAAAATAAAGTCGAGAGAAAGATTGCAGTCTCCATAATTAGATCGCAAAGCTCATGGTTTGAGGAATGGAAGAACTTAGCAAACTACTGTGAACTCTCTTTCAATCTTAGTTTGGATAATCTGGCAGACTGGAGGCCATTTCTTAACATCCTACTTAAAAATCTCCATTCCAAAACAAGAGAGGAAAATATAGCGCGATCCAAAAGTTCACAACATAGAGTATTCTATCCTGAACTCCAGCACAATTTAGGAGAATCCAACTACTTCAACGACAGCCTTAATAAAGAAACGATATCATTCATATTCCGTGCAAGAGGAGAACTATTGCCTTTACATTACATACCACATCGCAACGACTTACCACTTAACTGCTCTTTATGCAACACCAACGAAAGGGAAAACATACTACATTTCATCGCAAGGTGCCCAATTCTAGCCGAGATACGGCGTCTAATATGGCAACAGAATTATTTGGAACAAACGGACCTCATAGAATTACTAAACGGGATGGATTGGAAGAAATTATCGCAATATATAAAAATAGCACTTACATATAGAAAGCAAATAATAAGAGAAGACTTTTAATTTAAATTGCTACCTGAGAACCATTAATTTACAAACTCGAAAATGTATTAATAAAGGCTATCATCTGGCTGACGGCCCTTCTGGCCATGCCAAAAAGATTTATGTTTAAAATAAACTGTTTTTGTAAATACTATTTTGTAAATACTATTTTTTGTGAATTAATAAATCGAATCTAATCTAAAAAAATCTAATCTGTTTTTTTTTTCGCAAATCTTGGATTTCGTTTTTCCAAAAACTATGAATAGATTTCACTTGATTTAAAAACTAGCTAATAGAAAAGAGTATTGGCTTTAAAAAAAGTATAATACTAAGTTGTAAGTATATAACCATTATTTATTAATATTTTTTTTCCGTTTGTAGTACTTTTTTATGAACTCGCCCCTCCCGCCCAAACGGGGTGAGATAGTAAAAAATGCTTGTATTAAACTGTTCTACAAAAAATCGTTACCGTTTCTTGGTGCCTTTGTAATCGTACTCTCCCCTTAAAATGTACTGGAAGGGCATTCCAGAGCCAGACAGGGGGTGGTAAGTGCCCCTCTTACCCCCAACTTGCGTACGCATATGTTAAATTTGAACACAATCAAATTTACTTTCAGTTATGCTTTATTTCTTCTATCAAAAGTGAAAAATGTAGGAGTTATTCAGGAAAAAGCTATATTTTGCTAAATCCAAGATGGCGGCTGAAGCTCCAGGACAATTTTCCCGAAAAACTACACCTAGGCTGCTATTAACCCCCTTTAACGAATTGTGAAAGAAAAATGCACGATAAAATTTTTTCCATTTCAGGCAAAATTTTTGTACATAGCGACTGGACTATCAGTCATATATTCTCCACATCCACCCCAAACGTGAAAACAGAGAAATCCTCCAAAGAACAAATTTTTCCTTCAAACCTCCTAGTACGGGGTAATAAGATTTCATTATATGGAGCTTTGAGAAATAATTCAAACATGTAGTTTGACTTTGATATTCGAAACGGTATTAGTACACGAGCCGAAAACCACATTTTTCACAATTGCACCTAGAGTCATTTGGCCGCCATTTTGTTTTTAACGGCTTTTTTTTGTTATCAGACGTATCTCACGCATTTTTGACGCTACGAAAAAAAATTGTGAGACAAACTAGTAGAAAATTTAATTGTCTACAAAATATGTTAAGTAACTTTTTTCGATAAGTGCTTTCTTTAAAAAGTTATACTGCATTTTCTTAAAAAAAGTAGGGGTTGATTTTGGTATAGTCATCATATCTTAATTTCTTGTTCTAAAAAAAAAAAATCGAAATAAAAGTTATAGTCCCTTCAATTATCTATATTTTTTGCATTAACAATTTTTTTGTTATACGGCTTACGGTTCTCGCCCTGTAGCGCATATTAGTAGTAGAGAACTGTATAGAATCATATATTTTTAACTACTTGACTTCTGCTGGTAAATAGAAACCTCGAGGTTCGAAACTAAATTAGTACTCGAGCCGAAAACATCATTCTTCACAACTGCCCGTAGAGTCATTTAGCCATCATTTTGTTTTTAACGTTTTGTATATCTTCGCAAGTAACTCACTTTTTATTTATGCCAGACAAAAAAGTTGTAGAACAAACTTGTAGAACATTTAATTTCCTACAAAATGTTTCTTGTAACTTTTTTCGATAAGTACTTTTTTTAAATTGTACTGCATTTTGTTAAAAAAGGGTTTCTTTTCAATTTATTTTTTATAAAAAAATAAATGTCGAAATAAAAGTTGTAGGTAGACCTTTCAATTATCTATATTTTTTGCCTCAATATTTTTTTCTTGTGCGGCATACCTTATGATATGATTTGTTAATAGTTTAAATTACTTGCGTATAGTTTAACTATATTTCCGAATTGTAAAATGAACTAATATCGCACTCTTATCGAGAAATGACTTGAGAAGTTTTGTGGGAAATTACATAGAAATTCCCAAATTAATATCTTAAATTTCTAAAATAATGCTAATTTTATGTTAGATAAATGTAAGATAATTTTATCGACTGGGTTTAAATGGATGTAACTTCAAAGCGGCTGTATTTACGATAAAACATATCAAAACCTTTTGTGTAGAAAGTTCAATTTTCTATAAGAAAAACGTTAGTAGTTAGTTTAAATACTTGTTATTATGCATAAAGTTATAAAATTCCATATACAAACAGGAGTTTTCTCCCATACAAATCGTATGGAAAACCGAAATCTGCGACGAGGCATGTCTAAACATGATTTTTAAGAGCCCACATTTTCACAGACATCTTTTTTCGGTTAACTGAAACTTTTGAGCCTGTTTGGAAGAAAACTTTTTCTTGGAAACAGTCTAATAATTATGATAAATCAGATTCTATTTCTTTGTTGTTCGCTCGTTTTTGTAGTGAAAAACTCCATGTTGAGGGTGGGGTGGAGAGAGTTATGTCGTCAATTATTTGTTTGAAAATAGTCAATTATGATACGAATATAACAAAACAAAATTATAACAAAAATAAAACATCCAATCCTGTACGGATTTCTTGAATATACATAATGCGCTACAGAAGTATACCGCATAAGAAAAAAAATATTGAGGCAAAAAATATAGATAATTGAAAGGTCTATAGTCCAGTAAATAGAAAAATTTTACTACTGACCAAATGGAAAAAAATAGCGGCAGGCTGAAATTTTGCAGGTCGTTTCGGGGGTAGGTATACAACTTAAATCTAAGTTGGCGACCTCCTACCCCTTGCAGGGCCGCTGCCACGCCCACTTTTCTGCAATCATGGTTTATGAAGAAACGGCTCTATCGATACGAATGGAATTTTCATAATTTCTTTACATGATCAAAGAAAAAATTAAGAAATTGTTAAAGATAAATCCACCCACTGCCACGCCCACTTTTCTTATTTCTTTGTTTCTCATAAACTGCTCCAATGATTTCCGTGAAATTTTAAGAGTTTGTTCTTATGGATGAGAAAAAATTGTCAAATCCATTTTAGTAAAATCCGCCCACTGTCACGCCCATTTTTCTCATGTCTTTATTTCTCGCAAACGCCTCCTAGGATTTGTATAAAATTCTGAGAGTTAATTCTTATGTACGAGACAAAAATTTAAAGAAGTTGTTTTATTTAATACCCCGTCTTAGACTTATACACCGGTATTCATAAACGCAAATGAAACACAAATTATCTTTGATCAGTGAGTTAAGTGTCAAATCATATCAATAAATCAAATTTCATGGCATTAAACTAACTCACCAAAGTAGGTACATTAAACGAGTAATTAAGTTAAAAATACTTCTGCCATTGTTGCCAAAAACCAGGGATAAAAGGAAACAGACGCTTGTGCCACATGCTATCTACAGCCTCAAATGAGAGAGTGTATGTCTTTGGAAAGAGCAGAGTTCTTGTTGATTGTAGTAGATTTTCGTTAAGTTTTTGATCTTAACGTGGACTAGCAGTTTATATTTTTATTGATATGAAATTTTAATTCGTGAACTAACTTCTGATTGGCGTTTTAGTTAATTTGTGAATTAGAAGATATCTGAGCAGTTTTTATTGATAGGGCTGATAGTATTTAAATGTACACAAAATTGTTGACACGCTTGTGGCTACCGAAAAGCTGGTCTGAAATGTATACCAATTTGCAAGAATTGCAGTGGGGAAACCTGCGACCATAGTCGTCAGATTTCTCTACTAAACGAAAACGACGACTGTTTTGGCGATGAAATTTCAATTGAAAAACGTTACGCTGGGCCTTTGATTGAGAATGAGAATGAACTACCAGGTCCTTCTCAAAAACGAAAAAATATAAAAATATTAATAAGATGATTAGACCTACAGTGGACACCACTGTGCTGTTAACTCTACTTCTAGGGTAGTTTGGAAACGAGTGATGTGCTTAATCAACACAATTGGATTTCCCACCCCCCTATGAACACTGATGAATAATACTCGCTCGAAAAAACAAGATTTGAAAATTCTACAAACATAGCCGTCTTATAGAGACAATATTGAAGAAAAGTCGGAGTGCTAGTGGGTGGATCTTACTAAAAGTGCTTTTTTAATCAATATATAATATGTACAATGATTGTCCATTTAGCAGCGAAATTAAGAACAAATCCTTACGCTATGAAAGAACTCAGATATATGGTTTTCATCAATCTGAAGACTTTGAGGCCTGATTTGGGTTTTTATTTGAAAACTAAATCGTTACTCCCTAATACAGTTCGTAAAAATTAATAATTTCACATGAAAGAGGAGAGTCACTACCTGTGGGTTTCACAAAACCAAAAGTGCTTCGCAAATCTTTATATCACTTGTATGAAATAACTCAAAGTTTTATCCAAATCAGTTTCTGAGAAATCAAGATATAAAAAAGTGGGCGTGGTAGTGGGTGGACTTAAATAAAATTTTGTTTTAAATTTTTTTCTCGTTCATAAGAATAAACTCTGAAAATTTCATGCAAATCGTAAGAGCCATTTTCGAGAAACAAAGAAAGAAGAAAAGTGGGCGTGGCAGTGGGCGGATTTTACTTTAACAATTTTTCTAATTTTTTCTACGACTATATTAACAAATTATGAAAATGTCGTCCATATCGGTGTAGCCGCTTCTTCAGAAACCAGGTTTTAAGAAAAGTGGGCGTGGCAGCGCCCCTGCAAGGGGTAGGGGGTCGCCAACTTAGATTTAAGTTGTATACCTACCCCCAAAACGACCTGCAAAATTTCAGCCTGCCGCTATTTTTTTTCCATTTACAATTCTAATTTTACTGTACTACTACCTACAACTTTTATTTCGACATTTATTTTTTTGTGATAAATTGTTGAATAAAACACAACATCCCTGTTAAAAATAATGTTTTCCATTTAAAACAAGCTTTTGTTATCATTGTCATATTTGTATGTCATATTTAACCTGAAATGTAACATACTGAATTTTTATCTTTTTTTAATAAATTGAACTCATCGAGAAAGGTTGTAATCCATTTATTTCAAAGGGTTCATTTATAACTTCTACCATAAATTGAAAAGAAACCCTTTTTTAACAAAATGCAGTACAATTTTAAAAAAGTACTTATCGAAAAAAGTTACATTTTGTAGGAAATTAAATGTTCTACAAGTTTGTTCTACAACTTTTTTGTCTGGCATAAATAAAAAGTGAGTTACTTGCGAAGATATACAAAACGTTAAAAACAAAATGATGGCTAAATGACTCTACGGGCAGTTGTGAAGAATGATGCTTTCGGCTCGAGTACTAATTTAGTTTCGAACTTCGAGGTTTCTATTTACCCAGCAGAAGTCAAGTAGTTAAAAATATATGATTCTACACATTTCTCTACTATTAATATGCGCTACAGGGCGAGAACCGTAAGCCGTATAGCAAAATTGTTAATGCAAAAAGTATAGATAATTGAAAGGACTATAACTTTTATTTCGATTTTTTTTTTTTTTTTAGAACAACAAAATAAGATATGATGAATATACCAAAATCAACTCCTACTTTTTTTAAGAAAATGCAGTATAACTTTTTAAAAAATGCACTTATCGAAAAAAGTTACTTAAAATATTTTGTAGACAATTAAATTTTCTACAAGTTTTTCTCACAATTTTTTTTCGTAGCGTCAAAAATGCGTGAGTTACGTCTGATAACAAAAAAAAGCCGTTAAAAACAAAATGGCTTCTAAATGACTCTAGGTGCAGTTGTGAAAAATGTGGTTTTCGGCTCATGTACTAATACCCTTTTGAATATCGGAGTCAAACTGCATGTTTGAATTATTTCCCAGCAAAAGTCTAACTACCTCGTACTATTGGCGAATGGTGTCACTGCACCTAGCAGTCAGCGCGTGAACCTTCAATTGGAGATAGATTTTTTCTCGATTTGACAATCAATGTATTTCCCATAAGAGAAAACCAAAAAATGGTGTTGAAAACTTTAATTTTACTAATTAACTTATATGAACACTAATCTATATTATAGTTGCAATGCAATAACAAATAATGTTACTTTGTAAATCAAAAAGAAAATGTATCCAAACTTATGAATAATTTCCTTTATTTTGCAGATGAAAAATGTAAACAAACCTGTATTGTTGTTGTTGCTTTCCAAAATGGATTCATGTCGTCAGCCAAAATGATATCATGTGCGTAGTCAGGGAAGGAGGTTTAAGAGATTAGGGTCAATTCTTAAGAAAGTTTATATAATTTTATTACTTTATTATTATAAGAAAAAGCTCGTTGGGTAACCTTTGTGATAATTTTTTTTAAAAGTGTGAATGTATGTAATATTTATATCTATTTATGCACGGCGTTCGTGTATTTGTACTCTCCTTACAGAAAGAGAATTGAAATCTTTTGGCCCCGTTTGTGAAATAAACTTATAAAATGTATTTTATATTTAGAAACTATCGTAAAGCTTTGGGGCTAGTGGCACCTCTTATTGACTATAGTATAGAGGATTTTATTTCTTTGACTATATGTTGTGCATGTATATGGAGTTAAAATTTTGTTTCTTTTTTTTTGCGTTTAGGCTATTTACCTACCCAGCTTCTTTTTTTTTAAATAAACTTAATTAAAATTGAAAAAAAAAATTATAAAATTATCTGAATAGGTATTTCTTATCTTTGGAACTACTCGATTTTACAACAATAAAAAAAAGTTTGCTACATATTATAAAAAATTATATTTGCATTTCTGAATTTAATCAAACATCTTTCGAAAATAAAAGCATTTTTTTAATAAAATTATACAAGAAAAATTATTGAACAAAAATAACTATTCGAAGAACTTCGTTTTAAAAACAGATAAGTATATTTTACGAAGAACAAAGAACAATTCATGTTTTAAATAATCCTGACTACGTCCCTGTGTGGCTTTTTTCTCAATTGAGCAATGTTGTTGTTGCTTCTAGTTGTAGAGGTGGTTTGTTTACATTTTTCATACAAAAATTTAAGTGTTTTAACAATCAGTTTTGATATATGTTACGTTTGATTTATAAACTCATATGTTTTTTCATTCTATTGCATTCATAATATGAATACCCATTCATATAATAGTTTGTAGGAAAAATAATTTTAATAAGACCATGTTTTGCATTTCTGTTATGGGAAATACATTGAACGTCAAATCGAAAAAAAATCTATCTCCAATGGTCAGTACACGCACTGACTTTCAGGTGGTGTGGAAAGCAACTTACTAGGTGTCAATACCAAAAACGAAAATTCTTGCAAAGATCGACAAGAATGAAATAAATATACCTGAAGTGTACACACACACTAGCAAAATTTAGGTTACAGCAAACTATGAAGAAAAAAAAACTACCACCACTGCTTCACAACCTTCATTAATTGCAAAAAAAAAAACAGACAAAATACCCAAAATCCAACAATAAAAACAGGTACACTTACGATAGTGGTGAAATGAATTTCAGTTCGATGCAAGTTGAAAGCTTCATATAAAGCAAAAACTTTTCTCGCCAAGTACAAAACATGTTTGAGGTGGAGGCAATCTAAGTGGAGGCAATCTCAAATCGGGTCCTTTTTCTTTATATGAAGCGGCCTGTCTTTATTATTAGTTAGTCTATGTTATTATCTATCAGATAGATCAAATGTTTTCTAATTGGTGAGCCATAGTTTTTTTTCTATGAATTATAAGAGTTCATAACAAGGTCACTTTTGGCACCTCATTTGAGTAATTTTAAAAAAAGCATGCTATTTGAAGACTGACAAACTGAGAACATGAGTTGGTCCACTGTTGTGACACCACATGAATCTAGGAAGCCCTTTCCTTACTGCCTGACCAGAATGCAAGACGGAGCTGGAATAGATGTCAAAAATGCTGCAGCCGGAGCTGCAAGAGTTGAACAACTTTTAACTTTTACTGCAGCATTTTTGACATCTACTGCAGAATTTTTTACGTCTATTCCAGCTGCGTCTTGCATTCTGTTCAGGCAGTTATTCGGTGAACCATTTGGGGCTTCTTATGAAGCGTAACAGTAGTAGTACCTCGTGGCATGATGGTTAGTGCGTAGGACTGTCATGCCGAAGGTGTGGGTTCGATTCCCAGCCGTGCCATCTAAAAACAGAAATGTTTTATCCGAGGTACTGCCTCTTGAAAAAGTTCTTCTCATTTAGCCGTTCGGACTCGGCAAAAAACTGTAGGTCCCCTCCATTCCTGCCAACAACACGCACACAGGAATGGTTGAGAGTTTTAAGTCAATAGGCCCTGGTTCTCCACGAGCTGTTGCGCCACCCAATTTATTTATTTATTTATGAAGCGTAACAGACTGCCAATGTCTATGTTTATTAGATCACTAGGATCATTGATGTAAAAATCACCAAGATGAAGTCTTCGTCGTTGAGATAGAGCAGGGCACCTGCATAGAAGGTGAAGGATCGATTGTATCTCTTTCCATTCATACAGTTTCTGCAAAAATCTTAAGAGATTATGCCAAGACGCATTGCGTGCTTCCTTTTAAAACAGTATCCGGTTATAACACCAATCAAGGAGCTAATGTGTAATCAACTTAGAGATATCAAACGCTTAGATCGCTTTTAATTCATTGCTGGCTAGACTTGTTTTGTTGCCAAACAAGAGGTGATATTGTTCCACCTAAAGTTTGTTCTCTCTAATTCATCTTGCTTAAGCATAAGCTTACATGGAGCGATGGGTATACCTATTGCCTTGCTAGGTAGAAAAGGTAGAGTTGTTACACTTTAAGCGAGTTTATCGGCCTTACAATTACCTTGGATGTCTCTATGCCTCGGCACTCAACACAGGTGAATGTTAAACAGCTGCGCCATCTCCATCAGAGATGAACGGCAATTTAAGAGCTGTTATAGAGTTAGTAGAGACCGATTCCAGAGATTTAATAGCTGCTTGATTATCCGAGAAGATGCGGATATCTGTAGTTGATATTGATATCACGTTTTCTTTCAACCAAGATAAGGCTTCTTTAATCACCATAAACTTCACCTGGAACATGCTACAATGGCTAGGAAGACGGAATGAGAGACTTAATTTTAGTCTTTCTGAGTATACACAACGACCCACCTCTTCATGACACGTGACTTGGTAGTGATCCCAATTAATTCAAAATGATGGAATGTTGGTCCATTGTTAGCAAGCTATTAGGCTTATGTATATGTAGCCACCTGTATGCTAAAAATATCGAGGGGCATCAGATGTTGCAGAAAGTCTAGAGCGGCAGAGAGTGTCGTACAAAGCGCACCATTTATACATAAACAAGTCAAGCGTTGTACTTTGCGTAGTTTGTCCATTTAACTTGACTATCTGGAGTTTTTCCTCCATGCCAGACGGCTCTGCTGGTATCCATATGCGGGCTCTAGGTCTGCCCAGGATATCTTCTCTAGCAACAACTTCGAACTTCGCACCTGGCCAGACCTTGCCTTACCTACTGACAGCAAGCTTATATAGATCGCACGTTCTCTGATCATCACAGACGATGAATTTGAAATGCCCTTGAAGCCAACCGCCATAGCCGACGGTGAAAAGAGGTGGTCCGGGATTTTCTTTCAATATACTCAAAAAGCCTGCCAAGAGTTTCATTCTATACACCTGCCATTGATCAGGAGAAATCGTGCCATCGATATTGCTCCTATCGATAACCGCAACCACGATCATGTTTTTTAGAACGTCCCATAAGGGATTTGGATACTCCGGAATGGAGAGTGCTGGCATTATGCAATTTGGGACGTATGGGAGATCGTTTCCTCTAGGGACCTATTGCGCTTCAACGTGGAGTCATCGCTGGACTGCGCATTTGCTCTGGGTTTATTCTATCCTGGCGTCAAGCTCCAGCTCCCCTCCGACCTGCAATTTATTACTGAAGGTCTTGAGAATCCTAGCAGCTTAATAGATCGTTATTCACAACCCTTGAACAATTTTTTTGGCAAGAAATATCAATTAAGTCTCTAGCTTTATTTTTCCATCAAAATAATAAATGATTTTACTTCCTAAACGTCTCAAAATCAATCGTTTAAATTTTCAATGATGAGTTTCAATTATAGCTATAACTGGTGCCTTATGAAACCTTTGTTATTGATATCAGTGCAACACATTACGAAAATATTTTTTCTAAATTCCAAATACGGACAGTTCCAGCAGTGCGAACACACGTTAAAGGAAGGGCTAGCGGAGGACTTCTATTTGGACTGAGGAATGATCTTGGGAGCTGTAAGTGTATTTATGAGAACCGTGGTGATACGATCTGCATTCTCATACATATGGATGGGAAAAAAATTCGGATAATTCCTGCGTATCTAAATTGCAATCATTGGGATAGTGACTTCGAAAAACTAAAAGAAAGAATGTTATGCGGTGTTGGTGCAATTTTTACACACTTATTGGTGACCTTAATGCAAGAGTTGGTAGTAAAGGAGGAGTAGAAAACGATTTAGCGGGAAT
Source organism: Dasysyrphus tricinctus (assembly GCA_963921185.1). Taxonomy (NCBI): domain Eukaryota; kingdom Metazoa; phylum Arthropoda; class Insecta; order Diptera; family Syrphidae; genus Dasysyrphus; species Dasysyrphus tricinctus. The sequence continues at coordinate 89,713,726 of OY992530.1, forward strand.
TAAGCGCAATTCAAAAGATCAAACGGTGAAGGCAAGAGGAAATAAACTTTTAGATTTGTGTGACTCTGTTGGATTACGTCTTCAAAATGGAACCAGTGAGGGAGACCAAGAAGGCGAGTTAACTTTCGTTGGACGACAGGGAAGTTCAGTCATCGACTATAGTTTTCTGGGAGGTGGATGGACCAACTATATCACTGACTTTGAAGTGAAGCAATGCCGAGATTCAGCTATTTTAGCGAGTGAGATGAGATGACTGGCCTTACTCACCGACTCATCTCACTTTACTCGCAAACTTGTATCACATGCCGGTAGTCGTTAGTTTCAGGCTTAAAAAAGTTGAAAACGAGGAAAACTTAAGAATGGAGCTACTACCCAAAATTGTATGGAATAGCTCCAAAGCAAGCATATATAGAGGGGCTCTGGAATCACAACTGTATAACCAAGAAATCTTGGGGCAGTTAGAGGAAATAATAAAAATACCCAGTGGCTTCAATGCGAAATCGTATACATTTAAAGAACCATAGTTTGATGAAAGCTTTAAAAAAGCAAGGGACATATCGAACGCCTGGCTTAAAAGGTTTCGAAAATTCAATGATATGACCGCGAGGAATTTATATCTTGAAGCCAATAAAAAGTACAAAATCCTTGTCAGCCTTAAGAAAAAAGAATTTTATGAGAACGAGGCACGTAAAATGGCCCTAAGCAAGAACAGCTCTGAGTTCTGGAACTTAGCTCGTAAGCTTAATGGAGGAACTTTTGTTATAAACTCGAATCTAAGTCCACAAGTGCTTCAGAATTATTTTGAAATACTCTTAGATCCAACGACATTATATACAGTTCAATTCCATTATGCTGCGCCTAGTTTTTGTAATGTTATTCTGGACTCCCCGTTTACGAAACGTGATGTTGCATCAGCTATAGAAGGGCTTAAGGATGGGAAAACGGCAGGTTCGGATAGGATACCATCTGAATTCTATAAGTATGGGACCAGTAGCCTTATTGAAACACTTACGCGCTTGCTAAATAACATTCTCGATTACGGAGTTATACCTGATCAATTCAAGGAAGCCCTAATATTCCCCATCCATAAAAAAGGTTGTACAGCAGATCCTGCTAACTACAGAGGCATCTCTTTTTTGAATGCATACTATAAAATTTTCACAGCGCTGTTACAAAGCAGACTTAAAGTGTGGATTTCAGAAAATAATCTTTTAAAGGAGTTTCAGGCAGGCTTCAGAGCCGGATACTCTACGAGCGATCACATTTTTGTGCTCAAAAGTATTGCAGATTAATTCCTCGCTCGAAGTAAGAAACTCTACTTTTTCTTTGTAGATTTCAAGGCAGCATTCGATACGGTGGACCGCAGTGCATTAATGTACAAGCTTTATGGGCTGGGCGTATCATATAAATTTGGCCAGTTAATCCAAAACCTTTATGCAGATACAAAAGCAGCTGTTTGGAACGGTAATCATAGATCGGAGTGGTTTCAAACCAAAGCAGGGGTAAGACAGGGTTGTGCTCTCAGTCCTAGTATATTTGCGCTCTTTTTGGATGATCTAATCGACTTTTTGCCAGGAGGTATTGAATACGGAGGAATCCAAATTAAAGCTCTTTTATTTGCGGATGACGTTGCGCTGATGGCATACTCACCTGAAACTCTGCAACTCATGATAAATAAACTCTACGAATACTGTATCTTATAGAGTCTTGTGGTCAATCTGCAAAAATCGAAGGTGATGATAGTTAAAAAAAATGGAGGTAGAGTCAGTGCTAGTGAAAAGTGGTATTACAACGGAGATATAATCGAGGTTGTCAAGGAATGCAAGTATCTAGGAGTTTTTCTTACCAAAAGTATGAGTATGGAGAAGCATTTGAATGAAAAGCTTTCAAAAGCCAAAAATGCAGTAAACGTTGCATGGAGAACGTGCATGAACAATAAACACATAGCACACAGCAGCAAATATAGTGTTTTCGAGGCAGTTGCAGAATATGTACTTTTTTACGCTACTCAAGTTTGGGGAGGAAGAAAATATGATTCTGTGGAGAAACTACTCAGATTCTACGTAAAGAGATATTTTCACCTTCCACCTAACTCTTCTAACTATATGGTTATGATTGAGACTGGATTGTCACCATTGTTTATAAAAACACTGAAACTTCAAATCGATTATGTACTCAAGGTAATGCAAATGCCCAACAACCGACTACCAAAAAAGGTGGCAATCCAAATGGTCCAGAGTAAGGCAGGAATTTTTAAGGATTGGTTGAATTTGGCTGGAGAATGTGGAATGGACCTCAATATAAATCTAGAAGATATAAAAAACTGGAAACCTAAATTATATGAGCTTATTGAACGGGTAGATACGCAAACAAGAACAAAATTCATGGAGGAAGCTGCTGGTTCCCTTCACAGGGCAATTTATAGTCAACTGGAGTACTCCCTTAATCAACGAAACTACTTCAGAGATGAATATAAGGTAGAGGAAATAGCTATGTTGTTTCGCCTGCGTGGAGAGCAATTGAACCTTAATTACATACCTCACAGAGAAGACCTACCCATTGTATGCAGATTGTGTAATCGGGAAGAACGGGAAGATATTTTTCATTTCCTTGGTCGGAACAAAATAATTAATGGTGATTTTTAATAAATTTTTAGTCTATACATATTATAACTTAATATATTATCAATTATTCGATTTTATTGAAGACTTGTCAATCAGGCAGACGGCAAGGCCATGCTTTATAGATTTTTGTAATTTGTATGTATGTAAATAATTTAAAGATGGAAAATAAAATCTCTCTAATCTAATCTAAATCTAATCTTATCTAATTGGGCCCCCAGCCAGGCTGATCATCGACACGGGTCGTGTTACACCCTAGACCCAGCCCAATAGGAAAATTGGAATGGGTGAGGAAGGGAATATGAGTGGCAGACAGCTATTCGGAAAGGGATTATGTGTTTGGGAAACAACATAAAACAGCGATTAGCCATGCCGACATGGGGGAGAACTCGTTGAACAGCTTTTTCGCCGTACCACCGAGGGGGGTTAACGTTGGACAGCTATTCAACGTGCAGACGAGGGAGAGAGATGGGTGTGAATAGGGAACGTTTAGGGATAAGTGAAGCGTCCTTTGGTTTCAGGACTCATCTGAAGTTATACTCGAGAATCTTTGACCTTAGGTTAGGTTAGGTTAGGTTAAATGGGGTGATGATACGAGAAGATCGCATCACCTCACTCGGATCTCAATGGATCCATTGTGCTCCCCTGAGTGTAGGTCGAGGTAGGTATAAGGAGGGGGAAGGAAATGGATTATTGGAAGTTTAGGTATGGGGGGCCTCCCTGAACCACCCTGAGTTCTGAGCGAATTTAAGGATGTTTGTTAGTGGCAAAAACGAGACGTCGTCGCCCAGTTCGTCGAAAAAGTATTCTCCGAGGGCTGCCTTTCTAGTTCTGGCTAGGCTGGGGCATTCACAGAGGAAGTGAATTGAGCCCTCTTCTGCCTCTTCATCCTGACACCCTCTACATAAGTCAGATGAGCCGATGCCCATTCTGCTTAAGTGGGTTCCCATTGTGTTGTGACCTGTTAGGATTCCAACCAATAGGGATAGTTGAGGCCTGCTTAGCTTGAGTAAATACTCAGTTTTTTCTTTGAAATATCCGGCCATAAGTTCCTCGAAATACGACAGGTATCAATTGTTGACCATCTGTCGTTGGCAACTTTGAGGAAATTCTAGCAAATTCTTCTTTTTTCTTGCTCTAGTGGCATAAGAACAGAGCAGTCGGTTTGGCTCGGATCAAGAGATGACCCGGTTTTGGCCAATTCATCTGCCATTTCGTTCCCGTATATGTCACGATGTCCTGGGACCCATCGAAGGGTGACTGTATTTGATTCGCTGAGTAATTTCAACTCATCACGACAACGAGCAACCAGTTTTGACTTTGTCACAATTGAGGTAATGGCTTTGATTGCCGCCTGGCTATCAATAAAAATGTCAATATTTTTATTAACCAGCTCACACGTGTAAAGGCTCTTTGCAGCCTCACAAACTGCGAGCACTTCCGCTTGGAAGACACTGCAGAAATCTGGAAGCTTTATTGTTCTGTCTAAGGGTGGGTTAACTGAAAAGATGCCTGACCCTACCCCTTCGTTTGTTTTGGAGCCGTCCGTGAAGACCGAAACATGATTATTGTTTATGACCCGGTTTTCCGTCCAGAGTTTCCTTGTGGGTAGGGTGTCCATATCGCGTTTAAAAAAAAAGAGGACATTTTCGAAACTCCAACTGTTAATCCCCCCTCGGTCACCACACAATATCAAAATAATTTATATATATGACCAAAAGTTTACTTTAAGTTTATTTTATATTTATACAAGTATTGAATATAGGTACACAAGAAGCAGCAGTTTAAATACTAATACTTAGTTTATTTTAACATCTTTTTTAAGAAAACATATCTGTTATATAAATCAGTATATTTTATAAACACTTTTTTGCGCTTCAAACTAATAAAACTAAAATACATAAACACCTAATTGAATTCAAAATACCGCAGAGTTTTAGTAAAATGTAGGCAAAATACATTAATTTTCTTCCTCACCCGAAGTGTCATGTTTTTGGGAGCTTCGAATTTGATTAAGATACTTATTTTCATATAAAAAGGTTTCATAAAACTTTTGACAGCTAAAATCTTTTAAGTTATAGGCAACTATGAGAATTCTACTCTTAAATGATTTCGTTTTTGTCCATTGCGAACCCATCAACGAGAAAATACATTCCACGTTCATATTTTGCGCAGGAAAACAAAAAAGAACTGGCACATTTTAAGAGCTCTGAATAAAACTAGAACTGTAGACAAACTAAAAAAACTGGCCCACTTTTGAACAGATATTTTGTTTAAAAAATTTCCATTTTCTTTAGAAAGAAACTTGTTTAAGTAGCAAAATTGGTCAAACAACTTTGAGTAATCCAGTAAAACTTCCTAAGAACTTCAGTAGTCGATACTTTTGTCTAAGTCTTCCCATACTTATTTCTTTTCTAAATTCATCCATCGATCCTGAGTAGAAAGGTTTTTACTTCGGTGTAATTATCAGAGAATATCAAATTTGATTTGCCTACAAGCTGAAGCGAACAGCTGATGTATTAGGCGGTGTCTAAATTGTCTTCTTACTGAAAGGCATATTTACGATTTTAAATGCGTTTAAAAGAGAAAAGGGTAGACTCCCTATATCTTTTTTATGCATGTAATATCGTAAATATGCCTTTCAGTAAAAAGACAATGTAGACACCGTCTTAGATTTGAAAAGGAAGTGAAAAACACTGAAAAAACGCACACATAGAATCAACTCCTCATTCAGCACAGGTCTTATTGTTGCTGCAATTCGCATATATTCTTCGACACGAGATTAAATTAAAAATACAACAATGTAAACAAATGGGCTTTGGTGGGTGAAACGTACGAAGGATTGGCTTCTTTATTTGATATTCTCTGGTATTAATGCTTTATTTTATATTTTAGGGGACAATACAAAAGTACAAAAGAAAAGTGTGTTTAATTAATATTTTGGTCATTTAAGAAAAAAAGAGATTAAAAAGAGTACATAATAAAAAAGAGTAAAAAAAAGAATTTGACGAAAAAAGAAAGAATAAGAAAGATCAGAGTCAAAAAAGAGAACATGTCCTCTTTAAAAGAGATATTCTGGAAACCCTACTTGTGGGAATATCTGTTAGGGCTACCGGATTTAAATCAATGTGCGGTAATGTGTAGCCTGTCTGAATGTTTATGTCGGTATATCTCATGATAGTTCTATGACCGTAAACGCCCTTTCTCCAGTTATTGCATTGTTGAAGTCGCAGAGCACTTTTGGCCGCCATCTCTTTCGTAAAAAGATCGAGTGGATCTAGTGAGAGGAATGTTTCTAGGGCTGCATTTGGTGTAGTTCTCATGGCACTGGTTGTGCCGATACATGCTAGTCTTTGAATTTTAGTCATGGTTCTAATGCTGTTTTCCATTGGACGTCCGGAAGCGTCCAGAATCGTCCGGAACGCTTCTGAAACCGTTTCATTGGCACAAAAAATACTCTTCTGACGATTCTGAGGAGAGAAAATTGATTCTTGATTTGAATTCAGAAGACACTCAGAAGCACTGATACATGCAACACGAAACTTCAACAAAAATTCACTCAAACGTCAAAACAAACTGCAGTGCAGCTTCATATTTTTTGTTCATCCCATTCGAATTAATTGTGCACTCGAAAACACTGAATTTAATAAAATTTAATTAATAAATTAAGAAAAACAAAAAGAAAAATTATTATTTGTAAGTAAGGGGTGGATACACTATTGTTTTTGATTTCACTTTTTGTGTGCCAGCAAAAAGTTTCTATTTAATGATTCACTAATACAGAGACGAAACTTCAAAATTGAGTAGAAGTAACAAGCACTGTTCCATTGGATTCAGAATGAGTGTCTTCTTGAGTGAAACCAATGGAAAACGACATAATATTGGTTGCCTTATCCAAGGCTGGCCACCAAACCAAACATGCGTAAGTCAGGATTGGCCTTATTATGGCTGTGTACATCCACTGAATGGTTTTAGAGCTTGGACCCCATCTTTTACCGAAGATTCTACTGCAAGTATAGAATGCTATTGATGCTTTCCTTTCTCTTTCTTTTATGTTTTCCTTCCAGTTGAGTTTACGATCAATAATCAGACCAATATATTTTGCCGTTCCAGTTATATGGAGCGGTGTCCCATTTATAGTGGGGGGGTTTATATTCGGAATGTTGCGTTTTCTTGTAAACAAAACTAGTTCTGTCTTGAGTGGGTTGACATTAAGTCCACAGCTTTTGGCCCAGTTATTGAGCTTGTTAAGGGCTGTTTGTAGGAGCTCGCACAGTATGGGGACAAATTTCCCTGAGGCCATAATTACAATATCATCAGCATATGCCACGACTTTGACCCCGCTGAGATTGAGATTAACAAGGATCTGATTAACGACCAGAAGTCAGAGCAAGGGAGATAAAACCCCCCCTTTGGAGTGCCCCTACACGTCCTTTCTTTAAGCTTGCTTTGACCCATTTGTGCATTTACAAGTCTCGTCTGAAGCATGGAGTCAATCCAATTTGAGAGCCTTGGATCGATACCTATCGAGTCTAGGGCTTGTCGAATTGCAATGTTTTCAACATTATTGAAGGCCCCTTTATGTCAAGGAATGCTCCCAATATAAATTCCTTGAATTCTATTGATTTCTCAATTGTGCTAACCATCTCGTGAAGTGCTGTCTCAACAGATTTGCCTTTCATGTAAGCATGTTGGGCCTGCGAGAGAACATTGTCATTAAGCTTTAAGCGTATGTGAATTTCTATAAGTCTTTCTAAGGTTTTAAGAAGAAAATCTTAATCCTTACTCAGTCCATCTACCTCAGAGTAAACATCAATCCCATGAACGACACCTTAGTGGGGGTCCGAAGAAGAATTACCCTAGCAAACCAGTGCTACTTCGGTATGGCCCAACTGATGGGTCCAAAAATCCTCACCCGTAAATGAAGTACACGCTCTAAAAAACCCTCATGCAGCCAGTTCTGCCTTATGGCACCGAGTATGGGCGATAAGCAGAAAAAATTTTCCATGGATATTTGGTGCTGTGCGCGAGGAGGACGAATTGAGGAGAAGATACAACCGCGAACTCTATGAGCTATATAAAGATGTCCAGAAAATCAAAAGACGTTGACTACATTTGCTCGGCCACGGAGAGCGTATATGGACAATAATTCTCCAGCCTAGAGAGTCTTAAAATCCCAGCCCCCAGCTTCTAGAGAAGGAAAGGAGAGCGAATCTCCGGTTTAAAGACCAAGCCATCGCGGATGCCAGAAAGCTTGGTCTTCTAGATTACTGGAAGCAGCATTCTGGGGATTGTGGATGATGGATAGCTGCCGTGTGTCAGGCTGCAACCCTTCATGGATTGGGAGCCGGATAAGATGTACCTATATGTACATTTTGAAACTGATACTTGATTTAAAGCTTTGAAGAAATGCTAAATCCAAACTAGTCTAAAAATCTCGTGATTTAATTATGTGTGTCATTTTTAGGGAAGACAAATTTATATATTTGTAGCATTATTGAAATCAAAAATGACTGAAACTTTCTGAAAAACCAAACAAAAAAAAAATTCTTGAAGGCCACAGCCACACGTGCCCATATTTTTCGTATCTTTTTTCCAAATATTAAAATTTGGAGGCTTTTAATCACGTAGCTATTAAGTCAATTTAAAAGAACAAAAACTGAACAGAAGTTAGACAACATCATAACCTTTTTTCCTAAAACATCTTGTGTAAATATTATTATTTGTGTTTGTTATTCAAAAAAGCTTACGTTCTCATTTTGAAAATCAACATTTTTTTGTTGTGGTTTCAACCATAGGCGCCCGGAGGGGGGGGGCAAGAGGGGGCAGTTGCCCCCCCCTGGCTGTGGACAATACCACACAACTAAGAAATTTTTCATTTTTTTCTTTGAATTTTAACAAATACTTTGCCTTCTCTCCACGATTTGCCCCCCCCTGGCTCTGGATCTTACCAAATGTACCTGAAAATATCCTTAGTTTCGATATTGTTAGATATTGTTGGAAAATATGGATATTTTCTTTACAGCTTCTTTATTGAGTTCATGGTTTGCCCCCCCCTGGCATTACCACATTTTTGCATGCATTTTTTTACTATAAATTTTAACAACTACCTACTTGTCTTTTTTTGTCGGGGTTCATGATTTGCCCCCCCTGGCTCTGGATCAGGCCAAATATGTCTGAAAATATCCTTAGTTTCGATATTGTTGGAAATATGGATATTTTCTTCACAGCTTGAAGTTGGAGTGGAGTGTATTTGCCTCCAAAATAAAAACAATTGTGAGTTACTTTAATATCATAAGAGTTTGAAGTTTATACTACGTTTACGTTTACACCGCGAACACTAAACCGGGATTTAATAAGATTTACAACCGTCAAATCTTCTTTACCGTACAAATTTATGTCTAAAATCATGAAGATTAGAAATAAATCTTGTTAGATCTTTCTAGGACAAATAGTTTTACAAATCAAACTAACCTATTCTTATATTGAACTGAATGAAACAGTTCTTCATTCTTTGACACAAATTTAACATTCTATCTCACTGCCACTCCAAAAGAAATAAAATGCACGACTGGATCACACGTACTTGCTCTTATGTTCAAGACACTGCGGATTTAAGAAAATTGTATATAAAAAAATGGAAATTATGAGAGAAAAATGTAGAGAAGCATATGAAATACGACATTTAAATTGGGTAAAACAACTCTTTTCACAGTTTGAGGTGAAAAAAAATAATGTCATCTTAATTCTTGATTGAATATGATTGTATGGGAAAACAAATCTAAAATATCAAATTCTTAAAACATTTTTAAGAGCAAATTTTGGTATGCAAATCTAAAGTATATATTTATGTGTATGTAAAAACAAAATTTGAAAAAAAATTGTCAACTTGTTTTTGAGATATCGAATTTCCAAAAACTTCTTTTTTGAAAATATTATTTAATCTTATTTGAAATTTGTATATAAAAAATTCATCTAAATCCGTTTAGCCGATAACGAAAAAATCCAAAATAAAAAAATACGTTCTATGACAGGTACTATTAAAAGTTGTTAAGTGCAAAATTTTGTAATTTTTGATAGTAGATCGTACTAATTTAAGTATATGAAAAAAGTTTAATCAAAATCGTAGGAATCGTTTTTGATTAAAAAAATATTTTCCATTGCGGTTTTGTAAATTTTGTATGGAAGGCACCGTTATTTTCTCATAAATGTAAAATTTCCTATAAAAATATTTTAGAGAGTACCTACTAAAAAACTCTTAAATATCGAGTTTCAAAAAATCGATTTTGTTGTTTTCGAAATATTTGATTTTCCAAAAAAAAAAATTTGAAACATTTTTTAAGCATCCAAAAAATATTTTTTTCAAAAATGTTGGTACACAAAACTATTTATATTTTTTAGAAGCTCTTGTATACAAAAAAAATAATTGAAATCGGTCGTACTGTTTTGAAGTAAATCAAAAATTAAAAAATGGCTATTTGGGAGGTACCATTAATAGCCATTTTTAAAAAATGGTTTCCCACCCAAAGGAAGCCTTTACTATAATAAACTAATTGAATTTTTTTAAGAAATTTTGTCGAGCCGTTTAGGCTGTAGACGAACAGACAGACAGACAGAATTGTGCCATCCACTTTTTTGGTAATATCATGTTTGATTGTTATCTCAAATTTTTTTTTTGCACGAATCCAAAACTTGCCTTATAGTACCTATATCGCAAGTAAAAATGAAACCCCGTTTCTTTAAGAAATGAACAAGACAGAGATTGTATTATGTCTGTTTGGTAATGTGAAATTTTCATCAAGTTTCCCAAACTTGGGTTTTTTGCTCCTATTGTTTTTGACAGCAAATGTAAGTAGTAAGTAGGAAATTTCTGAAATTTTCTTTGAAAGCCTATTGGTTGTACTCAACAAACCTAGGTGTGAAAGGAAATGTCAAAAAAATATCTTCAAATACTCGACCGAGGAGATTTGTTCACCCATCTTTTCTCCTGCCCTTCTCACCAAAAAATATAGAATAAAGAAGCCAATCCGCAGCTGTCAATTTTATTTGCCTACAAGCTGATGCGAACAGCTGATGTGTTACATTTGCAAAGCAATCCTCGCGTTCCGATGTTTATTCGCTATGTCATCTGGTTATTCTAAAAATTTCGAGATAACTTGAGTTGTTGTTGCGTCAGCGGTCATCAGCTGTTTTTTGACATGGGATTACAACAACACAATGCTATCCAGATAACTGAGAATTAACATCGGAACGTGCCCAGTGACAAAACGCACACATCGAATCAACTCGTCATTCAGCACATCATTCAGCACAGGTCTTGTTGTTAGGCGTTTTCCTTTTGAGGTGGCGAAGTACTTTGCTAGCTTTTTTCAATGGAACACATCTAACTGCTTTCCCATGTAAAATGTATCTACTCGCACATAAGAGCATGTGCAGTTGGTAGTACTAGATTAGGGTTTTCATCTACTCACAAGTACTTTGCCACCTCCAAAGGAAAATGGCTGTTGTTGCAATTCACATCTATTCTTCGACACGAAATAAAATTGCAAATACAACAATGTACACAAATGGGCTTTGGAGGGTGAAACGTACGAAGGATTGGCTTCTTTACCTATTTGATATTCTCTACTTCTCACCTTGGAACTGAAAGTTGCTAGCAACTCAGTTTTCTCGTGTGAAAGGGGCCTATAGTTCCGGAGAACTTATTATTTTTTTTTATGGTTGGCTTACACTTTAAAAAAAAAAAATATTTACCTCAGCATTAATTTTAATTTTTTTAACCCCGAGGCCACACGGGCAAGTACTCATACATACTCATTTGTTCACTAACACATACAAACCCAAGCAACTTGCTCATCAACTGGCATGGAATTTTTGAAGCCAGTAGTGAAGCAAGTTGAGAAGCAAGTTGGGAGACAAGCAAGTGGAAAGCAAGTGGGAGGCAAGTGGAATGCAAATTACGAATTTGACAAGCAGTGTATGTAGCCAACTTGCTTACCAGTACTTGCCTCTGGGTAAATGTTCTAGGCAAACGCAAATATGGATGAGTATGAGTAGGATATTAAGGTTATTCATAAACGTATTAAAGTTGTAAACTGCGTAAATCTGTCAAATTTTCCATACATGTTTTGACATGTGTGAATACTCATTTTTTCTCAAGAAAATGGAAAATAACCTACAACTACCTACTGACATGTGGCAATTTCATTGAAATCACTCAATTCGATTTCATTGAAATCTATCAGGTCAAAGGATTTTTTCTTTTTTTTTTAAACTGTCCTTTTTCCTTTTGTAAAATTACATTTTTATTTTGTATTTCAAAGATTCGTGAATGGATCTTCAATAACTCTTTCAAAATAAATTCGGAACAAACCATATATTATAGATCTACATCTTAGCATTTTTGGTTGGATCGTGAAAAAGAATTTTGTTTTAATCGAATCAAAAATAACATTCCCTTTTGATATTTTCACGAGTGAACGAATGATATTTTATTGTTCTATGAACCTTGCTTTTTATACAAAAACTTCCAAAAAATGCCTGTCTGGTTAAATAAGTGCGGTCTACTATTAAATATAAAATAATTTTACGCTGGATAACTATTAACAGTACCTCCGATAGAAGATAGAACGTTATTTTGGATTTTTTCATTATTGACTAAAGGATTTAAATGAAATTATTTATAAAAACTTCCAAAAAGCTTAAATTATATTACCTACATATTAAAATTAAAATTTTTTTTTGAATATCCATTTTTTCGAAAATTCGATATGTATCTCAAAATTGGTTTGGTGTCTGCCCCCCCCTGGACAAAATCCTGCGGGCGCCTATGGTTTCAACTGGCACATTCGGCAAATATTGAACTTGACAACAACATTGCCAACACACTTTGAGTTTTTAGATAAAAAATGAAAACAATTTACTGTCTAATGTATTATGTATAAAAAGTCTGGATATAGTTTTATATCCAGATACATATGTATGTACGTTCCTTTCTTGTTTTTTTTTAATGACTTAATATTTTATTTTTAAAAAAATCAATAATTTATATTAGGTATTTCATATTTGGTTTGCAAAGTAGCTAAGCAAATTTAAGTGTTGTCAGGTGTTTTGTTATGGAAAATTTAATTTTAAATCAAAAGTTCAAATGAGCTGTTTATGCATTTTAAGCTATACTTGAACAGAAGAATTTTCTTTTTTTTTGTTTTGTATCCTATTACACGATGACTCTTTGTGTCTGACTCTTCAAAATTCAATGGGTGAGATGGTAATTTCAGTTCATTTTTCTCCTTCCCACTCATGAAAATCCCAAAAAAATAGTCAGACAAAAAAAATCATCGTGTAATTTATTCTAACCCTGAGGCTACACGAGCCAGTTGGCTACACAAACTAACTGTCAAATTCTTATTCGTGTATTTGCTGTGAGGTAGGCGGCATGCCACACTGGCTCACTACTGGCCAGCGTTTGGATCTTTTCTCCAATTGGAGTAAACATCTCCGATTTTAAGGAAAGAAATATAACTACTAAAGCTTTGATTATACGGTCAACGTAAATGGTCAACCCATTGACTACTTGACGTCAGCAGAAACATCGTCAATATACTTTCAACGTAAACTATGTTAACGCATGAAACGTTGACGATCACACGAATGACGACACTCGGTCAATGTTGTCCCAAATGCGTTAACGTGTTATTTATGTCAACGAAATTGGTACACTCTGGTGTCAACGTATTGACACGTGAAGCGTTGATGATTACACTACTTGACCACATCCAAGCAGATAAACGTTGGCTTGGAGTTGACAAGAGCAAAATTGAATCATTTTGTACGTTGACGGTCACACGACATTGCCTGCGGTGTTATCGGACAATACAATGTGGAAAAATTAAAAAAAACCTCTGCAAACTAAGGAATGTTTGAAGTTTTTTTTTTACTGCTCCGGAAAAAGTGATTTAAGGGCAATTTGGTGATATTTGCATCTAAATACACTTTTTCCGCGAAAATATAGTTTGTCTTCCATCTGTCAAGTTCCACTGAAGGATGGCTACGATTTCGATGAATTAAAAAACATCTAAGATATCATAATTTTTGGAAAATTTTGTACTGCTCCGGAAAGAAGCAATTTGAGGGCAATTGGGTGACATTTGGATGCAAATATACTTTTGCGGTGTAGTACCTCGTGGCATGACGGTTAGTGCGTAGGACTGTCATGCCGAAGGTGTGGGCTCGATTCCCAGCCGTGCCACCTAAAAACAGAAATGTTTTATCCGAGGTACTGCCTCTTGCGAGGAACTGACAAATCCTCCAAGAGTATACTTGTCATGAACAAGTGCTGCTCATTTAGCCGTTCGGACTCGGCAAAAAACTGTAGGTCCCCTCCATTCCTGCCAATAACACGCACACAGGAATGGTTGAGAGTAGTTGTAAGTCACTAGGCCCTGGTTCTCCATGAGCTGTTGCGCCACCCAATTTATTTATATGTATATATACTTTTGCGGTCAAAATAAGGTTTCCCTTCATAAGTGAAGCCATCAACTGTCGATATATTTAAAATTCTCAAAAATGCAAAATTTTCGAGATTGAGATGAAGGGCAACACAGAGCACGTTGACATGGCAGAAAAATCTGCTGTGTCAACAGGATGCAGTCAAAGCGTTGGTGAGTAGTCTGTCATAGTGTCCTTACTGCGTTGACAGGGTGATTACACGGCCAACGAAAATAATCAACGCATTGACCCTTTAATTCATGTCAACGAGAGTGTCAACGCATGGACAGTACTCTGCGTTGACGATCACACGACAATACAACTTTGGGACAGAATTGTACAGCAATGATTAGACGGTTAAAGTAAATGGTCAACGAATTGACTCTCTCACATCACCAAAAAGTCATCAACACACTGCCAATGGACAGTCAACGTTGGCCATGACGATCACACGAATGACGCTAGTACGTCAATGTTGTCCCAAAATGCGTTGACGAGTTATATGTGTCAACGTGATTCTTTTATTTGGTGTCAACGCGTTGACACGTAAAACGCTGACGATTGCATGACTTGGCAACACCCAAATACGTTTACTGTAGAAAAGAGCAAATAATCTGTCATTTTTCATGTTGATGATCAAATTGAATGTGAGTTTGTGTGTTTTTTGAAATTTTGCAAACTATAAAGTCAGTGAAAATAAAAATGAAACAAAAATGCCGAAAAGGCAGTTGGAAATGGCAGTTTTGGCAAGTTATTTGCTTGAGAGCAGCACAGACGACAAAGATTAGGAGTCTCGCGATAATCATAGGCCTCCACGTAATCTCCGAATTATTTGGTCAAAGAACTGGCTGTTACGTCGTAACGTGGAAGGCTTTTGTGCTAAATTGCTGCAAGAGTTGAGAACTGAGGAACCAGCACTGTACAAAAACTTTCTGCGTATGTTAGCAGCTCAGTTTGATTATTTGTTGGAGTTGGTGAAGCCTCATATAGAAAAACAAAACACCAATATGCGAACGAGTATATCCGCTGAGGAACGATTGGTTCTCACTCTGCGTTACCTGGTCACCGGAAAAAATTTTCATTCACTGCAGTACCTATTTCGTTTATCGCAGCCAGCCATCTGATCCATTATACGACCAGAAGTCCTTAACGCTATTTTCAAGGTTTTCGTTGATTAGTTCGTTGAGGTAAGTAAATTGAAATAAAAAGACTGAAATGCGACACAGCAGCCGTTTAAAAATATGTTTTGATTTATTAGATTCCGAAGAAGGAAGGCTAATGGGAGGAAGTGGCGGAACGATTCGACGAAGCGTGGCAATTCCCGAATTGTGTCGGTGCAGTAGATGGAAAACACATAGTTATGGTTGCACCACCCAACGCCGGTAGCGTCTATTTTAACTATAAAGGTAAGATTGCCTGATTAAATAAACGATACCAAGATTATTTTATTTCCAAATCGTCTTCGAAGAATCTCTCAATACAATGTAAGCATAAATATTCACTTTTTCTTCTCTTCTATAGGCACTCACAGTATTGCTTTGATGGGAGTCGCTGACGCCGACTACAGATTGCTTTACGTTGACGTCAGTCGCAATGGCAAATTTTCGGACGGTGGTGTGTTCAACCGTTGCAATTTTGGTCAAGCGTTGGACAGCAATCGCTTAAACTTGCCTGCACCGAAACCACTGCCACTAACTGACAGAGAAATAGCTGTTCCGTTTGTTATTAGGTGTGTTTTTTTATCATCGGGATCTGGATCTGGATCTTCTTTTAACACGTATTACAAAAACAATTTTAGAAAATTTCCCACTATTTTGTTTTTGTATTACGTGTAAAACTTAATCCAGATCCAGATCCCGATGATAATAAAACACGCCCATTGTAGCAGATGATGCATTTGCACTACGATCAAACCAGAGAATATCAAATAAAGAAGCCAATCCTTCGTACGTTTCACCCCCCAAAACCCATTTGTTAACATTGTTGTATTTGTAGTTTCATTTCGTGTCGAAGAAATAGATGTGAATTGCAACAACAACAAGACCTGTGCTGAATGATGTGCTGAATGACTAGTTGATTCTATTGCTGTTTTCCATTGGACGTCCGGAAGCGTCCAGAATCGTCCGGAACCCTTCTGAAACCGTTTCATTGGCACAAAAAATACTCTTCTTTCGATTCTGAGGAGAGAAAATTGATTCTTGATTTGAATTCAGAAGACACTCAAAAGCACTAATACATTCAAACTCAAACGTCAAAACAAACTGCAGTGCAACTTCATATTTTTTGTTCATCCCATTCGAATTAATTGTGCACTCGAAAACACTGAATTCAATAAAATTTAATAAACAAACTAAGAAAAACAAAAACAAAAATTATTATTTGTAAGTAAGGGGTGGATACACTATTGTTTTTAATTTCACTTTTTGTGTGCCAGCAAAAAGGTAATATTTAATGATGCACTAATACAGAGACAAAACTTCAAAACTGAGTAGAACTAACAAGCACTGTTCCATTGGATTCAGAATGAGTGTCTTCTTGAGTGAAACCAATGGAAAACGACATATGTGTGCGGTTTGCACTGCTTTTCACTGTCCATAATTTGTTGAGTGAGGAATTTCAAAAATAAAAGGTCTCATCCTCAAAGGTCTACTCGGTGCGTAAATGTTTATTAGGGAAAGTAAGAACCCACAATCAATACTGTTTGAAAGAATATCACGAACAAATAATACGCTGTACATTCTACGCCTTGACTCCAAGGACTGCATTCCCAACAATAAACATCTACTTACATAATTAAGAGTGGTATTTTCATCTGCTGAGAACTGTCTTAAGGCAAATCTTAAGAAATTCTTCTGTATATTTTCAATTCGATCTGTAAGCTTTTTTGCATTGGGATTCCAAATGACAGAACAATATTCCAACAATGGTCGAACAATAGAACAATATATAGCTTTCAAAGTGTATGGATCCTTGAAATCGGAAGAATTCCGTTTCAGAAAACCTAACATAGAGTTCGATTTGGAGACTATATAAGTAACATGCGATTCAAAAGTTAATTTTTCGTCAAATACTACATCTAGATCTTTAACCTCAAAAAGCCTATTCAATTGAAAATTACCTAAAAAGTAGTTAAAAACAATTGGATTGGATAAACGACTAAAAGTCAAAATAGAGGATTTAGATAAGTTGAGAAGCAAGTCATTTTTCTTGCACCATGCATCGAAGTTCATTAAATCTTGTTGAAACGCCATGCAATCATTATAAGTTATTATTTTTTTAAATAACTTTATATCATCGGCAAAAATTAAGCATTCAGACACTGATAAAACTGACGGAAAATCGTTGATAAATATATCGAAGAGCGGTGGACCTAAGTGACTTCCCTCAGGAACACCTGAATGAACTATTATCGGGTCTGATTTCAGATCACCAACTTTAACTATTTGTTTCCTTCCAATCAAAACCATATAATTTTAGTTTTTTAACTAAAATTAGGTGATTAACTCTACTGAAGGCTTTTACGAAATCCGTATACACCACATCCATTTGACATCGCTTTTCTTATGCACTAAAACATTGGTTAGAAAAACAAGCCAAATTTGTAGTAGTAGATCGACCACTGAAGAAACCATGTTGAAAATCCGAAATATGAACTTTTATTATGTCATACATTTTTCTTTTTACAATCTTATCTAAAAGTTTTGGAATTGTAGCAAGTTTGCTTATTGGACGGTAATTTGAAATCTGCTTTTTGTCACCGGACTTGAAGATTGGGCTTATGTATGAAACTTTCCATTCATCTAAAAAATGGCCACTTGAAAGGGACTGATTAAAAATAAATTGAAGAGGATAGCTTAAAGATTCAAAACAGTGCTTTAAAACAATTATTGGAAAAATTCCATGAAAATCCGCACTAGCCGAAGCCTCTAACTCACACAAAGCGATCGAAACTTCTTCCAAATCACAATAAAAACTACAGCAATCTGTCATTGGAAGTAAATCTTTTTCCTCATAACTATTGTCAACGATAATATCCGAAGAATTGAAAATATTTTGAAAATTCATTGCAAACCAGTCAACAATCGTTTGCGGATCACTGGAACTATTATTATTATAACCCATAGTAGACGGAAACCCGATGGATTTACGTTTAAAATTTACAAAGTTCCAAAAATTTTTTGGATTTCGCTTTGAGTCAACCTCAGTTAAATGCACATAGTTACTAAAACAAAATTTTGCCAGGAATACATACTCCTTTCGAAGACGCGAATATAAGAGAAAGTCGGAATTACTACTTGATTTCTTAAAATTCTTAAGAGCTTTGTTCTTAGCATTTTTTAACCTACGTAACCTAAAGTTAGACCAAGGAGGATGTGAATGAACTTTTTGTAAAGTGTGTGGAACAGAGGCAGCCAATTCTCTTACAAAAATATTAACAAAATATTCAAAATTATACTTTAAGCTGTTATTTAAATTAAATTGCCAGTTAAAATTAGAAAATAATTCATTTAAGTTACTTAAATTGGTAGAATTGAAACTATACTTATATTTATTGACAGTCTTAAAAGAATTATAATTATCGAAACAAACATTTTTTATCAAAACTGACATGGCAACATGATGAACTGAGTTAGAAAATAAGGGGATACATTCGGAAATAGTAGCTTCAATAAATTCATTAATAAATAAAATACCAAGTCAAGCATTCTTTGTAAAGAATTATGAATAAAACATACTTGGATTAAATCTAAGGCAAATAGAGAATCAATAAGCTCGAACTCTTTTTCTAAAGAAATAACTATTGGCAACACCTTTTTTTTTTTTTTTTTATAATTTGCGCGCACTAAAGGGATTTTGACTACCCTTAATATGATGAGACACAGTGCGAGCGATCAGGAAAATAGGGAAGGATTCAAGAGGAGATACCGATGCACATTGGTTTTGAAGCTCTGAATATCAAAAAAACAGAGCCTGGTAAAGCATTCCACATTCGTGTTGTACGGCTAAAGAAAGAATCTCTGTACTTGACAGTACGTCCGAAGTTGGGCTCAAGGGTAAACTGATGGGCATTCGTAAAAGCGCGAGTATTACGGTTGAATTGTTTAAGGGGAGGAATGCAACTGGCTATTTCACTAGAACATTGCTTGTAAAAATAGCGATAAAATAATGAGAGACATGAAACATGGCGGCGATGTTTCAGAGTTGTGATTGTTTGAGTAATAGATCTATCACCTATCATTTTTAAGGCTCTATTTTGTATTCTATCTAAGAGATTCAAGTGAGTTATAGGAGCACCTGCCCAAATGTGGGAGTTATACTCAAGCTTGGGACGGATGAAGGCCTTGTAGATTATAGCCAGATCAGAAGGGGAAAAGAATTTCTTACATCTTCGGAGAAAACCTAAACACTTTGCAGCATCTTTGGCGACGTTGAATATGTGATCGTTCCACAAAAGGTGGTCTGTGATACACATACCCAGGACTGAAAGCTGGTCAGTTTCCTCGATGCAAGTACCGCTCATGGATAGCGGCATTGAGGGTGTGTTTTGCTTCAGCGACAGCAGACAGCATTGGGTTTTTGAAGCATTAAATTCAACACGGTTTTTAATTCCCCACTGGACAATGCTGTTGAGATCAGAATTTAATGAGCTTATCATACGGTGCCGTTGAAGTTCCACATCCGAAGGACAGGGATGTGAATCTAGAAACGAATATGAAAAGCTGAGGGTGCTATCGTCAGCAAAACAATTTAATGGATTAGAAGTTTCAGACAAGAGGTCATTAATGAAAATGAGAAAGAGAGTCGGAGACAAAACGGAGCCCTGGGGCACACCAGCATTTATTTTATGAATATCAGACTTGTAACCATCCAAGACGACTTGTATTCAACGATCCGAAAGGTAATTTCTAATCCAAAGAAGAAGAGATTCATCGATACCAAAAGCACGCATTTTCGATAAGAGAGCTTGATGCCAAACTCTATCAAATGCCTTTGAAATATCAAGTGCAATAATCTTACTTTCTCCAAAACGATGTAAAGATTTGTTCCACTGTTCGGTGAGATATACCATCAGATCACCAGTGGACCTATTGCTACGAAAGCCATACTGTCGGTCATTAAGAAGCTTTCGTTCTTCAAGATATTTCTTAAGCTGATAGTTAATCAGCGTTTCCATGACCTTGGAAAGAAGGGACGTAAGTGCAATTGGACGATAATTAGAGGGAGAAGAAGATACGCCTTTCTTAGGGACAGGCTGGACAAATGCTGTTTTCCATCCACTCGGAAAGAGACCTGTAGAGTAGGACAGATGGAAAAGCTTACGCAGTGGTTTTGCCAGCGTTGAAGAACACCTCTTCAGAACAATGGGAGGGATACTATCCAGGCCAGCGGATTTGTGTACATCGAGATCTTTTAAAACTCTTGCTACTGCACGAGTGCGAAAGAAGATTTGTCCCATAAAATCATTGGCGCTCTCAAGTACAGGTGGAGTCATGACACTCTCTGGTAGCGTCGAATTAACAGCAAACTGTGCTGCAAGCAAATTGGCTTTTTCTTGTGAGCTTACATAGGGAGTGTCATTAAAGACGAGTGTTGGAACCGCGGACGAAGTAGTATTTCGAATGTTTTTTACAAATGACCAAAAATTTTTACTACCTTTGGGACATTGTAGTATTTTTTGCCGTAATTTTTGGTCATGCAAAAATTTGGTTCTTTGAATATGACCGTTGCAGGTCTTTCTAGCTTGTTTAAACTTCTTCCGGTTTTCCTCAGTAGGGTTGGCTTTATAACATCGGAAACTTACTTCTCTGACCCTAAAAACCTCTTTACAGCTCGAATCAAACCAAGAGTTTTCTTTCGGTTTGATAGATTTTATCCTATTCGGTATAAAATTTCTCATCCCGTAAAGAATTAAGTTTGTTATCATATCTGCACTGGAGTCTACGTCACTATCGAGGAAGCATAGTGACCAGTTAAAGTTCCTGAAGAAATCATTGAGACCGTCCCAGTTGGCTTTCTCGTATTGCCAAACGGTTCTTTTGGGGGTTTCCTCTTTAACTGAGGTTTTTTGGCACGAGAAATTTGCAGATATGACACAATGGTCTGATGTGCCTAGAGGTGATAATACACTTACAGTGTATTTATCAGGGTCAGAGGTAAGAAACAAGTCTAGAGTGTTCCCGGATTGACCTGCAACGTCAGGGATTCGAGTTGGCTCATCAACAAGCTGAGTCAGTTGGTTTAACTCAGCGAAGACCTCAACATACCTTCCTTCGGGTGTTATCTGGCCCGAAAAGCGAAGCCACGAAGAATTGTGTACATTGAAATCGCCCGCAATGACGATTTCAGTGTGAGGATAATGGGCAACAATTCTTTGAATGGAGTCGGACAGAGCATCAAACTCGTTAAAAGTTGAGTTTCTGTCCAAGTTTGGGCTTCTATAAATAAAACAAGTGTGAATGATGTGCTTATTGACCGAAAATTTAAGCCACATGAAGTTAAAGTTTGTGTTTGAGCACAAACCATATTGAGGCTGAAGTTGGTACGCGACATCGTTTCTTATATAGACGGCGAGACCATGGTGGGGAAAGAATAATGGCACTAAGTTATACCCATGGAGATTGAATTCCGTGTAATCGGTATTGTCACCCACTTGGGTTTCACTTAATGCCAAAACAGCTGGCCTGTTTAATGCAGTGTAGACATACGCAGAATAGAAATTTTTTCTTAGCCCACGAATGTTGCTAAAATCGACCTAAAATTACCCACCATTCTTAGCTATTCAAAAACTTACAAAACCAACCCAGACGAGTATCTAAGATGAGTGTCTACTCTATGCTCCAATTTGACTTCACAAAGCAATTTATTACTAGTGTTATGCCTTAGTAATAAAAAGTTCTGCTCCGCCCCTGGTTACATATTAGACAAACAGCTATCCGCCCGAGAATCAAATTGGCTTAGTCACTGCATGTACTGTGTGGGATACCCCATGCAATACAACAATAACTAAACCAAATCGACTGTGAAAGATGAAAGGAAAAAAGAGAAGGATTACCGCTCGTTGTGTGATGATGATTTTTGTTGATTAGATTTTTTTTGCACATTATGTTAGCAACACTGTATATATTTGTTGTTGTTGATGCACTTGCACTGAGACAATTTAGATTTGCGGCGCGAGTAGGTATTTTTTTTTTTTTTTTTTATTGGTGTTTGGGGACTATTGCTTTAATTTTTTTTTTTTTTTTTTTTTTTACCTTATTACCATTTTGTATCCACTTAATTCCTCCCAAATTAAAAGCCAATCACACAAACTGAAATGTTACACGAATTATAATCAGCTAAAGTATGTTCAATATTTTTAATATGAGATAAATAAATAGATAAATGAGAATCTGGTGGAATATAACATACAAAGATTAATAATAATTTATAATCATAATTTCCTTCTATACAAACACAAATTTGTTCAATATTATCTTCGGAGGATGAAGTATTAAGGTGAATGGCATGTGCTATAAGTGGGCGCCGAACTGCAAGAAGAACACCTCCACCTCTTCTGCTACCAACGTCATGCCGATCAAGCCGAAAAACAGCAAAA
Organism: Dasysyrphus tricinctus; assembly: GCA_963921185.1. Taxonomy (NCBI): domain Eukaryota; kingdom Metazoa; phylum Arthropoda; class Insecta; order Diptera; family Syrphidae; genus Dasysyrphus; species Dasysyrphus tricinctus. The sequence goes on from OY992530.1 coordinate 89,736,430, forward strand.
TCGGATGTATTTAGAATTTCTTCATTCATTATCATTAAACAGACAAGTTTCCACAAACGCATACACATCATATTCACAGGAGTCAACAAGAACGGGAAGGGCATTAAGTTTACCTCTAATACCTCCCATATTTTGAAAATAAATTGAAATTTCAGTATTGCCACCATTTAAGATCCCACTCTTTGATTCCGATTCGTTTTCTCCAGAGCAGGAACTGGCCCAGTATTGTCGTTTTTTGAACCATCTCTTGGAATAAACTCTCTTACTAAAGTGTTCTTAGGCCAATTAGAACCAGATAATGCTAAATCGTTATCTGACGTTGCCGGAGCGCGTTTTCAATTATCGACTGAGCCGCACACGTCGTATTATTCAGAACGTGTTCGGCATTATGTCGGCACGATGCCGAGTGCTACGCAAAACGCAAGCCCGTTCACTTGGAACCCCCAAAAACAAAGAAAGTAATAACTACTAATAAGGTGCTCCATGCACCGCCTAGTTCCTTCGATCAAGTGGATGACCACGGAAATGTTACGATTCCGGGAGAGTGGCGTACCGAAGCAACAATATCCACACTGCATCCACTCGAACCATCAAGAGATCGATCGGATGACGCCAAGGAAATACGAAAAGAATTTATGTATTACTTCACCGGCGAAGGAGAGTTGTCTTGGCAATATAATTATATTTAAATATTCTTCATTAAGGACATATTTTTATTAGAATAAACGTATATTGTATAATATAATGTGAATGCCCTTTCTAACTATTTGTGAAATAAAAGGAAAAATGCAACATTCGTCCAATTTTATACTTCATTATATTTACTGATTTCAAAATCATATGGAGGTTAAAAATACAGAAATAAATAGGTAAAGAATAAAAGAAAAAGAATGATATATACTTTTATGTATGTACATAATGTATATATATGTACATGCTTCTATAGCACTGTTACAATATGCATAGGTGATGCCTGTGCAATTTTTGAGGTCGAGTATTATAAAATAAATAAAACGCACGACTGGGTCGCACGTACTTGCTCTTATGTTCAAGACACTGCGGATTTAAAAAAATTGTATATAAAAACATTGAAATTATGAGAGAAAAATGTATAGAGAAGCATGAAATACGACATTTAAATTGGCTCAACCAGCTCTTTTGACAGTTTGAGTTGAAAAAAAAGAATGCCATCTTAATTCTTGATTGAATATGATTGTAAGGGAAAAAAATATTTAAAATCGTTGAAGCGGTTTTTTAAAAAAATAATTTTTTATATATAAAATTCTTACAACATTTTTAAGAACAAATTTTGGTATGCAAATCTGAAGTATATATTTATGTGTGTATAAAAACAAAATTTGAAAAAAATTGTCAACCCGTTTTTGAGATATCGAATTTAAAAAAAAAAATTGAAACTTTTTTTTTAAATCCAAAAACTATTTTTTTTGAAAATTTTGATATGCAATATTATTAAATCTTATCTGAAATTTGTATATAAAAAAAATCATCTAAATCCGTTTAGCCCATAACGAGAAAACTCAAAATAAAAAAATACGTTCTATGACAGGTACTGTTAATAGTTGCTAAGTGTAAAATTTTATAATTTTTGGTAGTAGATCGTACTAATTTAAGTATATAGAAAAAGTTTAATCAAAATCGTAGGAGTCGTTTTTGAGAGAAAAAATATTTTCCTTTACACGAATCCAAAACTTGCCTTATAGTACCTATAATCGCAAGTTAAAATGCAATGTTTTGTGATACAAGATAACGATCCCTGCAGCGAGACTAGTTTTTTTCATCTATAACGTCTACATCACTATCACTATCACTATCACTATCACAGGTATGACAATACAGCATGTTCTATTAGTGAACTGTAATTAAAGAAAAAAAGTAATCAGATCAATGGGATTAAATAAAAAACAACACATTATTACAGTGTCTACAGTCAGTGGATCCAAACCAATTTCAATGTCCGAATGGACATCGTGGTACGGCATCGGATCAACTCTTCGAGAACCGAGAAAATTATATATCAGTTGCATTATTGCACCTTCGAGTTGTAATGATTCGTTCGTTGGAAGAGTTCTCAAATTTCTTTCAACGAGTTCACCAAAGGAAGAAAGTCGGTCTCCTTGCGCTCGAGTGTGCAAACTCGTTAAAACATCTGCCGCCAAATTGCGCATGCTTCCAGATGAGCTGTGAGGCTCCGACGATTCTGTTGCCGTTTTTTATTCTCTCACATCTTTTTTTTTTTTGGGTGCAGTCGGAAATGTGTTTGTTTGAATTGCTTAACCTAAATTGCTCAAAACAGACTCATTAGTGCATGCACCATCCTGAAGCAAAAGAAACAGTGAATAAAATAAAAGCAAGAAAATACATACATATATAAAAATGCTTACCAAAGCCATTGTGGAGGTAGATTCAGATGACTGAGCCACTTCAGCCGTTTCAATAAACATCATCTCGGAGAAATGATTCCATGACACACTTACATACTGTTTCGGATGCAGATTGACCTGATTTTCTTGCTCTAAATTTACCTTAGTTTGCCTTGAATAGGCTGCGGACAACATTCCATTTGTTTCGTGCCTCGTTGGCATCTACTTCTGGGATGCTGAGCTCATCCGCCACCTGCTTCCAGCAGTCAAACTTGATATTGGCGAGTGTGTACTCGCTACATCCACCATCCCACAGCGCAGGTCTTTTCTCCACTGCCGCAATCAAGGCCGAGACCTCGGATTGGTGGGTCCACGAGTATATTATTTTTCTTCTTCGTTTCTCCGTCACCTTTCCCTTTGATTTAACAGCAGGAGGCAACTCCGCTTGTCGAGAATCCGAATCACTAGCGCTTAAGTTGATCATTTATCAGATTTTAATCCGAAATCATTATATCCAATCTATAGTATTCTTTAATTGTGGTGTAGTCTCCATGTTGTGTGGATTATGAAATCGTTTATATATTAAATAATAAAAATACAGTAAATATTACAAACAAGAAGAAGGCCTTGCAATGGGTTCCCCTCTTAGCGGATTATTGGCAGACATCTACCTCAACCACTTCGAAAATAAATACATTCTATCTAGAAACAATAAACAACACAATAGAATAATTCATTACACACGATATGTTGATGACACTTTTGTTATTTTTGATGGTACATATAGACAAATTGAAATTTTAAAAAACTACATGAACAATATAAACAATAACATAAAATTCACTGCAGAAATCGAAAACAACAACAACATTAATTTCTTAGACTTAAACATTAGTAAAAACAACAACAACAAACTCTATTACAAGATCTACAGAAAACCTACAACAACAGATATAACTATACATAATAGTTCTCATCACCCACAATCGCAAAAAATGGCAGCTTTCAACGCCTTTATCAATAGGCTTTTCAATGTGCCCATGAAAAAGGAAGATTATGAAGAAGAAGTCAACACCATCAAGCACATAGCAATAGCAAATGGATATAAAGCAGAAATTATTGACACATTAATAAACAAAAAGAAAAAGAAAATTAAAAACAACAACAATAACAACATAATAAACGAAGAAAACACCGCCGATAAGAAATACATAGCCATAAATTACACCAACCTACTCCCGCAAACATTACAATACGAATTTAAAAAACTAAACATTAACATTGCTTTTAAAACAAGAAACAACATTGAAAAAATACTTAAACAAAAAACTACAACAGAAACTAAAGCATGCTCCGGCGTATACAAAATTAAATGTAATGACTGTGACAATTACTACATTGGACAAACTGGTAGAACCTTCTACGACAGGTTCTTAGAACATAAACCGAAACCTAATACGAAATCGACATTTGCACAACATTTAATGGACAACAACCACAATTACACCAACTTCGACACCAACTTGGAACCTTTACACGTATGTAGAAAAGGGACAACACTTGACGCACTTGAAGAATATGAAATTTACAAAGCAAACAAAATGGAACAAGACAGAGTACTGAACGACAAATTGACAATTAAAAACAACACACTATACGACACCGCCATTAAACATCAATACGGAAATACAAGATAAAAAGAGACAAATACATAAACCGAAAAACAATACTTTAAAATTCAACAACAATATTACACCATACACCAACTTTGGCTTAGTAACACCACAGTTCGTCAGCATAAAGCCCGATGATGGAATATTAAATCCGAAACGCGTCGCTACTTTAATTAATTTATGTTGTGATATAATTAAATTAAGTTAAATTAAATAAAACAAGTTTTTAAAAAAGTTTTCTTTTTATAATTTATTTTATTATTTAATATATAAACGATTTCATATAGTATTCTCATGAAACACGATTTTGTAGGTAGACATTTGGTCGATAGGTTCGCTGTGATCGCCTTACCGAGATCCCTTAACAAAAATTAGTATTACATTTGGACGCATAGATGGCCACGAGCTTTTTTTCTTCATGAGAATACTATAGAATTTATATACAATGCCGAAATAATAAAAGTGAATTAAGCACAATGGAAGCAAACTTAAAATTCAATTTATTTCCCAATTTGAGTTTCCTTAATTGCGATTGTGTATTGTGTAGCTGTTCTCTGTCAAACAAAACGGAAGTCAACGCAGACTACGTTGACATGGCAGAAAAGTATGCCATGTCTACGTTGGGATATGGTCAACGCTTTGCGTCAATGTGTCCTAACATTTGCTCAGGATAATTACACGATCAACGAAAAATGTCAATGCGTTGAAGGTAAAAACAATGTCAACAAAGGTGTCAACGCAGCCATCAATGCATGGACAGTATTCTGCGTGTACAATCACACGACAAGACAACTTTGGGACGGAGTTTGACGTCATTTTGACGTCAGAGAGTCAACGCGTTGACCATTTTCGTTGACCGTCTAATCGTAGCTTACGTCATTTGACGTCAGGGATTCAACGCGTTGACCGTCTAATCATATAGCTTTATTCGTGTATTTGCTGTGACGTAGGCAGCATGTCCCACTGGCTCACTACTGGCCAGAGCGTTTCGATCTTTACTCCAAATGGAATAAATCTACTGCGATTTTAAGGAAAGAATTATAAGAACTGCTACGATTTTTCGCTTTTTCAAGATTGAAGCTGGAACCACTTCAATCTATCGTCGGTGTGGTGTGGAGTGGCATCTTGAGTGCACTGTGCTCACTAATGAAGCCATGTCTTAACTTTGCTTTCAAAAAGTAGCATGTCAAATGCAACAACATTTTGTTATAAATCCTATTGTTAGCTGTTTTTTATTGTCTTCCATCGGGATCCGGACCTGGATCTGGATTTACTTTTAACACGTAATACAAAAACAAAATAATGGGCAATTTTCAAAATTATTTTTGTAAAACGTGTTCAAAATCAGGTCCCGAGGATAATAAAAAACACCTACTTATAGCCTAGTAAATAGAGCAATTTTACTACTGATCAAAAGGAAAAAAATTGCGGCTAGCTGAAATCTTGCAGGTCATTTCTGGGGGAGGGTATACAACTTAGATCTAAGTTGGGTGGTGCTACGCCCACTTTTTTTCTTATCAGAGCCAACACTTTCAAGTTTTGTCAATAAAATCTTATGATTGATCATATGTCAAAGGCTTTTGTTATCATATTATAAAACAGCAAACACGAATTTTGTGGTAGCATTTACGCGGTCTACAAAAGCCGAAGGCATATAAATTATTTATCGTTGAAAAGGTTTTTTTTGCACAGAAGTGCAGAATGCAAAAATTTATCAAATAATTCCACCACAAAAAATAAAAAATAATAACAGAAAATAAGAAAAATAAGTTTGTTCACGACACTTATTTTTACATTTTCACTTTAAAATTCACAACACTTATTAACCGCCTTATTATTCACTCTGGATTTAAATTGGATTTAAGGAAGTTTTTAATCCAACAACTTAATCCGGATCTATTAAATCCAAAAATTTAAATCCATATCCATATTATTCACGCTGAACATGCCTTAAATCCAATGGATTTAAAATGCCCTTAACCCATTTAAGAAGGCTACCAGTTCCAGTTGAGTTAGAAACGTGAAATTTCATACACTGTCTATTTTTGATCTAACTAAGGGAAATCCCAAAAAAAATTTTTGGAAAAGCTTATAGTTTCACGGAAAATTCACGTTGCGTTTTCGCAACGTTCGGCGAAAGGGGTAGCAAAATTATTAATTTTTTTTTTTAAGATGGAACATGAATGAAATTTATTTGAGAATTTTATGAAAAATGTATAAAGGTATAAATTAAAAGTAACAATGAAGAAGTTTATAAGAAAGTATACACTATATCAAGATAGATATGCTTATAATGATGGGTTTTTGTGTGGTATGCGTCGAAGCATTTTGGATGAAGCGGGATATTACATTTCTTGCAGGAAAAAACGGTTTGGCTGGAGCACTTGTGACATCGAACATCGAAGACGCTTTTCTGTTTTGGTGACTGTATGCTTGATGTCATCGAAACGAACCACTTCATTTGGGTTTCCTTCCCTTCGTTGCACATGTTGAACATTTGACTCCGATCGCAACAAGGACTCTACAACAAGCGTCTTAAATTCTAGTTGTGTCAATGCTGTTTCCTTAGCATTTTTTTTGCAAATACAGTGTAACTTCCATGCATTTACCAATGCTGCATCGAGTGCATTTGATAAAAGTGGCCAGTACCACTTCTTTCCTCGAATTCGTATACGATAGTTGCTTGTTGCGTTGTCGAACAAATCAACTCCTCCCATCGTTATGTTGTATTCGCCAATTGCATTTGGCATTTGAATGTTTACGTGCGTTTCCTCTTTTTGCGATCAAACCGTTTTGCTCGTTTGATTGGTTGGTCCATCAAATGATTTGATAGAATTGTAACAATGGAATTGTCGTTCCAACGCACAGCTGCAATTTCATTTTCCTTATCTAATGCAAAATCAATAGAACCACGACTTTTTTCTTCATTTGTTTTGGATCCGTCAACATTGCTTTACCACTTCTATTTTCACGAACTGTGCCTGTAAATATAAGAACGGTTGATATTTCACTATGAAAATTAAGAATAAATAAAAATTACCAGTTGTGAAGTAATTCAATTTTGAAAGACGAGATAAGTTTGTGCGACGTAAAAAAGTTGTCGAAAGTAACCGTGTGTTGGCTTGGTATACCGATTTTCGAAAGTAATCTCAGTACAACATTTTCTCCCAAACCGAACTCAGAGGAGTTCTCATTGCTTGCTCCACCATACGGAATAAATTGAAACAAGTATCCATCATGTGAGCACAAGTTCCAATACTTATATCCAAAATGAATGGGCTTTCCTCTAATGAACATTTTAGCGGAATGACGTCCATAGTTTAGTAGGGTATCATTTGATACAACATTGACTTCCGGTTCGTGGTATTTTTTTGGAGAATTCAAATCGTCAAATGTACATTCAATCTCAATTTCACCCGCTAATTCATTTGGCAACACGTTTCTATCTTCCAAAAGCTGCACATTATCATCAATCTCCTCATTATCGCTTACAGCATCAATTTTTGGAGGCAAAATTATAACATTTGTTTCAACTGCTGCATCTAAATTCAAATTAAATTCGTCTTCTTCGTCAGAACTCGGGCTCATCAATAACTCTTCGAGTTCTCTAGCTGATAAAAACTTTCTGCGATACATAATTTTGCACTTTTTTTTTAACACAGATATATTTTTTAACTACACAACTTGACCGCACAACTCACAGCTTATAAGTAAAAAATAAATCGAATGCAAAATCTTATATACGTGATGGGGTTTTCCAAAAAAGCACGCGTTTATCAATTGGTTTAATTTTTTTTCTGGGAATTGGAATATGCACTTGCACTCCCATCAGTACCGTACCTGAGTACAGTAGAGTTCTCTTATAGGGACCATGCTCATTAGAAAAATTACCTGTGCTTTGAGGTTTCCTATACGCAGGAGTTACTGTCTAATTACTTCTAAGAATAAGGTTGCGTGGATGGTAAAAAGGGTTTTTCCAATATAGCACTGAATGAATTGATTTTTTCTTTTCTCAGAATTAAAATACGCATCCTTTGTTTCAGGATGCAACAAAAATTGACACTATTTCAAAAATTCGTGCAATATAATCATAAAAACACAATATTCCGAGAAAAAACCGTTTATTCTGATTTGAAAACGCAACGAAGTGCAAATATTGTTTTTAGGTTCAAATGCTACTACATTAGACGAACGTTGCGAAAAGGCAACGCAGTTCTTTCACCTCACCTGTCAAGCAGGCAACTCATATAAATTGCGTCAACTTTATTTTGGAATATAATTTGAACCCTTCTTCACATGCCGTTGACTTTATTTTGAAAAATTATAATTTTGAAGATATTTTTGAGTGGTTCAAAAATTTTACCTAAAAATTTCGAAAATTTCCGATTTTGGAGGTGCAAAAAAACCATGAAAACAAATTTTTAGAAAAAAATCCAAAAACAGGTCGATTAGATAATGAAATTAACTTTCAAAATCACTAATCAGCTCATTCAAATTTATCATCAGTAAAGTTCTATACGTCCACACGTACGACGTTGCGTTTTCGCAACGTTAGGTCCAGATGTAAAATGTAATTAAATCCAGATTAAGATAGTTTAATCCAAATGTCAAATTTGCGAAATGTCAGAATTCTCCCCTGAAATTTTTTGTTTACTTTGAGCCTGATTTCACGATTTGTTTTTCGTTCGTTTCGTCTTTCGTTTTTTGACAGGCACCTACGTACTTTCATGATTACACACAACGAAAAAATTCCATACATGCTTTTGACGTTCAACAAATTTGAGGTTCATTTATTGGAAAATAGGCCGTAATAATAATTAAAAACATTTTTAAATCACTTCTTCTTATGCCTTTTTAATTATGAAAATCAATTTTGAATCTCATTATTTAAATTTTATAAGCATTCCTCATTTCTACCCATTTGTAAAATCATAAACGTCAAAGATCAACCGGAAAAAATCTTAAAATTTGCATACGTGCTTTTGTTTCTTCATTCCCCCTACATTTCTACACCCCTCACCCAATGTGTCAAAAAAACGAAACACGAAACAACAACAAACAATCAGAAACTTGAAATGTCAAGAAAAAGTGAATTATATGAAATTGCGTGTTAATCTGGATTTAAGTACTTAAACTGATCTCCGGAGGGCAGTTTAAATCCAATTGGATTAATTGATATTGGATTTAAAAAATCGGATTTAAGTTTGGATTAAACGAGTGAATAATATGGGATTGGATTTAAAATACTTTTAATCTGGATTTAAGTTTTAATCTGGATTAAACGATTGAATAATATGGGCGTAAGATTCGTGTTTGCCCTTTTACTGTATGATGATTATATTTCTTTAAGTTCTTGTTTTGTTTTATTCCTTTGTTTAATTTGTTTTTCTTTGTTGTTATTAATATCGTTCAATTTTAGTTTGTTTTTATCTGGAATATGGACAAAATCAAAACGTCGACACATAGGTGACGTTTCGATTTTGTCCACTCACCAACCAACCAATTGTCCAGCTGACTGGAAAGATTTTTGAAATTTCCGATGGCAGCGTTCAGCGCTGCAGAAAAGTAGCTCTGTTCTTTTTGACGCTCAAGACTGCTTTTAAACGATGCAATTATTCTTGCGATTTTTACTAATTATGGGAGTACATTCAAAAATCGTATGCTCATGGCTCATTTTGCTATAAGTTGTCACACTTTTTTGTCAGGCTAAGTGGCAGTCAGCGGACTCTCATACGTGATCGATAATAGCTCTGTTTTTTTTTTGCAAGCCCGAAGGATATTGGATGAAAGAAAAGATGTCGGTGCTCATCAGTTTACGGAGAATTTTTAGTGCTGAACTTAAGCACGGAGAAAAACTGCGTCTTACCGGAATGAATTACATACATGTTATCGATAGTTTGAATGGAAACTCCTTGTTTTTTCACTGATGGCGTTTGTAATCCCCGGTGTCGTTTTTTTCGTATGATTTCATCCATGCTTGCAAAAAAGCTATAAGTTGTCAATGCACTTATAACTAAAACGTTTGTTGCGTTATTCACATCGGTAAAACAATTTTTCTCCACATTTAAGCTAAGCGCTGATAATTCTCTTCGTTTAAATTAGCCCGAAGAGGATGTCCTCTACAATGGAATTTGACATATAGGGGACAAACTATATTTTGACAAAAAAGGGATATTTCGATCCAAATGTCACCCAATTGCCTTAAAATTACTTTTTTTCTGGAGCATTAAATATTCATTAAGAATTTCAGATTTTTTAGAGGCTTTTTAATCCATCGACCTAATAGCCATCCGTCACTGAAATTTGATGGGATGGCTTGAGGAAACGGAACGGAAATGGCGATTTGCTTGTCGACTTTTGTAATGCAAATCGTCTTGTTCTAGGTGGGACTGTATTTAAGCATAAGACATGCAACAAAATCACATGGGTGCATCCGGACGGTCAAACTGAAAACCAAATTGACCATATCATGATTCAGCAGCGATGGAGGAAGTCTATGTGTGATGTTCGAAGTATTAGAAAAATGCCGATGTGGGTAGCGACTACCATTTGGTTCTGATGAGTCTGAAACTATGCACCACTGCCGTGCAAAGACAAGCGCAGGATGCAGCAAGGGGAAAGTAACGAAATCCCACAGCACAGAATCCCGCAGCACAAAATCCCGCCGATTACAAATACACAAAACACTTTTTCGACTTTTTTTTTTAATTTTGAAAAAAACAAAACCTTTTTTCTTACTTTTTTTTAAGGAAAAATGACGTTCATAGAAATTTTGTTTGAAAATTTCAATCAAAAATTAAACTTTTCTCAACTTTTTGTTTTCTTCTTTTAATTTTTCTTCGAAATATGAATGAATTTATACGAAAAATCGACTTTTATCTTTAAACGCGATTTGGGGCTAAAGTAAGCGTCCTAGGGACATCAAAGTTGACAGCTTCAAACTTGATTTTTGACTTAACTAAGCGTCCTAGCGACTTATAAGTGCAGATTCTGTAAATGCAAGGAAACTTTGCATACACCCAACCTCGCACCCACCCCAAATCCTATATTGAGCCCAAGCAGGGGGGTTGCCAACATATCTCACTGTTTATTCGCGTTTATCTGCCACGCAAGGTACTGTTGCTCAAGAAAACTTGACATTGGCGCCTGCCAGTCGACTTTAAATACCCGAAGCGGAGCAACGGAGTTGCGTGAGCGGGACAGAGGACCCAAAAAGGAGGGTTAAAATCCTGAGAACCCGCAAAGCGGGACACGCAAGGTACTCTTGCTCCAGAAAACTTGCCATTGGCAATGAAACTAGCTGATAGCTAGTTCCTATTTGCGGCTAAACTAAGCGTCCTAGCGACTTATAAATCCAGATTCTTTAAATGCAAAAGAAACTTTTCATACCCCAAATCCTATAGTGAGCCCAGACAGGGGGATTGCAGGGGGGCAGCATGTCCCCCATACATATCTCACTGCTTATTCGCCACCCGAGGTACTTTTGCTCAAGAAAACTTGAAATTGACGCTCAATTATACGATAAATAAACTTATATCTTTAAACTGTTTATGTTTAGGCTGAAGGAGAGGTTAATCAGGAATTGGACCGGATTTGTGTTTGGTCTGGTGGCAGTGTTCCCATATTGGTGGTTTTTCCAACCAAAATGGTTGGAAAAAATGGCTTTGGTGGGAAAAATGGTGGGAAAATATTCATAGTGGGATTTATGGTGGGAAAATATTTCAATGGTCTCTTTTTTGGTGGGAAAAACCACAATTCACTATACCTGCCTATCTTCGAATTTTATGACCTATATCTAATGATTTGGCACAAAAAAACAGAAACTTTAAAAAATATTTTTTTTTGAATACCACACAAATGAGGTACCAAAAATCACTGACCTTGAAAAAATTTAAAAATATCTCAAAATTCATAAAAATCAATGGCTGACCAATTACTGAAACATACTAGCTGACCTTTTATGACCGTTAAGTGACCTTTCAAGTGAGATGCCAACATTTTTGTTGTAACCTTGAAACGAACTTTAAAAATTCATAAGAAAATTTTTGGCTGACCAATTTTTGAAAATAGTTGATCTTATGATGATCTAGTGATCTTTCGGATCGGTATACATTGTGTAAATTCATAAACGTCAAATGTTTCTGCATCACTGCTTTTTTGCGATGCTGATGCGCAACGCAGCTGATGCTGATACAAATGCATCAGCAACAACGCATCAAGAATTTACTCGATTCTAATTTGTTTGAAGTTTGCGCATCACTTGATGCAAGTTTGCAATAATGAACATGTTACGCAAAAACTGATGCGCGTTTGATTTTCGAATGTTTGGCGGAAATGATTGTGCATCATTTCTGCAACGATGCGTTTGTGAATTTACACATTTTTTGTGAATATTCCACAAATGAGGTGGCAAAAATTATACGTGACTTTAAGAAACTTTAAGTCTTGATTACAAGTTTTCTAGGGCTGACTAATTTCTAGGACAAGTTAACTTTCTTCACCAATTACTGACCAATTAGATGACATACTTTTTTTGCGAATTCGAAGTACCAAGAGTGCAGAGCCAACATTCTTCTTTTTGTATATCTAGGAAATATTTATAGCAGAAAAGGTTATGAGCAGAAAAGGTTATGGTGGTTTTTTTTTCCTTCCAGTACAAAAATGATGGGATTTATTTTGGAATTTGGTGGGATTCTAGAAATCTCATCTGGCATCACTGTCTGGTGATCAAAACTCTCTGAATCCTCTCGTTCTTTTCACGATTTTGCTTCTAGGTGGTTCTTCGCCTCGCTTGATTTTATCAATGGTCATCTTGGCAACTATTGACTCCTTGCCTAGGTCAGAAACTAGCTTATAGACGCCAGTATGCCTTTGACCTACCACTACCTAAAATAGAGAAAAAGGAAAACAATAAGAAAATTAAATATTTTGTTGGCTTTAAATTAAATTATTTTTAAGCGCCGATGCCATGCTTCCACGCTATTTTGGGTTAGTGGGAAGTTCAGCTCTGCAGCGGATGCTCCCGTTGTCCAAAAGTCCGGCACATAACGTGGCACTGTCATAGTATTGCCGATGTAATTCCTCTTGAACCATTCGTAAAGTGGCTTTGACTCCACATTTACGAGGCAGGAATATGCGGCCTGGAAGTAGATGCTGACTTGTTCTGGTGGCCATTGCTTTCAGCATTTTTACTTCTAATGCAAACGCTGCATCTTGGCCATATTTTTTAGCTAATCCAAAGCCTTGGACTCGCCGCCAAATAATCTGGCCGAAATGAAAGAGGCAGCCGTGTGCTTGCGTTAGTGGAAAAAAGAATGAGGCAGATAGCCCAGGAAAAATGTAGTTTCGCTGCGGAAAAATTCCAAGTGAAGATTTTTGAATGCAATTATCTTTATTTGTGCCTAAGGAATACGCATGCGAAAGTCTACAAACGAAACTGGCTTGCGTTAAAAGTTATTCAAGGTTAAATGTCGAAAATACCGGTTTTCCACGTATAACTTTGAAACGGTACATGGTATTAAAAAGTAATGCATGCAAAACTTGTAGATAATATGATTATCTACAAGAAATGTTAAAACACTTTTTTTTCTCTGACAGATGGTTAAGAAGATATCGGCGTTTCAAAAAACGTAAATTGACGAAAATATCCCTTTTTTGCGTATAACTCAGAAATGGTGAATGTTATTGAAAACATTTATAGACAAAGTTTGTATACTATGTTACCTTCTATTCAAAAAAAATAATAAATTTTTTCTAAGAGTAATAATTTTAAAGATATAATTATTTGAAAAATTTCGTCAAAAACCTGAAATTCCAGACTTTTGCTTTTAAATCTTAAATAACGAAATTTTCATAAAATAATTCATGTTCAGCTTATAGACTATAATGTAATCTACAAAAAATATAAACACACTTTTTTCCACACGAGTGACCAGTAACAAGATATTGCTACTTCAAAAAGGTTGAGTATTGAAAATAAGGATTTTTCGCTTACCACTCTTAAACGGTATATGTTAGAAATTTTATTTTTACACAGTTTGTAGGTTATTTACCCTTCTACAAGAAAATAAAAAAATTTTTTTTTTGTTTGCGGTTATTTAAAAGATATAATATTTTATATAAAATGCACAAAAATCAAAAATAACGGTATTTTGCGGTTTTCTCTTAAATGGTGAAGTTTTTGAAAAATAATTTATACTTTTTGTATAAACAATAATATTCTCTATAAGAACTCTTATGAAGACTTTTTCGATATAAGGCTCCAATAAAAAGATATTGAGACTTCAAAAAGTATCAATTTTCGAAAATGCTGGTTTTTCCGGCTCAAAATGATTCGCCCAGTGACATAAAATAATAATAGGATTTTTTAGAGAGACATAGTACAAACAATTTTTTATACTGAGGGGGGGGTCTATCTCCCCCCAATTAACCGGGAGGAGCAATTTTCTGAAAATAGTACTAAAATTAAAAAAAAAAAAAATAAACAAATGGCAACACTTAAAATAAAGTACTATATTTTTTTTTTAGATTTTCAAGTTTGTTCTTTAATAATTTTTTCAAAATAAGTTATTCCTGCCAATAGTTTTCGAAAAAAATACCTTCAAACCCAACATTAAAAAAAAACTAAAAAAAATTATATAGGTACTGTTCTTTTTTCAAAATATGAAATCAGGAATTATGTTAGTTTCTATTATACACTTTTCCTGTAATTTTTAAATGAACACTGAAAACCAGATGGTTTTATGCCATCTAGTTTTCGAGAAAATTGTAAACTAAGAAAACTTTTTTTTTATTATATGTTTTTTTGGTAGTATATCTAGGAAAAATGCGTTACCACTTCGGGAAAATTCCAAGTTAAAATTTTTAAGCGCAATTATCTTTAAATTACCATAAAGAATACTCGTCTAAAAGTCTACACACGAATCTGGCTTGCGCTAAAAGTTATTCAAGGTCAAACGCCAGCAGAATCTTCTTTTAGAGCATAACCTTTCTGTTTTGGATAGTATCAAGGAGAAAATTCATTTCCACTTGAGGAAAATTCCAAGTTAAATTTTTTAAACGCAATTATCTTTAAATTGGCATAATGAATACTCGTGCAAAAGTCTATACACGAATCTGGCTTGCGCTAAAAGTTATTCAAGGTCAAACGCCAGCAGAATCTTCTTTTAGAGCATAACCTTTTTTTTTTTGGATAGTATCAAGGAAAAGGAAGATTCTGCTGGCGTTTGACCTTGAATAACTTTTAGCGCAAGCCAGATTCGTGTGTAGACTTTTAGACGAGTATTCTTTATGGTAATTTAAAGATAATTGCGCTTAAAAATTTTAACTTGGAATTTTCCCGAAGTGGTAACGCATTTTTCCTAGATATACTACCAAAAAAACATATAATAAAAAAAAAGTTTTCTTAGTTTACAATTTTCTCGAAAACTAGATGGCATAAAACCATCTGGTTTTCAGTGTTCATTTAAAAATTACAGGAAAAGTGTATAATAGAAACTAACATAATTCCTGATTTCATATTTTGAAAAAAGAACAGTACCTATATTATTTTTTTTAGTTTTTTTTTAATGTTGGGTTTGAAGGTATTTTTTTCGAAAACTATTGGCAGGAATAACTTATTTTGAAAAAATTATTAAAGAACAAACTTGAAAATCTAAAAAAAAAATATAGTACTTTATTTTAAGTGTTGCCATTTGTTTATTTTTTTTTTTTTTTAATTTTAGTACTATTTTCAGAAAATTGCTCCTCCCGGTTAATTGGGGGGAGATAGACCCCCCCCTCAGTATAAAAAATTGTTTGTACTATGTCTCTCTAAAAAATCCTATTATTATTTTATGTCACTGGGCGAATCATTTTGAGCCGGAAAAACCAGCATTTTCGAAAATTGATACTTTTTGAAGTCTCAATATCTTTTTATTGGAGCCTTATATCGAAAAAGTCTTCATAAGAGTTCTTATAGAGAATATTATTGTTTATACAAAAAGTATAAATTATTTTTCAAAAACTTCACCATTTAAGAGAAAACCGCAAAATACCGTTATTTTTGATTTTTGTGCATTTTATATAAAATATTATATCTTTTAAATAACCGCAAACAAAAAAAAAATTTTTTTATTTTCTTGTAGAAGGGTAAATAACCTACAAACTGTGTAAAAATAAAATTTCTAACATATACCGTTTAAGAGTGGTAAGCGAAAAATCCTTATTTTCAATACTCAACCTTTTTGAAGTAGCAATATCTTGTTACTGGTCACTCGTGTGGAAAAAAGTGTGTTTATATTTTTTGTAGATTACATTATAGTCTATAAGCTGAACATGAATTATTTTATGAAAATTTCGTTATTTAAGATTTAAAAGCAAAAGTCTGGAATTTCAGGTTTTTGACGAAATTTTTCAAATAATTATATCTTTAAAATTATTACTCTTAGAAAAAATTTATTATTTTTTTTGAATAGAAGGTAACATAGTATACAAACTTTGTCTATAAATGTTTTCAATAACATTCACCATTTCTGAGTTATACGCAAAAAAGGGATATTTTCGTCAATTTACGTTTTTTGAAACGCCGATATCTTCTTAACCATCTGTCAGAGAAAAAAAAGTGTTTTAACATTTCTTGTAGATAATCATATTATCTACAAGTTTTGCATGCATTACTTTTTAATACCATGTACCGTTTCAAAGTTATACGTGGAAAACCGGTATTTTCGACATTTAACCTTGAATAACTTTTAACGCAAGCCAGTTTCGTTTGTAGACTTTCGCATGCGTATTCCTTAGGCACAAATAAAGATAATTGCATTCAAAAATCTTCACTTGGAATTTTTCCGCAGATTGGCAATTTATTTGTACATTTTTCCTGGGCTAAGAGACTATGATAGTCAGACACAATAACCTCAGGTAGCAATTTGATATTATTTATTTGAGCGCAAGTGAGAAGCTCTGTCCAGAAGTGATCATATGCTTCCCTGGACTTGCTGCTCATCAAACAATAAATGAGGGGGACTACAG
Source organism: Dasysyrphus tricinctus (assembly GCA_963921185.1). Classification (NCBI taxonomy): domain Eukaryota; kingdom Metazoa; phylum Arthropoda; class Insecta; order Diptera; family Syrphidae; genus Dasysyrphus; species Dasysyrphus tricinctus. Next base: position 89,753,495 of record OY992530.1, read on the forward strand.
TTCCTTCAATCTGTAAGATAATTGAAAGAAAATTGCGTTTACTGAGTCTCACTTTTTTCTAAATTACTGAGCCACAAATGGTAAAGATTTTGGGGTTGCTTAAACCGAGGTATTGTGTTTATCAAGGGTTATTTTTAAACAGGGTTTGCTGTATATTAAGATGAACAAAATTAAGAAAATCTCTCGTGAAATCAAATTATTAAAAATTAAAAACACTGGATCAAGAACACACATATGTAAATACATATATTTCACTGGGCTTATATGTTATAAATAAAAATAAAAAAAATATAGTTTTTAAACATACCTGAGCAAAATTTGCCATTTTTATTGCTGTTTTTGAAAATTTTGGGTTTTAACGCACTATTGATATTTTAACGGAATTTAACACTTTTAATTTAAAACGGAATTTTTAAACACTTTGAATATTTCTGGAATTTTCCTTTAATGTCACTTTGATGAGAATCAACAAGTATGAAGCAAACAAATTTGGATATTTTGGTCATTATTTGACAAACAAATGCAATTAAAATAATACAAAATTAATTCTAATAGCTTATTAAGAAAAGATAAAAATAATATCTAGATGAGGCCTTCACATCCTTGAGAGTGAACAAAATCAGAAAATATGAACATCTCGAAATAAACCAGTTTTCGCTCCTTAGCTTAAGAAAAGAGTAATTTTATTTTTTTTTTAATTACGTCGTAGGAAAAATATTTGAATTTCGTATTTATTCTTTTTTCTTCTATTTTTTTCTAAACATCTGGTCGTATTTTGCAATTGTATTTTTAAAAAAGGGACAAGATGGCTTATTTATTTGAAAGAAGGGACAGTCGCACACACGAAGTCCGTCAAATATTATCAGGGTGTGTACTTTTATACAAAAACTGGTGAACCCGCGGGGCCAAGATCTTCCACCAGACATCCAATTTTTTTTTAAAGAAGCGAGTCAACCTCAACTAAAATGGATAACTACGCAGCACTCTTTAAACTTCAAGTAATTTCGTCAAAAAATCAATAACAAAATACACAATATAGTTTTTTTCTCTTTATTTTATCTTAAAAAATATTTGGCGCAAAAGTGGTTTTTTTTTTTGTGAACAAAATTTACAAAAAAATGTTTTTTTTTTTATATAAAATTTTCAAAATATTTTTTTTTTTAAGTTGTTTTTTCCATACATTATAAAAAAAAATCATCCTTTGTCCCAGTTCCAGACCCACCTCCAGAACCCTTGTCCGACCAACCACCGTCAGACCCAACCCCGCCATACCTACCATCGTCGTCGTCGTCGGAAGCGACATCGACAGAAGCGACATCACCGTCGTCCTCCGTCCAGATCCATATCATAGTCGTCCGTCCAAATCCATACTATAGTCGTCCGTCCAGATCCAAACAAACCACCATTAGTCGACCCAAAATTGAAAAATCAGTTTTTATCCCTTTACAATTTTTTTTTTGTTTTTATCTCCCACCTCGAGCTGGAGGACTAACCTCCACCGATTTCTAATAAGTACTGAAATTAAATTCGGAATCACACCTCATTAAATATGTTTACTGACGGCTTACTGCCTGAACAGAATGCAAGACGCAGCTGGAATAGATGTCAAAATTGCTGCAGTAGATGTCAAAAATGCTGCAGTAAAAGTTAAAAATTGTTCAACTCTTGCAGCTCCGGCTGCAGCATTTTTGACATCTATTCCAGATCCGTCTTGCATTCTGTTCAGGCAGTTATAGGTAATGCTTCGTTCTCGTTGATTCTCATTTCTTCAAGGCACCAAAACAGATAGACCGAGAGCCCACAGCAGATTTTGGGTGTGATTGATAGCAAAAAAAGAAGTATAGGCTTCGAAAGCTTCATTAAAGGCTATTCAAAAAATCAAGGTCTTGCAGTCCACAACTGGGGCCTTTGCGAGAAATAGTGTATCGAAAAAAAAATATGAATGCAACTTCGAAGATAATCGTTTTAGCCGAAATTGGTTTTCACCCCTCCCTAGATAAGCTCCTCGGATCACATATCACGGAATTTGTGACCATTTGAGTGTATAGTTCACTCTACCGGACCGTATAAGAAAATTCAAAATTCTAAGTGAAAATCGTTTTTTTTTAAACAGCCTGGCAGGGCGAATTAAACACTCAAATGATCTCAGATTCCGTGATATGGGATCCGCAGAGCTTATCTAGGGAGGGGTGAAAACCAATTTAGGCTAACACGATTATCCTCGAAGTTGCATTCATATTTTTGTTTCGATGCACTATTTCTCGCAAAGGCCCCAGTTGTGGACTGCAAGACCTTGATTTTTTGAATAGCCTTTAATGAAGCTTTCGAAGCCTATACTTCTTTTTTTGCTATCAATCACACCCAAAATCTGCTGTGGGCTCTTAGTCTAAGAGAATACTAAATTTAAAATTAAGTGCAGTCGCTTGCGTACTGAAAAATGAGAGAAATAGTAGGGAACTTCGTTTCTGTTGATTCTCATTCAATCAAGGAACTAATTTCTATGGAAAGAAAAATAATGAAAAATTTTAAGTGCTGTCGCATTGTAGTAGAAACGGCGGGATTTTGTGCAGCGGGATTTCGTGCTGCGGGATTTCGTGATACGGGATTTTGTGATGCGGGATTTTGTAAAACGGGATTTTGTGATGCGGGATTTTGTGATGCGTCTTAACGACATATATTCGTCATTCAACAGTATTCAACACACAAAAATTGATGAGGTGTGAGGTTAGGTAAAAGGTGTTTTTATGGAGGCTGGATCCGAAACTGTACCCAAGCGGAAGAGAGGTAGAGAATCTTGGATATTCCAAGACATCTGGGATAAAATCGAATTTCGGAAATCATTGGAAATGCAAGTAAATGTCGAAACAGATGTTCAACGAACGGCTGAATTGCGAAGCGAGTATCGCCTTGCACGTAAGACGGTCCATGGCTGTGTGAGTCGTGGCATGAGCGTGAAGTTGAATGGACTATTATTGGGAAAAAAAAGCAACAAAAGGTGACCTTAAGAATTGCAACAATTGGCGTGGTATCACCGTGTTGTCCGTGTTCCCAAAACTAATGGCAACCATCATTCTCGAGCAGATAAAGGATAGAATCGAGTCTACCCTCAAGAGACATCAAGCTGGCTTGCGCTGAACAGTTTAACTACCTTGGCAGTATTGTTTCTGCAAACAGTTTTACGAATCTGAACGTTAAAAGTAAAATTAATAAAGCTCGTGCTGCGTTCGGTACTCTGTCCCCAATTTGGAAATCCAGTCAAATCTCCTTACGCACTAAGCTGAGATTCTTCGAATCCAAAGTCAAATTCGTGCTGTTATGTATATGCTTATGAAACCTGGAAAGTCAGTTGTCTTCTCTTCGCACTATGCGTTATGTTTATAGGTCATATCCAATCCATATGCAATGTGTATATTGTAAAAAGGAAAATATACACTGCTGTCTCTTCGATTTGGTTGAGGTTTGAACATGCTGCCCCCCTCACATGGCATACAAATCCCATCTTAAAGGTATGCTGTTGTTGTTGGGTGGAAGTTTGTCGTCCTTGATTATAACAAGATCATTGATCTGAAGATTTTCAGGTTGTTGTCACCATTTTGGTCTTGACTGTAGGTGTGATAGCCAATCGGCTGACCATCATAACCAAAATTGTTGTGTTGAAACATCCGTTGGATTTGTAAGTATTGACGTCTGAGTGTGGTTTCGGGAGCCGTTGGTTCTGGTGGCGCTAGCAGTGAATCTCCAATTAGAAAATGACCCGGAGTAAGCACAGCCAAGTCGTTGGGATCTGAGGTGAGCGGGCACAAATGGCCCAGAGTTAAGACAGGCTTCTATTCTCACAAAAATGGTGAATAAATCTTCATAGGTGAGCGCCGTCACAGTTGTGATTCGTTTGAGATGATATTTGACCGTAATCATAATCATAATCCACCAAAATTTGAAGAATGTGGTGGATTAAAATGCCACTGAATACCTTTTTCAGCTAGTTGGGGAACAATGTCTCGATTAATCGATTCCATGAACATGAACCTTTTTTGTATTGATTTTGAGAACAGTGTTTTCACCAATAAAATGAGTGCCACAGTCACAGTCACTGTATATATCATGGCATAATCCCCGTCTTCCAATAAAACGGTATAGCGCACACAAAAAATGATCTGTCGTCATTCCTTTAACCGCTTCCAAATGAATTGCCTTTGTTGCGAGGCAAATTATATATGCGATATACCCTTTGTATGTGGTGTAACCTCGGTATCTGTAAGCTTTAAGTTCTATCGCACCAGCATAATCAACACCTACTGCCATCAGGAATGGTCGAAAAGATGGATTAACCCTGGCTGCAGGTAAGCTGCCCGTCAGTTCAGAGTATCCAAAATTTCTTCCGAAGGAAAGATGCTGTGAGTCAAATTCCGCCATGAAGAGTTGTTTTATGGCCGTAACTGATGATAAGGTTTATAAAATGATGATCTTTAGGAAGAATCATTGGATGTTTTTCGTTATATGAAAGTACAGAGCGTTGTAAACGTCCTCCTACTCTTAGTACTTTGTCGTTGTTCAGAAACGGTGCTAACCCTACCAACTGTCTTCCTTTTTTCGAAAATGCCTGTTGATCGGGAGAAAAACATTCAGTTTGAACAAGACGTACCAATCTTAAGACTGAGGTCCAGTTCTTTTATTGTAATATCTTGTATATTAACTTGTAAGTCTTGAAATAATGTTCTCAGCCAAATAAGTTCTTGGGTTGCTTCTGCTGAAGCAACAAGCTCTGCTTCAGTTGATGATAATGTAATAAGTCCTTGCTTTCTACTCGCTTAACTGATTGTAGCTTTTCCCAATTTAAATACATATCCACTAGTAGATTTTCGGCCGTTTGTATCTCCAGCCCAATCTGCATCGGCATATCGAACAAGTTTCAATTGTTTTTCGTTACATCCAATACCCATTGGACTTCGTTCCAATCACGTTGAGTGGGAGAAGATCCTTTTCTGCTAAGGATTGAAACAGCTGCTGGTATGTTAACAGAAGAATTCTCAAGATGGAATCAACGGTGGCGTCTACAGTTCCAGTTAGGCTGAACTACTTAGTGAACACCTTATACGGGCTACTACGACATATTCGGAGCTCAGGCCTATATAAGGAGCGATAAATCCGGCTCCCCGCCCTTCCAGTTATATTGCAAGGGTCTGGTCCTACAGGTTGGGAGTCGTGTTGTCGGGGTGACTACCCAGCCACGTAAAGCTATTTTAGTTGCGAAGCAGCAACAAGCACGTCTCTCAATAGACCACGTGCAGCTGAACATTTAGCGGAAGCCCTAGACTGCTACAAACCAGACATCACCGCCATCCAAGAAGTAAAATGGGATGGGCCGGGCAAAAGAAAACTGAAAGACTGCGATCTACTACGGTGACTGTTACCGACCACAAGGGCAGCGTCTCTTTGGATGTGGAATTGTTGTCAGAGGCAGACATAGGCAAGAAGTCTTGAGTTTCAACTATGTAAACGAGCTCCTCACGACAATTCGCATCAAGGCTAAATTCACCGACATTTGCCCACACAGAGAAGAAAGATGATGACACTAAGGATGAGTTCTTCTATATGACATTAAAATTGTCTTGGGTGATTTGAATGCCAAGCTAGGAAAATAAGATGTCTTTGGTGGCACAATCGGAAGATATAGCCTGCACGACACCACCTTGCGTGTTGCGGGGCGAAACGTTGTGGTAGCTAGTACACAGTTCCCGCATCTCGATATACAGAAGGGGACATGGCGAATTCCTGGTCAATCAACCGCCAACCAGATTGACCACATTGCAATCGACGCAAGGCACTCCTCCTGTATCAAGGATGTCCGAACGTTCCGAGGAGCCAACGTTTACTCGGACCACTACCTCGTTGTAGCCAAGGTAATGCTACGAATATCCAGACCAAAGACAAAACAGGGAAATACTATGAAGAAGTTTGACGTCGGACGGCTGCAGTCGCAAGAAATCGCCAGGTCCTTTTCTGATCGAGTCTCTCGCGCCCTCTTAAATAGTCCTTTGCCGCCAACTGCAAATATCGAGAACCAGTGGAAAAATTGCCATGAAGCCATCGAGATGCCACCGTTGGCGTGCTGGGCCTCGCACGACCACCACAGCGAAACCCCTGCTTCGATGAAGAATGCCGGCAAGTACATGCAACCAAGCAACAAGCATACAAAGCGGCGCTGCATAGAAGGACCAGAGGTGCTTGCGAGCTCTACGAGCAGAAGAGGAGAGAGGAACACAAGCTTCTTAGAAGGAAAAAGAAAGAGCATGAGAAGTGCGTGATTGTGGAATTACAGGGATGCCATTATAAGAATGAAGTTGAGAAGTTTTACCAAAAAGTAAAAAAAAACCTCCTAAGGTTACAAGGCCGAACCGAAGCCTGCAAGGACGATCAGCGGAACATCGCGGTAGAATCGCAGTCGGTGCTGAAGATATGGAAAAATCATTTCTGCAAATTGTATAACGGCGATGACGAACCGAATTACACTACCATGTAGATTGCACCATTCAACCTGGACGACGTAGACCAAAAATTCCGTCCACCCGATCTCGACGAAGTGAAAGATAAGCTATATCAAAACTTAAGTCCAAAAAAGCTGCTGGAGCTGATGGCCTTGCCAAACTCGTCCGTTTATGCAGGATGACGATGGAGAATGCACGCTACTCCATCAAGGTCGGCAAAGACCTCACCGACACCTTTCATGTCAAAAAAGGTTTTAGGCAAGGCGACGCGTTGTCATGCGACTTATTCAACATCGTTCTTCAAAGAATAGTGCAAAACTCTCACGTCAACACTAGAGGCACAATCTTTATCATCCCGGTCCTGATGTATGGTGCAGAGGCATGGACACTGCTAACGGTGGATGAGAACGCGTTAGGCTGTTTCGAGGGGAAAATTCTCCGGGTGATTTTTGATCCCGTCTGCATGGATGGGGAATGGAGAAGAAGCTACAACAACAAACTGTATGGGCTGTACAACGACACCGACCTAGCCACAAAGGTGAAAAGCCAACGACTGAGATGGCTGGGTCACCTAGAGCGAATGGACACCAATGCTCCGGCCCGGAAAGTCTTTGAATCCAACCCCGTGGGAGGTAGAGGTGGACGGACAACGTAAAAGGTGGCGCACGCAAGTGGAAGATGACCTCAACCAACTTGGCGTGCGAAACTGGAGAAAGCCAGCTTGAAACTGAGCCGGCTGGAAGAAGCTTGTTGGTTGAGGCCCTGGTCCACCCCGGACTGTAGCGCCACCTTAAGTAAGTAAAGTAAGTAAGTTTTGATTTTGAATATCCATTTAGAGTTCATAGCTTTCCTATCCTTTGGCAACTCCACAAGCTCCCAAGTATTGTTTGCATACATAGCCTGTAGCTTCTTTCATAGCACAAATCTATTGCACACTGTCAGGACTTTCTAATACTCCTTTATATGTTGTAGGTTCATCTGGATAAGCTGCTAAATAACCGTATCTTTTCGGAGATATACCTTTATTTTCTCCAAATGAAGTCCTTTTACTATCTTCAGAATTTCTTCTTGATTATTTTCTTCAGAAGAAATATTTTCAGAATCTTCAACGTTTTCATCATCTTCATTATTTTTTCCAGAAGTATCATATTTCATATTTGGTTTTTCACAAAAACCCACAAATACATATTTCTTCGACATATCTTCCAGCTTATGTCGAAGTTTCTTATTAATGTAATGATATGCCAAACAACTACGAATTCGTATGTTTTCCACTGCAGGTGGTTTCGAAAAATATATGTAGGTAAGTCAAATGGTGTTTTCACTAAAGCTTTTGTTGGCAATCCATTTTATAGTAAATAGTTCTCTACTTGATTTACAAATTCAACTATTTTGTCCATTGTTTGAGTTTTGTTTTCAAGAAATAAACAACACAGTAGCCGCGTTTAATTATAGCTCATAATCCATATGGTTCACCTCTTGAAAATAAAACGATGCGGTTTAGTGCAAAAACAGTGCTGTATATCAGTCTCTTTTTTTCTTATGTTTATTTGTTTTTCATGAAAACACTTATCTCTTTTCCACTCTATTCCTAACACTGCTGACAAAACGCTGACATCATTCACAATGGTAAATAGCCCTCTGCCGGTCAGAGTGAAAACATCTATCTGGGCTATTGAAATTAACCTCGATAGAAACCTAGATCCCATGTTGTTTTTTTAATACATGTTAAAAGATAACGTTGACCCAGACCCAGAGATAGTAAAACGCAGCTAGTATCTACCTACTGTAGCCATCAATCATAGCCAAAAAATATTTGTTTCCACTTGGAGTCGTTTCCCTCATTGGTCCGCATAAATTAGCGTGGATGAGGTTCAAGATATTGTGTGATCTGTTCTTGGTCTATTTTGGAAACTCTGGTCTCGACATTTTACCTCGTTAACATATTTACTTAGGTTCGTGAGGTTCCCCTTGCGGGGCATGAGCCTCCACTACTCTACGCGCCATCGTGTACGGTTTCTGAAAATGTACCTCAGCTCTCTCCAACTCTTCCCCAGTTGTGCAGATTCCTCTTCGACCATTCTTCGCCAAGTACTTCTTGGTCGGCCCACTCCTCTCCCTCGCTGCGTGAGAGGGTTCCATTGCATCGCTTGGCTCGCAATGCACTCCTGGCCTTTTCGAAGCGTATGTCCAATCCACTGCCACTTACGTTCTCGTATTATAGATTCGATGGGTTCCTGACCTGTCCGCGCGTGAAGTTCATCATTGGAGATACGGTTAGGCCAGAAAATCCGCAAGATGTTTCGCACACATCTATTAACGAACGTTTGCAGCTTTCTTGTGACAATGGGTGTTTCTTTCCGAGTGCTGCATCCATAAAGAAGCACGTCTTTAGGCTTATAGAGTTGTTTCTCCATATTTTGGACAGCATCCCAAACGCAGCCTTTGCTTTCCCGATTTAGCTGGTTATATCTAGCTCGATCCCGCCATCAGTAGAGACAATACTTCCAAGGTATTGAAAGCTCTCTACCATCCCTACTGGTTGTTAGTACAGTAAAATTAGAATTGTAAATGGAAAAAAATAGCGGCAGGCTGAAATTTTGCAGGTCGTTTCGGGGGTAGGTACACAACTTAAATCTAAGTTGGCGACCTCCTACCCCTTGCAGGGGCGGTGCCACGCCCACTTTTCTTAAATCCTGGTTTCTGAGGAAGCGGCTGCACCGATATAGATGCAATTTTCATAATATGTTAATATAGTTGTAGAAAAAACTAAAAAAATTGTTGAAGTAAAATCCGCCCACTGCCACGCCCACTTTTCTTCTTTCTTTGTTTCTCGAAAATGGCTCCAACGATTTGCATGAAATTTTCAGAGTTTATTCTTATAACGAGAAAAAAATTTAAAACAAAATTTTATTTAAGTCTGCCCACTACCACGCCCACTTTTTTATACCTTGATTTCTCAGAAACTGATTTGGATAAGACTTTTGAGAGTTTTTTTCATACTAGTGATATAAAGATTTGCGAAGCACTTTTATTTTTGTGAAACCCACGGGTAGTCACGCTCCTCTTTTATATATATTTATTAATTTTTACGAACTGTATTAGGGAGTAACGATTTAGTTTTCAAATAAAAAATAAAAACCCAAATCAGGCCTCGAAGTCTTCAGATTGATGAAAATCATTTATTTGAGTTCTTTCACAGCGTAAGGATTTGTTCTTAATTCTGCTGCTAAATGGACAACCATTGTGCATATTATATATTATATTATTATATATATATTAGTCTAAGACAGGGATTTAAATAAAACAACATTTTTAAATTTTTTTCTCGTACATAAGAATTAACTCTCAGAATTTTATACAAATCGTAGGAGGTGTTTCCGAGAAATAAAGACATGAGAAAAGTGGGCGTGACAGTGGGCGGTCTAACTAAAACCAATTTGACAATTAGTTCTCATCCATAAAACAAACTCTTAAAATTTCATGGAAATCCTTGGAGCAGTTTATGAGAAACAAAGAAATAAGAAAAGTGGGCGTGGCAGTGGGCGGATTTCTTTTTAACAATTTTTTTAATTTTTTCTACGACTATATTAACAAATTATGAAAATTTCATCCATATCGGTGCAGCCGCTTCTTCAGAAAACAGGATTAAAGAAAAGTGGGCGTGGCACCGCCCCTGCAAGGGGTAGGAGGTCGCCAACTTAGATTTAAGTTGTATACCTACCCCCGAAACGACCTGCAAAATTTCAGCCTGCCACTATTTTTTTCCATTTGGTCAGTAGTAAAATTTCTCTATTTACTGGACTATGTCCAGAAATATCTATTTGAGTAGATGAGGAAGTTCCAAGGCTGATCCTTTTTGTTTTTTTCAGCTTCTCTCTCCACCCTTCTTGTCATTTGATGGATATCCATGATACAATGAGAGAGAAAGCATACGTCATCCGCATAGTCCAGATGTTTCAGCTGTGATTGCAGATTCCACTGAATTAATCCATTTGCAGTCGACAAAGCTGCATGCAGCACATCACTTATTACCAACAGAAACAGTATTGGTGACAGTATACAACCCTGTCTAACCCAACTTTGGATTTCAAATTTCTCTGACAATCTTCCTTTATGCAGAATGTGACATTCGGATCCTTCATATGTAGCCTTGATAATAGGAATCAATTTATCCGGATGCACGCAAATTCCTCTCCAGTTTTCGGACTGCGTAAGGTCTCCTTTCTTTGAAAGCTTGACAATCATTCCCTTTTTCCAATCCTCAGGAAAACTCTCTGTTTCCCAAGCTCTTTCTATGAGTGGGTACAGGAGCTCAGTCGCTGTTGTTGGCGCTGGCTGCTCGTAAGTGTCTCTCATTACCATTATAATGTTATGATGATAAGCGGCACTCAGCCGATTATAAAAGGCCTCCTTCTCCTTGACAGAAAAGAGCTCCGTTCGGGCGTAACGCGACGTTACTCTAGTCCGGAACCTGGCTTTTATGAGCATGTTATCTAAGGGCTCCCACGAAATTAAGCTCTTGAGAGCTGTTTTAGAAAGCAGAAATCCAACGCCAGATTCACGGTTACTTCCAGGTGCCTTTCCGGAGTAGAGTAGTACAGTAATACGAGTTGGTGACTTATATTTCCCCGAGCCCAACCATCTAACTTCACTAATCACTAAGATGTCACAATCTTGCATCGCATGAACTCCTTCTCTAGTTGGAGGAATCTGGCATTTTGAGGACCATGGCATGTAGCGGCTGAGTCAATATACCAAGCAGAATCCATTTTATTTGAAGTCGAACTAAAACATAATTCAAAATCATTTTCGTTGTACTCATCAGTACCAGATCTGCTATAATGTTAATTTTAAAAATGTCTCTTATTATATTCAATTAATTCAATTCAAATTTATTTTATTATTTCAAAAAAAATTACTACATGATATTACAATTATTAAAAAAGATACATTTTAACAGAGAAATAATAGTGACAAAAATATTTTTTTAAAATAGAGGTAATGCCACTTTAAGGCCTTTTCAAATAATACAATTACAAAAATGAAAAACAAATGGGTGGGGTGACCGTTCAAAGTTAACTTTACAAAATAAACAATATAATTGAGATTGATTAAATTAAACAATGTTAACAACAAAAGCAGCTAAACAAAACACCAAAATATCAAAGAATAACATTAAAGAGAAATTCAATGTTTTCGTAAGAAAAAATCCAGCTTTTCACTTGTTTAGAAAATGCATGTTGATTTGAAAGTTCTCTGATTGCAGATGGAAGTTGATTGAAAAAAACGATATGAGGTAATATCATAGAAGTTACGAAACGCGGTTGTACGATATACAGGTATAGATACTAAAGCCGGGTCCACACGCAACAGCAAATTTGACAAGTATACTTGTACAAGCCGTATTGTACAAGCTTACTTGATTGTGTGTAAGAAAATATTGCAAAAATTCTTGGGTTGTACAAGTGGCTTGAGAATGATAAGATTTTTATCATTCTTAATTGTGCATGTATCAATCAAAACATCAAAATGAGTTATTTTCGATGGAATTTCATACGATCGCTGACTATTGATATTGTTTTTACTTTAAAGATTCTTTTTATTTTATTTTATTTATTTACAGCATACATGTACCAATTAATTGTTTTTTTAGTGTTTTTCTTTATGTTTTATTTGTATATTTTAAAAGACTGTTTTTTTAATTCCATGCAATTAATTATTTATTTGGTCTTTAGTTTTTAATGGTTGTATTATGTCTTCTAGTTTTCGAGAAAATTAAAAAATATATTCTTTTTTTTTAATTTTTTTCGAAATTCTAAGCTTGAAGTTTTTAAAGCTCTTATTTTTGTCAAAATAGGGGGATCTTTCCTCTTTCCGTATTTTAATTATCGCCAGATATCCTTTAGACGATATCCTTGCTTATCGTAACATTTAAAATGACTATCGTCTTGGCGATTAAATATTTGCTTTACGTAAGTCAATAAATTGACAAAATGCTTTTGTCAAAATAGTACAGGTAAAATAGGATAAATAAAACAAAAAAATTAGTACCATCATGAAACTTGGTGAAAACGTTTCATGTATTATAAGAATGAAAAATCAAAAGAGTCTATAAAAATATTTCACATAGAAGGGTGTATTTTTGAGGGGGAGAGGGGGAAATTGTGGTGTATCAAACAGAAAAATTAACTTTGTTGCAACCTAAGCATATGTCACATGTTTTTGAGGGTTGGGGTAAGAGTTGCGGTTATGGTGGGTTTATTACCATAAAACCTGTGAGAAAAATGGTACCCTCATGAAACTTTATAAAAATGTGCTATGAAATACCAGAATGAAGAATCAAAAGAGTCTATAAAAATATCTAAAGGGTAGAAGAATGTTTTAATGGGTGAAAGAAAGTATAATTCCTTTTCAAAAAACAAAAATTGTTTCCAAAAACAAATAACACCCTTTATCCAAACCCAAAAAAACACCCTTTCTCTCTTGATATTTTTTTAAACTCCTTTGATTCTTAATTCTCGTAGTAAATGAAAGACTTCAACCAAATTTCTTGAGGGTACCATCCTTTAACATTTTTTTGAAAAATAACCACACACTTCCGCCTATGTTCAAAAACCTTACCCTTTCCAGCGGAATATTTCTATAGACTCTTTTGATTCTTTATTCTGTTGGTCCATAGGACATTTAAACGAAATCTGATGGGGGTACCATATTTGTCACAGGTTTTATGGTAATAATCCCACCACTACCGCAACTCCCCAAGAAAACACCTTTTAACAATAGATATATTTAAAGACTCTTCTTACTTTTGATTTTCATGACAAATGAACCATTGATGGCAAGTTTCATCGACGGACCATTATTTTCAATTGGTTTTCGGTAACATCTAACTTTTATACTGAAAATATGGTCATCGTTACATAAAAATGGCAATAACTTTTTTTCACGGATGCCATATCGACTTTGTTTTGGTGTCATTTGATTCAGCATTCAAAACTACCTTAAAAACATGTGTCATATGCTTAGGTTGCGCCAAAGTTAATTTTTCTGTTTGATACACCACAATTTGCCCTCTTCTCCCCCTCAAAAAAACACCCTTCCATGTAAAATATTTGTATAGACTCTTTTGATTTTTCATTCTCATAATACATGAATCGTTTTCACCAAGTTTCATGATGGTACTAGTTTTTTTTATTCGAACGATTTTTCGTACTATTTTACCTGCACCCTGTACTAAAATGATAGAACTTAGGTGAGAGCTAAAGAGGTTTCGTCTAGCTATTTTTTAAGCGATAAATGCTTTTTTATTGTATTTTAGCCATTATCTGTTAAATACACTACTATTACGGCATTAATATCAGTATATAGTTTTGGTTTTCAGAAAGAATCCTACCAACAAATCATCTACCCAATAATCAAATTATTAAAAAGTATACTTTTGTTTTAAAATACCATATGCTGGGTGGTATCCACGGTAGAGCTTCGTCAGTATAGTTAAACACTATAGCTATTATGTTAAGAGGTGCCTACCCTATGTGGGTTTTGAGGAAAAGGCTTAGGAACAAAAAAGCATATCATTGCTTAAAACTTATACATAATAAAATTTTATTAAATACTAAAAGATTTTGATGGACATCATACATCTTTTTTCAATCTTGCAATTTTCAAATAACCAAAGAAGTGGAAATCGTAGAGGTTGAGAGGACAGGTTATGGCAACCGTTGAAACCCGCACTGTGATTAAGGGATTCGTCTTGCTGCAAAATCATACCTCAAGCTACATAATATTGATCAGGTATTTTTTGTTTTCATAATCGTATTCAACACAGGGCCGCCAGTAGGCCAAAATCGTATTTTAAGTAGACACTCTTATTGACCAGCTGCTTTCAGGACTTATTGCTTTCTTTGTTGCATATCGTAAGGAATCAGTTTATCCACAAATCAAAGGGCACGGCAGTGCCCAGCCAAGTTCGCGGCACTAGACCCTTTTTACAGGAACAAACTCAGGCGATTTTCAACCCCCCTCTAACTTCAGTACCGATAAAGTCAGAAACTTCAAATTCGCAGTATTTGCTAGGCTGATGAAACACAGGTGGCTCACCAAATTTCAACTCTTTAGCACTAATAGTTCCCAAGATATAGGACTTCAAAAATCGCAAAAACCGTAACTGACTGACTGATTCACTGACTCACTGACTCACTGACTCACTGACAGATCATCAAAATTATGGAGCACTTCCTGACATCGTAGAAACTTGAAATTTCGCACAACGGTAGGCCTTGTGGTACATACAAAGGAAAAAATCGAAAATCTGCAATTTTCTATTCAGGGGGCGTGGCATCCACCCACTTTCTTAAATATTCTATAAATTATATGGAGCTTTTCCGATTGTTCTAGAATCTAGAACAATGAAAATTGGTAAGTTGGTAGGGTTTGAGGTACTTAGGAAGAAAAAAATTGTAAAATAGGAATTTTCCATACAGAGGGCGTGGCATCCACCCACATTCTTAAAAATTCTTAAAAATTATATGGAGCACTTCCGATTGTTGTAGAACGATGAAAATTAGTAGGTCGGTAGGCCTTGAAGTACTTAGAAGAAACAAAATCGAAAAATTGGAAGTTTCAGTCCAGGGGGCGTGGCATCCACCCACATTCTCAAAAATTCTTATAAATTATATGAAGCACTTCCGATTGTTGTAGAACGATGAAAATTGGTAGGTCGGTAGGGCTAAAGGTACTTAGAAAGAAAAAAAAATGAAAAATTGGAATTTTGCATTCAGGGGGCGTGGCATCCACCCACATTCCTTAAAATTCTTATAAATTTCATGGAGCACTTCCGATTGTTGTAGAACGATGAAAATTGGTAGGTCGGTAGGATTTGAGGTACTTACAGAGCATTTTCGGTTGTCGTAGAATTATGAAACTTTGTAGAGTGGTAGGGCTTGACTTTCACCTGGCAAAATAAGTCTTTGCAAAAAGGAGTGAAATCACAACAAAAACATAAATGTTAAAAAAGGAGCCAAGTTCTTATGTGCACAAGAAACCTGTGCGTAAAAAGTCTGCCAAAAAAAGTAATGAGATCTTAAATATATGCCAAGTTTTAAGTTCATGAAGTTCAATATCAAATATCTTAAGTAGAGTAATATCGAAACAATTCCAAATCATGACAGAAATTTGGTAATTAATGATTACTGATTAAAATTTGGTGAATTTACTTGGCAAGTTTTCTCTTAAATACTTACTTAATCACAAATTTAAAATGTATGAAAACTTGACCAGTGAACCCACCAAATTTTAATCAGTAATCATTAATTACCAAATTTCTGTCATGATTTGGAATTGTTTCGATATTACTCTACTTAAGATATTTGATATTGAACTTCATGAACTTAAAACTTGGCATATATTTAAGATCTCATTACTTTTTTTGGCAGACTTTTTACGCACAGGTTTCTTGTGCACATAAGAACTTGGCTCCTTTTTTAACATTTATGTTTTTGTTGTGATACAAACATTAACGGATGATATTGCAAATAAATTTTTAAAATATCATGAGATTTCAAATAAAACCACAAGATTTAAGAAACAACGATAGCCATGACGATAGTGATTGAGTTACTTGAAGCAAATTATAGACGATAACGTAAAAATAATCGTTTTATAAACTACGGAATGAGCCTCCTGTTTATGAAAAGAACTTTATTTGAAAATAAACTACGAGTATTTTTAATTTTTTTCTTTCGTTCTTTTCATTATAGCCACTGCAGCTAATGCAATTAATTCACTTTCGTCAGTCGACATAGTTCAAAGATACACTAATATCTGACAATAATCCACCAATAAACTTGTGCCGTGTGGAGGCTCTAGAGAGCTCCAGCTTAATTGTGCAGTATGATTGTTCAAGTGTACTTGTCAAGTTTGCTGTTGCGTGTGGACCCGGCTTTAGTTTAGGGAATTACTGCGCAAACCATAATTGTCAATTTGTCTGAAATTGAGATTCCCTGACCTCATAAAAAATATGTTTAAGACTTTATAGCAGTAGATATAAGTGGTGGAGTGGAAGAACTTTCAAGTCCCTGAACAATGGAAAACTCGGAAATAGACGTGGCTTTTTACAAATAAG
This sequence comes from Dasysyrphus tricinctus, assembly GCA_963921185.1. NCBI lineage: Eukaryota > Metazoa > Arthropoda > Insecta > Diptera > Syrphidae > Dasysyrphus > Dasysyrphus tricinctus. The sequence goes on from OY992530.1 coordinate 89,770,106, forward strand.
CTTCAAGATGTGTTTTTGAATGGACATGAGGGTCTGAACTTTATTTTAATAGATACCACCCCAACAAGCAATCCCATATTGTAATCTAGAATGAAAAATTCCGTAATAGATTTTTAACAGCAGTTTAGGTGAGCAAATTTTGCGTAAGAAATAAAAATTTCTGAGGGTGCCACGCAAATAATTTCTCAAAATATCCGAATGATTTTTGAAACTCATCTTGGAATCAATTAGCAGTCCCAAATATTTAAATTCATTTACATGTTCAATCAGAAAACATTTATCGCTACAGCTTATTGCATCGTTAAAACTACCGAAGGACAAACTAATATTACAAGAGCAACTATTTAATTTAAATCTTTGACAATCAGTTGCATGAAAGATGACCTCGGCTTCAAAATTATTGTGACCCACCAAACTGAAAAACATTAGTTTAGTTTTGGAGCTAATGATCAATTTATGTTGAGCAAACCAGGATCTTAACAAATGAAGATCAAAATTTATATCCGATATGAGATTCAAAGGACTATCTGACCCATAAGCAAATCCTACATCATCGGCAAACGCTGTTAGTAATCACCTGAATCTCAAATTAAACAAAGAGTTAATCAGGAACAGTATTGGTCTTAAAACAGAACCCTGAGGAACTCCAATGTTAAGAACTTTAGCTTCGCTCCTTATGTTATCAATTTTTACTCTTTGAAATTTATTTTTTAAGTATGATCCAAACCAGTTCCAAATAAAACCCCGAAAACCAGCTTTTTCAATTTTGGCCAGCAATATATCATGATTAACCATGTCAAAAGCCTTAGTTATATCTACAAAAAGCCCTGCCGTAGATTTTTTTTTTATCCAGGTTGACAAAGATTTGGGAGCAAAATTGTAGGAGAGCATCTTTTGTAGATTTTCCTTTCTGGAAACCATACTGAACAGAACTGAAAAAATTGTTTTTATTCAAAAAATCAACCATTCTGGCTTTAATAGCTTTCTCAAAGATCTTGCTTATTGAGGGTTAAAGTGAGATAGGTCTGTAATTACTTAAGTCAACCTCTGATCCTTTTTTAAAAAGAGGCACAATATCGGCACACTTTAAAGCATTTGGAAAAATTCCAGAAAAAATACTTTTATTGAAAATATACGCCAAAACGTCAACCAAAAACCAAGCGATATTTTTAAGGACTGAATTTGATAAATTATCAAAGCCTGAAGAATTCGAATTCTTCAATGATCCTTTTATTTTTAGGAGCTCTAATCCAGTAATCGGCTCAAAAACAAAGCTATTTCCCTATGAGGGCTCAGGCGCATTGCTTATTGGACTTCAAATGTTACATAGTGAAAGAGATGAAGTCGGTAATGTATTCACAGTAATGGTAGTGAAGTAATCATTAAAAGCATTTGCAATTTCCAGTTTATTGGAAATCATAGAATCAACATTGGAAACTAACAAGGGCCTTTTCACAGCTGGTGTTTTTCGGATAATACAACTGTTGACTAACTGCCATTCACCTCTTATATTGCCTCTAAAAGAATTTAGCAGTTTAGGTGAGCAAATTTTGCGTAAGAAATAAAAATTTCTGAGGGTGCCACGCAAATAATTTCTCAAAATCTCCGAATGATTTTTGAAACTCATCTTGGAATCAATTAGCAGTCCCAAATATTTAAATTATGTAAATGAATCTCCGAATGATTTTTGAAACTCATCTTGGAATCAATTAGCAGTCCCAAATATTTAAATTATGTAAATGAATTTAAATATTTGGGACTGCTAATTGATTCCAAGATGAGTTTCAAAAATCATTCGGAGATTTTTAGAAATTATTTGCGTGGCACCTTCAGAAATTTTTATTTCTTACGCAAATTATGTAAATGAATTTAAATATTTGGGACTGCTAATTGATTCCAAGATGAGTTTCAAAAATCATTCGGAGATTTTTAGAAATTATTTGCGTGGCACCTTCAGAAATTTTTATTTCTTACGCAAAATTTGCTCAATCAGAAAACATTTATCGCTACAGCTTATTGCATCGTTTAAAAACTACCGAAGGACAAACTAATATTGCAAGAGCAACTATTTAATTTAAATCTTTGACAATCAGTTGCATGAAAGATGACCTCGGCTTCAAAATTATTGTGACCCACCAAACTGAAAAACATTAGTTTAGTTTTGGAGCTAATGATCAATTTATGTTGAGCAAACCAGGATCTTAACAAATGAAGATCAAAATTTATATCCTATATGAGATTCAAAGGACTATCTGACCCATAAGCAAATCCTACATCATCGGCAAACGCTGTTAGTAATCCCCTGAATCTCAAATTAAACAAAGAGTTAATAAAGATCAGGAACAGTATTGGTCCTAAAACAGAACCCTGAGGAACTCCAATGTTAAGAACTTTAGCTTCGCTCCTTATGTTATCAATTTTTACTCTTTGAAATCTATTTTTTAAGTATGATCCAAACCAGTTCCAAATAAAACCCCGAAAACCAGCTTTTTCAATTTTGGCCAGCAATATATCATGATTAACCATGTCAAAAGCCTTAGTTATATCTACAAAAAGCCCTGCCGTAGATTTTTTTTTATCCAGGTTGACAAAGATTTGGGAGCATAATTGTAGGAGAGCATCTTTTGTAGATTTTCCTTTCTGGAAACCATACTGAACAGAACTGAAAAAATTGTTTTTATTCAAAAAATCAACCATTCTGGCTTTAATAGCTTTCTCAAAGATCTTGCTTACTGAGGGTAAAAGTGAGATAGGTCTGTAATTACTTAAGTCAACCTCTGATCCTTTTTTAAAAAGAGGCACAATATCGGCACACTTTAAAGCATTTGGAAAAATTCCAGAAAAAATACTTTTATTGAAAATATACGCCAAAACGTCAACCAAAAACCAAGCGATATTTTTAAGGACTGAATTTGATAAATTATCAAAGCCTGAAGAATTCGAATTCTTCAATGATCCTTTTATTTTTAGGAGCTCTAATCCAGTAATCGGCTCAAAAACAAAGCTATTTCCCTATGAGGGCTCAGGCGCATTGCTTATTGGACTTCAAATGTTACATAGTGAAAGAGATGAAGTCGGTAATGTATTCACAGTAATGGTAGTGAAGTAATCATTAAAAGCATTTGCAATTTCCAGTTTATTGGAAATCATAGAATCAACATTGGAAACTAACAAGGGCCTTTTCACAGCTGGTGTTTTTCGGATAATACAACTGTTGACTAACTGCCATTCACCTCTTATATTGCCTCTAAAAGAATTTAGCAGTTTAGGTGAGCAAATTTTGCGTAAGAAATAAAAATTTCTGAGGGTGCCACGCAAATAATTTCTCAAAATCTCCGAATGATTTTTGAAACTCATCTTGGAATCAATTAGCAGTCCCAAATATTTAAATTATGTAAATGAATCTCCGAATGATTTTTGAAACTCATCTTGGAATCAATTAGCAGTCCCAAATATTTAAATTATGTAAATGAATTTAAATATTTGGGACTGCTAATTGATTCCAAGATGAGTTTCAAAAATCATTCGGAGATTTTTAGAAATTATTTGCGTGGCACCTTCAGAAATTTTTATTTCTTACGCAAATTATGTAAATGAATTTAAATATTTGGGACTGCTAATTGATTCCAAGATGAGTTTCAAAAATCATTCGGAGATTTTTAGAAATTATTTGCGTGGCACCTTCAGAAATTTTTATTTCTTACGCAAAATTTGCTCAATCAGAAAACATTTATCGCTACAGCTTATTGCATCGTTTAAAAACTACCGAAGGACAAACTAATATTGCAAGAGCAACTATTTAATTTAAATCTTTGACAATCAGTTGCATGAAAGATGACCTCGGCTTCAAAATTATTGTGACCCACCAAACTGAAAAACATTAGTTTAGTTTTGGAGCTAATGATCAATTTATGTTGAGCAAACCAGGATCTTAACAAATGAAGATCAAAATTTATATCCTATATGAGATTCAAAGGACTATCTGACCCATAAGCAAATCCTACATCATCGGCAAACGCTGTTAGTAATCCCCTGAATCTCAAATTAAACAAAGAGTTAATAAAGATCAGGAACAGTATTGGTCCTAAAACAGAACCCTGAGGAACTCCAATGTTAAGAACTTTAGCTTCGCTCCTTATGTTATCAATTTTTACTCTTTGAAATCTATTTTTTAAGTATGATCCAAACCAGTTCCAAATAAAACCCCGAAAACCAGCTTTTTCAATTTTGGCCAGCAATATATCATGATTAACCATGTCAAAAGCCTTAGTTATATCTACAAAAAGCCCTGCCGTAGATTTTTTTTTATCCAGGTTGACAAAGATTTGGGAGCATAATTGTAGGAGAGCATCTTTTGTAGATTTTCCTTTCTGGAAACCATACTGAACAGAACTGAAAAAATTGTTTTTATTCAAAAAATCAACCATTCTGGCTTTAATAGCTTTCTCAAAGATCTTGCTTACTGAGGGTAAAAGTGAGATAGGTCTGTAATTACTTAAGTCAACCTCTGATCCTTTTTTAAAAAGAGGCACAATATCGGCACACTTTAAAGCATTTGGAAAAATTCCAGAAAAAATACTTTTATTGAAAATATACGCCAAAACGTCAACCAAAAACCAAGCGATATTTTTAAGGACTGAATTTGATAAATTATCAAAGCCTGAAGAATTCGAATTCTTCAATGATCCTTTTATTTTTAGGAGCTCTAATCCAGTAATCGGCTCAAAAACAAAGCTATTTCCCTATGAGGGCTCAGGCGCATTGCTTATTGGACTTCAAATGTTACATAGTGAAAGAGATGAAGTCGGTAATGTATTCACAGTAATGGTAGTGAAGTAATCATTAAAAGCATTTGCAATTTCCAGTTTATTGGAAATCATAGAATCAACATTGGAAACTAACAAGGGCCTTTTCACAGCTGGTGTTTTTCGGATAATACAACTGTTGACTAACTGCCATTCACCTCTTATATTGCCTCTAAAAGAATTTAGCAGTTTAGGTGAGCAAATTTTGCGTAAGAAATAAAAATTTCTGAGGGTGCCACGCAAATAATTTCTCAAAATCTCCGAATGATTTTTGAAACTCATCTTGGAATCAATTAGCAGTCCCAAATATTTAAATTATGTAAATGAATTTAAATATTTGGGACTGCTAATTGATTCCAAGATGAGTTTCAAAAATCATTCGGAGATTTTTAGAAATTATTTGCGTGGCACCTTCAGAAATTTTTATTTCTTACGCAAATTATGTAAATGAATTTAAATATTTGGGACTGCTAATTGATTCCAAGATGAGTTTCAAAAATCATTCGGAGATTTTTAGAAATTATTTGCGTGGCACCTTCAGAAATTTTTATTTCTTACGCAAAATTTGCTCAATCAGAAAACATTTATCGCTACAGCTTATTGCATCGTTAAAACTACCGAAGGACAAACTAATATTGCAAGAGCAACTATTTAATTTAAATCTTTTACAATCAGTTGCATGAAAGATGACCTCGGCTTCAAAATTATTGTGACCCACCAAACTGAAAAACATTAGTTTAGTTTTGGAGCTAATGATCAATTTATGTTGAGCAAACCAGGATCTTAACAAATGAAGATCAAAATTTATATCCTATATGAGATTCAAAGGACTATCTGACCCATAAGCAAATCCTACATCATCGGCAAACGCTGTTAGTAATCCCCTGAATCTCAAATTAAACAAAGAGTTAATAAAGATCAGGAACATTATTGGTCGTAAATCAGAACCCTGAGGAACTCCAATGTTAAGAACTTTAGCTTCGCTCCTTATGTTATCAATTTTTACTCTTTGAAATCTATTTTTTAAGTATGATCCAAACCAGTTCCAAATAAAACCCCGAAAACCAGCTTTTTCAATTTTGGCCAGCAATATATCATGATTAACCATGTCAAAAGCCTTAGTTATATCTACAAAAAGCCCTGCCGTAGATTTTTTTTTATCCAGGTTGACAAAGATTTGGGAGCACAATTGTAGGAGAGCATCTTTTGTAGATTTTCCTTTCTGGAAACCATACTGAACAGAACTGAAAAAATTGTTTTTATTCAAAAAATCAACCATTCTGGCTTTAATAGCTTTCTCAAAGATCTTGCTTATTGAGGGTAAAAGTGAGATAGGTCTGTAATTACTTAAGTCAACCTCTGATCCTTTTTTAAAAAGAGGCACAATATCGGCACACTTTAAAGCATTTGGAAAAATTCCAGAAAAAATACTTTTATTGAAAATATACGCCAAAACGTCAACCAAAAACCAAGCGATATTTTTAAGGACTGAATTTGATAAATTATCAAAGCCTGAAGAATTCGAATTCTTCAATGACCCTATTATTTTTAGGAGCTCTAATCCAGTAATCGGCTCAAATACAAAGCTATTTCCCTATGAGGGCTCAGGCGCATTGCTTATTGGACTACAAATGTTACATAGTGAAAGAGATGAAGTCGGTAATGTATTCACAGTAATGGTAGTGAAGTAATCATTAAAAGCATTTGCAATTTCCAGTTTATTGGAAATCATAGAATCAACATTGGAAACTAACAAGGGCCTTTTCACAGCTGGTGTTTTTCGGATAATACAACTGTTGACTAACTGCCATTCACCTCTTATATTGCCTCTAAAAGAATTTAGCATGTTACTATAGTAACTTTCTCGACAAACAGGAATTTCACTTTTTCATTCACGACACATTATTTTATATTTCTTGTTTAAGCAATAGTTACCTGGATTTCTCCGACATTTCAATCTAAGCTTATTTTTTTTGCTTAACTTTGTTAAGTAAGTAGGAAGTCATCCATGGTTTGAGCCGTTTTTTCATTTTTTTAAGGATTGATTATAAGTGAAAGAACAATTAGATATATGGTCGTTTAGAGACTTGATATTAACATCAAAAGATTTAGAAACATCAATTTCAGTATATACTTCTTCCCAATTCTCAAAAACCAGATCAGATTTAAGCTTTCGAAAATCAATTTTTCGTATCACGTCAGAAGAATTCGCATTATTCAAGACATTACTTCTGCTTGTTATATTATCAACCAACAAGCCTATCATACAATGGTCAGTGATATTCATATCAAATAGACACTTCTCAAAGGAACTAAGAGAAGATGAAGAAAAACGGCCAAATATATGATTTATAAATTTTCCCGAACTTGTTCTGGTAACATCATTAATAAAAGAGACTAGCCCATTTGAAGCCAATAGAACGAGGTAAATTGACACATTTTCACTCATTTCAAACAAGTCAATATTGAAATCCCCTAATACTATCAAATTTTCAGATTTAGCACTATCCAAAATTGCCGAAAATTCTTCCACAAATACCGAAATATTATATGAATGAAGTCTGTATACACATAACAAAACAAAAACCTCAGTCCCTATTTTACAAGATAATTTTAATATATCGGCGCTGCGAATCTCAACTTTAGACACATCAGACACATTATAATTTGACTATAAAACAACCGACACCACCCGATGCGTAGTGTTCATTCGTATTTGCATAAAAATTTAACCCAGGTATAAAATAATCGTTTTTCTCAAAATCGTAAGTCCAAATTTCAGAGACCACATTGAAATCAGGCATGCACACAAAAGAATCTAAATGGGATAATAGAGACAGAAAATTTTCCCTCAAGCTTCTTAAAAAAAAAAAGTTTGTTTAGGCAATAAAATTCATTAGAAAATACTTCTTTTTATAGAAAATCCTTCTGTAGCTTCGGCTGCAGTAAACCGCACATCGGATTTGGGGGTGCGGCATCCTTCATGTACGAGCGTCAATCAAGACGCCATAATAATAAATGAATCGTTGACAAATAGAAGAAGTCTTTCAAGAAGCGCAAATGTTACTTTTGGCTACCGCATAACGTACGAAAATCGGAGCATGGAACGTTCGATCCTTGTACAGCGATGGTAGATACGAGCAGGTTGAGCGTGAAATGCTTCGCCTAAAGATCAGTATCCTGGGCATAAGCGAAACTAAGTGGAGAGGAAGAGCTGAATAAAGATCAGACACTGGACAGACGAGAATGCTGTATTCCGGCGAAGATGAAAGAGAGGGTGGCCAAAGACTGCATGGTGTCGGAATTATGTTGAACGAAGCAGCGAGGCGTAGTTTGATCTCATGGGCGCCCATTTCTGCGAGATTAATGACAGCAAGGTTTCGTTCAAAAATTCGTAACTTCACAATTATTCAGTGCTACGCCCCCACAAATGAAGCGACCGAGGAAGACAAAACCGCGTTCTACACTCATCTTAACTCTGTTTACAGTAGTGTTCCGAGAGCCGACATCATAGTCGTTATGGGAGACCTTAATGCCCAAGTCGGTTCAGACAATTACGGACTGGAACGCGTGATGGGAAGAAATGGCGTGGGGTCACGGAATGAAAATGGTGACTTGCTTGTCGACTTTTGTAACGCGAATCGTCTTGTGATAGGTGGGACTGTATTTAAGCATAAGACGTGCAACAAAATTACCTGGGTGCATCCGGATGGTCAAACCGAAAACCAAATTGATCATATCATGATTCAGCAGCGATGGAGGAAGTCTGTGTGTGATGTCCGGAGTATAAGAAATGCCGATGTGGGAAGCGACCACCATTTGGTTCTGATGAGTCTCAAACTACGAACCGCTGCCGTACAAAGACCAGCGCAGAATGCAGCAAGGAGCTCAAAATTCAATACTAATGCTTTAAATGACCCCAACATATGTCGAAACTATGTCACTACCCTTAACGACAGAGCCTCGTCATTAAACGGAATCCAGAATTCAACAATTGATGAGATGTGGGGTGAAATTAAAAGTGTTTTTATGGAGGCTGGATCCGAAACTGTACCCAAGCGAACGAGACGTAGAGACTCTTGGATATCCCAAGACACCTGGGATAAGATCGAACTTCGCAAATCGTTGAAAATCCAAATAAATGCCGAAGCTGATGTTCAACGAAAGGCTGACTTGCGAAGAGAGTACCGCATTGCACATAAGATGGTCTATCGCTGTGTGAGACGTGACAAGAGGGTGAAGTTGGATGGACTCGCAGATAATGCGGAAATCGTTGCCAGAAGAGGAGATATCCGGGAATTGTACCAAATAGCCAAAGATGTTATCGGGAAAAAAAGCAACACCAATCATCCTGTAATGGATGTGGATGGCACACTTTTGGTATCAATTGAGGATCAGCTTCGTAGATGGAAGGACCATTTTTGTGCCCTGCTAAATGAGGATTCAGTTGAGCAGAGTGCTGAAGTGCCCCAACTAAACGAGATGCGCAGGTCCTATAGGGGTATTGACATTGAACCCCCGTCAGAATCGGAAATTCGTACATCAATAAATCTCCTCAAAAACAACAAGGCAGCTGGACTGGACGGAATACCAGCTGAATTCCTGAAAGCCGATCCCGTAGCAGCGGCTAGTATTTTACATCCGCTGATACAAAGCATTTGGGAAAATGAAAGCTATCCCAGGGACTGGAAGGATGGTGTGATTGTTAAGTTGCCAAAGAAAGGTGACTTAAAGAATTGCAACAATTGGCGTGGTATCACCGTTTTGTCCGTTTTCCCAAAACTAATGGCAACAATCATACTCGAGCGAATAAAGGATAGAATCGAGTCTACACTCAAGAGGCATCAAGCTGGCTTCCGCAGTGGTCGATCGTGTGTCGACCATATCAACACCCTGCGTATTGTCCTCGAGCAGTCGATGGAGTTTCAATCACCGCTTTACCTCATGTTCGTGGATTTTGAAAAGGCCTTTGATCGAGTTAACCGAGAATGTATATGGAGATCGTTGCTTGGTAGAGGAATTCCACCAAAAATTGTTGCCATTATTAAAGAGTCCTACAACAACGCGAGGTGTTTTGTTTTGCACAATGGGCAGCTATCCGACTCCTTCGTAGTGCAACAGGGTGTGAGACAAGGGGATGTTCTATCGCCAATTCTCTTCCTGCTGGCGATGGACGACGTATTGACGGCCAGTGTTGGTACAGCTGAGCGACAGGGCATTCAATGGAGACCGTTCGAAAGGCTCAGTCATTTAGACTATGCCGATGACATATGTCTACTGGCAAATAACATCAGTGGGCTGAACGGGATGTGCCAAACACTGCAAGTGAAGGGAGAGTCGAGTGGTCTAAGAATAAACAGCAAAAAGACAAAAATAATGCTCACAGGCCGCTCCACACAGCAGCGTATTATTTTACAGGAGACGCCAGTTGAAGTAGTGGAACAATTTAACTACCTTGGCAGTATTGTTTCTGCAAACGGTGGTACGGATCTGGATGTTAAAAATAGAATAAATAAAGCTCGTGCTGCCTTCGGTACTCTGTCCCCAATTTGGAAATCCAGTCAAATCTCCTTACGCACTAAGCTGAGATTCTTCGAGTCTAATGTCAAATCCGTGCTGTTATATGCTTGTGAAACCTGGAAAGTCACGTCTACCATTTCGAAGAAATTGCAGGCTTTTGTGAATCGCTGTCTTCGCCACATCCTAAAGATTCGCTGGCCACAAATAATATCAAATGAGGAATTGTGGCGCAGGACAAGTCAAGAGCGGCTGGACGTCGACATAAGAAAGCGTAAATGGCGTTGGATTGGTCACACACTGAGGAAACCAAACGATGAAATTGCAAAGCAGTCCTTTGAATGGAATCCTCAGGGTACACGGCGGGTTGGAAGACCAAGAACAACATGGAAATCAACTGTCTTAGCGGAAGCAGAATCCCAGAGAAAGACGTGGCCACAGCTTTAGTACCTTGCAGCAGACCGTGAAGGATGGAGACGTTTTGTTGACGCCCTATGCCCCAGCCGGGGTTACAGGACACGATGATGATGATGAGAAAATACTTCTTCACAATTTGAGTTTTTGATATTATAGGTAGAAAAATCATCATTAAAATTATTAAAAATCGTATTAAAATAAAAAAAAATACTAAAAAACTAGATAAGTACCTTCAAGATCATTGAAAGATCTTATTACGTTGATTTTTCCACCTTCACTCTTTCTCATTAATATTTTGTTGTTTTTATGCCATAAGTATTTGGACCCCTTCTGAATTTTAGTCTCTTTTGCCTTCATAAACAATGCACGCATCGTTAATATACACATTTTTTAATATGTTATATGGTATGGTTAGTACATGAAAAATCCAAAATTCCTTTTCCTTCAAAATCCTGGAAAAACTACAAAAATCGGCACTTTTTTCAGTTTTTTGCTTATAACTTCTTTCCAGTATATTTGTATTGAAAAAAGTATGAAGCAAATTTGTAGACAATAAAATTTCCTACAAATATGATCTGAAAAGTATTTTTGTACAACCACTACAATCGGCGCTATGGAGCTCCCAAAAAGGGCTAAAATTTAGTATTTTGTAAGATTTTCAGTTTATTCCCTCTTTACAGCACAATAACTCCTTCACCGTCAAGTTTAGGGCCAAATTTGTCATAATCAATCTTGAAGATAATTTAATTGGCTACCAATTTTATGTAATTACAGTCGATGCCCTCTAAGTAGAACTCCTCCTAAGTCGAATTTCCCTCTAACAAGAATTTTTTCGCCATGTTTGTTGTATACTCCTCTCTTTCCTAACTTACATATTTATTTCTCTCTAAATCAACTTTTTGCAGAACTCTTTAACTTGAAATAATTTTGACATCCCGTGAGAATTCAACTTAGAGGGAGTCGACTGTATTTTCATTTTATGACCAATACAATTGGTTAACACTAACTACACAATCCCACTACTGAATTTCGATAAAAACTTTGAAGTAACCATACCTTCCAGATCCACCTGGGAGGATGTGGAATTCTTAGAAGATCAACCAATTCACTTCTACACCGATGGATCGAAGACCGGCAATGGGGTTGGTGGAGGTGTGTACTCTGATAGACTAAATTTAAGTCTCTCATTCCGTCTTCCTAATAACTGTAGCGAATTCTAGGTGGAAGTTCTAGCGATAAAAGAAGTACTATCTTGGCTCAAAGAAAACGTGATATCAACCTCGAATATCAGCATCTTCTCCGATAGCCAAGCTGCTATTAAATCCCTGGACTCTGTCTCTACAAACTCTAGAACAGCCCTTAACTGTCGATCATCGCTGTTGGAGATGGCGCAACAGTTTAATATTCACCTCTGTTGGGTGCCGGGTCATAGTGTCATTCCAGGTAATTGCAAAGCTGATGAGCTCGCTAGAAGTGGAACATTACTACCCATTTTACCTGAAAAGTTAAATATTGCTATACCCATAGCTACGTGTAAATCCACTGTAAACTATATCCAACAGGATTAGAATTCCTAATCAGTAAGCTGGAAGTTTTTTTGCCCAGGGCCCGGCATAGTTTCTATGTAAGGTTTTATTATACAATCAATAATTCAAGAAAGATGGATGGAAGAACCTCCACGAATCCAGGTAAGAACTATGATTGCATCAGTCCAGTAAAAATTGAAATCGCAGCAGTGGGCAATTGTATGTGTTTGGTTACCCATTGTACCAGCTTTATACCTAAAACAGCAGCACACAATTCAATTTTCGGAATGCTTATTTGAGGTTTTGGGGTTACCTTACTTTTTGCTGTAATTATATTGGCATGAAATCCATTGTATTTATCTTGTATACGTAAATAAAAGACAGAGGCATAGGTTAGGTTAGGTTGAAGTGGCTGCCAGTCGTGGAGACTGACACACTTAGACCATGAGTTGGTCCATTGTGATACCACATGAATCTAGGAAACCCTTTTCCTTACTCGGTGAACCATTTGGAGCTTCTTATGAAGCGTAATAGACTGCCAATTTCTAAGTTTATCAGATCACTAGGATCATTGAAGTAGAACTCACCAAGGTGAAGTCTTCGTCTATGAGATAGAGCAGGGCACGTGCATAGAAGGTGAGGGATCGATTCTATCTCTTCCTCATCCATACAGCTTCTGCAGAAATCGTTAGCGAATACGCCAAGACGCGTTGCGTGCTTGCCTATGAGACAGTGTCCGGTTATAACACCAATCATGGAGCTGATGTGCAATCTGCTTAGAGATATCAAACACTTAGATCGCTTTAAATCCATTACTGGCCAAATTTGTTTTGTTGCCAAACAAGTGGTGATGTTGTTCCACCTAAGATTTGTTCTCTCTAAGGCATCTTGCTTCAGCAAAAGCTTACATGTAGCGATGGGTATACCTATTTCTGCCTTACTAGGTAGAAGAGGTAAAGTTGTACCATTTTTAGCGAGTTCATCGGCCTTACAATTACCTGGGATGTCCCTATGCCCCGGCACCCAGCACAGGTGAATATTAAACTGCTGTGCCATCTCCAACAGAGACGAACGGCAATTTAGGGCTGTTATAGAGTTAGTCGAGACCGATTCCAGGGATTTGATTGCTGCTTGACTATCCGAGAAGATGCGGATATCTGTAGTTGATATCACGTTTTCCTTCAGCCAAGATAAGGCTTCTTTAATCGCCATAAGTTCCGCCTGGAACACGCTACAATGATTAGGAAGACGGAATGAGAGACTTAATTTTAGTCTTTCTGAGTACACACCGCCACCCACCCCTTCATCAGTTTTCGATCCGTCCGTGTAGATATGAACCGATTCATCTGCCAAGAAAGCCATATCCTCCCAGAGGGTTCTAGAAGGAATGGTGACTTGAAAGTTTAAACCGAATTGTGGTTTTGGGATGGTGTAGTCAATGTGACTAGGTAGTGACCTGAATGAATTCAGAATGATGGAATGGCCAATATTATTGTTGTACCATTGTGAGTAAGCTTGTAGGCGTATGCCTGTATTTGCAGCCACCTGTTTGCTAATGATATCGAGGGGGGTCAGATATAGCAGAACGTCTAGAGCAGCAGAGGGTGTCGTGCGAAGCGCACCACTTATGCATAAACAAGCCGAGCGTTGTACTTTGCTTAGTCTGTCGCAGTTTATCGCTTTATCTAGAGCAGTCCACCATACTGCAACTCCATATGTGAGAATCGGTCTAATCACCGATGTGTATAGCCAATGAGTAATACGAGGTTGAAGGCCCCATTTGTTCCCAACGGCTTTTTTGCATGAGAAGAGTGCCACTGTGGCCTTCTTGACTCTTTCTTGTATATTAGGTTTCCAACTTAACTTTTTGTCTAAAATAAGACCCAAATATTTTGCCTGATCAGTGAATGTTAATGGAACACCTTTAATAGAGGGAGGATCTACATGAGGGATTTTATATTTCCTTGAGAATAGAACAAGTTCTGTTTTATGAGGGTTGACGCCCAGACCACACCGGTCTGCCCAATTGGTTAGCCTATTTAAAGCGTTTTGTAGAATTCTTTTAAGGTGGTAGGATGCTTTCCTGATACGGCAATAGCAACATCGTCCGCATAGGCAATTACTCTGTAACTCTCCTCTTCCAGGCATATTAGCAGCTCATTTACCACCAAGTTCCAAAGAAGGGGAGAAAGGACACCGCCTCTACTAACAGACCTTCTAGCAGAATAGCTACCTAGTTTTGAGTTGATAACCCTGCTAGTCAGCATTTGGTTAATCAATTCTCCAAGCGAACCATCTATCCATCATTGCAGATGCGTCGACATTGTTAAAAGCGCCTTCTATATCTAAGAAAGCAACCATGGTGTAGGTACTCTTTATAATGGAGGGAATATTCAATAGTTCTTACTAAACTATGTAAGGCAGTTTCTACAGATTTCCCTTTGCAGTAGGCATGTTGACTCGTAGACAAAAGTCGCGTGTTAATGCATGATCGTATGTGGATATCAATCAATCGTTCAAATGTTTTTAGAAGGAATGATGATAGACTTATAGGTCTGAGATCCTTTGGGTTTACTTGGGAGCACTTTCCAGCTTTGGGTATGAACACAACCTTAACCTCTCTCCAAGACAAGGAGATGTAGATGAGTGCTAAGCAGCTAGTAAAGATAGACTCCAGAATTGGCAGAATTAAATCTTTATTCATCTGGAGTTCGGCTGGTATTATGCCATCTGGTCCCGCAGACTTGTAAGGCTGAAAGCTGTTGAGCGCCCATTGCAGTTTTTCCCTTGTAATCAGACCTTGTGGATAGCTTTGATTCATATCAACCCTATTACGGTCGAAGCTACTAATGTTTTGGGAGCTACCAGGGAAGTGAGTATCCAATAGCAAGTTAAGCGATTCTTCGCAGGAATTTGTCCATGAGCCATCAGCATTTTTTAAGCAGCTTGGCATTACTGGATTTGTAGAGAGAAATTTTCTTAGTCTAGATGCCTCTGAAGTTTCTTCTAGTTTTCCACAGAAATTTCTCCAAGAGGATCTCTTTGACTTTCTCAATGCTTTCTTATACAGTTTGAGGGCTATTTTTATAAGATTCCCAATCTGACACTTCACGAGTGCTTTTAGCTCGATTGAAACACTTGCGACAGTCTTTCCTGAGTGGTTCAAGCCCAGAATCCCACCAATGTGGTTTCTTTTTCCCCCTAACTAGAGTAAGTGGGCAGGATGTAGCCATCGATTTGTTGAGGGCCAATGTGAGATCATTGACCTTGCAGTCAAGTTCATTATTATTAGAAGGAGGATTTAAGAGATCTGGTTTTAATAGCCCCTGGAGTGTAATCCTATATTTGAGCCAATCGGTTTTCCGAGGGTTTCGAAATTCTACGCAGCAAGGAGGTTCATCATTTAGACTGAATTGGATGTACCTGTGATCGGAGAACGAGTGTTCATCCGACACTTTCCAATTCGAGATCTTATGATGAATGGTATCTGAGACAAGAGTAATATCTAATACTTCCTCTCGGTTTTTAGTGATGAAGGTAGGTTCATTACCCACATTACTTACTATAAGGTTAGTACTTAAAATGAAATCAAAAAGAGGCTCACCTCTATCATTGATATCAGTACTTCCCCATACTGTATGATGGGAGTTCACATCACTCCCAATGATGAGGCATATCTTCTGCCGTTCTGCATGCGCAATCAGTCTCTCCAGTGTATGACCGGGGAGAGGGCCGAGGTGGTCATGGCCCAGATACGCCGACACAAGCCAGTACGTCTCATTGGTCGTTTCGAGCCTTGCGGCGGTGATATCTCTATCGCTAAAATCAGGGAGTAAATATACATTAGTGCTACGCTTAACTAGTATACAAGTAAGACAGAGGCATACGTATGAGATCCATCACAAAAGGTATGAATCTCCACTTTTCTTCTTGATTGATGTGAAAAGTGAAGCCAGCACGGGATTTGAATCTGGTTGGTTTGTGGTAAATCTTTCAAAATTTGGTTCCAATCATCCAAAAGATCACCTAAAAGTGGCTCATCCCAGCTGAGTTCAATGACCACATCCTCTTCAGAAATATCTTCGCTGAAACGATTATGGGGTTGATGAATCCTAAAGGATCAAATAATTTAGCTATCGTAGATAGAACATTTCGTTTAGTGACTGTACCTTGATGAAGCTTAAAATTGATTCTGTACAGAATTAGATCGAGACCAGGCTGCCAATTCATACCTAATGTTTTGATGACTTCATCGCTGTTTAATTCCAGAGCAGAAGCACTGCTTTGTTGTTCGAGTGGGATAGACGTAAGTAGTTCGAAACCTCCGGAGTGTAGGGCGTTCAAACTTTGATTGCGAATTTCCATAACCTCGTCTATTGTGTCTCCTCCAGTGAAAACGTCGCCGACATACATTTTTGTTCTTTAAGTACGCTGTAGGCCAAAGGAAATCGTTCGCGTTCATCATTAGCCAATTAGTGCATGACTCGGATGGCGGTGTACGGAGCTGAAGCAGTTCCAAAGGTGACAGTTGTTAAACGGAATTCTTGAATTTGACTGTGTTCGTTTCGCCAAAGAATACGCTGGCACTGGGAATCTTCTTCATACATATCGATGCAGCGATACATCTTTTTTACATCTGCTGTGATGACGAATTTGTGCAAACGCAAATTAAGCAAAACTGCTATCATTTTGAAGTGCGGGCTGTCTGTTTTAATAACGGCATGATGTAGAAGAACGCAACATGTATATGTAGGAGTTGGTTATTGGAGTTGAGCTGATGATGCTGGTTTTCTGTTGTTTCCACGGGAGCCATTTGGTTAAGGTCAAAATATTCCTGTATGGATCTAGCATATTGTTCTTGTAAATGTTGATTATTGTTCAGTTTCCGCTCAGTTGAATAAAATCGATTTGAAGCTTTGTTTTGATCTACCCAGGGTCAGCTTCGAATCAAATAAATGCTTAGGGGGTAAATGAACCAAATACTTGCCATTATTTTGGCGTTTATGAGTTTTCCTGAAGAACTCTTTACACCATTTTTCTTCTGTAGTGTATTGCTGCTCCGTAGGAATGCTGTCGAGTGTAAAAAATTTCTTGACAAATGAGTCGAGCTGTTCAAGTGAAACATGCAAACAGGTGATTGTTAAAGATAATGGGATCTCAGGAGCGGGTTCAAATGCTTCGCCAGATACGATCCATCCGAACTTGGTTTGCTGGGCTACAGGTTCATTCGTATCACCTTTACGCAGACCTCCCATCAGAACTTTTGCCAAAATGTCAGCACCTAGATGTAAATTTATAGATGAAGAATTATAAAATTCTGGATCTGCCAACTCTAATCCACTAATATGTGGCCAATTATGACACTTGACGCTATTGCTGATGGTAAATTTTGCGTAACACTTTTTACTATTGAAGCAAAGACGTAAAATGCGCATTGATCGTCTATGCGTGATTGAATCATAAGGTTTGCCACAGAATTCCCAGATGCTCGCTGACTGTCTGGAAGCTGGATAGATGAAATAATTGGTAGTCGCTCGTATTTTAAAGATTGGGCCGCCCTTTCACTAATAAGAGCACCAGTTGACCCTTGGTCAATCAATGCACAGAGAAGAAAAGTATGGCAATCTGTTGTAATGACATTGACAACTGCCGTGGGAAGTAAGACTTGTGATCTAGACAAAAATCTAGAAGTTTCTAAATTTGCTGCTGATGATTGGGTGACGTGGTTAACTATGCTGTTTGTGTTGTTGTCAGTAGGAGGGTTTTGGTTCGAGGTTGTTGATTGATGTGATAAGAATGAGTTGTTGTTGTTGTTGGTATGAGAGTTGTTGTTGTTGGTGGGAAAGTGCAATAACGACTGATGTCGCTTACCATATTGTTGTCAATTCCTAGTGCTGAAACACGAAGACGCCAAATGATTTGCACATAAGCAGGTCGTAGTTTGATGTGTTTGTGAAGAAGCTATGTGATGGATTTTAGTTTCACGACGAGGGAAGAATTTGTCGCTGGTTTTGCTTGAGTGATTTATCAGGTGCTGACTTGACCAAGTTTTGTTGGAATTCCATGGATTCTAAAATGCGATACCTAATGTCTAGATAATCTATGAACTGCTGGAAGGTAGGAATATCAACAGACTTACCGAGTTCTTGTTCCCACAAATGATGAGTTTCTCGTGGCAATTTTACCACTAAGAAATGAACAGTAATTTGGTCGCATTAATCGATTCCAATTTTTAAGTTTCGTAAAGCGCTCACACACGAACGAGAAAGATCCAGTAACTGTTTAATATCAGAAGCACTTTCTTTTTGAATGCATGGTTAAGAGGAAAAAAGATTCATGTAATGGGTGAACAAAACACGCTTGTTATTGTAGGTACCTTTTTTCTAATGTTTCCCAAGCTGTAACTTAGTTTGCAGTGGTCAAGGGAATGTCAAGTATAGGTATCATTGTCAAAATCACTAGGCAATGATTGTTTTAGAAAATGGAACTATTCGATGTTTGCAAGTTACGTGTTAAGCATGGTACACATTATCAAACCTGAGTGTTGGATATCAAACAGAACTGATAATGTATACATGCTGAATGATGGGTTGTAACTCACAATTGCTGCTCACAAACTTTTTGATACTGCGTGACAATCCTCGGTTTGTTGAGTGGTTGCTCGATGATGTGTACACAATTTCATTCATGAGCTGTCATTCACGGAAAAAACACGAATTTTTAAAGCGAATTAGCGGAAAAAGTGCAAACAAAATAACAAAAAGCTCGTGTGTGTCATGTAAAAAAAGAATTAACAAGATTCGTGGCGGATTTAGCCTCGAAATAAAAAGAAACAATTTTCTGAGAGTAGTGGAATTTCTTTGCCTGAAGCCAAACAGAACTTATAAGTGTGTACTTGAAACCTTTCACGCAGGTTTGATATCCAACACGGGTGACACTCAGGTTTGATAATGTGTACCACGCTTTAGAATGGATTAATCGAACAAACTAATCATAAAAGACTGGCCAATCTATGTATTTACCGGTAAATGCAGGTGGTAGCCGAACAGAGTTTGTGTTACTTGCCTTTTGGCCATTATCGTCAGTATTCAAAGACAAGACAAAGGCTGGGGCATAGGGCGTCAACAAAACGTCTCCATCCTTCACGGTCTGCTGCAAGGTACCTACTTTAGCTGTGGCCACGTCTTTCTCTGGGATTCGGATTCGATTCACAAAAGCCTGCAATTTTGTCGAAATGGTAGACTTGACTTTCCAGGTTTCACAAGCATATAACAGCACGGTTTTGACACTGGATTCGAAGAATCTCAACTTAGTGCGTAAGGAGATTTGACTGGATTTCCAAATTGGGGACAGAGTACCGAAGGCAGCACGAGCTTTATTTATTCTACTTTTAACATCCAGATCCGTACCACCGTTTGCAGAAACAATACTGCCAAGGTAGTTAAGCTGTTCCACTTCTTCAGCTGGCGTCTCTTGTGGAACAAAACGCCGCTGTGTGGAGCGGCCTGTGAGCATTATTTTTGTCTTTTTGCTGTTTATTCTTAGACCACTCGACTCTCCCTTCACTTGCAGTGTTTGGCACATCCCGTTCAGCCCACTGATGTTATTTGCCAGGAGACATATGTCATCGGCATAGTCTAAATGACTGAGCCTTTCGAACGGTTTCCATTGAATGCCATTTCGCTCAGCTGTACCAACACTGGCCGTCAATACGTCGTCCATCGCCAGCAGGAAGAGAATTGGCGATAGAACATCCCCTTGTCTCACACCCTGTTGCACTACGAAGGAGTCGGATAGCTGCCCATTGTGCAAAACAAAACACTTTGCCTTGTTGTAGGACTCTTTAATAATGGCAACAATTTTTGGCGGAATTACTCTACCAAGCAACGATCTCCATATACATTCTCGGTTAACTGGATCGAAGGCCTTCTCAAAATCCACGAACATGAGGTAAAGCGGTGATTGAAATTCCATCGACTGCTCGAGGACGATACGCAGGGTGTTGATATGGTCGACACACGATCGACCACTGCGGAAGCCAGCTTGATGCCTCTTGAGTGTAGACTCGATTCTATCCTTTATTTGCTCGAGAATGATGGTTGCCATTAGTTTTGGGAAAACGGACAACTTTACAATCACACCATCCTTCCGGTCCCTGGGATAGCTTTCGTTTTCCCAAATGCTTTGTTTCAACGGATGTAAAATACTAGCCGCTGTTACGGGATCGGCTTTCAGGAATTCGGCTGGTATTCCGTCCAGTCCAGCTGCCTTGTTGCTTTTGAGGAGATTTATTGATGTAAGGATTTCCGATTCTGACGGGGGTTCGATGTCAATACCCCTATAGGACCTGCGCATCTCGTTTAGTTGGGGCACTTCAGCACTCTGCTCAACTGAATCCTCATTTAGCAGGGCACAAAAATGGTCCTTCCATATCTACGAAGCTGATCCTCAATTGATACCAAAAGTGTGCCATCCACATCCATTACAGGATGATTGGTGTTGCTTTTTTTCCCGATAACATCTTTGGCTATTTGGTACAATTCCCGGATATCTCCTCTTCTGGCAGCGCTTTCCGCATTATCTGCGAGTCCATCTACCTTCACCCTCTTGTCACGTCTCACACAGCGGTAGACCATCTTATGTGCAATGCGGTACTCTCTTCGCAAGTCAGCCTTTCGTTTAACATCTGCTTCGGCATTTATTTGGATTTTCAACGATTTGCGAAGTTCGATCTTATCCCAGGTGTCTTGGGATATCCAAGAGTCTCTACGTCTCGTTCGCTTGGGTACAGTTTCGCATCCAGCCTCCATAAAAACACTTTTAATTTCACCCCACATCTCATCAATTGTTGAATTCTGGATTCCGTTTAATGACGAGGCTCTGTCGTTAAGGGTAGTGACATAGTTTCGACATATGTTGGGGTCATTTAAAGCATTAGTATTGAATTTTGAGCTCCTTGCTGCATCCAGCGCTGGTTTTTGTATGGCAGCGTAGTTTGAGACTCATCAGAACCAAATGGTGGTCGCTTCCCACATCGGCATTTCTTATACTCCGGACATCACACAAAGACTTCCTCCATCGCTGCTGAATCATGATATGATCAATTTGGTTTTCAGTTTGACAATCTGGATGCACCCAGGTAATTTTGTTGCACGTCTTATGCTTAAATACAGTCCCACCTATCTTAAGACGATTCGCGTTACAAAAGTCGACAAGCAAGTCACCATTTTCATTCCGTGACCCCAAGCCATTTCTTCCTACCATGCGTTTCAGTCTGTAATTGCCTGAACCGACTTGGGCATTAAGGTCTCCCAGAAGAACGCGGTTTTGTCTTCCTCGGTCGCTTCATTTGTGGGGGCGTAGCACCTGAATAATTGTGACGTTACGAATTTTTGAACGAAACCTTGCTGTCATTAATCTCGCAGAAATGGGCGCCCAGGAGATCAAACTACGCCTCGCTTCTTCGTTCAACATAATTCCGACACCATGCAGTCTTTGGCCGCCCTCTCTTTCATCTTTCCCGGAATACAGCATTCTCGTCTGTCCAGTGTCTGATCTGTATTCAGCTCTACCTCTCCACTTAGTTTCGCTTATGCCCAGGATACTGATCTTTAGGCGAAGCATTTCACGCTCAACTTGCTCGTATCTACCATCGCTGTACAAGGATCGAACGTTCCATGCTCCGATTTTCGTACGTATGCGGTAGCCAAAAGTAACATTTGTGCTT
The DNA here is from genome assembly GCA_963921185.1 of Dasysyrphus tricinctus. Taxonomy (NCBI): domain Eukaryota; kingdom Metazoa; phylum Arthropoda; class Insecta; order Diptera; family Syrphidae; genus Dasysyrphus; species Dasysyrphus tricinctus. Next base: position 89,792,098 of record OY992530.1, read on the forward strand.
CTTGGAAGACTTCTTCTATTTGTCAACGATTCATTTATTATTATGGCGTCCTGATTAACGCTCGTACATGAGAGATGCCGCACCCCCAAATCCGATGTGCGGTTTACTGCAACCGAAGCTACAGAAGGATTTTCTATAAAAAGATTACCTCTTGGGGACTCAATTCCATTTGTTGTCATAATTCATGTATTTGCATATATCCTTCCACCATGGTGTTTTCCGAGATATGATTAATAACATGCATAAGCTCAGATTTGACAGGCACACCCGCCTTTTGTATGGTCAAACACATAACTGCTCGAGGGCGCCCACTATGGGAAAACAGACGCCTTTTGTAGCCGCCCAATATGAGTTACAGACGCTATCTGCTGCTGCCGTTGGCCTTTTACCAAAAAAAAAGCTCCTCCATGCTTTGACCGCCCCGCCTGCAGTTCATCCGCCTTAAGGGGGCTTTTAACCATCCCAAGGACAAGTTTTTGCCCTGACCAGCATCGCTGGGTTGTCTGATTATCCCGGCATCCATTCGGTACCCCTGCACGTTAGCGTTACCCACCCTCTACCACGCGGAGGTGTGCGTAGGGATTCAAAGACTCAGAATTATTCAATTGTTTACTATCGTCAATAGAAAGTGCAGGAAACTTTAAATTGTAGGCTTCGTTGATCGTGGAAAACGCTTTGATATACTCCTCTTCAAATAAATCGGATACGTCTTCAGTAAAGTACCTTCCTACTTATTTTTCAGGTCCAATGAAGATTGAATAAGTATTTTATGGCTTATTAAGAATTCGGAATAAATTTTTTCTAAGTTAGGTCGTCGAACCTCAAAATAAGTCTTCGTATGACAATCAATAGGATCTTTTTTGAAATTACGAAGAGCTTTCGACACTTTGCCTAACAAATCACGTTGCACCTTGACAATTTCTTCTGGCTGTTTCCATACCTCACTCATTTCGATTATTTTTGAAATTAAAACCAGATGACTGCGACGATGAAATTTCAAATCAGTCCTTTGAATGGAATCCACAGTGTGCATGGCGGGTTGGACGACCAAGAACAACATGGAAATCAACTGTCTTAGCAGAAGCAGAATCCTAGACAAAGACGTGAACACAGTTAAGATATACCTTGCAGCAAACCATGAAGGATGGAGACTTTTTATGGACGCCCCTTGCCCCAGCCGCCGGGGTTACAGGGCACGATGATGATGATGATAAACTGGAACTGGAGCTGCAGCTGGAATAGCTGTCGAAAAATGTAGGTATAAACCTACGTGATTTTTTGTACGCTTCTACAATGTGCTATACAGCGCTGTCTGACATTTGAAGTCAGCTTTGAATCTTTTGCGAATTTAATTCAACAATAAAAAGTATCAAAAATATAAATTAAAACAACAATAAAATTGGATAGTGATGAAATGGAAGCTAAAACTATTTACGTCTTAATGAGAGATTGAAATGACACATGTAAACACTCGGTTGCGCTCGCAATTTTGAAACGTTAAAAAAGCTGCATGCCACAATTTAAAGTCGGCCAACTTGTCCAGCTCCGTCTTCAGCTGCATCATGTTGTATTCGTAATAATATTGAATTTATATGTATTCAACATTTTGACACCTATTCCAGCTGCAGCTCTGTCTCCATTCTGTTCAGCTAGTTAGTCTTTCTCACGCCAAGTTAGCACAAATGAAATCAGCAATTCATACCAAGTATAAACAGTTCTCTAAAACAATTACACCGTCATATTCTCTTCAAAGTAAGTTTACCCTTGAGTCCGGCTTCAGATGTACTGTCAGAATTATTTCCTTAATCCTTAGCCGTACCACATGAAATCGGAATAGTTTGCATGGCTCTGTTTTTCCTTACCATTCAGTCCGGACTCAATTTTGATAATCCGTACAGGGTCACACAAATTCAAATTATAAGAAATTAAATAAAAAAGGCGGAGGAACAAAACATATGCACATACTTGGTTGTAACTTTATTTCGTCTCATTAGTTACACACAAAATTATTAAAACATATACATACATATTAATTTATTGTTTTTTTTTTTTGAATTTCATTTTATAAACATTCAGATAAAATGAAAAATAGAATTTTATTCTATTCTATTCTTAGCCCCATAAAGTTGGTTGCTGCTGTTGCATATGATTGTTTCCATTATTGAAATTATTTCCTCCATTATTGAAATTATTTCCTCCATTATTGAAATTATTTCCTCCCTAAAAGTAGATAAAATAAAAAATGGAAATAGAAAGAAAACGTGAAATATCATTTACTTACCATTGGGCCATTATTTGACTGTCCATTGGAACCTGTGGAACCCATTGGCGAGTTTGAAAAAGAAATCTTCATTCCGCCAGGGATGGATTGTTGTGGATTAACCCCACTCATGAGTTGTTGGATGTTGGAAAATGGTGGTGTTCCTCCATTCATTGAATTCGGTCCAGATCCAATAATTTGGATGCCTCCTGATGGCGAAGATTGTTGATTAAAACCAGGAATCATGCCATTAAGAAGGCTTTGAATATTGGGAGGCATCTGTGCTCCGTTAGGTGGGTTTTGTCCGGGTTTGCCTCCCATAGTAGAAGTGGTCCAACTTATCTGAGTTCCAGGTTTACCTACATTCATAAGATTAGGCATTTGTCCATTTCCCTTACTTGGGCCCGTTGATGTCCAGGTTGTCATTCCTTGCATCGGCATACCTGGTATACCTGTTATACCTTGCATAGCTGGCATACCTGGGATACTTGGAATTCCATTTGGTTTGCCTTTAATTGGTCCGCTCCACGCATATGAGATTGTACCTGTATTTCCTTTAATTGGTTTAGAAAGAATACTGTTTGTATTCATGGGACTCGGTACGCTTCCTGAAGGAAGGGGGTTTCCAGTTTGTGTTGTCCAATGGTACGTTACACCGCCTCCACTCGAAGTTTGTGGTTTTTTGGTTGGGCTTGGCTTTTTATTAGTTACAATGGTAATATTCCAACCAACTCCATGAGGTTGATGTTGAGGACGAGGTTGAGGGTGAGGTCTTTGTTGTCCAGGATACTCTTGTGTCCAGATAAATGAAACTCCACCTCCTTGTGGACTATTTTCTGGGACTGGTTTTTTTGTTGTTGTTGTGGTTTTGGAAGGATGATTAACAGTCAAAGTCATCATATACCAAATTTCTGGATCAGGTGGAGGTTTATCAGGATATTCCGCCTTCCAAGCAGCTAAAAATTGTTCGTAATTAGGTTTATTAGCTTCATCAGGCTGTTGTTCTCCAGGATGCTGTCCTGTCCCGGTTTTAGGAGGATGATTTATAGTCCAAGTCATCATATACCAAATTTCTGGATCAGGTGGAGGTTTATCAGGATATTCCGCCTTCCAAGTAGCTAAAAATTGTTCGTAATTCGGTTTATTAGTTTCATCAGGCTGTTGTTCTCCTCCAGTATGCTGTTCATTCCAGGTAAATGAAACTCCACTTCCTTGAGGACTATTTTCTGGGACTGGTTTTTTTGTTGTTGTTGTGGTTTTGGAAGGATGATTAACATTCAAAGTCAAATACCAAATTTCTGGATCAGGCGGAGGTTTATCAGGATAGGCCACCTTCCAACCAGCTAAAAATTGTTCGTAATTAGGTTTATTAGCTTCATCAGGCTGTTGTTCTCCAGGATGCTGTCCTGTCCCGGTTTTAGGAGGATGATTTATAGTCCAAGTCATCATATACCAAATTTCTGGATCAGGTGGAGGTTTATCAGGATATTCCGCCTTCCAACCAGCTAAAAATTGTTCATAATTCGGTTTTTTAGCTTCATCAGGCTGTTGTTCTCCTCCAGTATGCTGTTCATTCCAGGTAAATGAAACTCCACTTCCTTGAGGACTATTTTCTGGGACTGGTTTTTTTGTTGTTGTTGTGGTTTTGGAAGGATGATTAACATTCAAAGTCAAATACCAAATTTCTGGATCAGGTGGAGGTTTATCAGGATAGGCCACCTTCCAACCAGCTAAAAATTGTTCGTAATTAGGTTTATTAGCTTCATCAGGCTGTTGTTCTCCAGGATGCTGTCCTGTCCCGGTTTTAGGAGGATGATTTATAGTCCAAGTCATCATATACCAAATTTCTGGATCAGGCGGAGGTTTATCAGGATAGGCCACCTTCCAACCAGCTAAAAATTGTTCGTAATTCGGTTTATTAGTTTCATCAGGCTGTTGTTCTCCTCCAGGATGCCCCCAAGTCATTGAAAATTGGCCACCATTAGGGTCTAGTGGATTTTTGGTGGTTATTGGTTTTGGTTTTGGTGTTGGCTTTGGTTTTGGTTGGTTTGTTATCCAGGTAATATCCCAACCAACTCCATGAGGTTTATTAGTAAGGTCTCCCGTATGAGGCTCACCTTCAGGAGTTTCTTCAGTTGGTTCTTCTTCAGGTGTCTCTGATCCCATGATCAAGACTCCGCCTTGAATGTTAGGAGAATCCTGTCCAGGTGTGGATGGTTTTTTGGTTGTTGTTTTGCCATTTAACTGTCCATTTGGATTGAGTGGCCTTTGTTCATCAGTATAATCTATCCAGTCTACACTCAAATTACCTCCAGAAGGTGTTGTTGGGGTTGATGCTGGCCAGTTATTTCCCCAAGAACCTGCAGTTGTTGTTGATCCTAATCCGTTGGGTGTTGATTCTTGTACTTGTTCACTGGGGGAGCTTGTTGTGGCTGATACAGCATTAGAAGGAACCCAAGAACCTCCAGGTGTTGTTGTTGTGTATCCTGATCCGCTGGCTGTTGATTCTGGTAGTTGTCCTCTCGGAGAGCTTGTTGTGTTTGGTTTTTTGGTTGTTGTTTTGCCATTTAACTGTCCATTTGGATTGAGTGGCCTTTGTTCATCAGTATAATCTATCCAGTCTACACTCAAATTACCTCCAGAAGGTGTTGTTGGGGTTGATGCTGGCCAGTTATTTCCCCAAGAACCTGCAGTTGTTGTCGATCCTAATCCGTTGGGTGTTGATTCTTGTACTTGTTCACTGGGGGAGCTTGTTGTGGCTGATACAGCATTAGAAGGAACCCAAGAACCTCCAGGTGTTGTTGTTGTGTATCCTGATCCGCTGGCTGTGGATTCTGGTAGTTGTCCTCTGGGAGAGCTTGTTGTGTTTGGTTTTTTGGTTGTTGTTTTGCCATTTAACTGTCCATTTGGATTGAGTGGCCTTTGTTCATCAGTATAATCTATCCAGTCTACACTCAAATTACCTCCAGAAGGTGTTGTTGTGGTTGATGCTGGCCAGATAATTCCCCAAGAACCTGCAGTTGTTGTTGATCCTAATCCGTTGGGTGTTGATTCTTGTACTTGTTCACTGGGGGAGCTTGTTGTGGCTGATACAGCATTAGAAGGAACCCAAGAACCTCCAGGTGTTGTTGTTGTGTATCCTGATCCGCTGGCTGTTGATTCTGGTAGTTGTCCTCTCGGAGAGCTTGTTGTGTTTGGTTTTTTGGTTGTTGTTTTGCCATTTAACTGTCCATTTGGATTGAGTGGCCTTTGTTCATCAGTATAATCTATCCAGTCTACACTCAAATTACCTCCAGAAGGTGTTGTTGGGGTTGATGCTGGCCAGTTATTTCCCCAAGAACCTGCAGTTGTTGTCGATCCTAATCCGTTGGGTGTTGATTCTTGTACTTGTTCACTGGGGGAGCTTGTTGTGGCTGATACAGCATTAGAAGGAACCCAAGAACCTCCAGGTGTTGTTGTTGTGTATCCTGATCCGCTGGCTGTTGATTCTGGTAGTTGTCCTCTCGGAGAGCTTGTTGTGTTTGGTTTTTTGGTTGTTGTTTTGCCATTTAACTGTCCATTTGGATTGAGTGGCCTTTGTTCATCAGTATAATCTATCCAGTCTACACTCAAATTACCTCCCGAAGGTGTTGTTGGGGTTGTTACTGGCCATTTAACTCCCCAAAAACTTCCAGGTGTTGTTGATCCTAATCCGTTGGGTGTTGATTCTTGTGCTTGTTCACTGGGGGAGCTTGTTGTGATTGATTCAGAATTAGGATCCCAGTTGATTCCCAAAGAACCCCAAGAACTTCCAGGTGTTGTTGTGTATCTTGATGCGCTAGTTGTTGATTCTGTAACTTGTCCAATGGGAATACTTGCTGTGGTTGACCCAGTATCGACACCACTGTTTGTTGGATCTGTACCGTCGGGATTTGCTCCCCAGTTCCAGCTTAATTCCCAAGGTGTTGGTGTTGTTGGTTGTCCATTTGAATATTCAAACAAGTTTAAATCCACAAAACCTCCAGAAGGCGTTGTTGTTGTTGTTGTTGTTGTTGTTGTTGTTGTTGTTGTTGTGCGGTCTCCTGGCCAAAAAATAGATAAATCAAATTCTCCCGATGGGTCTTCAGGGCTTCGTGTACTTGTTGGATCTGGTTCCTGTCCGTCAGGATATAGTGACCAATCAATTGCTACAATACCTTCAGATGTTGTTAAAGGTCTTTTTGTCGTTGTGCTTTGCACATAATGGGGTTTACCAAATGGGTAGTTAAACCAGCCTAAATGAAATTGCCCTTCATAATCTGGATCTTGAGGTGAGGATTTTGGTGTTGTTGTTGACTGAGCATTTGGAAACCTGTGCGAAGACCACCAAGTCAATTGGTGCCATGGTCCATTTATTGTGTGTTCAGGCTTTGGCGTACCATAAGGGAATTTTTCATTAATAATGAATTCTATATCATATGGCAGCTGGTATTCTGATGCTTGTGGTATTTGCCAATTGATATACCCCGGAATGTACCAAGGATATAACTGTGTTAACCAAGTCCATAAGTTACTTGAACATTCGGAATGTGGTTGGAAAGGCTTAGGGCCTGTTTGTGGGCCATTGGGAAATAAATTATTTCCAAAAGGTCCAAAGGGTCCAAATGGTCCAAATGGCCCAAATAGGCCAAATGGGTCAAATGGACCGAACGGACCAATTGGACCTAACTGATGGGGCCTGGGTTTTGATCTAATACTTGGCTCTTCAATCCAAATTACACTTATATCAAATTCTCCATCATCCGAAGGCCTTACTGCAAATGATTGAATTGCTCCATTTGCAAATTTTTTTGGACCAAATGGTGCAGCAGACGTTGAAGCTGGATTTGTTGCTGGGTGTTGGGGCCTATTTAAGGGTTGTGGGGACCAAGGTGCTCCATTGTTCGATGGTTTACCAGGGTATCCACCCCAGAGTTGTTGCGGAGTTCCATTGGAAGGTGGGGGTCCCGTTATTCCTGAATTGGGTGGTTGTCTATTTCCAGGTAGTTGCGAGTTGGAAGGTTGCATTGATCCAGGCTCTTGTTGGGGCCTATTTAAGGGTTTTGGGGACCAAGGTGCTCCACTGTTAGATGGTTTACCAGGGTATCCATCCAAGGGTTGTTGCGGAGTTCCATTGGAAGGTGGGGGTCCCGTTATTCCTGAATTGGGTGGTTGTCTATTTCCAGGTGGTTGCGAGTTGGAAGGTTGCATTGATCCAGGCTCTTGATGGGGCCTATTTAAGGGTTGTGGGGACCAAGGTGCTCCACTGTTAGATGGTTTACCAAGGTATCCATCCAAGGGTTGTTGCGGAGTTCCATTGGAAGGTGGGGGTCCCGTTATTCCTGAATTGGGTGGTTGTCTATTTCCAGGTAGTTGCGAGTTGGAAGGTTGCATTGATCCAGGCTCTTGTTGGGGCCTATTTAAGGGTTTTGGGGACCAAGGTGCTCCACTGTTAGATGGTTTACCAGGGTATCCATCCAAGGGTTGTTGCGGAGTTCCATTGGAAGGTGGGGGTCCCGTTATTCCTGAATTGGGTGGTTGTCTATTTCCAGGTAGTTGCGAGTTGGAAGGTTGCATTGATCCAGGCTCTTGATGGGGCCTATTTAAGGGTTGTGGGGACCAAGGTGCTCCACTGTTAGATGGTTTACCAGGGTATCCATCCAAGGGTTGTTGCGGAGTTCCATTTGAAGGTGGGGGTCCCGTTATTCCTGAATTGGGTGGTTGTCTATTTCCAGGTAGTTGCGAGTTGGAAGGTTGCATTGATCCAGGCTCTTGATGGGGCCTATTTAAGGGTTGTGGGGACCAAGGTGCTCCACTGTTAGATGGTTTACCAGGGTATCCATCCAAGGGTTGTTGCGGAGTTCCATTGGAAGGTGGGGGTCCCGTTATTCCTGAATTGGGTGGTTGTCTATTTCCAGGTAGTTGCGAGTTGGAAGGTTGCATTGATCCAGGCCGTTGTTGGGGCCTACTTAAGGGTTGTGGGGACCAAGGTGCTCCATAGTTAAATGGCTTACCAGGGTATCCACCCAAGTGTTGTGGGGACCAAGGTGATCCATAGTTAAATGGTTTACCAGGGTATCCACCCAAGGATTGTGGGGACCAAGGCGATCCATAGTTAAATGGTTTACCAGGGTATCCACTTCCAAGAGGACCAAAGTTCATTGCTGGAAAAAGTCCATTATTTGATCCAAAAGGAAGTCTTTGGTTTGGACCGTTTCCAAAAGGTCCCTAAGAAGTCATAAATAAGTAAGTTCCATTACAATATATAAAACAAAAAAAAACGAAACTTACATTGTTCGGACTAAGGCTGGGTGACGAAGGCCAACCTCCAAAGATTGGTGGGCCATAATTAATGGCTGGAGAAAATCCATTATTGGATCCAAAAGGAGATCCTAGGTTTGGACCGTTTCCGACAGGTCCCTAAGTCATGAAATGAGTTAGTTCTATCACACAACGCTCAACTTAAAAAAAAAAAAAACGAAACTTACATAGTTTGGACTAAAGCTGGGTGACCAAGGCCAACCTCCTGAGTTTTGTGGTTGCTGGTAGTTTGAAAATCTACCAGGATATCCTCCTCCCTATAAAACAATAGATCACTTTTTATTTCACTGGTAACGACAAACACTTATTAAATCACTAACATAACTGTTATCAAAATATCCTGCATCAGCTTGTTTGACAAGTGATAAAAGTCCAACAGCTGCAGCCAAAATAATGAATTTCGGAAAATTCATCTTGACTTTACCTATTTTCCAATAGGCTTTAAACTTATTTTTATGATTGCCCAATTGAACTGTTTAGGATTTCAAATTATTCACAGCCTTTTATACCCCCAAGTACGTTGAAGGTCGTTGAAAATATTTGTTTTTTTTTTGTTGGCAGTTCACCTGTGTTTATTTTATAGCTTTGTGTTCAGTTTGTCGTTTTCAAACATTTGCACGCACGAGCAACCTGGTTTTTGCTTATTTTTCAATAAATTAGAGCTGTATAACAGGCTGTATAAATAGAATATCCTGTTGACAACGAATTGACATCTGTTTAGATCAAATACTAAGTTTTGTGTTGCTTTAAGAAAAGGTAAATACTTTATACAGCATTTGATTTGAAGGTGTTGCTAAACCTAGCTTGTGTGTAAACAAGTTCAACACGTGTGTGTGTTTTCAATTCAAGCTCTAATCTCCCTCCTGCCAACAAGAACATTCAAATAGCAATCATTCAGAAGTCTGATTGGTTGCTTCAAACCAGGTCCGTAGCACAGAATTCGAAAATTACTGAGGGGGTTATGTTGAAGTTTGATTATGTTCGTGATATGCTAGTTAGTTTTTAGCTTAAAATGACTTTTATTCAAATAAATAAACAAACGATGTTTAAATTATGCAAGTCTATTTGGTTTGGCATTGGGCCGTCTACCAGGTTGACAATGTTATTAAAAACACCACTACCCGACAGAAAATTGGGCAAACTCAGTGGCTTAGCGTAGGTTTTCTGCCGCCTGGGGTGGTGGAAAATTTGACCAACCTTCTTTGTATCTAAAAGATTAATTAATGCTTTTTTCCAAATGAAAAAAAACCTCAAGTGATTTCTCATCGTCGAACTCTGAGAGCTTAGAACATATTTTTGGCTTGAGAGGAAACCAGACAATATTAATGTTACAGGTAGTCCTGGTGAAGGTTTTATTTTTTTCGTGGGTAGGTGTAAAACCTTCAAAAGTCTCTATGTCTATGAGGACCGAAAAACACGTGCTAATAGGTGTGTGAGATTCTTATTGCACTAAAACCACCTCCACTTCCCGATTGCAACTAAGGTGAAACTTATCTAGCAATTAATTTTAACGAAGTAACGTGTTGCAGGCAACTTACCAGTGAAAGTTCCTGCTTATTCCGCTATTTTAAAGCGGTTTTCTGTTCACGGCACCAAGTCAAAAGGTTTTGTTCTTTGCAGGCAGCGGTGGCGCGGCGTACTAAATTCGACTCGTCAAGAATGTCAATAGTCGTTGCACTAGCGTGTTGTAATAGCCGATTTCTATGTTTTCGCGCGAAACTCTTTATTTCGTCCCGAACCGTAGTTGCCAAGTAAATCCACCAAATTTTAATCAGTAATCATAAAATACCAAATGTCTGCCATAGTTTGGAATTGTTTCGATATTACTCTACTTAAGATATTTGATATTAAACTTCATGAACTTAAAACTTGGCATATATTTTAGATCTCATTACTTTTTTTTGGCAGATTTTTAACGCACAGGCTTCTTGTACATATAAGGACTTGGCTCTTTTTTTAACATTTTTTATGTTTTTGTTGTGATTTCACTCCTTTTTGCAAAGATTTATTCTTTCAGGTGCAAATCAAGCCCTACCGCTCTACCTAGTTTCATAATTCTAAGACAACTGAAAGTGCTCGATATAAATAATTGCAACAGTCCTAAGCTGGCAAAGGCCGTGAGTAGACGAGTGTTTTAGTATTGTGTGATCATCTGTAAATTTTCTCTTGAAGAGGTTAAATTTCTTTTCCCTTCAGTTATAAACCGTCCGCGGTGAGTTTTCTTAAGAAAAGCTATACTACATTTGCCTGACAAATAACTTGCAAAATAGACGAGGGGACTGTTCCCGCCAATCAAAACCAATTTAGTAGCCTCGAATCTGAGGTGATCCTAAACCGCGGCAAAAAACACAAAAGAAAGCATAGCGGTGAAGATTTTCCTAGCCTAATAGCTATACAAAAAGAATATAATGTTTCTCGATACATTGTAATTAATGGATTAGAGAAAGACCCCAAAAATATGCGTAAGCTATCTACCAACAATCCAATTCGAATCAATTGCGGGCTAGAATACATATCCACTGACATTTTAGAGGTTAAGTCAATGAAAGTAGGTGAATTGCTCCTAAAGGTAGGTACTCAATGTTGCGACAGCCGATAAATTCATTAAATCTCGACTCATAGACTCAATTCCAGTCAAAGTGACAAATCACATTAGTCTTAATTCAGTCCAAGGTAGAATTTATTCAAAACTTATCAAAAATATTAGCGAACAGGAAGTAATGGACAAAGTTATCGAAGTTCGAAAAATGATGAAGAAAGAAAATGGCTCATTGGTCCCGACCGGAGCAGCTATTCTCACTTTCGATCAGATTCGTCGTCCGCACGAAGTTAAATTAGGAAATAATGCCTACCCCACTATGGCATGCTGCGGATGTATTTAGCTGAAACCCTGGGAGTGGCACTTGGCATGCTAGCATACGCACGGTTAGGTAACGTCGATTTGGGGTGGAGTTCTTGCTCCCTTGGACAGCAAGTTGCACCAAAGAAAAATCTTATGACATGCCAAGATTTAATATTCTGGGACGGCGCACATAGGAGTATTTGTATGCAAAAACCGGACAAAATTATTTTTTGTCTTGATTGCAATATTTTCATCTTAAACCATGTAAAAAATACCGTTTTTAATAAATTTACCCTCTTTTAAAACAAAAAAAAGTTTCAAGTTTTTTTTTAATTTTTCAACTGGAAACAAGAAAAAATGCATACAATCGGATATACGATATAACCAAAAAAGATACAAAGGATCAAAGTTGCAGCCAATATTTTTTTTTTAATCAATACTGGGAGCTTTGCTTAACCACATTTTATACAAATAATTACCAAATAACTCCAAAAAATAAAAAAAAATTAAATCCCAAGGAAAAGTAACAGCACAAATAGTCAGTTTGAATGGACATAAAAGTGGGAATACGATATGACAAAAAACAACTACATCCGCAAATATCCGCAGCCGATTCTTTTTGAAAATGAAGCTTGATGGTTTATTTTATCCACCCATATACAAATGAGAACCCAATTCCACCTACATCTATAAAAAAATTACTTCCCAATGAAAAAGAACCAACAAAAATAGTGTTTTTTTTTTTGCATTTTTAGAACAAAAATTCGAAAAAAATATAAATATTAAAATATTTGTCGTAAAAATGGCTCAATATAATAGTGAACATCTGTAGTTGATTTTTATATACCAAAAATTTCATCAGACTACACAAAATTTTTAAGAAATAATTTAATAAAATGTTTCAAATTTTTTGAAGGTTGATTACAAAAAGAAGTGACAAATTCTTAATCGAAGACTTTGAACTAATATCATAGCCAAAATATGTTGAGCAATAAAAAAAAATATTTTAGCCTATTGTTCCATGGGATCTTAGCTATTGTCTGGAAAAAGTTCCCCTTTCAATTTTGACACTTGAAAAATCGACTTTTGGCCGAGTTTTGTAGGCAAATACTCCTATGTGCGGCGGATGGACATATCTTCTTCTGACTACAAAATGCTTCATGGACGACAGATGTTTGGGTCGCTTCAGGTACTTGGTTCCCTCCCTCACCTGCACTCGCAGACGCACGCCTTGACAGCGAGCGTACCCTCTTGCTTCAAGCTGTCCCTAATTTAACCTAGCCGTTACAACATGTCATTTCGGTTGGCACCATAACCAACTCCACTTACCCCCCCCCCCCCCACATGATCGGTCTTATTTCAAACATTGTTATTCATCAAGATATGCATGTCTATTAAGTTCTTAATTCTTAGAGACATACATAAATTTAGTAAATCTTAACTGTGCTTATTAATTCGCGCAACCAATATCTGACCTTTAAGGTTTCTTAGTAACTTTAAGAAAATGTCAATCCAATTACTTTCTTTTTGTTTTGATTTTTCTTTCGTGTTTCTTTTACTTGTTTTTCCTTAGTGCACTTGATAATTTCTCGAATATATGTATGTAGTCATTGTATATCCACTCTATAGTATTCTCATGAAACACGATTTTGTAGGTTGGCATTTGGTCGATAGGTTCGCTGCGATCGCCTTACCGAGATCCCTAAACAAAAATTAGAATTACATTTGGACGCATAGATGGCTACGAGCTTTTTTTCTTCATGAGAATACTATAGAATTTATATACAATGATGTAGTTAAGGATACAAAAAAAAATAGTTTAAGTAGCAAAAATTATCTTTTGTTTCTTTAGAATTAATGCAAAATAATATATTCAATATCTACGAACAGATTAAAATTCTAGTGGTATTTTGGCCTGTGGAAAAGGGATGAAAATAAACAGTTTAGGTAACTTACCGCTTACTTTTATTTATTTATCTTAATACAAGCGTGCACTTAAGTGTCTACTTAATTCTAAACTTAAATCTATGGTGGGTTTTTCGTTGTTTTTTTTTTGCTTGTTTTTTTTTTTATTGTTTTTATTTTTGATCTAGGCCCGTAGGCCCACCCACCAGTTCTTACCAAATTTATGTAGACGGACTTAGTGACATAAGGGTTCGAGAATTCTTTAGACCAACGTTTTATGAAGCCGAGTGAAGAATTGGCCTTAGGTTAGGTTAGGTTAGGTTGATGGGCTGACGGTGGATCTTGTTCCCGTCACACTTAGATCAATGTTGATCCATTGTGGTACCCTAATGGATTGGACCATCCCTTTAAAAATATAACCTATGAAACCTTATGGAGCATCGAACTATTTAGAGGCGTTGATGAAGTTCATTAAACTTGAGATGTTATTGCCTGTTGACTTCGAGATTTCTGCTAGATCATTGAAGAAATAGCTACCCAAACATTTTTTCCTTATATTGCAGAGTGCCGGACATTGACCTACGAAGTGAAGGGTGTCATCCTCTACTTCTACGTCACCGCAACCTCTGCATAGGTCTTCAGTACTTAGTCTCATCTTTTTCTTGTGGTAACCTAAGAGATTATGTCCCGTGATAATTCCTATTAAAAGATTCAGGGATTTCTTTTTCAGGTTTATGATATGGTGCGTTTTTTTCTTATTGTAGTTAGGCCACAAATTCTTTGTAGTGGTACAAGTTGCGAGTGAGTTCACTCTGTCATTGGTAAGTTCCACTATCTTCTTACCAATAATTGTCTGTTTAATGGCACAGGATGGAATTTTAACACCGGAGTCCGTTAGGCTTTGATCTAACGACGAACCAATCCTTGCCAGTTCATTTGCTGTTTCATTTCCCAGAATTCCACAGTGCCCAGGAACCCAGCAGAGTCTGATGTTGTGCTGTGTGGCAAGAATCTTTAGCTCTTCGCGACAGCATGAAACCAGCTTGGATTTTATTTCTGTTGCAGAGATAGCTTTAATCGCTGCCTGGCTATCAATGTAAAAGGTGATATCAGCCCGTGGTATCGCCAACATTGAGATCTGTTCAGCAGCCTTAATCACTGTCAGAACCTCCGCTTGGAAGACACTGCTATAATCAGGGAGTCTATAAGAGTTCGATAAATTAAGGGATTCTGAAAAGAAACCAGCACCTACTCTCGTATCCATCTTTGAACCGTCTGTGTAAATTTCTACCATCGGTGTATCTGATTTTTTTAAACCAGCTTCCCATTCTTCTCTTGTGGGGATGGATACAGAAAACGGTTTTTCAAAATTTGTACGGGGTGTTGTGTAGCCTGTGCATACATACCCCTCCGTAAATTTGTTCATAATTTGTGCATGACCTACAGAGTTCTTTTTCCAGCTATCGGTCTGGCTTAGTCTTAGAGCACCGTAGGCTGCAGTTTCTTGTACGAATAGATCTAGGGGTCTTAGATTGAGTATGACTTTCATTTCCGCAGTGGGAGTGGACCTCATTGCCCCTGTGATTCCTATGCACGCTAGTCTTTGAACTTTGTTAAGCGTTTTATAATTACATTATTTATCCATCGCGCTCCACCAAACCAGGCTACCATATGTGAGGATCGGTCTTATAATGGCCGTGTACATCCACATTATGATTTTAGGGTTTGGACCCCAGGTCTTACCAAAGATCCTGTTGCAGGAGTAAAAAGCGATCATGGCCTTCTTGGCTCTTTCTTTGATCATCATACCCCAGTTTAGATTTTTGTCAAGAATTACGCCTAAATATTTAGCATGATCTAATAGTCTAAGTTGGGTTCCTTCTATTGATGGTAGGACAAATTCTGGTATTTTCCTTTTGTTAGTAAAAAGAAACAGTTCGGTTTTTTGTGGGTTTACCGAAAGTCCACATTTCCCCGACCAGGTACAGACTTTTGACAAAACGTAATTAATCTGTTCGCTGGTTGTGGAAATAAATTTTCCGGTCGCTAGCAGCCCCAGGTCGTCTGCGTAGGCTACTACTTTGACACCGCTATTATTCAGTTCAATCAGGATTTCGTTCATAACTAGTATCCACAATAGTGGTGAGAAAACTCCTCCTTGTGGAGTCCCCCTAGATGTGGATACTTTGATCCGTGCGTCCCCTAGTTCTGAGTTAATCCGTCTGTGTTTTAACATACAGATAATCCAGTTTACGAGGGAATTATCCACTTCAAGGTCTACAAGTGCTCTTTTTACCGCAGCATTTTGTACATTATTGAAGGCGCCTTCAATGTCCAGAAAAGCTGCTAGAGTATACTCTTTGTCCTTGAGTGATTTTTCTACTATACTTAGTAAGTTGTGAAGGGCTGTTTCAACACCTTTTCCTTTCATGTAAGCATGTTGGGCAGGTGACAACACATTCGGTTTTATACTACTTCGTATGTGTATATCTATTAGTCTTTCGAAGGTTTTTAAAACAAACGATGTAAGACTAATGGGTCTGTGTGTGGCTTGGTTTCCCAGCTTTTGGTATAAAGACTACTTTTACTTCACGCCACGCCAAAGGAATATATCCCCACTTAAGGCTGCTTGCAAAGAAGCTCTTGAGATGTTGGGTAACGTGTTTAGTGTTCTTCTGTAGCATCATGGGGAAGATGCCATCTGTTCCTGGAGATTTGAAGGGTGAAAACGAGTTTATCGCCCAGTTAATTTTATCCTCCGTTATAATATCTGGTGGCACCGTGTGCTCTGTTTGTACTGCATCCTCCATGTTGTTAACGTCAAAGTTACAACCAGGAAAATGAGTTTTGATAAGGAGCTCCAGTGATTCTCCACATGATTCAGTCCATTGATCATTAGGATCTTTAAGAGACCCTAAGGGAACTGATTCTTTTGCTAAAACTTTTCTAAGTCTCGCTGATTCATTAGTTCCTTCAATTTGGTTGCAGAAGGTTAACCACGAGCTGCGTTTCGCCCGTTGAGTTTCGGCTTGAATTTTCTTTGACTGTTTTTGTACGCTTCTCAGTCAATTCGCTTCTAGTTCGTTTGGCTGTATTGAAAAGTCTTCTTGTTTCTTTTCTAATAATGCCAAGTTCGTGTGTCCACCAAGGTGGTTTCTTACTACCTATCCTTATCTGTTTAAGGGGGCATGCTTTTTCGAAAGCATTATTTAGAATTTCTGTGAATTCTGTGGTGGCACTATCTAGGAGTTCAGGTCCATTTAGTGAATTATTTTCAAAGGATTTAATCCTTGTTTCTAATTCCCTATTAAAAGTATCCCAGTTAGTATTTCGAAGATTTCTAAACGGTTTCTCGGAGGCTATTGTGTCTGGTTCTCTACCCCTATTTGCTACAAATAGATTGTTCTCAATAATACCTCTAGTATAGATGTTAGTGCTACCCCACTGAGAGTGATGCGCATTAGCATCGAATCCTAGCACTAGGTCGAGTTTCAGCTCCGCAGCATGTTTAACTAACTGGCTTGTTAGGTCAGCTGGTGGTCCTTCCGTCCCGTCGTGCGGTATATAGCATGATGCTATAATGAGCGGTGGTAACCCATCTCTCTCCAACTTGACGGCCATCTGATCTAAATTACTGTATTTGGATAGAAGAAAAAGGTTAAACTGTTTTCTAGCTACGATACAGGTTCTAAAGCTACTGTTTGTTCCCACCTGAGCAGTTTTGTACAGTATAGTTCCTTTTGTATTCAGCCCTCTGATTTTTCCACCTGCTAACCAGGGTTCTTGCACGAGGGCGACGTCAATTTGTCTATTCTCCAATAGACAGTGCCAGGTTGGCACTGGCAGCTTTACTGTGATGAAGATTTATTTGAAAAAATTTCATGATTAGTTTTTAACTACCGACCCCCTATTTATCTTTTTGTTCTGATTGGCTATTAGCCTGAGTCTGCATCGGTTTGTACCAATGCGAACCTTGAAGCCAATTTTTCGCAGAAGTGGCAGAGATTTCTGGCTGAGTAGCACCGTCACTTCTGTACCTTCGGCGGTCTGCTCTCCCACATCGATAACATCCCAGTTTTGGCTGAGCTGGTCGGTGTTCAGGGATCTAAGGTATCTTTCGATACGGTCCCTCGGGATTACAGGTCTTCTAATCACCAATTTCGCTTTAGGCCGTGTGATGTTTCTGATATCCTCCTTATTAATAAG
This sequence comes from Dasysyrphus tricinctus, assembly GCA_963921185.1. Lineage (NCBI taxonomy): Eukaryota > Metazoa > Arthropoda > Insecta > Diptera > Syrphidae > Dasysyrphus > Dasysyrphus tricinctus. The sequence goes on from OY992530.1 coordinate 89,809,629, forward strand.
GCGGAGCTCAGCATTCTGCCAAGGAACATTGGTGTTTTTCACAAAATCTTGGAGCCATGCATAGGTATATTTATCCTCGCATGCTAGAAGCTTGAAACCTTGCACGGTTTTGAGGGTACCGAAGAGGGGCAGTGGCCCATTCTTAACGATAGCCTCGTTTACCGCGTCAAGGATTCTAGACTCCAAGAGCTCCCATTGGTCTTCCGTCAGCTTCCGCGATGGGTTTCCAAAGTCAGCAATTGCCGCCTGTTGGCCCTCCACGGTCACTTTCGAAAGCCTAGTTTTTTTCCTCTTATTTTCCGGTGAGGAATTCTTCGGCGAAATCGTGTCGTCATGCCTTACTCTTTTGGATGACCCTGCAGTAGGGTGTGAGTCAGAGTGGGGCGGGAGGCCCAGCTGCTCTTTCCCCAACACCGTCCTTTAGGTTACCTTGGAGTTCGGTTCGTTGTGTCCGTAATTTGTCGTGTCCTGTAGTCGCTGATACGATCCATCCAGGGCTTCCTTTTCTTTTTACTTGCGATATAGGTACTATAGGGCAAGTTTTGGATTCGTGCAAAAAAAAAATTTCGAGATAACAATCAAACATGACATTACGATGATAGAGAACACGAAAAAAGTGGGTGGCACAATTCTGTCTGTCTGTCTGTCTGTCTGTCTGTCTGTCTGTCTGTCTGTCTGTCTGTCTGTCTGTCTGTCTGTCCGTACCTCAACCTACAGCCTAAACCACTGAAGCGATTTTCTTCAAATTTTGAACTTATGGTTTTTTTGTAACTCTCCAGAGGGGAAATTGAAAATTTTTTTTTAGCTCAAAAAATAACGGTACTTGCCATACAACCGTTAAGGAAAAGCTTATTTACATCAAAAACGGCTCCAACGATTTTGATAAAAAAAAATCAGTGTATTATTGTAGACATGTTGTACTTTTTGGTAAGAAAAAAAATTACCAAAAACATTTATTAACGGTACCTGCCATATAACGGTTTTTTTGATTTTCGGTTTTCTCATTAACCGCTAATCCGATTTCAATAAATTTTTTGTGAAAAAGCCTTATTAAAATATTAATAATACTGTATACCAAAATTTTGGAAAAAATTGATTTTGGATTTTTAAAAAAAGATTCAAAATTTTTTTTGAAAATTCAATATTTCAAAAACGGGTTGATGAATTGTTTTGAAATTTCAGTTTTAAATGTATACTAATATATTCTCAAAATTGGCATACCAAAATTTTTTTTGAAAAATGTTACAAAAATTTTATATATAAAAAATTAATTTTTAAGAAAACGGCTCCAACGATTTTAAATTTTTTTTTTGCATATATTCATATTTTTTCAAGTAATCAGATGGCATACTTTTTTTTGAGCTCTAACTTATTTATCAGACCGTTATACAATTAAAAGAACGATTTAAATGCTTTTTATACTTTTTCTATAATAACTTGAATATTTTTTAAAGTTCTTAAGTCCCACACAACTTGAACATAAGAGCAAGTACGTGCGATCTAGTCGTGCATTTTATTTCGTTAAGGACTCCGGATTTCTTTTACTTAGCCGCCGAATGATCTTCTCAGCATTACGTTTTTGTCTGCGCTATATTTCTCTGTCGCTTAGGCGACCCTTTGCCTTACGTCGCACTCGCGTTATAGATACCGCGCTGTCTTTAGTCCTGTTCCTGCTGCTTGATTTGAGGGAATTACTCGCATTTGGATTGCATTTAGGGCTATGGCCCATAATGTTTTCCGCATGCTTATCCTTCCCTCTGGCCTCATCGTCAATCGTCTTCTCATCTACGAGACACGTAGGAGCGAGAGGCTCCATGCTTTGACTGGTCTTTGAGAAAGACAAATCGTCGATGTGCATATGTCCTGTGGCATTGCTACGTCTGGGACTTGGGGGTTCAAAGCCCCTGGGTTGCATGTGAGGCTATGGCCCTACAGGCTTCCCAGGAGCACGGACTCCCCGAGACTCCCACCCGAACTAATCGTCGCAACTTCCAGTCCCGTAGGAGCGGGAGGCTCCATGCAACGACTGGTTGATTGCTTAGACTCCTCAGGTATCGGTAGGTGCATGTCCGTCGTTTGGTCTGTCGTTTGACCGGTTGATGGTGTATCCCTCCACTTACGTTGGGTTTTCCCTTCGTAAGAGTTTGGTGGTCCCATCAACTGATCTCCGCCCATGACTTTCGCACAAGAAACCTCCTCCGATGTACAGGCGTGAGGCCCGTTCTTCATTGAAGGCTCCTGCTGCAGAATGTCATATGCGGTTTTTAGTCGTTTCCGTTCTAGTTCAGTCAGGTCAATCCACCTCTTTGAACCAAGTCGTTTGATTGTCTTCTTACTGTTGGCGATTTTACTTCGCCTCGAGGAGATGGACAACCTTGAAAGATTGGAGCTAGCTACGGAGGAGCAGTCACTGATATCATCAATATCCACTGTTCCGAAACTGGTTCCATCTCTCACTCCGAGGTTGGCAAAGGGATTGAGAAGAAGGTCTTCCTCTTCCGCTGTCAAAGTCTTGTCCGTTTCGTTTTAGTGTTCGTCGTCGATGTTTCGTTTAGTGGAAAGTTTTGTCACTGCCGACTTCTCTCCTTCAGTTAACGAAGGAGCCAAGCCCGCACCGGCAGCCGTGACCTCTGCCGACGTTTTGGCACATATCCGTACCAGTGTTTTATTCTTATTTGTCGTACTTTCCATGTTTTTCATAGGTTTGAGTTTGTTAGTTAGTTTGGTTCTGCAGCTGGATTGCTGGAGAACCCCACGTAAGCACCCCCACCAACGTCAAGGTCAAACTCTTGGGGGTGAAGAATTGGCCTTGTTAATTATATGGTCAAAATGGGCACGAAAGTTAGCTGACTGTCGCAAATTACTCCCAAGTCTCGTATAGAACAAACAGATGGAATATCTGCATCATGAAAGTAATAGGTTCGGGAAGGTAGGGGTAATCGCTTTCGGGAGAAAGTTATGAACTGACATTTAGCAACATTAAGTTCTAAAATATTTTTGTCGCACCAGGTTTGGAATGAAATAAGATCGTTTTGAAGTGAAAGAAGGTCAGTGGGTGTAGAAATGACCTTAATTATTTTCATATCATCAGCGTACATCAGCGTATATGGAGAGATATGAATCATTCATTACATTGATGACGTCGTTTATTGTTAAGACAAAGATCAAAGGTCCGAGGTGACTCCCTTGAGGAACACCCGAAGTAGCATAAATGGGATCGGAGATTGAAAACCTAAATATAACTCTGTATTGGCGGTTCTCTAAGTATGAACTGAGCCATGAGATGAAAATGGGTGGAAAACCGAGGGCTCTAAGCTTAAGGTAAATAGTTTGATGACATATTTTGTTAAAAGCTTTACTAAAATCTGTGGTGATAACGTCCACTTCATTTCCTCTAGTGTTCCTTAAACATCGATAGTCGGCACTTGCGATAGTTCACGATTATTTTTAAAAAACACCCGATAGTATCGATAGTCTATCGATAGTTTTCATATAAAAATAAAAACAACATTTGTTCGACAATTTTTATGTCTGTTCGTGTACTTCCCAAAACTCCGAACTTAATTTTTCTTATATGAGCTTTGACAGAACTTTGGGCTTAATTCGTGGAAATTCGTAATTTTGGAAGGTACGCGAAAAGACATTTTATTAGAAAAATCTATGACTAGACAATGCTTACTAGGAGACAGAAATATTTACGAAAAATTAATTTTTCTCAAAGTTAGCATAGTTTTGCTTTAGAAAAAACAGTTCGCTTAATCCTCTTCGCAGTTAAGACAAGGGCATTATCAATTACCACCTAGTACGAAACTTGTTATTTGGGGGTTCCCCAAACTTATTCCCTTATTTCATAGACAGTGCATTCAGTGTTCACCGTTTTTCATTTAACCTAAGCGAATGGAAATGTTAAGTAATAAATGAAGGGGGAAATTAAGAACTTTTATTACATTTGTTCAGTTTAAATTTCTGAGGGCTCAGAGAATTTCCCCAGTTTTGCTATTAAATACTTGGTAAAAAAAAATTGGATTCGTTTGCTCATGTGAGCGTTCTGATATAAACTGAGCAATTATGACACATGCGATAGTTATAAAAACCATCGATGTTTTCGATAGTCATTTACTATCGATAACTATCGATAGACTATCGATGTTTAAGGAACACTAATTTCCTCTTTCTATTGCTTTAAGAGTCTTAGAAACGAATTCCGTAAGGTTTGTTGTGGTAGATCGGCCTTTTAAAAAGCCATGCTGTTGTGGAGAAAAGATAGATTTGCATTGAAAGTAAAGAGAGCCGTACACAATGCTTTCGAAAAGATTAGGGATAGAAGAAAGTTTGGCAATGGGACGGTAATTAGCAATATCGTTCCTTATACCTTTTCTTATGAACGGGAAAAATAAGAGAATCCTTCCATAATTTTGGGAATATGGCTTGAGAAAGTGAAAGGCGGAATAATGCTGCAAGTGGCTGACAGAGGGAGTTAGCACATTTATTTAAGAATATGGCAGGTAGACCATCTGGACCAGGAGAGAAGCAAACCTATCTTTTTGATGAAGATATCAACACTAATTTCAACTGCGGCAAAGGAGGTCTGTGGGGTACTTTTAAAGTAGCTAAAAAAAAAAAATTGTCAGGTTCTTGTGGGTAATCACTGTACGACTGCCTAAAAAAGGAGCCAAAAAGGTTTGTGATAATTTTAGGGTCGGCAGATGTCGTGTCCAGGAATTTAAGAGCTGAGGGAAAGCCATGGGACTTACGTTTGACGTTAATGAATTGATAGAAGCGTCTAGGGTCAGAGATCAGGCAGTCTTGCATGCTGTGAACGTATTCAAGGTAGAGAAATTCGCAGAGAGTGGAGTGGAGTGGAGTTCGAGAAGTCGAAAGCAGACCTGGATGGCAGGAAAGTTTTCCATAGTTTGTTTCTGACATTACGAAGGGTACGCAGTTTTTTATAATACCAAGGAGGGAAAGAGGAGACATTTTTACGGGGTACGTAGGGGAAAGACTGTACAAGACAGTACAAGACAGTTAAAGATAGACTTGTAGAAAAATTCCAAGGCGATATCGATTGAATTATTATTATCCAGGAAGGAACAGAAATCAATATTTTTGATTAGATTATTAAGATAAACGAAGTCAGCGTTGCGAAAATTGAAAAAGAAAGAATTTTCAAACAATATTGAGTCTTTATCAGATTCAAAGGAAAATGTGAAGGAAAGCGGAGGATGGAAGGTGTCGAGGGTAGAGAGTAAATGCGACAGCTTAAGGAAACAAGGGAACTACCAGCATCAGATGAAAAAATTAAGTCAAACTGCCTCCCTAAGTTGTAAGTTTAGTTAAGTTTAGCCCAACGCAGTTGTGGGAGGTTGAAGTCACCAACAATAATAAAATCATCTAGGGGATCTGCGACTTCAACAAGGGAATCAATTTCATCAACGGCAAGTTGGTAGGCTTGGGTGGGCTGCGAAGGGGGAATGAGGAAGCATAGGATCAAAAATTGGGGGGTAAGCAGTTTGAGAAGGGGGATCAGGAGTTTTCCTTGGAGTGATATTAGGTTCGTGATGATCAGTAGAGCTAGCAGGAGGGTTTAAGGTATGAGAGTGTATGCAGTTTGGGTAATGGTTGTTTGAGGAAGAGTAAGAGGAAACAGGTGTATTAGAAGAAGGTTCAAGGTTAAATGACACGGGTTTTTGTAATGGTTGGATAGAGGGGGAGTAAGAGGAAGTAGGGGTATTAGAAGAAGGTTCAAGGTTAAATGACACGCGTTTTTGTCTTATAAACAGAGGATTACCTGATTTTTTGGGACCAATAAGAGGAGAAAAATTAGGGAAAATGTTAGTTTTGAAACTCCAATTTGGAGCAGTGTGTCTGGTGGATGGGTTATTTACAGTGTTAGGTTGTTCATGTATCTTATTGTTAGAATGATTAATCCATTTGTAGATTTTGGCTTTACTTATAGAGGCGTTGCGGGACGAAGAAAACAGCCATTCGTATTCGGAGGGAACCAAGATCTTAAAGCTGGGAGAAGAAACTTTCTTACATTCTCCTAGGCTGATGGCATTCTTCTGGAGGAAAGACTTTCGGATCCAAGGAACGTCCGCTCTTTTAGGGGCGCCTTTTATGAAAAAGGGAGTGAATTCAGCATTTTTGTTTAACTTCTTGATCCTATTATTCCACTCGGAGATGGTCCATGTTGTCCCAAGTCGACTAATAGTTGGCTCGTTCGCTTCAGGAGACGCGATATGGTTTATCTGAGGTAAGGCAGGGAGTGAGAGTGGGTGTGTACGACTATCGGAATCATTGGTCATTTCGGTGAGGATAGATGTGTTATAGATGGATGTGGTGGGTTGAATGTGATCGGGAATTTCATCAATTTTGTTGGAGACTGCTGTGATTTCATCAGAGATTTCACCAATGGAAATATGCGCTGCGGCAAGGTCATTGCTGATATCGTTTGTTTTGGAAACCAGATCAATAAGCACAGGAGAGAGTTGACGAAAAACGGATGAAGTAGCTTGAGACGAAGTTTGAAGGTGAACGTCCAGGTCTGTTCGTATGGAGCTTATATTATTGTTCAAATCCATGAAAGGTTGTGACTGAGGTAAACTATAGAGGCTGGATTTCATAGCACGTTTTAAATCGTTGATGGCACAAGTAATATCATCCGAGCTATCATTTATATGGGCCAGAACCGCAAGTTCTTTTTCGATAAGTAGGTGTTTCTCGAGGCAACGTACCCTCTCTTTCCCCTTTTTTTTCTTATTTCGTTTAGGTTTTCAACTCAACACCGTAACTAGAAATAAGTCTATGCCCTATACTTCAACGGACAGGTCGCTCCCCCCTTTCCGCTTGCTACACTGCTCCGCACTTCGCACTACTCTTTGGTCGTAATGGCTTTCCCGACAATCACTAGACTGAGCTCAGATTGCAAGAAAACGTTTTCTTTTTGAATGGTTTTTGGTTAGTAGCTGGGAAAGATGCCGTTATCGAGCACAGTGAAGTAGCGGATGCTCCAGTTCGGGGAATCGGAGAGGCTTTGGCCTTGAACTTGCTCGTGAAACTAGCTTTGACTTCTTTGCGGTTGGTTCCCTTTTGGTTTCTCCCTATTATACCAACGACAAAAGGGGTACAGGTGCACGTGGTGCTTGTGTAAATGCCAAAGCTGGAGCCCCGAACAGAAGTACCTAGATTAACAATACTCATGCTAGTTTCATTTTCTTTTTCTTAAAATATTTGTTTGTCCTAAATCATTTTTGTCATGAAATGGGGTTGGTGGATTTACATACCTGGGGGGGAGACGTGTAGACCTCTACAGCTTTTTATTTTTTTGTAATTTTTTCCAACTCAACCGAGTCTGCGATTTTGTTCCGTTTTTTCTTCTTCTCTTTATTGAACCTTCTGCGATATTCTTATATAGTAGTGAGAAGCGCTATAAGGAATACTTTATATTATGTAAATGGTACCTTTGGCAAAAGCTCCTACTTGGTTGGTGGTCAGAAAGGAAAAGGAAAAGCCAACCCAAATTTTTAGACAGTAACCTTATTCTTGTTTTACCTTTATGTTTAAAAGTTGGGACCCATTGTGCAGTGAGTGGATTCAGCTTCTTAAAACCACGTTATTCGATATTCGAATTCCACACACAAAGAACAGGGTGATGTACACAAATTGTTTGATGCGAGCAGAGACTTGTGGATTCGTAACAGGCAGAAATAATACAAAAGAGAATTGAAAATGAGAGAATTCACTCAAAGAGTCTCAAAATAACTTTTCATGGTCCAACTCAAACAGAAACCAGAAAACAAATAAAACCAACCACACTCGATACATCCCACAACAAAGATCATACACACAACAAGCACTCCCATACTGAATACGAAAACAAAAATGATGATACAATCTCTTATGGAAGAGCTAAGCTCAATTGACAAATCACTCATCCCCCCGATCCCCGATCCCTGCACAACCCGAAAATCATACACTACTCTTGAAGACGAAAGTCATTGGTCATCGGTATCAGACACTGGAATGGATGACGCTTCTCCTGCCACATCATCACATGGTATCTCCACTCATCAAACGATAAAACAAATAACTCAATTATAATCAACAACAACTCACTCACTTTCACCGATCAGTTAAGCACAAACAAAATTCACACATTCAACAACCAACTTTAAAACACAATAATGACTTTGCTGGATAATGATTTGATTATCCTCCAATGGAACATCCAAGGCTATATTAATAAGAATAAGAAACAAGCTTTTGTAGCGGATACGCATTCGATAAAATAGTCGCGATAAAAACCTTTTGAAATTTAAAAACAATATCGTTCGCGTAAATTCTTCGTGTGAACGCGACCATTAACTTTATCCGAACACTTCCCTTTCCATGCAACAACTTTCAGAACGCGGCCATAGATTGCATCGCTACCAACTTCGGGTGCATTCTATTCTATTCTATTCTATTCTATTCTATTCTATTCTATTCTATTCTATTCTATTCTATTCTATTCTATTCTATTTTATTCTATTCTATTCTATTCTATTCTATTCTATTCTATTCTATTCTATTCTATTCTATTCTATTCTATTCTATTCTATTCTATTCTATTCTATTCTATTCTATTCTATTCTATTCTATTCTATTCTATTCTATTCTATTCTATTCTATTCTATTCTATTCTATTCTATTCTATTCTATTCTATTCTATTCTATTCTATTCTATTCTATTCTATTCTATTCTATTCTATTCTATTCTATTCTATTCTATTCTATTCTATTCTATTCTATTCTATTCTATTCTATTCTATTCTATTCTATTCTATTCTATTCTATTCTATTCTATTCTATTCTATTCTATTCTATTCTATTCTATTCTATTCTATTCTATTCTATTCTATTCTATTCTATTCTATTCTATTCTATTCTATTCTATTCTATTCTATTCTATTCTATTCTATTCTATTCTATTCTATTCTATTCTATTCTATTCTATTCTATTCTATTCTATTCTATTCTATTCTATTCTATTCTATTCTATTCTATTCTATTCTATTCTATTCTATTCTATTCTATTCTATTCTATTCTATTCTATTCTATTCTATTCTATTCTATTCTATTCTATTCTATTCTATTCTATTCTATTCTATTCTATTCTATTCTATTCTATTCTATTCTATTCTATTCTATTCTATTCTATTCTATTCTATTCTATTCTATTCTATTCTATTCTATTCTATTCTATTCTATTCTATTCTATTCTATTCTATTCTATTCTATTCTATTCTATTCTATTCTATTCTATTCTATTCTATTCTATTCTATTCTATTCTATTCTATTCTATTCTATTCTATTCTATTCTATTCTATTCTATTCTATTCTATTCTATTCTATTCTATTCTATTCTATTCTATTCTATTCTATTCTATTCTATTCTATTCTATTCTATTCTATTCTATTCTATTCTATTCTATTCTATTCTATTCTATTCTATTCTATTCTATTCTATTCTATTCTATTCTATTCTATTCTATTCTATTCTATTCTATTCTATTCTATTCTATTCTATTCTATTCTATTCTATTCTATTCTATTCTATTCTATTCTATTCTATTCTATTCTATTCTATTCTATTCTATTCTATTCTATTCTATTCTATTCTATTCTATTCTATTCTATTCTATTCTATTCTATTCTATTCTATTCTATTCTATTCTATTCTATTCTATTCTATTCTATTCTATTCTATTCTATTCTATTCTATTCTATTCTATTCTATTCTATTCTATTCTATTCTATTCTATTCTATTCTATTCTATTCTATTCTATTCTATTCTATTCTATTCTATTCTATTCTATTCTATTCTATTCTATTCTATTCTATTCTATTCTATTCTATTCTATTCTATTCTATTCTATTCTATTCTATTCTATTCTATTCTATTCTATTCTATTCTATTCTATTCTATTCTATTCTATTCTATTCTATTCTATTCTATTCTATTCTATTCTATTCTATTCTATTCTATTCTATTCTATTCTATTCTATTCTATTCTATTCTATTCTATTCTATTCTATTCTATTCTATTCTATTCTATTCTATTCTATTCTATTCTATTCTATTCTATTCTATTCTATTCTATTCTATTCTATTCTATTCTATTCTATTCTATTCTATTCTATTCTATTCTATTCTATTCTATTCTATTCTATTCTATTCTATTCTATTCTATTCTATTCTATTCTATTCTATTCTATTCTATTCTATTCTATTCTATTCTATTCTATTCTATTCTATTCTATTCTATTCTATTCTATTCTATTCTATTCTATTCTATTCTATTCTATTCTATTCTATTCTATTCTATTCTATTCTATTCTATTCTATTCTATTCTATTCTATTCTATTCTATTCTATTCTATTCTATTCTATTCTATTCTATTCTATTCTATTCTATTCTATTCTATTCTATTCTATTCTATTCTATTCTATTCTATTCTATTCTATTCTATTCTATTCTATTCTATTCTATTCTATTCTATTCTATTCTATTCTATTCTATTCTATTCTATTCTATTCTATTCTATTCTATTCTATTCTATTCTATTCTATTCTATTCTATTCTATTCTATTCTATTCTATTCTATTCTATTCTATTCTATTCTATTCTATTCTATTCTATTCTATTCTAAAACTTCAATTCGTGTTGTGTGCTGGTGCTATAAAGATAGCTCCTAACCTAAAATTATAATTTTGTATTCCTTTCTTAAAAGTAATTAAAAAGTTAAACTCATTTAAGTAAAGAGAAATAAGTCTTTTTTGTACGTGCGTCGTTCATCGTTGGAGTTTTAAAGAAATAGCCCACCAGAACAGGCTATACTTTCAACTTAAGTGACCTGCCACTTCAATAAAACCCTTGCCAAGTATTTTCAGATGACATCTCAAGAATTGATTTGGACACTACATTTCAAATGCTTAAAGGAAACACCCCAGGAGATGACAAAATCACATATAACATAGTAAAATTGGCTGCTGATAGTCTTAAGAACCGAATTTGTTCACTTTACAATAACATCCTTCGGACTGGTATCTTTCCTCATCATTGGAAGAAAGCTATACTCAAGCCGATTCCAAAAAGCGCTCTTAACCATCACCCATATACATGGGTACCACCCGATATCGCTTCTACCAGTGAAGAAAATCTTCTAAAAAAAGTCCGAGAAAATAAGAAAACTTTCAAATGTCCAATTTTAATAAGTTTTATTTATAACAAAATCAAATGATATCGGTTCAAAGAAAACGTTAATTCAATTAAATTCATTACTTGTAGGTGCTTATATAAGCTAGCAAAAAACAGTTAAATGTGTATATAAAGCAAAGTTTTTATGTACAGTATAATTCAATTAAATTAGTGATACCAATTTTAATAAATTAGTAAAATACGTATTTAATTTTCAACATCCTCCGCCCGCGCCAAATCGCGATCGCAAATCTCCAGTGGATATAAATGTTGAATAGCTCTTCTTAATTTCTAACCATTAGCAAAACGAACTTGTACTGCTCTGACCTTACCGTCTCGCCCAGGATAGCAAACATCCACGATAGCTTAGCGCCAATGTATCCTTGGAGTAGCAGATTCATTAACCAGGACCACGTCTTCTGGCCGAATGTCTTTAGAAAAGGATTTATTTGAATGATGCGCCGAACGTAACAGGCCCAAATACTCGCTCTTCCATCTTTTCCAAAGAAGTGAAGTGTACTTCAGTCTTGCAATCCATTTCGCACAAAGTTCAGAAGATGAAATTCGATTTTTAATTTAGTTCTCCATAGGTCTCGAGATGCCAGTAAGGAAGTTGTCAGGAGTAAGCGGAGAGAGGTTGAGAGGATCACTGCTGATATAGGTGAGCGGTCTCATATTAATTATATGCTCAGCCTCCTTCAATATCGTATTCAGCTCGTCAATTTTGACCTTCGCCTTCCAGATGGTAACTTTTAGGATGTTTTTTACGCTTTTCACCATTTGCTCCCAAAAACCGCCCCACCAGGGTGCTCTCTCAACACTAAAGCGCCAGATGATTCCACGGTTGCTGAGAAATCCATGAAAGACTTCACTGTTTAACATTTCTCCTATAGTTTTTACTTCTGCCTTCTTAAATGTTTTTGCGTTGTCGGAATATATTATATCAAAAGCTTCTTCCACGGACTTATTTTTTCGAATGCAAAAATAGGACCCAAAGGCTCTACTGATTTATATGCTAAAGTTTCAACTGAAATCGTTAATAGTGTTGTAGATTTGTCGATGTTAATCATCCCACTCGTTGAGGGCCAGTCAGCTTTACCACCTTTCAACCAATGAGGACCTTCTTGCCACAGCACGGAGGCAGCAAGCTGTTGAGTCGATATTTCTCTCGTAACAAGATCCGCAGAATTCTTAGATCCTGGGCAGTGCCGCCAATCAGCTTTAATTGTGAGTTCCTGGATCTCTTTCACTCGGACGCACGGACGACGCCTCCATGGATCCAATATAAAGTTATTTGGGAATCGGTCAACAAATAATATTTTTCGTATGGAAGTTGACATTTCTTAAAGTATCCGCACAATCTAGCAGCCACCAGTGCAGCAGCCAGCTCCAGCTTTGGCAAACTCCTTTCGTTCTCTTTACTCTCTTTCAAAGGAACTACTACAGAGACTGAAAAAGAATCTTGAGCTTGATTACAACTGGGTTCATAAACCTAAGGGGTCATATATTTGAGCAATAATCTTCAAAACATTACGCTTAGTAGCAGAATTCATATTAAGTAGATCTTCTGGATTAATACTAAGAGATAACTCATCGCTCAAAATATTCCACCTTACACCCAAAACCGTCTGAATATAATCCAAATTATTTATACTAAGAGATTTACGAATGCCACTTTCATTGCTTACCCACTTCCGAAGATTCATGCAGGCAGGCTCCATACATAACCTTAATTGACTCTTTATAAAAAAGTTCCGCTTCTGTTCTATTGTTTACGCTGGTGACCAAATCGTCCATATAAAAAGATCTCCGCAGAAGAGAACAAGTATTTGGAAATTCATCTGACGCTGTCTGAAGGTGTAAATCTATAGTCGCGGACAATAGAAAAGGGCTAGACGTCACGCGAGTCTTGCGGAATTCTTGAATAGGTGGCATGTCTCTTAAAGGATGCACTTCAGAATCGATGGCTGTCCCGATTTTCGTCAGCTAAAGCGATTTGTAAAAATGCTTTCTCTATGTCTGCAACGAGTCCAATTTTTCCAAAGCGAAAATGCAGCAGTACTTTTAGTATATCTGGAAGTAAATTGGACCCTGTCCACAAACAATCATTTAAAGAAAGTTTACCTGCCGCATGCGAAGACGCATCGAACACTATGCGAATCTTGTTAGTGGACTTCTCGGGACGATAAACGGTACAATAGGGCATAAAATATAAATTGCAGCTATCTGTTTGATGTGGCACTTGTTCAGCACAGCCCGATGAAATCAATTCGCGCATAACAGCATCGTAGTCCAAAAGCTTTTGTGGTTCTTTGGATAGCCGCCTCATCAGTGAGTATAATCTGGATAATGCATTTTCTCTATTGGTTTCCAGCTGATGATTCATTTGCTTCCACGGCAAGAGCGCCTCATACCTCGTCGGAGTTTTGCGAATGTATTTCGTTTGGAGCTCTTTAGTAAACGTGTTCATTTCAGATTCATCATTTCGTATGCCAAGCAATTCCATGTTCCATATATTTTCGTAAAGAGAGAAGCTGCAAAGGGAAGAAACATTTTTTATTAATGAATTATGACTACAATCTTCCGAGGTATAAGGGCCCTGAAGCGTCCAACCAAAAATAGTGTCAACAGCTGTCAACGCTTTGGTTAAACGGTGATACATTCCCGTGACGATTTCCCAAAAATAATCAGCTTCGATTAAAACACTCAAACCTTCCATCTGAACATGGCCATCCAAATTTGAGTCAGCAAAGAAAAAACCTTGTAATGGCGATTTGCAATTGTGTGGAGCAGGTAGGGTGTCCAGGCAAATTTCAGGCACGACCACAGATACAATCTCTAATTCACGGTCACTAAACTGACTTTTTATTCTCATCTTAGCTGTTTTTATTTTTTCTAACTCGGAATTTCTTTGTTACCGAACGGAATTACGCTTATATTCACGCAGCCAAGTGCCAAGAATTGGTAATTTTAATTTATTTGCTATTTCTTCCCTAATGTAGGTTCTTTGGCTACCGCCATCGATGATGAGTCGAACAAATAAATTTCGTTAAGCTGTCGGCGAAGATAGAAACACGCGTGCAGTCTGCAAGAATATATTTGTTAAGAATTTACCGGAGTCGTTTGAAGTACACAGATTAGTTGATGCCGTTAATGTTGCTACTGTATCACTCGCACATTCTTTGCTATTTGCTTGCAAGTATGATTCCCCTCCACACAAAGTAGTTTAGTGCATGTGCTTGCACTTCTTGCATACTAAACCTTTCACTCTAAAACATCTACCGTCTTTTTTAAGCAACTGTTTCTTTTCTTCTATGGTTCGTGCGCAGTCACACTTTCTTGTAGAATGTTGAGTAGACTTACAAAAGAAACATACAGGAACAGAAACACTCGAAGGCGTGAGGAGACCAGCTGCAGTTGATGGATGTTGGGTGTATTGCACTTGCGGTTTAATCGACTTTGCAACTCCTGCTCTTTCGATAGACTCCACTTCTTGTTTAAGGAACCGTTAGATGTTTTTAACCTGCTTATCTCCATCAAACGATAGAGTAGAACTGCTATCATCTGCGGTATCTATCGTTTCTTTTTCCTGGTCAGCCAATTGAGCCAATTCCTTATGAATACGATGGTAGTCAATACCTAACTCATTTGGCATATATTTAAGAAGAATTGTTTCTAACATTATGTGTAATAATGTGATGATGGGACACCTAAAGCTGTGAGTGATCGACTAGAAGCCATCACTGTATTATACAACTGCCTTAATGCTGTTGCACCAGTTCTGCGGTGTACAGTAGGTAAACCCATAAGCGTTTGCATAAATTTATCTATAAACTCCTCTGTATGCCCGTATTCCTCTTGCTAGAGGGAAATGGCTCCATCGTAGCATGCATCAGATGGAGTAAAACCTACAATATTGTTTTTGCTGCATTACCTGCTAGCACAGATTGCAAGAAATTAAATTTCTCAACACCAGATAACGATTCATTTTCATGAACAGCTGATCGAAAATTTTCCCAGAAAGGTATCCACCCCTGGTAGTCTCCAGAGAACCGTTTCAACTGCAATTTAGGCAGCTTAATGCAAGTGCTTCTCGTAAGTGCAGATGAACGTTGACAACTTTCACAGACAGGAGTAGGGTAAAGACGTTATTTAATTTTTGGGAGACGAACTTGAAGCTGATGTGAGTCTGGGTTACCACGGGGGTGTACTTTGATGTGGAAAGCGGGCGCGGCACGCTTGCTCCTGCTCGACCTAGCTCGAAGGATGGGGGGTGGTTCTTGCTCCCCTTTCACACATCTCCCACTCAACAAACAAAAATTCGTGCCAGGGATCTGTATAAGGAATAGGAATAGGAACAGGATGAGGAAAGGAATCTGGATAATATTAAATAAGGATGGGAATAAAAAAAGCAAAGGATAAGCATAAAACAAGGTATCTATGCCACTGCCCAAATGGAAGGCCGGATTCTGAAATGAGTACCATTGAAAACTAATCCTAACCTTAGCTAAACCCTTAACTCCCACAGTTTATATCTGTTCAGATATAATAATTTTATATCAATATATTAAAACTAAAATGTATATCTATGGAGATATAATATATTATTTTACCTCTTCTAGCCTATAACTAACCTAACAACTACACTCCGCTCGAAATCCAACGTCTCAATCGGACAGTGGTTCGCCAAGTCAGCAAATGGCCTTGACAGATGGAGTTGTCAAGTGTTGGCCTACCCACCCTTGTATCAAAGATACAACCTTTGCCACCTCCATGGCCGTGTAGTGTTGGAGGTGACCCCGAGCTCGACATCCAATCACAATCTTAAGTCAATCTGAGTCTACAATGTCAAAGCTCGTCCAGAGTTCGTCATGTCCTCCTACGTCACTGACTTATGGGTTCGTTTTTCCCAGACCGACGGCTTGCCCGGAACCCCACACACCATTGCAGCTAAATCTAGCAATCCATCACTAGGAACATTTTTTTAACACCCTTCATAAAATGAACACATGGCTTCAATCAAAATGGCCATTGGCCCTTTTAAACAATTTATTATCGAAAATTCAATTAAGGAAAAAAAATATTTAATTAAAAAAAAAGATAAAAAAAATCAAAGAATAAAAAAAAAGGTTAAAAGGAGATTTTACCAAATACTCAGAATTGTCCAAGGATAATTTATAGTTTTTTTTTTTTTGTATATATATATAGGAGGATTTTTGTTCAAACCCCTATTAAAAAAAGTGTTTAACTCCGTTTCAACAGAATGTTTTTTTATATATATAAATCAAAATATACAGGTTTATAATATAATATGTTTAATCAAGACAAACTTACGATTTCCTCGTCCCACGAAGTTCTGCCGGCAGCACGTTCCTGGATGACGGTAAATATTACGCTCTCTACTAAGAGCCCTAATTCGCGCACTGAATTTAAGATATTTGGATAAATATATATATGTTCATTTGATTGAGTCCAGAGCTAAATTCACTTGATTTCACTTTAGAATTTTTATCTTTTAACTTTTTTTTTTTCTTTTTTTTTTTTTACAAACAAAATTATTTACTCTAGTTAAAGAAAAAGATTAAAATTAAATAAAAAAATGAATCTTAAGGATTAAAATTTCAGTAAAAAAAAAATTAAGTTAAATTTAAAAGAGAATAAAAAAACTTTAGTTTTCAGATGAGAAATCTTGACAAAAAAAAAAAATGTTTTCACTGTCGAACAAAGAAGTATGTATGAAGATATGAGGGCTGGTTGCAGTTGCCCTTCGTATACCCTTGATCTTTAAGGTACCGGTTCAAGCGATGACGGCGATACGCCTTAAGGATCACTCTGTCACAATGTTCGTCTTAAGGTATCTCCCAAAAAATCTTAGCAGAGATTTAGGTCGGTCTTCCTCAACGTGCCAAAAAAGATCATCTATGCGTTTAATGTATCTCTATATGTAGGTAGATATATGTAGATGCATATGGCGATGAGACGGTGATATATATATAGATCTACAGGCCGTATATGTTGGAAGGAAAGTCTTAGATCCAACTCTAAACCTCTGCTTTGCAAAACTCTCAAAATAAAATCCTATGGATTCCTTTTCAGGCCACCTTGTGTATTCCTTATGGATACACTCCTTCACTCACAGCAAATTTTCAAATTTCAAACAAATTAAATATAGATTTTCCACAATAAAATCATATAAAAACTAAAAGGAATTTTTTTTTTCTTTCTTCCTGGATATATGTATGTGCGTAGATAAGTACACTATACTCGTATATGAACTATGACGAATCGATCTTGCTCATAGAACGGAGAAAAAAATCGCGTGTACCGCACTGTCCAAGTTTCCGAAAAGTGATTTTCTGTACTTGCACTTGATTCCATCATATGGTTAAAAGCTACAGAAATGCATCTATAGTTCATTAACCTATTGCCCTATTTCTTATTTTCCCTTCTTCTTGGAAGTGTAAAGCTCATCTTCCCCGCTACTAACACTAATGTCATAAATTGCTCTCGTCACGTCTTTCTTTTTTTTTCCTTCTTTCTTTCTTCCTTCTTTCGTTTGGTTGACACGTTCTTGCAGGGGTGTTAGTGTATGAGTGTAGTCAAATAATATTTAGTACTTTTAAATACCTACCTTGATTGCAATGAATATTTAATTCAAGTTATGACTTTTAATCTTTATTTATCATTTAAACTAACCTATCAGTCTCATTTTCTCTAAATCTATAACTTAAAACTAAATATTGCACAAGGTATAACAGTTGAACTCACATTTTGAATCCAACTGTTGCGATTTTTAACTTCCTTTCTTCTTTGCGTTCATTCTCATTGTGGGTACGAATATTCGCTACAAGGTGGAGAAAGATCGCGTTTTGCATTATGCATTGTTGTTGACGTTTCTCTTTTCTGTTGACGTTTGGCCTCATTCGTTTAATTTTGTGTTGAAGAAAAGTGTGTTCTCAATCGTAAAAATAAAATAAAAGGAAGAAATCCAAATAAAAAAAACAAGGATAAAAATAAATAAAGTTGATAAAAAGGTCCAAAAAGACAAATCTTTCAAATGTGAACCATAATAAAAATCTATCTGGGACTTATCATCAAGCAAACGACAAAATTCATGGATGAAGGAGATCGCCTGCAGAAGTGCCCATTTTTACCTCTTATAATGCTGGAAAAACTACAAATATTAATTTAAAAGATAAGTTTGACGCTGGGGAATGTTTCCTTAACATCCACTTTAAGAGTGTTTGTTTAAGAGACATCCCCAGAAACATTTCCTCATCCGTCAAATCTTCTAACAATTTGTTCTTTTCATTTCAGGTTTTTCGCGCCTTGACATCACTTGGTTCAATACAACAACAAAACCTACCCCAGTCTTAGACAGAACCACCCACTGTATCTCTCTACTTAGGATGGATATGCTGATCGGGAGCGCTAAAGAAAATAATTATGTGAATCTGTGAGAGGACATTCCTAAGTGCTAGTGTATGTATCCTGCATTGACTCGTGTGTTTATTTGGCGAATGTAGCTATTAGATACTACATATTCAATGAATTATAATAAGGATAGATATTCGCATTTTATTGAGTGTTTTGTGTTAGTAGGGTTCGGATCTTGAATAGGAGTGGATTTAGATCCCTGACTTTCGCTTTCCTTTTTTTTTTTGTTGTGTGTCTAGCGACGGCCTACGTTACAAACACGGAATCAGTCGTCGAGTGGTCATGAGTAGACTGGATTCGTAAAATCCGTAGGTCGTTGAGTTCAAATGTTCGTATCATATAGTAGGTAAGTAGGTTGGTAAGAAGCATTAGGGTAGCTGATGTTATTGTTATAGAAAGCCGTTCGGACAACGTGTGGTACGTCCCACACCCTGAGATATGTAATTTTTGCTATCGCTCGACAAACTGCCAAATTATATTTCAAAGTTAGAACGAGATATGCTTTCAGATGAGACAATTGCGAATCTATTTTTTTTTTTTTTTTTTTTTTTTTTTTTTTTTTTTTTTTGACAGTTTTTTTGTTTTATGACTCTAATCTGCCTGAAACCCTAGATCTTAAATCAGTCTGTGATTCACTAGATACCTACCTGATTGTGTAAAAAAAAAACAAAAAAATAAATAAATTATAAATAATTTAATCAACCAATAAATAAATAAATAAATCAATAAATAAAAAAAAAAATAAATTAATAATATTAATAAATCTCTGTGTAAAAATAAATAAATATATCTATAGTAAATACTACTATAATAAATAAATAAATAAATAAAGTAAATAAATAAGTAAATAAATATAATCTCTATACATCACATACATAAATATCACAGATCATCTGTCTACAAAAAAAACTTCTATCAATAATAAATAAATAAAATAATAAATAAATCTATATCACAGATCATTGGCCTAAAAAAAAAACTTTTATCAATAATAAATAAATAAAATAATATATAAATGTATATCACAGATCATTGGCCTAAAAAGAAAACTTCTATCAATAATAAATAAATAAAATAATATATAAATTTCTATCACAGGAGAACTACTACCTATATCACAGACTGAAAGCAATAGAAGCAACAGCAGCTGAGTGTGCCAAGAAAACAAAGCGTTATGTATGTAGGTCTTTTGCGTGAAAAACGCCTACTTTTTCACCCTTAAGATTCCCTATCTCGTATAGAGAGTTCCCAATGGGTTTAAGAATAATAGACTTAATGAATTTAGGCCCCAATTTTGCATTGTAATGGTCAGCAAGGTTGCTTTGCTTGAAGTTTCGTCTAAAGACGATTTGTCCAGACTTGTATGAAACATTTCTGCTTCTTAGGTTGTAGACCTTAGTTGATTTGTCGTGTGCTAGTTTTAAATTTTCGAAAATATTTTTGCGTATTAAGGCCAACTTGTCAGCCTTGCTGACAATCTCCACATTCGTATCTTTCAACATATCTAGCCTTCGTAGAAGCTCATAAGTATTTCCGTGTTGAACCATTTGTGTCCCAAACACGGCATAATATGGCTCATATGTTGTAGAATCATGAATTACACTCCTGAGCGAAAATGCTGTGTGGCTCACATGTGTATCCCAATTTCTTTGATCGCTATCAATGTAGGATCGAATTTTTGATAGTACGGAACGGTTCACTCTCTCCGAAGCGTTCGCTTGGGGAGAATAGAAAGCGGTTCGTACGTGTTTGATTCCATATTTATTTAAAAAGCTGGAAAACAATTCTGAGATGAATTGTTTTCCATTGTCAGAGTGAATATATTCTGGAACCCCAAACAAATGGAACACACCTTCTTCGAGGTATTTTACTACCTCAGCTGCTGTTGCTCTACGAATGGGCTTTAAAAATACATACTTACTAAAATGATCTAATACTATAAAAATGTGTGTGTGGCCAGTCTTAGTCCTTGGGTATGGTCCTAGGAAGTCGATGTATAGTCTTTGAAAAGGTCGTTCAGTTATTGTCTGTTGTCCCATGGGTGGCCGTAAAATTGCACTTGTCGCCTTATTGCACTTGCAAATATCACAGTTCGTTACGTAGTTTTTAACATCAATGGTCATGTTAGGCCAGAAATACTTCTGCCTTAATTTGGCTAAGGTCTTATGGATTCCTCCATGGCCAGCAGAAAAAGAGTCGTGTGCTGTTTCCAAAAGTCCCCTACACAACTCCTTCGGGACCCAGAGTTTCCAGGCTCTGTCCTCTTGGATCGGATCTCCTGTCCGTCTGTCCGTTCGTTTATATACGTACCCGTCTGAAATGCAAATGTCTGGTAGTTTGTCGTGGTTCTCTTTAATAGTCTTCTTCAACTCAACATACTCTTCTGATGAAAAGTATGGTGAATTGAAGTCAACCTCTGGCATTTCAGTATCGATCTCGTCCATATGAATTCTTGAGAGTGTATCCGGGACTACATTAAGGACACCTTTCCTATGCTCTATTGTAAAATCAAACCCTTGCAGTTTGAGACTCCAACGAGCTAACCGACCACTCAAGTCCTTCTGAGTCATCAGCCACTTAAGGCTTGCGTGATCAGTTATAATAGTAAAAGGTAATCCTTCAATATAGGCTCGGAACTTTTTGACGGATAAAACGGCCGCATAGCATTCAAGTTCCGTCACACTGTAATTCCGCTGAGCGGGATTCAGCTTCTGGGACATGAATGCTATGGGTCGTTCATTGTCGTCTTTGTCCATTTGGAAAAGAACGCTCCCTACACCAGAAGATGATGCGTCACATTGTATGTAAAATTGTTTAGTGAAGTCTGGGTTCGTTAGTATTGGTGCTGTTATTAAGGTCGTCTTTAAGTTTTCGAAAGCAGTTAGTGCTTCGCTTGTCATAGTAAATTCCTTTCCTTTTTTGAGGCAGTCCGTCATTGGGGCTGATATAGACGCAAAATTTGGTATAAAGCGCCTATACCATCCTGTCATCCCTAGAAACCGACGGAGTTGTTTAGGGGTTTTTGGAACAGGGAAGTCCTTTATCGCTGAAACCTTCTCGGGATCCGTTCTCAAACATCCATCACCGACGAAATAGCCTAAGTATTTAATCTCCTTGAAACAGAACTTACTCTTTTCCACGTTTATCGTCAACCCCGCTTCCCGCAAACATCTCGAGACCTCTTTTAGGACACTTATATGGGTTTCAAAGTCTGGAGAGCAAATCAAGAGATCATCTAAATAGACAAAGACACTCTCCCTCAATCGAGCGGGAATGACTTTGTCCATCAGCTTGCACATTCTCTGGGCAGCGTTGCACAATCCAAACGGCATAACCGTGAACTGATACAACGGCCGTCCAGGGACTGTAAAAGCCGTCTTCTCTCTTGATTTCATCTCCAGAGGAATCTGCCAAAAAGCATCTTTCAAATCGATACTCGAGATGAAATGCGTATCGCGTAGGCGACTCAAAATCCCTTCAATGTGTGGGAGAGGGTACGCAAATTTTTTCGTGGCTGCGTTCACCTTCCGTGAATCCAAGCAAAGCCTGTTTTTGCCTGGCTTACGCACCAGCACGACTGGAGAGCTATAGGCGCTATTGCTCTCCTCGATTACTCCCAACTCGAGCATCCGATCGAGCTCAGCATACATTAGCTTCTGCACCACTGGAGATATCGGGTAATGTCGTTGTTTGATGGGAATTGTGTCGTCTTCCATCTCAATGACATGCTCTTCGACTGTCGTCTTACCCAATCCCAGTACCGCGAATGAGGGAAATGTATGCTTGACCCGCTCAAGCTCTTCAGTCTGTGCTGGTGTAAGCTGACGCATGGGATTAACCTCTTGCGCTTCCGCCGATGATGGAATATCGAGAGCACTTATAACATTTGGAGCAACTTTAAACGTCCTCCAAAAATCTACCCCTAAATAGAGTTGCTGTTGTAAGCTCGGAACAACATACAATTCAATTTCTTGGGTTTTACCACCCCATGAGACTTGTGTTTTGAATCGTCCGTTGATCTTTTGATTTTTTCCGTCAGCAGTTCTAAAGTCTATAGTCATCGTCTTAATGTTAATGTTATGTCTTTGGATAAAATCTATTGCCCCTTTCCCTAAACAGCTGATTGAAGCACCACTGTCCAACAATCCTAGCATCTCTTCTCCTCCAAGGACAACTTTCGCATACGGTCGATTATCATCAGATACCGATAGAACGGTAGCTTCAATTCTGTTTTTCCTAATCCTAATATTTGCACTTTTTTCCCTAAGCCTAGCTATTTTTTTATAACTCCTACTTTGTTTTACTTCTTGATTTTCATTTCTACAGGTTACTTCCTCACCAAATATTCGCTTACGCGCCTCTTCGTAATCCAGCATGCGTTGGTGGAGACTTTTGGGTGGCGACATCACTGGGTGAGAAATTTCTTGTTTAGTTTCACGTTTTAAAATACTTATTTTTCTAGGGTTTTCATCTCCGGGACAGGAATCTTTGCCGGCGGAGCTACCCCGGATGTGCTGCCGACCTTCGAGTTTCCCTCGCAAGCTGTACATCTGAACGAGATGTTCCCTTGACCACAGCTAAAACAAGTCATCGAATGGAAAGTCGATGGACATACTGGAGCAGTCGTCGTCTTGTCTTTTGTAAGTTCTGTTCTTTTGTCGCGTTCGTTATATTTGTGTGTATTATTTCGTTTGTCTAATTTATTGTTTGTCTGAAGTCTGTCTGTTCGGTTGTACTGAACTGCAGCAATATTCCCATCTTCCTCGTCCTCAGAACTTTCAAATGGTGTTCTATGATGGGGAACATCTCGCTCTTCGACTTCACTAACTTGCTTCTTAAATTTAAATTCCCTAGTGGCTAAATGCTTCTCGGCTCGTCTGCACTCTTCCCTAAGGCTTTGAATGCTATTAATTGGGCAACAAAAAATAAGAGTTGCGACTCTGTCTCTTAGATTTTGCCTTATAATTGACACGAGATCTTTTTCACTTGGCCTAATTTGCATCTGCAAAGTCAAACCCCTGATCTCACCATAAAAGTCATCAAAAGATTCATTAAGTTGTTGCCTGCGATCCATTATTAATCTCAAAATCTCATGATCCCTTTTATTGCTTCTAAACTGTCTCAAAAGTTCGCTTTTCAGATCGAAATAGTTCAGCATACTGTCTCTCTGATTTTCTTCTAAAAATTGCCAGTACCACTTCTCCGCTGGCCCGGTCACCAAATGGTGGAAATTAGCAAGGAGCTGCTCATTGGTAGCCCCATTTGTCCTTTGGAGAGTTTCGATTCTAAAAATGAAGCTCTCCACTGACATCTTTTTCGGGTCTCCATCGAATTTAACGCCCCATTTGTGTATTTCAACACGTTTCCCAAATTCCAATCTTGATTGGTCGTTATTGGATATTGACGTTCGTTTTTTTGGAATGGGGTTTGAATTTTGACACCTATCTAACTTCTCTTGCTTATCGTATAACGACAAAGTAGATTTTTCGACGGTCTGAAGCCGTTGATTAATGGTCGATACATTATTTGTAATGACTTGCATCATTGTCTGCATGGTCTGCATGCTTTGCATCTGTTGGCTTATTAAAGACATCGTACTTTCGTGCGTTTCTAAAATGGATTTTGATACCGCACTCTGGATAGCCTTTTCAATTTTTTTAAAATTTGTCTTTTCTGCCTCTTTTTGTTTTTGTCGTTGTAAGTCGTTATGTATAGTTTGTAGTTCGTTTTGAAAGTCATGTGTCCGTCTTAGTACCCTGTCTCTATCCTCTTCTTCGTCCGATTCTAAATGAATCAACTCGGGTTGAACAATCCTACGCCCGGGAGTCAAACCTGCGGCGCCTTGTTCTTCTTCCTCAATTTGAGGCGAAACTTCATTGTCTGAGGATACATTATCACTTGAACCCAGGAATGTCCTTTCCAATAGAGATCTATTTATATCCTCCTCAGTAGGTACGGCGTTAGATACACCAGGTGGAGTGATTTGCCCATTCCTACCTGACCTGAGCTTATGAGGAACCCCACCATTACCTCTACCCCGTTGTGACAGAGTGGCCTTGGGCACTGCTCCCGTATTCTCTCGTACCATCTTTGTTCTCTGTTGAATATGTGTTCTTTTATGTTTTGCAGTGTTTTAAAAATATGAAATTCAATGATAAAAAAAAATAAAAATGGTTTCAAACAAACCTATGAATTTTGAAATTATTTTATGTAGAACTTGTAAAAGAAAATGCAAATACAATGAAAAAAAAATCAAATGTCTTGTAGTTTAAAAGTTCAATGCTAAAACAGATTTAAAAAAAAATCGATCGACTGAAAGTCTTTAAAATGTATATAAAAAAAATGTATATAAAAAAATGTATATACAAAAATGTATATAAGAAAAAAAAAATTATAGCAAGATGAAATTCAAAAATGTAAGTAAAAAAAAAGAAAAAAAATATGTAATTCAAAAATATATGTAACTCAAAGTTCAAAATAACAATATTATAAAAAAAAATAAATTTTTAAATAAATCAAGAAAAAATCAATAAAAAAAAACGTAAATCGAAAAATGATTGAAAGTTTTATGTATGTATTTGTATTTATGTAAGAGTTTTTGTATTATTCTTATGTATGTTGCTTGGTGTGTGGAGCTCAAGCTGTAGTTTTCCAGAACAGTCTTGGAAAAGATATTGAGCCCATAAAGTCACTCGTCCTTTGTCATGTCAGTCATGATTGCGATTGTTGCCTTTGTGACTTGACGAGTGCTTTGGTTTATCTTTCATTCCCCTACCACATCGTACCATCTAGTGTATAACCTGATAGTAGGTTGGCTAGGGCTTCAAGATAAACCTCCACACGAATAGGCTTTCAAAGCTTTCCACTTGGGCCTCACTATAAGTCTGGCTGAGCCTGACTGTATGGAAAGCACCAAGTGGTCAACTTTTCATCCTATTCCGCTTTCTGACTTACGATAGCCTTCGGATTACCTCACGGAATCCCCTGGTGCTTGACCTGCAGGATCGGGCAGCTATCTTTCATCTATCGCATTCAGAAAGCATAAACGATACCCTATTTTATGCTTTAAGGGAAAGGAATTTTAAAAATTTAAAAAGTGATGAAAAAAATCTAAGTTCATTGCATGTCCAAGGGGATGACCTTCAAATTGAAAATCATCTCCTTGAAGTAGCAATAAAACTATTAGCCGTTCGTCGTTGGGCGCCATTGATGTGAGTCTGGGTTACCACGGGGGTGTACTTTGATGTGGAAAGCGGGCGCGGCACGCTTGCTCCTGCTCGACCTAGCTCGAAGGATGGGGGGTGGTTCTTGCTCCCCTTTCACACATCTCCCACTCAACAAACAAAAATTCGTGCCAGGGATCTGTATAAGGAATAGGAATAGGAACAGGATGAGGAAAGGAATCTGGATAATATTAAATAAGGATGGGAATAAAAAAAGCAAAGGATAAGCATAAAACAAGGTATCTATGCCACTGCCCAAATGGAAGGCCGGATTCTGAAATGAGTACCATTGAAAACTAATCCTAACCTTAGCTAAACCCTTAACTCCTACAGTTTATATCTGTTCAGATATAATAATTTTATATCAATATATTAAAACTAAAATGTATATCTATGGAGATATAATATATTATTTTACCTCTTCTAGCCTATAACTAACCTAACAACTACACTCCGCTCGAAATCCAACGTCTCAATCGGACAGTGGTTCGCCAAGTCAGCAAATGGCCTTGACAGATGGAGTTGTCAAGTGTTGGCCTACCCACCCTTGTATCAAAGATACAACCTTTGCCACCTCCATGGCCGTGTAGTGTTGGAGGTGACCCCGAGCTCGACATCCAATCACAATCTTAAGTCAATCTGAGTCTACAATGTCAAAGCTCGTCCAGAGTTCGTCATGTCCTCCTACGTCACTGACTTATGGGTTCGTTTTTCCCAGACCGACGGCTTGCCCGGAACCCCACACACCATTGCAGCTAAATCTAGCAATCCATCACTAGGAACATTTTTTTAACACCCTTCATAAAATGAACACATGGCTTCAATCAAAATGGCCATTGGCCCTTTTAAACAATTTATTATCGAAAATTCAATTAAGGAAAAAAAATATTTAATTAAAAAAAAAGATAAAAAAAATCAAAGAATAAAAAAAAAGGTTAAAAGGAGATTTTACCAAATACTCAGAATTGTCCAAGGATAATTTATAGTTTTTTTTTTTTTGTATATATATATAGGAGGATTTTTGTTCAAACCCCTATTAAAAAAAGTGTTTAACTCCGTTTCAACAGAATGTTTTTTTATATATATAAATCAAAATATACAGGTTTATAATATAATATGTTTAATCAAGACAAACTTACGATTTCCTCGTCCCACGAAGTTCTGCCGGCAGCACGTTCCTGGATGACGGTAAATATTACGCTCTCTACTAAGAGCCCTAATTCGCGCACTGAATTTAAGATATTTGGATAAATATATATATGTTCATTTGATTGAGTCCAGAGCTAAATTCACTTGATTTCACTTTAGAATTTTTATCTTTTAACTTTTTTTTTTTCTTTTTTTTTTTTACAAACAAAATTATTTACTCTAGTTAAAGAAAAAGATTAAAATTAAATAAAAAAATGAATCTTAAGGATTAAAATTTCAGTAAAAAAAAAATTAAGTTAAATTTAAAAGAGAATAAAAAAACTTTAGTTTTCAGATGAGAAATCTTGACAAAAAAAAAAAATGTTTTCACTGTCGAACAAAGAAGTATGTATGAAGATATGAGGGCTGGTTGCAGTTGCCCTTCGTATACCCTTGATCTTTAAGGTACCGGTTCAAGCGATGACGGCGATACGCCTTAAGGATCACTCTGTCACAATGTTCGTCTTAAGGTATCTCCCAAAAAATCTTAGCAGAGATTTAGGTCGGTCTTCCTCAACGTGCCAAAAAAGATCATCTATGCGTTTAATGTATCTCTATATGTAGGTAGATATATGTAGATGCATATGGCGATGAGACGGTGATATATATATAGATCTACAGGCCGTATATGTTGGAAGGAAAGTCTTAGATCCAACTCTAAACCTCTGCTTTGCAAAACTCTCAAAATAAAATCCTATGGATTCCTTTTCAGGCCACCTTGTGTATTCCTTATGGATACACTCCTTCACTCACAGCAAATTTTCAAATTTCAAACAAATTAAATATAGATTTTCCACAATAAAATCATATAAAAACTAAAAGGAATTTTTTTTTTCTTTCTTCCTGGATATATGTATGTGCGTAGATAAGTACACTATACTCGTATATGAACTATGACGAATCGATCTTGCTCATAGAACGGAGAAAAAAATCGCGTGTACCGCACTGTCCAAGTTTCCGAAAAGTGATTTTCTGTACTTGCACTTGATTCCATCATATGGTTAAAAGCTACAGAAATGCATCTATAGTTCATTAACCTATTGCCCTATTTCTTATTTTCCCTTCTTCTTGGAAGTGTAAAGCTCATCTTCCCCGCTACTAACACTAATGTCATAAATTGCTCTCGTCACGTCTTTCTTTTTTTTTCCTTCTTTCTTTCTTCCTTCTTTCGTTTGGTTGACACGTTCTTGCAGGGGTGTTAGTGTATGAGTGTAGTCAAATAATATTTAGTACTTTTAAATACCTACCTTGATTGCAATGAATATTTAATTCAAGTTATGACTTTTAATCTTTATTTATCATTTAAACTAACCTATCAGTCTCATTTTCTCTAAATCTATAACTTAAAACTAAATATTGCACAAGGTATAACAGTTGAACTCACATTTTGAATCCAACTGTTGCGATTTTTAACTTCCTTTCTTCTTTGCGTTCATTCCCATTGTGGGTACGAATATTCGCTACAAGGTGGAGAAAGATCGCGTTTTGCATTATGCATTGTTGTTGACGTTTCTCTTTTCTGTTGACGTTTGGCCTCATTCGTTTAATTTTGTGTTGAAGAAAAGTGTGTTCTCAATCGTAAAAATAAAATAAAAGGAAGAAATCCAAATAAAAAAAACAAGGATAAAAATAAATAAAGTTGATAAAAAGGTCCAAAAAGACAAATCTTTCAAATGTGAACCATAATAAAAATCTATCTGGGACTTATCATCAAGCAAACGACAAAATTCATGGATGAAGGAGATCGCCTGCAGAAGTGCCCATTTTTACCTCTTATAATGCTGGAAAAACTACAAATATTAATTTAAAAGATAAGTTTGACGCTGGGGAATGTTTCCTTAACATCCACTTTAAGAGTGTTTGTTTAAGAGACATCCCCAGAAACATTTCCTCATCCGTCAAATCTTCTAACAATTTGTTCTTTTCATTTCAGGTTTTTCGCGCCTTGACATCACTTGGTTCAATACAACAACAAAACCTACCCCAGTCTTAGACAGAACCACCCACTGTATCTCTCTACTTAGGATGGATATGCTGATCGGGAGCGCTAAAGAAAATAATTATGTGAATCTGTGAGAGGACATTCCTAAGTGCTAGTGTATGTATCCTGCATTGACTCGTGTGTTTATTTGGCGAATGTAGCTATTAGATACTACATATTCAATGAATTATAATAAGGATAGATATTCGCATTTTATTGAGTGTTTTGTGTTAGTAGGGTTCGGATCTTGAATAGGAGTGGATTTAGATCCCTGACTTTCGCTTTCCTTTTTTTTTTTTGTTGTGTGTCTAGCGACGGCCTACGTTACAAAGCCTAGCAACCATACCAGCCGCAGCATCTTCATACTCCGCTATTTTTTCAGGATTTTTGTCTTCTATTAGTTTAGTGTGAATGTCTTTATTTACCGAATTCAAATTAGCGGAAGCCGTTGTAAGACGCTACAAATATGAGGAAAAGTCTTCTTCGATTATATCTAGGTGCAAAAAAATCTTCTACTCCACGCTAGTCATTAGACTTTAAATATTAAATAAAGAAGTACGCTGCTGGCTACTCTTGTGTACCAGTTAGAAGCTTCAACACTTTTTGGCTTACGCTGTGAAATACCCTCCGCCTTAAGACTAGGGAGCACGTCCCAACCTACGGACTAGTGGACCCGTCCCACCGCTTCTCCGCCAAAAATAAATTTCGTTCTGCCACCGCTTTAAGACTAGGGAGTACGTCCCAACCTACGTTGTCTTGGGCTCCGGTCAGTATAGGGAAACCATCCCCCCGCTTCTCCGCCGAAAATAAATTTCGTTCTGCCACCGCTTTAAGACTAGGGAGTACGTCCCAACCTACGTTGTCTTGAGCTCCGGTCAGACTAGGGAACCCGTCCCACCACTTTTCCACCAAAAATAGATTTCGTTCTGCCGCCACTTTAAGACTAGGGAGTACGTCCCAACCTACGTTGTCTTAAGCAACCATCCGAATGGGCGAGCCTGCTTTATCAGTTGATTATATGAAGTAAAGTGTTATTTGTCTTAAGTCGAGATTATATTTGTAAAGTATATGAAATACCGTGTTAGAATATAGTTAAGCATTACGACCTTTGTAAATATATGAAACACACTGTTAAGGGTAGAATTAAGAGACCTTATAATAAACAATAACTGGAGTGCCGAACTTTTTACACACCTAGTTTTATTGCTTTCTACGGTTATACCCTGGACTCCGCTGACCTACCTCAGCTGGAAACAAAACAGCATCACATTATATCCCTTTTATCCGGGAGAAGTTTTAGTGTCAATGTCAGTTTTACCTCAAACAAATCAGAGCTTGAAAACGGGATGCCACAAGGCTCTTCCTTGTCAGTATACCTTTATAATACTTACATAGATGCACTTATAACCAAGCTTGGACAGCCAAAACATAATCTTGATTTCGTTGGTGTATATGCAGATAATATCTTCTTGGAAACTTCCGGAGATTTATTTCAGTGGTAATCTGAAATGGGACCTTCACATTAAAACACCATGAACCAACTGAAGAATCGAAATAACGCCCTGAAAATTTTATTTATTTTCTCGTCGAAAAGGACCTCATCTAGAAACGGCTCTCAAAATAACCAAAGCATTGGTGGAAGGCACCCTCCAGCGTGGACTAACCCAATTTAAGTGGACTTCAAAGAAAAACTTAGAGAGCATCTATATAGCCGTAAACGAATGCTACCGAACAGCCACAGGAGCACTAATAGTACGGGAGGCAGCGTGGAATTTGAAAAGTCATTTCATACCGGCTGAAAATAATACCAACAATAGTTTTCCGCATTCACATAAGACATCTGACCGTCAGCTACTCCGGTTGTGGTGGGTCTAGGTGTGATGGGGTCTAGAAGTTGTAAAAAAAATTTTATTTTCAAGTCATTTCATACCACTCGAAAATTTGTGGGATATAGTTGTTCAGATAATACTGAATCAAAAAACAATCGTCAGCTGCATGGGAGGCGGGGGATTATACGTCAGTCGGGGGCATGAACTGGTTATTTTTTTTCAAAAAATAAAGTCATTTTATACCTTATGAAATTTACGGAGCTGAATATTGATGTTTTATAAATAATGAAAATAACCGTCAGCTGTTTGGCTAACGGGGGAAAGACCGTCAGTCGGCGTCTTAAACATTCTTCGCCTATAGCAGTTCTGTGCATTTCACAATCACTGTAAAATATAAAGTAACGACCTTTACCTCCACAAACATTTAACTGATACCAGTTTTTATAAAAGTTCGTTCCGGAAACCGAAACCATTGATTGATACAGGGGTTCATAGAAATCAAAACCCTCCCTTCCTGGGACTTTACCGAGTTATAAACGCGTACATTTTTATTTCGGTTGTCAATAAACCATTATTTGTATATATTTTAAGAGATAAAACCCGAACGTTCGAACGAAAAAAAAAACGCATAGTTTACTAGTTAACGAAAAAAAAAATGCGTACCTACATAATTATTTTCCTCCAGAGAAATACGAATAATAAAAAAATAAAAATCATTGGAGCGGTTTTTAAGAACAAGTTTTGGTATGCAAATCTAAAGTTTATATTTATGTGTATATAAAAACAAAATTTGAAAAAAAAATTGTCACCCCGTTTTTGAGATATCGAATTTTCAAAAAAAATTTCGAAACTTTTATAAAAAATCCAAAAACTTTTTTTTTTGAAAATTTTGATATGCAATATTATTTGATCTTATCTGAATTTTGAATATAAAAATATTCATCTAAATCCGTCCAGCCGATAGCAAAAGAATTCAAAATAAAAAAATACGTTCTATAACAGGTACTATTAATAGTTGCTTAGTGTACAATTTTATAATTTTTGGTAGTAGATCGTACTAATTTTAGTATATAAAAAAAAGTTTAATCAAAATTGTAGTAGTCGTTTTTAAGCAAACAAATATTTTCCTTTGCGGTTTTTTAACTTTTGTATGGAAGGTACCGTTATTTTCTCATAAATGTAGAATTTTTTCTTAAAATATTTTAGAGAGTTTTAAATATCCAAAAAAAAATTTGAAACATTTTTTAAAAATCAAAAAAATATTTTTTTCAAAAATTTTGGTACACAAAACTCTTTATATTTTTTGGAAGCTTCTGTGTAAAAAACTAATTGAAATCGGTCGTACCGTTTTGAAGAAAATCAAAAGTCAAAAAAATGGTTCTTTGTGAGGTACCTACCATTAATAACCATTTTTGAAAAATGGTTTTCTACCCGAAGAAAGCCTTAACTAAAATAAATTTATTGAATTTAAAAAAAAGTTGTCGAGCCGTTTTTGAGAAAAATACGACTATGTAAAATTCCTAAAAAAAATTGTATGGCAAGTACCGTTATTTTTGCTTCTAAAAAAAAATTAAAAAAACGTGTGGGCATAATCACCAAAAACCACTATGTACCAAGTTTGAAGAAAATCGATCGAGCCGTTTAGGCTGTAGACGAACAGACAGACAGACATACAGAATTGTGCCACCCACTTTTTTGGTGTTCTCTATCATCGTAATATCAAGTTTGATGGTTATCTCAATTGTTTTTTCTTGCACGAATCCAAAACTTGCCTTATAGTACCTATAATCGCAAGTAAAAGAAAAACGCATATTATGTCACTGGGCAAGTTATTGCGGCAATGGAGCTTTGTTAGGTGGACGGCGTTCTAGGGCCTATTTCAGCGCTAAAAACTTCACCAACTTGTTACATCATACAACTAAAACTTACAACAACATCAGTTACATTTTTCTGTTTCAAATATACAACTGGGATTGTGAAATAAAAGAAAAAAACTTGTATCAACGGTGTTACATTGAGTGGCATAAACATATCCCATTTTAAACATTTTACATTTTATGTCAATTTATTTAGGTATGCGTTCGTTATATCGCAAATTCGCTATATCGGGTTTTCGTTATATTGGGCGTCCACTGATATTAAACAGTATAATAACAAAAACATGGTCTTTGACTTATGCTGCATCAAAGCAATAGAGCAGTTGTTTTCTTCTTAAGGCCCAATCTACAAGCCCCATTGCTTTGATGCAGCATTTGTCAAAGACCATGTTTTTGTTATTATACTGTTTAATATGGGATCATGACGTTATCTCGAATGACAAAAATCTCGAATGCAAAAAATCTCGAAATTAAAAAATTAAAATCTCGAATGCAAAAATCACGAAAGCACAAAAATCTAGAGTGAACAAAAATCACGAAAGACATAATCTCGAAAAAATCTCGAAAAATTAAAACAAATTCGAGATTTTTTTTTTAACTTATTTCAAAAGTTAAGTCTCTGATAACACGTATTTGATGTCCACTTTATCAAATTATTGACTTTTCTGGGCAAAAAAAGTAAAAAAATCTAACAAATGAAATGCAATATGCAACAGATATATTTCATAACAAGACAACATGAAAAATGTATCAAAAAAATAAATAAAAATATAAGCTATATAGAATTCAAAACTAATAGCAGAGGTTCCATTCCAGGCATGCCAACAGTCTCACATTGTCACAGAGTGTCGAGTTTTTTCGGCTTTAAGTTTGGCAGTGGCACATTTTTAGATAAACTTTGTTTTGAGTGTGACAGTGCAAAAGTATACAGCTGTTCAAGAAAATTGTTCCCTTAGGTGCCTACCTGGCGATGGAACACAACCTAAACGGTGCAACGGGTTTCCTAGGCGGAACCGTTAACCAGGTTGCTCAAGGTACTTTTGCTCCACCTCAATCAGTCGTACTCTTATACCAGTCACCGAGTCACAGCTGCAACAAAAATAAAGTCTTAAAAACTATACAAAAAACAGAATCAATAAACTTATTTAAAAAAACAAAAACTTAAGTTGGTATAAATATAAATGTCATTCCTAAATTTCCATGTGTTTGCAAGGCTCAAAATTGTAACCCCTTTAGATAGATAGACATTCTAAGTCTAGAATAAATGTTAATTTTTGAGACAATGGTTATAATTCGCGCGTGCGAATTGTAACCATTGTCTCAAAAATTAATATTTATTCTAGATTTTTTGCATTCGAGATTTTTGTTTTCTAAATTTTTGTAATTCGAGATTATGCTTTCTAGATTTTTGTTTTCGAGATTTTATTAGTTCTAGATTTTATTTTTCAAGATTTTTACTTTAGAGATTTTTGCTTTCTCGATTATGTCTTTCTAGATATCGTGGTAGACCCGTTTAATATACTGTTGTTTTAAATTTTTATTGCTATATTATGAAAAGTGGTCCCTTGGAAACTGTTGAAGCAAATTTAGTAGATAAGGTTGAAATCCTAGAGCAATGTTTTATTCGGAAATTAAGGCGTAATGGTTAAAATGGCCAATAAGTTTAAAAACCGTGAGAAAATCATGTTTTTTTGGATTTTTACCAATATTGCGTTTGGTGCTCGAGATCAACACCATAAACAACTCAGCAAAAATAGAGCTACCGGAACTGACGCAAGATCTCAGTTCTATGAAACTACAAGGTTACTGGACTATTTAATTGAAATGTTTTTTTTTTATTGTTTTTAGTGTATACCTCTTAATAATAAAATTTCTCACTTAGACCTTTAACCCTACAATTATATAAGACAGTAACATTGTTTTTCAAATGTTTGACATTTCTACGCCTCGTACCTTTCATAACCCTGCTCTTACCGAAAACTTGAATAAAGATTTTTTTTTAGGAAATATAATTGTCTTTCATTTCGTAGTGTAAACTTTTCCGCTAATACACTAAGGGCCAGTTTTTGAGTTCAGGCTTTACTCTGAGTTAAACCAGAGTTAGCTAATCCTGAAAATAAATTAACCCTGAGTTAACTCAGGAACAGTTTTTCAGTTGAGGATTAACTTTATCTTTCAGCTGTCAAAATTCTGAGGCCAACGATGTGTGACACTATGGATATCACCCTTCTACGCCTTTTACGCATAGGAATAGAGATGGCGCCACAACGAATTGCACTGGCAATAACTTTCAATATCGAAATCGAGATGGCGCCACAACTAAAAATACCCTCAATTTGGTGCCTGAGTTAACTCTCCAAATTAGGTGAGTTAACTCTGAGTTAACTTAGGATTTCAATTGACTGAAAAACACATTTTTGGAGTTAACTCCGGTTTAACCCCGAGACTAGGATGATCTCGCACCGAAAAACTGGCCCTAAGTTTTAAAAATATTCACGAAAAACTACTTTTAACCCCAACTCAACTCCTACCTTAAGCTCGCGGGCCTGAGAAGGGGACATTTAGTGTGTTATACCTAGGGAACACTCCTATGACATAAAATAATAACCGAGAGAGCATGATTTATTTTTCCTTCGTTGACTGGACTATATTTTTTAACAAACTAAAAAATTATTGTAAAGTAAAATAAACTGAACAAAAACCGCAATAGTTGCTTGCAACTTTATCCACAAAAAAAAATTATTCGTATTTCTCTGGAGGAAAATAATTATGTAGGTACGCATTTTTTTTCGTTAACTAGTAAACTATGCGTTTTTTTTTCGTTCGAACGTTCGGGTTTTATCTCTTAAAATATATACAATTAATTTGTTGTGGTGAAATCAAAAAAATTGATTTCATATACATATCTTAAATGCGTTTATAACTCGGTAAAGTCCCAGGAAGGGAGGGTTATGATTTCTATGAACCCCTGTATCCATCAATGGTTTCGGTTTCCGGAACGAACTTTTATAAAAACTGGTATCAGTTAAATGTTTGTGGAGGTAAAGGTCGTTACTTTATATTTTACAGTGATTGTGAAATGCACAGAACTGCTATAGGCGAAGAATGTTTAAGACGCCGACTGACGGTCTTTCTCCCGTTAGCCAAACAGCTGACGGTTGTTTTCATTATTTATAAAACATCAATATTCAGCTCCGTAAATTTCATAAGGTATAAAATGACTTTATTTGTTGAAAAAAAGTACCAGTTCATTCCCCCGACTGACGTATAATCCCCCGCCTCCCATGCAGCTGACGATTGTTTTTTGATTCAGTATTATCTGAACAACTATCCCACAAATTTTCGAGCGGTATGAAATGACTTGAAAATAAAATTTTTTTTACAACTTCTAAGCCCCATCACACCTAGACCCACCGCGGGCGCG
This sequence comes from Dasysyrphus tricinctus, assembly GCA_963921185.1. Taxonomy (NCBI): domain Eukaryota; kingdom Metazoa; phylum Arthropoda; class Insecta; order Diptera; family Syrphidae; genus Dasysyrphus; species Dasysyrphus tricinctus. Next base: position 89,845,831 of record OY992530.1, read on the forward strand.
GTGACTGATTTGCATTTTTTTTATTGTTCGATTGTAATCTTTCACATACAGTAGGAACCATTCGGGGTAAAATGACTACTAAAAAGTAACGCTGCCTCCCGTACTATAAAGACAACACCAAATGAAGCTCTTAGAATAGAAGGTGGTTTTGAACCAATCTATAGACTTGGACAAAAAAAGAGTAGTAAATTTAATGAGCAAAGCGCTTACTAATTTCTCTCATCCTATTCACATAGCTTCACAAGAAACTTTATCTATGAAAAACTAAAACAGGAAGAATTCAATATCTTCCCTTAGCAAAATGCTCACCACATGGGGTGGAAATGGCTAGGATGATAGTCGTTTTGACGATAGCTATCTCTATCATAACTATAAGGAAATATAAGGAGAGCAATAACTTGTAAAATTGAAATATAGTGGAGTCAAAGTAATAGCTTATGCAGATGACCTAGTACTACTTGCGATAGGTAAAATCCCATCCGCTATTAGTGAACAAATAGAATATAAACCAGGGCCTAGTGACTTACAACTCTCAACCATTCCTGTGTGCACGTTGTGGGCAGGAATGGATACTTACCTACGGTACGGCGACTGAGAAAGCTACAAACCTGAAAACGTTGACAAAAGTTCAAAGATTAGCATGCGCAGGTATTACGGGGGCGTTGAAAATCACTCCCACAGCGGGACTGGAAGCGATACTCAACTTGAGACCCCTAGATCTATTCGTGCAGGAATCTGCAGCAGACAGTGCCCTGCGGCTATGCCAGACTAAATGCTGGAAGCAAAGCACAAGGCGCCATACTCCGATTCTGCAGAGATATGTGGGAAATAATGTATGCACAGACTACACAACACCCCACTTTAACTTCAACAGACCCTTCATTACCTCTTTTCCTAATAGAGAGGAGTGAGAAAATAACCAACCTTTCAGTTATGTATCTACAATAACTGTCTTCACTGATGTTTCGAGGATGGACACTAGAGATGGTGCAGGAATTTTCTCGGAAACTCTGGGACTAACTAGCTCCTTCAGACTTCCGGACTTTTACAGCGTCTTCCAAGTCGAGGTCTTGGCAGTGACAAAAGCAGCTACACAAATATCAATGATGGCAATACCACGAGCTGATATCACCCTTTTTATTCATAGTTAAGCAGCAATAAAAGCAATTTCTGCCACCAGGATACATTCGAAGCTTGTAACTTGCTGTCACGAAGAGCTAAGGGTTCTTGGCATGCAGCATAACATTAGACTCTGCTGGGTTTCCGGTCACAGTGATGTACAGGGAAACTAAAGAGCTGATGAGCTAGCGAGAACGGGTTCGTCGCTTGATTCAAGTCAAGCCGAACAACATATCAAAGTACCTACCTGTAGTCTTAAACAGGATATTGGTAACAAAATATCAGAAAAAACCAATAAAAGATGGAATCTGCTTGATATATGCGGCACAACTAGAAATTTTTGGCCAAATTTCAATAAGCTAAGAACAGACAAAATTATGCAAATGAACAAGAAACATCTCCGTTCCCTTGTCAGGATAATCACCGGACACAACCTACTGGGATACCACAAAAAGAAAATGAGGTGCTGAGTACTGACGACCTTTGCAGAGATTGCAGCGACGAAAAAGCACATTAGGATACCTTACACTTCCTTTGCCACTGCCCAGCACTCTGTCATTTAAGAAAGAAACACCTAGGAAATCATTTCTATGACGACCTAGAAGAATTTGCTAGAACTTCGGCTAAAAGCCTTCAGAACTTCATCAAAGCCTCTAAATGGCTTAACTGCTTACAGAACACATAGGTTTTTAAATTAAGTGGAATACAATTTCCTAGGGTATCACAACGGATCTACATAGATCTAAGAAAGTGTGACGGTAACAAGATCAACTGTCTTCTATCTTACCTAACCTAACTTATCGCTATCATGTTCTCACAAACACCACAAATTTATATCTTAATATTGAGATAAAACTAATGTTTGCAATTTTTCTCATTTTATCGATGTTGTCTTAACGATATTATTGGAAATTTTGCTTGGGGGGGGGGGGGGAGTTGTGCTCAAGCTCCCTTAACCCCCACCCTGCATACGCCACTGGTCAGCCTGTCTTATAATTCTTTCATTTTCTTTTTTGATAAGACACATAATTTCTAATATAAACACGAACAACTAAAAAACAAAAATGTTGGACGTATGCCGTTAGACTTCGCCTCAGATTCATGGAGACTTTTTTACACTTCATCACTAGACCATTCTTAATAAAGCCTAGTACATACTTCCTCGTGAAGTGAACGATCACCAGTGGAAAAAGTGATTTTTTGACATTGTTCACTGGTACAGACTACCGAATGTGTTGTGAACGTTTGACGTTTAAAACCACAATGCCTCTAATGAGGTATTTTTCTTTTGTAATCGAACTGTCAACTGTTCACCAAGAGTTCCCGTACAGTTTGCACGGGAATTGCTCGTGAACGAAAACTCCATGTTCACGGGTGAATAAAAATGCAAATTCTGTATGGATTCACGACATGATTCACAAGTACGTACTAGGCTTAAGAGTGCAAGTTTCAAAACTGCTGAATTTTTTTCTTGAGGTGGTTGCATTTTTTCCCTGAACTAAGAGCCGTTTTTTATAAAAATGAGATTTTGCTAAAACAACATTTCAACATTTTTATGGTAGGGACCGTTAATTTTAATACGTACAAAATTGAATTTATTGTACACAATATCGATCTACTTCTCTCTTCTACTAAAGTGGAGTCGATCGTATATATTTTCTGCTAATGACGCACTTTCAAACACTTGACTAAATATAAACAAACATCTCTCAAATACCAAAAAGTATAGGTACCTACACCAAATATCGAGAATTTTGTTTTTATGATAAATCAACAAGAAAATTTGAAAAAGTGATAGAGTTATAAGACAGACTCATCAGTGGCGCACGCAGGGTGGGAGTCTTAGGGAGCTTGAGTATCCCCCCTCCAAAATTATGTACTTACCTACAATGGAAAGATTTCCAATGATATCGTTAAGAAAATATCGATAAAATGAGTAATATAAAACGTATTCCTTACAAAAATTTGTCTTATCTCAGTATTTAGATTAAAATAAAAACAGATGTGGAAGCATGAAACCGATATAACTATACCCAGAAGCTATTCTAATATCTTTTTCACCCAGAATCAAAATCTAGATTTCGTGTCAAAAGCGAAAAGCCCAAAATCTCATCTTATGATTACTCATATATAGCTATTTGACTTTAAAAAGGCTAATAAATTATCAATTACTCTCTGAAAAGCTATAGTTAGTTTCTGGTATTGGTAAAACTAGGACGTCCAGCCCTCTAAACTCGAGTGCTAGTAACACTATCGTCGAGTTGATAAAATTCTAGAAAATCGTTCAGGAATCGATCACCAAAATGATTCGATTATTTCAATCAATCCAATTTGATCCAAATAAAAAAAAAAAAAAAAAATTTGGATTGATTAAAAAAGCTCCAACAAAAAATGAAATTTTCAGTTTTTATTGCTCAGGAAAAAGGTTTGGATCGTAATACACTTTTTATGTGAAAACAGGGTTCGGCAGTTCAAGACATCAACTGTCAAATTTCATTGTCCGATGGCAACGATGTCGATGGGTGAAGAAACCTCTAAGAAATCACAAATGTTTGAAGAATTTTTATTGTTCCAGAAAAAGTTGATTTTAAAGCTGGCTATAGACGTCCGAGCCATCCGATCCGTTTGGTTCCGTTGGATTTCAGATTTGATGAAAATCCAAATAGATCGATGGCTGTACCCAACCACGACCGATTTTGGATGGGCACGGGGCCATTTAGTTCGTTGGCTCTGTCACGTATGGCCAGCCTAAGGCAATTGGGTGACACTTGGGCCGGCATGTTAAGCTAAACGCATAGAATATTCGGCACTTAAAAGCGGATGAAAACTGTGTTACTGACGTGTAGTAGACACTAAAATTTTACTTGTCAACGTGTTGACAGCTCGTAACAAAAGTGTCGTTTGCATAAAATTGGGGCTAATCTGAAGCAATTGAAGTGGCATTTGCATGCGATTTATCGATTACAAAGTCATTCACGCAGGTAGAGGACAACCTCTTCGGGCTAATTTAAACGAAGAGAATAACTATCAGTGCTTAGCTCAAATGCGGAGAAAAACACAACAAACGTTTTAGTTATAAGCGCATTAACAAATTATAGCTTTTTGCAAGCATCGCCATCACAGAAAAAAACATGGAGTTTCAATTAAATCTATCTATAATATGTATATGTAATTTATTACGCTAAGACAGTTTTTCTCCGTGCTTAAGTTAAGCACCGAAAATTCTCCGTAAATTGATGAGCACCGATATAGTTTCTTTTATGAAATTCCCTTCGGGCTTGCAAAACAACAGAGCTGCTATCGATAACGTGTGAGAGTCCGCTTACTGCCAGTCAGTCTTACACAAAAGTTTGACAATTTATAGCAAGCATTGACGTTTGTATAAAATTTATTGATAGCAAAATGAGCCATTAGGGTATTTGCCTACGAGTTTTGGATGTACTCAACATTTCAACATTCTTGGGCGTCGAGAAGAACTGAACTACTATTCTGCAGCACCGAACGCTGTCATCGGATATTCCAATAATCTTTCCAGTCAGTGCTGGAAAATTGGTTGGTTGGTGGGTGGACAAAATCAAAACGTTATGCCGGATTTACACGATTGGAAAACTGCCAGTATAGTGATAAAAGCAACAACAAAAGAATGGACAGATTCATTCTCTTTTGGCGTTTCTCTTTTTTAACTCAGAGCAGATCACGGAACTGTCAAACAAAAATTCTATGTTTCTTTTTTAGCTCAGACATATCGGAGCATAAAAAGTGTGTTTCTTTTTTCCATCGGAGCTAGCTCAGAGCTTGCTCAATTAGCTCAGGAATTAAATGACCGAGCGAATCGAGCAAAACGCTGAGCGAAGCCAACTTCACTTATTTTTTAGTGATACATAATTTAAAATGGATTCTCTGGACAGTCCCTCCACAGTCGCCCGTCAATTGTAAAAAAAATTGCAAGAAATTTCACGAAATTTACCAAAAACACATATGAAATGACAGTTCAGTGCTCAAGTGTGTTTCATAAATCTTAGGATTCTGATCATTATCTGCTCGGAACTCTGCTCTGATCGCTCAGCCTCTGCTCAGAGCTTTGCTCAGAGCCAAAAAAGAAAAACGCCATTTGTCATTATACAGGCAGCTTTCCATTTGTGTAAATCCGGCATTACCTATTTGTCGGTGACATTTTAATTTTGTCCAAATAAAAACAAACTAAAAATGAACGATATTACGACAAACAAATTAAACAAGGGAATCAAACAAAACAAGGAAATATGTATATGTATCATCATTCATCATATTATAATAAAAAGTGTTGTGAATTTTAAAGTGAAAATGTAAAATTAAGTGTCGTGAACAAATAGATACTCGGTCTCGCTCTGACTCTCGCTCGCACTTACTGTGCCAGTTTCTTTATTGCTTTTTAGTTTTTGTGATGCAAGTATTTTATAAATTTTAGCATTCTGCACTTCTGTGCAAAAACTCTTTTCAACGATATATAGCTTATATGCCTTCGGAATTTGTAGACCACGTAAATACCAGAACATTCGTGTTTGCCGTTTTATAATAGCCATTTTCCTTTAGAGGTGGCAAAGTACTTATGAGTAGATGAAAACCCTAATCTAGTACTACCAACTGCACATGCTCTCATGTGCGAGTAGATACATTTTACATGGGAAAGCAGTTTGATGTGTTCCATTGAAAAAAGCTAGCAAAGTACTTGCAAGTACTTCGCCACCTCCAAAGGAAAACGCCTAATATGATATCAGCGGGTACTAATATTGATGAAGCAGTTTCTGTTTTTTATTTAATACTTTATAGTTGTATGAACTCTTCTATACCTTTATAAATATCGAAAAACTTGAACATTTGCCATACATTGCGGGCGATTTTAATGTATATAATTGTTCGTGGCTTCGCTTTTCTGTCAAGACAACACCCGAAGGAAGGTATGTTGAGGTCTTTGCTCTTTGCTGAGTTTAACCAACTTACTCGTATTCCTGACGTTGCAGGTCAATCCGCCAACACTTTAGACTTGTTTCTTACCTCTAACCCTGATAAGAACACTATTAGTGTAATATCACCTCTACTAGGCACATCGGGACATTATGTCATATCTGCTCATTTCTCGGGTCAAAAAAATCCAATTAGAGAAATAACGCCTATGAGAACCGTTTGGCAATTCGAGAACGCCAACTGGGACGGTCTCAATAATTTCTTCAGGAACTTTACTCACTATGCTTCCTGGGTAGTGACACAGAGTCCAGCGCAGATATGATAACAAATTTTATTCTTCACGGTATGAGAAATTTTATTCGGAACAGGATTAAATCTATCAAACCGAAAGAGAGTTCATGGTTCGATTCGAGCTGTGAGAAGGTTAACTGGGTTAGACAAGTAAGTTTCAGAAGATACAAAGCCAATTCCACTGAGGAAAACCGGAATAAGTTCAAAAAAGCTCGAAAGACCTGTAACGTTCATCTTCGAAGAACCAAATTTTTGCATGATCAGAAATTAAGGCAAAGAATACTACAATGCCCCAAAGGTAGTCAAAATTGTTGGTGGTCATTTGTAATAAACATACGTAATTCCACTTCGTCTTCGGTTCCAACGCTCATCTTCAATGCCGTGTCAGCTCACTAGAAAAATCCAATTTGCTTGCAGCACAGTTTGCTGTTAATTCGATGCTGCCAGAGAGTGTCATTACTCCACCTGTACTTGAGAGCGCCAGTGGTCTTATGGGACAAATCTTCTTTCGCACCCGTGCAGGAGCTAGAGTTCTAGAAGATCTTGATGTACACAAATCCGCTGACCCGGATAGTATCCCTCCCATTGTTCTGAAGAGGTGTTCTTAAACATTGGCAAAGCCAATGCGTAAGCTTTTTCATCTATCCTACTCTACGGGTCTCTTTCCGAGTCGATGGAAAACAGCATTTGTCCAGCCTGTCCCTGACAAAGGTGAATCTTCATCTCCCTCCAACTATCTATCGACCAACCACCAACTGCACATACGTCCCTTCTTTCCAAGGTCATGGAAACGCTGATTAATTATCAGCTCTCACGGTGGAAGAACAGAAGCTTCTTAATGACCGGCAGTACGGCTTTAGTAGCTATAGGTCCACTGGTGATCTGATGGTAGGTATATCTTCGAGCAGTGGAACAAATTTTTACATCATTTTAGAAAAAGTAAGATTATTGCACACCCCCTATGAGTTGACCTTGTCGTGGTGGGGGTGCTTATGTGGGGTTCTCCAGCAATCCAGCTGTAGAGCCACACAACCAACATAACTCAAAAAAAACCTCAATGTTGGAAAACTTGGCAAAATATGGATTTAAGCAAAAAGAAAGAAGCAGCGATCAAAGAAAAATCCAGCAACAGCAAAGAAGAAATAAAGAGCGATAGGATTGTTGAGCCGACCATCATCCCAGGCACTCCTGGGAATGATGGAACGACTCACAATCTAGACGCTAATACTAGCAAAGGAGGAGGTGTACCTCCTGCTAGAACTACACACAATCCGTGCTCGGTGGGTTTGCCCAGCGTTAGTAGTGGTGAGACTAGGACTGTCAGCCTCTCTTCTGCTGGCGGTGGTCAACTCCCAACGGGTACGGTAGAAAAAACACTCTTTATACAAAACCGTGGGAATATTGCCATGACGCTTGGCTGTATTACCACTCCTTCAAAAAGACCTCTCACGGGTTCGGAGGGGGCTGTTCTGGCAAGTAAAATATCTGCGACATGCGATTTCACCTCTGGTCAGAGCAGACCCCGTCTGAACACGGTGGAGGGTTCCCTCCCTGATGGCAGACCTGTGACATACAGCTCATCTTCCACCAGCGAGAGAAACAAAAATGCCTCACGTGGCGAGAGACGGGCCGCAGAGAGAATAGTGAAAGTCATTGGAAACATCATATTGACCGATCTACACTCGAAGCAATCCACTAAACTCGCTTGGGCCAAAAGCACCCTTGCTAAACCAACGACCAGCAAAGGCTTCACGTCAAAGCGACAACGGTCTGTAGAGGGAGCCACTCCGGACCCCAAAAAACCAAAGGTTATGCACCTCCTACACCAAAAAAGACTTATCCTTTAGCGACGTGCTAAAGGATAAGACTATTGCAGCTGTTATCGACAGAAGCAATGTGGATGGTATGATCTCTTCTGATCAATGGACGACGGTCTCAAATAAACTACAGGAGTCCTACTGGACTCTTTTAATGGAGAATCCGGGTGAGCCTGTTGTGTTTGAGGATGCAGGGTGGCACCAGGGTCGGGCCAAGCTCGTCGCCTTTGATGACCAGAGATCATACGATCTATATATAAACTTGCTGTCAGTAGATTAGAGGGGCTATGGCCTGGCGCTAAGCTCGAAGTCGTCGCAAAGGAGGACATTCCTTGCAGACCTAGAGCTCGCATCAGAATCCCAGCAAATCTAACCTGCAAGGATACCATTTTGAAGATGATCAGGTACGGTAATCCATCTCTCCCTACTCACGACTGGAAGGTCGCGAAGCTGGAGGATCCAGTTGGTCCTTATAGATCTGCTATCATAGTACTTAATAAGGAATCTCTGGCTCCTCTAGTGTCGACTCAAGGTGTCATTAGGTTTGGATGGACTACCGCTATCCTGAAAGTTTACAAAAAAGATGAGGAAACACCTCCACCTCTTCCGCCACAGATCATATCTTCAGTCGAGGAAAATACTCGCTGTATCGACCAACCAGCAATGGAAGTAGATACACTGGGTACTTCCAACGCGAGGATATGCTCTCCTATCAACGGCTCTTGGACTAACTCTTGTGAGGAATCACTCGACTTGCTATTAGATACTCACTTCCCAGGTAGCTCCCAAAATATACGCAGTTCTGACTCAATAGAGTCTAACAATATAACAATAAATAAACTTAGTCTGATTACTAGAGAGAAACTCAAATGGGCAATTGACAGCTTCGATCCATATAAATCAGCTGGACCTGACGGTATAATACCAGCTGAACTGCAAATGGCTTCAGACATCATCATCCCTATCCTTGAGATAATTCTGAAAGCATTTATGAACTTAGCATACGTACCATCTTTATGGAGAGAAGTTAAAGTTGTATTCATACCCAAAGCGGGTAAAAGCTCTCATGTAAATCCAAAGGATTTCAGACCTATCAGCCTATCATCATTCCTTCTCAAAACTTTAGAACGACTGATTGATATCCATCTGCGTAGTGCCATAGAACCTAATCTTTTTTCTCCGGCACAACACGCTTACCGCAAAGGGAAATCGGTAGAAACGGCCCTGTATAATTTGGTACGTACTATTGAATATTCCCTTCATCATAGAGAATACACCCTGGTTGCTTTCTTAGACATTGAAAGTGCTTTCAACAACGTCAGCAATACTGCAATTTTAACCGCGCTTGAGAACTTGAAAGCTGATAGCTCACTTAGGCAGTTAATCAGCCTCATGTTGAGAAGTAGAATACTCAACATTAGGTGACTTCTCTGTTAGAAGGTCTGTCAACAAAGGCACAGTGCAAGGTGGAGTCCTATCCCCACTTTATGGAACATCGTAATCAATGAACTATTGGTTAATCTAGAAGCAGATGGTTTCAAAATAATTGCATATGCTGATGACGTTGCCATTGCAATATCGGGAAAGCATCTTCAAATAATTATAGAACTGATGCAAACCGCTCTCAACAAATTACTTAAATGGACAGACAGATGTGGACTAGGTGTAAATCCCCACAAAACTGAACTTGTCCTTTTTACAAGGAAATATAAAATTCCGAATATAGACCCTCCATCAATAAATGGTATCCAACTCAACTTTTCAGATGAAGCTAAATATCTAGGTCTGATTTTAGACAAAAAGTTGAGCTGGAAACCAAATATACAAGAAAGAGTCCGAAAAGCCGCAGTGGCGCTATTCTCCTGTAAAAAAGCTATTGGAACCAAATGGGGCTTGTCCCCACATATCACCCACTGGCTATACACAGCGGTCATCAGACCGATACTCACCTACGGGGTGGCAGTATGGAGGACTGCTTTAGATAAGGTAACTTATCGAGATAAGTTAAGCAAAGTGCAGAGATCAGCTTGCATGTGTATCAGCGGAGCTCTCCGTTCGACACCTTCCGCTGCCTTAGACATACTGCTTAACATTTCACCCATCGATATATACACTAAACAAGTGGCAGCGAGCACAGCTATTCGTCTCAGAGCCATCTCTCAATGGTCCATACCATTATTTTGAACAAATTCGAATCAATCCCTAAACACTCCGACTACACCATCCCTCAGCCGGTTTTTGGCCAAAATTTCCAGGTCACAATTCCAACAAGATCCACTTGGGATGATGAGGAATTTTTGAGAGATGAAGCAATTCATTTCTACACGGATGGCTCAAAAACTGAGGAGGGGGTGGGTGGTGGCGTATACTCAGAACGACTAAACATTAGTCTCTCCTTCCGTCTCCCTGATCATTGTAGCGTGTTCCAAGCTGAAATCCTGGCGATAAAAGAAGTTTTATCTTGGCTCAAAGAAAACGTAATATCTACATTAAATATCCGTATCTTCTCAGACAGCCAAGCTGCCCTTAAATCACTAGGCGCCGTTTCTACAAACTCCGTAACTGCCCGAAATTGTCGATCGTCTCTAATGGAGATGGCGGAACAGTTCAACATTCACCTTTTCTGGGTGCCGGGACACAGAGATATTCCAGGAAACGGCAAAGCCGATGAACTCGCCAGGCTAAGAATTATTACACCAATATTACCTAACAAGGTGAATATTGGAATACCAATTGCTACTTGTAAACTTATGCTTAAGCATGATTCCATGATGATAACAAACAGCAGATGGACAGGTATCACTACTTGTCTGGCGACGAAACAGGTCTGGCCAAAACTGGATCTGAAGCGTTCGAAATGTTTGTTATCTCTAAGTAGATTGCATATTAGCTCCACAATTGGTGTCATTACTGGACACTGCCTCATAGGCAAACACGCCAATAGACTCGGCGTTTTCTCAAATGATTTCTGCAGAAGCTGCATGGACGAAGAGGAGGAAGAAACTATCCCTCACCTTCTTTGCTCATGTCCTGTTCTTTCTCAAAGACATAAAATACACTTAGGAAGTTTTTTCTTTGACGATCCAAGTGATTTAAATAAAATTGACATTCACAGTCTCCATCGCTTCATTAAAAGCTCCAATTGGTTTAATTAGCGAGGATCACCTTGCAGTCTTTATGTGGTATCACAATGGGCCTATTCTGGCCTAAGTGTGTCAGCAGTTTTCCTGACAGCCACCTTAACCTAACCTAACCTAATCTAAGATTATTGCACTCTATTGTTGACTTTGATAGAGTCTGACATCAAGTTCTCTTATCGAAAATGCGTGGATTTGGTATCAATGAATCTCTTCTTCGTTGGATTAGAAATTACCTATCGGACCGTTCAATACAAGTTCTATTGGATGGTTACAAGTCTTATATTCATAAAATAAATGCTGGTGTGCCCCAGGGCTCCGTTTTGTCTCTGACTCTCTTTCTTATTTGCATAAATGATGTCTTGTCTGAAACTTCCAATCCATTTAATTGTCTTGCAGACGATAGTACATTCAGCTTTTCATATTCGTTTCAAGATTCACTTTCTTGTTCCTCGAATGTGGAACTTAAACGGCAGCATTTATGATAAGCTCATTAAATTCTGATCTCGACAGTATTATCCAATATGGGGAATAAAAAGCCGTGTAGAATTTAATGCTTCGAAAACTTACGAATGTGATGATACTGATTATCGCTGTTTAGAGAACCATCGGAACACTGTTACCGAAACCCATTTTGGTGATTTGTTTTTGGATTTAAACTGCTTCCTTCGCTGCAATCGATGTATTCCACCTCTGTGGAATTATATTTTTACTTCATAGGTTACCAAAATAAACTCTGCATTTTTTGAATCGACAGAGAAATATTGTATCAGTATGACATCCCTGTTGACAGTTACCATTTTCGATCTGTATGGGTTTGTGTCGTTTCAATCCCTTGTCAAAACACAGCTGATGAGAAAACAGCTGTTGCCTACAAATAAATCTCAAGTTATCCTTAAGGTCCTGGCCCATCTTAGAATAAAAAAATATAAGGAAGAGCCATTATTGGAAAAAAGTGAAGCATTTTTACATTACAACAGGGAAGGAGTAATTTTTAAAGGCAACTTACTAGGGCGCCATAACAATCATTCGTTATTTTCTGAATTAATTTTTCTTCTCAGCGGTATGTTTAAAAAACATACTTATTTTTCTATGATAACCCTCAAAGGCACCGATAAGATATTTAAATATCTATTTTCTGTAAAATTTTGTTGTTTCAGTGGAACATTATAAATTTACTTAGTTTAATTTACGCATTGTAATGAATTAAGGCTGTATTAAACCAACGCGAATCATAGCAAATCATTCGCAGCGATACAAAATATGGCACCCGAATGTGGCTTTAATTCATCCACTTTCAGAATTGTTATCCTTATACCTCTCGACTTTCGGAAACCTTTTATATTTTGTATGAAATTATTTTAAATATTTTTTTTTTTTTTTGAATAGATAAATAAACTAACATTAAAAACATGAACTAATAACACTACAAAACAAATCGAGCAACATTCTGAAGATGCACCTGTTAACATAAATATACGAACTCCAAATGTTCAAAATCGATTTAGTAACAAAAATAGTTTCCTGATCTAAAGGGCGCTTAGCAAATAGTTGCGCCTTATGATCACCAACAAAAAAAAATACGTCCCTGTTTCACAGAATCGCAGTTTGACATTTCTACTATACCAAATTATAACCGAAAAACCATGTGCAAGTTTTCAATTAATTAATTAATTTTCTGAGCTTTTTTAAAGTTTAATCATTTAAAATGTGTTACTTGATTAGTGATTAACTAAAATATGATCAATTTACATAACTTTCTTGGAGAAAAATATGATAAAACTCACTTGTGAAAGGAAATGATTCTTGTCCGCATTATTTTGGCTTTCTTTACACAATTTCACATCGCACTTCATATTTTTTTATTGTTTTTTAGCAAATATACATATATTTCTAAGTAAACCACTTCAAACTATTTGTTTTTTTCTAATAATTAATGAGATATTAATGTTTTTAGTCTTGTATCACTTTTTGTTTACTTTTTTTTCTTCCTTTCAGCGACCGATTTGACATTTCGGGTATACCTACACTTTTCTGCTTCATTCACGTACACTGTATATGTGATATACACCAGTTCCTTTACTTCTTCCTCTATGTGGCCCATAGAATCCAGTGCGTTCATTGTAGCGACCGACGCACATAGGAGTATTTGTCTACAAAACTCGGCCAAAAGTCGATTTTTCAAGTGTCAAAATTGAAAGGGGAACTTTTTTCCAGACAATAGCTAAGATCCCATGGAACAAAAGGCTAAAATATTTTTTTTATTGCTCAACATATTTTGGCTATGATATTAGTTCAAAGTCTTCGATTAAGAATTTGTCACTTCTTTTTGTAATCAACCTTCAAAAAATTTGAAACATTTTATTAAATTATTTCTTAAAAATTTTGTGTAATCTGATGAAATTTTTGGTATATAAAAATCATCTACAGATGTTCACTATTATATTGAGCCATTTTTACGACAAATATTTCAACATTAATATTTTTTTCGAATTCTTGTTCTAAAAATTAAAAAAAAAAAAAAACACTATTTTTGTTGGTTCTTTTTCATTGGGAAGTAATTTTTTTATATATAGATGTGGTGGAATTGGGTTCTCATTTGTATATGGGTGGATAAAATAAACCATCAAGCTTCATTTTCACAAAGAATCGGCTGCGGATTTTTGCGGATGTACCTAGTTGTTTTTTGTCATATCGTATTCCCACTTTTATTCCCATTCAAACTGACTATTTGTGCTGTTACTTTTCTTTGGGATTTCATTTTTTTTTTTTATTTTTTGGAGTTATTTGGTAATTATTTGTATAAAATATGGTTTAGCAAAGCTCCCAGCATTGATTAAAAAAAAAATATTGGCTGCAACTTTGATCCTTTTTATCTTTTTTGGTCATATCGTATATCCGATTGTATGCATTTTTTCTTGTTTCCAGTTGAAAAATTAAAACAAAACTTGAATTTTTTTTGTTTTAAAAGAGGGTAAATTTATTAAAAACGGTATTTATTACATGGTTTAAGATGAAAATATTGTAATCAAGACAAAAAATAATTTTGTCCAGTTTTTGCATACAAATACTCATGTGCGACGGAGCCATTGACGTTTCCGGATGCGACGGATTGAGGTAACCAATGAATGCGTTGACATGCACTTAATAACCAGTTGAAGTACACGTAACAACAACTTGAAATTCAAACACACACAAAAAAAGTTCCTGTCAACGCATCTGCCGGAAAGAAAAAATTTAAAGTTCGGCTACTCTGTCCGTTTTGTCCGACGCTTGCGTTGCTTATGGGCCAGTTTCCATAAAAAATATGTATTTTATCGAGCTGTCAGTTGAATGCGTCGCCACAACTTACGCAACGGATTCTATAGGTTCTGGCCTTAAACATTTTTGGATACCAAGCTATCCTATGAGAAAAGTCAACAACAGGTGAGTGAAAATCTGATTTTACAGCCAAAAGTACCTAATGTGGTTTTGGACGTTCAGAAACATTAGATGGATACAAAGCTATCTTAGATAGGCTATCCTAATGCAACTTGAAAACTGCCAATGATATCAGCAGTGTTAGGAAAAGAGGCAGGCTTCACATCGAAAATAAGTAAATATAAGGTAAAAAGAGGTGGGTATATAGCACTGTTATTGCATTAGTGCGTATCGTTTTATTTTCACGAGATGAACCATATGGTCCGGTCAGGAAACCGAATCTCGGAATTCATTCCTTACGCACTAAGGATGAAATTTAGCTTGCAATTGCGACTCATTTTTGTAATCATTTTGAAAAATTACGCCCAATCTGTAGTCCAGTGAGGAAACCGAAATTCCTGGGCTTAATTGTTTTTTTTGGGTAATCGTTTTTTGTATTTGTAATTTATTTTTGGCATGCTAAGGATATAATTTAGCTTGGGAGTCAGTTGTAATCCTGTCACTTTCACTCCATTTTCAAAAATGGCACCCAATCGTGGAAAATGGTATATAGAACAAAAAAACTTACTAAATTACTTTGAAAACTTCCATGATCAAAATACCGATTGATATCGGTGAAGTATTGAACAGACGCACCTTCGATTAAAATTTCAAAGTTGCCACTTTTCGAAAACATACTTGTTTGAATGTCAGATGTGACCTCCCCTTTTTTGGAAGTTTTAAATAAGAAAAAAGTTGCGGAAACGCCTCCAGGCACCTAACGTGTGTTGAAAAAAAAACGGTTGATGTTTTAAAACATAAGTATGAAGTATTAAAACCTTCGGATAGAATGTTCGTGCTGCCACTTTGAGGAAACATAGTTTTTATATTTAAGAGTGCGACCTCGGAAACGCTTCTAGGTGCCAAACGCATATTGGGAAAATAACGGTTAACGTTGTTAAAGAAAGGGGTTGAATAGAAGCACCTTAGGTTAATATGTCAGTGTTACCACTTTTTTGATGTCAAAGTGTGAGATTTCCACTTGTTTGATAATTTTAAAAAATTTTAATTTGAACAGAAATTAGGAAACTCCTTCTAGGCTCCAAACGTGACCCAGTGGACCGATCGCACATAGCTAGACGTAAAAACAAACCCACGACATAGATCATAATTTTTTTTTCTTTCTTATCTATAACGGATTATTGTTGACCCTCAAAATGCATTTTTACTTGTTTCCCTGGCTAACCAAATTTATTGATGAGAAAATGCATTTTAAAGTTCATGTTGTGAAAACTGCGATTTATTTTCTTATTTTAAGTTTTCAATTCTTTCAAGTTTTTATTAAAAAAAAGTGTTAATCATTCATCATCATTTGTGAAGGTATTATCTTTTTTAAAATGATTTTGTTTAACCTGTGTCTGTGTTAGTTTTCTAGATAGAAAATGTAGATTAACTGTCAAATTAATTTTAAAAAAATCTGTGTTCTGAAGATATTTTGGACAGTATAAATTAGCATTTCATGTTATTTTGAATCCAAATTGTGTTTTTTAAGTAGCTGTGAGTGTCTTCTTTTTGGACATGTATATAATATGGTATACCTCGCAAAGCAGTGCAAAGTACTTATTTCCCCTTTTTAGATTTACACTTTTCCGCTCCTCGTATGGAATTTTTTGAAATCTGGTGTTCCCATTCCAAATGGGACTAAAACAATAAATTGCTGGACTACATCGGAAACAAAATGGAGTTACCAAACCCAAAAATCAACTTTTTAAATAATTTAAAGAAAATTATTTGGTCAAAATCCGTAAATTTAAGTACGAAATGGAATTTGTCAGGAAAGCATAAGGAGAATTTATCTTAAAGTATAAAAATTGGCTTGATGAAGCTGAATGTTTTAGAGTAGAAAATAGTGAGTCAGATAATGAAAAAAATATTATGGAAACTTCACAAAGACAATCTGGCCCAAGGAGACCAAAAACAAAAGATTTGATAGCTGTGGGGAACACTCTAAGCGTGCCAAAATGCGGCATCTTATTGAAAACAACTCTCCATCCGAGTTACTCTATGCAGCCCAGATGACCACGCGACTGAGTGGAAATCTTATTGGAGCAGAGGTAATTAAAGAGGTCACAACACCTTTTGCAGAATAATCTGAAAGAGAAAAACATTATAACAAATCTCAGGAAACGATTAAGTCCCTTAGATCATACAGTGCGGAAGAAGAGCTTGCATTATATGTGGAAACAAAAATGACAAGAAATGCCTACAAGCAAATATTTCACGACCAAAATAAGAACGATGAATATATATTTATGGTAAATTTTGTGCCAATACAACTAAAAATTACACTCCACTCGTTTGTGTCGTATCATTTGACCGCTAACAAATCTCCCCAGACATGCTTTATTTGTGGATCTAAGCCTAGTGACATGAATAAAGAAATTAACAACAAAAAAATAGAACCAGAGGTTTTGAGTTTTATTTACGACTACGCAGTTGGTATCCTATGCCTGTTAGTATTCATAAAATTGTATGCCACTCTGTAGACGTTATGAAACACTTTATCGTCCTTATTGGCCAACTATCAGAGGAAGCGCAAGAAGTGCGAAAAAAAGACTGTAGACGTTTTAGAACTTTACATATCCGAAAATGTCGAGGATAAATACGAACAGAGACTTACTCAACATGCTTCTTATAACTTCAGATCCATTAAAAAATTAATTTATGGGAAAAGCCATTCAAAATATAAAATCAATGCCCTCTGAAGTCTTACAATTTTTAACTGAATTTGAAACAGATCCCATAAGCCAAGAACTACCAACAACCAGTGACAATAACTTAAACTCTAACAGTGACGAAAATCAGGAATCACAAACTTTACAATAAGGGTATTCATTCAACAGCGTAAAGTTGTCGTAAACATAGTAAAGTAAATCTGTCAAATTTCCCATACAAATTGTGACATAATTACGAAGTTTTAAACTTTGCAACGTTTACGACGGCTTAACGCTGTTGTGTGATTACCCTTAATGTTTACGACGAGTTTACGCTGTTGCATGAATACCCATAGTGTTTTAAAGAAAATCATTCCTTTTTAATATTCTTTAGATTTTTTTTTGAAAAAGATATCTAAAAAATTTCTTATTACAGTGTTTATCGCTTATAAGAAACAGGCTTATAAGAAAACCTTGATAAGAAGAAACTTGAACGAAAGCACCGTGTACCTCCCAAATATTTTGAATTTTGAATTGTGTGTATAAGAAACACGTTTATAAGAAAAACACTGACAAAAGAAACATTTCTCAAACACGAACTTTTTTTTCCATGTAAAGTTGGTTGCATTTATGAAACTTGCAAAAAACTCATTAAACATGAACAGACCCATAAGAAAATTTCAAAGCAAACTATACAAATGTCATTTATATTGCAATTTGACATTTGAAGGGAAGTTCAGTTCAGTCTTCATTTTGACATTGAATTTGTTATTCGTTGTGCTTGTATTCTTTTTTGTTTCTTATTTGCATGTAAGAAACTTATTTCTTACATCCATTCTAAGGATATAAGAAAAACTCGGTTATAAGGAACAAATATTATGCAATTTTTGAGTTTCTTATAAGCGCTATGTACTGTATTTACGAAACCGATCTTCTTTGATTTATTTTCTCTGAACTTGAACTATTGATTTGTATTGAAGAAAAGAAACTCAATGTATATTAGCCGCATTTTATTATCCACATGATCTGATCTGGATCAATTTCTACAAGTGATTACAAAAACAAGAGGGGATCCTGCTTTTTATATGGATCGATTTCAATAATCCAAAATTACTATTGTGAATGTGTCTCAATAGTGCCAAGAAAAGAGGCATCAGACACGTGAAAAATAAAATAACAAAGGCAAAAAAGACGGGTATATAACTAAGATCCTGTCTGTTTTATTAATCATGATCTGATCCGGATCAGATCATGAGGATAATAACATGCGGCTATTATTCAGTAAATATATAAATTGGGTGGCACAACAGCTCGTGGAGAACCAGGGCCAAGTGACTTACAACTCACAACCATTCCTGTGTGCGTGTTTGTTGGCAGGAATGGAGGAGACCTACAGTTTATTGCCGAGTCCGAACGGCTAAATGAGAAGCACTTTTTCATGACAAGTATACTCTTGGAGGATTTGTAAGTTCCTCGCAGTACCTCCAATAAAACATTTCTGTTTTTAGGTGGCACGTGGCTGGGAATTGAGCCCACACCTTCGGCATGGTAGTCCTACGCACTAACCATCATGCCATGAGGTACTACGTATATTATTCAGTACTAGACATCAAACTTGTTTAAAAATAAAATATATAATATATTCTAAAGCACAGAAATTAGAAAAAAACCAATATATAAGTGTGGTTAATTATTTATCTATTGTTCAATTTTGTTATTTTAACTAAAGAATTTATATTTCTTTTTGATATAAGAAGTTCTTCTTTTTTGTTATAAAAGTTTTCAGTGCAAAAGAGTGTTAAATTAAAGAGTTTTGTATTATTAAACTTCAAACAAAGATTTCCCGAGCAAAGCTGAGTGGGTCAGCTAGTCCTGTGCAAATGTTGAATTTTTTCTATTTATCATGAATTTTTTAAACATTTAAAATTAAGATTCGAATTTTTCACTTCTAAATGTTTGAAGTCGGTCCACTGTGCGTGGTTTAGAAAAGCAACTAGATATTGTAATACTTTCTCAGGTTCGTTAGTAAAACTTATTTACTTTACTTAAAACGTCCACTTATTTATTTCACAAAATAAAAGTGTTTTATTATTTTCTTACTACAAACAAAACAATTTATTATTCACCACTGAAATTGATTCACCAACTTTACTTTTCACTTTTATTTTTACAACCAACTTTATTCATTCACGATTTAAAACAAACTGTGTCGCTGCCGGTCAAACATGTGCCTTTTATACTTGTTTAACAAACTCAGGAAATTAGTAGAAGGTTCTGGTCTCTGCTTCCAGAGCTTTCCCTGGGGGAAATTTCCCATAATTCCTTTTTCTTAAGCTTTTATTTGACAGCTGGTTTTCTGCTTTAATCCAGCAGATGGCGCTACTTTCGTTTGAGAGTCGCTATAATTATTGGTAAGGGTATGTTTGCACTGTAAGCTCCATTGTGTCCGTTTGTTTGCTATTGTGAGACGTTATAGCTCAAATGTAAAAGTCATTACAATATATATCTCCTTGAGTTCCAACAGTGTACCAATAGAAGTAGTAATACAATACGTTATTAATAAAAAAATTCAAAACACCCCCCGAAATTTTTTACTACATCCACCCCTGGTATTAATCGCCATTTGAAAGAGCAGACAAAAAAATGTTAATATTTTTTAATTTGGAAATACACATTTAAAAACCAAAAAAGACCATATATATGTACATTACATATGTACATGAGTGTATTTTCTAAAAAAATGTGCTTATTGTTTGTATAAAGGTACCTACCTACATAAAGAGCAAATAATTTTTGATTTAGCTCAAAATCTTTTTTGAAATCACTCTTAACATATTAACTAAAATGATATCATTGAAATAATAAATAACATTTTATGAACAAACATAGGTAATGTCGGTATATATCTATTAGACTGTTTCAAAAAATAAAAGTTGTCTTGCAAACAGGCCCAAAATTTGAGCTCTTAAAATTCATGTTTAGACATGCCTCATCGCAGATTTCGGTTTTCCATACGATTTGTATGGGAGAAAACACCTGTTTGTATTTGGAATTTTATGACTTAATTAATGACAAGTATTTAAACTAACGGCGTAAGTTTCCCCAAAAACTTTTGGAAAAGTATATTTTAGTTTCTGTTTCAAAAAATTTTCTGCCCAGTTTAATTAGGGAATTTCTACATATGTATGTAATTTCCCACTAAAAAAATCATTTAAAAGTGTCTAATTATTGTTATAGAACTGTATTATCACCTCCACGTTGGTAACCACCGGATACTACGTTATGTCATGACTTGCTAACGTTGTACGTGCGAATGTTGATCAAGGAAAGTAGTATTGCAACACTTAACCCATGATCCTAGAGTTTGGAGGTCAGTGCGTCGTACTAAAGATCCGACCACAGTTAAAAAACAAACCTAATGTTATCATATAGACGCCAGAGGCCTTGGATAACGACCCCCCTCAAATGGCAAACAGACCCGGAACGAAAATGGACTACGATCTACGAGTATGAACCTGGAATGTAAGAACACTTTTAATGCCAGGTGCTACTCAAAAACTTGAATAAGTCTTCTCGCGATACTGAGCAGACATTACCGCGATCCAGGAGATACAATGGATGGGATCAAGAATAACGAAAAGAAAAGATTGCGACATTTATTACAGCTGTCATCAAATATGCTAAGATGCGGATTCGTCGTGGTTAATCGACTCGGATCGAAAGTCGTCGATTTTAAGCCGATTAGCGATCGCCTGGCTGTGATCCGCATCAAAGCTACCTTCCAAAACATCAGCATAATATGTGCACACGCCCCTACCGATGAAGCTGAGGAGTCTATCAAAGAGGAGTTTTACGACCTCCTGAACGGAGCCTACGGAACCTGTCCGGAGTACGATGTCGTGCTCGGAAACTTCAGTGCTAAAGTCGGAAAGGAAAACATCTTTGGCGGATTAGTTGGAAACCATAACCTCCAGACGAAACGACAACAGATAACGGCTTCTGACTAATCGACTGACTTTGCAGCAACCTGGCGATCTCCAGATGGTCGAACCACCAACCAAATCGACCACGTGCTAATTAATTCAAGGCACGCTTTGAACATCTTGGACGTGGTGAACTTTCCGAGGTGCAAACGTGGACTCTGACCACTTCCTTGTTGTGACTTCCCTTTGTGACCTTGTTGTATTCTCTTCAAAACAGCGAAGGGAACCTAGTCACTGAAGCGCAAGGAATCGTATAGTCAGAGAGCTACCAGGGTTGCCGCGGTCGAAAGGTTGCCATATAATTTTTTCAAAATGCAAAAAAGGGGTCAAAATTAACCTACTCGCACAAGACTGAAACTTATTTATAATTTAGTTTATGCATTCTTATGCATGAAAAAAATTATGCCAGACGGGTTTGGCTGTCGAAAGTGCTTGCCAGACGAGCCTTAAGCTCTTAAAGATTAATAAAAGATATTGGATAACTTGAGAAATTTGTCAGGTACAAGGCTAAAACTTAGTGCATGCTTTATTCGTGAACATATAAGTCAGAGTAGTTCTAGGGTTGTAGTTTCAAAACATAAAATAACTTCCAAATGTAACATATCTACTCTTAGAAGCTGATTTTTGAATTTATAATAACTTCTGTCTTTTTTTACATAAAAAAAAGATGACAGACCAGTTTGGTGGACGAAAATAGCTTGCCAGATGAGTTTTTAAAGTTGGTATTAAAAAATGTCATTGATTAGTCAGAGAATAATTTATTAAATATAGCACGTTAACTGCGTATAATCCTCATCATCGTGTCCTGTAACCCCGGCTGGGGCATTAGGGCGTCAACAAATCGTCTCCATCCTTCACGGTCTGCTGCAAGGTACTTTAGCTGTGGCCACGTCTTTCTCTGGGATTCTGCTTCCACTAAGACAGTTGATTTCCATGTTGTTCTTGGTCTTCCAACCCGCCGTGCACCCTGAGGATTCCATTCAAAGGACTGCTTTGCAATTTCATCGTTTGATTTCCTCAGTGTGTGACCAATCCAACGCCATTTACGCTTTTTTATGTCGACGTCCAGCCGCTCTTGACTTGTGCTGCACCACAATTCCTCATTTGATATTATTTGTGGCCAGCGAATCTTTAGGATGTGGCGAAGACAGCGATTCACAAAAGCCTGCAATTTTTTCGAAATGATAGACGTGACTTTCCAGGTCTCACAAGCATATAACAGCACGGATTTGACATTGGACTCGAAGAATCTCAACTTAGTGCGTAAGGAGATTTGACTGCATTTCCAAATTGGGGACAGAGTACCGAAGGCAGCAGAGCTTTATTTATTCTACTTTTAACGTCCAGATCCGTACCACCGTTTGCAGAAACAATACTGCCAAGGTAGTTAAATTGTTCCACTACTTCAACTGGCGTCTCCTGTAGAATAATACGCTGCTGTGTGGAGCGGCCTGTGAGCATTATTTTTGTCTTTTTGCTGTTTATTCTTAGACCGCTCAACTCTCCCTTCACTTGCAGTGTTTGGCACATCCCGTTCAGCCCACTGATGTTATTTGCCAGTAGACATACCTATATCATCGGCATAGTCTAAATGACTGAGCCTTTCGAACGGTCTCCATTGAATGCCATGTCGCTCGGCTGTACCAACACTGGCCGTCAATACGTCGTCCATCGCCAGTAGGAAGAGAATTGGCGATAGAACATCCCCTTGTCTCACACCCTGTTGCACTACGAACGAGTCGGATAGCTGCCCATTGTGCAAAACATAACACCTTGCGTTGTTGTAGGACTCTTTAATAATGGCAACAATTTTTGGTGGAATTCCTCTACCAAGCAACGATCTCCATATACATTCTCGGTTAACTCGATCAAAGGCCTTCTCAAAATCCACGAACATGAGGTAAAGCGGTGATTGAAATTCCATCGACTGCTCGAGGACGATACGCAGGGTGCTGATATGGTCGACACACGATCGATCACTGCGGAAGCCAGCTTGATGCCTCTTGAGTGTAGACTCGATTCTATCCTTTATTCGCTCGAGAATGATGGTTGCCATTAGTTTTGGGAAAACGGTGATACCGCGCCAGTTGTTGCAATTCCTTAAGTCACCTTTCTTTGGCAACTTAACAATCACACCATCCTTCCAGTCCCTGGGATAGCTTTCGTTTTCCCAAACGCTTTGTATCAGCGGATGTAAAATACTAGCCGCTGCTACGGGATCGGCTTTCTGGAACTCAGCTGGTATTCCGTCCAGTCCAGCTGCCTTGTTGTTTTTGAGGAGATCTATTGATGTATGAATTTCCGATTCTGAAGGGGGTTCGATGTCAATACCCCTATAGGACCTGCGCATCTCGTTTAGTTGGGGCACCTCAATACTCTGCTCAACTGAATCGTCCATTTAGCAGGGCACAAAAATGGTCCTTCCATCTACGAAGCTGATCCTCAATTGATACCAAAAGTGTGCCATCCACATCCATTACAGGATGATTGGTGTTGCTTTTTTTACCGATCACATCTTTGGCTATTTGGTACAATTCCCGGATATCTCCTCTTCTGGCAGCGAATTCCTCATTATCTGCGAGTCCATCCAACTTCACCCTCTTGTCACGTCTCACACAGCGATAGACCATCTTATGTGCATTGCGGTACTCTCTTCGCAAGTCAGCCTTTCGTTGAACATCTGCTTCGGCATTTATTTGGATTTTCAACGATTTGCGAAGTTCGATCTTATCCCAGGTGTCTTGGGATATCCAAGAGTCTCTACGTCTCGTTCGCTTGGGTACAGTTTCGGATCCAGCCTCCATAAAAACACTTTTAATTTCACCCCACATCTCATCAATTGTTGAATTCTGGATTCCGTTTAATGACGAGGCTCTGTCGTTAAGGGTAGTGACATAGTTTCGACATATGTTGGGGTCATTTAAAGCATTAGTATTGAATTTTGAGCTCCTTGCTGCATCCAGCGCTGGTTTTTGTATGGCAGCGGTTCGTAGTTTGAGACTCATCAGAACCAAATGGTGGTCGCTTCCCACATCGGCATTTCTTATACTCCGGACATCACACATAGACTTCCTCCATCGCTGCTGAATCATGATATGATCAATTTGGTTTTCGGTTTGACCATCCGGATGCACCCAGGTAATTTTGTTGCACGTCTTATGCTTAAATACAGTCCCACCTATCACAAGACGATTCGCGTTGCAAAAGTCGAAAAGCAAGTCACCATTTTCATTCCGTGACCCCAAGCCATTTCTTCCCATCACGCGTTCCAGTCCGTAAGTGTCTGAACCGACTTGGGCATTAAGGTCTCCCATAACGACTATGATGTCGGCTCTCGGAACACGACTGTAAACCGAGTTAAGATGAGTGTAGAACGCGGTTTTGTCTTCCTCGGTCGCTTCATTTGTGGGGGCGTAGCACTGAATAATTGTGACGTTACGAATTTTTGAACGAAACCTAGCTGTCATTAATCTCGCAGAAATGGGCGCCCAAGAGATCAAACTACGCCTCGCTTCTTCGTTCAACATAATTCCGACACCATGCAGTCTTTGGCCATCCTCTCTTTCATCCTCCCCGGAATACAGCATTCTCGTCTGTCCAGTGTCTGATCTGTATTCAGCTCTTCCTCTCCATTTAGTTTCGCTAATGCCCAGGATACTGATCTTTAGGCGAAGCATTTCACGCTCAACCTGCTCGTATCTACCATCGCTGTACAAGGATCGAACGTTCCATGCTCCGATTTTCGTACGTATGCGGTAGCCAAAAGTTACATTTGCGCTTCCTGAAAGACTTCTTCTATTTGTCAACAATTACTTTATTATTATGGCGTCATTGATTGACGCTCGTACATGAAAGATGCCGCACCCCCAAATCCGATGTGCGGTTTACTGCAACCGAAGCTGCAGAAGGATTTTCCATAAAAGGATTACCTCTTGGGGACTCATTTCCATTTGTTGTCATAGTTCATGTATTTGCATATATCCTTCCACCATGGTGTTTTCCGAGATATGATTAATAACATGCATAAGCTCAGATTTGACAGGCACACCCACCTTTTGTATGGTCAAACACATAACTGCTCGAGGCCGCCAACTATGGGAAAACAGACGCCTTTTGTAGCCACCCAATATGAGTTACAGACGCTACCTGCTGCTGCCGTTGGCCTTTTATCAAAAAAAAAAAGCTCCTCCGCCACCAGACTATCATGCCGTTGACCGCCACCTGCAGTTCATCCGCCTTAAGGGGGCTTTTAACCATCCCGAGGACAAGTTTGTGCCCTGACCAGCATCGCTGGGTTGTCTGCTTATCCCGGCATCCATTCGGTCCCCCTGCACGTTAGCGTTACCCGCCCTCTACCACGCGAATGTGTGCATAGGGATTTTCCTATCATTGAGCCTAGGGCCATATGGCGTCCTAGCACTCTCAAGTACTTTTAGAGGGGGTATAATCCTAGTAAATATTAAATCAAGTCAGCAAATTATGATATTCTTTTACTGTAGACCAAGGGTTGCCACATATTTTTTCAAAATTTTAGAAAATTGACAAAACTGAAACACCAACCTACCTATAGTTTTCGCACATATGGTAAGCTCATTGTCATCTTGTATATAAAAAAAACATACTTGACGAGCTGGAGGGTCAAAAGCTCCTGCCAGATGAGCCTAAGATATTAAAAATTGGTATTATTTAAAATATCCTTTCTTGATTTTTTCTTAAATTTCAAAAAAAAACTGTCAAAATTGCAAACCTACCCGCACAAAGCTGATTTTTATATATATATTTTAGCTGACATCTTCTTGTATATGAAAACAAATATACCAGACTGGAGGGACGGTCGAAAATTCGTGCCAGACGGGCCTTAAGTCCTAAAAGATGTATTGTAAGAAATATCCTTTTTTTATTTTTTATTTAATTCCAAAATACTGTCAAAACTGCAAACCTATCCGCACAAAGCTGATTTTTACATATATGTTACCTGACATCTTCCTGTATATGAAAAAAAAATATACCAGACTGGACGGACGGTCGAAAGTTCCTGCCAGACGGGCCTAAAGTCTTAAAAGATGGTATTGTAAGAAATGCATTTTGAAAAAATCATATGGCAATCTTTCGACTGCGGCAACCCTGCCAGAACGTAGTTTTCATACTTAACTAGTCCCAAATCAAGCATACACAAAGTTGTAGCCTTGTCTAGTAGTTTAGTCAAAGTGGCTGGTAGCTCTTAGACTAGTAGACGTGTTTAAGCAGCATTGCCAGCAACTGGTTAATAGGTATTATGTAGAGGAAGCGCCAGGAGAACAAAGAAGCAAGAGACTTGTCAATGAAGATCCAGTCCCAGCGCCCAGTTCTGAAGAGGTTAAGACAGCCATTCACAAGCTTAAGAACAATAAATCCGCTGGCTCGGATGGCCTACCTGCGGGACTCTTCAAGTACCTATGGAGGAGATGTCCTGGTACGGCGCATCTATCACCTTACCAGCCAAGTGTGGGAGGAGGAAAATATGCCCGACGACTGGTCAAATAGCTCCATATGCCCAATCTTCAAAAAAGGCGATCCTTTGTCCTTAGAAAACTACAGAGGCACATCCCTGTATAATTTTGCCTACAAGATCCTATCCATGGATGGAAAAGAGCAAAGAATTCCAAGTCGAGACCCACCATTTTTTCATCGACTTCAAAGCCGCATATGACAGCATAAATCGCCAAGAGCTTCTATAGACGATGTGTAGCGTGTCACCGAAGTTAAATGCATGGCTTGAACTAAGAGTTGCTAGCAACTCAGTTTCCTCGTGTGAACGGACACTCAGGAATTCCACTCGGCAACTTTAAATCCTACTTTGGCATCACTTATCTTATTCTTCGTTCACTGAACGAAAGGGCGCAAAAAAATTCTTTTATTCACTGAACGAAGTTGCAAAAATCTTTCGTTCACTGAACGAAACTCAGCAAGTCGTCTTCAACAGGAAAACTTCTCGATCTTTTCTATTTCGTCGCTCAGCGTGGTCGTGGGTTTTTGTATCTGGACATTGTCCAAGCCACAAAAATTTTGCAAGTCGTGGGCTTTATCATTGCCCTTGCATCCGGACTAATTGTCGAATCGTCCATATAGGAAAGCTCGTTTTAGTCAAAATAATCCACTAAAATTACCTCGGCTGGATATCGTCGAAGACCAGAACTTTTTTGCTGATGCGTCCTCTCTGTCCAGACGAATAAACCTTGATCGTCTGGAAGAGTAAATCTCCAGCTAGGAATAAATCCTCATAAAGGAAATCCCTTTCCAACAGGTATGTACCAAAAAAATAAAAAAAAAAATATATCTTGAACGACATAACTAAGTCGTGTTTCGTCTCTTAGCCACAATCGGATAATTCATCGAGACTCCCATGGCCACCAATTGTCCACGAAATCTACAACAACTCGGCAGCACGTGTAGCAATTCGGAGCAGCCGAACACTGCCACTAAAAAGTCCTTGAGTTGTTCGAGTTATAGAACGAAACCAGCTATATAAAAACCCACTGGATAACACCAACGTGATAGCCAACTGTGAGCCTAGACTCCCTACACTCCAACGCACGTCAACATAGTCCTCGTGAACTGCTTCTGTGTCCCCTTCGACGGCGGTCAAGGGTGAACTTTTTTATCGTTTTTTTTTTCATAAGATTTTTTTTACTATAATTTTTTTTATATAAATCTACACATGAGATAAAATTTATTGAGATCGCGCTTAAAGTGTGTTAAACCAGTTACCTAATAGTTTTAATTAAAAATTATTTTAAGTAATTTGCTAGTACAAGGAAAAAATCGATTAGATTTAATCGTTATTCAAATATTTAATCATCGCGAGCTATAATTTCATAAAAGAAATCGCGTTAGGGTGGTGAAAAATGTTCACATAACCGGTAGAGATAAAAAGAAAAAAAAAAAAAGCGGAAATTTCAATTCCTAGAAAAAAAGCAAAAAGGGAAATAACTACTACCTGAAAAAAAAAACATAAAAAAAAGAATTATAGAAAATTTACTAAAAATAAATCACGTGAAAAGAAAGAAAACAAAAATCTAAAATTAAGTGCATCTATCAGCATCATATAATAATTAACATCCTTATAGCAACAGCTGGACTTTGTGCGCACGGATCTCTGGATACACCAGTAAAGTAAGTTATCTTTTAAATCATTTAAAATATATTATTATTATATTGTGCTGATATTATTCGCTATTTATTAACTTTACAAACTACCAAAAGAATTAGTTTTTATTATCCTTTATAAAAAAAGATATATCTTACCTTTCTCTTAAACTTACTTTCTTTGGGGTTTATTACTTTAAGGTTTTAAAGAAATAAGGAATTTCAAAATATCCCTTATATCCTTCGTGGTTGTCCTGTTGATTTTTGTTGAAATAGAAATTCAAGTTGACAACGCGATTTTCTTTGTTTTAAACTATTTTCTTAATTACGTATTACAATAATTTATCGGATTTGCTCCTAATCTTGAGATTTTAAATTTTGTAAAATTGTAATAGATAGATAACCTTAAGTAAACTCGTTATTGTTTTTGTTCAAGTGCTGGAATTAAATCCTACACACTATTCCTTTTAATATATTAAAGTAAACTTTTAAATATTTTTGGATACTTAAATACACTGTAATTAATTTTCCACTTAAATTAACTTGATTGACTTTAACTATTTAATCTTAACTTTCCACACTTGTTAATTTTCATTCGAGTGGGTAGATTTCAAACAGGTATACAGTTCCATTTTGAAACTAAAAGTATACATTAACAGCCTTATTCATTAGATTCCACTAAACAGATGAATAGTTATACGCTGAATAAGGACTTATATAGCCACTATTCAGTGTTACGCCAATTCTTATTCATAAAACATTTTCCTACCCATTATAGTTATACAACGCTTGTGTCAAATAAAGTACCAAAAAGGGAAAATCTATTACATTTTACTTGCATATCTCTAAGCAAATATCAGCTGTTTGTGAAAAATTAATAAAAGAATAATACTGCCAGTTCGGGTCTTTTCAATTTCTGTGTTAATAATTATAATTTTGAAGTTTTCTTGTGTACTTTTTAGTAATAATTAATTAATATTTCAAAAAAACTAAGCTATTTAATATTTCGTATACTCAGTGAATTTTTATTAAAAGGAAAAACAAATCAACCCCCATTTTACCTGCTGCGACGTCGGCGGCTGCCACAGCTCCATTCCGGTTAGATTCTTTTTATTTTTTTCTTATATAACACAGTTTTTGTTGTTATTGTTTATAGTAGGTATGCATATGTGCATAAATTAAATAAAAATGTTTGAGATAAAAAACAGTTTTGTTGTTTTATTTCATTATGGGTATTCATGCAACAGCGTAAACTCGTCGTAATCGTTGTAAAGTTTAAAACTTCGTAATTCTGTCACAATTTGTATGGAAAATTTGACAGATTTACGAAGTTTAAAATTTTACAACGATTACGACGAGTTTACGCTGTTGCATGAATACCCTTATTATTCTTTTCGCTCGCAGTTTGTATTGGGAAGAATAGGTTATGCATGTGTGTATAGGTATACATATCTGAATATTTCACTATTGTGAGTATATTAGTGACATTTCGATACTTATATATCCTTATGTTGCCACTATTCAACCTCCAAACGCGTTTAGCTTATTATGAGCCTATGTTACGTTGTATAAGTTTTATGAATAAGGTTTTCGCGTTCAGAGGCATTATAACGAGTGGATAGCGCTATACACTTGCTATGATGCGTTTATGAATAAGGCTGTAAGTTTTTTCTCGGACTTTAAAATACACTTGGAGTAAATTTAGCATCAAATTAAAATTATTGTACCTTAACTTTTTTTTGTATTTACATACTTTCAGTAGGTACCTAAATTTCAGTTTACTTTTGAGATAAGTCATCATACCCTCGAATTTACCCTACTCTTACTGTATTAAATTAATAAACACGTTGCCTGTTGAACTATGATAAGTACGGCCGTAGCTAGGCCTACGCTAGTGTGAGCTCAGCTCACCCAAAAATAATTTAAGCTCACCCAAAAATTTTCTAAGGTATTTTAAGATTTTTCAATTTTTCATTGCTCAATATTTGTTTGCTTTGAAATAAAATTTGAAATGTACTTATGCCTCAATACCAATTTTTCCGTTTTATTCCGCACACTTTGATTTCTTCGGTTCATTGGTCTATTTTTGCTCTTGTGTGCTTTTGTTGCTAGTCGCCTGATTAGTTATTTTTCAGTCAAAAGTGTGTTCCCATTATGAAAAAATATGGAATACTCAAAACACATTTAAATTCATTCAACAATTAAAGCCTTTTATATTTTAAACTTATTGGTTTCCCCTTGTGTTCATAGCTTTAAACTAAAAGGACCATTTCGAATATCAATCAGGAAAACCGATTCGATACGTGTATGATTTTTTTTTCGATTTTGAAATCAGGTCCAAAAGCTTTTTTCTTGTTTTCACGGCGAGAACTGCCATTTTGGCTTCTATATTGAATTTTATTTTCAGAAAATTTCACCGTTTATACTAAATCAACCTGGTGGTTGGATGTTGTAGGAACTGGGGGCCTCGAGCTGTATCTTTTCCTACACATCAAGTGCTTACAATACCTCCAAGTTGGTAGCCGCCGGATACTGGTCTTGGCTTTATGCCAGGACTTGCTAAACTTGTAAGTGCGAATGTTGACCAAGGAAAGAATTGCAACATTAAACCCATGGCCCTACAGATTGGAGGTTAGTGCGTTGGGCTAACGACCCGACCACAGTAAAAAAGCCAATTGTTATGAGAGAGACGCGTGAAGCCTCGGATAACGACCCCCCTCAAATGGCAACCAGACCCGGAATGAAAATGGACTATGACCTACGAGTATCCACCTGGAATGTAAGGACACTCTATACACCAGGTGCTACTCAAAAACTTGAATCTGTCCTCTCGCGGTACAAGGCAGATATTACCGCGATCCAGGAGATACGATGGATAGGATCAGGTATAACGAAAAGAAAAGATTGCGACATTTATTACAGCTGCCATCAAAGACTGCACATGTTAGGATGCGGATTCGTCGTGGGAAATCGACTCAGATCGAAAGTCATCGATTTTAAGCCGATTAGCGATCGCCTGGCTGTGATCCGCATCAAAGCTACCTTCCAAAACATCAGCCTAATATGTGCACACGCCCCTACCGATGAAGCTGAGGAGTCTAACAAGGAGGAGTTTTACGACCTCCTGGACGGAGCCTACGGAGCCTGTCCGGAGTACGATGTCAAAGTCGTGCTCGGAGACTTCAATGCTAAAGTCGGAAAGGAAAACATCTTTGGCGGATTAGTTGGAAAGCACAGCCTCCACGAAACGACAACAGATAACGGCTTCCGACTAATCGACTTTGCTGCAGCTCGTAATACGGTGATAAGTAGCACTAGGTTCCCCAGGCGAAGGATACACACAGCAACCTGGCGATCTCCAGATGGTCGAACCGCCAACCAAATCGACCACGTGCTAATTGGCGCAAGGTATGCATCGAACATCTTGGACGTGCGAACTTTCCGAGGCGCAAACGTGGACTCTGACCACTTTCTTGTTGTGACAAAGTTCAGAGCCCGACTGTCCAACGAAAAGAAAACGAAGACCGCCCAAAGGAAGAAATTCAACGTTGCATGCCTTAGCACATCTGAGAAAGCCAGAGACTACAGTGAGCAATTGACCGGGAAACTCTCTGCCGTAAACCCAGCCACAAGCGTCAACAACCAGTGGAACCAATATCGCGACATCATTAAGGAGACAGCCGAGACCACCATAGGCTATCAACCACCCAGAAAAAAGAACCCGTGGTATGACGATGAATGCGCGGTATTGAAGCAGGAGACGGAAAATGCACGAATGCAAATGCTGCAACGGAAAACAAGAGCAGCAAGAGAGGAGTACCGTGAAAAGAGAAGGAAAGAGAAAAAAACCCTGCGTAGAAAGAAAAGAGCATCCGCAGCCTCTCAGCTCAAGTATCTCGAAGAGTCTAGCACAGCCACCAACACCCGCCGGTTCTACAAAACAGCCAAGCAACTGGCATCTGGTTATAGGACTGGCACGCAAGCTCTTCGAAACAGCGAAGGGAACCTAGTCACCGAAGCACAGGGAATTGTAGACGTGTTTAAGCAGCATTTCCAACAGCTGCTTAATGGGCATTATGTAGAGGAGGCAATAGAGGAACAAATAAGCATAAGACCAGTCAATGAAGATCCAGTCCCAGCGCCCAGTACTGAAGAGGTTAAGAAAGCCATCCACAAGCTTAAGAACAACAAATCCGCCGGCTCGGATGGCCTACCTGCGGAACTCTTTAAGTATGGAGGAGATGTCCTGGTAGGGTGCATGCACCAGCTCATCAACCAAGTGTGGGAGGAGGAAAGTATGCCCGACGACTGGTCAAATAGCTCCATATGCCCAATCTACAAAAAAGGCGATCCTATGTCCTGCAAGAACTACAGAGGCATATCCCTGCTTAATGTTGCGTACAAGATCCTATCCAACGTACTATGTGAGCGTCTAAAACCTTTCTGCAACACTATGATCGGCACGTACCAGTGTGGCTTCAGGCCAGGCAGATCAACGATAGACCAAATCTTCACATTGAGGCAAATCCTGGAAAAGACCAACGAATTTCAAGTCGAGACCCACCACCTATTCATCGACTTCAAAGCCGCATATGATAGCATAAGTCGCCAAGAGCTTCTATTGGCGATGTCGGAACTCGGGATCCCGAAAAAACTGATCCAGCTATGCCGCATGACGTTACAAAATACGCGGTGCAACGTGCAAATGGGTAACAGCTCATCCGAGTTATTCCAAACTTGTACAGGGTTCAGACAAGGAGATGCGCTATCATGTGATTTCTTCAACTTAGTCCTGGAGCAGATAGTGCGCAAGAGTGGTGTTAACATGGAAGGCACTATCTTCAACAGGTCTTCACAACTGCTTGGCTATGCGGACGACATCGACATCATCGGCCGCTCCAAGAGAGCTGTACTTGAAGCATTCACAGCTATTGATGAACAGGCGAAACGCGTTGGTCTTGAAGTGAATGAGGACAAAACAAAGTATATGCTATCAACAAACAAAGCCTCATCTGTCCATCGCCTAGGACAAAACGTCACTGTTGGTAGCAGTAATTTCGAGGTAGTCAAGGAGTTCACCTACCTCGGAACAAACATCAATCCCACGAACGACACCTTAGTGGAAATCCGACGAAGAATTACCCTAGCGAACCGCTGCTACTTCGGTTTGGCCAAACAAATGGGTTCAAAACTCCTTTCCCGAAAGACAAAGTGCACGCTGTACAAAACGCTAATTTTACCAGTTCTACTCTACGGCGCCGAGTGCTGGACGATAAGTAAAAAAGGGGAATTGATACTGGGCACTTTCGAGAGAAAAATTCTTCGGCGGATATTTGGTCCTATATGCGAAGAGGGCGATTGGAGGAGAAGATTCAATCGTGAACTGTACGAGCTGTACCAAGATGTGGATGTAGTCCAAAGAGCCAAAACACGTCGACTACACTGGCTCGGCCACATCGAGCGAATGGACAACAACGCTCCAGCCAAGAAAATCTTCGAATCTCAGCCCCCAGGTTCGAGACGACCAGGAAGACCGAACCTCCGCTATAGGGACCAGGCGGTCACAGACGCAAGAGCGCTTGGTCTCGACGACTGGAGGGAGCGTGCGAGGGACCGCAACCGATGGAAGACCGCAATATCTCAGGCAGAGACCCTTCATGGATCGGGAGCCGGATAAGTAAGTAAGTAAGTAACCTAAAATATTAAAATTCCACATAAAAGATTCCACAAAATGAGAATTTAGCAGTTTATGAATAAAGGAGAGACAAATATATTGCTATTTGTCAAATAACTCTACAGGGTATTTTCAGAAATGCTTGAACCAGGAAATCAACATACAATAGTCGGAAAAAGTATTTTGACAAACAAAATATTTCGCATTTTTCTTTATATCTTTCGTAGAATAAATCTGAAAAAAAAATATTATAATGGTATCAAGATGAGCTTCAAAAAACAAAGTTAGATTCATAATTATAGTTTCGAAAATAAAAATTGTATTTCAAAAACGTATAGGGAAAAATTATTTTGACAAAATTAAAGAGGCTTTTAAAGACCGGTTTACTTTTCAGTACAGGCAGGTAGGATAGTTTTTAGTATGCTTTTGGATGCCGAATTCAAATCCGTTATCCGTTTGTGGCTATCGGCTCGGGTTTTCAAGAAATTCCCGTTAGAAAATGACCAAAAATCGTTTTTTAGCTATTTTTGAGGCCTTGGAAGATCTACAAATAACAATTTTTTAACAAATTACGTGAAACATCTGAAAGCACTAATCTTCTTCTTCAATTATTAGTTATTATTTTTACAATCGGTTTTTACAAGCCTTGTCAAAATACTTTTTTCCCTATACGTTTTGGAAATACAATTTTTATTTTCAAAACCATAGTTATGAATCTAACTTTTGTATGTTTTTTTGAAAGCTCATTTTGATGTCATTATAATATAGTTTTTTTTCAGATTTTTTTCTATCAATAAAAAGAAAGATATAAAGAAAAATGCGAAATTTTGTTTTGTCAAAATACTTTTTCCGACTATTGTATTTCATTTTCATTAAAAAAATGTGAGATCACCCAAAATACCCTTGAGCTCACCCATACGTTTGATCCTGGCTACGGCCGTGATGATAAGCTTTTTTTTTGTTACGATTTAACATAATTGAAACGTAACTTGGTTTTTACTTAAGACTACAATTAAATGTTTTCTTTTCATTTGAATTCGGGAACCAATAAATCATTCTATCTTAGAAAAGGTTTTTAGTTCTTTTGGTTCGGAATTCTAAGTCGAGATAGCAATATGAATATTTGGTAAGCGTATACTTTTCTGGCGACGTAAGTAGGAAAATGAAAGAGTGAAATAAAGTGAGACAGTAATCAAATTTTGGGGTCGTCAACAAAATCCGGCTTTTGACGGCCAAGGAGCCCTGACAATGTAGTCAGTGGTGTAGGGTGGGTACTGCCATGGGTCAATAACATCCGACCCAGACTTCTCTCGTGTTCGTGTTCCCTTTTCCTTTCCTTTTAATCAACAGCTTGGCTGCTTACATTCCTCAGGTTAGCTTCCGGCAAAACTTCAGCCGAATCACATTTGAACTTAGTTCATTTGAAAAATCGAAAATCTTTAATACCACATTGTGATATTTTGTCTCCTTTCCTCCTTTTTACCAAGTTCCCTGACTCGGCATGAACTTAAATATAGTTTTTTTTTGTATGGACGAAAGGACAGCGGAAAAGAATCCCCCCCCATCGACTGAGCTCTAGCTGCACAAATGCCAGCATGCCGAAACCACCGCTGGGTAAAAGAAATAGAAGGTTGTGTAAACAAACTTCAATTCCTTTTTTCTACATCCTACCCCTAGTCCTCCATAGAATTATTACAGATGTCAGAATTCGGGATCCGATACGATATAAAATACGCGGTGCAACGTGCAAATGGGTAACAGCTCATCCGAGCTCTTCTAGACGTAAACAGGGTTCAGACAAGAATATGCGCTATCATTGCAATTTCTTCAACCTGTACCTACGTTCTGTAACTCTCGCATCGATAAAATCAGTCGAGAAACGTTAAAAAATGGAACAAAACTCATGCATTTTGTTTCAATTTTCATCGTTTCTCGACCAGTTTTTTCGATGCGAGAGTTACAGAACGTAGGCACTGGTCCTGGAGCAGATAGTTCGCAAGAGTGGTGTTAACCTGGAAGGCACTATCTTCAGCTGATCCACCGAAATCGTTGAGTTAAAATTTCTGAACCACACATCAGAATTTGAACCACAACTGGTCCTAACAAAAATTTGCTTAACTATATTACTATTAATTCGTTAACATAATAACATCTTAAAATTGTTTGTCAAAATTTTTATAGGGAAATAAATTGCGCAGTATATGTACTGTACATATATATTTACATACATAGGTACATACATGGCAAAATTTGTATCAAGTTTTATCAATAAATTATCTCGTTACTGTTATGTTTTTTTGTTTAAACAGTTGTTGTTATCGGTTTAATGGTTTCCTATGTTTTGGTACTCAGACACACGTAGTGTACGTAATAAGTGTGTGATGTTGAATTTGTTATCAGTGAAAGGTGCACTTAAAACACGATTTTTTTTATAATTTCTGTAGTCTTTTTGTTTTATAAATAATGTTGTATAGGTAATCTTTATGCGCGTTAGCAATTTTTTGACATGAAGGCGAAGTAGAATAAACAGAAAAAAAAAACATTTGTATAAACAAAATTTCAATACTTTCATGTTTCATTTTTGCTTGATAGAATTTAAGTTTATAAAACCTAATACTACGTTTTCATTAGACCAAATGAGGTAATTTCGTTGAAAATTTCCAAATTCGACACGAAATCATCTCATTTCCCATACAAATTCACATTTCGAAATGAAATAATTTCAACCAAATTTGCACGAAATTAGGTTGGAAATTAAGTCAAAACCTTACGAACACACCCAATTAGCAACAGTTTGGAGAGCTCTGAAAAAATTTTGTATGAAAATGTCAAAGCTCAATGGAAGGAGACAGAGGAAAACAACAACAAAAATCCAGTTGAAATTCAAAAACGAAATGAGCTGTCAAACGAAATTACAAATGAAAACACTTTTTCGGTGATTTGCGAAATTACCTAATTTCGGCTCTAATGAAAACGTAGTATAAGACAATATAGGACTAAAACATGTTAGGGTATGAGTATGTACCACAATGATCTTTATAATATCAAAATGCAAGTGTCCAGCTAAGTTCTCTACACCCTTTGTACAGGAAGCAGCTATTTCCATTTCCGACACTTCTCTAATTTACTTCAGTACTTACCAAGTAAGTGAGAAACTTTATATTTTTAGTATTTGCAAAGCTATTAGCCGCCATGGCTTACCACATAAATTTTAACTGTATTACATTTTTGTTTTCAGGGGCCCTGCTATGTAACTTTATTCTACTGTCGAATCTACTCGAAAGTTGTTTTCAAAGCTTATTTTCAGACGTTATTTGTATGAAAGTTGGATGAAATTTAAGAGCTTTAGACTTCTTGCCACAGAATCTTCATTTAGCACTGTTCTATTCCCGTTTATAAGCGATTGCCAAAGAGTTAGCGAGCAGAGATTTTGCGAATTCGAACGTTTTTATTTTAGAATCGAGTTACATAGTTGGGCCCCAAAGATATATAGGTCTTTAATCTAAAGCCTAGTTTACAGTTCCCGTGCGCAAAAAAAAATCTATGCAAACATTCTCGCATGTCAAAAATAATTGAGGTGAAATGTAAAATTAATTGTTTGCATGATTGGTTTACAGTTTTCATGCAAAAAAAAAAACAATGCTGTCATGGAAAGTCATGCCAAACAATGGACCGGCAATTGATTTGCATGCGAAAAAAAGTGTGGTGAATAAAATATTTTTTTTTTGATGGTTGGCTTATACTTCCGAAAAAAAAAATATATTCACCTCAAGGCATTATTTGCATGCAAATGGTTTTCGCATCCAAAAATAATTATTTTCCATTTTTAGGCCTATAGTTTGTCAATTAAGGGTAAATTAATGACTCAATGGGTGGTTTAGGTAAAAGCAAACGTTTTTCGCCTTGAATATTATCATTGAGTATTTATACATAGAGAAATCAAGATAGTTTCAATCTTTCCTCACAAGATGTCACTAGCATGTCCATAACAAAAAATATTGGATTGCACTCAAAATTAACAAAAAACGCTCAAGTAAAAAAGAAAAAAGTTTGAGAGACTTTTACGATACTGAAGTTTTGTTTGCCTCATTGCCCGGTCTTTATCATACATAAGGAAGAAAAAGAAGTAGTTTTGCGCAGATACACAATATTATTGAAATTCACATTTGAATTATTAAAAACGAAAAATTGCAAAGATCTTTAAGACTGTACAAGTACATAAATACATATATGTATAATTTGTATATCTTCTCTGTTGGTTATTTTATTTATTTTGTTTTCGTTTGGCTTAAGGAGGCAAATAAATGCAAAAATAATTTAAAGACATGTTGTAAAGTAAGGATTAAGAAAAACAATAAAATATGGATCTCTTAACCATAAAAATGATAAATTAATAAATAATAATAAATATGTACATTTAGGTAGGCAAGGTATACAATACATTTGTACATCATACACCTACATTATGTACCTTATATATTCAAAAATGTTCTCGAAAAAATAATTTAGTTGGGGCATGATTTATTAAAAGTAATTTTCAGTGCAAATGGCTATTTGAGAAAAAATATAGGTAATAACTCGATTAAATAGTAAACGGTGTGAATTAATTAAAGATTAGACCACTCGCTTTTCATAGGAACAGCAGAAAAGTAGGTAGGTGTTTGTTATAAATTAAAATAATTATAACATAATTATAAAATAAATTAGCTTAGTTCGGTAGGTACCTAGAAAAAACACATTCAAAACTATTAATATGTTATGGACATACGTATGAACAAGTACATACATAGGTATATGAATCCAATAACAAAAAAAAATCATTATTGAAAATCGAATTTATATTCATTTATAAATGATCTTATCTCTAATTAATATTTATATATTTGGCATCGAAAAATGCCAATCAAAAGTAATACAAAAAAATAATATCAAAACTATTTCAGGAGTTTTCGAATATTCTTGCAAATACATAGTTTTTATTATACTTAGATGTACGAATTAGTGCTGTAAGTAAGGAAGGTACTAGTAGTCCATTGAAATGTTACATTAACCTTGCAATTTCGGTAGGACAAGAGTTTTTTTCTTTTGATGTGTAGGGGGGTTAAGTGTGAGTATAAAACCTGATTTTCGGGGTTGAAAGCGCCCCCATTTGGCCGCCATCTTGAAAAAGGGGGTGAAAAAGGGCTTCTTCGATTTCTTCACAACCGTTAGATTTACGAAATTTTTTTTCAACTTTTTCGGTAGAAAATTAAAGTATCTACAATTTATGTTAACATACTTTTTGCGGTAAAATTGATAATAAAGAAGTTACAGACATAAATAGATTAATAATAATTTCATCTAGTAGTAAGATACACTTTCGGTCCAACTTGGAAAGAGACGAGCATTTTGAATTAAGCAAATTAAGAACACTATCTACTATTCCAGGCGAAAATTCTATATTCATGTGCCATCTTTGAATGGTGGATACAGCAGGTAAAGTAAATCCGATTTCAAGCAAGTACTTATACAGAACGGGCGATTTGTAAAAAAATTTCAGAAATAAATCCCTCTCTTCATTACCCCATTTTGAGTTGGACTTATGAAGTAACTGACAAGAAATAAATGTCCTGACTGGGTCGCTTTTATTATTGAAAAGTTCGTTTATTTTCCTTTCAGCTAAGTCATTTATGGTATCTTCTTTGCGTTTTATTGGGGATCTATAAATAATACTTGTGAGGTTTGCCCTTTTTGGAGAACTGGTGGATGGAATCAAGGGAGAACCATTTTCTGAAAATGGAAAATGCTCTTCTATTAGTTCGGCGTCTTTAGAGAAAATTTTAAAAGAATTATTGCGCAATCTGTTGCAGTAAACTTTTATCTCTGGACCTGGAGGAGAGCGATTTCCTTCTAAAGACAAGTAGTCGTCATCTATAAACGGAGAAATGTAGGAATTAACAGATTCTTTAACACCAGAAAATGAAGGATAATTTGTTCCTATTAACGAATCTGTTAATTCCGGTAAGCAAGAAGTGTTTGCATCATTTTGAGATTGAATATTTTTTTTTCTGGCATAAGTTGGCTTGGCAATATTGATTGATGTCTCTAAAAGCTTCTTACAAATATCGTCCATGAAATGACCATTGCAGGAACAAGATCCAAGGAAAGGAAGGGGGAAGGAATTTGGAAGCAAACATTTTTTGGTCCCTTTAATAGTAATTTGTGATGCTAGAAAATGTTTTTCGCAAAATTAAACTACACCTTTACCATTTGAGTTTTGCAAAGATACATTTCCAGAATGCTTTATCCAAACCAATCTGGCACTACTGTAAGGTAATCCAAAAAAAGATATAGAGCACCCTGGCTTATATATATTCAAACAGTTCCAATAAGAACATGGAATGGAACTCATTTTATGTATCGGGTTAATTAATTCCTCAAGTAAATAAGTAGGTAGGTACCTACATAAATATTTCCTGAAAACACTACCAAAACTGCATAAGTATGTCTGAACACTTCCAACGTTATTTATTTGCGTACTGTAGTGACTCAGACCTCAGAGACTCACAACAAAACAACTCGACTAAAAACAGACCAACCAAAACAAATACAGACAAAATTCAACTTGATCCATCCACTTCCGCATATGCATAATTTTCTGAAAGAGAAAAACATTTACAAAAATCCACGTACGTCCATACTCTTCCAAGGATATTTGCCGACTGAATGAAAATGAAAACTAAATGAGTGAATGAACAAAATAAGTAAAGAACTTAACTCAAGAAAGACAGACCAAAATGAAAACAAACAAATCAACTCCACAAAACAAAATACTCAATCCGCTTCCGCATCCCTTAGCAAGTTAGCACCTGCTGGCTTTGTATATATCTACAAAGGCTCTACTGCTCATGCTCACTGCTCACTGCTCAACGCATATTCATCGGGATTTTGTGTCTGGTTATAAAACAAAATGAAAATAATGCTTGAAAAATACTAAAGTACTCAATTCGACAGAGGACAACACTAAGTTGGACTCTCTCCTTTCCTCTTTTTTTTTAGTTTGTATTTTGTGCTTTATTACCATTGTTCACTCAAGAATATTTTTGCTTAAGAAATTACAACTAAGACGATTGCAACGCTCCATGCGAGGTAAGTTTGAAACTTACTTTTCAAAAAGATGATTTCTCTATGTATAAATACTCAATGATATTATTCAACTTGGTGCGCAGAATAGGTGGAAAATCGTTTTAAAAATTTTGATTTTTTTTTCGCATCGGAACTGTAAACTATGCTTAAATCTAAATAATACGAATTTTACTTTTTAATTTTAACCTGAATGAAATTTTTTCCTCCGATAAGACTAAAATTCGAAAATCATAATTCTGTAAATGCCCAAAATTGTAGCCTGTTGAATGCTAATTTGTTGCGAAAAAATTAATTTTGTATCTATTATGGATTATTTTGTATTTGCAGTTTAAGTTTAAAAAAGTGCATTTCCGCCTACACTACCACAGCTAACCAGAAAAAGTGCAGCGAAATTTGAAAACATACATAGGTTTTCAATG
Source organism: Dasysyrphus tricinctus (assembly GCA_963921185.1). Classification (NCBI taxonomy): domain Eukaryota; kingdom Metazoa; phylum Arthropoda; class Insecta; order Diptera; family Syrphidae; genus Dasysyrphus; species Dasysyrphus tricinctus. Next base: position 89,887,578 of record OY992530.1, read on the forward strand.
TTTTTGTTTTGTCACAATTTGTAGCTTTTCCAAAACAAATTTGTTGCGCAAACCAAACATTTGTAGTCGTAGCAATTCCACTTGGCAAATCAAATTTTCATTTTTTTCTATTTATTCTTTTCATTTGCAATAAAGGTGCATTATTATTTTTATTATATTTTATTTTATTTATATTATTTTTGTATTTAAAAATGATTTTTTTTTTTTTTATTTACTTTGAAGTGAAAATCCATAAAAATAAACAATAGATTTATTTATTAATTTATTTTAGCAATTTAATTTAAACGTTGCTTATCTTTATTTTACTATAAAAAGTAAAAAAAACCTTAAGAACACAAACTAAAAGAACAAGAAAGTACGACCGACCCATTCTTCCATTTTATTTTCACATTCTTGAAAAAAAAATGCAAATGCAAATGAATGACAGTCAAATGTCAAAGTCGTACACTTCATGCAACGAACAGAAGTATCATACAACACTCCCAATGAAACCTGAGAAACGGAAAATTGTATAATACATTTATGTATGATGTATGATGATGTTGTTTATAGTATGAAATATAGGTATGTGATGTATGATCTCAGAAATAGGCCCCAGCTGAAATTCTGACACAGTTGCACTAACTTGACTTGATATTGTAATGCCCTTCCATATTTGAACTATACCGACTCCGAAAAGCAAACAAACGAACACAATAAAGCTTAAGGTCGCAGTGCAAACATACCCTTATGAGCTATGATTTAAGCGACTCTCAAACGAAAGAAGCCCCATCTGCTGGATTATAGCAGGAAACCAGCTGTCAAATAAATGCTTTGGAAAGAGGAATTATGGGAAATTTCCCCAATGGAAAGCTCTGGAAGCAGAAACCAGAACCTTCTACTAATTTTCAGAGTTTGTCAAACCAATATAAAAGGCACATGTTTGACCAGCAGCGACACAGTTTGTTTTCAATCGTGAATGAATAAACTTGGTTGTGATAAAAGTGAAAAGTAAATTTGGTGAATCAATTTCAGTGGTGAATAATAAATTGTTTTGTCTGTAGTAAGAAAAGCATAGTGTTTTATTTTGCAAAATAAATAACTTGAAGTTTTGAATAAAGTAAATAAGGTTTATTAACGAACCTGAGAAAATATTACAATATTAAAGTGCCTTCACATAAGCTACGACCTGCGAATGCGAATATATTTGTTAGATAAAGCCTAGTTTACAGTTCCCATGCGCAAAAAAATCTATGCAAATATTCTCGCATGTCAAAAATAATTGAGGTGAAATGTAAAATTAACTGTTTGCATGATTGGTTTACAGTTTCATGCAAAAAAAAAAAAAACCAACGCCGTCATGGAATGTCATGCAAAACAATGGACCGGCAATTTATTTGCATGCGAAAAAAGTGTGGTGAATAAAATATTTTTTTGTTGTGATAGTCGGTTTATACTTAAAAAAAAAATAAATATATTCACCTCAAGGCATTATTTGCATGCAAATCGTTTTTGCATCCCAAAATAATTATTTTCCATTTTTAGGCCTAAAGACTATTAATTAAGGGTAAATTAATGACTCAATGGCAAACGTTTTTCGCCTTGAATAGTATTCAACTTGGTGCGCAGAATAGGAGGAAAATCGTTCTGAAAATTTTGATTTTTTTTTCGCATGGGAACTGTAAACTATGCTTAAAGTGACAAAACGATCGTATCTACAGTTTTAAAAGGAATACACGACCTAAAGTTAGTTTAAATTGTTAGCATTTTTATATTTTCTACGCTACCAACGAGACATTTTTTGCGAACTGTCAAATACTTTTTCGCAATCCACAACAACAGCCCGCTATCCACAAAAATCTGCGAATGAAAAATTCGCTCGAATTTAACCTCAAATTTTGTTTAGCACGTTTTACTAATTTATTTTGTATGACCAATCGCGTCTGTCGGCCACCAGTCCCTTGGGTCGTCTAGGTGCAGGGAACTAGGTCCCCGGGAACCAAGTCCACCGAGGGAATTAGTTCTCATTTAATGGGAACTAGGTCCACTTCAGCGAAGTGGACTTGGTTCTCATAGAAGGTGGGAACAAAATTCCTCAAAAACTGAGTGGTTTTACTTCCCTTTAAATGTGTATTTAATTCCCACTTCCAAGTAAAAAAATCAATCTTATAAATAAAATAGAAATACTTTTCACAATTGTTGGATGTATAGGATAAATTCAAAGATTCCTTAAATGCCAAAAAAAACTTTGTATACACCCAGCCTCGCACCTACCCCAAATCCTATAATGAGCCCAAGAAGGGGAGTTGCAGGGGGCAGCTTGCCCCCCATACATACCTCACTGTTTATTCGCCGTAATGCTTTGTCTTACATAAATACAGTGCTAGCACCCAGCATAACGGCGAATAAACAGTGAGGTATGTATGGGGGGGCATGCCGCCCCCCTGCAACCCCCCTGCATGGGCTCACTATAGGATTTGGGGTAGGTGCGAGGTTGGGTGTATGCAAAGTTTTCGCGCAATTTTGAATTTTTGTAATTTTTACCGTTGGAAGTTAGTTCCGTCTCCATATTTCAAAATGTGTAGGTACTTAGTTCTCATAAAGAAGTGGACTACTTGCTCACCTTCCCAGGGAACTAAGTCCACTTCGTTAAAGTGGATTTAGTTCCCATTAAATGAGAACTAAGGCCCTCGGTGGACTTGGTTCCCGGGGACTTAGTTCCCTGCACCGGTCGTCTACACGTATTTCATTTTAAATCCACTGGATTTCAGGCATGTTAAGGGTGAATAATATGAATTTGGAATAAATTTTCAAATGTTGGCAAAAAGACAAAAAACAGTTCATAAAGTCCAGAATATAAAATATTTACAAAAATAAGTTTTCCTCGGAAAGAGAATAAAAAAAACACGTTCATTACAATGATTTTATTTTTGAAGTGAGTTTTTCAGTAAAAAATAAATATCTTTGATTTCGGATTTCTCTGGTTTTTGCCCCGTTTTTTTTTTTTTTTTGTGAAATTAGATGGAGGCTTCATTTTGTCCATCATACACTTACAAATCATTAAACCAACCAACCAACTGCAAATGTCCAAGTAAAAGCTTTACAAAGGGAAATTATAGGAAATTTCCCCTACGGAAAGCTCTTGAAGCAGATCCCAGAACATTCGGGCAGTATCCAGAGCTTGTCAAACAAGCATAAAAGGCACATTTTGGACCGGCAGTAGAGACAGTGGTCAGTGCTCCCAGATTAGTGATTTTTCCAACCAAAATGGTTGAAAAAATCCCTTTGGTGGTAAAAATAGTGGCAAAATATTCGTAGTGGGATTTATGGTGGGAAAATATTTCGATTGTCTGTTTTTGGGGGGAAATTATTATTGCCATAACCACAATTTACTATACCTGCCTATCTTCGAATTAAATTGGAAAAACAAAAACTTTAAAAAATTATCAAAAAAAACCTTATGGCTGACCAATTACTGAAACTGAATGTTTATCCTTTTAGATGGTATAATATTTTTTGCGAATATCACACAAATGAGGTACCAAAAATCGCAATGACCTTGAAAAAACTAAAAAAGTTATTAAAAAATTTTAAAACATATGATTGACCACTTACTAAATCAACCTTACCTTTTATGACCTTTACGTGACCCAAAAGAGGTGCCAATTATTTTTTTGAAACGAACTTTATCATCTTTTATCACGACAGTGATCTTTCGGGTTGGTTTAGATTTTTTGAGGTGGCAAAACTCGTGGGTGACCTTAACGAACTTTAAGTTTTGATTACAAGTTTTCTAGGGCTGAGGACAGCGTAAAAGGTGGCGCACGCAAGTGGAAGAGGACCTCAACCAACTTGGCGTGCGAAACTGGAGACAGCTAGCTAGAAACCGAGTCGGCTGGAAAAAGCTTGTCCATCCCAGACTATAACGCCACCTTAAGTAATGTCGTTTTCGATTGGACGTTCGGAGTACGCCTTTTCTACTCCATTTTCACTCCATCTACTCCAAAAGCCTTCGATTGGCTGTTCGGAGTATTTTTCTGTTCCCAATTTGGAGGGGGAGTAGATTTGGAACACACGCATACACATACAGTTTTTCGTCGCACAACTTGTCAAAAGTGATGAATGCTTGAAGAAGCCATTTTTTAATATGGCGTCATTCAGTAGTGTGTGTGTAAATTTGACAACACGATGTTTTCATATTCTATTGAAATCAAAAAGGAGTAGAACAGTCAGAAAATCCAATCGAAAACGACATAAGTAAGTGAGTTTCTAGGGCTGACCAATTTCTAGGACAAGTTAAGCTTTTTTAAGGCCCAACCATAATAGGCATAAGCAATCATAAGCTAGTGTCAAAAAGCCAACGAAAATTCGCTTATGCTTGCAAAATTACCTCCTTTGGTCATAATTGACTTATTCGCACATAAGCAAAAATTAAAAAAAAATCCGGTGGGAATCTAGAAATCTCATCTGGCATCACTGGACAGTTTATTTTTAATCGTGAAAGCATTGTATATAAATTCTATAGTATTCTCATGAAGAAAAAAAGCTCGTGGCCATCTATACGTCCAAATGCAATACTAATTTTTGTTAAGGGATCTCGGTAAGGCGATCACAGCGAACCTATCGACAAAATGTCTACCTACAAAATCGTGTTTCATGAGAATACTATTAAGTGTATATACAATGGTGAATGAATAGAAATGTCAGTAATAAAAGTGAAAAGTAAAGTTGGTGAATTAATTTCGGTGGTGAACAATAAATTGTTTTGTAGTAAGAAAAGTAAAGTATTTAATTTTGGGAAAGAAATTAGTAGAGATTTTAAATAAAGTGAATAAGTTTTATTGACAAACTTGAGAAAACATTACAATGTAATGTATGCTAAGCACATACATTTCAACAAGGGATTTCTCAGAGAATATAAAAGATATTGGAAAGGTGGAAAGGTTAAAACTGAATTTGGAAGATGAGAACAAGTTTTTTTCAGAATTGTTACAAACTTTGTTGAAAAAAATTATATAGGGTGGTAAAATAACCCCAAAAATAGTGAAAAAACTGACGATTTACATCTAACTTAGGATACATCGGAAAGAAGGATTTTGAAAAACTTTTCACAAAATTTTGAAGTAAAATATAAGTGCTTTTAAGAATCGTTACTAACTTTATTGAAAAAGTCACATCTCATTTTTACATACCCTCCAAAAAATCGAAAAAATAATTTTTTATTTTCTAACGAGATTATCTCGTAAACCCAAGCTGATGGCGAAAAATGGATGACGGATTTGAGCTCAGCGGCCAAAAGTATGCCCAAAAACATTCTTCACATGCGTGTCAAAAATTCAACTGATATTTGTAAAACTGTGTTATTACATCCGTTCAGAGCTCGCTCCCTAAAGCTTTTTCTGGGTTAATTCGTTAAATAGCAACTATTTTAGAAACAAAAATTATGTGTGCCGATTGCTTTGAAATAAGATTCACGACTGTAAATTATCGCATTCAACTCAAAAAAGTATATCTATAAATGTTCAAGTTGGTTTTTACAAACTTGATAAGTTTGCAGTAAATACTACCAAGAAATATACTGTAATGACTTTCCATATTTGAACTATTTATAACGACTCCAAAAAGCAAACAAACGGACACATTAAAGCTTTTGGTCGCAGTGCAAACATACCCATATTAGCTATAATTATAGCGACTCTCAAACGAAAGAAGCGCCATCTGCCGGATTATAGCAGATACACCAGCTGTCAAATAAAAGCTTTTGGAAGGGAAATTATTGGGAAATTTCCCCTACGGAAAGCTCTGGAAGCAGAGACCAGAACATTCTACTACTTTCCAGAGTTTGTGAAACAAGTATAAAAGGCACATGTTTGACCGGCAGCGACACAGTTTGTTTTTAATCGTGAATGAATAAAGTTGGTTGTAATAAAAGTGAAAAGAAAAGTTGGTGAATTAATTTCAGTGGTGAATAATAAATTGTTTGTTTATAGTAAGAAAAGTAAAGTGTTTTATTTTGTGAAATAAATAAGTGGACGTTTTAAGTAAAGTAAATAAGTTTTATTAACGAACCTGAGAAAATATTACAATACCTGGTTTTTATGCATATACAATCACCATTAAGGCATTATATAGGGCAGCAACAGATTCCCTCCATTTATTCCCGTTCGCGGCATGGTGTTTTACCTGTGCCAACGTTTGACAAACTCCAAATGTTTCTTAGTCTTCAGCTCACCTTACACCATGAGGATTTTGCAGGAAGGACTGCTTAGCTATATTGTCATTTGGTTTCCTCAAAGTATGGCCGCTCCATCCCCATTTTGTTCTTTGATGAGTTCTTATCCACGGCTCAACATTACTTATGGTTTTCGGCCAACAAATCTTTAAAATGTATTGAAGACAGTGGTTTATAATAGCCTATTGACGACTAGAAAAGTCAAAATGCGATACCTGGTGGCAGATAAAAACAACTGGATAACTACATTAAGAACTTGCCGCCATAACAAAATCATGTATTAACATTCAGGTAAAATAATTGTTTTATAAATAAAAATTGATTATATTTCAATCAAAATATACTTAAATGACTTTATTAACATATTTCGTTCTATTTTATTTCAGTTTTCGAAAGAAAAAAAAAACAACAGAATAAAACAAGGACAAAAAGAAAACATTCATCACCAGCCGACAGCCGTAAGTAACTACAGTATTTTATCTAAAACAAAAATATATTTACAAGTTCTTCTTATTTTTATCAAGTGTACAACAGCGGTAGCTGCTCCTGAAATTATTCTCCGGGGTCCAAATTATTTCAACTGCGACAAAATGGAAAGATTTAAGTGCGATGTGCGTTGTGAAGTGTTGGAAATCAAAAAAGTTGTCGCTGGTGGATGATGTGTTGAAGATGCCCTCAATTGCCACATCATTCAGTAACAGTTAAGGAAACAATTGGCCTAGACCTTCCTAGAGCACAAAAGCAATAAAAGATTCAACGGACAATCCAAAACGATTTCTTAAAAGCCGGTGAAATTCGTGCACTCAATCCAGATGTTGAATTCTATGTTACTTCAGTGACATTCAAAGTAATCAAGGGCAATAGACCTCCATCCTTGAATCTTAGGAATGACAGGATCACCAAGGAGGAATAATCGTTAAATATTCCTAAATTATTAAATAAACACGAACAATTTACGGGCGAGAGCACCTACGAAATCGTTTTCACTTTGGTTATACTTTAGGAAACACTTGGTTCAATTTTCAGCACAAATTTATGTGTAATTGCAAGTTTAACTTTATTATTTAATAAAAATATAGTTTTTATATTGATTAGAATAGTTTTTCTTCTTTTAATAAATAATTTCGGAAAAACACTTCACAAATCACATACGATTTACAACAAATTTTGACATTTTATGTAGTTATTCTGTTGCAAGTTTTGCCCGGTAGAGTACTGCCTCCAGTCGTCAATAGTCTGCTCGAGATGTCAACGGAGCATTTCCAGGTTTCACAGGCGTACAGAAGGATGGATTTTAAGTTGGACTCCAAGAGTTTCACCTTGTACGTAGCGTTATTTTCCTGATTGAAAAAGGAAAGGATGTCATATATACTGACTTCAGTAAAGTATTCGATTCAGTTAATCATACCATACTGATAGACAAATTAAGGCGCTTTGGATTTCATTCACAGCTTCTGAATTGGATAGCATCGTTTTTGATAGACCGCATACAGTTGGTGAAACCTGGAAATTTCTTCTCCAGAGAATTCCATTGCACATCAGGGGAGTCATCTGGGACCGCTTTTATTTATTTTTTTCATTAATGATGTAACATCTATATTCAAATTCGCTCAGGTTCTTCTTTATGCAGATGACTTAAAAATGTTTTCAAGCATATCAAACATAAATGATTGCTACAGTATGCAGCAGGATTTCGAATTTTTATTATTATGGTGTAAGTAAAATCATCTTCTACTCACCATAAAAAAAAAGCAATGCTGTATCATTTTATAGAAGCTCTGTGCCTATTTTATTAAGTTACTCTGTACATTCTGTTCCTTTGAATAGGTTAGAAAAAGTTAAAGATCTTGGAGTAATTTTTGACCGGACTTTATCATTCGGTGATCATGTTGATTATATAACGTAAAGCGTGGTACACATTATCAAACCTGAGTGTCAGCCATGTTGGATATCAAACCGAACTGACAGTGTGTACACGCTGAATGATGGTTTGACACTCAGAACTTCCTGCTCACAAAATTTTTTGATACTGCGTGACAACCCTCGGTTTGTTGGGTGGTTGCTCGATGATGTGTACACAATTTCATTCATGAGCCGTCATTCACGGAACAAAGCACAAATTTTTGTAGCGAATCAGTGGAAAAAGTGCAAACAAAATAAGAAAAAGCTCGTGTGTTTCATGTAAAAAAGGAATTAACACGATTCGTGGCGGAAATAGCCTCAAAATAAAAAGAAACAATTTTCTGAGAGTAGTGGAATTTCTTTGCCTGACGCCCAACATAACTGATAAGTGTGTACGCGAAACTTTTCACGCAGGTTTGATATCCAACACGCGTGACACTAAGGTTTGATAATGTGAACCACGCTTAAAAAGCAAATTCTATGGATGGATTTATTAAAAGGAATACAGTGGAATTTACCGATCCTCATGCTCTATTATCCTTATAAAATGCATTAGTGAGATCTATCCTTGAATACTGCGATACTGTCTAATGCCCCGCTTTCCAGGTGCAATCTAATCGTATTGAAAAAATCCAAAGGAGATTTACGAAATTCATTTTTGTTAAAATGAGGTGGGGATTCTCACCACGCTATGAGGCAAGATGCTTATTTTTAAACATCTCTAGACTGGATAACCGCCGCAAAGCCCATGACATAATGTTTGTAAGAGATATCTTGTGTTATCATATAAAATGTCCAAAAGCATACCAAATGCACTATCAGCTTTGCTAATCCTTTTGATAATATTAAAGCCTGTTCCACCATAAGTTGATACGATGCTGCCTAGATAGTTGAATCTTGAATTGTGTGACCTTTTCAATAGCTTTTTATGCCTCAGTATAATATGCTGATCTGTGTTTCGACTGGTCTGCAGCATTTTTTCCTTTTGGATCCAAGTCAGCCAGAAGTAGTCCAAATAACCAAGCTTTACGATAGGATGCCATTTCTGGCGTGAGTACCAACTGTAGCAGTTAGTACATTGTTGATCGCCAAAAAAAACAGAATTGTTGACAACATATCTTCTTGTCTTACTTCTTAACACCCACCTGGAATGAATCTGAAACTGAGTATTGCGCAGCACGCAGCACCTTGCTTGGTTATGTATGAATCCTTAATAATAGCAACTATCGCCTCAGGGATACCTCTTATGATGAGTTATCGCGATCAACTCTGTCGAATGCCTTCTCAAAATCGACAAACATTCGGTATATTGGCAACTGATACCCAGGTAATTGGTCAAGAATTACATATACGCAGGGTATTAAAGGAACGACAAAGGATAGACCACAGCAAAATCCAGCTTGGTGTCTCTTAAGAGATGACTCTTTCCCTTTTCTTATTTGCTCGGGAACAACAGTGGCCATTAATTTCAAGACCAAAAACCGGTTATACCACGCCAATTATTGTAATTTTTGGGAATGTTTATAATAACACCATCTTTCCAGTCCTTGGTAACGTTCCCCAAACAGCCTGAACTAGTGCAAGCAAAATAGCTTCTGTTGCTTCAGGATCCACCTCCAAGAGCTCGTCTGGTATGTTATTAAGTCCAGCTGCTTTGTTTGTTTTAAGAAGAAGGACCGCAAGCTTAAGTTCTGCACAGGTTGGTAAGCCGGTGTCAATGCCCCTACCATTTTCGGATCTTCGTACACATTCTAGTTGTGCATCGTTGATGAGCATTGCACAGAAGTGCCCCATCCATTTGCCGTTTATGTCCAACACTGGATGATGGGCTGTGGGGTTAAGTTGCCCAACAATTTCCTTGGTGATTCTGTACAGCTCTCTTGTGTCGCCTGTCACTGCAGAATGTTCTGCATTTTCCGCAAGCTTGTTCATGATCATTGCCATTTGTCTCACACAGCGCTGTACTATTTTATTAGTTTCTCTATACTCTTTCTGGAGAGTTACTTTGCGATGCGCCACATTTTCAGCAATAAATCTCACATTCAATGATCATCGGTGTGTTATTTTGTCTAACAACAGATCTCTAGATCGTTTATTGTGAACTTTGGAGCTAAACCGTGACGTCGAAAGCCTCGATGAGATTAGGTTCCAGAATGTTAGACTGTTGCTAGCTTCCTTAGTCAGCATAACACCAACACCATTCAATCTTGAATCGTTTCCATCTTCACCGGATTACAGTATTTTTGTCAGTCCTGAGTCAGCACTATATTCAGTGGGAAACAGACGCCTTTTTTAGCCGCCCAATATGGATACAACCGATACTTGCTTCTACCATTGGTCATTCAAGATATTCTTCTCCACTACCTCCTTTAGGGCGTACTGCCAAATATAGAGGCTTTTTCTTAAGCCAAACTATACTCGAATGTAGAATGTATCTGCAAGAATTCAAGAAAAATGTGCAACGGCATTTAAACCCTTTCCACTTTTCTAAAACACTCGCGCTGTGTTACACCATAACATTGAAAGCATAAGGCCATTCATAATCACATGAGTTTGTGTCAATTATACACACATATATTTTTGGTCAAACACTTGATAAAAAAAAAAAAAATATTTCTAAACAAATATAGTGACTAATATGAATATGTGCCCAGATACTCGTGCCTTGTTTTTTAATGCTTCTTTATGTCACAATGATAGTAAATACCTAGTTTATATATAGACTGTGATTTTATGACAGTTTAGCTACTTACAGTGAGGAGTAAAAAAACATGTGACAGTAAATAACTACCGAACCGGGCCAAATGCTATGCTATTATGTTTTTTTTTTTACCGAAAAGATTGCGCAATTTTGGAATATTTTCCGAAATCAAGTTAGAAATTTCATAATTTCTCATAAACTGCAACGTAATTTCAAAACTGCCATAATTTCAATGAAATTGTGTTATATTACCTACTGTTTATTCCAGTTTTCCGATTAAGTTCACAAACGGAGCTGTGAGCAAATAGTCCTCTTTCACACGAAAAAACAAGTTTCCTTAGACTTTTTTGACGTTTTCTTTTAATTTCCATAAAAATCTTTTGTGCCTTTCACACGATGAAACAAAATTTCTAGGTAATTTTTGAAATTTCCTTTGAAAAACTATTGGTTGAACGCACCTTAACCTAGGTGTGGAAATGTCCAAAGATCTCGACCAGGGAGATTTTGGTCACCCCTCTTTCCTCCTGCCCTTATCAGCAACTAGCAATGTACTGAAAATTGCTAGCAACTAGGTTTAATATGAGTGTCAAGTAAGCAAAGCAATTTTGACGAAACGAAAAATGGTTATTTGGATGATTTGCCGTTAATTAGTCGTTAATTAGATATGACAATTTCGAATTTGTCATTCAATGTTTTCTACTAAAAAAAAACATTGCACGATCAAATTGAATTTGTCACAACTAATTAACGACTAATTAACGGTAAATTACTAAGCCATAAACCATCAGGTGTGTTGTGGCCATCTACTTGTGAATATTTATAACTTCGAAATATTTTTGTTCTGCTTTGAACGCCACCTTTGCTAAGTAGTCAACTGAACACACTCATTTTCATTTTGTTTTTAAGTTGTAAGCCTGAAGTTTACATCTGTCATTTTTGAATTAACTGACATGTCTGACTCGATTTTGTGACGACTTAGCAAGGAGGACGTAAAAAGTGTAAGTTATTCTATTCTATAATTTGTAATAATCGTTAATAATTATGTCCCTTCAGAAAATAAAATTTGTTTGAATACTTGCCTACAAAATTCTTGTTTCCATTGTCTTCCGAAGTGGTCGCAACATCTTTTATTTCAACTTTTACCAGCAAGAGACGAAATCAATTTGAAGAAAATAATTTGCCGGGTGAGTTATCCTTCATTGAATTTGATTTTGGGCAGGGAATTCTTGGTGTGGTAGAGTCTTACAAGCGGTAAGGGTAGATATCAAAGGGCACGGTAGTGCCCAGCCAAGTTCGCGGCACTACACCCTTTTTACAGGAACAAACTCAGGCGATTTTCAACCCCCCTCTAACTTCAGTACCATAAAGTCAGAAACTTCAAATTCGGAGTATTTGCTGAACAAACACAGGTGGCTCACCAAATTTCAACTCTTTAGCATTAGTAGTTCCCAAGATATAGGACTTCAAAAATCGCAAAAACCGTAACTGACTGACTCACTGACTCACTGACTCACTGACTCACTGACTCACTGACTCACTGACTCACTGACTCACTGACTGACTCACTGACAGATCATCAAAATTATGGAGCACTTCCCGACATCGTAGAAACTTGAAATTTCGCACAACGGTAGGCCTTGTAGTACATACAAAGGAAAAAAATCGAAAATCTGCAATTTTCTATTCAGGGGGCGTGGCATCCACCCACTTTCTTAAATATTCTATAAATTATATGGAGCCTTTTCGATTGTTGTAGAACAATGAAAATTGGTAAGTTGGTAGGGTTTGAGGTACTTAGAAAGAAAAAAATTGAAAAATTGGAATTTTCCATACAGGGGGCGTGGCATCCACCCACATTCTTAAAAATTCTTATAAATTATATGGAGCACTTCCGATTGTTGTAGAACGATGAAAATTGGTAGGTCGGTAGGCCTTGAAGTACTTAGAAGAAAAAAATCGAAAAATTGGACGTTTCAGTTCAGGGGGCGTGGCATCCACCCACATTCTCAAAAATTCTTATAAATTATATGAAGCACTTCCGATTGTTGTAGAACGATGAAAATTGGTAGGTCGGTATGCCTTGAAGTACTTAGAAGAAAAAAATCGAAAAATTGGGAATTTACATTCAGGGGGCGTAGCATCGACCCACATTCTTAAAAATTCTTATAAACTATATGAAGCACTTCCGATTGTTGTAGAACGATGAAAATTGGTACTTAGAAAGAAAAAATTGAAAATTGGAATTTACATTCAGGGGGCGTGGCATCCAACCACATTCTTAAAAATTCTTATAATTATATGGAGCACTTCCGATTGTTGTAGAACGATGAAAATTGGTAGGTCGGTAGGACTTGAAGTACTTAGAAAGGGAAAAAAATCGAAAATTTGGAATTGTCCATTCAGGGGGGGGGGGGGGGGGGGGGGTTGCCATCCACCCACTTTATCAGAATTGCTATTATTTGAAGGGAGCACTTTCGGTTGTCGTAGAATTATGAAACTTTGTAGAGCGGTAGGGCTTGACTTTCACCTGGCAAAATAAATCTTTGCAAAAAGGAGTGAAATCACAACAAAAACAGGAGCCAAGTTCTTATGTGAACAAGAAACCTGTGCGTAAAAAGTCAGCCAAAAAAAGTAATGAGATCTAAAATATATGCCAAGTTTTAAGTTCATGAAGTTTAATATCAAATATCTTAAGTAGAGTAATATCGAAACAATTCCAAATCATGACAGAAATTTGGTAATTAATGATTACTGATTAAAATTTGGTGGATTTACTTGGCAAGTTTTCTCTTATGAAAACTTGACCAGTGAACCCACCAAATTTTAATCAGTAATGACATGACATCACAATCAAGCCGGACGAATCTGCTTCAATGCGTTCTAAGCTGGAAGAATTAACGAATCAACTTAGTATCTTAAGAGCCGAATTTGCAAAAATAAATTCACCAACAAATCTAACAAATGGTAGTTCCGATGCAACAAGCGGTGCTATGGCCAACGTTGACGACTCGGCGACAATAGCGGCAGCCCTGAGTGACCTCAGCCGTACGTTGTCTACCAATAGGCCAGAGTATGGAAAAAAATTGTACGAGCTTCCTGAGTTTGATGGGCGCATCGAGGACTGGCCTATGTTTAATGAATCATTTCGTATCACGACAGCCGAGTACAACTACAGCAACCAACAGAATCTCATGCGCCTTCAAAAAGCGTTGAAGGGCAAAGCAAAAGAAGTAGTTGAATGTTTGCTTATTCACAGCAGCAATGTAGGTAGTATAATAGATTACTTTGTGTACGCAATTTGGAAGACCTGAGCTGCTGGTGAAAAGTCAAATTGCCAAACTACGAAGTATTCCATCCATACCAGATAATTGTTTAGAACAAATTCTACCATTCGCGATCAAGGTTCAGAACCTCTCATCGTTCTTGAAAGCAGGAAAGTGTGAACATCACCTGTTCAATTCAATGTTGATAGACGAATTGTTATTAAAGTTACCTTTAGAGAAAAGGCTAGAATGGGCGCGATACGTTCGTAATATATCTGCGACTGCGATTCCTTCAGTAGAACATTTTAGCGAATGGCTGCAAATTTTGGCCAGTGAGGTAAGAGTAGCTTGTACGGATTTAGGTGAACCAACAACTCAAATTGTAGCAAAACGAAGTAAGCCAACTCAGTTCTTTTTGGCAAATCAGGTAAATAATACAGAAAATATACAGTGCGTAGCTTGTTCAGGTAGGCATGATATTTTAAAGTGCAAACGTTTCTTAGAAATGAATTATGGTCACCGATGGCGATTTGCTCGGCAAATGAAATTGTGCTTTAACTGTCTTGAGGTAGGGCATCAGACAAATACGTGCACCAAAAGCCACCAGTATAGCTCAGCAAAGTGTACGCGAAAAATTCACAAGCTTTTGCATGGGGCTGAGATGAGGGTGCCAAGTCAACAAGTTTCCTCTGAACCGACACAAGCATTCACTGGTGCAGCTCTTCATTATAAAAACAAAAGGCTGCTTTTCAAAATTCTTCCGGTAAAATTGTATGCAAATGGACAGGTTGTGGAAACCTTTGCGTTCATCGATGAAGGTTCATCGATATCTTTAATAAATACAAAATTAGCCGATCGCCTCTTGTTGAGAGGACCTGACGAGACTTTAACCATGCAATGGTTCGCCAACAACACCATAACAGAACCCTCCAGGAGGGTTAGTGTGAAAATTTCGGGAGTGCGCCCTGGCAGCAAAACATTTGAATTGAGGAACGTGAGAACAGCAACGGATCTTAGGTTGCCAACACAATCAATAGAGATGGGGGAGCTACAGGCAAGGTGTCATTTGCCAAAAAATCTTCCAATCGATGAATACACAGCTGCTACACCGGAAATTCTTATCGGTCTCGATAATATACACCTAGGAGTGTCACGTAAAATCATTGCCGATGGCTGGAAAGGACCAGCCGTGGTTTCCACGAGACTTGGATGGGTAGTCTACGGGTGCAGTGAAAATTGTTCAAACATCAATCGTCCCATGTACTTCGCCGACATTGGGTACCAAGATGGATTGGAGGAATTAGTGAAGAATTATATAGCAAATGATAGCCTTGCAGTGAAACCTGTCGAGATGGTTGAGTCGGTTGACATGACAAAAGCGAAAGAAACACTAGAACGAACAACAAGACGCATAGGAACGCGTTTCGAGACGGGGTTGTTGTGGAGAAGCGACGATGTTAGCATACCACCAAGCAAACAGATGGCAGAGAGGAGATTCCTTACCCTGGAAAAAAAGTTTGAACGAAATGAAGAGTTTCACCGTGAATACTCGCGACTTATTGAAGATTATGAAAGAAAGGGATACTCTAGAAGGCTCAACTCGGTTGAGGCACAGGCAAGAGGTGAACGCACTTGGTATTAACCTCATTTTGGGGTTGTTAACCCGAACAAACCTGGTAAGCTGCGTGTAGTTTTTGATGCCGCAGCCGAGGTAAATGGAATTTCTCTGAATTCAATGCTGCTGAGTGGTCCAGATGGTTGTCAAATGTCAACCCTTAACAGAAGTTCTAATGAAGTTTAGGCAAGGAGAATTGGAATATGTGCAGACGTAGTCGAAATGTTTCACCAGATGAAAATTCGTGAGAAAGATCAGATGGCACAGCGCTTCTTATGGCGGAATCATAACCATGAATCGATACGGGAGTATGTTATGACGTCGATGACCTTCGGAGCTACTTGCTCACCGTGCTCGGCACAGTTTGTGAAGAACAAGAACGCAGAGGAGTTCAGAGCCAGGTTTCCAGCCGCGGTGGATGCAATAATTAACAATCACTATGTGGATGACTTCGTGCATTGTTTTTCATCGGAATCAGAAGCTGGGGCAGTTTCTAAGGAGATAGTTTGGATCCAAAAGCAAGCTGGCTTTGATCTTAAACGATTTGTATCGAATTCAGATGTAGTCTTACAGGAGCTGGGTGAATCGGAGAGGAAAACTTCCGTGTTAAGTCTCGATAAAGAAGATGGTGAACATTGTGGAAAAGTACTTGGACTATATTGGGATACCAAAGCGGATGTTCGAGATTCTTGCTAGCTTTTGGGAAGATAAATCCAGTTCTGCTGAAAGGTGAACAGAGACCAACAAAACGTGAAATGTTATCTATTTCTATGTCAGTTTTCGACCCGTTTGGATTAGCTGCCGAGTATTCTCTCATTTCTAAACTGGCTCTTCAGTCTGTATGGCGTAAGCGGGTGGATTGGGATGAAAAAATTCCTGATGAGGCCAACACGATGTGGTTGTTTTGGATTCAATGCTTAAAAGATATTCAAGAAATCAGAGTTCCTCGTTGTTACAGTACCGCTTTCACATATAAACCAGTTGAACTACATATCTTTGCGGATGCCAGTGAACAGGCCTATGCCGCGGTTGCCTACTGGAGAATCCTTGAAGAACCTAGCCGAGTGCAACTTGCGTTTGCAGCGGGAAAGACCAAATGTGCACCGTTGAAAGCAACATCGATACCGCGACTTGAACTTCAATCAGCAGTGCTTGCAACTCGCTTAAGGCAGATGGTCTTGCAAAGCCACGATGTTACACCGATTAGAGTGGTGATGTGGAGCGACGCTAGTACCGTTCTAGCATGGATTAGTTCCGATCATAGACGTTACAAGTCATATGTAGCGCACCGTGTAAGCGAGATTTTAGGTGGCAGCAAGATCGAAGAATGGAGGTGGCTTACAAGTGCCCTCAACCCAGCAGACTTTGGGACTCGGTTAAAACATGATAAGCGTGAATCCTTCTGGCTGAGTGGGCCTGACTTTTTGAAGGACGAAGAGTTGAATTGGCCTGAAAGAATCTACCACTCAGAAACGAAGGAAGAACTTCGTACAAGAGCAACATTTCTATTCAACAACGCAAACAACTTTTTTGAAAGATTTTCTTGCTTTCAAAGATTGAAAAGAGTCGCTGGCTGGATAAAACTTTATAGGGAGAACTGCAGGAAGGACCCGGATCTGAGAGAAAACGGTAGTCTTAAGGTGTACGAGTTGAGGAAAGCAGATCTAGCGATATGTCGCGGTGTCCAGATGACTGTATATGCCGATGAGTATGAACAACTATCAGCAGGAAAACCAGTTGACCGCAGTAGCACCATCCGAAAGCTGAACCCGTTTTTGGATACAGACGGCGTGATTCGAGTTGATGGTCGAATAAACTTAGCCATTTCAGTTCCCATTAGTGTTCGTAATCCTATTATAATGCCGCAGAACCACTGTGTCACCGACCTTATTGTGGATTTTTACCATAAGGTGTGGAAACATCAGAACCAGGCAACTATTATTAATGAAATACGACGTCGTTATTGGATACTACACATACGAACGGTTGTTAGACGAGCGTCAAAGAAATGTCCGGATTGCAAAAGAAAACGAGCTGAGCCACAAACTCCCTTTATGGGACAACTGCCGGAGGACAGATTGACACCGTTTGTAAGACCATTCTCATATGTTGGTCTTGATTACATGGGACCGTTCTTAGTTGTCACTGGCCTACGAACTGAAAAGCGATGGATAGCGTTGTTTACGTGCCTTACGATTCGGGCGGTGCACCTGGAAATAGTTAGAGACCTTACGACTGATGCATGTTTGATGAGCATCCGCAACTTCATTAACCGACGTGGAACTCCGCTCAGATAATGGCACTGCCTTCGTAGGAGCGGATAAAGAACTCAAACGGCAGCTTGACCAGTGGAACCATGGACTTATTTCGGATACACTTGCCTGCTCGAACATCGAATGGATCTTCAATTGCCCGCTGAATCCTCATGCCGGTGGATGCTGGGAGCGGCTAGTTCGAAGCGTAAAGAGAGCCATGGGGTGGGCTTTGTACCGTGAGAATCTTCAAGAACATAGTCTTTATAGTTTAATGTGTGCAGCAGAAAACATAGTGAATTCTCGACCTCTGACTTATATTCCGCTAGACTGTGGTGGTAAAGGTCCCTTATTTGTTTAGGTAATTAAAGCGTACCACGCTATCGGTATAAGAGCGTACCACGCTGTGTTGGTTAAAGCGATTACTCGCCGCCAGATTGAGACAATAAATTTAAAACGTTTATTTTCGTGTTCAAAACCAATCTGTTCTTTATTGAATCTTAATATTCCTTATATACTCATTTGTCTAACTGTTATAATACTTTTCTATCTTACTTCTACACATTCAATTTCACATTCAAAAGTTATTCTATTTTCTTATTGGCTACAATATCTTAATAAGGATCTTATTACTATTGAGTGACAATCAATGCAATCGAGTGGAATGGTGCTGTTATGCTATGACTAACATTCTCGATTGCACTTTACATGTTTTGTTACTCATTTGTTAACTGGACAGTGGCGGCGCATATGTGGATACACTACACCCTCGCCCTTAAGAAAAATATTTGGGAATAAAATTAAATTTTGAAAATTATTGTTAATTTGTATCTACTGTATTATATATTTGAAAAATATATTTTATGTGCAAATATTTTTTTTTTTGATGATTGATATTTACATTGTTAAATTTAGATCTTTGTTTGTTTCAAGTTGTTTTTGTTTTAGATTTTTTTTTTTTATAAATCATAATTTGGTTTATAAGGCTTAAGAAGGTTATTATGTACTTCCTTATTAACTCCATTTTTATCAATTACTGAATTGACTCCTTTTCTTTCTATTATTTTATATGGACCAATATAAGGTGCCTGATTTTTCTTTCTATTTCCTAATTTTAATAGTACTAAATCACCTATATCTAAATCTAACCTTTTGGTATATTTCCTATTTTCTGTCTCTATTCTTTTTTCTTTAATTTTTTTGTCATTTCTCTGGCTTTGCTAAGTGCATATTGTAACCTGACTTTTAGCTCATGAGCATAGTTGTCATAGTTATAAATTTTTTGTTGTTATTTAACGTATCTGCTTGTAAGCATGGTAGTTTCCCATAAACGAGTTCATATGGTGAATACCCAGTGTCTATATGTGGTGCTGTATTGTATGCAAACGTAAAATATGGAACCCATTTGTCCCATTCATTGTCATTGACATTTGATAATAAAAATTCATTGAGTGTCCGATGATTTCTTTCAAGGGCACCTATAGTTTGGTGGTGATATGGAGAAGAAAATGTTTGCTTTATTTTTAGTAGCGAACATATATTGCTCATAAGTTCGTTATTGAATTCTGTACCTTTATCTGATTTTAGTATCTTAGTGTCCATATCTAAGAATAAATTCTTCCACTAAAGTCTTTGCTGTTGTTGTTGCATCTTTTGATGTCATAGGGTATGCGACGACAAATTTAGTCAGTTCACATTGCATGGTTAAAATATATCTTTTTTCATTTGATATTCGTAATGGTCCGACTGTGTCAATTGACACCACTTCAAAACTGTTGCTTGGAGTGTCTGTAATCGTTTGTGGTTCTATGGTGTTTTTTGTTTGTTTATTTCTTGCACATGAATCACAATTTGTTATGAATTGTTTTACCATTTGATTCATCTTTCGCCATATGTATCTTTGTTTTAATTTTATTAGGGTTTTCCGAATACCTAAATGTCCTCCGTGTGCAGAGTTATGAAATTCGTCGATTGGTTTGTATTTAGTTAAATCATCAAGTATTTGTTTTGGGGCATTATATATTATTATTTTTAGCTTAGGATTCTGGCCATTTATTTTTATGTTTGCATATATTTCCTTGAATTTATCTTTTTCAAAATGCTTAAATATTTCATCATTGTTCATAAGGGCTAGCTCGTTTATTTTTTCTTTATTCATTCTGGATGCTAATTTCTTCAGTGTCGACTCTAGTGTCGCTGAATTATCGTTAGATCCCGTATACGTATACTCATTTTCTTTGTTTATATCTGATGCAAGCTTCATCAGGTTCGAATCTGGATTCGCCGATTTATCGCTGCACCGCACATGTACAAAATTTTCATCAATATGTATTTTTGAATTCCTAGCATTTTTATCAATATTAAATTTTAATTTCTTTATATTTTTGACGTCATTAATGGATATGCATTCCCAGATTTGAAGGTGTACAGGCTTCTCTTGAGAATTGCATTTCTCCTTGTTGTTGTCCGTATTCATTTTTGTGGACATCCCCCTTGTGATAACCAATGTTCTTTTGACGGTTTCATCGATTTCTGTCGGTATCATTTGTTTTAATAAGTCTGAGTCGATTTTTATTCTAGATAGAGCATCTGCGTTTGTATTCATTTTTCCCTTTTTGTATATTATGTCAAAATCATAATCGCTTAAGTCTAGTCGTATTCTAGTCATTTTTTACGATGGATTTTTGTGTGAGAATAGAGATACTAAAGGTCTATGGTCGGTGACAACAGTGAATTTTCGTCCGTATAGATATGATCGGAAAAATTGTATACCCCAGTGGATTGCGAGTAGTTCTTTTTCTATTACGGGTTTTTATTGTTTTTATTTTTATGGTTTGTAACAGTAAAATTTGTGTTGCTATCCGATATTCTATACACTTTTAATTTTGGCTGTCTGGAATATTGGCGTATTCCGAGCCGTATTCGTTTCCCTCTTGTCGCTCATTATGTAATAGTTGTATTTGCTGTCTCGTATTTCTGAGTTTGTTTTGATTATGCCATGGGTTATTGTTTCTTTGAGCATTTTGGGTTCGGTTATTGTTCCAGTTATTATGTCGGTTGATGTTATTGTTTCGGTTATAATTGCGATTTTGGATGTTGTTGTTGTATTGATTTTGATTCATGTTTCTTTGAAATCTGTTACAGTCATTGCCTTCTTGATTGAAGTTTTGTCTGTTTTGTCGATTAATGTTTTGTGGGTTATGTCTATAGTACATTAATGCATTAGTATTTGTTTTTTCTAATTCTATTGCGAGGTTTGATGCTTCTGTTAGTGATTTAGGTTGGGATGCAAAAATAGTTTGTTTAAGATTGTCGTTAAGACCATTTTTAAAGATATTTAAACTATAAATGTCGTTCATTTTCTTTATAACATTTTTTTCTTCATTGGTAGCATTGCTGCCTAACTCTTTTATCTGGAGATTATTTAACTCTGCTATAGTGTTGAGTAATTTGTCCTTAAATGAAGTCACTGAAAGATTTCTCTGACTTAAATTAGATAAACTATTTTGAATCTGAGGAATGGTTGTACTACTCTTATATCTTTCTTCGAGTAAAGATTTAAGGGTTTCAAAACTATTAGGGTCTGTATTTCCTAGTACTGTTCTTACATTGGTTCCTTATTTTACGTGAAAAACGAATTCTATCAATTGCTGTGTACAAGTGGTTTTTAATCCCTTGTGGATTATCTCAACTATTTTAAGAAAACTATCCAATTCTTTGAAGTTTCCTGAAAACATTGGGATTGTTTTCATAGCCATTCCTAAGTCAAAATCTGCCATTTTATTGTTTATTTCTTTTTCTTTTTCAAAAGCTAATTTGTGTTCTTGCAGTTGGTTCTCTAGTAATTTTTAAGTGTTATTATATACATATACCTTCGAATTATAATTTAAGTGCTTTGTTAGTTTCTTTTTATTGGCTAGCTTCTAAAATACTAAATTTTTCTTTAAGACTTTCTATTTCTTTAATTTTTGCTTTAACTGTTTCAAATTTATAAGGTCTACTTGAACTCTTCTTAATATTTAAGAAAATAGTTTTTAAGTTGTTTTTTACTTCTTCCATTTAGGTAAGTGAGAATTATCAACATTTTTGTTTTATTTTGCTTATTTAATACTTAATAAACTTACTTAATTTAAACATTATTTTTTTTTTTTCGTTTTTATTTCTTATTTCTGGGTAGCTATTAAGATTTTATCTCTTCTACTTCATCTGGTTTCAATTTATAATATCACGTTCCAAATATCTTCTACATCTTTTTATTTTATTTTTTTTTATTTGATTCTTCTGAGTATTGTCGACTTTTCTTAGCTCAAAATTCTTTTTAATTATTCTATTTTATATAATTCTTTTTATTTATTCATACATATAAATATGCATATTTATTTTTTTTTTTTTTATATCTCATCTCGTTAAGTAAATTATCTCGAAGCTCTTTTTTGACCGCAGGCATAGGTTGATTTCTATCCATGATGTTGCTTAGGAGGCCCAAAGTATACGTAAGCCTTTTATCAACTTGAAATACTGTTTTTATTTAAGCATTTCTACTGGATCTTTATATGTTTATATTTGGTCCGCTTTCCTTTAGGTTATAAAACCTAATAGGTTGGCAGGATCGCCATGTGGTGGTAAAGGTCCCTTATTTGTTTAGGTAATTAAAGCGTACCACGCTATCGGTATAAGAGCGTACCACGCTGTGTTGGTTAAAGCGATTACTCGCCGCCAGATTGAGACAATAAATTTAAAACGTTTATTTTCGTGTTCAAAACCAATCTGTTCTTTATTGAATCTTAATATTCCTTATATACTCATTTGTCTAACTGTTATAATACTTTTCTATCTTACTTCTACACATTCAATTTCACATTCAAAAGTTATTCTATTTTCTTATTGGCTACAATATCTTAATAAGGATCTTATTACTATTGAGTGACAATCAATGCAATCGAGTGGAATGGTGCTGTTATGCTATGACTAACATTCTCGATTGCACTTTACATGTTTTGTTACTCATTTGTTAACTGGACAGTGGCGGCGCATATGTGGATACACTACAAGACACACCCAATGATGAACCTTTAACCCCTAATCACTTTCTTTTAGGAGTACCAAACTCACAGCAAACTCCTCACCCTCATGCCGAGGATTTTAAAGCAACAAGGAAGCAATGGCGTAAGGTGCAGCAAGCGCAGCACCGCTTCTGGAACAAATGGCTTTCAGAATATTTACCAGACCTATGTCGGCGTACAAAGTGGTATCAGCCAGTCAAGCCTCTTGCATTGGATGACGTCGTACTGATATGTGACAGCAGCGTGCATCAATCGAGATGGCCTCTGGGAAGAATTATCAAAGTGTTCCCAGGCAAGGATTCGCAGGTCAGAGTTGCAGAGGTGCTGACAAAAACAGGCGTTTTGAAGCGACCGGCGTGTATGCTGGCAAAGCTTGCTGTTAGTGAATCCCGAAGTGGGTGATTCACGGGGTCCGGGATGTTGTGGCCGTCTACTTGTGAATATTTATAACTTCGAAATATTTTTGTTCTGCTTTGAACGCCACCTTTGCTAAGTAGTCAACTGAACACACTCATTTTCATTTTGTTTTTAAGTTGTAAGCCTGAAGTTTACATCTGTCATTTTTGAATTAACTGACATGTCTGACTCGATTTTGTGACGACTTAGCAAGGAGGACGTAAAAAGTGTAAGTTATTCTATTCTATAATTTGTAATAATCGTTAGTAATTATGTCCCTTCAGAAAATAAAATTTGTTTGAATACTTGCCTACAAAATTCTTGTTTCCATTTTCTTCCGAAGTGGTCGCCACAAGGTGTAAGAAATTTTTACTGATTTTTGACAGTAAAAAAACATAGAAAACATTGAACGACAAATTCGGAATCGTCATAACTAATTAACGACTAATAAACGGCAAATTATCCAACTTACCATTTTTCGATTCGTCAAAGTTGCTTTGCTAACTTGACACTCATCAGTTTCCTCGTGTGAAAGGGGATATTAGGGTTTTTTGACCTTCCGAACCCCAGTGCGTACTGGGATATATCATTCAACTACATACTGTCAAAACACTGCCAGTGCTATTTATAAACCCATTCCAAGCGATGTCTAACTTTAGACACCTGTCCAACAGTCCAACTCCAAAATGTTATTTATAAATACTTAGCACCTATTGACTAACTTATTATCCACTAAAATTGGTTGTCCAAATCTTATTTGAAAGTGGACACGTTTAATGAATAAGGTGGGCAAATATTTCTGGTTTTCTAATTTTCTAGTTTTGGAATGAATGAAAAGCTAGTTGAACGTGCCCCAAAGCGTACTTAAATTCATTAATTCATTCAAAAATGAATAAATACAGGCATGTCAGTGAATAAATGAGGCCACAGTTGGGTAATTGTTGGAATGCGTTTATAAATAACAAGTTGCCTAACCTATTTAGGCATTGACTAGCTGGGCAACTGCCCAAGCGTGTTCTAAGAAAATCTAATAAATATGACTGTGCATATCTGCTGAGGATTTGATTTAAACTAGAACTATAATTCTCGGAGGGGCACTGAAATGGTCGGAAGAAAACAAGCGAATACACAAACGAATTAAATGACGCGGCTATAGGAGTGGAACCTTTCGTTAAGTTTCGTTCTCTTTTGAAATGAAATTAAACTGACATTTAGGACAACCAAAAAGGGATAGATGATAAGTACAGTAGGTGAGTTCCCCTTTTTGACCATACGGAAAGCTACTTTTCGTTTCCTTCAGTATCGAACACCTAAGCTCCGTATTCGAACGATCAAAATATTGTAATATTTTCTCAGGTTCGTTAGTAAAACTTATTTACTTTATTCAAAACGTCCACTTATTTATTTCAATAATAAAACACTATATACTTTTCTTACTTCAAAAGAGTTTATTTTTCACCACTTAAATTAATTCACCAACTTTTAATTCACACTTTTATTACAACCAACTTAATTCTTCCACGATTAAAAACAAACTATGTGTCTACTGCCGGTCATACTTGTTTCACAAGCTCTGGATATTGATTGAATGTTCAGGAATGTGCTTTTAGGGCTTTCCGTAGGGGAAATATTTCCCATAATTTCCCTTCTCTAAAGCTTTTATTTTGACATTTAGCACCAATATTTTAAAGCTTGTGAAAGCGCTCGCGAAGAGGGCGCTTCTTGATTCGAGAATCGTTATAGTTCATTCAAATATGAAAGTCGTTACAATATTAGATTGCAAAATAAATTTGAAACCAAGTTCTTGCCGTAAGCTGGTTTCAATTTTGAAGCTCTTATTTCTTTTTCTGAGAAAATACTCGTGTGCGTGGGAATGAATATACCTACACTGCACGCCGCAAATACACATCGCAATCAGTGCAAATAAACTAGCATGGAATCATTCCTAGGTGTTTGGAAGACACTCAAACAATATCCCCTGATTTTATTAATCATGGATGCCGTCAGACCAAATTTTTTCACTTATTGTAAAGTGAGTGAATTTAGGGTAGTTTTGAATTTGAGTTCTCGAAATTGTGCAACTCTAGGCACAGTGGGAACATGCTATTGAAACTAAGGGTCAGTTTGTTCACAATGAGTTAAATCTGTAATATGACTTTCACAGCCTCTGATTAAATGGCGCACATTTTTGAAGTATTCCTCTTTTGCCATCCGTAATGGCATCATTATTCTTTATAAAAATTAGTTTTTAATGAATGTATCATTTTTTTTGGCTCACCTCTGTGCAAACTTATATAATCTATAAATATAATCATAAATGATTTACAATTGAAGATAACACTTTTACCTACTTATCTCCAATTTATCATAAACGAAATTTAAGAAAAATAAATATAGGTAAACACTAATATTTGTTTAATACTTAAATGATAATTTTTTTTTTTAGAAAATAGACTCGCTATTTTTTATGAATCTTTTAGTAGCCTAAAATTGTGGAATCTTTTCGTTGCAAATAAACAATTTAGATAAACTGAATCAGCTATTGCTAATGCTGTAAAAACAGATCGTATACCGGATATCCTTTTATGGCCGCTAAGATTTCAAGAGTATAAAAAGAAAAGTCGAAATACGTGCAATTTGAAAGAAGAAAAAAAATAGACACTCGAGCAGTTAAGCGCATGAAGCTTATAATAGTTAAATTTGAAATATTTAAGATTGATTAAGAATGAAGTTTAACAAAAAATGTTTAAAAATTTTAATTTTAATACTTTTGGCCATAGGAAAGCAATGTGAGGCAGGGCCTATCGGAAGCTGGAACTCAACTGTCAGTTCAAAAAGAGAAAGAAAATCGGTGGTGAGTGCCTACAGTTTACGACGTATTATTAGTATTGGGCACGTTCCGATGGTTATTCTCAGTTATCCGGATAGCTTTGTGTTGTTGTAATCCCTTGTTAAAAAACAGCTGATGACTGCTGACGCAACAACAACTCAAGTTATCTCAAAATTTTTGGGATAACTAGATAGCATAGCGAATAAACATTGGAACGCGAGGATTTTATACCAAACCTACCTGGGAAATGTCTTTTAAGGTGTTGAACGGTAACAATACAAACCATTCGGCCAAAGAGTCTGCAGAGCTTAACGAGGACATAAGTCCCAGTGTAAATCAGGTGAGAAATCTTTCTTGATTTTTGAGAAATTGTTGATTTTATTTTAATTTTTTAAAGGAAACAGACTCGAGGGATAACACTGATGAGCTTCGAGACGATCAGCAAACTGAACAATTAATTGGAGGCTATGGTGGTGGTTCTCCGGAAAAATCAGCAGCTCCAGAATTTTCCTTTAAAAAACAGTCCATTACAATTGAATCTATTCCTAGTTTGGCATCATCGGCGACCGAATTAGATGAACATGATTCTAAAAACGATGGCATCAGAAATGGAAGAGGTGATGTTGAACAAACTACTCGCCTGCAACATCATATTGCCGGAGCGCCTCAAGGTGTATCGGTCGTTAAGTCAACAACAGCAGGTACATCTGAATCTAAATCTACTGCCATCAGAGATATTCCCAAAAACAATGTAACAGTTTCAAAAAAACAAAATACAAGAACAGGCAATGCTATTAATTCATCTGATGTTAAAACACAGAAAATCCATGGTGGATCTAAGAAAAGTGAATCTGCCGAAAAATCGAAAGTGGCTGGTGTGGCTACTGAAAATACAGATAATCAATTATCATCCAAAAACTCAGAATCAATCGTATCTAATGAACCTGAGGAAGTATATAGTGAAAGTATTGGAAGTGCAAAGCAGTTCATAAGCAATTCAAGAAACGAAGCCCCAAGAAACTCTCATATTATAGATCAAACGTCAGTATATTCACAACAAGCCAAAAATCAACCAATTGCAAGTGAAAATAAATTAATTCAATTACCAAATGAGTCATCAGAAGAACACAGTGGAAAACAAGAAACTAATCTTCTACGAAGCCAACAGATATGGCTTCACGACCTAGCTAAAAAAATGGCTAGTACTTACGGCCAAAACTATGCTGGTCATGGTTTTGCTGATCAGCTGTCATGGAAATCATTGGAATCACCTGAATTCCAACAATATGATAATACAATTAATCAAAAATCATCGAAGCCTTCAAACATAAGAAATAAAATTGATCCTGCAGATGAAATTCCAGGTGATACTCTTGATCAACAAAATACGGAATTTTCAAACCCCCTAGAATATTCGTATTCTCTAAAATCCTCTGGGCCACAGGAAATCTTGAAAGAAAAATCTTCCGTAAAAACCGTAAAAAACGTTGGAGTTCAAGAATCTTCTGAAAGTTCTGAATACCCAGAACTGCCAGTATACACTGAGTCAAAGGACGAACAAAAAGTGAAACAAAAGACTTCGAAATCGTCCGAATCTATGCGTTCTCAATCATCTGAAAATTTTGAAAAACCAATTTCTCTGTTAAATGAAGATGATACCAACGTTAGTGGCCAGGAATCTTATGAATCTTCAGTATTGTCAGAATCTACAAAGCATTCTCATTCAAAGGAAGAACCAAGTATGGAACAAAAGTCTCCGAAATCATCAGAAACTAAATCTTATGAACCACCTGATTCTCCTGAATCTTCATTATTGTCAGAATTTTCTAAGCCTTCTCATTCAAAGGAAGAAACAAGTATGGAACAAAAGTCTCCGGAACCATCAGAATCTAAATCTTCTGAACCATCTGATTCTTCTGAATCTTCATTTTTGTCAGAATCTTCGAAGCCATATCAATCAAAGGAAGAACTAAGTATGCAACTAAAGTCTCCGGAATCATCAGAATCTGAATCTTCTGAACAATCTGATTCTTCTGAATCTTCATTAATGTCACAATCTTCGAAGCTTTCTCATTCAAAGGAAGAACAAAATGCAAAACAAAAGTCTCCAGAATCATCACAATCAAAATCTACTGAATCTTCGAAGCCATCTCATTCAAAGGAAGAACAAGATGTGCAACAAAAGTTTTCGGAGTCATTAGAATCTAATTCTTCTGAACCATCTGAAAATTTGGGGAAACCAATTATTCGGCCACATGAAGAATCGTCTGATTCTTCTGAATCTTCACCATCATCAGAATCTTCTAAGCCTTCTCATTCAAAGGAAGAAACAAGTATGGAACAAAAGTCTCCGGAATCATCAGAATCAAAATCTTCTGAACCACCTGATTCTTCTGAATCTTCATTATTGTCAGAATCTTCGAAGCCATCTCATTCAAAGGAAGAATTAAGTATACGACTAAAGTCTCCGGAATCATCAGAATCTAAATCTTCTGAACCATCTGATTCTTCTGAATCTTCATTATTGTCAGAATCTTCGAAGCCATCTCATTCAAAGGAGAAACTAAGTGTGCAACAAAAGTCTCCGGAACCATCAGAATCTAAATCTTCTGAACCATCTGATTCTTCTGAATCTTCATTTTTGTCAGAATCTTCGAAGCCATATCAATCAAAGGAAGAACTAAGTATGCAACTAAAGTCTCCGGAATCATCAGAATCTGAATCTTCTGAACAATCTGATTCTTCTGAATCTTCATTAATGTCACAATCTTCGAAGCTTTCTCATTCAAAGGAAGAACAAAATGCAAAACAAAAGTCTCCAGAATCATCAGAATCAAAATCTACTGAATCTTCGAAGCCATCTCATTCAAAGGAAGAACAAGATGTGCAACAAAAGTTTTCGGAGTCATTAGAATATAATTCTTCTGAACCCTCTGAAAATTTGGGGAAACCAATTATTCGGCCACATGAAGAATCGTCTGATTCTTCTGAATCTTCACCATCATCAGAATCTTCTAAGCCTTCTCATTCAAAGGAAGAAACAAGTATGGAACAAAAGTCTCCGGAATCATCAGAATCAAAATCTTCTGAACCACCTGATTCTTCTGAATCTTCATTATTGTCAGAATCTTCGAAGCCATCTCATTCAAAGGAAGAATTAAGTATACGACTAAAGTCCCCGGAATCATCAGAATCTAAATCTTCTGAACCATCTGATTCTTCTGAATCTTCATTATTGTCAGAATCTTCGAAGCCATCTCATTCAAAGGAGAAACTAAGTGTGCAACAAAAGTCTCCGGAACCATCAGAATCTAAATCTTCTGAACCATCTGATTCTTCTGAATCTTCATTTTTGTCAGAATCTTCTAAGCCATCTCAATCAAAGAAAGAACTAAGTATGCAACTAAAGTCTCCGGAATCATCAGAATCTAAATCTTCTGAACCATCTGATTCTTCTGAATCTTCATTAATGTCACAATCTTCGAAGCTTTCTCATTCAAAGAAAGAACAAAATGCGAAACAAAAGTCTCCAGAATCATCAGAATCAAAATCTACTGAATCTTCGAAGCCATCTCATTCAAAGGAAGAACTAGATGTGCAACAAAAGTTTTCGGAGTCATTAGAATCTAATTCTTCTGAACCCTCTGAAAATTTGGGGAAACCAATTATTCGGCCAAATGAAGAATCGTCTGATTCTTCTGAACCTTCACCATCGTCAGAATCTTCTAAGCCTTCTCATTCAAAGGAAGAAACAAGTATGGAACAAAAGTCTTCGGAATCATCAGAATCTAAATCTTCTGAACCTCCTGATTCTTTTGAATCGTCATTATTGTCAGAATCTTCGAAGCCATATCATTCAAAGGAAGAACAAAGTGTGCAACAAAATCCGGAATCATCACAATCTAAATCTTCTGAACCATCTGATTCTTCTGAATCTTCATTTTTGTCAGAATCTTCAAAGCCATCTCAATCAAAGGAAGAACTAAGTATGCAACTAAAGTCTCCGGAATCATCAGAATCTAAATCTTCTGAAGCATCTGATTCTTCTGAATCTTCATTACTGTCACAATCATCGAAGCTTTCTCATTCAAAGAAAGAACAAAATGCGAAACAAAAGTCTCCAGAATCATCAGAATCAAAATCTACTGAATCTTCGAAGCCATCTCATTCAAAGGAAGAACTAGATGTGCAACCAAAGTTTTCGGAGTCATTAGAATCTAATTCTTCTGAACCCTCTGAAAATTTGGGGAAACCAATTATTCGGCCAAATGAAGAATCGTCTGATTCTTCTGAATCTTCACCATCGTCAGAATCTTCTAAGCCATCTCATTCAAAGGAAGAAACAAGTATGGAACAAAAGTCTTCGGAATCATCAGAATCTAAATCTTCTGAACCACCTGATTCTTCTGAATCTTCATTATTGTCAGAATCTTCGAAGCCATCTCATTCAAAGGAGGAACTAAGTATGCAACTAAAGTCTCCGGAATCATCAGAATCTAAATCTTCTGAACCATCTGATTCTTCTGAATCTTCATTATTCTCAGAATCTTCGAAGCCAACTCATTCAAAGGAGAAACTAAGTGTGCAACAAAAGTCTCCGGAACCATCAGAATCTAAATCTTCTGAACCATCTGATTCTTCTGAATCTTCATTTTTGTCAGAATCTTCGAAGCCATCTCAATCAAAGGAAGAACTAAGTATGCAACTTAAGTCTCCGGAATCATCAGAATCTAAATCTTCTGAACCATCTGATTCTTCTGAATCTTCATTAATGTCACAATCTTCGAAGCTTCCTCATTCAAAGGAAGAACAAAATGCGAAACAAAAGTCTCCAGAATCATCAGAATCAAAATCTACTGAATCTTCAACGCCATCTCATTCAAAGGAAGAACAAGATGTGCAACAAAAGTTTTCGGAGTCATTAGAATCTAATTCTTCTGAACCCTCTGAAAATTTGGGGAAACCAATTATTCGGCCAAATGAAGAATCATCTGATTCTTCCGAATCTTCACCATCGTCAGAATCTTCTAAGCCTTATCATTCAAAGGAAGAAACAAGTATGGAACAAAAGTCTTCGGAATCATCAGAATCTAAATCTTCTGAACCACCTGATTCTTCTGAATCTTCATTATTGTCAGAATCTTCGAAGCCATCTCATTCAAAGGAAGAACTAAGTATGCAACTAAAGTCTCCGGAATCATCAGAATCTAAATCTTCTGAACCATCTGATTCTTCTGAATCTTCATTATTCTCAGAATCTTCGAAGCCATCTCATTCAAAGGAGAAACTAAGTGTGCAACAAAAGTCTCCGGAACCATCAGAATCTAAATCTTTTGAACCATCTGATTCTTCTGAATCTTCATTTTTGTCAGAATCTTCGAAGCCATCTCAATCAAAGGAAGAACTAAGTTTGCAACTAAAGTCTCCGGAATCATCAGAATCTAAATCTTCTGAACCATCTGATTCTTCTGAATCTTCATTAATGTCACAATCTTCGAAGCTTCCTCATTCAAAGGAAGAACAAAATGCGAAACAAAAGTCTCCAGAATCATCAGAATCAAAATCTACTGAATCTTCAAAGCCATCTCATTCAAAGGAAGAACTAGATGTGCAACAAAAGTTTTCGGAGTCATTAGAATCTAATTCTTCTGAACCCTCTGAAAATTTGGGGAAACCAATTATTCAGCCAAATGAAGAATCGTCTGATTCTTCTGAACCTTCACCATCGTCAGAATCTTCTAAGCCTTCTCATTCAAAGGAAGAAACAAGTATGGAACAAAAGTCTCCGGAATCATCAGAATCTAAATCTTCTGAACCTCCTGATTCTTTTGAATCGTCATTATTGTCAGAATCTTCGAAGCCATATCATTCAAAGGAAGAACAAAGTGTGCAACAAAATCCGGAATCATCACAATCTAAATCTTCTGAACCATCTGATTCTTCTGAATCTTCATTTTTGTCAGAATCTTCAAAGCCATCTCAATCAAAGGAAGAACTAAGTATGCAACTAAAGTCTCCGGAATCATCAGAATCTAAATCTTCTGAAGCATCTGATTCTTCTGAATCTTCATTACTGTCACAATCTTCGAAGCTTTCTCATTCAAAGGAAGAACAAAATGCGAAACAAAAGTCTCCAGAATCATCAGAATCAAAATCTACTGAATCTTCGAAGCCATTTCATTCAAAGGAAGAACTAGATGTGCAACCAAAGTTTTCGGAGTCATTAGAATCTAATTCTTCTGAACCCTCTGAAAATTTGGGGAAACAAATTATTCGGCCAAATGAAGAATCGTCTGATTCTTCTGAATCTTCACCATCGTCAGAATCTTTTAAGCCTTATCATTCAAAGGAAGAAACAAGTATGGAACAAAAGTCTTCGGAATCATCAGAATCTAAATCTTCTGAACCACCTGATTCTTCTGAATCTTCATTATTGTCAGAATTTTCGAAGCCATCTCATTCAAAGGAGGAACTAAGTATGCAACTAAAGTCTCCGGAATCATCAGAATCTAAATCTTCTGAACCATCTGATTCTTCTGAATCCTCATTACTCTCAGAATCTTCGAAGCCATCTCATTCAAAGGAGAAACTAAGTGTGCAACAAAAGTCTCCGGAACCATCAGAATCTAAATCTTCTGAACCATCTGATTGTTCTGAATCTTCATTTTTGTCAGAATCTTCGAAGCCATCTCAATCAAAGGAAGAACTAAGTATGCAACTTAAGTCTCCGGAATCATCAGAATCTAAATCTTCTGAACCATCTGATTCTTCTGAATCTTCATTAATTTCACAATCTTCGAAGCTTCCTCATTCAAAGGAAGAACAAAATGCGAAACAAAAGTCTCCAGAATCATCAGAATCAAAATCTACTGAATCTTCAAAGCCATCTCATTCAAAGGAAGAACTAGATGTGCAACAAAAGTTTTCGGAGTCATTAGAATCTAATTCTTCTGAACCCTCTGAAAATTTGGGGAAACCAATTATTCGGCCAAATGAAGAATCATCTGATTCTTCCGAATCTTCACCATCGTCAGAATCTTCTAAGCCCTCTCATTCAAAGGAAGAACTAGATGTGCAACAAAAGTTTTCGGAGTCATTAGAATCTAATTCTTCTGAACCCTCTGAAAATTTGGGGAAACCAATTATTCGGCCGAATGAAGAATCGTCTGATTCTTCTGAATATTCACCATCGTCAGAATCTTCTAAGCCTTCTCATTCAAAGGAAGAACTGAGTATGCAACAAAAGTCTCCGAAATCATCAGAATCTAAATCTTATGAACCACCTGATTCTCCTGAATCTTCATTATTGTCAGAGTCTTCTAAGGCATCTCATTCAAAGGAAGAACAAAGTGTGCAACAAAATCCGGAATCATCAGAATCTAAATCTTCTGAACCATCTGATTCTTCTGAATCTTCATTTTTGTCAGAATCTTCGAAGCCATCTAATTCAAAGGAAGAACTAAGTTTGCAACAAAAGTCTCCGGAATCATCAGAATCTAAATCTTCTGAACCATCTGATTCTTCTGAATCTTCATTATTGTCAGAATCTTCGAAGCCATCTCATTCAAAGGAGAAATTAAGTGTACAACAAAAGTCTCCGGAACCATCAGAATCTAAATCTTCTGAACCATCTCATTCTTCTGAATCTTCATTATTGTCAGAATCTTCGAAGCCATCTCATTCAAAGGAAGAACTAGATGTGCAACAAAAGTTTTCGGAGTCATTAGAATCTAATTCTTCTGAACCCTCTGAAAATTTGGGGAAACAAATTATTCGGCCAAACGAAGAATCGTCTGATTCTTCTGAATCTTCACCATCGTCAGAATCTTCTAAGCCTTCTCATTCAAAGGAAGAAACACGTATGGAACAAAAGTCTCCGGAATCATCAGAATCTAAATCTTATGAACCACCTGATTCTTCTGAATCTTCATTATTGTCAGAATCTTCGAAGCCATCTCATTCAAAGGAAGAACTAAGTATGCAACTAAAGTCTCCGGAATCATCAGAATCTAAATCTTCTGAACCATCTGATTCTTCTGAATCTTCATTATTGTCAGAATCTTCGAAGCTATCTCATTCAAAGGAGAAACTAAGTGTGCAACAAAAGTCTCGGGAATCATCAGAATCTAAATCTTCTGAACCATCTGATTCTTCTGAATCTTCATTATTGTCAGAATCTTCGAAGCCATCTCATTCAAAGGAAGAACTAAGTGTGCAACAAAAGTCTCCGGAACCATCAGAATCTAAATCTTCTGAACCATCTGATTCTTCTGAATCTTCATTTTTGTCAGAATCTTCGAAGCCATCTCAATCAAAGGAAGAACTAAGTATGCAACTAAAGTCTCTGGAATCATCAGAATCTAAATCTTCTGAGCCATCTGATTCTTCTGAATCTTCATTACTGTCACAATCTTCGAAGCTTTCTCATTCAAAGGAAGAACAAAATGCGAAACAAAAGTCTCCAGAATCATCAGAATCAAAATCTACTGAGTTAACTGAATATTTTGTCGTGGGAAAACTTAAAGCTCCGCCAAATGAAGATGTTAACAACGTTGCTGACCAGCTAATACAACAACTTTCTAAACCATCGGAATCAAATTCTTCCGAAGCATCTAAATCTTCAAGCTTACAACAAAGTGATTTCCCAAGTGAAGCTTCAGGCCTTAAAGCAATCGTTTCAAAAAATTAATTGCTTTTATTAACGAACACTTTTTATTTGAATTTTATCTTTATATTTTGTAATGTAAATTAAAAAATGTATTAAATTGTTTACAAAATTTCCTGGAATTAATATCAATTTTTGGGTAAATTTTTATTTTACAATTTTATATGTATATCATATTGTCCCCTGATTGCAAAAACTAGGTAACTCGATTTTCTATTTTTATAATATATCGTCAAAAACGGTATTATTTTGTACAGTTTTAAAGATTTGTTGTGCAATCTTTTTATACCATTGACAAATATAGGATATTTGTGAAGTTTTAGGAACATACAAATTAAACTTTCCATCGTCCTCCAGTAGCTAGGCTTCTATAAAGTTTGCTATCTCCAAAATTTATAAAATTGAGTTACTTAGTTCTTGCAATCAGGTGACGATATCGTCCCCTGACAAATAAACCAGCAAAGTCCCCTGATTGCAAAAATTAGGTAGCTCAATTTTCAAATTTTAAAATATATCGGCAAAAGCGGTATTATTTAGTACAGTTTTCAAGATTTTTCGTCCAATTTTTTTCTATTCTAGACAAATATATAATATTTCTGAAGTGTAAGAAAAATAAAAATTAAACTTTATTCTCGTTCTCTTGTAGTTAGGGATCTATGAACGTTGCTGTTTCAAAAATTTATAAAATTGAGTTACCTAGTTCTTGCAGTCAGGGGACGATATGCATATATTATTTAACGAGGCAATGGTCAATGGTGCATTTTTGATTACTTTAAATGAGTCAGCCGGAACGAGATGGAGAGCGGACAATTTTTCGTTACGCATACTTTGTCAGCTCAAAGTTACTTTCGAGGTTTCTTTTATCAGAAAGGAATGCTAAATAAAAATAAAAACGAATAGCT
Source organism: Dasysyrphus tricinctus (assembly GCA_963921185.1). Taxonomy (NCBI): domain Eukaryota; kingdom Metazoa; phylum Arthropoda; class Insecta; order Diptera; family Syrphidae; genus Dasysyrphus; species Dasysyrphus tricinctus. Next base: position 89,923,378 of record OY992530.1, read on the forward strand.
GTTTTCCAAACAATACCATCATACAAAAGGTCCTAATGGGAAATTATTAATATACGAAATTGATATCACTAGGTAAGTGCAGTGGAGGTTGCTGGAGAAGGGGCTAAAGGGACTGAAGCCACTTATAGCTGATTCGAAAGATTAATTTAAAAGCAAAATATAATACATTTCATTTACGACGTTTACAATTTGTATTCGTTTTCAAACCAAATTTTTTGTAAGCTTATGTCGTTTTCGTTTGGTTTTGCGTTCTGTTCCATTCCTATGGTATATGGAAGATTTGCAGTAGTAGAAGTGAAAAAGGAGTGGAAAAGGAGTACTCCAAACATCCACTCGAAAACGACATCAAAGATAGAAAAGGTATTCATGCAACAACATAAAGTCGTCGTAAACGTAGTAAAGTTTTGAACTTCGTAATTCTGTCACAATTTGCATGGAAAAATTGACAGATTTACATAGTTTACAACTTTACTACGTTTACGACGACTTTACGCTGTTGCATTAATACCCTTAGAATGATTCTTATATCATTGTATATAAATTCTATTGGCGAATGGAGTCACGGCACCTAGCAGTCAGCGTGTGTAGCCTACTTGTGAGATAGATTTTTTTCCGACTTGACATTCAATGCATTTCCCATAAGAGAAAACCAAAAAATGCTGTTGAAAACTTTAATTTTACTAATTAATTTTATATGAATACTTATCTATATTATAGTTGCAATGCAATAACAAATAATGTTACTTTGTAAATCAAAAAGAATATGTATCCAAACTTATGAATAATTTCCTTTATTTTGCAGATGAAAAATGTAAACAAACCTGTATTGTTGTTGTTGCTTTCCAAAATGGATTCATGTCGTCAGCCAAAATGATATCATGTGCGTAGTCAGGGAAGGAGGTTTAAGAGATAAGGGGCAATTATTAAGAAAGTTTAGATAATTTGATTATTATTAGAAAAAGCTCACTAGGTAAGGTTGTATAAGGATGAATGTAGGTATGTAATATTTGCATCTATTTATGCATTGCGTTCGTGTATTTGTACTCTCCTTACAGAAAGAGGACTTAAATCTTTTGGCCCCGTTTGTGAAATAAGTTTTTAAAATGTATTTTATATTAAGAAACTAGTGACACCCCTAATTGAATATAATATTTCCATTTCAATTTCAATTTATTAACAAAAGTATTGTTTACAATGATAAGATAACAATAATCTTTTAAATATTGAAAGCCTGGAGTTTAGGTTAAGTTGAAAAATAGTTTGGAAACTAAAAGTAAAATGACAACTAAGTTTAAAAATATTTTGCAAACTAAAATAAAATAAATAAAATTAAAATTACAAAAATACAGATGAATATACAAATGGTAATTGAGTTAAATTTAATTTTAGAAATTTGATTTTAATGTTTATAATGTGACTGTTTCATTGGACAGATATTTCAAAAGACAGGATTTAAAATGTGTAGTTTATAGATTATTTTATTTTTTGATCATATTTTGTATTTGTATATGAAGTTAAAATTTTGTTTTTTTTTTTTTTGCGTTTAGGCTATTTACCCAGATTCTTTTTTTTTAAATAAATTTTATAAAAAGTTTTAAAAAATGATAAAACCATCTGAATAGGTATTTCTTATCTTTGGTATTGCTCGATTTTACAACAACAAAAAAGCTTCATATTTTCAATTCTGAGTTAAATTTTTCAATTCATAGTTTTAAAACATCCTTTTTAATAAAATAAATAATAAAAGCTTTTTTTAATAAAATTTAGCAAGAAAATTTACTCACAAAAAAAAATTAACTATTCGTAGAACCTCGTTTTAACAACAAATAAGTATATTTTATGAAGAAAGGAGAACAATTCATGTTTTAAATAATCCTGACTACGTCCCTGTGTAGCTTTTTTCTCAATCGAGCAATGTTGTTGTTGCTTCTAGTTGTAGAGGTGTTTTGTTTACATTTTTCATACAAAAATTAAAATGTTTTAACAATCAGTTTTGATATATTTTACGTTTGATTTATAAACTCATATGTTTTTTCATTCTATTTCACTCATAATATGAATACCCATTCATATAAAAGTTATTAGGAAAATTAATGTTAATAAGACCATGTTTTGCATTTCTCTTATGGGAAATACATTGAACGTCAAATCGAAAAAAATCGATCTCACAAGTAAGCTACCTGCACTGACTACTAGTAGGTGTGGAAAGCAACTTAACAGGTGTCAATAGTATTCTCATGAAGAAAAAAAGCTCGTGGCCATCTATGCGTCCAAATGTAATACTAATTTTTGCTAAGGGATCTCGGTAAGGCGATCACAGCGAACCTATCGACCAAATGTCTACCTACAAAATCGTGTTTCATGAGAATACTATAGATTGGATATACAATGCTTATATCATCGATTTTGTATTGTATTGAATTTAATCTATGTGTAAAGCCCGAAAAGAATGAGACAGAAAAAAACGCAATTGGGGCTTAAAAATCATCATTTATAACAGCTTCCTTTATCGAAAACTGCATTTGCAATCTACCGAAAAAATTGGATCGCAAAATTGATTTTAAATTAAAAAATAAATAAATCTTTTTGACCATGTATGTATGTATGTATTTTTATTGAGACTATTCATTTCTTTTGCTTTTAATACATCGAATGCTTATATCTATTTCTTTTTGTTGTACATTGACATCGGAGGCTGTAAAGTATGGCCATGCTGTTCTTTTGCTTTAAAATCAAATGCCACCATGGCTACAATTTTATATATTTGGAAAAATAATATAACTAGCTCTTGCTCTCGGAGCTATTAATATGTTACTTAAGACGTTTGTCTCTTATAATTAACATTTGCGTGTTGGCTTATAAATGCAACAAAAAATATACATATATACATTTTCCTACAATAACCTTTGTATATAAACTTTATAGTATTATCATGGAGTCGTTTTTATTTACGTGGTATTCCATCGATGGTGGCGCTAGTGAGCACCCATGTTGTGAAACATGTTTCACATTTTGACACCAGAATGGGGAATATTTTTTTATTTCGAGGTACATTTATTATTATCGTAAGAACGAGAAAGTCATATATTATTCTCGTAATAATAAATGGAGTAAGCGAGTGAAGTAGTTTTTCCACTTCCACCGCGCATGACCAAACAAAGTGGTAGAATAGAAATACGATTTCTTACCGCAATATTGTGCTGTCAAATGGCAGAAGGAAAAAAAAAACAAATCGTGAAATCGTGCTGTAAAATTAAATTGTTTGCTTTGAAGTTAAAAGTGAAAACCAAATGGATTTATGGAGCTGCAATAAATTATAAAAAGGAAAGATCAAGAAACATTAATAAAATAGATAAGTATTTTGTTTTTACTGTAAATAAATATCTTTGAATTCTGTTTTTTTCTTTGCAAATAATTTTTTTCTACCTACTTTCAGAAAATACCTACCTACATAAATATTTAATTGCATCAACAATGAACATCAAGATATCCTGTGCCGGGCAGCTGCTTGCCAGAAAAATATCTTCAATCAACAGCCAGCAGTTCCAGTGGATAAAAATCCAAAAATATAAAAATGTGTGCTAGTGTTTTTTTTTGTTATTATTTGTAATGTAAATACATGAGCTGATGAAAACTAAAACTCGTCATATCAATGCCAAAGAAGTTTTATAATCAAATTGAATTGTTAAAGTAACTTTGAGAATACCTACTAAGAGAATAATTGTTGTATCTAATCTTAGATTTATAACTCTATTTGTTTGAAGGAAAACTATCTTAGTTTTCGTGGCATTGACATAGCGAGTTTTAGTTCTCATCACCTCATATTAAATCTGTGTTTTTACACACCACTTGAAAAATTAAAGTGCACAAAAATAAAGAAATTTTGTATTCAATATACCTATGTGAATTGTGTAGTGAGATTTTTTCATATTTTTAATAAAGAAAAAAAAAAGAAAATCTTACAAATACCTATGTAAGTGTCCTGTTTTTCTTTTAGAAGTTGGAACTACAATGTATTTTGTACTTTTGGTTAATGTTGTAGGTGGACAGTATGACAAACAACAAGAGCAGGTATAGGTACTCGAAATAAGTGGATAGGTAAAATATTTTTTGATATTTGGTTTATCAACATGACGATCTTTTCTATAAACTAAGAACTCTTCATCAAAAAGTTCCGTGTCCAAAAAGCTTGAATTGAGCCAGGTTTCTGTCAAAATAAAGATGTCATGTGAAAATGCCTGGGAGTTAACATAGATGTCAGCAGTTTTAGTACGAAGCCCTCTTACATTTTGATAGAAGAGGGTAATCCTATTAAGTTTTTTGGGGTTGCTTTTTTGGGTGAATTTCTTGAATGTCTATTTTTTCTAATTGAAAATTCTTTGATAAGAGCTTCAGGAGGCCAATTACCAATATCGCAAATAGAATCAAAGAACGAAGAATGTGTAACTATTTTAAATGATGAGACAAAACTATTAACTTTACTGATTTTTGTACACTTAATAGAAGTATTTGTAGGGATACAATTTCTAGCTATTAAGTGGCTTACAATCTCTTCCGGAACAATATCTGGTTCAAGTCGAGATATGAAAATTGTTTTCGGTTTGGAGACAGCTTTGATGGGCCTTGGATCGGTAACTATATTAGATATAGTAATACAATCCGCTTCAGGAATATTGCTGGGAACCGTCACTAAATCTTCATTCGCTACCTGAACCGGACAAGGTAAATCCGAAGCATTAAGAGGATTAAGGTTTGTTCGTTTAGGGGGTGGACTGGTATTTTTGATAACTAATGTGGTATCCCGACCTCTTTTCTTGCTCTTTTTGGCATCTGATTCGACATCACTGCGCATTGTTGAACTGGACTGCGCAATCAAATCATCATCCACTGGCAAACTCAATGGAGGGAGAGATTCCTGTATTAGGTCATCAGTAGATGTTCCGATATCCACGGGATCATTTGGGAGAGTCAATGAGCCAAAATTTGAGACTGCTTTGTTAAAGTTACAGAGAAGCTCTTCAAATCCCTTAGAAAGTTTTACAATGTCTGATTTGAAATCAGACATTTTAAAAGCCAATTGAGACAGGGAGAGCTTACGGCAACTCGTACAATACCAATATGCAAATTTGGAATTTGTTATCTTCTCAATAAACGCATTAGTTGAACCAATGCATTTAGCGTGGTAAAGATTTCCACATGGTCCGAAACAGGCATATAATGGGGTTGAATTTAAGCCCTCAGGGCAGTTTATGGCAGAGCAAACCATTTCAAAAAAGCAAACAAAAATAATGAATGAAAAAAAAATTGTAAAAATATTGAGAAATGTTAAAAAAAAAAAAAAATAATAATAAAAAAAAAGAATGGAAAACACCAGGACTCGAACCCACACAGCGAAGATCTGGGGATCTGGTGCTTACTATCTGCACCACCGGCGTTAATAAATTTTGAGAATAAAAAATTTAATAATAGCTGGAGCAACAGAATTTTAAAATAAGTAAAATGGGTTTAAGAAAAAAGAGAGCGGGACAACACTAAGTTACATGAAGTTGAAAGCTTAGGTTTGAGAAGAAAAAAGTAGGGGAAATAACTATTATTAAGGTATAGATGCACATACACAATAACACAGATATAATATTAGTAAGAAAGAAAAAAAATTAGTTTAAATTCACTCAAATAGAGGAAAACAAATTTTGGTTACTTAAAAAATCTTACCAAGCAATTTAAATTTTAATTTTAAGACACAAAAACACATTAATTAAGCAAAACGTAATTAATTTAATTACAATTCTAAACTATTAAGTGAATTAAAGAAGAAACACTAATAAACATTAACGAGATATGCATAAAATAAATAAAATAAACACAAGCGATGTGCACACACAACTAACTAGAACAAACCAGTGCTGTTCTTAAATTGATTATTGTGCACTTCTACGTGAATAATTATTTTGAAAATATATTTGCTTTTAATCCATTTAAATGACCGAATCTTTTTAATAAACCCGCGGCAAAATACTTTCAACTTCAGAGAAAATTAATCTTTCTATTGTGTGTGCAAGTGAACACCTTGTTAAAATTGCAAAATTGTATTTTGCATAGAAAAATCTATTTATAACGATTTTGGAAAACTTGACAAACCACTGGCGAAACAAAGGTTGTAGGTATGCCATTGAAACTACCAAAAATGAGTTTCATATACCAAAATTTTCTGAGTTTGATATAACTCCGTATTGATGTTGTATTTTTAGCTACTTTTTTCCAAGCGAACATAAAAATGCACTAAAAAACTTCGCTGGTTTTTGTAATGCACTTTCCTTCATCAATTTGGTTTATGTAAATCTTTCCCTATAAATAAATATGACAAAAACTTTCTGATTTTTTTCAAATTACATATATTTCTTAATAGAATATGAAGAAAATTTGAAAAAAAATATTTGGCATATAATATGGTGGTGGGTGAAAGTGTCTTGGCATGAAAGGAACTACGATGGGATCGGTGGCTTCATCATCAAAGGAAATGTTGTTGGTGGTGGCATCATTGATGGTGGGATATCTTCTTTTCACATAAGCAGGCAGTGATTTGGTTCTACTTCTGCTACGATTGATGAACTTCTTTAAACGATAAAATAGGTATCCTCTTAAGCTTTGGACTTGGGGTTGCTTTAAAATCACCGATGATAAGTGTTGATTGTTGTTGATAATTTTCATGGTGGTCATGTTGATTGCAGACAATTATAGCCATTTCCTTTGGAGGTGGAAAGTACTTATGAGTAGATGAAAGTGGTACTACCAACTGCACACGTTCTCATGTGCGAGTGGATACTAATTACATGGCAAAGCAGTTTGATGTGTTCCACTGAAAAAAGCCAGGAAAGTACTTGCAAGTACTTCGCCACCTCCAAAGGAAAACGCCTTATGTTGTTCTTTTGTGGATAGTTGAATTATGTACACTGTTGTTTGTTCTTAATAAAGCTAAAAAAATTATCGTTCGTAATTCTGAACAATATTGAGCTGTTAAACGGACACTGATTTTTATGAAAAGACAAATACATTTTGATGGAAAAATAGATAGAAGGTTATATACTGTAGTAGAACTACATCGTCTTAAGCCTAAATGAACTTTTGAGTCTTCGAGTTTTCACAAAAAAAAAAAAGATTTTCAACAGTTTTAAGTAACCTTCGGTAGGTATTTGTGTGAAATTTTATTAAAATAGCACAACAAGTTTACATATTTGTTAATGTTAAGAAACAAACGGTTCCATTTTAAAAATTATTTTTGTGTTTTAAGGTTTAAGCTAAAAAATGGCTTAAGAGGTAAATATTTGTGTAAGTCTAGCTATTAAAAGGGTGAAACGAGGTTAAACAAAAAAAAACCTATACGATTTAAATTTTTGTTTGCATTGAAGGAAAGTACTTAGAGAATGGTTTAGAGCTTAATATTTTTGAATTTTACGATTAGATTTCTGATTTTTCAGACCTCGAGTTTTAAACATTCAAGTCTTATTATTTGAACTCTGATTAAATAATTATCACTCTAAATAACCATTTCAAAACAAAATGATTATTTATTATTTATTTTCATAGATTTTAATATATACCTAGGATTTTCAATACTTTTTTAAAATAATCCCAACTTTTAAGATACTTTATTTATTTGTCATTCAAGGTACTCTTGCTCAAGAGAACTTAATTAATGCATAGCAATATACGAAAAATCAATTTTTATCTTTAAACGCGATTTGCGGCTAAACTAAGCGTCCTAGAGGCATCAAAGTTTACATCTTTAAACAACTTGTTTGAACAACTTTCTCGTACCTTTTTCATGGCCAACAATTATGTATGATACATGAAAATAAAAGTATTTTTAATTGTGAATCGAAAAATAGTTGATTTATTAAAATCCGTTGGAAATTAGAAAAGTAATTAATTCAAGAACATAGTAAAAAAAACATGTTTTAAATTATTAATATATCTGTGGTGTTTGGTAGAAACATGATAACTCCATTTTAAAATTTGCGTCTTTGCGTCCACTTTACATCGACCTACAACCTAAACGGGTGAAAATTTGAAACATAATTTTTCAAAGGTTATGTTGATAAGTATTCCAAATTTGAAGAAAATCTGTGGCCTCGTTTAAACTCTAGCTTGATTTAAAGTGGGCGTAAAGACGCTAATTTTAAACTGGAGTTATCAGTTTTCTACCAAACACCACAGATATTAATTAATTTCTGCTTTCGTGTTGGATATACAACTTTATGATTACCTACATTTATTTAGGCTATATACTTAATAAAAATATTTGATTAAAAGTTTTTCCATATCTTCAATATTTATATGGTTTTTTTAATTATTAAAGCCATTGAGTAGATGCAAAAAAACAGCAACTCAAATTGTTTTTACATTTTTTTTCAGTGTTCTCATGTAAAAGTTGGTATTTTTTTTACATGTTTCTATAGGATGTCTTAATGACAGTATTTTAAGACCTTAATTTTGAAGATCTATGCAGTACTTCTTGAGTAATGAATTTATTAATGAAGCCATCTCGATCAAATTTTTGATTAAAATTCAATTTATTAGCAAAAAATTAATTAAAAAAATTGTAGCACCTCTATTATAGGTTTGATGATAAAACATGGTATGACATAATTCTAGAAGAGGGATAAAGCAATAAATGTGCATTTTTAGTTTTTCAAAATAATAAAATTTTTCATCAACATTTGAATTTAGAATAAAATAAATGGAACCAAAGAGGGCTTATTCACCCCTTTAGTATCTCAATGATTTTTTTACACAATGTAGCCTGTTGTTTCAGCTTTCTATAAAGACCTTAACCTTGAAGATCCGATCAGTAGGGAGCTATGAATTTTTAAAGAAATCCATATCAAGTTTTAACTAAAATATTCGATGTAGATAACGGGATCATTCACGCTGGTGGATGGTCGTGGCCAATGACCCAATCAGGTAATTTCAATGAAATTTTTCGAATTTTTAATTAATTTCAAAAATTAATTGTGAGGCTTGTATAAGTGGTAGGATAATAAATGAGATATCAAAATAATGGAAATTTAATTGAATATTGGATTGAAGAAAAATCAAAGTTCTACATGCATGTGTTGAGAAGTTATAAGCATATCTTCATAGCAACCTTTAAATTACCGTTATCTCCGTTCAGTTGCACCTGGAGATGTAATTTTTTTTAATTAACATTTATGTTGAATATACCTAACATTTAAGGCATTAACCAATCTCCTAAATCAACCCATAAAAAAGTTATTAACAAAAAACTCTCAAAAACACTGTTAAAATTTTTTTTTTAATTTTGCCCATATTCCAATATCTTCTTCAAATGACGTCGAAATGATTCGAAATTCGCACCTAATATTTAAACCAAATAACCTTATCCGATCCTAGAATTTAAAATTTTTTCAACCACTTTTTAAAAAGATACAAAACGCAAAAAAAAATTACTCATTTTCAAAAACTCCCAGCACTCAAAATACGATGGTATTTAAAAATTTCTTAAACATGGATAACTTTTTTTTTTATTAACTTTTTAAAAATGTAGATTTCAATTCTCTACCGCACTCCCCTGATATATAATGAATTATTTTTGAAACATCCATTTTCTCATTTTTCACTTTCAAACAATGATAAGTTGAAAACGGTAATTTTGAAAAATTTTTAATCCATATTGCCATTCTTAAAATAAAAAAATCTTCAAATTTTATAAGCTAAAATTTTTTTAAACCTCTTAATTTAGAAAATAGAAATCCGACTTTCCCCCACATTTACCCTATTAAATATACGATTTAAAAAAAATCCTTTCTTAGTGGAACCCTACATATATATATAGGTATTCAAAATTTTTTGTATTATATATCTATATACAGATATAAGCTGTGCGTTGATTTCAAAAAAAGATGAATGAGTCAGTGAGTGAGTCAATCAATACTTTGCTTTATATAATATAAAATTAGGAATATTATTCAGTAAAAACCGCACAAAATGTATTTATTTGTAAAAAATTGCAAAGATCGACGTTTTTGCAACCAAAAAGTTGATCTGAAGAAAAATCGTTACGAAAAGCTGAAATAGCTTCAAAAAACCGTGAAAAGTTTTTTATTAAGAAAATCGTACAAATACTACCTATACAGTCATACATTATGAAGAACTTCCATACAAAATCACATATAAACACAAAAAAACAATATGCCAAATTTCACAGAAATTACCGTATTCTCGGTTCCTGTGTTCTATTTTTTCTTCTGCTCCAACTCCCATATATTTCATATAAATACCTATACACCCTTCTCATTCTCGCCATTTTAGCATTTTTTTCATTTTCTACCACTTTTTATACTCTTCTACGGGGAAATATCAACCCTGTCAATAAAGTTCCTCAACATTTAAATGTCAAATCACCAAAAATTTCCTCAACTTTCGAATGTTTATAGATACGGGGGCTTCAACATCAGATTGTGTAGAAACAATTGATGTCGATGATACTACTATAAAGTTTATATACAAAGCAATAACTTAAGACTAATAAAATACGCCTGGAAATATATTTACATATGTACATACATATATGTACATATATCAAGTTTTGAAGCGAGTACGCTCTATACGTAAAAGAATATTACAGGTATCGGTTGATAGTGTTGAAGACAGATTGCAAAAAAAGTTCTCAATGGTACGGGGTAATTAGATTTCATTATATGGAGCTCTGAGAAATAATTCAAACATGCAGTTTGACTTTGATATTCGAAAGGGTATTAGTACACGACCCGAAAACCACATTTTTCACAATCGAACCTAGAGTCATTTGGCCGCCATTTTGTTTTAACCGGTTTTTTTTGTTATTAGGCGTAACTCGCGCATTTTTGACGCTACGAAAAAAAAATTGTGCGACAAACATGTAGAAAATGTAACTGTCTACAAAATATGTTAAGTAACTTTTTTCGATAAGGGCTTTTTTTAAAAAGTTATATTGCATTTTCTTAAAAAAAAAGTAGGGGTTGATTTTGGTATATTCATCATACATATCTTATTTTTTTGTTGTCGAAATGTCGAAATAAAAGTTATAGTCCCTTCAATTATCTATATTTTTTGCCTTAACAGATTTGTTATGCGGCTTACGGTTCTCGCCCTGTAGCGCATATTAGTAGTAGAGAACTGTATAGATTTATATATTTTTAACTACTTAACTTCTGCTGGTAAATAGAATCACAACAAAAACATAAATGTTAAAAAAAGAGCCAAGTTCTTAAATGTACAAGAAACCTGTGTGTAAAAAGTCTGCCACAAAAAGTAATGAGATCTTAAATCATCATCATCATCAAGTCCTGTAACCCCGGTTGGGGCATAGGGCGCCAACAAATCGTTTCCATCCTTCTCGATCTGCAGATAGATATTTTAACTGTGGCCACGTCTTTCTCTGGGAGTCTGCTTCTGCTAGAACTGTTGATTTCCATGTTGTTCTTGGTCTTCCAACCCGCCGTGCACCCTGAGGATTCCATTCAAATGACTGCTTTGCAATTTCATCGTTTGGTTTCCTCAGTGTGTGACCAATCCATTGCCATTTACGCTTTCTTATGTCAACGTCCAGCCGCTCCTGGCTTGTCCTGCGCCACAATTCCTCGTTTGATATAATTTGTGGCCAGCGAATTTTTAGAATATGGCGTAGACAACGGTTCACAAAAGCCTGCAATTTCTTTGAGATGGTAGTCGTGACTTTCCAGGTTTCGCAAGCATATAACAGCACGGATTTGACATTGGATTCGAAGAATCTCAACTTTGTGCGCAAGGAGATTTGACATGAGTTCCAAATTTGGGAGAGAGAACCGAAGGCTGCGCGAGCTTTATTTATTCTACTTTGAACGTCCAGATCAGTACCACCATTTGCTGAAACAATACTTCCAAGGTAGTTAAATTGTTCAACCTCTTCAACTGGCGTTTCCTGTATTAAAATACGCTGATGTGTGGAGCGGCCTGTGAGCATTATTTTTGTCTTTTTGCTATTTATTTTAAGACCACTCGCCTCTCCTTTTAACTTCAGAGCTTGACACATCCCGTTCAGCCCGCTGATGTTATTTGCCAAGAGACATATATCATCGGCATAGTCTAAGTGGCTAAGCCTTTCAAACGGTCTCCATTGAATGCCCTGCCTCTCTGATGTTCCAACGCTGGCCGTCAAGACATCGTCAATCGCCAGTAGAAAGAGAATTGGCGATAGAACATCTCCCTGTCTCACACCCTGCCGCACTTCGAAAGAGTCGGATAGCTGCCCATTGTGTAAAACAAAGCATCTTGCGTTGTTATAGGACTCTCTTATAATGGCAACAATTTTTGGGGGAATTCCTCTACCAAGAAGTGATCTCCATATACATTCACGGTTGACTCGGTCAAAGGCCTTCTCAAAATCCACGAACATGAGGTAAAGCGGTGATTGAAACTCCGCAGACTGCTCAAGAACGATACGCAGAGTGTTGATATGGTCGACACAAGACCGCCCACTGCGGAAACCAGCTTGATGCCTCTTGAGTGTAGACTCGATTCTAACCTTTATCCGCTCCAGAATGATGGTTGCCATTAATTTTGGAAAAACGGACAAAACTGTAATACCTCGCCAATTGTTGCAATTCTTAAGATCACCTTTCTTTGGCAACTTAACAATTACACCATCCTTCCAGTCGCTGGGATAGATTTCATTTTCCCACACAGCTTGTATCAACGGGTGTAGAATACTAGCCGTTCTGACAGGGTCAGCTTTCAGGAACTCGGCTGGTATACCATCAAGTCCAGCTGCTTTGTTGTTTTTGAGAAGATTTATCGAAGATTGAATTTCCAGTACTGTAGGGGGCTCGATGTCAATACCCCTATATGATCTACGCATCTCGTTAAGCTGGGGCACTTCAGCACTCTGCTCGACAGAATCCTCATTAAGCAAGGCACAAAAGTGCTCCTTCCACCTGCGCAGCTGATCCTCGATTGATACCAAAAGTGTACCATCCACATCCATTACAGGATGATTGGTGTTGGTTTTCTTCCCGACAACTTCCTTGGATATTTGGTACAATTCCCTCATGTCTCCTCTTCTTGCAGCGTTTTCCGCATTTTCTGCGAGACCGTCTAACCTCACCCTCTTGTCTCGTCTCACACAGCGATAGACCATCTTATGTGCTAAGCGATACTCTCTTCGCAATTCAGCCTTTCGTTGAGCATCTGCTTCGGCATTTATTTGCATCTTCAACGATTTGCGAAGCTCGATTTTATCCCAGGTGTCTTGGGATATCCAAGAGTCTCTAACTCTCGACTGCTTGGGTACAGTTTCAGATCCAGCATCCATAAAAACACTTTTTATATCACCCCACATCTCATCAATTGTTGAATGTTGTATTCCATTTAATGACGAAGCTCTGTCGTTAAGGTTGGTGACATAGTTACGACATATGTTGGGATCACTTAAAGCATTTGTATTGAACTTCGAATTCCTTGCTGCACCCTGTGATTGACGTTGTACAGCTGCCGTTCGTAGCTTGAGACTCATGAGAACCAAATGATGGTCGCTTCCAATGTCGGCATTTCTTATGCTCCGAACATCGCACATTGACTTCCTCCATCGCTGCTGAATCATGATGTGGTCAATTTGGTTTTCAGTTTGACCATCCGGATGTACCCAGGTGACTTTGTTGCAAGTCTTATGTTTAAACACAGTTCCACCCAGTACAAGACGATTAGCGTTACAAAAATCGACCAGCAAATCGCCATTTTCATTTCGTGACCTCAAGCCATTTTTCCCCATGACGCGTTCCAGACCGTAGTTGTCTGATCCGACTTGGGCATTGAGATCTCCCATGACAATTATGATGTCGGCTCTTGGAACACCACTGTAAACTGAGTTAAGATGAGTGTAGAAAGCGGTTTTGTCTTCCTCGGTCGCTTCATTTGTGGGGGCGTAGCACTGAATTATTGTGACGTTGCGAATTTTTGAACGGAACCTTGCTGTCATTATTCTTGCAGAAATGGGCGCCCAGGATATAAGACTACGCCTTGCTTCTTCGTTCAACATAATTCCGACACCATGCAGCCTTTGGCCACCCTCTCTTTCATCCTCCCCGGAATACAGCATTCTCGTTTGCCCAGAGTCAGCTCTGTATTCGGCTCTTCCTCTCCACCTAGTTTCACTGATGCCCAGGATACTGATCTTAAGGTGAAGCATTTCACGCTCAACCTGCTCGTATCTACCTTCGCCGTACAAGGATCGAACGTTCCATGCTCCGATTTTCGTACGTATGCGGTAGCCAAAAGTATCATTTGCTCTTCTTAAAAGACTTCTTCTATTTGTTAACGATTCATTTATTGTTATGGCGTCTTGATTGACGCTGGTACACGAAAGATGCCGCACCCCCAAATCCGATGTGCGGTTTACAGCAGCCGAAGCTGCAGAAGGATTCTCCATAAAATGGTTACCTCTTGGGGACTCATTTCCAATTGTTGTCATATTTCATGTAATAGCATATATCCTTCCACCATGGTGTTTTCCGAGATACGATTAATAACATACATAAGCTCAGATTTGACAGGCACACCCGCCTTTTGTATGGTCAAACACATAACTGCTCGAGGCCGCCCACTATGGGAAAACAGACGCCTTTTGTAGCCGCCCAATATGGGTTACAGACGCTACCTGCTGCTGCCGTTGGCCTTTTAACAAAAACGCTCCTCCGCCACCAGACTATCATGCCGTTGACCGCCACCTGCAGTTCATCCGTCTTAAGGGGGCTTTTAACCATCCCAAGGACAAGTTTGTGCCCTGACCAGCAAAGCTGGGTTGTCTGCTTATCCCGGCATCCATTCGGTCCCCCTGCACGTTAGCGTTACCCACCCTCCACCACGCGGAGGTGTGCATAGGGATTTTCCTATCATTGAGCCTAGGGCCATATGGCGTCCTAGCACTCTCAAGTACTTTTGGAGATCTTAAATACATGCCAACTTTTAAGTTCATGAAGTTAAATATCAAAGTAGATTAATATCGAAACAATTCCAAATAATGACAGAAATTTGGTATTTAATGATTACTGATTAAAATTTGGTGGGTTCACTGGTCAAGTTTTCATTTTAAAGTTGTGACTAAGTAAGTAATTAAGAGAAAACTTGCCAAGTAAATCCACCAAATTTTAATCAGTAATCATTAAATACAAAATTTCTGTCATTATTTGGAATTGTTTCGATATTAATCTACTTTGATATTTAACTTCATGAACTTAAAAGTTGGCATATATTTAAGATCTCATTACTTTTTGTGGCAGACTTTTTACACACAGGTTTCTTGTACATTTAAGAACTTGGCTCTTTTTTTAACATTTATGTTTTTGTTGTGATTTCACTCCTTTTTGCAAAGATTTATTATGCCATGTGAAAATCAAGCCCTACCACTCTACAAACTTTCATAATTCTACGACAACCGAAAGTGCTCCATATAAATAATAGCAATTCTGATAAAGTGGGTGGATGGAAAAACGCCAAATTTTGTATTTTTTTCTTTCAAAGTACTTCAAGCCCTACCGATCTACGAATTTTTATCGCTATACAACAATCGAAAGTGCTCCATGTAATTTATTAGAATTTTTAAGAATGTGGGTGGATGCCACGCCCCTGAATGGAAAATTCCAATTTTCCAATTTTTGTATTTCTAAGTACTTCAAGCCCTACCGACCTACCAATTTTCATCGTTCTACAACAATCGGAAGTGCTTCATATAATTTATAAGAATTTTTAAAAATATGGGTGGATGCCACGCCTCCTGAATGGGAAATTCCAATTTCTCAATTTTTCTTTCAAAGTACTTTAAGCCCTGCCGCTCTACCAATTTTCATCGTTCTACAACAATCGGAAGTGCTTCATATAGTTTATAAGAATTTTTGAGAAAGTGGGTGGAGGCCACGCCCCCTGAACTGAAACTTTAAATTTTTCGATTTTTTTTCTTTCAAAGTACTTCAAGCCCTACCGACCTACCTAATTTTCATCGTTCTACAACAATCGGAAGTGCTCCATATAATTTATAAGAATTTTTGAGAACGTGGGTGGATGCCACGCCCCTTGAATGAAAAATTCCAATTTTTCGATTTATTTATTTTTAAGTACTTCAAGCCCTACTGACCTACCAATTTTCATCGTTCTACAACAATCAGAAGTGCTCCATATAATTTAAAAGAATTTTTAAGAATGTGGGTGGATGCCACGCCTCCTGAATGGGAAATTCCAATTTTTCAATTTTTTTTCTTTCTAAGTACCTTAAGCCCTACCGACCTACTAATTTTCATCGTTCTGCAACAATCAGAAGTGCTCCATATAATTCATTTGAATTTTTAAGAATGTGGGTGGATGCCACGCCCCCTGAATGGAAAATTCCAATTTATTAATTTTTTTCTTTCTAAGTACCTCAAGCCCTAACGACACACCAATTTTCATCGGTCTACAACAATCGGAAGTGCCCCATATAATTTAAGAGAATATTTAAGAAAGTGGGTGGATGCCACGCCCCCTGAATAGAAAATTGCAGATTTTCGATTTTTTCCTTTGTATGTATCACAAGGCCTACCGTTGTGGGAAATTTCAGTTTTCTACAATGTCGGGAAGTGCTCCATAATTTTGATGATCTGTCAGTGAGTCAGTGAGTCAGTGGTCAGTGAGTCAGTGAATCAGTGAGTCAGTGAGTCAGTCAGTTACGGTTTTTGCGATTTTTGAAGTTCTGTATCTCCGGAATTACTAATGCTAAAGAGTTGAAATTTGGTGAGCCACCTGTGTTTGATCAGCTCAGCAAATACTGCGAATTTGAAGCTTCTGACTTTATTGGTACTGAAGTTAGAGGGGGGTTGAAAATCGCCTGAGTTTGTTCCTGTAAAAAGGGTGTAGTGCCGCGAACTTGGCTGGGCACTACCGTGCCCTTTGATCCTCGCGGGTCCGAAAGTAAATTAGTACTCGAGCCGAAAGCATCATTCTTCACAACTGCCCCTAGAGTCATTTAGCCACCATTTTTACTTGCGATTATAGCTTATAGGTACTATAAGGCAAGTTTTGGATTCGTGCAAAAAAAAAATTTTGAGATAACAATCAAACATGATATTACGATGATGGAGAACACCAAAAAGTGGGTGGCAAAATTCTGTCTGCCTGTCTGTCTGTCTGTTCGTCTACAGCCTAAACGGCTCAATCGATTTTCTTCAAACCTGGTACTTAGTGGTTTTTGGTGATTCTGCCGACACGTTTTTTTCATTTTTTTTTTAGAACCAAAAATAACGGTACCTGTCATACATTTTTTTTTGGTAAATTTACTTAATCGTATTTTTCTCAAAAACGGCTCGACAACTTTTCTTAAAAAAAAATTCAATAAATTTATTTTAGTTAAGCTTTCTTTGGGTGGAAAACCATTTTTCAAAAATGGTTATTAATGGTACCTCCCAAGGAACCATTTTTTTAATTTTTGATTTTCTTCAAAATGGTATGACCGATTTCAATTATTTTTTTTATACAGAAGCTTCCAAGAAATGTTGATAGTTTTGTGTACCAAAATTTTTCAAAAAATATTTTTTGGATTTTTAAAAAATATTTCAAAATTTTTTTTGGAAAATCAAATATTTCGAAAACGGCATGACAAATTTTTTTGAAACTCGATATCTAAGACTTTTTTAGTACTCTCTAAAATATTTTTTGAAAAATTTTTAGATTTATGTGGAATAGATTGTATCCTACTTTAAGAAAAACAATAGCCGACAAGTGTATGCTTAAGAGTCATTAACTTTGGAAATGTACTGTTCATTGTTTAAAAGCTTTATTTTATTTTCTAACTGTCAGACAAACCTATGTTAAATTAAAATTAATCGAAAAGAAGTCGCTAAAGAGTAAAGCCGAAAAGTTGTAAAGTGAAAAGCGAACAAATCGAAAAGCCTCTAATCTATTTTGTAAAGAAACATTTTATCATTTATTTCGTTAATCTTTTATTTTGTGAATTTAACTTTAAATAATTAAAATTGAATTTTCTTTAATTTAAAATATAAAAAACTAGTGTTTTTTTTTTTTTAAACAACCGGAAAAAATTTATAGAAACTACATGGTGTCAGAAGTGGGATAACGGTTAAAACTGTTCTAAACCAAAACCCGCGCGCGAAGTTAATAATTTATCAAAAAATAAAAATAAAAAAAAAGGAAACATCCTATGGTTTGTGAAACGTGATTGACAAGTGAAAGTAACAAGAAAAAAAATTAATTAAGGGCAAATTATATATATGAAGTCTAATAAAACGTTGAGTGTCAGTGCAAGCAATTATTAATATCAGTGCAAGATAAAAAAAGGTGGCCCAAGTGAACAGTCAACCAAAATATAAATTTAAATTTCTTAAAAAATAAAAATTGCGCTTAAATTTATATAATTTTGCGAAAACTTCTTGCAAAGAAAAGTTCAAGTGGCAAAGCATGTTCTTTATATATACTTGATTATAAGTATATAAGCGGGTGAGATCTTTCGATTTATTATTTTGCATGATATTTTTATATACTACTACATAGACTTAAGCTTTCGACTCCACTTGCATGACACAAAATTTAGGCATTGTTGAAACATAAGACCCAAACCATAGTGATCATTCTTAGAAGTTTTCATGCTTCACATAATTATAAATATGTTGCATGCGTTACGTTACGTTAACGTTGAATAGAAAGCTTTTATTTTAAAAACAAAAAATAGTATCTAAATAAAAACAATAAGAAGGTTGAACAAAAATTCTGGTTTTCTTTCGGTTGGTCGCTATTCGTGTTAATGAACCTGTCCGAAAATTTATCGGAGCTTACTGTCAAACAGTTACAAAAACTATTGCGAGATCAGGGAATTTCATACAGATATAACGTTAAGGCAGATTTAATTGAACGAATATTAAAGTTTCCGCATTTGTTTATGGCAGAAGAGGCTACTCCAAGCAAAGAAATTGATTTGACGGAAAGTGAAGGAGACGAGGAAACTAGTAAAGGCAAGGAAGAAGAGGAAACTAGAGAGGAAGATTTAACTGATACAGGCAAAGAAAAGGTCAAAGTACCGACAATGGCTGAAGAGAAGCCGGTTCAAAATAATATTCAACTAAAAGACGTCGAGGAATCACTCGAGACATTTACAGGCGAAACTGGTAAAGCAGTTGAGGAATGGTTGACGGATTTTGAACAAATTTCGGAAGTATGTAGATGGAACGAGGTTCAAAAGTTTTTGTACGGTAGGAGGCTATTGGGAGGTGCTGCTAAGCTGGCTGTTGAAGCGGAATCTGGAGTTGTCAGTTGGGCGAAGTTTAAAGAGGTTCTTCAAACCGAGTTTGCAACAAAAGAGGTTGTAAATATTCATCGAATACTAGAAAGTACTAAGAAGATGTCAAATGAAACCCTACTTGAATATTTGTACAGAATGAAAAAAATATCGTTACGGGGAATCGTTGAAGTACAACACCTAATAGGCTATGTCACTGCAGGCATACCCGATGATACAATTAATAAAGCAGTGTTATACCAATCGAAGGATTTAAAAGATCTAAAGGAAAATTTTAGGGCTTATGAAAGGTTCAAGTCAGACCAGGCCAAAGAGAAGAGGAGAACAACAGTAGACCATAGTTCAGGGTCAGGGGTAAAAAGTAAAGAGCAGTTCAAGGACAGACATGTTTCGAAACGTTGCGTTAATTGTGGATCCTTGTCACATTTAACGGGACACTGTCCAAATAAATCAAAAGGGGCACGTTGCTTTAAGTGCAATGAATTTGGACACATCTCCCCTAATTGCCCTTCTTCTTCAAAATCTCAGGGTGGTGCAAGTTGTTCTAAGGATAATAAGACACAGGTTAATTTAGTGAAAGTTTCTGAAATAACTATGAAGATCGAACTAAAAGGAAAAAGTTTTACTGCCCATCTAGACACGGGGAGCGATATTACAATAATGAAAAAATCTGTGAGCGATGAATTAGGAGTAGATTGTTTTGATGGTCCAGGTATCAGTGTATCTAATTTTGGAAATGATGAAAAGAGAACGATGGGATACACGAAATTAGAAGCGGTAATTGAATCAGACGTGTATGAGCTTAACTTTCACACTGTTCCAGATAGTTTTATGAGAGAAAGCATACTGGTGGGAAAAGATTTCTTAGATACTGCAGCTGTTTTTATAGACAGAGGAAAAGTCATAACATACAAATTAGAGCCAGACAACGAGAAGCTTTTTCTTGCGCGTGTAAACTTAATACATCGTTCAGGGAAGGATGAGATAAATGAAAGTTTAATGGATGTGAAAAACAATGAGGATAGGAAAACGCTCACGAAAATCATAAATGCATACAGCCCAGTAAAACCCATCGAATCGAGTGTCAAAATGCGCATTGTTTTAGTGGACGATGTACCCGTTTATGAAAAGCCGAGGAGGTTAGCGCCAAAGGAAAGAGATTTTGTGAACCAGCAAATTGAAATGTGGTTAAAGGAGGGAATAATTAGAAAGAGTAGCTCCTGTTATGCAAGTCCTATAGTTTTGGCACACAAAAAAGATGGAAGTTATCGATTATGCATTGACTTCAGGAAACTTAATTCAAAAGCTATACGAGATCGATTTCCTTTATCAAACGTGGAGGACATTTTAGAGGGCTTGTTTGATGCAAATGTTTTTATTACCTTGGATCTCAGCAATGGGTTTTTCCATGTGGACATTGAGGAGTCTTCGAATAAATTTACAGCGTTTGTGACTCCAGATGGTCAATGGGAATTTTTGAAGGCGCCATTTGGCTTTTGCAATTCTCTTGCTGCTTTTCAAAGGCTTATAGACGCAATCTTCAGAGAAGCCATACGTGAGGGTTTATTGCGTATCTATGTTGACGACATCATAATCTCAGGAAAAGACATCAAGGAGTGTATCAACAAATTTGTGAAGGTCCTGAAAATTTGTGAGGCAAATGGTCTAATGATCAATTGGAAGAAGTGCAAATTTTTGCAAAGGAATGTGGTGTTTTTGGGACACATTATTGAAAATGGATCAATAAAACCTTCAGAAGAAAAAGTAATTGCTGTGAAAAACTTTCCAAAACCCAAATCAGTGCAGCACGTAATGAGCTTTTTAGGGTTAACAGGATTCTTCCGCAAGTTTGTAGAGGGATATTCTATCCTTGCAAAGCCACTGTCCGATTTAACTAGGAAAGGAGAAAAGTTCGTTTGGGGCGATAACCAGGAGAAGGCGTTTAAGCAGTTAAAAGAACGGTTATGTAAGGAACCCATTTTAAAATTGTTTAATCCGTCTCTACCTACTCAGTTACACACGGATGCGAGCAAGGAAGGATTTGGTGCTGTCTTGTTACAGAAACATGAGGATGGTCATTTTCACCCAGTTTTCTTTCTTAGCTACAAAACCAATAGTACACAAAGAAATTATCATAGCTACGATTTAGAAGTTTTAGCTATTATTAAAGCATTAAAGAGGTTAAGAGTTTATTTGTTAGGGCTGGACTTCGAAATCTACACGGATTGTAAGGCGTTCAAACTGACAATGGAGAAGAAGGCACTTAATAGTAAGATAGCTAATTGGGCGATGCAGATTGAAGAGTTCCAGTGTCAGGTTCATCATCGATCGGGAAGTGCAATGCGGCATGTTGACGCGCTAAGCAGGTTTCCTGCCATATTAAGAGTGGAGGATGGAATGTTTCAGGCGGTACGAAAAGCACAAGCATCAGACGATTTTTGTGTCGTTACTATGAAACTATTAGAGAGCCAGCAGTACAAAGATTTCGAGGTGCGCAGCGGGGTACTTTATAAGTTTGCAGACGGTCTTCATTTGTTAGTAGTCCCAAAAACCCTACGAAAGCAAATAATTACAAGTGTTCATGAAAAGGGGCATGTTGGGGTGCAAAAAGTTGAAGCTACTATTCGTCAAGACTATTTCATCCCTAATCTAAGAAAACACATTGAAGGAGTAATTCAGAATTGTATTGCGTGCATTCTTATATCAAAAAAGCAAGGAAAATTGGAAGGCCTGCTCAACCCAATTGCAAAACCGGATGTACCATTGCACACTTATCACTTAGATCATCTCGGACCACTACCATCTACAGCAAAGTCATACAAGTACCTGTTAGTTATTGTTGATGCTTTCACCAAATTCACTTGGATTTACCCGGTCAAAGCATGTTCTACGGAAGACGTCATCAAAAAATTGGACCTGCAGAGTGAAACGTTTGGTTTTCCAAGGCGAATTATCACTGACAAGGGGACAGCTTTTTCATCGAATGACTTTAAGGACTACTGCGAAAAGAAAAGTATTACTCACCATATGGTCACAACTGGAGTACCCAGAGGAAACGGTCAGGTGGAGCGCCTAAACAAAATCATAATTGAAGTACTCGGGAAACTAAGTTTAGAAGATCCAATGAAGTGGTACAAATTTGTAAGCCGTGTCCAGGGTGCCATTAACTCTACGGTATCCAGGAGCACTCAGAGAACACCTTTTCAGTTAATGTTTGGTATTCAAATGTTTTCACCCGAGGACTTAGAACTTAAAGGCCTGATTGAAGAGGAAATACTAACGCAGTTTCAGGACGAGAGAAGAGAAATGCGAAAGCTTGCTAAGAATCAAATCAGCAAAGTTCAACAAGAATCTAAAAGAAGTTACGATAAACACAGAAAAGAGGCAGTAAAATATAAAATGGGAGACATGGTAGCTATCTTACGTACGCAGTTTGGGACAGGACTAAAACTATATCCAAAGTATCTGGGTCCATATGAAGTAACCAAAGTGAAGCGAAACGACCGATACGAAGTTAAAAAGGTTGGAAATCATGATGGTCCGAATCTTACATCAACAGCAGTTGACTACATGAAGCTATGGAGAACCTATGAAGACAGCGAAGACGAGTCGTCTGAGGCAGACGAAATTCAGGATGACCGTGTGGAATAGATTGTATCCTACTTTAAGAAAAACAATAGCCGACAAGTGTATGCTTAAGAGTCATTAACTTTGGAAATGTACTGTTCATTGTTTAAAAGCTTTATTTTATTTTCTAACTGTCAGACAAACCTATGTTAAATTAAAATGAATCGAAAAGAAGTCGCTAAAGAGTAAAGCCGAAAAGTTGTAAAGTGAAAAGCGAACAAATCGAAAAGCCTCTAATCTATTTTGTAAAGAAACATTTTATCATTTATTTCGTTAATCTTTTATTTTGTGAATTTAACTTTAAATAATTAAAATTGAATTTTCTTTAATTTAAAATATAAAAAACTAGTGTTTTTTTTTTTTTTAAACAACCGGAAAAAATTTATAGAAACTACATTTATGAAAAAATAACGGTACCTTCCATACAAAAGTGAAAAAACCGCAAAGGAAAATATTTTTTTTCTTGAAAACGACTTCTACGATTTTGATTAAACTTTTTTCATATACTAAAATTAGTACGATCTACCATCAAAAATTATAAAATTTTACACATAGCAACTATTAGTAGTACCTGTCATAGAACGTATTTTTTTATTTTGAGTTTTCTCGTTATCAGCTTAACGGATTTAAATGAATTTTTTTATATACAAATTTCAGATAAAATTAAATAATAATGCATATCAAAATTTTCAAAAAAAAAGTTTTTGGAAATTCGAAAAATTTGAAAATTCGATATCTCAAAAACGGGTTGACAATTTTTTTTCAAATTTTGTTTTTATATACACATAAATATATAATTTAAATCTGCATACCAGATTTTTTTCTTAAAAATGTTTTAAGAATTTTATATATAAAAAATTAATTTAAAAAAAACCGCTCCAACGATTTTAAAATTTTTTTTCCCATACAATTATATTCCATCATGAATTAAGATGGCATACTTTTCTTTCACCTCAAACTGTCAAAACAATTGTTTTAGCCAATTTAAATGTCGTATTTCATGCTTCTCTACATTTTTCTCTCATAATTTCCATGTTTGTATATACAATTTTCTTAAACTCGCAGTGTCTTGAACATAAGAGCAAGTACGTGGGACCCAGTCGTGCATTTTATTTTGAACGTTTCTTATATCTTCGCACGTAACTCACATTTTATTTATGCCAGACATAAAAAGTTGTAGAACAAACTTGTAGAACATTTAATTTTCTACAAAATGTTTCTTGTAACTTTTTTTGATAAGTACTTTTTAAATTGTACTGCATATAGTTAAAAAAAGGGTTTCTTTTCAATTTATCATAAAAAAATAAATGTCGAAATAAAAGTAGTAAGTAAACCTTTCAATTATCTATATTTTTTGTCTCAATATTTTTCTTATGTGGTATACTTCTGTAGCGCATATATGTATATTCAAGAAATCCCTACAGGATTGGATGTTTTATTTTTGTCATAATTTTGTTTTGTTATATTAGTATCATGATTGGCTATACCCAAACAAATAATTGAAGACATAACTCTCTTCCACCCCACCCTCAGCATGGGGTTTTTCACTACAAAAACCACCGAACAACACAAACAAAAATCTGATTTATCATAATTATTAGACTGTTTAAAAAAAAAAGTTTTCTTCCAAACAGACTCAAAAGTTTCAGTTAAGCAAAAAAAGATGTCTGTGAAAATTTATGGGCTCTTAAAAATCATGTTTAGACATGCCTCGTCGCAGATTTCGGTTTTCCATACGATTTGTATGGGAGAAAACTCCTGTTTGTATATGTAGGTATTTTATAACTTTATCCATAATAACAAGTACATATTTAAACTAACTACATACATACATTTTTCTTATAGAAAATTGAACTTTCTACCCAAAAGGTCTTGATGTGTTTTATCGCAAATACAGCCGTTTCGAAGTTACATCCATTCAAACCCATTCGATAAAATTATCTTACATTTATCTAACATAAAATTAGCATTTGTAGCGTCAAAAATGCGTGAGTTACGCTTAATAACAAAAAAAACCGTTAAGAACAAAATGGCGGCCAAATGACTCTAGGTGCGATTGTGAAAAATGTGATTTTCGGCTCGTGTACTAATACCCTTTCGAATATCGAAGTCAAACAGCATGTTTGAATTATTTCCCAGTAAAAGTCTAACTACCCCGTGCCCGTACTACTTGTTCATGCAGAATGGGATTCATGGATTCAATTATTTGCTGTTGTAGGTATTCTAAGAACAAAATTTACAAACAAACGTCATTCTTGCCATGGTGAATGCTTGAATGTCGATCATATATTCAGTGGCGTAGCAAGGATATTTGCCGCCCGGGGCAAAACAATAATTTGCCGCCCCTTTGGTCTAACAATACTTAATAAAACAAATTTGTGATAGGTACCTTCATTTCATCGGTCTTAAAGTTGCAGACAAAATTTTGATTAAAATAATTTTTTATAAATGCAAGGAATTACATTCCGCAGTGAAAAAAATCTATTAAAATTTATTTAGGAATAAGAAAAAAATCGTTTTTCAGTTTTGGGGTGCGTTCAGATTTAATACTACGATAGCTCCATCTAGCAAAGTATTACACGGCCATTCCAAAGTAACGGAGAAGACAATCGGACGCTTGTAGTAAGGATTTTCTTGTTAAGAAATTAATACTTTTTTATGAAACTCAGTAGTTTTTAAGAATTCATCACAAAGTACACGACACATATGTAAGTTTCACCAAAAAATTATGACATTCAGTAAGTTTATACAAAAAAATAGATGGTAACGGAGAAAACACGTACGATTTAGAGATTTCCGACCTTTACCTGAAAGATTCAAATTCTGCGCTGTCCATTGAGATATGAAGTTGATTTTTTTTGCACACTTTCATAAAGTCAACATTTATCAAAAACCATCCTTGGTTTTCATCCAAGCTTCATTTTACTATCAGAAAAAAATATTAAAGATGGTAACGGAGAAGACACGTACGATTAAAGATTTCTTTTTTGTTCAATTATATTGCAATTTGTATTTTTATTATTATTCTCATCAATGATAAAAGTTATCCAAGTAATTGAAAAATGTTATAAAATTTCATTGAAATCGGTAAACGTTAACACGTGCTAGTGAGCACTTGAAAGTTGTCATACTAAATACATGGGGTTTTCACTGTTTTTACTTAAAATATCAGCAAAATTGTAAAAGTTGATGGAAAATCTTTAAACTTTAAGTACCGTAAGGAGTATCAAAAAAAATGTCTTCAATAATTTTGTATAATATTTACCCCATTAAAAAATAAAATTAAATATAATTGTTTTTGTGCATTTGTTGCTATTTTTAATGGAGTAACTGTTATTTAAAAAAATATGTTTGTATACTCTTTATGGTACTTAGTATATGTGCCAAGTTTGAAGATAAACGTCAACCGATTTCAATGAAATTTAACACATATTTTTTTTAATTACCTTGATCCATTTAAAGCATGGGGATCAAAGAATATCAGAACTTTAAAAAAAAATGCCTATGAGTCGTTGAAATTTGGGTGAGAAAAGTGCAATTTTGTCTTCTCCGTTACCCTGTTTTAGACAGTTAGACATGATATAAAAATCTAAAAAAAATCCACGATGATCCTTTTTCAAGAATAATTTTATAAACACTAATATAGTTTACAATTTATACCTACTTGTGTCATTTTTCGGTAACGGAGAAGACATGAAACGTTCAGTCATTTCGAAGCGTATTACTATTTTTACAGCACTCCTATCAAGAAAATAATTCCGAATTTCAGTAATGTATTAAAAATACTTATAAAAACCTCACCGCACATCGCCTTTTGCATCACAATTTTATAGAGAACTGATAGCGGCAAAAATGCCGAAAAATGCACAGGTACGGAAGATAAAGTATGAGTTTTTTTGATCACTTGCCTATTTTACAACAACACGTAGAATTTTGTATCTACAGTTTTTTCGTTAACTCTTATTATATACTCTAAATATTGGCATATATAAATATATTTTTTTCCTTGATTTGAAATTGGGGGCTATCGTGGATAAAATTTCCCACGGAATTTTTCCCATCGTCGAAAACTGGGAACGTGAATCGTGGTCGCAGTTTCTCTCGGAATTTATTGGCATCGAAAATGAATATTCCATGGCCACTGGGCTACGATTTTGATCGACCAAATTTGAACCTGCAAGGAACAGTTGAATATTGTTGGCATTTCCAATTTTAGGAGATGAGAGAAATTCCGTGGGGAATTTTATCCACGATAGCCCCCATTGAGTTGCTTGGTTTCGAATTTTTTGGAATGGCCGTACATCATAAAACTAATGTTAAGATTAGGTAAAAGCTTGAAAAAAAAAATTAAGACTTGAATTAAAAAAATCAAAATCACCAAAAGCTAAAAATATTGCCTGTTTTGTGTACATCGCCAAATCGATTTTCTTGCCACCAAATGAAATTTCAAATCGTCTGTTTGGCGATAAATCGCTACATCTGATAAATTTGGTACATGAACCGAAACGTAATTCGATTTGGTTTGTTTAAAATTAAAGCTTACGGTTCGGTTTCGCTATGTATCAACTCGTTTTCCTTAAAACCTACCAGCATCAAAAAGGAGACGTCAGGTAAAACAAATTTACTTTCCAGCAACAGTTGTGGCAAAAGCAATACACTTGATTTGGCATCCCATATCGAAACCGAAGATTGTTGGAGAGTAAATATTATAATTTGCATCTACCCAGGTAGATTTTTTGATCAAGTTTTTTTTGATTTTTTTAATGCAGCTTTGATTATGGTTTTAAAGGTCTAGTATTTAAATTCATATTTTGAAGTTTCTTTTCAAAATGCGATCAAAGTTTGAGTGGAAAAATTTCTTTTTCTTTTCAATAAATGACTCAAAAAACAAGCTCATTTTTAAAGAAAAATCAAATTGAATAATTTTTATACTCTGAATTTAAATTTATTAGACGGTTGAGTAGTTAGACAGTTTCTAAAAGTTCTTAATAGTTAGAAATAATGCTTTGTTAAATCTAATAAAATGCAAAGTTTGACCGCCCCCCCCCCCCCCCTAGCTACGCTACTGCATATATTATAAATCCTTAAAACGTTAGCACCAGAGCCGTATTTCATACTTAAGAATATAAAATGTTGTGATTCTTAGGAAATTTAAAAAAGTACCAACTTTTGGCGCCAAATAACTTTTTGACTATAAGAGATATGGACATTTTGGTTATATTCAATATTTTAGAAGATTTCATAAGCTATCTTTCTTTCTCAGAAAAGTTTTTGATAGGACAAATAATTCCTAAGATACATAAATACGAAAAACAAACAAATAAAAACGTTGCACGTTCCTGTCTAGAGCTCGCCTAATATTAATTCTTAAATAAACACAACATCGCTATACCATGCTCAATAAATGTGCAAAGATTCAAAACTGTTGAATTTTTTCATATTTTACCATATATTTTCGCATATTACCAATAATAATAACCTATTTACCTACTCTAGGTAAAAAATTATACCATTTTGAAATCTACATTTGTTTCGCCAAATTTTTAAAAAGTTTGCCACCATGGTTTCCGTACGAATTTCTTATACCACAGATGCTTAAACTTTTTAATTTTTTTCTTTTTTCAATTTTTGTAATTAAAAACAAATTTATTTTTTTTTTTTATAAAAAGAAGTCCAAGAGCTAATAAAATTTTCTACCATTAATGTTTTGGCACCAATAGTGTAGAAAATTGCTGTGCAAAAGAAAATCGATGGAATTCATCCATTTGTATTCGTGGTACTCAAAAACGTAAAGTAAGTAAAAAAAAAGTACACTGAACAAAAAAATGCTCATATTTTGAGTACCCTTTGAGATAGCCTATTTTTATTTCTGATTCCAGAGCAGTCATAAGGTGGGCAATACGCCGTTTGAGGATTATCCAATGTTAACCGGAAACCTTGTATAAATTAAAGTTTCTGTAAAAGAAAAGTTTATGTGTGCCCCCCCCTCCAAATTCTACTCTGGATCTGCCCCTGTAGATGTAGAAAAGGAGCACTATTTTGTACAAGCATACGTCACTCTTGTCATGGTCAATGCTTGAGTGCCGATCATATTATAAACCCTTAAGCCGTTTGTCCTAGTACCGCGTTTCATATAAAATGTAGCGCTTTTGAGCCAATTTAAAAAAGTATCAGTTTTTGGCGCCAAATAACTTTTTAACTATAAGAGATATGGAAATTTTGGTCATAATCAATACTGTAGAGAATTTTATAAGCTATCTTTCTTTCTCAAAAATTTTTTTGATAGGACAAATAATTCTTAAGACAAAACTGAAAAACAAAAAAATAAAAATGTTGCAAGTTCATGCCGCCTCGGATTAATGGGGACTTTTTTACACTTCATCACTAGACAATTCTGAATAAGTGTGCCAAGTTCCAAGTTTCGTGGCCCAAGGCCACGAGCTTTAGGCAGGAGGGGGTTAAAAGCCCCCTTTTGTTACTTTTCGTGAATATTTTGAAAACTAAGCGTATTAGCGGAAAACACAAAATGAAAGAAAACTAAATTTCCTACAAAAAAAAGTTTTATTAAGAAAGTTACGGGGAGTAGAAATTTCAAACATTTGAAAAACAATAATGATATGAAAATAAACACTATCAAAATAATTAAATAAGATAACACAACCGCCATCCTCACAACCCAAGTTGCTCTCACGACATCGATATCACTAGAATGACCATGAATCAGTATGTACTTACTTTTTTTGTTATTTCTGGGTAAATTGATCAAAAAAAACATTGATTTTACGAGACAATAACATTGTTTTTCAAATGTTTGAAATTTCTACTCCCCGTAACTTTCTTAACCTTGATCCTACCAAAAATATGAATGAGACTTTTTTGTAGGAAATTATTCTTTCATTTTGTGGTGTACACTTTTCCGCTAATACGCTTAGTTTTCAAAATATTCACGAAAAATTACAAAAGAGGACCTTTACCCCCTCCCCCCCCCTCCTGCCTAAAGCTCGCGGCCCTGGGCTGGGAACTTTTAGTATGTTATACCTGGGGGTCACCCCCACCACATAAAATAATAACCCGAGAGCATGATTTATTTTGTAATATTGAGTCTTCGTTGACCGGGCTATTTGTTTGTTTTTCTTAAATTTATTATCTTCATTTTCAATTCTATATTTTTATGAAAAAAAAATAATTTATCTGTTCGTTAATTTTATTTTGTTTATATATTATTATAATGTGTACTTTTGTATGTATATTTATTTTATAAAATAGAAATAAACGCTTTTTATTTTCATATTCAATTTGTCGCTTAAAACGGCTACGCTCAAGGAAAATAGGGGGCTTCCAGATAATGTATTTTTAATTTTTAAGAAAGAATGAAACAATGTACGTCTTAAATAACCAATTAGCTTCACGGCACAATACTACAAAAGAAGAAATGAGCCGATGAAATCCAAAACTCGCCATATCCATGCCAGAAAAACTTGTCACAACCAATGGTAATTGTTAAATATCTTTTTAACGGAAAATTTTAATATAATTTACTTACAACAAATAGATTTCAAAATCTATGATTGGATATAAAAATTATTTTCTAACTACTCTCATTTAAGTTATTAAACAATTAAATTTGGTTATGGAGAGTTTTTTGAAATGGATATGGCGAGTTTTGGTTTTCATCACCTCAAATATATACTTATATGTACTACATGTTAAACTAAATACAAATCAAAGTCCATCTGTGTATGAATAAATAGATAAGTGTAGAAAAAACAAATTAAATATTATAAACAAGAAAAACGTTCACATTGACTATTTTGTTAAAATTTATTTAATGTATATAATTATTATCCTTTATTTAGATATATAGCTTAACAATTTGATTTATTACAATATTCTGTCCTTGTTCATTAAATTTCAGTTTTTCATAAAATTCTTATTCTCCTTTTTTATGTTAGGGTCTATAGTTTTTGTTGTTGTTGAGTTTTAATTAAAAATCCATTTTGGTTTGTTTTTAAAGATTTTTTATTCGTTTTTTTAGTTTTTTTTTATTAATTATAATAACTGTTATAATTATAATAATAATATTAATAATGATGGGTCTCATATTTTTTATGTTTTTTGTTTTCCTTATTTTCAATTGAATATGCTTGTTTTTTTTTATTTTATATTTTGTTTTAACAATTGAAAGAAAAATAATTAGAACTTAATTACAATAATTTTGTGATAGAAAAAGGGTGTGGGTTCGGAGCTGGAAGGGTACTAGAAAACAAAACAAAAAACAAAATGAGACGAGGCCAGAGTTCGATGAAATACACAAATTAAAATATATACGTTTCTCTCCCAGTTTTTTTTTATGACGAATAAAGAGAAAAAATTCTTACAAAAAGTAAAAAATATATACTTCTCTGCTAATATAATATTATGTTTTTTCTTCATTTTGGACAAGAAAAAAGTCTCAAAAAAATGTTTTGTAAAAAAACAAAATTGAAAAAAAGTTGAAAAATTGAATCCTAATGGAAAACTAGAGGAGAAAAATGTACAAATTTATTGTTTCTAGCTTTTATTCCTGTTGGTTTTTTATTTTATTTCTTTTTTGTTTTATTAAAACTTTCAAATTTTAAGTTTGTTTTTTTTTCTTGTCGTAAATAATAGTATTTATATATTTATGTTTTTTTTTTCAATTTCCTTTGAAGCAGATTTTTATTTTTGAAAAATTGAGAATGGATTCTTGTGGTGGAAGAGAGAAAGAGAGAGTTCAACTATTGCTGTTGTTGTTGTTGTTTTCTAGATGTTGGTTGTGGTGGTAAAAATATGTGCTAGATATTATTCATTTTGCCTGCGGTTGACTAACTGCTTTTGGTAGCACTTATCAAACTTTCATCCATCATAGTTTCCCCCTCAGCTGCTTGTTGTTGTTGTTGTTGTTCTAATACAACTGCTTCCTGAATTTTTTCTATTGATTCAACACCATCTACTACGACACTCTGTTGTTCCCCATCTTCTGATCTCTCCTATTGTTGGCTACTCGCTTTCGATGATGAATTATGCAAAGTCAGTTGTCCATTAATAATTGGCAAAAAGTATGGATGTGCCATAGCTTCGCGAGCTGTCAGTCGCTCTACATGATCATAGCGCAGCAACTTATCGAGAAAGTCGAGAGCTTCGGGAGACACCAAATGCTGATTGTCCGAATGCACGAATCGCTCCCACCGCTTGCGCGAATGCCTTTGCAATATATCGTGGAATCGCGGATCCAGCTCGATATTGTATTTATCTAGATAGGCATACAGTTCCTCGGTGCCCAGCACCCTGGCTATACGCACTAGTTGATCGTAGTTGTCGTGTCCATGGAAGAATGGCTCCTTGCGGAATATCATCGATGCCAGCATACAGCCCAATGACCACATGTCCAGCGAATAGTCGTACATCTGATAATCCACCAACAGCTCGGGGCCCTTGAAGTAACGTGAAGCCACACGGACGTTGTACTCTTGTCCGGGATGATAGAATTCCGCTAGACCCCAATCGATGAGGCGCAATTTGCGGTTCTCGTGATCGATCATCACATTGTGGGGCTTAACATCGCGATGCATAATGCCCATGCTGTGACAATAATCGAGAGCCTTGAGCAGCTCGAAGAGATAGTAGCGTATCTCATAGTCGGTCAGTGTCTGGTACAGTTGCTTGAAGTCTGTATTATTGACATGTTCAAAAATCAAAGCTGGCGTACGGGAAACGGGATCCTTGACGACGGCCAACAGAGTGATGATGTTGGTACCGCCACGTAAATTCTCCAGGATTTTGATTTCACGCTTAATTTTCTTCTTTTTGACAGGCTTGAGAATTTTCACGACGCACTTCTCGTTGTTTGTAATGTTAATTGCTTCGAAGACTTCACTGTATTTGCCACGTCCCAGCTTGCGGACCAACTGATAATCATCCTGGTTGGCCCAGTCCACTACATAATTCTCATAGTCCCAGTATTCGTCCGGCTTGTGTGCATTTACGTCGGTGTAAACGCGTGCAGCGCTCGGTAGTGTCATCGCTTCTAGAGAATCGAGACTGGTGCTTCGGCGGCGGTTGCGGTTTCTGTTGCTTATTGGGAGGTTGCTTATTGTGGTGGTATTTGGTTGGTTGGTGGTGCGACGCGCAGTGCTACTGGCAGTCAAAACACGTTTTTTTCTCGATTTCGTGATGGAGCCGACGCCAAATTCTCTGTTACTATGTTGTGTAGTACTTAGTTCGCTGTCCTCTCCACTGCTTTCGGATGCGTAGGCAAGCCAACCGTAATCGTGTTGCTTGTAAAAATCTCTGTAAATACAAACAAAACAAAAAAAAAGGAAGAATCAGTATCATTGATTTAATGAATAAACCGTTGCTATTGTGTATCAATTTGAAAAGGAACACCAGAGAGACCTCATACAATTGTATGGAGGTTGCAATAATTCCATTCTCTTAGAGCTTCGTGTGCATTTTTCCAGTCAATGGACAAACAAATCGATG
Source organism: Dasysyrphus tricinctus (assembly GCA_963921185.1). Classification (NCBI taxonomy): domain Eukaryota; kingdom Metazoa; phylum Arthropoda; class Insecta; order Diptera; family Syrphidae; genus Dasysyrphus; species Dasysyrphus tricinctus. The sequence continues at coordinate 89,956,814 of OY992530.1, forward strand.
TTAATTGTTTTTCTTTGTTTCATTAAGTCTCGACTGTTTTGACTTTCGAGTCTTGGCGAGTGCCTCCCGCTTTTATTTTTTTTTTACTAGATATAAGCTGAAAGAATCTTAGTTTTAGTTTGTTTTAACGTTGACAACACCAACCAAGACGATGACGATAGAAAAAAAAATGTAAACATTGTACCTACTGTTGCGACGGTAAATATTATTGATCAACTTTTTGCTTCTAAAATTATATTTTGTATGAGAAATTATTGTAAGAAAAAAAGACAGTAAAAAGAGGATAGCAAAAAAAAAAAAAAAAACAAATTAGCAGCAAGAGAGGGATGAACAAAGTCTCTACTAACACGCGAGTATTCTTTACGTTTAATAGTCCATAGTGGATTATTATGCTTAAATGAACAACGCAGGTTGTAAACGATGAGAACAACTTCCTGTGTAAATATCTCAGGCAGGCGGTAGTCATATTTATTATATGTAGTGGTTGGTTGGCTTCTTTCATAGAAGTCACTGAGGTGAACTTATGGATACTGGGTCATCTAAGTTGCAACCTTGATAATATTATTTTTATTTGAATAAATGATGACAAAAAACATTGCATATGTACATAAACCAAATAAATAAATAGAAATAAAATAAAAAATTTCCTCGATAAATTCCGAGAAATAGCTAGACATGCCATGTTAAAAAAAAATTATGCTAAAAAAGAAATAAACAGCTATCACTATCATCGATTTAAAGTTTCGTTAACTGAGTCACACTCTTTTGAAAAGTTGCAATTTGACGGTTGGATGTTGTAGGAACTGGGGGCTTCGAGCTGCATCTTTTCCTACACATCAAGTGCTTACAATACCTCCAAGTTGGTAGCCGCCGGATACTGGTCTTGGCTTTATGTCAGGACTTGCTAAACTTGTAAGTGCAAATGTTGATCAAGGAAAGAATTGCAACATTAAACCTATGGCCCTACAGATTGGAGGTTAGTGCATTTGACTAACGACCCGACCACAGTAAACAAACCCAATTGTTATGAGAGAGACGCGAGAAGCCTCGGATAACGACCCCCCTCAAATGGAAACCAGACCCGGAACGAAAATGGACTATGACCTAAGAGTATGCAACTGGAATGTAAGGACACTCTATACGCCAGGTGCTACTCAAAAACTTGAATCTGCCCTCTCGCGGTACAAGGCAGATATTACCGCGATCCAGGAGATACGATGGATAGGATCAGGTTTAACGAAAGGAAAAGATTGCGACATTTATTACAGCTGTCATCAAAGACTGCACATGCAAGGATGCGGATTCGTCGTGGGAAATCGACTCAGATCGAAAGTCATCGATTTTAAGACGATTAACGATCGCCTGGCTGTGATTCGCATCAAAGCTACCTTCCAAAACATCAGCCTAATATGTGCACACGGCCTTACCGATGAAGCTGAGAAGTCTAACAAGGAGGAGTTTTACGACCTCCTAAACGGAGCCTGTCCGGAGTACGATGTCAAAGTCGTGCTTGGATACTTCAATGCTAAAGCCGGAAAGGAAAACATCTTTGGCGGATTAGTTGGAAAGCACAGCCTCCATGAAACAACAACAGATAACGGCTCCCGACTAATCGACTTTGCTGCAGCTCGTAATACGGTGATAAGTAGCACTAGGTTCCCCAGGCTAAGGATACACACAGCAACCTGGCAATCTCCAGATGGTCGAACCACCAACCAAATCCACCGCGTACTAATTGGCGCAAAGGATGCATCGAACATCTTGGACGTGCGAACTTTCCGAGGCGCAAAAGTGGACTCTGACCACTTTCTTGTTATGACAAAGTTTAGAGCCCGACTGTTCAACGAAAAAATGTGCCTTAGCACATCTGAGAAAGCCAGAGACTACAGTGAGCAATTGACAGGGAAACTCTCTGCCGTACAACCAGCCACAAGCGTCAACAAACAGTGGAACCATAATTAAGGAGACAGCCGAGACCACCATAGGCTATCAACCACCCAGAAAAATGAACCCGTGGTATGACGATGAATGCGCGGTATTGAAGCAGGAGACCGAAAATGTACGAAAGCAAATGCTGCAACGGAAAAGAGCAGCAAGATAGGAGTACAGTGAAAAGAGAAGGAAAAAGAAAAAACCCTGCGCAGAAAGAAAAGAGCATCCGCAGCCTCTCAGCTCAAGTATTTCGAAGATTCTAGCACCGCCACCAACACCCGCTGGTTCTATAAAACAGCCAAGCAAGTGGCATCTGGTTATAGGACTGGCACGCAAGCTCTTCGAAACAGCGAAGGGAACCTAGTCACCGAAGCACATGGAATTGTAGACGTGTTTAAGCAGCATTTCCAGCAACTGCTTAGTGGGCATTATGTAGAGGACGCGACAGGGGAACAAAGAAGCATGAGACCAGTCAATGAAGATCCAGTCCCAGCGCCCAGTACTGAAGAGGTTAAGAAAGCCATCTACAGCTTAAGAACAACAAAACCGCCGGCTCGGATGGCTCACCTGCGAAACTTTTCAAGTATGGAGGAGTATGGTAGGGTGCATGCACCAGCTCATCAATCAAGTGTGGGAAGAGGAATGTATGACCGACGACTGGTCAAATAGCTCCATATGCCCAATCTACAAAAAAAGGCGATCCTATGTCCTGCTAGAACTACAGAGGCATATCTCTGCTTAATGTTGCCTACAAGATCCTAACCAACATACTATGTGAGCGTCTAAAACCTTTCTGCAACACTATGATCGGCACGTACTAGTGTGGCTTCAGGCCAGGCAGATCAACGATAGACCAAATCTTCACATTGAGGCAAATCCTGGAAAAGCCCAACGAATTTCAAGTCGAGACCCACCACCTATTCATCGAATTCAAAGCCGCATATGATAGCATAGGTCGCCAAGAGCTTCTATTGGCGATGTCGGAACTCGGGATCCCGAAAAAACCTGATCCAGCTATGCCGCATGACGTTACAAAATACACGGTGCAACGTGCAAATGGTTAACAGCTCATCCAAGTTATTCCAGACGTGTTCAGGGTTCAGACAAGATGCGCTGTCATGTGATTTCTTCAACCTAGTCCTGGAGCAGATAGTGCGCAAGCAGTGGTGTTAACATGGAAGGCACTACAGTCGACTCGCTTAACTGGAACACGATAATGCAGAATATTTGTATCAGTTAAGCGGAGTTTTCAATTAACCGAACTTCGGATAACTAAAACTTGTTTCAAATAAGCGGAATTCCGTCAAAATATAATAAATTTCATCCAACAAAAAATATATTAAATTTATTTTGGGTTATTTTCCACAACATTGGTCAATATTTTTTAAGGTTACGTACCCTCCAGGGACGGATTGACAAGAAATGAGTTTTTGACATTCCAAATCCGAGGGGTGTGCTCGATTCAAGATTTAGTGGCAGCGTTCAATGGTAGTTTCACTAATGCGAAGTTGAATAAGTGCAAAATTAGCATTTGAGACGAAAATATTTGTTTCAATTATCCGAAGTTTTCATATAACCGGAGTTCAGTTATGCGAAGTAGTTTGTGTGAAAAATGCTCAAAAAGGCTCAGTTATAAATTTCTTGTTTCAGATAAGCGAGGTTTTCAGTTAAGCGGTGTGCAGTTAAGCGGAATTGACGTATCTTCAAGAGGTCTTCTCAACTGCTTGCCTATGTGGACGACATTGACATCATCGGCCGCTCCAAGAGAGCTGTACTTGAAGCATTCACATCTATTGATGAACAGGCGAAACGCGTTGGCCTTGAAAAGAATGAGGACAAAACAAAGTATATGCTGAATGAGGACAAAACAAAGTATATGCTATCAACAAACAAAGTCTCATCTGTCCATCGCCTAGGACAAAACGTCACTGTTGGTAGCAGTAATTTTGAGGTAGTCAAGGAGTTCACCTACCTCGGAACAAACATCAATTCCACGAACGACACCTTAGTGGAAATCCGACGAAGAATTACTCTAGCGAACCGCTGCTACTTCGGTTTGGCCAAACAAATGGGTTCAAAACTCCTTTCTCGAAAGACAAAGTGCACGCTATACAAAACGCTCTTTTAACCAGGTCTACTCTACGGCACCGAGTGCTGCACGATAAGTAAAAAAGGGGAATTGATACTGGGCACTTTCGAGAAAAATTCTTCGGCGGATATTTGGTCCTACATGCGAAGAGGGCAATTGGAGGAGAAGATTTAATCGTGAATTGTACGAGCTGTACCAAGATGTGGATGTAGTCCAAAGAGCCAAAACATGTCGACTACAATGGCTCGACCACATCGAGCGAATGGACAACAAAGCTCCAGCCAAGAAAATCTTTGAATCTCAGCCCCCAGGTTCGAGACGACCAGGAAGACCGAACCTCCGCTATAGGGACCAGGCGGTCACAGACGCAAGAGCGCTTGGTCTCGACAACTGGAGGGAGCGTCCGAGGGACCGCAACCGATGGAAGACCGCAAGTAAGTAAGTAGTCAAGTAAGCATCAATCTCCACCAACACATCTTTCTGGCGACAGATCCAATTGAGTATTTCATCAACTGTCTGGATGAAGGCAGGCTACAAAGAGACGTTGACATCACCATAGCGCTTTCACCTCAAAACAGGAATATGGGCACAGCCATCGATTGCCTGGAATTGGATGTTGCGAACGCCCTTTTTTCGGGCTTTCTGGTAAAAGTACCTTTTGTTTTTTCTTAATTTCTCAAAGACTAAAAAAGATTTTTACATTTGGTTTTCGGTAATGGATTAAGAATAATAAGGGCAATGAATATTGAACACAAAAAAAGCACTTAATTACGTAAAATTTTGAAAAATATCTTCTTAAGAAAAAAATAATATTTTTTTTTTTAATTTTGACTTTGAAATTCAATTTCTCAAAAACTATTCGCTTAAATAACTTGATTTAAAAACCAAATGCAAGAATGGAGTATTAGCTTTCAGGGAGGTGAGATATAACTTTCACCCCACACAATTTTTTTCTTAGGATAACCCCAAGAACCACACCCTAAAATACTTCCACTCAGGTCCGGGAAACCCTGAATATTACCCATTGTTATCTTAGTTAGTTGCTGTCCAAAAACTCTTGGAATTTGGAGTATCTACTGCGCCAAGTACCTAGACGTATCAACTTCAAGGAACTGGAGTGATTCAATTCATAATCCTCCAAAGCCAAATTTGCATTAAATTGCTTCTACCCGTTGGCTGGTGAAAAAGAAAACTCAAAAGTCAGCAGACAAAATTTCTTATCTACAAGCAACTGCTTGGACTACATTTGCTAAAGCTTCGCAGTTTGGTCTACCACCTCCAAAACAGGTAAACCTGAGGATCTGCACTGGCCTTTGCCTCGATCGTCAGCGGCTTTAAAACTTCAAAAACTAGCAACTCTACTTTAAAGCCAAGGTAATTCCCCTGCAAAAGTGAAGTACTTTATCATATGTTATCTGCAATCTGTTAACTGCAATCATGAATTGGTGCTTAAAATTACCTGAACCGTCAGTTTTTAAAAAGGGTTATTATCGGTTTGAGCACACCTACGTGCCTGCACGTCCCACTCGATAGATAAGCTAAGAGAAAGCTGCATAATTGCAAATAATCTCCTCAAAACAAACACGAAAACAGAAAATAAGTACTGATGCATCTAGTTGAATTTATGGAACTTCGAAAATCGGAATCCAAATTAAAACAATTTCCTACTACTAAAGGTCATCATCAGAAGTTAAAAACCAATGCTGAGATATGCCTAATTTACGGTTATTATTAAAAAAATTGACTTTCAGCACTCTTACTGCTCACTTGTAGTACCTCGTGGGATGATGGTTAGTGCGTAGAACTGTCATGCCGAAGGTGTGGGTTCAATTCCCAGCCGTGCCACCTAAAAACAGAAATGTTTTATCCGAGGTACTGCCTCTTGCGAGTAACTGACAAATCCTCCAAGAGTATACTTGTCATGAATAAGTGCTGCTCATTTAGCCGTTCGGACTCGGCAAAAAACTGTAAGTCCCCTCCATTCCTGAATGGTTGAGAGTTGTAAGTCAATAGGCCCTGGTTCTCTACGAGCTGTTGCGCCACCCAATTTATTTATTTATTTTATTGCTCACTTAATTAATCGTCATTGGCTGCTAAACAAGAATGTCAACACTGGAACAATCTATTATTGAGGAAGTTTGCCTTGGCTTGAATTTAAAACAGGGATGTTTTGGTGTGTATGGGTAACAAATACCCAAGATGCATACCATCATTGTTCTTACCAAGAAGCACAGGAAAATATGACCAAAAATGCTTGTCATTAATACAGGTGAAAAGGCATGGGGGCAAAATTTAAGACAAAGGACAGGTGCTGAGTAATCAGCTTAAACGTTCCGCTCGCTGTGGCTAAAGTGAAGGCAAATCACCAAGTGCATTTTAATTAACGGAAGATGCCCCTGAACAGGCCTAAGAAACTATTCAGCTCCGAACTCCGAGCTCAACGACGAAGTAAGAGACAATTGAAGCTAAAGGAGAATCCCGGTATATTTACCATCGTAACAACACATGCATCTCAATATCCTTTCCTCTTGCCACATGCACTCAACCTAGCCATCTCCCCCCCCATACCTGTCCTCCCCACCCAACTCACTGATACTCAAGGAAACAGTTTGAAAAGGTGATTCGACCAAAACGAAGTGCTTACAACCAAAGAGGAGCAAGATTTTCCAGCATAATTCGCTATTAATGAGTCAAACATACTACCATCTGACTAATAGAAGCCTGTGGACTACTGACATAGTATAATTAACATTTATTGTTGTGTGCGATTTGAAAGCCCATGGTGTAGTACGGATATAAATCAAAGTGGTGAATACTGTTAAGAACAAATAAAGATATATTTAACTCCTACATTTGTAACTAAATTTAAGAAATTGTAGATACGCAGAATATTACGTGGTGGAACTACTGCACGAGTATTTTAATTGGTAACTATAAATGAAAATCTTCTTATCCTCGTATAAATCTAGATTTGTAAGAGGATACAAAGATTTTCATTTATAGTTACCAATTAAATTTAAGAAAGCAATTTTAAAATTATCGATGGGAACCCCAAACATAAGTTCCTTGATTAGGGATTGGAGAGTCTCCGACGAACCCTCAATGTTTGATTACAGAATTACAGTGTTTATCTTAGAACGCATAGTAAATGAGTTATTGAGGTTTATAAACACAGTTCTCCCCTTAAAGTCATTCAGGCCAGTAAGTTTATTTTGTATTTGTATTGAATAAACTTCTTAACCACCGCGACCATTCTTATAGAGCGTGGAGATCTACAGAAACTTCCCTGTTATCAAGAGAACTGCAAGTGAATCATGGGGCTGTTAAATAAACATTCTCAGGTCTCAGGTGCATGTTCATACATCATGGTTGTAACACACATTTACCAGTTTGCCCTACATCAGCAACGGAAGTTATCTATCACTTGAGCACATTGCATGTGATCATAGAATAAATAAACTGAGTTTCGATTTGCAATACAGTAGACGCTCGATATAGTGAAGTAATAAAAACCAGGCCTGTTCACTGTTTCGAGATTGTTCACTTTTTCGAGCGGGAGTTTGCTAAGGCTTTCTAAAGATGAATTTGATCCAAAATTCACATTTCGTTCGATATGAATGTATTTAATTTTATTTAAGCATTTTTCAAGGCTTTTACTCAAGTTTAAACAAAAAACAGAAATAATTCCTCAGAGCTCCCAAGCTATGTAAAATACTTGCGCGACATTTTAATACAGAATACGGTTTTATATATTCGAAGAAGAATGATCTGATAATGCCTCCAGCCCAAAATCATCACTAGACAGCCCCGTGGGCTTTCTGAACTCCAAATGCGAAAATTTCGACTATTAACGAAGCCATCAAGATGAAAATGAGCTTCATCACTGAAGATGATTTTATTCGAAAAATCAGCATCCGCCTTCATTATTTTTAAAATATTGCTCAACAATGGAAATGCGTTGTTCTTTTGTATAGCGCTCCATTTTTACTAACCCCGAACATGTAGCTGCCAGAATTATATGTTTTTTCCGTTGGCAGTACTGTACTTTTAAAAGGTGCAAAATTCAAATTATGGGACACCCTTTAGGTACATGTATCGTGATATCAAATACAAAAATCTGGAAGAAAATTTTCTCAGCCTTTGGAAGGGGCGAGGGTGCTAAAAAAGAGTCAGTTCCTCTATTTTGTTGCCAGTTTTATAACTACTTTAATTAATTTAAAAGAATCGAATATGATTGTCTGCCATTTTTCCGAAGCCTAAATACCGCAATCATGACAATAAATCAGCAAAATAAAGCCGTCAAAAAAGGCCTATTAGGTTTGCTTAGAAAGCTAATATCATGGGTCCTATTGATCGGTTCATCAAAATAGAAGTCTTCAAACTAAGTGAAAATATCAGAGCATCATTTCTTATCTATTAAAAGTGAATTGAAGTGTTAATGACCCTAACACATACATAAATATGACACCAAGCTGGTTTTAACCCCCGACCCTCACCAGGCTAAGAAAAAAAACCTGCGTGACTTTTGTATTCAATATCACAATGCATACACCAAGAACCCTCATACTCATATTTTGGTTATACAAACAATCACAGAATCAGCTGTCGCCTCTTGTACTATAAGAAGGAAAGGAGGATAGGAAAGAATTGGTACATTTCAATGAGAGATAATATGTTTATTGTCTCATTAAATCTCACTTTTGGCCTCCAGTTAAGCTCGGGGAATATAGAAAAGAATGCTACCTAGAGTGGTGTTCGAACCCACACCTCCAAATTAGCAGTCAAGCAATACATTCACTACACCAATAATATTTGTATATTTCCATAAACACCTCAACTTTTATTACAAATAAGCAATATTTCCCGATTTACAGCCGATTTTGTGCAGCTCCATTGTCAGCTTTTCACTATTTCCTTCATTTTGCAGTTATTAAACTTGAAATAAAATACTTACTCAAGGCAGATGTTGTCATTTGATTGTGGATAATTTATTTTATCAATCTCACACTCTCAGAGTTGTTGTCAAGAAAATCGTGGTCAACCCTGTAAAATTTGTAAGCAACGGAACACTGCCCGGAATATAAAAAATAAAATTAAAAACCAAATTAAAACATTATGATAGGCGTGGTCGAAAAATAGGAACACTTTGATAGTTTGTAAAAAAAAAATATCGATCAAATTTCCAGCTCTTCAATGTAGGATATCTTTAAAAATGCATTTTTAGTGCAAGTTTTGTTGAAGGTGGCGGGAAATAAGGCGAAATAAGACCAAATTTATTTGGAAATAAAGCCAAATGTCTCCCTACCAAAATTTTGAATGCGTTTTTGCATCCAAAAATAATTGTTTTCCATTTTCATGTATAGTTTATTAATTAAGGGTAAATTAATGACTCAACGGGTGGTTTAGGGTAGGCAAACATTTTTCGCTTTGAATATTATACAATATTATGCACGGAATAAGCGGAGAATTATTTTGAAATGTATTTAAAGAAAATGCATTAAAAGTAGTTCCCTGCTAAATTCAGTTGGCAAGAGTCTGAAACTAAGTTTCTTAATGAAAATACACTAGGCACAAGTTCAGTTTGCAAGGCTCTGAAAATAATCAAACTTGCGAACTGATTTTCGAAACGAAAAACATAAAAAATGGTTCCTTGCGGAATTCAGTTTGTAAGATTCTAAAAATAATCAAAGAAAAATCGCTTGATTAAGGTGCCGTCACAGCGTGCAAGTAAAGTACTTGCACCAAGGAAAATTATTGCTGCAAGTTAAACTTGCCTGGTGTGACGACCCGAAAAGTACTTGCATGCAAGTGATTGACTTGCGAGCAAGTACTTGCGGCAGGTAAAACTTGCCTGGTGTGACGACCCAAAAAAGTATTTGCAAGCAATTAATTGCTGCAAGTGATTTACTTTCCAGCAAGTACTTACGCCAGAAATACTTGCAGGGTGTGAATTGTACCTACAAGCACGTGCAAGCAAAAAAATCACTTGAAATCACCAAGTGGCAAGTACTTGCCACTTGCAGGATTTGCGCAAGCAAGTTTTTTACTTGCTTTCAACAAATGTATGTTTTTCGATCAAAATTACAGAAAAAATGGTCTCCTTCAGCCCAGAAGTCTCATATGTGTTGTAAAGTACGGACTGTCAGCTCCACGTTCCCAAAATTATTTATCTTCGATCAGCCACATTCTGTTGTTTCAAATACTGCAACATAGAACAGGGTCTCGTGTTGTTTTTAATGCATTTATTTAAGAGCAAACATGCAGCTTTTTTACGTGGTTTGGACACCATTGAGGCCCTAGAGGTCTCTCAAAATTATACAATTGCCTCCTCCAAATGCACAGAAGAGTTTAACTGTGAAGGAGAATGATGTCTGACTTAGCATTTTGTCATCCTACGAATTGGAAGTCGCTACACCACTTTTCGGAGATAAAATGCACGGATCTTTAACTCGCGCCGGTAAGATCAAGAGAAGACTTTAAAATTAGAGAAGCAAGAAAAGAGGAAGAAGTCCGGTCGGGCAAAGCGGATGATTCAGTACAACAGACGTTTCGCCAACTACGGGCACAAATGCTAACTTTTCTTAATTTTTTCCTCAAATGTATTAATCTTTTTGTGAGTAAAAACAAAACATTTTATAAAATATGAGTTGCATCGATTTATTTTTTCTGAGGATAACAAAAGCGTTGAGTTTATCCACCATCCAGAAAAAAAAATCGGGACAGATCAAACCCAATGAGCTGGGTGAACGGGAAAGTAGGGAAGTTAAAGTACTTAATACCGCTCGAAAATTAGTTAACACATAAATTTGTATATCTATGCACATGCCATTAACCTGTAGTCGCTCTTGGGTGTAATCCTTGATAAGAAACTGAACTGGAGTCTCAACACTAAAGAAAGCGCAAAGAAAGCTATGGTTGCGTTCTATTCCTGCAACATGATCTTTGGAAAATCCTGGGGACCCAACCCAAAAATTATCAGGTGGGTGTACACGTCAATAGTTAGACCGATACTTACCTACGGTAATTTAGTTTGGTGGAACGCGACTGAGAAAGCAACAAACCTGAAAACCTTGACAAAGATTAGCATGCGTAGGTATTACGGGGCGTTGAAGACCACTCCCACAGAGGGACTGGAAGCGATACTACACTTGAGACCCCTAGATCTATTCGTGCAAGAATTTGCATCATACAGTGCCCTTGGGATAAGCCAGAATAAATGCTGGAAGCAAAGCACATCGGGCCATACTCAGATTCTGCAGAGATATGTGGGAAATAATGTTTGCACAGACCAGACTACACAACACCCCATTTAAACTTCAACAGACCCTTCACTACCTCTTTTCCTAATAGAGAGGAGTGGGAAAACAACCATCCTTTCAGTAACGAATCTACGATAACTATCTTCACAGCTAGCTCTTTCAGACTTCCGGACTTATGCAGCGTCTTCCAAGCCGAGGTCTTGGCAGTGACAAAAGCAGCTACGCACATATCAATGATGGCGATACCACGAGCTGATATCTCCCTCTTTATTGATAGCCAAGCAGCAATAAAAGCAATTTCTGCCACCGAGATACATTCGAAGCTTATGACTTGCTATCGCGAAGAGCTTAGGGTTCTTCGCATGCAGCATAATATTAGACTCTGCTGGGTTTCCAGTCACAGTGATGTACAGGGAAACGAGAGAGCTGATGAGCTGGCGAGAACGGGTTCGTCGCTTGATTCAAGTCAAGCCGAACAACATATCAAAGTACCAACCTGTAGCATCAAACAGGATATTGGTAACAAAATATCAGAAAAAACCAATGAAAGATGGAATCTGCTTGAAACATGCGGCACAACTAGAAAATTATGGCCAAATTTCAATAAGCAGGGAACAGGCAAAATTATGCAAATGAGAAAGAAGCATCTCCGTTCCTTTTATCAGCATAATCACCGGACACAACCTACTGAGATACCATAAAAAGAAAATGAGGCTCAGTACTGACGACCTTTGAAGAGTGCAGCGACGAAGAAGCACATGAGGATACCTTACACTTCCTTTGCCACTGCCCAGCACTCTGTCATTTAAGAAAGAAACACCTAGAAAATCATTTCTATGACGACCTAGAGGAACTTTCTAGAACTTCGGCTAATAGCCCTCTGAATTTCATCAACGCCTCTAAATGGCTTGACTGCTAACAGAACACATAGGTTTTTACATTTAGTGGAATACAATTCCCCAGGGTATCACAACGGATCTACATAGATCTAAGTGTGACAGTAACAAGATCAACTATCAGCCCTTCTACCTAACCTAACCTTACAACCAACTATGTCTCAAGGCAAAGGTCAAAGATTCAAGGAACCTAGCTGCCCGATTGGTTCCCAATACAAAAGTTATTAACATTTCCGAAACGGAAATCAATGCTCAAATTGCCATGGGAAAAGTCGGTCTTATTTCAAATATTTCCCAATTTATGAGCTGCAATGTGATGGAAATACAACGTAAGTTGTAGATACATGTTGAAATACACGATTTTTACCAAAAACAACGTTTTTCAACATGTTCATTTGATTTTTAAATTTTAGTTTCGTACATGTCGCGCAAGTGACAGCAGTTATTATGCTGAAATTAATTAAATTTTTTTTGTTCAATAAATATTTAGTAGTCAATTATTATTTTTTAGAATATGCATATTTCTATTATACTTGTTCGAAACTTAGTAAAATAAACTAACAATAAATGAAGCTAAAAACCACCTCCATCGAAGACCATTGGTGTGCTGTGAAAAATGTTTTCATATCAGGTGCTGAAAGTATAGTCGGTCGGTCGCAAGGAAGAAATAGTGCCTGGCTTTCCGAAGAAACTTGGGCTAGGATCGAAGAAAGAAAACAGTTCACAACTCGCATTGCAGCAACTCCAACAGCAGGCAGAAACGAGCTAGAGTCTGCGTATCGCATAAAGATGAGAGAAGTTCACCGTAGCGTTTGACGTGATAAGCGTACCTATATCAACGCATTGGCAACAGAAGCAGAAGAGGCCGCAAGCAGGTGTGACAGTAGGACCGTCTACAGGATTACCAAAGAGCTTAAAGGTGTCCAAAGCTCTAAACAACACCTGGTAAAGGACATAGACGGATCACTGCTAGTTTCGGATGAGGACCAGCTCAAAAAGTGGAAGGAGCACTTTTCTGCGGCTTTAAATCGCGTTTTCATCACTGAAGTCAACCCAACATCCAATGACCCGTCCGTAGTAACGAATTCCCGATTACGCACTGTATCCCCCAGTAGAGAAGAAATTTTAGCCGCAATTAGAGCACTGAAGAACAACAAAGCGGGTGGACTTGACTGTATTCCCGCAGAGCTCTTACGAGCAGCGCCAACAACATCGACTGAGCTCTTGTACCCACTCATAGAAAGAGCTTGGGAAATAGCGAGTTTTCCTGAGGAGTGGAAAAAGGGTGTGATTGTTAAGCTCCCAAAGAAAGGAGACCTTACGCAGTGCGAAAACTGGAGAGGAATTTGCGTGCTGGCTGCTGCAGCGAAGGTAATAGCAAGAATCGTCCTAGAGCGAATAAAAGACCATTGGATCTTCCTGTGTGGACCACATCAACACCTTGCGGATCATCATTGAACAGTGCGTTGAATATCGATCACCACTTCACCTGTTGTTCATCGATTTCGAAAAGGCGTTTTTTTTCCGCAGGAGGGGCATCCCGGATTAATTTATTGCTATTATCAAGGCTACATATGAAGGATCCAAATGTCACGTTCTGCATTAAGGAAGATTTTCAGAGTTATTTTAAGTCCAAAGTGGGGTTAAACAGGGTTGTATACTATACCAATACTGTTCCTGTTGGTAATAAGTGATGTGCTACAAGCAGCTTTGTCGACTGCAAATGGAGGAATTTAGTGGAATCTGCAATCACAGCTGAAACATCTGGACTACGCGGATGACGTATGCTTACTCTCTCATAGGATCATGGATCTCCATCAAATGACAACAAGGGTGGAGAGAGAAGCTGAAACCGTCGGGCTCAAGATCAATACGGCGAAAACAAAAAGGCCTTGGAACTTCCTCATCTACTCGAATAGATATTTCTGGACAACCAATAGAGATGGTAGAGAGCTTTCAATACCTTGGGAGTATTGTCTCTATTGATGGCGTTACCGAGCTAGATATAACCAGCCGAATCGGGAAAGCAAAGGCTGCGTTCGGGATGCTGTCCAAAATATGGAGAAACAACTCTATAAGCCTTAAGACCAAGCTACGACTGTTTCGCTCCAATGTAGAATCCGTACTTCTTTAAGGATGCAGTACTTGGAAAGTAACACCCACTGTCACAAGAAAGCTGCAAACGTTCGTTAATAGATGTCTGCGAAACATCTTGCGGATTTTCTGGCCTAACCGTATCTCCAATGATGAACTTCACGCGAGGACAGGTCAGGAACCCATCGACTCTATAATACGAAAACGTAAGTGGCAGTGGATTAGACATATGTACGCTTCGAAAAGGCCACGAGTGCATTGCGAGCCAAGCGATGCAATGGAACCCTCTCACGCAGCGAGGCAGAGGAGTGGGCCGACCTAGAAGTACTTGGCGAAGAACGGTCGAAGAGGAATCTGCACAACTGGGGAAGAGTTGGAGAGAGCTGAGGTACATTTCAGAAGCCGTACACGATGGCGCGTAGGAGTAGTGGAGGCCCTTTGCCCCGCAAGGGGAAACTCACGGACGTTACCGGTCCGAGGACCTAATTAAGTAAGTAAGTACGTGACACAATAATCTGCTTATAATCAGTAGATTCTTTTTGACTTATGAATGTTTCGCCACATTAAAGCAATGACTTCAAACTATCTAAAGATGTAAAGCATTAATAAAAAACCGTTTTCTCGTAAAAAAAATCTTCTTCAAAATCTTGACTATATATTTTAGATCTATTTCTGAAAAACAATAAACAAAATTAGACTGAGAATGGCACAATCGCATCCGTGCACAAGGGCAAGTACTTTCAGAAATTATTTTCAGCAATTATTTGCAGCAAGTACTTGCTGTAATAAGTTGTAATAAGTATTTGAAGCAAGTTTGATTTGCAAGCAAGTACAAAAATTTTAGCAAGCATTTACTTGCCTTGTGTGACTGCTCTCTGCAAGTACTTGCACGAATATTTCCTAATCGAAATTTTTGAAACAATTGCTGAAAGTACTTTACTTGCACGGTGTGACGGCACCTTTACAAACCTGGTTTTCGAAACGAAAACACATTAAAAATGGTTCACTGTGAATTTCAGTTTCCAAGTTCTGAAAATAGTCAAATAAAAATCACGCGGTTTTCCTTTGATTATTTTCAGAGTAGTGAACACCAAATTTCTAAATGAAAACACACTTGATATAATTCACTATAAAATTCAGTTTTCATTTTGCAAGACTCTGGGGGCCTATTCTAGAAAGCGCGGCGGATCGAATTGAAAGCATTACCTCAATTTCGACCGTCTTCGCTTTGGGTTATTCCCAAAAGCGAAAATGAACAAGAACGATCATTCCAGTTTTCTCATTTGAGTTTCAAATAATTCCAGTCTTCTCATTTAAATTCCAAATAATTCCAGGCCACTCCCATTTTCACTTCCACTCTCTCATTAATAGGTCTGTTCCTTTACTTTGAATTTCTGTGATTTTCTGTGCATTTCTGCGCATTTCAGTCCAAAGTTGTGTCAAAGTTCATATAAAAAAAATGTTTTGACACTACTTTGGACTAAAAATCACAGAAACCCAAAGTAAAGGATCAGACCTAACATATCATTGTTTCCAAAAATTTGACAGGTCTGCGTCAGCAAAACAAAAATTTAATTCGTAATTAAAAAAAAAACATTTT
This sequence comes from Dasysyrphus tricinctus, assembly GCA_963921185.1. Lineage (NCBI taxonomy): Eukaryota > Metazoa > Arthropoda > Insecta > Diptera > Syrphidae > Dasysyrphus > Dasysyrphus tricinctus. Next base: position 89,972,684 of record OY992530.1, read on the forward strand.
TTGGGATCAATAAGTGTGTTTTTAAATGCTGAGAATGAGGAGAAATGTTAAGAATGAGGCACATGATTTAGCACGTTTATTTTCCATCCGCCAGCAATACATCACCTAATCACCTATCGTTTTCAAACACAAATTGACAGCAGCAATCCAAAAACACTTTTATTTGACAAGTTATAGTCTAAGAGCCAAAGACATAAAAAGTCAAGTCATTTGCGTAAACTTGTAAGTCATATCAGTAATAGCCTCTAAGGTGTTGAACGATTAGCCGTTTGTCTGCCTACCTAAACACGTGACTAACAGGTGTACAATCTGACGTATTTTTTGCATCGATTTATTTCAAAGGGGAAAAGTGTGCATAGATGACATATTTAGTTTGCAATTTTGAAAAATTGTTGTCATAGGTCCATCTCAACAGTATCAGCCTGCAAAAATACATGAAAACGAGATAAAGCCAAACCGAAAACTCGGCTTTATTTCCATATTGAAAACGAAATAAGGCCAAATTTTGAATTTCTGGCTTTATTTCGTTGGATTTATTTCACGTCACCTTTGTCGAAAAGATCAAAAGACACAATTGCGTAGTAGATAACAAGACTATTTTTTTCTATAATTCAGTAGTTTTTTTCGCCAAATGCCCGCGAAAAGTTGTCCCCCTTAATTTTTGTCATTTTTTGTATTGTTTTATTATTTTTGTTATATGTTATATCTATCTATCACCTTATTTTTCAATATAAAAAAAAAGATTTGCTGAAATTATGGGCATTTTTCGAATCTCTTTCTGTAATGAAGCCTTAACGTAGCTGAGAATGATGCATTAAAAATCAACGCTAACTAAGTTAGTATGTAATAAGAAATATAATGATATTTGGTTGCAATCCGCTTATAAAATAGTGGCCTAACTGCCATTTTATCGAAATTGAGTTTATTTCAAAAATTGAATCTGTATTTATTAAACAATATTCCTGCACTTAAATTTTTTGAATTGACGGCACCATGCCATAGTTATAGGACTTTTAACACTAAGAGGCCAACCGCAAAAAAAAATAAAAGCTTGATTGCAAGAGTGGCCTATCTGATCAGTTATAACGATATTTGGAAAAATCATTAATACAAAATCAAAAACCATTTATTTTTTGATCATATTGCAAACAAAAATCAAAGCTATGTTTCTTTATTTTAAAACGGCAAGTATTTGAAATTTTTTTAAACTTCAATTGTTTGAAAATAATTTGTTCCTTATTTTTGCTCTACTGAAAATAATGAAAAATGCAGTTAGGCCACTATGGCTCTCACCGCACAGTGTGGGAATTCGCTCATCTAGCGGAATTAAATTAATAGCGCTTACAAGTTAAAGTTTTTGATAATTTTTTTTTTGCAAGATTTATCATAAATATGTGGACAATGAAATTTAAGGATAATTATTTATATACTTGGCTAAACTTTTCATGTACAGAGCCCTGAAAGTAATTTTTTTTGTAATTTTTTTGGATAAGATTCACTATGCATATACACAAAAATAAATAGAACTATAATTTTTTAAATAATGTAAACAAATGTTTGATATACAGAGCTCGGAAAGTACACGTTTTTTGCATATTGGTAGATCCTCTTAAAAAAATTAATCCGCTCCAGAAAAAACTTTTTCTAATTTTTGTTTGTAATATTTTTAATTAATACATACAAAAATTAAATTATCCTACAGAAATTTATATATTTAGGCAAATTTTTGATGAACAGGGCTCTGAAAATACGAGTTTTATGCACTTAGGTTTTTCTAAAAATTGGTTGATTCTTCGAAAAAAGTGCTATGATCTATTGTGTGTTAAATTTTATGAGCTAAAATATTATTTGATTTTGAACAAATTAATTGTTTTCGGAGATATTTACAAAAAAACTGAACTTTGTACAAAACCAAAAGCTTAATTTTGAACCGCTATAGCTTCAATATTCATAAACATATAAGGTTCGTTAATAGCTCATTTTTTTCCTTATTTTTGGAGGCACCCTAATAACTTGGACTTAATGCAAAGATGTACCCAAACAAAATTCTGCATACAAAAATTACAGCCAATAAATGCTTTTTAAAAAGGTAAATTTTTCGGCCTAAGTTGCTACACCATGAAGTTCTTATTCATTTTACTCTTGATCTATTGATTATATGAAAAAGAGTGTGCCCATCCCAACTGTGTAGTATCATATGAGCTCTACTATCGAAATTATCAAAAAAATTATTTTTACCCCTTTTCACCCCCCCCCCCTAAATATTTTAGCCCCGGCCCAAATTTAGGGTACTTTTCAGAAAATACTTATGATGTCAAAAAAAAGCTCTCCACCAAAATTCAACTTTGTTGGAATTTTTTCTCAGTGAAATTCTAATTTGTCCCCGTTTTTATTTTTTGAAAGCCGGTTGGAAAATGAAAAATAAATGTATGGGTGTCGCACCTACGCGCAGCAACTTAAAGCGCTAAATGACAGCTTACATATCAGGCTTTCAAATGCATATAGTCTCTTATCCGAACAACACAGAATACTTAAAGTTTTTGTCTCGTGAATACAGAAATTGTATAAAAATGGCCACTTTTTTAATCCCATCCACCAACAGATATATTTAAACACCCTAAGGATTATAATTTTACTTAATTTTCAATTCCCTGATATGGCGTCTATTAAATCAAAACAAAACTTTCAATAAGAAATGTACCAAGCACTCATACAAAAAATATTTCCAAACTACCTTCTCAAGCCAATTCTCTTTGAATTTATCACCAATCGCAACTTTAAGAACGATTCATTTTATTTTACTTAACTCCCACGTAAAATTTCTTTCATAATCGCTTAGAAGAAGCTTTAAGCTGCAAGCAAAACAAGTTTTTACATCAGTTTGTGGCAGTCATTTTTTGAATTAAATTCCGCTAGATGAGCGAATTCCCACACTGTGCACCGCCTCAAATGTTTGTGTACCGTTTTAACTGAAATTGAAGTAAATTAGGAAGGTTAAAAAATAGTAAATAGATTTTTAATAAGGCAGATGTTGTCATTTGATTGTGGATAATTTGTTTTATCAATCTCATACTCTCAGACTTGTCAAGAAAATCTTGGTCAACCCTGGGTAAAGTTCAATCAACGATAATAAGAATTCTTAAAACACTTATCCAAGCGTCTCTCCTGTTAAACTTGCGGTAAAACATCTATTGGAATCGTTTTAGAGGTTTGGCTATTGCAATAAAAGTGTATATTTTTCAAAATTCTGAAATTTTTCATCAAACTTTCGAATCTTTAATTCAAGCACATTTTTGTGTCACTCTGCAATAATTTTTACACAAAAATTTAGCCTGCCATTTCATCTTCCTCAAGACCTCAACCTTGAAAATCCGACCATTAGAACCGAAATTATAGTTTAGTAGAACCAAGCAAATCGGTCTATGGTCGAGCTGGAGTAACGAGATTTTTCCAGCTGGCAATGGTGACCCATTTTTTTTTCGATTATGTACTGTACATATTGCTAAGGGTTAAAAACTCCTTCGTAGTGCATATGTCTACTGGCAAATAACATCAGTGGGCTGAACGGGATGTGCCAAACACTGCAAGTGAAGGGAGAGTCGTGTGGTCTAAGAATAAACAGCAAAAAGACAAAAATAATGCTCATAGGCCGCTCCACACAGCAACGTATTATTCCACAAGACACGCAAGTGGAAGAAGTCGAACAGTTTAACTACCTTGGCAGTATTGTTTCTGCAAACGCCGATACGGATCTGGACGGTAAAAGTAGAATTAAGAAGGCTCGTGCTGCATGCGGTACTCTGTCCCAGTTTTGAAATCCAGTCAAACCTCCTTACGCACTAAGTTGAGATTAATCCATGCTGTTATATGCTTGTGAAACCTGGAAAGTCATGTCTACCATTTCGAGGAAATTCCAGGCTTTTGTCAATCACTGTCTACGCCACATCCTAAAGATTCGCTGGCCACAAATAATATCAAACGAGGAATTGTGGCGCAGGACAAGTCAAGAGCGGGTGGACTTCGATAGAGAAAGCGTAAATGGCGTTGGATATTTCACACACTGAGGAAACCAAACGATGAAATTGCAAAGCAGTCCTTTGAATGGAATCTTCAGAGTGCACGGCGAATTGGAAGACCAAGAACAACATGGAAATCAACAGTCTTAGCCGATGCAGAATCCGAGAGAAAAACCTGGCCACAGTTATAATACCTTGCAGCACACCGTGAAGGATGGAGACGTTTTGTTGACGCCCTATGCCCCAGCCGGGGTTACAGGACACGATGATGATGAAGGGTTAAAAAGCACGTATAGTTACAAATAAGACCTGTATCACAACACAATGCACCGCACGTTTTTTCGCAGTATAAATCAGTGCGAATGAGCAGTGGCGTATACATTCTACATAAACCTTTTACACGGTACACGTGCGGTGCATTGTCGCGTGAGACCTTTTTCTTTAAAATTTTTATTTTACTGACAAAAAAAAACAAAATTAATCGTTGAGGACAACTTAAAGATATCGAATGATATCTGTAGGTTTTATGAAACTGATTCGTTTAAAATAAAATAGAATCGCTCTGATTACCTAGTCACAACTATACACATTGGGGTATGTTCATAGCTGTTCTTTAAGTTGTTGCTTGACAAAACTTGAGTTTACCAGATGAAGCTTCAATATGATGAACTCCAAATTAGCCTAGCAACAGCTTAAACAACCACTACCTCGTGGCATAGCAGTTAGTGCGTTGAACTGCTATGCCGAAGGTATGTGTTCAATTCCCAACCGCTGCCACCTAAAAACAGAAATGCTTTTCCCGAGGTGTTGCCTCTTGCAATGAACTGACAAAACCTTCAAGAGTATACTTGTCATGAATAAGTACTTCTCTTCTAGCCGTTCGGATTCGGTAAAAAATTGTTGCTCCCCTCAATTCCTGCCAACAACACGCACACAGGAATTTTTTAGAGCCGTAAGTCACTAGGCCCTGGTTCTCCACGAGCTTGTTGCGCCACCACCAAATAACATTTAGCTTAAACAACATCTATTAATAAATAAATAAATAAATTGGGTTGCGCAACAGCTCGTGGAGAACCAGGGCCTAGTGACTTACAACTCTCAATCATTCCTGTGTGCGTGTTGTTGGCAGGAATGGAGGGGACCTACAGTTTTTTGCCGAGTCCGAACGGCTTAATGAGAAGCACTTTTTCATGACAATTTGTCAGTTCCTCGCAAGAGGCAGTACCTCGGATAAACCATTTCTGTTCTTAGGTGGCACGGCTGGGAATCGAAACCACACCTTCGGCATAACATTCCTACCCACTAACCATCATGCCACGAGGTACCAACATCTATTAATATGTCCGATTATAGTTACAGTTTGTTGTCATTTACTGTGCAGACGAGCCCTAAGTCTGAAAACACACCGGATGATTAGTCAAAAGACTTATGATGCAACAATACGTTGATTCCAGCCAATATAAACCAAACAGGCGAAAAATAAACATTTTTCAGAAGTTTTCTTGCCTGCTGAATCAAAAACGTTTTGACTGACCCGGTGTAACAACCGGTAACATGGTTATCTTGCAACAAATTCAGTAATGAGTGGTGTAATATGGACAGGTTTTAGTACACGTCAAAATATATCTATGGTTTTTTTGGTAGAAACATTATAATTCCATTAAATAATTTGCGTCTTTACATTGAGCTTAAAAGAATTGATCGATTTTGTTAAAATTTGAAATGGAGATGTTCTTTGAATTTTTGTTTTTAAATTTTAAGAAAATCGGTTCACTGGTGTATTGGGGACGTAAAGACGCAAATTATTTTTTTGAACTTATCATGTTTCTACCAAACACCACACACCATACCTACATTATAGAGGAACATAGTTTTAAAACAAAATAAAATCGATCTTCTTATCTGATCGACCACTTTTACTTATTTCTAATGACTAATAATTTTTCTGAATGGAAAATAAAACAACAACAAAAAACATTGTTTAAAGAAGAACCTAAGGAATTTTGATCTTGCCACGAATATTTCCAATTGCATTTTTCCAGGGTCCAACGTGTTGTCCATCAGCCAGCATTGAGTGACTATCTTTCAGTGTTCAGCGGTCAGCGAAGCCGAACAAAAACACTTGATTGTGGATACGCACAACTGATCACCTGGTTTGCTCACGATGAGCAATGATGACGAACAAGTGAATTCTTTCTTTTTGAACAAAAAAAAAGAAAATTGGGTTTGGTCATGGAGCGAACATCACAGCATACGAGATCATTCATAAAAAAAAACAATATCAAGTAAGGAAGCAATATCCGCACCTTTTCTATCTCAATCAAACACAAGTCCATTTAACAATGACATCCAAGAACAAGCACAAACAAAAACAACAACAACATCTTATAAAACGTGGTGAAAGCGTAAAGAGCTCGGAACTGCTCCGAGAGGAAATTCCTTTCTTTTGCGTTTTGGCCAAAGCCAAGCACCATCACTAATTAATTAGAATATGACACACAAGCAGAAGAATATCATAGGCCGAGGCCCCCGATGATGACGACGAGATGCAAATGTAAAGTGAAATTAGCTAAACGCGGCACACGCAACATTAAAAGAGAAAAAAATATTTTTTTTAAAACTTCACGTCAGAAAATTGAAAATGATTTTTTGGTTTTTCTTTTTTTTCAGGAACACTCCTTTGGCTAGTTTTTTTTAATAACTTGGCAAATACTAACCTTAGATTTGAAAAGTTTTCGCAATGTGGTGGCGGGGAAGGCGGCGGTGGTGGACGACTCCTCCTCGTAGTCGTCGTCGATTCAATGCGGTGGTGGTGGCCGACCTCAGTTGAACACAAGCGCTGAATCAGCTGAATTGGCTTGTAGCCTCTGTCAAATGAATTCACCCAGTATAATGCTGATGCAGGTTTGGCCAAGAAATCACAGATTATCTTGGTCGTCGGTTGAAGAAGCCTCAAACCGCAATCAGCTCGGCTTCCATTAATTCTTCTTGCTGGCCAGTTGCAAATGCGGATGATGGTTCTGGTGGTGAGAATGATGGCGATTGTGATGTTATTCCTTCACCTGCTGCTCCGGGAGCCTCAAAGTCGTGATGATTTGGTGTCGAAATTGCCGGTGCAGTGCCCGCCTTTGTAAAAACGAAAATATTTTTCGAGTTAAAAAATATTTTCCAAAAACTTCGCCTCACAGTCACAGCAGCACGGAAGAACGAAAAACTTTTTTTCGAAATGTGGAAAAGAAAAGATAAAAAGAGATGTAGAATCAACTACGATGACGGGGCGATAGAGGCGAATATATACTTGCGATTTTAATTGATCAAAATGGTTCTCTCGTTCACACACGTGGTTGAAGATGACGTTTTGAATCTATCTTGCTCGTTTTAACGAATCAGCGAGTGAGACCACTTGATGTCCGAGTGACAATTCTGTCAGTAATTAGAAAGAGATAAGTAGAGTAGAGTAAAAATCGAACGAAGGAAGAAAAAATACCGGAGAAATTTTTCTTACGTTTTTTTTTTTCTTGTTTCGTCTTCTCGTTTATTCGTACAGGCGAGAAGGGCGAGCGACCAGGTTGAATGTGAGAAAAGATAATCGCGTAAATTTTTTTATTTTTTTTCTTATTCCTTCTGGGTTTTCTTCTTGCTCGTTTTTTTCTATTTTTTTCAATATAAAGCGACCGCAATGCGATGAAGTTTTTGATTTTTACTTTTCTCTATTTTGATGATGGGTGTGTACCGTTGATTAATTAAATTCTCTTCTATTTTTCACCGTTAATAGTTTATGATTAAAAGCAAAGTTTAAGAGTTTTTTGTTTAATTTTTAATTACAGACTTCTTTTGATATAAAAAAATAAAATCGCACGGAAGAAGCCAGGTTATGGAATCAAAGATGGCGATAACATTTATTCACGAATACAAATGCCGGTAGCGTGTACGGACAGAGCGCATGGATGTGTGTGCTCGTTTGCAGGAGGATTAGTGCTGGAATTTTTGAAGAATTCAGTGTGAACGAGGGGTTATTTGTTGTTTGACGTTGCCATGGATGTGTTCAAAGATAATTTACCGAATATGAATTTGAAGGCCTGTTTACAGCTCCAAATTGCGAATGACCCTTTTGAAAGAGAGGGGCAGGATGAAAGAAGGGAAATTTTGTTTTCTCGTGTGGTATCGTATAAGATGTTTTAGGGGAAATTAAATAAAAACGTCAAAAAAACATCCAGCAACTTGGTTCTTCGTATGTCCCTGATCACACGTGCAGAAATTCAAGCATTTTCTACGTCTTGTGATGGTGAGCGGGGTAACTTCCGGAAGAGGGAGGGGGATGAAATGTTTTAAAATATTTGAAAATATTCGGTGTAGAAAATTGACGTTCTCCTTTGTGTTGCTTCTCCTATCCAATCCAACCAATCAAATCGTGTCTTTCAGTATGAAAATACGAAAAAAAACAAAGAGGAGAACAAAATCTACAGAATTATTTTCTTCACATCTCAACACTTTCGTTCTTCACGTGTAATCAGGGCCGTAGCTACGGTAGGGCATTGTGGGGCAATGCCCTACCTTAATAAACCAATGCCCTTCCTTAAAAATACCATCAACCATGCATCGGTACACTTTTCCTAATTTTCTTTAATTTACAAAAAAGAAATTAATTTGAATCAAAGTCATCTTTGTCGTCTCAAGTTGATATGAACGAGGGGTGTGTGCTTTAAAAAAATTGTAAATAATAGGTGTGTTTTGTTGACCTTCACCTTCCATAATGTGAACATTAAGATTCTTTTCACATTCAGCCATAGAGTTACTGGAGTTGAAATATGAAGTTAACTTGTTGTTGTTGGAATTTGCATTGGAAAATTTGCCTTACCGCCATATTATTCACTCTGGATTTAAATTGGAGTTAAGGAAGTTTTTAATCCAACAACTAAATCCGGATTTATTAAATCCAAAAATTTAAATCCATGTCCATATTATTCACTCTGAACATGCCTTAAATCCAATGGATTTAAAATGCTCTTAATCCAGATGTAAAGTGTATTTAAATCCAGATTAAGATCGTTTAATCCAAATGTCAAATTTGTGAAAAGTCAAATTTCTCCCGTGAAACTATTTGTTTACTTTAATTAATTTATTTCACTATGTTGGAGCCTGTTGGAGCGTTTTTTCGTTCTTTTCGTCAAAAAAATACATTCGTGATTTTGACGTTCAAAAAATTTGAGGTTCATTTATTGGAAAATAGGCAGTAATAATAATTAAAAATATTTGTACATCACTTCTTGTTCAAATGTATACCTATTTAATTATAAAAAACAATTTTTAATTTCACTATTTAAATTTTTTAAGAAACTTGAAATGTCAAGAAAAAGTGAATTATATGAAATTGTGTTTTAATCTGGATTTAAGTACTTAAACTGACCTCCGGAGGGCAGTTTAAATCCAACTGGATTAATCGATATTGGATTTAAAAAATTGGATTTAAGTTTGGATTAAACGAGTGAATATTATGGGATTGGATTTATTGTTTGGATTTAAAATACTTTTAATCTGGATTTAATTTTTAATCTGGATTAAATGAGTGAATAATATGGGCGTTAGTGTGAAGTTTTTCTTAATATGCACATTAAGGAAGTCAACAAAACACGCCCAATGTAATTTGTAACAATTTTTCTATAAACAACTTTTTTCCAAGCCCACTTTTAGGGGGCATTTTTAGCTTAAACATATGTAGTTCTTTAAATAGTTTGTATGAAAACAAAACGAATAACCCTAATAACAGGTTAAGAACACAACACTTTTTTAAATGGTCATACAAAGTTTCTTACCACTTCCACTTTTGATAGGTGTATTGGAAGGAAGTTGAACCTATTAAAACTAACAAAGTTTAACACTCTTTTTGTAAGCGATAGTCAAGGGCGTTAAGGAAGTCATAAATGGATATTTTACGAACCTTTAAAATTGTTCTTAAGAAGGTTCGCAGATATTAGCAGCTAGTTTTGATTGTATTCGATACAGATATGGTTCAGTGTGAGATATGTACGACCGGGGAGGGCAAGGGAACATTAACTTTGTCCTAGCTGATTTTTTTTATCTCACTTAAAAAAAGGGACCGATTTAAAAAATTCGCGGAAAAATTCCAATTTTGTTTCTTAAAATTTCTTAATTTTTTTTTATTTAGTTTGCTCAAAAGAGGAAGGAAGAGGGAGCTATAATAATCATTTTTGGAGTAGGTATGTATGTATATGCTCATTTATTGCTTCAAAATTACTAAAATTTCTTTTATCTGGAATTTTATATTCAGAAACTATAATTTCATAAAAAAAATCCTAAATCATCTATTACTTGATCAAACTGCACTGTCAAAAATCGAGTCGAGGAAATGATTTTTGTCCTGTCCTGAACCACTGTGCACCGGTATTTGTGTCTGTACGTCTGGGCGTCTTTGCGTTCACTGTCCAACGATCTGGACGCAAGATCCTTATAGTGTTTATCAATTTGCTTCAAATTTGATACAGAGCATTTTCATGTGGTTTCCTGGAGGAGAAGGGAAGCACAGTTTTTTTTCCAATTTTCTCATAGACAATATTAGGATTTTGTTTAAAATTCGTACCTGTTGCAATTGTCTTATTTTTGGTTTATTTCTGTTATATATTTCTTTGATTATTGCTCGAAAAATGTGTTCTAATTCACCAACACTTGTAGTTTTTCAAAACACCAATATAATTCCATTTCAAAATTTTTCAAAATATTTTTCTTTGTAAGACCTTTTACAAAAAATAAGCTTGGTGGTAAGAAAAAAAAATTTCAAAGAAAAAGTATCCGTTGTGTAAACGATTTTTTTGTGCGTCAATTTACAATTTGCAAAAAAAATCGCAATGAGACAGTTCTATGCAAAAGAAAACACAAATGCCAAACGAAATTTTTTTTCCCCAAAAGAATATCAGTGATGGTTAATGAACAATTAAATTTTGTTATTACTTTTTTTTAAGCTTATCCTTTCACAACATTAATTTTTATTGTTATAAAAACTTTAAACTAAATATCTTCAATGCCTAGCCACGATAGAGCTTTATACCACAAAAGCAATTTCGTGCGATCCAGTACCTACGTTCTGTAACTCTCGCATTGATAAAATCAGTCGAGAAACGTTGAAAAATGGAACAAAACTCATGCATTTTGTTTCAATTTTCATCGTTTCTCGACCAGTTTTTTCGATGCGAGAGTTACAGAACGTAGGCACAGTTATAAGTATATTTTTTTTAATTCTGCCCTACCTGTTTCCATCGCTTCCCTACCTTAAATTCAACTCTAGCTACGGCCCTGCGTGTAATGCTATGTTTCCACCAAAGGATTATCTCAGTTCAGATTTAATAAATCTATTTGGTGTTTCCACCGCACAAAAAGATTTAAAAAAGATTTACTTTGACAGCCTCTTTTAAAATGCAAATAGTGTTTCATTTTTTCTCATAAAGAAGAAGTGAGATAGAATGTTTCCTCTGTTAAGAACTGAATTCAGCCATAAATGAATCCTTCAGCGTCATACAGGAATAAGTTAGTTCGATTTGTAAAAGTATTTGTCCTAGGAATATTTAACAAGATTAATTTCTAATCTTCAAGAATTACGAAATAATTTTGTATGGTAAATCTTCAAGATTTAAAGGAGATTTGCGGTAAATCTTATTAAATCTCAGATTAGCGTTAGGTGGAAATGTAGCATAAGCTGGCCATACACGACGGAGCCATCCGATCCATTTGGCTCGGTTGGATTTCAGATTGGCTGAAAATCCAAATGGATCGGCGGTCGATCCACCCCACACACGATCGATTTTGGATCGGCGCGGGGCCATTTGGCTCTTTGGCTCCGTCGTGTATGCCAGCTTAAAAGCATTGCTTGCTCTTTTTTGGCATGCGTCCTGGAATTAGATATATTTATTTATGATAATACATATATCAGACGTTATTTCTGAAGCTTATATTTCTTTACTATGTTGGAAAATTATGTCGTGACATTTCATTCATTCAAACAATAAAAAAGACCATCAAGTAAATGGTAAAAAATGAGTTTCAAGTCACATCTTGGCTTCACAAGACGTAATTTCTATACGAAGTCAAATTAAAATATTAATTTTCCTCTGAAATGAAGGAATATAACATGAAAAAGTGCAAATTAGTATCAACACTCGACGTCTTGTGAAAAATTTGTGTCCGGTGAAGTTCGGGTATCACAAAACGTCAAAATTTATTCCTCCATCTATTTCTTCTACGAAGACAAGAAATAAATAGAAAAATCTGTATCTGAAAATAAAAAAATCCAGACATAAGGGGACTCAACAAGAAATATTGACTACATAACATATTTCTTGCAATGTTTTTTTTCAAGTGGAGGCACAGGGTAAGGGAAAGAAAACGTCAACAAAATCTCTAGCAACTTGTTTCTTCGAGTGAAAGGGCGGGACGTAGGCAATTTTTTGACAGTTCAGCTAAATAGTCAATCATAAAATATGAGTGACACCTCACTCCTCGATATACAGGCATCAAACAACAATCAACACAAATATCATTTTCTAGTTTTGTTTTTATCTTATTTAAAAAAATGTTAATTAATACTGAATATTTTGCTTTTCCCTCACTGTAATAATGCAATAGTACCCATTAGAATGTACACAAAGTTGAACTTAGTTCAAGAAATAACTCGGGTTCAGTTGATCCGTGGTTCAAGTTAAATTTGTATAACTCATGGCCCTTACATGCTGGCTCCACTAGACATATTTCTCTGGGTTTCGTTTGTATCTCGAGGTAGGTGGATATTAAAAGTATCTTTACTGTTATCTGGAGTCTTAAGGGCATGTTATTATATTGCAAAAAAGATAGAAGTAGTGGTGAGAGGGAAATGTAACGACATGATATAATTTTCCCAGTGAGAAAAAATCAGCTGATTGTTAATTGGATTGTGGTTGTGATGTTGGACATCTGTATGCCTTATGGAGTCGGGGTGTTAGGGGCCGTTGTACAATCGTAATCGTGATTAAGCTTTGGTTCAAGATTAAACTCGGTTCAACCCGAATGAAGTATTTGTACAGTCGGAGTTTACGACTTAACTCACCGCTGAATCAGGCAGAATCTAACTCTCCGATTTTTGAGAGTTAAATATGCTTGAACCGTGGTTCAATTTTTTGACAGTTTAGCTAAATAGTCAAACAAATAAATTAAAATAAAATGACAAGCATATAAAATGTTACTTTTTATTTGAATTGGTATTTAATTTAATTTATTTTATTTTGTTAATGGCAAAACGTGAATGTGAAACAAATTCTACAAAGGATGAGGAGCATTGTTTGTTCCGGCAGGTTGACCGCCACAAGTAAGTTGTTGAATGTAAGAAAACTGACCATATGAACAACAGCGAGATTAGTAAAATTAATAAATAATATATACATCTCAAAGTAATAAAGTTGCTACCTTTTTTTTATTTTTTAAATTCAAGATTAAAGGTATACAGTATGGCAATCAATGGAAAAAAAGTTTAATTGCACATTTTGATACAAAATTCCGGTCCAGTCTGTTCTACTTACCAAATACAAGAACATTAAAAAGCGGTGTAAGACCAATTTTGCCCAGGAAAAAATAGCCGTTGAAGGAATTTGGGGTGCCCATCCGTTAAAGCAAATTTCTTCCAGGCGGAAAACATTGCCGCCTATATTTGTGGATCCAGAATTACCGGGTTTTTATCATCATACGATCCAGCATGAATTGGACAGTTTCTTTGGACATGCGAAAACGGTTGAAAAATACTAACTATGCCACTTAGGATAGCTGGTCGTTCACCCTTAGCCACCGTCGTACAAATTATGCTGACTGTAGATATCGATTATTATTGGGGTCAAGAATCGAAGCATGGAACAATTTTCAATAACAAATCGTTGTGTATAAAAGCAATCAGTTTTAAAAATAAAATGCACTTCGTGTTTGGACACCATACATAGCTACGGTCTATTTTATTTTACTTGAGAAGCTTGCGAGCTATCGAGTTTTATAAAGGAACAGTAGCCCTGTTTTTAGTTCATTTTTATCTTCGCTTAGAAAAAAGGAGCATGTTAATTACAACAACAAACTGGTATAATTCCGTATTGTTGTTGTTTTTAACATGCTACTTTTTTCTAAGCGAAGATAAAAATGCACTAAAAAACAGGGCTAGTAACTTGTAACCAAAACCCCGAGCGCGTAAGCCAGAGGTCTGAGCTGAGGAGTAATCCTTAGCGATTTATTGAAGATCCAATATAAGTTTTTGTAACATTTGGATTGTGTTTTTGTCATATTTTGTGCTATTGTGAATGATTTGCTGTGAATATGTTCCTATTTTTGGAGATAAAGCCAAGTAAGCAGATCGAGCAAAGACAAATTTTATCTCTACATCTTTTTTCTCAAGACAAATTCTGAAGTTGTAGAGAAATTAATTAATTGTATTAGTAATTAAAAAAAATATCGAATTTCCTTCAATTTACATATGCACTTGAAACTTACATACAGAATTCAGATTCTTTCAAAGCATTTGTAGAGCAAGAAGAATTGATCGCATGCACTTAATGGGGAACAATATAATGTGGTTGGATGAAAATACCTCTAAAAAGTCTGAAATTTTTAGTTTTTATTCTGGAAAAGTGTGATTTTAGGACAATTTTGTAACATTTGGATTGAAATACACTTTTTCCGTCAAAATGTAGTTTGTCCTTTTTTTTCTACCCATCAAATGTCAAATTATATTGTAAGATGCCACGACACGATGTCGAAGGATTGAAAAACCACTGAAAATTCCGCAATTTTTGAAGTTTTTTTTACTTTTCCAGTTAAAAGTGACCCTATACTCTACGTTTTCATTAGACCAAATGAGGTAATTTCGTTGAAAATTTCCAAATTAGATTCGAAATCATTTCATTTCCCATGCAAATTCACATTTCGAAATGAGATAATTTCAAACAAATTTGCACGAAATAAGGTTGGAAATTAAGTCAAAACCTAACGAACACACCCAATTATTCACAGTTTGAAGAGCTCTGAAAAGGCTTTGAATGAAATGGAAGGAAACAACAACAAAAAACGATTAAGAGCCAGCTGAAATTCAAAAATGAAATAAGCTGTCAAACGAAATTACCAAATTACAAATGAAAACAAGTTTTCTGTGATTTGCGAAATTACCTCATTTCAGCTCTAATGAAAAAAGTAATACTACTATGTTAATCACTCTTTGTTGTTGTTTTATTTTGTCTCCGAATTTGGAAATTTTCAACGAAATTACCTCATTTGGCCTAATGAAAACGCAATATAAAATGACTAGGCAATAATTTCTGAGGTGTTGTTACAATGAGAATTTATTATAAAAATAACCGCTATAAGAATTTGTTTTAACTTTAAGTGGGATAAGAAACTTCACGTGTGTGTATAAATTACTTAGACAAAATATTTTTGGATTCATTTCGAATCCCAGTCAAATCGGTCCCTTAATTCACGTTTTTTTAATTCGACTTTCTATTTTATTTCGTTCATCTGCAATAATTTCCATCTGACAGCTGCGGTAAATATTCGTGCAGTCACCATTACCAAGTCCCACAACAGCAGCTTTCAAACTTTCCAATATGGTATTACCGGTTGTTGTATTTGCTAATGCCATTTTAGACGAGAACCAGCTTATTCCTAAACTGTAAGTAAAAAAAAACGTAATTTTGCACGTAACGTAAAAGTAATGTAATTTCGAACAAAAAAATACCTCCACATTGGTATCCACACTTTTTGACCGTTTTTCTGTTGACGAGCAAATTTGTTAATTTCGCACAAAGAACGATATTGACATCGTCCATTGTCCTTTGGTATCATCAAAACCGCATCGATTGAGTGCAGAACACGACGGGATAGGTCATTCATCTTGCAAAAAAAGGAAATTTGTTTGGTTGTCTAGAAAAATGGAGCAAATAATAAAAACCATTTTTATTCTTGGATTTTCCGGTAGATTTCTTTTTCGCCTGCGAATTTCTTCGGTCGCACCTTCATTGGTTGTTTGCATAATTGTGGCAGTTTCTGCAGCTTCCATTGGCATCATCATCATGCTGCTGGTGTCCTCTTTGTTCTAAAGGTCAAAAGAATTGATTTTCAGATTTTCAAATAAAAACAAAAAAACAAACACACCATGGTTATGCACATCAGAACTTGAAGAATGAACATTCCAAAGGATAGAAACGCCAGAGTTGTCAGTGCTATATCAAAGATATCCTTTAGGCCAATTTCTTTGATTTGCTGTTGAGGCTGTGGTTGAACGTGATGAGCTTGCGCATACGATTCGTAGCTATTCTCTTGGCCACTTGGAGGGTAGTACCCTGAAATTTGATAACATTATTCATAAGATACTAAAAAAATAGAATTTTGAGGCTCAATTATTTTACCGTTTTTACTGCCTGCAGTGGGGAAAACTGGCTGCAGGTGCTGAATGTTTTTGGTGGCGTCAAATGACAAATGATGGCGTGGTGGTGGCAGGGTATTGGGATAGTTGGGGGCCTACAATTATATGAAGGTGCCATATTAAAGATTGTTTTTTGAATTCGAACCTTACAATTAGTTAGGTATAGAAGATTACAAGTAGGTACTTGTGCCGAATAAGCCAACGGTAGCAAAAGAATTTAAATATTTCTACGACCCCTGGCAAAACTAGCACTGTTCCTAAACTCATATTGGTTTCAGGGTTCATTGTAGAGTTCAGTTATTTTTTTATTTTTTCTTGTGCTTTATTCTTACAGAATCTATTGATGCACCTCCAGTATATGCATATCCGGTAATGTCACCTTCATCAAAGTCTTCTTCCTCTATCCCATCATCGTCACCGTCAATTGTTTTTCTATTTGAGCTCGTTCCTTGTTGTAGTGGCTTAAAATCTGCAATTGGGTTATGAGCATTCTCTGTGAACTGACGTTGAATGTCATCAAGGGTCGTAGTTCTGTGGAATAATTAAAACAAAGGACGATGTTCAGATTGGCTTCATTTCACGCGACTCATATTGAAGTGTTTTTTTTTATCTCACTATCTCTTTGTAAGAAAGAAATGGCAAGGTGAGGCAGGAGATTAGAAAAAATAAAAACTTCTGCGTAGTGCCATTGTATATAAATTCTATAGTATTCTCATGAAGAAAAAAAGCTCGTGGCCATCTATGCGTCCAAATGTAATACTAATTTTTGTAAAGGGATCTCGGTAAGGCGATCACAGCGAACCTATCGACCAAATGTCTAGCTACAAAATCGTGTTTCATGAGAATACTATAGATTGGATATACAATGGTAGTGCCTCACTAGTGCCTAGTAAACAATTATTATTGCCATCTCTTTCTCACCAAGAGATGGGAGTAAGATCAAAATAGAGATGTGAAAATGAGTCGCTCGAAGTGAGGCAAAATGTGAACAACGTTAAGAAATTATTTTAAAAATGGTGATGGGTAGAGGTGTTTGGTCATTGGAAAGCCAAAATTAAAAAAAAATATGGTGTGCTGAAAAATAAAATAAAACGCACGACCTGGTCGCACATATAGTTGCTCTTATAATCAAAAGGCTATTGCCCAAAATTCACTAAAAGCGGTTTTTGCTAAAATGGAGTTATGCTATGTTTCCACCAAAGGATTATCTCAGTTCAGATTTAATAAATCTATTTGGTGTTTCCACCGCACAAAAAGATTTAAAAAAGATTTACTTTCACAGCCCCTTTTAAAATGCAAATGGTGTTTCATTCTTTCTCATAAAGAGGAAGTGAGATAGAATGTTTCCTCTGTGAAGAACTGAATTCAGCCATAAATGCACGATATACAGAAACAAGGTATGTTCATTGAAAAATCCCAATTGGCCATCTTGGTAAGGCGTGACATCACAATCATCTGCGAATTTGACAAGTGAGGTTGTTAACTAGAAGTTTTGAATTAGTTTCTTATAATTTGTGTGTTTTCAGTTAAAAAAATAAGCTTTAAAAAAAATAAAATTATTGTTTTTAATGTTTTGGGATGTAATAACTCCCCGGACAGAATACATTTTTAATTAAAATCAATTTTTCGCTATTTCTCAAAAGACACAAAAGTAAGCGAACTGTGGTTTTGTGTTTGTGGAAATAAAAAACAAATTTTTCTTAAAAAATATTCGTATTTTTTCAGAACATTTTATTGAGAGTGACTATATAGGCTTCGCGATATATGAATGCAATGACTACAGCAACGTTGCAAAAAGAGACGAGGACCACAACAAAGTTGATCAACTTGTAACATAAATTAATATATTTTTGCCGAACGACCCAAATACTTACAGCAGTTTTACGTGGGTGGATAAAAATTTGTGTGGACTTCAGAAATCAAGTCAAACGCTGGGAAGCACTAGATATATTGAAAATATTTTAATTAAGAAAAATAACAATTCTTTATATAGAGACGGGAAGTTTATCGAAACTGATATGAGAAAAGCCGAGGTTATGTCTAAGTTAACCGACTATTTTTTAAGTGTAGACTGTATTTTAGAATCAAGAATTTAAATAAATTATTCTTAAGTGATATCAACTGGTTGTCAACTGGTTAAAATAGAAAAATAATAAAAATAATCAAATAAAATGAAATTCTTTACTTCTATCTTATATCCAAACCAGATGATAGTGACGTCACACCATAGCTGTCAAAACACAATGAGCATATACCTTGTTTCTGTATATCGTGGGTTGCACCAATCTCTTTGACGGTGTTTAGATTGGGAAGATTGAGACCGGTCTCACGGCAGTTTCTGGACAAGAGAAGTGGGGGATCTCTGACCCTTCACTTCTCTTTCCCAAAAACTGCCGTGACAGCAGTCTCAATCTTCCCAATCGAAACAGGCTTTTTGACGCTGTTTATATTGGGAAGATTGAGACCGGTCTCAGCAGTTTCTGGACAAGAGAAGTGCGGGGTCAGGGATGTCGTGAGGCATAAAGAAAACATAAACACCCGACTCATGAGACTCATTTGGTATTGTTTCAAAGTTCAAAATAATTGAAGTTGTTATTTTTTCTTTTTGTTTTGAGGCGCCTCAAATTTTCTAATGTAGAGAGATGAGACTCACGAGTCCAGACTCAATTTTTCCTATCTAAACAGGCTCTTTAACGCAATGCAGTTCGTGAACCACCCCTGGATTTTATCATCTGTCTATTAAACTGAACGAACAAATTTAACAAGGTAAGTGAGATAGCAATAAAGAATTTTTTGTTTTAGTTCGTTATCATACATGATGAACAGTCTATAATTATTATGGAATAATTTAATTATTACCTAGTATTAAGAAGTGAGTTATTAATAGGAAGCATAATGCCTTCACCTGTTGTTTTCGTTATTTTAATTTGGAATCAATAATATTCCGTTTAATAAAATTGAGTTATTTTTTTTTGTAGGTAATTATAGATAATGTTCGTTTAAACTTGCTTTTAAAATTCATCTGGAGGAAAATGTAACTTTATTTTATTGGTTCGTTTATTGGCCTGTTGGATTGAGAAGTGGTTGGTGCAACCAATAAATGTCATTTTAAAATTAAACGAATCAATCAAAATTTAAAATAGATCGGTGCAACTGGCCATAAGAGTGGTACAGAATGACACGGATATAAGAAAGTCTGAAAATCTCAGAAATTTCTTTCTTATATCCGAGTTTTTCTTATAAGCAAACAACGAATGTAAGAAAATAAAGACAGGGTGTATTTGATCGCAGTACACATAATCTAAGGTATTATCTTGCGCAGGTTGTCAGAAATGAGAACTGTCAGAAGAAATTCAAGATGGCAGCCTTACGTGACCCCGTCCCCTGTATTAGAACAACATCGAAGAAAACAAACACAAACGGATAATTTAAAAACCAGGAAGGAATGTTGTTTGCATGATAAAATAATGTTAATAAACACAAAAAAGTTTGAAACAAGTGTATTTGCTAATAAATAAGTAAACAATTAACACATAGCACACAACAAATTTTGACGTTTAACGAGTGGGGAGTGACGGGATTCGCCATTTTCCTCTGATTTTGATGGATGCGCAGAACTGAACAGAAATGAAAACGCTAATGATATTACCCTTAAAGTGCCTCTACACTATCCCACAATGTATTAACACATGTCAAAATAAAGTGGGAAGAAATTTCATACGACTGCCAAATTTGTGTGATGTAACTGACTTTCATATTTTTCTTCCACACTTGCATCAAAAAATCAGTTTCACCATAACCTCAAACGCCCAAGTGGGATAGAAAGTGTGATGGTTTTAGAACCTATCCTAAATATTTCCATGTATTAACACATGTCAAATCGTGTCGGATGCGCTGTCAAGTTGTGTGTGATGAAATTTCATATTTTGTTTCCACACTATTATACATGATTTCTTCACACTTTTTTGACATGTATTAATACTCAGTGGGATAGTGTGGAATGGCTATTAATATGTGTACTGTGGTATTTGATTGCATTTCTTAGGCCGTGTGTCAATCGCGTTAAAAGTTTGGTGAAATTTAACCAACATTTTAACGCAAATGACACACGACCTTATAAACGAGTTTTTCTTATAGGATTGCTTCTTATATCCGTGAAATATGTACTATTTATAGTTGTTAAGTGAAAATTTTTATAATTTTTGGTACCTTGTAGATTCCACTCATTTTAGCACAGAGAAAGAGAGTTGAAGACAAAACGGAGCATTCCGGTATACCAGAATTTATTTTAATCAGTCTTGAAACCGTTCAAAATAACTTGAATTGAACGATCCAAAAAGGTAATTTCTAATCCAATTTTCGATAAGAGAGCTTGGTGCCAAACTCTATCAAACGCTTTTGAAATATCAAATGCAACAATCTTAGTTTCTCCAAAACGATGTTAAGATTTGTTCCACTGCTCGGTGAGATATACCATCAGTTCACCAAAATTTACCGATTTTTTTTTTATTTTTAAAAAATATTGCAATTTTTTTAAACTCAATATCTTATAACGACTCCGGTTTTTTTGAAACTTGGTACCGAATGGTTTTTAAAACTCTTTATATATATGTTAAAAGCACATTCACGTTTATGCAAAGATAACAGTAGCCGTGAAGGAAAATAATATTTTTTTTTTCGAAAATGGCTAGGTAGGTACTTAACTAGGATTTTGATCAAAAAATTTGTTTTGCTAAAATAAGTAGGTACGGTCTTCTTTTAAATACATATAGACATTTTAATCAGGTAACTTTTAACAGCAGGTATGGTTTCTTGATTTTGAATTTTCTAATTATTGACTAAACTGAAACATTTATACAAAAACTTCAAAAGGTTAAAACAATAGGTATTGGATATCACAATTTTATAAAATGGATTTTTTGAGATAAATCATTTTGTTTTTGTATATATTTTAAAAATTTGATATTTCAAAATTGGGTTGAAAATTTTTATGGAACTTAATTTTTATCTGTATATTAAAAAATCCTTAAAATTTGCACCGATATTTTTCCTACCAAAAGTTTTGGTCCTAATTTTATACATTTAAAATTTGTTTTTAATTTTCTTAAACCACTTCAAGGATTTAAAATGGTTTAAGATGGAATTCTGTACCGGTCATACATTAACTTTTTTAAGATTTTGAGTTAGAAAATAGTTATTAGCGCAAATTTTTAAACATTGCTCGTTTAAAGAATAGAACCGGCTCTAGGTAACGTAATCGTTTTGCTGCGAGCCCTTGTAAAACAATTTAATAATTTGAATCGCATTAAACATCTCTTCTAACTAGAATTACAGGGAAAGAATTGAAAAATCATCAATTGAAAAATTTGCAGTTGCAATTTACGAATCATGTTTATTTCGTAAATCAAGACATTTTAATCCCAAATTAATACAAAAACTGGTAATTTAACAATCAAAACGAAGCAATTTACAAAATTTGTTTCTTCGTGATTTGCAATTAAAATCCATGATTCAAGTTTGTACTTTTCATAACAAAATACAACTGTTTTGGCGTAATTTACTCTCCAAAAGCATAATTTCACAAACAGCATTTAAAAATATTGAATATTTAGTAATTAACATTGTACAATCACTGAATTACGTTTTTTTTTTTTCGTAATTTGCAACTCCATGAGAATAGTTGCAAATCACCAACAAAAATTTCCTAAATCACGACTTTCTTGTCGCAATTTACTTCTCGAAGAAATAAAACACCACAACATGGCAGGTATCTAATCCCCATGTGTGACACCAACGATCTGTAATGCAAATTGGCCTAGTGGTTGCATGCTTGCTTCGCAACTGGAGGGTTGCGAGTTTAAATCCAAGTAGAGTCAAGCGTAAAGTATTTATTTCAAATAAATTAAATTAAATGTGTATACCTGCAAAATGAAGGGTAGAGCAGGATATTGATCTTTCCAAGTGGCAACATCACGAAATAAAAGTGGTGATCACAAATATTTTTTGCAAATTTTCAAACTGGTGCAATTGAGGAATATTTGGATCAAATTGCGATTTGTTGTTCGCAATTCTTTGTTTTCTCTCGATGGCATAATTGATACTTAAAGAGGGTTGATTTGCGATTTTTGAGTATCAATATCTTCGTTTTGCTCAGTTTTGCAAATTGCAAACAAATAGTCGTAAATTACGAAATCCCGAGCCAAGGTATAAATCGGGATTAATTTTTCGTAATTTGCAGCTCATTTTTCGTGATATGATTCAAGAATTCTTTCCGTGCAATTCCGCAACGTAACGAAAGCAAATTAAGGTTGAACTTTGGCTGTTTTGTTAAGTTGTAGGCACAGTATTTGTGTTGCCAAAATATTGCAACACTAAAGATCGCCTAATTTGATTCGTCCTCATTTTATGTGTTTTTGCTTATTATAAAGTCAAATATCTTCAAATGTTTAAAAAAGATTTTCCATCAACTCTTTTTTTGTCAAATAGCTTTTCATTCTCGATGAAGTATACATTTTATGAAGTAAAAAAAGTGGTTTGCCGCTTTTACAGTTAGGCGAAATCTCATTTAAAATTTAAAATTTTTATTAATTTAGAGCAGACTCCCATTTTAAAAGTGATATAGAGTTTTTAGTGTTTAAAATTTTGTGCCACTAATTTTGAACTTGATTTAAAAAGAAAATTGTAGAATGGGTTATATTGTAAGTGTTACCGTGGTTTGTTTTTTTTTTTTTGTATAAATTTGTTTTTACTAGTTCTTGTATCGTTTAAAAAAATAAAATCTTATTTTACGATAATGGAGAAGTCTAAAAATGTGGGGTGTCGTCATGACGTCCGTCTATATGTTCGTCTGTGTGTCCGTGCATCTGTGCGTATACTGAACATAGATCTCGAGGCAAAATAGGTTGGCCTATTTTCTTAGAACTTGGTATAAAGCCTTTGTATGTGATTCGATAGAGGAGAAATTCGAATATTTTTTAAAGCTCATCTACAACGGATAGCTGTGATGCAACAGTTTTTTTTTTAATTTTCTCAAAAAATACTCCTACTAGTCCAGTCATATTGTATTTTTACCATGCAAATTGTGGAGTAGTTTTGATTTGTTCGCTCCTTTATGTTTTCTGGGGTGCTGAATCCGAATCTGAGGTTTGCCACCAAAATTTCGTGACAACATAGAAAAAATGCAAAAATGCATTTTTTGGGAGTTTTTCATTAATGGCTCAAAAACTTCCAATTATTCGAAAATTACATCAAGGGACCATTGAAAGTATACACAATTTCCAATAAATCTCTATTTAAGGTTTTTTCCGCGACAACCCATTTGGACTCAAGCGCTAGTTGAATATTGACGTATTTTTACTGTTTTCGAAAATCCACTCGAAAGCACTAAGAAATTACTTTGTGTGACAAATTTTGAATTTTTATCTGTAACGCCAAGATATACTTTTCTGATGGCATTTGATGCACTGGGTTCGTATCTGGCCCTGGAATTGCTCTAGCACTTCACGTTTTTGAGATATTCGAATCTAAAGATAAAAAAAATGCATTTTTTATGCAAATTTGGGGTTATATTTTTTTCTCGAGATAATTTTTCTTGAACGCTTCCGTTCTTCGAGATATTTCTTAAGCTGATAATTTATCAGCGTTTCCATGAACTTGGAAAGAAGGGACGCATGTTTGTACCCTCTATAAGTTGAACGAAAAGCAGGATGTCGGTCACTTTCTGGTTATTTGTCCAGTTTTGAAGGAAAAAAGAAGAGCCATGTTTGGTAACTGTCTAAGACAGGGTAACGGAGAAGACAAAATTGCACTTTGCTCTCCGAAATTCAACTGTTCATAGGCTTTTATTTAAAAGGTTATGGAACTTCTTTGACATCCATCCTTTTAAGTGATCAAGATAATTACAAAAATTCATGTGTAAAATTTTATTGAAATCGGTAACATTAACATGTGCTACTGAGCACTTGAAATTTTTATATACAATATAGGGTGTCCCTTAATTCACGCCATGCAAAATTTGAATTTTATGCCATATGTCTGGTTGCCAACGGAAAAAAAGATAACAATGTGACAGCTGACAGTTTGGGGTTGGTAAAAATGGAGCGCTACGCATTTTTATTGTTGAACAATATTTTAAAAAATAATGAAGGTTTATTAACTACAGTCCGCAATTTTCGTAAAAAATAATTTTTCAGTTATGAAGCTTATTTTCATTTTGATGGCTTCGTTCATCATCAAAGTTGTCACACTTGGTACTCAGAAAACTCACGAATAATTCTTGAGAAGCAAATGCGTCCATAACGCGTGACTATTTAGTGCGAATTTTGGACTCGAGGCATTATCGGACCATTCTTGTTCAAAAATGCGGCTGGCCAGGCAGTAGTCAATAGTGGTGTTCGTTATCGTGAGGTGATAACCCAGTTTTAAGTGACTTTATTACTGGATATGGATGTGGCCAATATGTAGATGGACCCTCATGCCGTACAGCCAGAGAAGCAATTACATTACTGCATGCATCATTTCTTAATTGTGTAATCGGCCATTTTTGCGATCAGAATTGGCCATGCAGATCTTGCGATTAAACGCCAACAGAACTTTTTTCTTTTTGGTTTTTTTGAAGTCTAGTTTACAGTTCCCGTGTGCAAAAAAAACCTACGCAAATATTCTCGCATGTCAAAAATAATTGAGGTGAAAGGCAAAATTAAATATTTTTTTTTTTGCATGAAACTGTAAACTAATCATGCAAAAAAAAAAAATATTGCTGTCATAGTTTTTCATGCAAAACAATGGACCGGCAATTGTTTTGCATGTGAATAAAGTGTGGTGAGTAAAATATTTTTTTTGGATGGTCGGTTTACACTTCAAAAAATTTTTTTGTTTGTCACCTCAAGGCTTTATTAGCATGCAAATAGTTTTTGCATCCAAAAATAATTATTTTCCATTTTTAGGCCTATAGTTTATTAATTAAGGGTAAATTAATGACTCAATGGGTGGCTTAGGCCAAGGCAAACGTTTTTTGCCTTGAATATTATTCAATTTGGTGCACAGAATAGATGGAAAATAGATGGATATTTTTTCCCATGGGAACTATTAACTATGCTTATGCAAACAAGCCCACGATCACCAACGCCAGAGGAAGCTGGGAGGTGTTTTAATGAAATTCAGCCGCATTTAAGCAAAACGGTCATCTGTGTTTTCTATCTTATACAAATCTTGCGTATACAAATTTAGGAACACATTTATTTAAATGCAAGCAATCGACATTATTTTATAAACCTTCACAATTCAGAAACACTTTAGGAAAATTCAAATCAAGACACATTTAATAATAATAATTCATAACTCATAAGCACTTCAATATTTGTATACATAGGAACTTACTTATCCAACCAACTGCGATAACTAGCTGAACCTGGATCCTCTAACATTTCGTTCTGAATGTATTTCCCCTGTCGATGGTTATTTTTGATGGGATTTATTGCATCTTCCGTTGAATTAGTTGACGGGGCTCCAATCCGTCTTTCTATCGGTGCTGGTGGTGGGACATTATCCAAAGGAAATTCTGATAGAATTTGTTTGGCCAGAAAATTTGTTGCCAAATATTCATTCATCATCTTCCGATGGAATCCCATAGTTGAGAAAGCTGTTGTAAAATTACAACTTGTATTGTCAGGCTTATAGAACTCTTCCCGAGTTATATTCGATGAGCCCTTTAGAAATGATTCAAGTTCACGGGCCAGCAAATGGGCTGGCATAAATTTTTCGTTTAAAATGTCATTCACATCGAACTGAAAGGAATCTATGGAACTTCGAACGAAACTAAATTCACAGAACATTGCTGCAATAATGAAAAATTTCAGACAATTTAGGCGATTAGAAGACATTGTGTGATGTGCGCGTGTAGAAATTTCAATTGGAACTGATGTGGGGAATTGCAAGAATGGTGACGAAAACTTCTTGTCTTTAATGCTCTGTTGCATATGCAGCTCATCAAAGACACACTATGGAGTCACTGGAGGAATTAATTTGACATAGTGACAAATGGGTAGTTAAGTTATAATACGGTCTATTTGTTTTGTGCTTGCGTTTATGCTGCACCTTCACGCTTGTAAAACTTTTGATTATTTTTCAAAAATAAAAACTTTATCTGAACTTTGTTTATTGTCAGTTGGTCTAAAAAGGGCTAGTTAAATTCATGTCAAATAGTCGAGATGGAAGATGCAAGTGAGATGTTAGAATGAGAAATCCATAAAAGTTAGATTGTGCCGATGCATGGCGTGTTGGTCGATGAGAAAGGCACGAGGAGCATCGGATAATGATTACCCTCAAATAAATACAAGACCCGGAATTCCAATGGCTAACGATTTGAGAGTACTAACTTGGAAGCTTGAAATCACTTTACATCCCAAATCTAAAGTGTTATTCAAATTCTTGCGTCTATTCTCGCGAACGCAGGCTTAAACAAACAGCGAAGGTAACCTAGTCAGGGAAGCTCAAATAGTAGTAGAATTATTATTAATGAGAGGTCAAGTTAGCAAAGCAAATTTGATGAATCGATAAATGGTTAGTTGGATAATTTGCCGTTAATTAGTTGTGACAATTTCGAATTTGTCGTTCAATGTTTTCTATGTTTTTTTAGGTGCTTTGCTAACTTGATATCAAGTTAGCAAAGCAACTCTCACTGATCAAAAAATTGACAGGTGTATAATTTGTCGTTAATTAGTTGTGACAATTTCGAATTTGTCGTTCTATGTTTTCTATGTTTTTTGTTTTGACAAGTGGTAAAAACTTCTAAAATTTAATATTTTAGTGCTTAATAATTTGCCGTAAATTATTCGTTAATTAGTTGTGAAAAAATCAATTTTGCCATGCGATGTTTTCTATGTTTTTTTGGGTTCTTTGCTAGCTTTACACTACTCGAAAAGCGTGAAAAACTTCTTATACTTAATGTTTTACGGCTTAATAGTTTGCCGTTAATAAGTCATTAATTAGTTGTGAAAAATTGAATTCAATCGTGCAATGTTTTCTATGTTTTTTTTTAATTCTTCGTTTGCTTCCTACCAAGTTAGCAAAGCACCACCTAAAAAAGGGATTAAAACTGGTAATACCGAGCTGTTTATGGCTTAATAGTTTACCACTAACTAGTCTTCAATTAGTTGTGACAATTTTGAATTTGTCGTGTAATGTTGTCTATGTTTTTTGGGTTCTTTGGTAGCTTGACATCAAGTTTGCAAAGTACTATCTGAAAATGGGGTAAAATTTGTTTATACTGGATGGTTTATGGCTTGATAATTTACCATTAACTAGCCGTTAATTATTTGTGATAATTTTGAATTTTTCGTTCTATGTTTTCTATGTTTTTTCGAAAACTTGCAAAAATTAATGTGTTATTCCTTGATAATTTTCCATTAATTAGTCATTAATTAGTTGTGAAAAATTAAATTTTGTCATGCGATGTTTTCTATATAATTTAGGGTATTTGTTTTCTATGAGCGTCAGGTTACCAAATTAGTTTTCACTAATAAAAAAATGGGTGGGTGGATGATTTCCCGTTAATAATTATTTTCCGTTAAAGCTAATATTAAACAAATAACCCAAAATTACATAGAAAACATCGCATGACAAAATTTAATTTTTCGCATCTATTTAACGACTAATAAATGGCAAATTATCAAGGAATAACATATTAAGTTTTGGAAATTTTTACAACTTTTCGAAAAAAGCATAGAAAACATAGAATGATCAATTCAAAATTATCACAAATAATTAACGGCTAGTTAATGGTAAATTATCAAGCCATAAGCCATCCAGTATAAACAAATTTTACCTCATTTTCAGATAGTACTTTGCCAACTTGATGTCAAGCTACCAAAGAACCCAAAAAAACATAGAAAACATTGAACAACAAATTCGAAATTGTCACAACTAATTAACGACTAACTAACGGCAAATTATACACCTACCCATTTTTTGATTCGTCAAAGTTGCTTTGCTAACTTGACACTCATAGAAAACAAATAACCCAAAAACACATAGAAAACATCGCACGACAAAATTTATTTTTGTACAACTAATTAACGGCAAATTATTAAGCACTAAAATATTGAATTTTAAATGTTTTTACCACTTTTCAAAACAAAAAACATAGAAAACATAGAATGACACATTCGAAATTCTCACAACTAATTAACGACAAATTATGCACCTATCCATTTTTGATCCGTGAGAGTTGCTTTGCTAACTTGATATCAAGTTAGCAAAGCACCCAAAAAAACATAGAAAACATTGAACGACAAATTCGGAACTGTCACAACTGATTAACTCAAGAACGAAACCCGCGTGCAGTTAATCAAGACTCAGTTCCATCATCCTGCATGGTAGAGGTAGCCAAAGCTATTTAAACAGCTAACAGCATCACACTGTAACGATGTACAACTATTTTCTTATAGACAAAGAGCTCACAGCAGATTAATAATGCAGTTAAAATCCAATTAGCATATTCTAACGGAGAACTTACCAAATTTGAAACTAACAAATTTCTTCGTTGTCGTTTGCATAATGTTGGCATGATGTGTTTAACAAACATTTTCCATGGTGAAGAATATTCATTAATTTAATTTTTCAACAATTTATTTTCTGTTGATAATTCTGCTTTTCATTTGTTTTTCATAAAAGTTTAAACAAATATAGGCACGTTCTTCATTCTATTTAGACAGCATAAATCATACATATCGTTAATTCTGCCTTTTTTTAAAAGTGAGCTTAAGGAATTTTCGCACCTTTTGACCATTTAATGATTCGTTTAGCGTAAAAGTGTTAAAACTTAAATTATCCATTAGTCAAATAATGAGCTCAGTTTTTGTCTTTATGGAACGTGAGGTTTTTAGTTGTTTAAAATCGTATAATGTATGTAAATATAATCAACACTTGATCAGTGAATTTTGAATTTCGTTTGTTTATTCATTCTCTTTAAAAAAAAAAACCATTTATGCTGACAAAGGCTAATGAGCTCTGTATGTTTAGTTACATGATATAAACTGTATGTTAAGCAAGGGTAAACAAAAATTGAATAGTGAAGAGATGTACTACAAAATGTACTTCATGAATGGAAGATCGCATGAATTTGCACTTTTGGTTCATGTCTATAAAATGTACATTAGAGCGGTCGTTAAAAAATGTCATCTTGGATGAACCGAAATCGGCTCTAAACGAAGACAAAAATATTCTGTAACGTTTTCAGATTTTATTTTCATCCCTTACCGCTGTAGACAAGTAAAAAAACCCAAAGAGGGGAGATAATATTTCTCTCGGTTTGGACAGAGGGTTAATTTATCAAAATTTCATTTAATACCAATTTCCGTCATAATTTGGAGTTGTTTCGATATTATTCTAATTCAGATATTTGATATTAAATTTCATGAACTTAAAACTTGGCATATATTTTAGATCTCATTACTTTTTTTGGCTGACTTTTTACGCACATGTTTCTTGTACATATAAGAATTTGGCTCTTTTTTTAACATTTATGATTTTGTTGTGATAAAAATTACATAAAATAGAAAAAAAAATCTAGATATTTAAAGACAACACTTACAATATTGTTTTTGTAGCTAGTTGCCCTTCTTATGGTTTATTTTCAAATTAAGTTTTTTTGATGAAAAATTGTTTCAACCGACAACAATATTTTGAAAAAAATTATTTTTATTTTCGACGGGGACGATTTATGTCTTAAAAGATAGGTTTTGAGTAGACGCCAGGGTTGCCACTTCTCAGAAAATTCTTCGCAGTAGATTTGCAAAAAAAGTGCAGTAGATTCAATATTTTCGCAGTAGATATCTTTTTTTATTTATTTTTTCAAAAACTAAATATGTCATTCGAACAAAACTGATAAATAAATAAAATATAACATTTGTTTTTCTTCAAAACATAAATAGAACAAACAAAATAACTTTAAATTAAACATTTCATATATGTATTATTGATTCAAAATAGCTCTTTATGGCCTTTAGTCCTACAAATCGGCGTTTCGTTCGGCTTACTCACTTTAACTCATCAGTGACATAGTGAGAGCTTTGTCATACGTAATTTGTTTTAAGTTCAGTGAACTTACATGCATTTTTCAACGAAAATCCACTGTAAACTATATCCAACAAGATTAGAATTCCTAATCATTAAGCTGGAAGTTTTTTTGCCCGGGGCCAGGAACAGTTATATAGAAATATATTATTATTAAGGCGTGAAGGGTAATTTTGTTCTTAAAATCAAGTGCGCAGTAGATTTTATTTTAAGACAGCAGATTGATTTTGAGAAAATAATGCAGCAGATCTACTGCAATTGCAGTAAAGTGACAACCCTGGTAGACGCATCTTTGGGTAGAATTTCAATGTTGCCACTTTCCGAAACATACTTTTTTATGTCAAAGAGTGGGATTCCCACTTTTCTGGTAATTTAAAATATTTTAAACACGAACAAACTTGCAGCTTTTTCCCATGATTAAGAAGACAAAAATTTGCGATAGAAAAACAAATTTTAAGACAGTCGCAAACGAGAAGTATTTGGGTAAAGGTAGGTATTTGTTTGACACAGAGAGCCATAGAATAAAAACCTAATAAGAAGGCAATCGTTTACTTCTCTTGCCCCGCAAGTTCCATTTGCTTAAGAAATGTCACTGTCACAGACGGAAATATGGTGGACAGTCAACAGAGGCGCTGCTGTTTCACTCTAATATTGGAAATAGTGCGTTTAGCGCAGTTGGTTTCAAGTAGGTTGAGATGAAACCCAGTGACTAAAAAGGTTTTATTTTGTATAGCAAACCACTTGGTTATCATGTTGGTTTGGGATAGTTTTGATTTAAACAAGTTTAAGTGCCAGGTTTAATGTTTAAATGATAATATAATAGTTTGGATGCACCCCAAACCAGAATCTGGGGTTGGCACCTTAAATTTGTTTGAAGGGATTATGGGCAGATATTATTATTTATATATTTTAAAAATAGTGCTGAAATGGTTGGAACTGAAACGCCGCTTTTTATTTCTATTAAGACAATGATCAGTGTTGCCAGATTTTTCAAGTCGAGTGGAGCCCGATTTGAAAAATCTTGGAGCCGAAAATAGCCACACTCAAAAATGACGAAAAAAATTAATTCATAAAAATAATTCGTTTAAAATCAAAATTTTTCAATAAGTTATTACCAAAGTTATAAAAATACAAAAATTTAATTGAGCATTTTATACGAATTTTGCCTCATATAAAACTTCTTTCATCGTGGGGACAGAATCCATAAAGGATTAATAATAAGCTCAAATTTTATAAGATTTTTTATTTATGTATTTGGAGGTGCGATATTTGAAATAAGACAATGACCATTTTAAGGACCACCCTAATGTTCATAATTTACAAAATTCAATTAAAACACGCAAACTGCTTCCAAAATGTCTTCCATGGTAGAAGATGATTCATCTGTCATTTTCGAAGTCAAATTTGCATTAATTAGTTTTTATTAAACTGGTCATAAGTACAAACGTATTCTTAGTCACTCCAAAAATCCTACAGCATTTTTAAGCCAACTGAATCTGGTTCAAAGTCGAATTATTGCTTCAAGGGTCCTAATCAGAGATTATCAATTATATATTCCTAGTCCTTCATATATTGAATCTCTGGTCCCAAATTATTAATTTGTTCCGTAAATGTACAGCGTGCAAACTGAATCAACTGCTTAGAGTTGAGAGTGTGGTTAGTTTTGAAAAGTAGGCTCATTCACTAAGATTCTTCAAAGTTCTCATCTACAATGGTAAAAATAGAAACTTGAAACAAATTCAATTTTCTGTCTTAATTTTTAAGGAGCCTTAAATCGATCAATTTCAGAACTAAATAGCCCAAATTTGGATTTATCGCAAAAGTTCGAGTAGCCCAATTGGCTTGCCAATTTTGGGAAAATAAATTGGAAGTTGAAATTCAGAAACATGAGATTTTCAACGAAAGTGACTTGAAAAGAGTTTTACTACAGGAATCACCAAAAAAAACTTGTGGAATCAGTTCCAAATTGGCTTAAATCAGTTATGAAACTGTCGCTTGTGGCAGGGAAAACGACAGATAGTTTTCCGGCCAATTGCGCACCAAAGTTGTCAGATTGGGCTATTTATCATAAATTGGGCTATCTTTTTCCTAAATTTGCGACAAGAATTTGAAAAAAAGTAGCCTAATTTCATATAACTTGTTATTTTCTTTTAAAGACAATTCGTTACATAAGTCCAGCAATATTTAATTCGTCCAAATTTTAAGGGCTTAGAAATTATAAAAAAAAAAGAACGTGGAATATATAAGAAATTGTAAATTTTTTAAACGAATTGAGCTAGTTTTTGGGCTTCATTTAGGGCAGCGATTTTGGGCTACAAGAATTCTGAAATTGGTCGAAACAAGTGCTTCTTGACCTGGCAATCCTCTTGCTCACTGTAGTCTCTGGCTTTTTCAGATGTGCTAAGGCATGCAATGTTGAATTTCTTCCTTTGGGCTGTCTTCGTTTTCTTTTCGTTTGCAGTCGGGCTCTGAACTTTGTCACAACAAGAAAGCGGTTAGAATCCACGTTTGCATCTCGGAAACTTCGCAAGTCCAAGATTTTCGATGCGTACCTTGTGCCAATTAGCACGTGGTCGATTTTGTTGGCGGTTCGACCATCTGGAGATCACCAGGTTGCTGTGTGCATCCTTCGCCTGAGAACCTAGTGCTACTTATCACCGTATTACGAGCTGCAGAAAAGTCGATTGGTCGGAAGCCATTATCTGTTGTCGTTTCGTGGAAGCTGTGCTTTCCAACTAATCCGCCAAAGATGTTTTCTTTTCCGACTTTAGCATTGTCGTAGGCACCGTCAGCTTCATCGGTAGGGGCGTGTGCACATATTAGGCTGATGTTTTGGAAGGTAGCTTTGATGCGGATCACAGCTAGGCGATCGCTAGTCGACTTAAAATCGATGCCTTTCGATCTGCAGTCTTTAATGACAGCTGTAATAAATGTCGCAATCTTTTCTTTTCGTTATTCCTGATCCTAGCCATTGTATCTCCTCGATCACGGTAATATCTGCCTTGTACCGCGAGAGGACAGATTCAAGTTTTTGAGTAGCACCTGTCGTATAGAGTATCCTTACATTCCAGGTGCATACTCGTAGGCCACAGTCCATTTTCGTTCCGGGTCTGGTTGCCATTTGAGGGAGGTCGTTTCCGAGGCTTCACGCTTCTCTCTCATAACAATGTTTTTTTTTTTATGTGGTTGGGTCGCACAGTGGGGCAAAATGGTAATTTTATGATATTAATTATTTTGTAAGGTGGGAATGTTGTTTTAATGGCTTCTTGTGATTTCATGACGAAAATAATATATATTCGAAGCTTGTCATACAGTTTTATGTTACGGGGATATGTTTTGAATACCCCTGGGATCAAAGAGTTTTAATGGACATTTTACACTAGCTTACCACATTTAACTTTTTCCTTATCTGGAATCCAATTTTCAATTTTCCGAGGAACTTGAGTGTGCTGAATTCGAATCTAATGTTGAAAAAAAATTCCACATATTACGTTTTCAAGATATTCTAATAAGTGCCATAAAAAGCTTGTTGGGTATTTTTAAGATATACTTACTACATAACAAGATATATTTTTTTTTTCGTTAAACTTGAATTTCGGTTTATGTTACCCTTAAATTGAAACCAAGCTGTTATCTTTTTTTAAGTTACGTTTTTGAGATATTTCAATCAAAATCAAAAAAACAAAACATTTTTGGGTACTTTAATTGTTATATTATATTGCGAGATATTTTTGTCCCAAAAACTTGTAATGAAATCTAAAAGTACATAAGATACCCTTCAAAATTCAATTCCCTTAATTCTCTTAATAGATAAATAAATAAACTGTTGCAAATAATAAAATAATACTAAATATTTCGCTTTCGCTTTGCCTGCTCACTACTACTGGTAAAATCATTTGCAGGGCGTCCAAGGGACAATGGATATTTTTTAAATGAAACAATTTCATTGAGACAATTTTTTACAGAAGAAAAGAACCGTTTTTTCATTCGGTGTGAACGATCCCACTTTATTTAAAAATGGTGTTTGAAGCTTTTCAAAGCTAATTTTAAATTAGCGACGTGACTTTTGCCGCAAAAAGTTTTATTTCTTAAATAAGATTCTACCTCTAAGAATTTTTGGTCAGGATTTTTCTGTTTGCTGGAGAAAAAAATTTCGACTAACTTTTTTCTTGAGCACCGGTAATTTTGGTCATCAGAATCTAAATACAAGTTACAAAATGCAAAATGAAAAATAGTTTTTTTTTGTCAATTAAGGGGTAAGATATATGATGGTTTCATTCTTAAATAGGTGTTAGTTTGCCTCCGACGTGAATTTTTTCTTATTAATACGAAAAATTATTTATTGACAATTTAAGTAGGCCAATTATAAAGTGAATATAACTAATAATTAAAACAAGAGAGCCACATACAGTCAAAAATGAGCTGTTAAAGTGTGTCGTAAAGACGTCCCGATACCAATTAATTTGGACTAGTATACAAAAAAAAAAAAATGGGAAAAATGTAAAAACAATTTAACTGTGTAAATATGCTTTAAAAATTGTAAAATATTCACCAAAAAAATTTTAAATTAAAATATGAACAAAAGTCAGTCAATTTTTCACCCATTAAATCTCTTAATACTCATTTCAAAAATTGAAAAAAAGGATTTGGGGCAAAAGTTAAGCACATATTTTTTTATAATTTTATTAATCAAGTATTCCTTTAACTTTCCCTATTTTCAGACCTGCTTAACTTTTGCCCCAACAGGAGATATTGAGTAAAACGTACCGCGAAGTCTAAACAAAAATGTCTTTTTTTCTTGCCGATTTTTTTATAACAAAGAAATGTTTTTTTTTTTATTTTTAAAGTTTAAATATAATCTACATGCCATCAGCTAGGTTTGACATTTTAGATATATTTGATATCACTCTTAATTTCAATAATATGAACAAAAACAAAAGTAAACCTTTTTTAACACTTTTTAAATATTCGATTCGCGCACCTTTAAGTCCAACTTTGATTGCCCGACTAGCGTCCACTAAATGACTTAAACAACAAAAATCACCCTCATCATATCAAATTTACCGTATAGTTTGAGAAACCAAACTTTATTTTCCCGGTGCTTTAGTTTTGCAAGGTGACCTTTTTATCATCACGATGTATGGAGCTGCCCCACTGTGGGTCGTTATCCCAACGCACTAACCTCCAATCTGTAGGGACATATGGGTTAAATGTTGCATTTTTTTCCTTGATCAACACTCGCACTTACAAGTTACAAATGCAGCAAGTCATGACATAAAGTCAAGACCAGTATCCGGTGGCTACCAACTTGGTGGTATTGTAAGCACTTGATGTGTAGGAAAAAAAAACAGCTCGAGGCCCCCAGTTCCTACAACAATATACAAATATAATTGTAACAAATGACAACACAACTGTCAAACCAAATTGTCAAAAGTTACACCATTTTTCTGTTTTGTTCCAACTAGCGCTGGTGGCACCTAGTGGGTAAAGATGAACTGTCATGAAGTTAGCTCCTGTTAGTCTATATGGGTGATTCTACAAATAGTGGAAGAAAATTATGATATTTTCGGCAAAACATTTTTGAAAGCAAATAAACGTAAAAACTAACTACAGCTGATGTTTGGAATGTCCTTTCACATAATTGAAAGCGGCCAGTCAAAAATATTAAAAATAACGATTTTATGGCAATTTTATGAAAACAGGTGTTCCAGGAAACTGAAAATTTTTATAAATATTTTCTTTTTTAAGGTAAATTTTCCAGAAAATCATACCCCTCGTCTAAATGGAGAGACTACATCCCCTCCCACACAATTTTTTCTTGTTTCGATCCAACCAGCGCCCTCTAGCGTTTTTAGGCGTTTTATGAAAAACCTCCGTATAGCTTATCAATTATTTCCAAGCGACTTGAAAATAAGAGCAAATTCGTGCGACCGAGTTATGCTTTTTATTTTATAATTATTTTAAAAGAAAAGCAGCATTCACTGAACATTTCTGAGACCTCCAGATAGAAAATCAGTCATTAAAATGCAAGGGGACTGAGGCCAGGGGACTGAGTGTTTTCATAGTTTTTGAGCCAAAAACATAGTAAGGCATTGTACGAAAAAATAAAAAGAAATTATGTAATTATGGTTTTACCTAGTCTATAATATAATGTAAAAAAATATGCCTACTTACATAGAAATTTTTCCCGTAAATACTCATCAGGGTACTGAGAAACTGAACGGACATTCCATGATCTCTCGCACAAATGCTTTCTTCACAAATGAAATAACAAACGGATCTAAGATATGAATATGATTTTATTTTCATGAGACTTAATACTTCCCGCTGCTAGATCTGCAACTTCAATTGTTTTCAAAGTTTACGATATTTTTGCCTGTTTCAATCTGTCAGGGGACTGATAAGAAATCCGTGGGACAAAGTTCAATGACATTTTTTTCTTAAGAAAACATAATACTACTAAAAATGCATTTATATCATAAAAAGGTATATTATTTAACGTCAATAATTGGGGTATCATTTTGGTTTTGGAACTAAAATAAGATAACTGTAAGAATTTTGCTCTTCGAAAACGGGCAAGGGACACGTCAGGGGACTGAGAATAAGACACTTTAAAGAATTTTTTGAGTAATGAAAGTATATCAGATCTAAATAATTTTGTCTGCCCATGTAGATATCAATAAGATTTAAAGTTATACAAAATATCAGATAGAATACTTGAACGGTCTTTAAAATATCAGCTGAGCCGCCAAAAATTCCATTAATTGTAGAATCACCCATATAATAATATGTCAATGTTTGTAATGATTTATAATATCGATAGGTACAAATAAAAAACAATTAAAATATTTTTAGGTATAGTTGAATTCTTCGCTGCATTTTCAAAGTTCTTGCGTAGGTATAGACCAACCATTCCAGTCCATAGTCCACTAAATATTCTTGAAATTGACTAAAAAATAAAAAAGAAAAAAAGTTCTAATAACAACATTAACTTCGAAAATTTTTAAATGCGGGTGAGTAAATTTTCATCTAAAAGCATTCACCCACCATCATCACCACTTGATTTGTTATTTAATAGCATTCATCATATTTTTTTTTCCCCTTAAACCAGGACCAAAGTACAGAGTGAATCATACGATTATTATAATGCTGGTACGGTAGTAGCCATACATTTAGACAAGAGGTAGGTAACACCTGGACAATTCCCAGTGCTTTTAAGAATCATTTTACACAATAACCACACCGATACAACTCCCCCGAATATCTATAAAAAGGTGTCGACAGTTATAGGAATGAGGAAAAACATGATGCAGCACCAGAAATCATGGAATCGGATATAAAAATCCTTTTACAAACTCGTTATGATAAATAATCATATTATCCTCCGTCAGACACGACACGAGATGAGAATGAGAGAACACCATCATTTATACCTTTAGGTGTTTATTCCATAACAAACTGTCAAAATTAACACCCCCCATCTAGAGGTTAGAAGATATAAATTCGTCTGTCCTTTCTCGAAAAAAGGAACATTGCTTTGGTTAAAAGGTGTAATAGCTACTTGAGAGATCTACCACTTGGTCGGACACATTGAAACATGCAAGGCACACAGCACGACTATAACCAAAGACTAAACAATTGCGTGTTAAGGTCTTGAAAATGATTCAATTTCCATTGGAAGCTCATATTTTTTTGGTTCTTCTTCTCTAACCCTCCCGCATTCGCTTCTTTCTCATTGAAAAAGATGATAAGTGATGATGCATAATGACGCTATTAAGGTATTTTCGTAAAGTACTATACTTATACATAGGTCGAGAATGATACTGCCTTTTTCGCAAAAAAAAAAAAATAATAAATAAATAAGAGATGATGTATTGATTCGTTATTCAGCGGTGTAAGGAATACTTTGACATTTATGATTATAATATGATATTTATTAGGTTAATTTAGTCTCGAGCCTGGACATGAAACGTCCCCCTCGACGGTGGTGTGGGAACTGGCGGTGGAAGGATAGCGTCTGATGAGAAAAATCCCATACCAATCTTTCGCCAGTTCGGACAGCTCGGACGCGGACGTCAAAGAGAACCGTGCGATAGGTCAGACGAAAGAAGCTTCTCATGGCGAACCAATGGCCAAAATCCCGGCGCTGCCAGTAGTTGTCAAAGGTATCTTCGACTGTCCGTACAAAAGATCTGGTGAGAGTGAACCAACCAAAGGATAGGCCAGGATCTTCCAAGAATCAATA
Source organism: Dasysyrphus tricinctus (assembly GCA_963921185.1). Lineage (NCBI taxonomy): Eukaryota > Metazoa > Arthropoda > Insecta > Diptera > Syrphidae > Dasysyrphus > Dasysyrphus tricinctus. The sequence continues at coordinate 90,011,454 of OY992530.1, forward strand.
TGCTCGCATGGGCATACTTCGATTGAGGAAAGAATAGAACCTCCCAGCACTCAGAATAAGGGAGGGGAGCATGATCAAATCCATTAAATAATAAAAAATGCTAAGAAGTATGGTCAAGGCGACACCAAAAAACCCAGTCTCAGGGACTCCAAGCGTTTGAGCTGGGTTCGAAAGTATCTTGCCAAGACTGAGACTAAGAACAAGACCTCAGTAGAGCCCAAACTGCGGGTGAATCTAGACTAATGAAAGACAAGCTCGCAACTCAAGGTGCCCTTTCCTCAAATTTGCCTGGCAGCAGTAATCATAATTCCTGTAGCGAAGAACCGACGTTGCAATGGCTTCATGTCACCATCAATGGCATGGAGAGATTACTTGAAGGGGTAACATTAAAAGTTACCACCAAAAGTGACCTCCCTACCAGACCAAAATTCCGGATAAATGTACCGGGCCCTAAAATGACGAAAGAATTGCTGTAGAACCTCCTGCGGGTGCAAAATCTCAGTTTCCCTAGCAGTGACTGGCAGGTTCTCAAGATAGAAGTGCCTACAAAAACAGGCCAATAAGCTTTTCTGATGGAAAATAGCGAAACAATGGCAAAGCTTCCATCCAAAAACTTCAAATTGAAAGTAGGTTTAAACGAAGTAAAGGTGTGGTCGGTAGACAACCCACGCAAAATGTTATAAATAATGATGTCAAAAGTGCTGCAATTAAACCTACATAACGGTTAGTTAGCCTCAGCCACTTTAACTTTCTTGATAAAGGAGAACATTGATATATAGCCCTTATTCAAAAGCCCTGGGACAACAGTTGTTGGATCTGGGAACTCAAGTCTAAAGACTATATCACTTACTCTAACAAAGGGTTTACAGAAGGTAATAATTAGAGTAAGTGTCGCAAATATGGCCCACGTTCTTTATATGGCCCACTGCAATATTTTATGAATAAAACATAGTATGCACTGAACTAAGCGTTAAAATCAAAAACATTCAAACCGGTATTGCATCATTGTGTTTTGGAGACAGTAGGCTGTCAGTGCTAGAAGTGACCGCATTTGATGATTTTTTTTCGATTTCGTTGTAATTTTTAGGTGAGTTTACTTAAGGATTTTTGAATCAAAATTTTTGGAAATTAAATAATATTTTTCGTTAAATACAAAGTGTTATATTTTGTTTAATTAAATATGAAATTAAAATTCGGATTGCAGTTAAATGAGTGTGTTAAAAATTAAAAAAGGGGAACACCCACAGTGTCCATAATATGGCCCACTCCGGGTGTTTCAAATATGGACCAGTGGGCCATGGTAGAACCTGGTTGCGATTATTCCTTAGGCGTCATCCGTTGCTGTCGTTCCGTCAGCCGACTGGAACGTCATTTGCTCGAGCAAGTGGATTTTCTAAGGAAAACGTCGAAATTTTTTTCAACAACTTTGAAAAACTAATGGTAACGTATCATTTTTCTCCAGACAGAATATTTAATGTGGACGAAATAGGAATTTCGGTTGTTCCAATAGGAGCACTAACATCAGGTAAAAGAGGTTCGTTGATAACCTCAATTTTGTGCATGAGTGCTGGGGGATCCTTTGTACCACCAATGTTTATTTTCCCAAGGAAGAGGGATAATCCTATTCTTATGAAAGGTGCACCACCAGGCTCGATTTACGCTCATCATCCATCCGGATGGGTTCAAACGAATTTATTAACAAAGTGGTTCAAACACTTTTTGGAAAAAGTAAAGCCATCCGCATCTTCACCTGTGCTTCTATTAATGGACGGGAATGCAAGCCACACACGGAATATTGAACTTGTGGACTTGGCTAGGAATAACCATGTTCATATTCTTTCGATTCCCCCACACTCAAGTCACAAAATTCAACCACTAGACAAGATATTTATGGGACCCCTGAAAAAATATTTAACGGAAGAAATCAGACGCTGGGTAGTCAATAACGCAAGGCCCTTGACACATTACGATATAATTGAGTTATTCGGGCGGTCCTATTTAAAAACTCAATCAGGAGAAATCGCTGTGAGGGGGTTGCTACAACTGGCATGTCCTTTTGATAGAGATATCTTTAAGGACCATGATTTTTTGCCAGCAGAGGAGCAAGATGCATCCATATCCAATGAAGAAAATCCTGATGGAAGTAAACAGACGGAACCAGGAGTGGAACAAGTACATTGATAACTAATGCAGAAAATTCAGTTGGAGATAAACAGACCGAACCAGATTCAGGAGAACCTTCTACTTCTGCGGGAATAAAGTCCATTGCTGAAACATTGAAATCTAATTCAAATCCAGAACAAAACGAAATTAATTTATTGGCTTCATCTTACATAACGCCTCATGAAATTTCTCCCATTCCCATCCTAAAAAAGAAAATATCAAGCCGTGGAAGAAAACGCGGAAAATCTGAAATTATTTCATCTTCACCATACAAGCAAGCCTTGGAAGAATCCTTAAAGAAAAAAGAAGAAAAAGAATCTAAGAGGCCAAAGGCAGGTGAAGAAGTCAAAAGTATTTTAGACAAGAAGGTAGGTAGGTACATCAGACTATGATAGGCTTCAGCTTTATTTTTTTGGTTTACATTTCAGAAGGTTCTAAAGAATTTAAAACTAAGAGACAAGAAAATATCTCGTAGTATATCGACGTCTTCATCTGAAAGCGAAGAAGATTTCGTTCCAGACGAATCATCAGATGGGAGTCCTGACCGAACAAATCAGCAAGATGCAAAATGCATTTATTGTTCCAGCTTGTTTTCCGATGACAAGGGAGGAGAGACATGGGTCCAATGCGTTGTACATATGTACAATGTGGGCTCATGAGGACTGCTCGGGAAATGAAAAGCAGTATTTTATATGCGAATTCTGCATGCCTTAACAATACAAAACATTTGAAAAACATTGTTTCAAATATGGACCACCCTAGTCCATATTTGAAACTAAGTGGGCCATATAACAAGCCTTTATTTTTTTTTTGTTAAATGAAGTTCCTCTAATTTTTTGTGTATAATTTTTTATTACGTTATTATTTATGTTTTTAATTATAAAAGACAGTTGTGTAAATACTTTTAAAGACTGATTAAAAAATTAACATATGAATTCCAGTTGAATTTGTAATTTTATTTTAAAAGAAGTTAAGGGTGGGCCATATTTGCGACACTTGCTCTATCGTAGATGCACAATGGCAACAAAAATTATAAATCTTTTCCTCCAGTCTTCACATTGTAGGGCAGATATCACGATGGTGAAGTGCGAAAGAATTTTATCTAAGCCTCCATTTACATACCAGGTGATGGCAGCGGGCCCACCTCCATCAATTGCTTTTGCTCTGGATAACCTGGTAACAGCTACAGGTAAGTAACGGCTGTGACTGGGACCTTTATGCTGCCATGCGAATGCTCATCACACACAGTGGGGGAGCACTTTTTGAAAATGTTATAAAGAAAAATATTTTGATTTTAAAACAGATGTAATGAACCGATCTTTATTACAAGAAATAAGAGTCAAGTGCTCGATGTGACTCTTTCCACCAATTCTGATTCCATTGTAGTCGTCAGCAACTGGAAAGTCTGAGGTAGTGAAACATTCTCAGGCCACAGAATGATAACATAACATTCCAGGTAAATAGACAGTACAAAGCCTTACAGAAACCCCATAGAGACAAATTGGGTAACCTTCAATGAAAGATTGGAATTACCTTTGGGCCGTTAAGAAAATGTACCTGTAATGTCAAAGGTACACACTCCTCCAGCTTTTTTAAAAGATGTATTGAACCTAAACTGTTCTGAAACCTTGGAGTCACATATAAGCACTCACTCAGGGTGTACTTTTGATGTTTCTCTTATGGATAGGGGCCCCAACATAAGTGAGACTTCTAATCATCATCAAGTCCTGTAACTCCGGTTAAGGCATAGAGCGCCAACAAATCATTTCTATACTTCACGGTCTGCAGCTAGATATTTTAACTGTCGCCACGTCTTTCTCTGGTAGTCTGCTTCTGCTAGAACTGTTGATTTCTATGTTGTTCTTGGTCTTCCAACCCGCCGTGCACCCTGAGGATTCCATTCAAAGGACTGTTTTGCAATTTTATCGTTTGGTTTCCTCAGTGTGAGACCAATCCATTGCCATTTACGCTTTCTTATGTCAACGTCCAGCCGCCAGACTTCTAATATTGGGAGTCAAATAGTAGACAGCCGAAAAGTGGCTTGGGCCATAGACTCCTTCTCAGCGTACAAGTCTGCAGGGCCTGATGGAATAATTTCAATTATACTCCAAAGCTGTAAGGACGTTACTGTACCGTTTCTGGTGGAAAAAATCTTGCTAAACTAGTAAGCGCGAGTGTTAAACAAAAGACAAAAATAGCAACACAATAATCTTCTGTCGGAAATTACTGGCCGTAAAAATCGGCTGTAGTCTTGGACGAGCCTATCAGGGTGCAGGGAACTAAGTCCCCCGGAACCAAGTCCACCGAGGGACTTAGTTCTCATTTAATGGGAACTAAGTCCACTTCAGCAAAGTGAACTTAGTTCTCATAGAAGGTGGGAACTAAATTCCTCAAAAACTGAGTGGTTTTACTTCCCCTTAAATGTGAATTAAGTTCCCACTTCCAAGTAAAAAAATCAATCTTATTAATAAAACATATACATACTTTTCACAATATTGTTGGATATATATAGGATAAATTCAAAGTTTCTTTAAATCCAGATTCTCTAAATGCAAAAGAAACTTTGCATACACCCAGCCTCACACATACCCCAAATCCTATAGTGAGCCCAAGCAGGGGGGTTGCAGGGGGGCAGCATGGCCCCCCATACATACCTCACTGTTTATTCGCCGTAAGGCTTTGTCTTACCACAATACAGTGCTAGCACCCAGCATTACGGCGAATAAACAGTGAAGTGCAACCCCCCTGCTTGGGCTCATTATAGGATTTGGGGTAAGTGCGAGGCTGGGTGAATGCAAAGGCTTTCACGCAATTTTGAATGCTTGTAATTTTTATCGTTGAAAGTTAGTTCCCTCTTCATATTTCAAAATGTGTACTTAGTTCTCATAAAGAAGTGGACTACTTTCTCACCTTACCTGGGAACTAAGTCCACTTCGTTAAAGTGGATTTAGTTCCCATTAAATGAGAACTAAGTCCCTCGGTGGACTTGGTTCCCGGGGACTTAGTTCCCTGCACCGCCTATCAGAAGGGTCGTGTAGGGTGGATTAATTCAGCAAAAAGAATCAACGGTGCTATCAACAGTCTTTAAGACAAAAACCGGGAGGAGTGTTCCCACTAAGGCACCTTTCCTTTTATCATGGTGGCAGTGGAAACATTCTGGAATCAACAGTGGTGTCTACAGTTCCAGTCAGGCCGAACCATTGAGTGAAGACCTTATACGAGCTACTACGACAAATTCGGAGCTCAGGCCTATAAGGAGCGGTTAATCCGTCTTCCCGCCCTTGGAGTAATATTGTAAGGGTCTGGTCCTCCAGGTTGGGGGTAGTGCCGACGGGGTGACTTCCCGGCCACGTAAAGCTATTTAGTTGCAAAGCAACGACAAGCCCCGGATATGGACGGATTTACTGTTGAAGAACCTAGCAAACGAAATAAGGACTACGTGCAGCCGAACATTTAGCGGAAGCCTTAGACTGCTACAAAGCACACATCACCGCCATCTAAGAAGTGTGATGGGATGGGCCGGGCAAAAAAAAACTGAAAGACTGTGACATATACTACGGTGACTGTTACCGACAACAAGGGCAGCGCCTTTTTGGATGTGAACTCGTCGTTAGAGGCAGACCTAGGCAAGAAGTCTTGAGTCACCTATGTGAACGAGCGTCTCACGACAATAATTCGCATCAAGGCTAAATTTGTCAACATAAGCCTCATATGAACGCATGCCCCCACAGAGGAGAAAGATGACGACACTAAGGACGAGTTCTATTAGCTCCTGGACAAGACATATGAGCAATGCCCCAGCTATGAAACAAAAATTTTCTTGGGTGATTTTAACGCCGAACAATGAAGAGAACACGTCTTTGATGGCACAATCTGAAGATATAGCCTGCACGACACTACCTCCGATAATGGACTCAGGCTAATCGACTTTGCTGCGGGGCGAAACGTTGTGGTAGCTAGTACGCAGTTCCCGCATCTCGATATTCATAAGGGGACATGGCGAATTCCTGGTCAATCAACCGCCAACCAGATTGACCACATTGCGATCAATGCAAGGCACTCCTCCAGTATCAAGGATATCCGAACGTTCCCAGGAGCCAACGTTGACTCGGACCACTACCTCGTTTTAGCCAAGGTAATGCTACGGATGGGGAAGTTCGACAACAAACGGCTACAGTTGCAAGAAATCGCAACTGTAGCCTTTTTCGATCGAGTCTCTCGCACCCCCTAAAATAGTCCTTTACATCCAACTGCAAAAATCGAGAACCAGTAAAAGAATTTCCAGGAAGCCATCAGAGATGCCGCCTCTGAGGTGCTGAGCCTCGCACGACCACCACAGCGAAACCTCTGGCTCGGTTGTTCAGCCAAATAACAGGCTTATAAAGCAGTGCTGCATAGAAGGACAAGAGCTGCTCACGAGCTCTACGAGGAGCTTTTAAGAAAGCAAAAGAAAGAGTATGAAAAGTGCGCAATTGAGGAAATAGAGGGATGCCATTGCAGGAATGAAGTTTGGGAGTTTTACCAAAAAGTGAAAGAACCTCCCAGAGTTGCAAGGCCCGAACCGAAGCCTGCAAGTATGATCAAGGGAACATCGTGATAGAATCGCAGTCGGTGCTGAGGATATGGAAAAATCATTTCTGCTAACTGTATAATTACGAACCGAGTTCCGCTACCTTGCAGATTGCACCATTTAACCTGGATGATGTACGCCAATAATCACGTCCACCCGATCCGGATGAAGTAAAGATGGCTAATCTAACCTTAAGTACAATAAAGCTGCTGAAGCTGATGGCCTTGTGGCTGAGCTATTCAAAGCGGCTAGCCATGAATTGGTTAGGACTATGCACCAGCTCATTTGCAAAATTTGGTCGGAGAAAAGCATGCCCGATGGATGGAATCCCAGCATTGTTTGCCCGACCCTTAAGAAAAAAGTCATCTGGACTGGACCAACTACAGAGGCATCAGTCTTCTTAATATCGCCTACAAGATCTTCTCTGTCTTACTTTGTGAACGCCTGAAGCCATTCGTCAACAACCTGATAGGTCCATATCAGTGTGGCTTTAGGCCAGGGAAGTCCACCATCCACCAAATATTCGCACTACGACAGATCTTGGAAAAAACCCAGGAGTTTCAAATCGATACTCACCACCTTTTCATCGATTTAATGGCCGCGCATGACCAGCATCTGTCCTACCTCATGGCATAATGGTTAGTGCGTTGGACTGTCATGCCGAAGGAGTGGGTTCGATTCCCAGCCGTGCCACCTAAAAATAGAAAAATGTTTTATCCGACGTACTGCCTCTTTCGAGGGACTGACAAATCCTCCAAGAGTATACTTGTCCATGAATAAGTGCTTCTCATCTAGCCGTTCGGACTCGGCAAAAACTGTAGGTCCCCTCCAATCATGCCAACAACACGCAGATAGGAATGGTTGAGAATTGTAAGTCACTAGACCCTGCTTCTCCACGAGCTGTTGCGCCTCCCAATTTATTATTTAATTTATGACCAGCATCAGACGAGCTGCATAGAGCAATGTCTTGTTTTGGCATCCCTCTCAAACTCGTCCGTTTGTCGAGGATGACGATGGAGAATGCACGCTGCTCTATTAAGGTCAGCAAAGACCTCACCGACTTTAATATCAAAAAATGTTTTGGACAAGGTGACGTGCTGTCATGTTACTTCTTCAACATCGTTCTTGAGAAAACATTGCAAAAGTCTCAAGTCAACACATGAGGCACAATCTTTCAAAAAACCATCCAATTACTCGCTTACGCCATAGATATTGACATAATCGGATGAACAAAGCCTGATGTCAGTGGTGCTTTCGTGAGTATTCAGGAGGAAGCCATGAAATTGGATTAAACGGTGACTGAAGGCAAGACCAAGTTTATGCTGTCAACAAGAAAGGACACCCAACACCGACGTCTGGGACAGAACGTCATTATAGGCATCTTTAATTTGAGGTGGTGAGAGACATTATCTACCTAGGATCCGCTATAAGCTCAGCGAACGATACCAGTGCTGAGATCAAACAAAAATTTACTCTAAGAAGGCAATTGAGAAGCAAAGCCCTCTCTCGAGCAACTAAACTGTCCCTGTTTAAGAAGCTTATCATCCCGGTCCTGATGTATGGTGAAGAGGCATGGATACTCTGTTAACGGTGGATGCGAACGCGTAAGGCTATTTTGAGAGGAAAATTCTCCAGGTGATTTTTTGTCTCGTCTGTGTAGATGGGGAATGGTGAAGAAGATACAATAACGAAATGTACGGGCTGTACAACGACACCGACCTAGCCGCAATAGTAAAAAGCCAACAACTGAGATGGCTGGGTCATATAGAGCGAATGGGTATGAATGCTCCGGCCCAGAAAGTCTTTGAATCTAAACCCGTGGGGGTGGAGTGCGCAAGTGGAAGAGGACGTCAACCAACTTGGCGTGCGTAACTGGAGACCGCTAGTTAGAAAACAAGCCAGCTGAATGAAGCTTGTTGGTTGAGGCCCTGGTCTACCCCTCCACATTACCCGGAGGCCACACGAGCGAGTACTCGCTAGCGATTTGGGTACATACATTAATTGTCAAATCACTCGCCGCTCTACTCGCTTCACAACTGGCTTCGAAAATGGCAAGCCAGTTGACTAGCGAGTAGGAAAAGTTTCGATGTATTAGTAACTCGCTGGCGATTACTCGCTCGTGTGGCCTCAGGGTTAAGTAAGTAAGTTAGTAAGTCTCTCAGAAAACTAAAAATGTCTTAAAGCACTTTATTTTTCAAAAAAATTGTTTGTTGGTTACTAAGTAAATTAAAACCGTATTTTTTGTTTAACAAAAACATAAAATATCTTTGATTTTTTATTCGAAAAATGGTAACACCAATGATACAATTATTTCAAAAATCACTATTTTTAACCCTATCCTCCACCAAAAATGTATTAAACAACCTTACAGACTTCTTTATTTGATATCATTATACCCAACTACAGAAGAACAAATTAAGCTAAAGAATACAAATCTATGTACGTGTTACTATTAACCATCTATCACGACTTATTTTCTCATTTTATTAACATCTCTTTTATAATATTTTTATATGGAAATATTTTTAAGCCAATTGTTAAACACCAAGAATACCATAATTAATCATCAATCAAATTAACAATCATCATCGAATGTAGGTATATTTAACACAACAATGGCTCAGCATGAATTGTTACGCGCATGATAATACTTCCACCCTAATTTTGCCTGGCTGTGTAGAGGGATGCTGTATAAGCTGAGGATGCCGAAACAGCCTTTTTTTTGTGTGGATTTCCAACAGTCTATTGCTATATGAAAACGTGTGTTCTTTTTCTCACCTTTGGACTATGCAATCATTACCTGCTCTCGCATCTTTGTGAGGGTTGCAAGCAGGGTAAACCATCTCACACCATAGTGTTAATTTTAAGGCGGAGCTTCTACTTGAATCTGGAGTTATTGATGCTGGAGCCACTTTCATTCGAAATCATAATTAAGTGGTCATTCGTAAAGTGATGTCTGGTGCGGTTTAAAATGGAGATAAATCGGAGATTAAGTGCCGCTATTGAGGATAATTTCCTGTCATCGTCGTCGGATGAAAGTTGTGACTCGGAACAGATAATTTGTGATGATGAAGATGATGTGATAGAGACTATGGTGATGAAAAGTGCAAAAACAGTCAGACAGAGTTCATTCAGTATTGATAGTATTCTTGGAGTGGATAAAAAGACAAAAGATGATGTCGAGCAGTCTGTAAAAACTTCTGCTGCCTTGTTGTCGTCGTCACCAGCATCAACATGTGGAACTTGTAAGTTTTAAAGACGAATAACTAAGATTACTTTACCAATTAGCATCGTGGCTAAATGCTTATTTTGTTCCGTAATATACCTAATTGTGTTTGCCAACTTATTTCCATAAATTCGCACATTTCGAATAATTGTCAACAATGCGAATTTCTGAGACCATTGGTGTAATATTTGCAAAGTTAAAACACGATTGTTCTCAAGTTTAGACATGCCAAAGTAGTTAGAGCCTTTAAAACGCAGATTTCTATTTGATTCGTAGTTAACAAGCGGAAAATATACTAAATACAACATCATTATCATTCAGTGCATATTATTTGCATATGAGTATTGAAAATATATTGGCTTTTAAGAAATTTGCATTTTAAAAAGAGTTATGTAGTGTGTTGTGCAAGAAAAAATAGTAGTGCAAAATATTTAAAAAACGCAATACTTGTTTCACTCGGGATGGCAATTCAAATTTATTACATTTAAAAGTGCTGAGTTGATTGAAGATAATTAATTAATTTAGTTGTACAACATCTACCAAAAAGTTCTAATTACTTTGCATATCAAAAAATATCAAAATAGCTTTTTTTTTGGAAAATATGTACGTTATTTCAAAATCGGGTTGACAATTTCTTTTGAAAGTTTATTTGGATCTGTGTATATAAGTAAATACATATGTTAATCTAATATTTTCCCTTCGAAATTTTGAGTTGGGTACAAAATCTTGCAAATCAAAATCTCGCATGTAAGAACTGGCATCACGAAATCCCGATATTACAAAATCTCGCTTCTTATAATCTCGCAATAAGAAAATCCCGCTTTCAACAATCTCGCAATTATAAATTTAAACTAAAAACTCGCAAATTATAATTTCGCAACGTTTAAAAATTCAAATTTTATTTGGTGCAACGCAAATAAATGTTGCGAGATTTCCTTACTTCTGCTAAATAAAGCAAGTGTCTACCTATGTATACTTTTGGACCATTTTTTTTTGTAAAATTGTTATTGTTTATTTTTAAATTGTTGTAAAAAGAACATGGAACTTGATCATGAAAATTTTATTTATATCCAGTTGCAATGTGGGGCAATTTTTTATTTATTAAAAAAAAAACTTCTTTTTAGAGTTTTTACTGCGAATCAGAGAACGATATGTTACTGATGTGAGATTTGAGTTTGTTTTGCGAGATTTTGATATGAAAGATTTCGGTTCATATTTTCCATTTTGTTTTATACAATATGATAATGCGAGGTTGTTAAAACCGAGTTTATGTAATTGCGTGATTATGAAAAGCAGGATTATTAATTTGCGAAGTTTCGTTTTTCAAGATGGAAAAAAAACAAAAGAAATTTCATTGTTCGATATTTTGGTTTCCGGCATTTTATACCGCATCACAAAATTTTTCCTTAAATATGTTTTACAAACTTTATGTAAAACTTAGTTTACAGTTGAATCAAGGCAAATATTCTCGCATGTCAGAAATAATTGAGGTTAAATGCAAAATTAATTGTTTACATGATTGGTTTATAGTTTCATGCAAAAACAAGCCATTGCTGTCATGGAATGTCATGCAAACAATGGACCGGCAATTGTTTTGCACTTCCAAACAAAATATTTTTTTTTTCACCTCAAGGCTTTATTAGCATGCAAATAGTTTTTGCATCCAAAAGTAATTATTTTCCATTTTTATGCCTATAGTTTATTAATTAAGGGTAAATTAATGACTCAATGGGTGGCTTAGGCCAAGGCAAACGTTTTTTGCCTTGAATATTATTCAATTTGGTGAATAGATGGAAAATCTTTTTGAAAATTTTGATATTTTTTTCGCATGGGAACTGTAAACTATGCTACAAACACGATACATCCAAAAACTATTTTAAGTTTTCATATCCACTTTAAATAGCCCTAGGGCCTGAACAGGCGAACTGATTTTCTTCAATTTTGGATCATAATTTTTATTTGCGATATATCGCAACTATAGGGCAAGTTTTGGATTCGACATTACGATAATAGAGAGCACGAAAAAAGTGGGTGGCACAATTCTGTCTGTCTGTCTGTCTGTCTGTCCGTACCTCAACCTACAGCCTAAACCGCTGAAGCGATTTTCTTCAAATTTTGAACTTAAGGTTTTTTGTCACTCCAGAGGGGAAATTGATTTTTTTTTTAGCTCAAAAAATAACGGTACTTGCCATACAACCGTTATGGAATAGCTTATTTATCTCAAAAACAGCTCCAACGATTTTGATTAAAAAAAATCAGTGTATTTTTGTACACATGATGTACCTTTTAGTAAGAAAAAAAATCACCAAAAACATTTATTAACGGTACCTGCCATATAACAGTTTGATTTTCGGGTTTCTCATTAACCGCTCATTTGATTTCAATAAAATTTTTTGCAAAAAAGTTTTGTTAGAATATAAATAATACTGCATACCAAAATTTTTGAAAAAATAAATTTTGGATTTTTTAAAAAAGATTCAAATTTATTTTTTGAAAATTCAATATTTCAAAAACGGGTTAATGAATTGTTTTGAAATTTCAGTTTTAAATGTATATTAATATATACTCAAAATACCAATTTTTTTTTTGAAAAATGTTACAAACATTTTATACATAAAAAATTAATTTTTAAGAAAACGGCTCAAACGATTTTAAATTTTTATTTGCATTTATTCATATTTTTTTCAAGTAATCAAATGGAATATTTTTTTTTGAGTTCTAAGTTATTTATCAGACTGTTTATACAATTAAAAGAACGATTTAAATGCTTTTTATACTTTTTCTATAATTACTTGAATATTTTTTAAAGTTCTTAAGTCCCACACAACTTGAACATAAGAGCAAGGACGTGCGATCCAGTCGTGCATTTTATTTTTGTATCCGATGGAAATCTTCAAAAGACACTTAAGTAAGAATCGACACTAAATAGTGTGGGACTCTTACAGCACTAAAACTATCGGTGAATCAGTACGAATACATGAAAGATAGACAAATGAATTGTACCTATTTCTTGATTTATATATCACATTAGGGGTAGTTTAAAAGTTATAACACTTTCCCAAAGCTTTTTTAGACCATTAGCTCATAAGGCTTGGTTCTTCATAATCTCTAAATATTGTCTCTTAGATTTTAGACGGTCTCCATTTCGGAGTTGGTATGACTTTGCAGTCGCTGATTGTGTTATACAGTGTGTTTTTTAATCACTTCTGTAATCATTTTAATTTTAAGGCCACGATGCACAGTGGGATGAGAAGTGATTCTAGCGCGCCAAAAGTGGTATAAAAAATCGTCTCCAAAATGCGTAATTTTTTCAGGGAATGCTGTCAATACCTGGGCGTGAAAAAATCGAGAGCCAGTTTTTGTAAAACGTCATGCACTTTTTTTTATTCTTCGTTTCTTAGAAGGTAATCTTAGTTATGAAGTCAAATTACTGCTTTTTTAAAATGTCGATATTGATCCTATTTAAGGATGGATATCTGCTAGATTTTTTTTTTGTTTACCAATAGTGTCATTATTATAAACAATCAATTCCAATAAAATTAATTCACTGGTTGTTTGTTATTTAAATCAGTTTATTTAAACAATTTTTATATCATTTTTTTTTTTTGTATAGTCTGCCAAAAATCCGGAACGTCATGGAACCTCTTACCTATACTTCCATTAGCTAGTCCAATATGTATACTAACACTCCTATAAAAATCGCTATCAACTACCACCAACTAACAATTTTATTTAACTTTTAATGAGAGATAACGTTAGCCACGAAAGTCAAACTGCTCTCTGGTGACTCAAGGTCGGTAATGTATTCCGTTATAATAAGTTGTCGCGAGTGTTTTCTGCGTTGTTTAGGTTGTTTTATTTGATAGACACTCAAATTTGCAAATAATACCTATTAGACCAAGAGCTAGCAACCGATTTACTCACCTCATTTTAGCAAGGCTAAAATTTTGGTCATAGAAAGATTGAGGCCCAACAGTTATAAAAATGCCCGTCTTACACTCCGGTACCCTCCATGAGGCCTTAAGTTTAAGGCTTGAAGTTGTAAAAAAAAAGTGCCCATTCACCTCATTTTAGCAAGGCTCATCTTTTAATATATCGTTCATTGATTCAATATTGCAGCAGTATAATGTGGGCACGCCTTTTGAAAGAATTGCAATAGACGTTGCAGGCCCTTTTCCAGAAACCAGAAACGGAAACCGATACATCCTGGTAGTAATGGACTACTTCAGCAAGTGGCCTGAGGCATTTGCCATCCCAAACCAGGAAACCAAAACAGTCGCGGATCAGATTGTTTTCAACTGGGTAAGCAGGTTTGGTGTACCTATGGAACTCCATTCAGATCAAGGGAGGAACTTCGAGTCCAAAATCTTTCAGGAAGTTTGTACACTCCTTGGCATTAAAAAGACGAGGACAACACCGCTTCACCCACAATCAGATGGGATGGTTGAACGATTCAACCGGACCCTTAAAGAACACCTTTCCAAAGTTGTAAGCGACAACCAACGAGACTGGGATCGGTATATTCCGTTATTCTTGATGGCCTATCGAAGTGCGGTACATAGCTCAACAGGACATACACCATCAGAAATCCTGCTCGGGAGCACAATACGACTACCAAGCGAAATCAAATTTGGATGTTATACAAGTGAGCCACAAGGAATAGACGACTACGTGGACAACCTCAAAGAAAAGCTAGTTGACATTCACGAAAGGACGAGGGCAAATATAAAGCTGTCGAGTGATCGGATGAAAACAAGATACGACGCAAAAGCCACAACGACAGGATTCCAAGTGGGAGACCTTGTGTGGTTTTATAATCCCCACCGTCGGAAGGGACTCTCACCGAAGCTTCAACAAAATTGGGAAGGCCCTTATACTGTTGTAACACGAATAAACGATGTCGTCTACCGCATTCAGAGAGGATTAAGAGGCAAACTAAAAGTAGTTCACAGCGACCGTTTACATCATTATAATGGTGATGGAAGTGATGGATTTGCTCGGGACGATCAATCCTAAGAGGGGGGCAGTGTAATAACTTTCCATATTTGAACTATAACGACTCCGAAATGCAAACAAACGGACACAATAAAGCTTACGGTCGCAGTGCAAACATACCCTTATTAGCTATAATTATAGCAACTCTCAAACGAAGGAAGCGCCATCTGCCGGATTATAGCAGATTTACCAGCTGTCAAATAAAAGCTTTTGGAAGGGAAATTATTGGGAAATTTCCCCTACGGAAAGCTGTGGAAGCAGAGACCAGAACGTTCTCCTTATTTCCAGAGTTTGGAAAACAAGTATAAAAGCACATGATTGAACGGCAGCGACAGTTTGTTTTTAATCGTGAAAGAATAAAGTTGGTTGTAATAAAAGTGAAAAGTAAAGTTTGTGAATTAATTTCAGTGGTGAATAATAAATTGTTTTGTTTGTAGTAAGAAAAGTAAAGTGTTTTATCTTGTGAAATAAATAAGTGGACGTTTTGAATAAAGTAAATAAGTTTTATTAACGAACCTGAGAAAATATTACAATATATACACGAAAATAACAATGTAAGACGTTTTAGCCCTCCATGACATGCTGTAAGACGCTCGTGTATATGTAAAAAAAATGACCCCATTCACCTCATTTTAGCAAGGCTGGTATTTACACATAATAAAGATGACATAAAAACAAACACACATTTCAAGTGTAAGACGTTTTTTCGGTCAATAAGCCTCCGTAAGACGCTGAAAACTAAATTTCGTTTAAGTCAAGATAGCCCAGTAAAAATAGATTTTTTCAAGGAACAAATTTTTTAACAGGCTGATTTTTGGTATACACGTTGGGATTGGTGTTATTTATAACCTGTCAAAAGTCCTCAAACATGCAATGCCCGCTAGTCCCGTTAAGGGGGTCAAAGGTCACGAAAATGGGTTTTTGCTAAATATATCGAAAACGGTAAGTTTTAGAAGAAAAAATTGTTCTACAAACATGTAGCTGAGGTAATTTCCAACAAAAAACATGCATATCGAAATGTTCTTAGCATTAACCGTTACAAAGTTACAGTACTTCAAAGATTCACAGTATTCCAAAAGAATGCTTTTTCTTCCACACCACCAGAATGGTCGAGCGATTTGTGGTTTTTTTTTATTGTGGTATCCCCAGGAAGCCTTTTCCACAACGTTTGGTTAATGAATGTATATTTTTAAATTAATTTTTCATTAAAATAATATAAAAAACCTGCATTGTATGATTTTTTACAGCCAGTTGAAGAAGACATTGATTATAACAATGTGATATACAATACATACATCATAGATGGAGGATTTTTGCTGCATCGTGTTGCTTGGAGCCGGTTTGCAGTAGCTACATTAGTTATGTTCAAAAACGTTCTGGAAAAAAAGTTATGGTTGTTTTCGATGGTGACAAGGATCACTGAGCAGCGTCGTCGGTGTAGATCAGCTCCATTATCAGTGGATATTTTATTTGATGCATCAATGATGGTTCCACCTTCTCAACAACAATTTCTTGTGAATGCAAACAACAAACGTAGTTTAATTGCTATGATTTCGGAGAAATTTGAGGCAACAAATATTTCTACGAGGCTGGACGATGCCGATGTGTTGATTATCGAAACAGCTAAAGAGCAATCCAAAACGCGCACTGCTATTGTTGTTGGCGAAGATGTTGACTTGCTGGCAATACTGATAGCAAGAGCTCTTCCTGACAAGAAAATTGATTTCAAAAAACCTGGCAATGGTTTAGCTGAAACAAAGGTATATTCGTCGCAAGGCTTACTCATTTACCTAAAATGTCAAGTCAAAATTCTATGTTTGCATTCATTTACAAGATTCAACTTTGGCCTTATACATTAAAGCCAAACTAAAATTCTTCAAACTATTTGAAAAAAAGTGAATATCTAATGAAATATGGAGAAATGTTTGCAAAACCCAATTGTTCTCATAATATTATTTCCGAAAACGGCTTAAATAAACCTACTCCTTGTATTTTACAAAGCACCAGCAGAAGTGGATTCTATCGATACTCTAAGCAAGGTATTCAACATTTATCAGATTGACAATGCTAAATAAAGCTGTGCAATTATCTTCCCTTCCTCCAACTTTTGGTGCTGCTAAATAACATTTATATTAGAGCTCCCTATTACACGGATATCTAAGCACACGGATACACGTGTTCTTAGGAGATCCGGATTTGAATCCCTGTAATTATAAGAACACGGATATCCGTGTATCCGTGTATTCGTGTATCCGTGTATCCGTGTATTCGTGTATCCGTGTATCCGTGTACCCGTGTATCCGTGCATTCGGATATCCGTGTATCCGTGTATCCGTGTATTTTAAAATCCGTGTTCCTATAGTTTCTTTTTAATTTTAAACAATGCAAAAGGAAATAGATTTGAAGAAAACAGACATTTCTTATGGAATTATGGTATACATACGATGTTTTTAAATGAAGTTCGTTAAGTTAATGTGGGTTGGGTACGAAATCCCGCATCACAAAATCCCGATTCACAAAATCCCGAATCACGAAATCCCGACTTTTCTACTACTTTGCGACGGAGCATACAATTGTATCTTTCCATACGAATTAGTGCCTTGATTGAATGAGAAACAACAGGAACGAAGTTTCCTACTATTTCGCTCATTTTTCAGTACGCAAACGACTTATCATTATTTTGAATTTGATATTCTCTGTTTTGGTCCCTTGAAGAAATGAGCATCAACGAGAACGAAGAATAGTTATAAGTCGACAGCAAGTAGTATATAAGGAAATGTTATTCCGAATTAAATTTCGCGACGGTGTTGGTGGTCTGTCTGAATCTGGACCGAGGATTATGGTCTATTTGGGGAGAGTAACGAAATCTCGCGGCACAAAATCCCACCGATTACAAATACACAAAAATCCCGCCGGCTAGTACTATAATATTATTCGGCGGAATTTTGAATACTTTTTAAACATTACTTTTGGAAGAATATTGTTGGTGATTTGCAATTAAGTATTATTTTTGGAACTTAATATATTTTTGAGAGAACAGAATTTTACGCGGGATTTCGTTACTCTCCCGATTTGGTTTTCAATTTTGGCGGGAGATTTCGTTAGTCTCACGATTGTAATTGGTTTTAAATAGGTATTTTGGGTTTGGATGACGGGGTGACGTGGTCTAAACCTGGACAGATGTGGGTCTGGATCTGGACAGAGGTGGGTCTGGATTCTGGACAGAGGTGGGATTTTTGTTTTTTCGGTTCGGGTAATGGGGTACGGTGTTCTAAACGTGGACAGAGGTGGGTCTGGATCTGGAAAGAGGTGGGTCTGGATTCTGGACAGAGGTGGGATTTTTTTTTTTTTTGAAAATATTATATTAAAATATAAACTTTTTCGAGATTTTTTTTTTTGAAAATTTTTGAAAGAAAACAACCTTTTTTCTAAACTTTTTTTTCATAGAAATTTTGTTTAAAAATGTCAATCAAAAATTAAACTTTTGACGGTGTTCATACCAGCTTCACGTGAGGCGACTCATTTTGGCGTCTCTCTTTTTTATCTCATTCCTATCTATTGGAAGGAAAGAGATGGCGAGGTGAGGCAGAAGTTTTTAAATGTTTTGAAAATTTCTGCATCACCTCTCCATCTCTTTCTTTTCAATAAATAAGAATGAGATACAAAAGAGAGACGTCAAAATGAGTCGCCTCACGTGAAGCTGGTATGAACACTGTCTTTCACAACTTTTTGTTTTCTTCTTTTAATTTTTCTTCGAAATATGAATGAATTATTACGAAAAATTGACTTTTATCTTTAAACGCGATTTGCGGCTAAACTAAGCGTCCTAGAGGCATCAAAGTTTGCATCTTTAAACTTGATTTGCGACTAAACTATCCGGTCAAGCGACTTTAAATAAAGAAACTTTGCATACACCCAACCTCGCACCCACCCCAATTCCTATAGTGAGCCCAGACAGGGGGGTTGCAGGGGGGCAGCATGCTCCCCCATACATATCTCACTGTTTATTCGCGTTTATTCGCCGCCCAAGGTTCTTTTGCTCAAGAAAACTTGAAATTGGCGCTCAATTATACGATAAATAAACTTAAATCTTTAAACGCGATTTGCATCTAAGCGTCCTAGAGGCATCAAAGTTTACATCTTTAAGCTTGATTTGTGGCTAAACTATCCGTGCGGGATTTCCAACCCAACCCCTGGATTTGGATGGACGACGATGGTAGGTATGCAAGAGGAGGGTTTGGAGGTGGGTCTGGAACTGGGACAAAGGATACATTTTTTTTTTTTGAAAATTTCATTAAAAAAAAAACAATTTTTTTTGTAAATATTTTTTTACAAAAAAAAAAAATACTTGCGGCACTTCCAAGATCACGAATATGCATTATATAAGTCGCTAGGATGCTTAGTTTCGCCGCAAATCAAGTTTAAAGATGTAAACTTGGATGCCTCTAGGACGCTTAGTTTAGCCGCAAATGGCGTTCAAAGATTTAAGTTTTGTATCGTATAATTGAGAGCCAATTTCAAGTTTTCTTGAGCAAAAGTACCTTGGGTGGCGAATTAAAGCGATTAAACAGTAAGATATGTATGGGGGGGGGGCATGCTGCCCCCCTGCAACCCCTCTGTCTGGACTCACTATAGGATTTGGGGTATGAAAAGTTTCTTTTGCATTTAAAGAATCTGGATATAAGGAAACTTTGAAGAAAAAAAGTTGAACAAATTTGGTCCAAAAACTGGAAATATTTTTTAGAAAGTTTTGAAAAATACTTTTTTTTACCAATTTTTTTTAATTTCTTAGAACTGGCACTTCCTAGATCACGAATATGCATTTTTTAAGTCGCTAGGAATTTGATATTCTCTGTTTTGGTCCCTTGAAGAAATGAGCATCAACGAGAACGAAGAATAGTTATAAGTCGACAGCAAGTAGTATATAAGGAAATGTTATTCCGAATTAAATTTCGCGACGGTGTTGGTGGTCTGTCTGAATCTGGACCGAGGATTATGGTCTATTTGGGGAGAGTAACGAAATCTCGCGGCACAAAATCCCACCGATTACAAATACACAAAAATCCCGCCGGCTAGTACTATAATATTATTCGGCGGAATTTTGAATACTTTTTAAACATTACTTTTGGAAGAATATTGTTGGTGATTTGCAATTAAGTATTATTTTTGGAACTTAATATATTTTTGAGAGAACAGAATTTTACGCGGGATTTCGTTACTCTCCCGATTTGGTTTTCAATTTTGGCGGGAGATTTCGTTAGTCTCACGATTGTAATTGGTTTTAAATAGGTATTTTGGGTTTGGATGACGGGGTGACGTGGTCTAAACCTGGACAGATGTGGGTCTGGATCTGGACAGAGGTGGGTCTGGATTCTGGACAGAGGTGGGATTTTTGTTTTTTCGGTTCGGGTAATGGGGTACGGTGTTCTAAACGTGGACAGAGGTGGGTCTGGATCTGGAAAGAGGTGGGTCTGGATTCTGGACAGAGGTGGGATTTTTTTTTTTTTTTGAAAATATTATATTAAAATATAAACTTTTTCGAGATTTTTTTTTTTGAAAATTTTTGAAAGAAAACAACCTTTTTTCTAAACTTTTTTTTCATAGAAATTTTGTTTAAAAATGTCAATCAAAAATTAAACTTTTGACGGTGTTCATACCAGCTTCACGTGAGGCGACTCATTTTGGCGTCTCTCTTTTTTATCTCATTCCTATCTATTGGAAGGAAAGAGATGGCGAGGTGAGGCAGAAGTTTTTAAATGTTTTGAAAATTTCTGCATCACCTCTCCATCTCTTTCTTTTCAATAAATAAGAATGAGATACAAAAGAGAGACGTCAAAATGAGTCGCCTCACGTGAAGCTGGTATGAACACTGTCTTTCACAACTTTTTGTTTTCTTCTTTTAATTTTTCTTCGAAATATGAATGAATTATTACGAAAAATTGACTTTTATCTTTAAACGCGATTTGCGGCTAAACTAAGCGTCCTAGAGGCATCAAAGTTTGCATCTTTAAACTTGATTTGCGACTAAACTATCCGGTCAAGCGACTTTAAATAAAGAAACTTTGCATACACCCAACCTCGCACCCACCCCAATTCCTATAGTGAGCCCAGACAGGGGGGTTGCAGGGAGGCAGCATGCTCCCCCATACATATCTCACTGTTTATTCGCGTTTATTCGCCGCCCAAGGTTCTTTTGCTCAAGAAAACTTGAAATTGGCGCTCAATTATACGATAAATAAACTTAAATCTTTAAACGCGATTTGCATCTAAGCGTCCTAGAGGCATCAAAGTTTACATCTTTAAGCTTGATTTGTGGCTAAACTATCCGTGCGGGATTTCCAACCCAACCCCTGGATTTGGATGGACGACGATGGTAGGTATGCAAGAGGAGGGTTTGGAGGTGGGTCTGGAACTGGGACAAAGGATACATTTTTTTTTTTGAAAATTTCATTAAAAAAAAAACAATTTTTTTTGTAAATATTTTTTTACAAAAAAAAAAATACTTGCGGCACTTCCAAGATCACGAATATGCATTATATAAGTCGCTAGGATGCTTAGTTTCGCCGCAAATCAAGTTTAAAGATGTAAACTTGGATGCCTCTAGGACGCTTAGTTTAGCCGCAAATGGCGTTCAAAGATTTAAGTTTTGTATCGTATAATTGAGAGCCAATTTCAAGTTTTCTTGAGCAAAAGTACCTTGGGTGGCGAATTAAAGCGATTAAACAGTAAGATATGTATGGGGGGGGGGCATGCTGCCCCCCTGCAACCCCTCTGTCTGGACTCACTATAGGATTTAGGGTATGAAAAGTTTCTTTTGCATTTAAAGAATCTGGATATAAGGAAACTTTGAAGAAAAAAAGTTGAACAAATTTGGTCCAAAAACTGGAAATATTTTTTAGAAAGTTTTGAAAAATACTTTTTTTTACCAATTTTTTTTAATTTCTTAGAACTGGCACTTCCTAGATCACGAATATGCATTTTTTAAGTCGCTAGGATGCTTAGTTTAGCCGCAAATCAAGTTTAAAGACGTAAACTTTGATGCCTCTAGGACGCTTAGTTTAGCCGCAAATGGCGTTTAAAGATTTAAGTTTTTTTATCGTATAATTGAGAGCCAATTTCAAGTTTTCTTGGGTAAAAGTACCTTGGTAGGCGAATAAACGCGATTAAACAGTGAGATATGTATGGGGGGGTATGCTGCTCCCCTGCAACCCCCCTGTCTGGGCTCATTATAGGATTTGGGGTGGGGTCGAGGTTGGGTGCATACAAAGTTCTTTTGCATTTATAAGTCGCTAGGACGCTTATTTTAACGTTTTACCGCAAATCAATTTTTAAGGGTGTCAACTTTGATACCTCTCGGACGCTTAGTTTAGCCGCAAATCGCGTTTAAAGATAAAAGTTGATTTTTCATATAATGCGATGCATCAAATGAAAGGTGGCCTTCTTAAATTATGAATATGACGCTTATAGCGAGTTTCTTTGCCAATGTCAAGTTTTCTTGAGCAACAGTACCTTGCCTGGACCGCTTCGCGGGTTCTCAGGATTATAACCCTCCTTTTTGGGTCCTCTGTCCCGCTCACGCAACTCCGTTGCTCCGCTTCGGGTATTTAAAGTCGTCTGGCAGGCACCAATGTCAAGTTTTCTCGAGCAACAGTACTTATCATTCATATTTCGATGACAAATTGAAAAACGAAAAAAAAAGCTGAGAAAAGTTTAATTTTTGATTGAAATTTTCAAAAAAAAAATGTTTTCATTCATATTTCGAAGAAAAATTGAAAAACGAAAAAAAAGTTGAGAAAAATTCAATTTTCCATTGAAATTTTCTTCAAAAAAATCTTGCTTTTTCAAAAAATTTCCAAAAGAAGTAGAAAAAGTTAATATTTTTTTATAAAAAAAGCTTAGAAAAAAAGTGTTTTTTTTTCTAAATTTTACAAAAAAAAAGTCGAAAATGTTTATATTTTTTTTTATAATTTTTTGAAAAAACTATTTGCCAATAGTTTATACAAAACCAAAAACGAATCCGAATCCGTGTATTAAGGATCCGTGTATTAAGAATCCGTGTATTAAAAGTTCGTGTATTAAGAATCCGTGTATTAAGAATCCGTGTATTCGGAATCCGTGTATTAAGAATCCGTGTATTAAGAATCCGTGTATTAAGAATCCGGATATCCGGATACACGGATTTTTTTTTGCGAATAATAAAAACACGGATTCCGTGTATCCGTGTTTTACAAATACACGTACAGAATCGTAGGCTCTAATTTATATATACGGTAAACCTTCAAGTTCAAACTTGGCTTGGGCACAAAGGTATGAAGCCAGAAGACTGGGGTTGGACATCCATCCTATATAAATGCACTGCCACTGAACAACTGGGACTGAACAACCCGAGGGCGACAAAGTCAAACCGACTTTTATATTAAGTTTTCACATATTATAAATCTTATTTGTATTCAAAATTTCACCAATGTATACCGTTAGGCACCTTATGTGCCAAAAAGATATTATTATTTATGAATGTATCTAATAGTCATAAATTATTTTTTAAGCCAATATTAAATAGAAATGTTCAATAAAGCAAAATTGAAAAATTGGGGCTGGACATTAACAAATAATATTTTGGACTCTATAACAACTTTATTTCAACCAGCTCCAGATGAAAGGAGCTGGAGTTTGTACAATATTTTGTAACTGCCGTAAAAGTTGTGGTTGTCGAAAAGCATGACTACATTGCTCTCTTGATTGTGGTCAATGTCATGGACAGCCATGTACAAACTCTATTAAAATTGATATACAAGAAGAAGAATTGAATGATGACATGGAACAAATACATTCAATGCCACAAGGAAACACGGATCACCAAATATTAAATGACGATTAAATAAATTTTGTTCAATTTTTTTTAAATGAAAAATGAATTCTAATACACACCTTCATTAAGCAAACATCGTGGAATAGGCCTCCTGGAGATACCACAGTAAAAAAAACGCATAAAGCGCTCGACCATTCTGGTGGTGTGGAAGAAAAAGCATTCTTTTGGAATACTGTGAATCTTTGAAGTACTGTAACTCTGTAACGGTTAATGCTAAGAACAATTCGATATGTATATGTATATGTATGTGTATACCAAAAATCAGCCTGTTATAAAATTTGTTCCTTGAAAAAATCTATTTTTACTGGGCTATCTTGACTTAAACGAAATTTAGTTTTCAGCGTCTTACGGAGGCTTATTGACCGAAAAAACGTCTTACACTTGAAATGTGTGTTTGTTTTTATGTCATCTTTATTATGTGTAAATACCAGCCTTGCTAAAATGAGGTGAATGGGGTCATTTTTTTTACATATACACGAGCGTCTTACAGCATGTCATGGAGGGCTAAAACGTCTTACATTGTTATTTTCGTGTATATATTGAATCAATGAACGATATATTAAAAGATGAGCCTTGCTAAAATGAGGTGAATGGGCACTTTTTTTTTTACAACTTCAAGCCTTAAACTTAAGGCCTCATGGAGGGTACCGGAGTGTAAGACGGGCATTTTTATAACTGTCGGGCCTCAATCTTTCTATGACCAAAGTTTTAGCCTTGCTAAAATGAGGTGAATAAATCGGTCGCTAGCTCTCCGTCTATATACATATTAGTTAAATAATTAAATTTTATCCACCGGATTATCGATTATTAAAAAAATAAACTAAGAATCATTTCTCAAATAATCCTGCATTAAGGGACACCCTTTTTTCGAACACTGATAGAATTTTCTTTTTGCCACTTTCTTGTCCCTAATTTTTGCCACCACCCTGGAAAAATATTACAAACGGCTGCAACGACCTCAAAACTATAAAAGTTTATCAAAATTAGATCTTTATTCCATATAATTACCCAAAGAATACTTTTGGCGCGCTAGAATCGCTTCTCATCCCACTGTGCGATGTAGATCGATATTTTTCTTGTATACATACCAAGGGGCATTAATTATTATTCCACGAAGGACTTTGCCATTGTATATAAATTCTATAGTATTCTCATGAAGAAAAAAAGCTCGTGGCCATCTATGCGTCCAAATGTAATACTAATTTTTATTAAGGGATCTCGGTAAGGCGATCACAACGAACCTATCGACCAAATGTCTACCTACAAAATCGTGTTTCATGAGAATACTATAGATTGGATATACAATGACTTTGCTTTGGAATTTTTTGATGGATTCTGCATCAGGGCTGTCTATTCAAATTTTCAGAAAGCAGTACTTCAAGGAAATAAATAGCAGTACACAGCAGTTCGGCAGTAAAATAAGTATACAAACATGATTATTAATGCATTTAATTTTGTTTCAATGCAGATATTGTTCATTTAAAATGATCGCATACGCGTCCATTACCTATTTCACTCTAGCGCACTGTAATGGTGGTATTGAAAAGTCTTCATTACATAAAAAACTCTTGTTATGTTTGTGCACGTTTTTCTCAAAATCTGTTGCTTTTACGAAAAAAGTTAATATTTTAGGGTATAATTTTATAAGCTTCCTTAAAAAACCAATTTTGACCTTCATTAGTGGTTACCTATAGGCTTAGATAATTTCACTGTTTTAAAGTTTATTTTCGTCATTTTGTTGTAAAATGAAATTCCATAAACTTATTAAATAACGCTCAGCAGCCACTTGCAGAAACTTAGTTCTGAAACTTCCTGATGGATCCACCATTGCCGCCAAAAGGAACACCAAATACCTAGGGATCAACTTCAACGAGTTGCTAAGGTTCAATCCACACTCTAAAAGTGTACTCAGAAAAGCGAACTGGGCATTCCACCGACTACACCCTTTGATGAGGAGAAGATCAGGACTAAGCCAACAGACGAAGATACTTGTTTACAAGCAACTCCTACGACCAGTAATCAGCTATTGCTTCCCAGTCTGGTTCACAATTACAAAATCAACGATGAAGGATCTCCAAGTCTTCGAGAGGAAGATGCTAAGAATCTGCAGCGAAGAAAGCATTACAGGAACGAAGATCTTTACAGAGAAGCAAAGATTATACCGCTGGACAAATACCTAGCAAATTTGGTGAAGAAACTAGTGCAGAACACCGTCAATCACCCGAATCAACTAACGAGAATGATGGCCACAGAGTAACGACATCCCGAGCCGAGGTACCTCAGTGTGATGGAAACCCTGGATGTCAATATTTTCACCGACAACGACGAAGCAGCCGTTTCCATTTACGCTGACACAGGGTCAGCCTACAGCCGTGGCTAAACGCCAACAATTTCCACCAAACCACACCCAAACCACCAATGGACAACCGGGACGGAACATCCCGAGAACATCAAAGTCAACCGACTTTCAATTTTAAGTTCACATGTATAATATATATTTATATTTCCTATTATATCTAAGCCAATGTATAACAATAGGCCCCCTATGTGCCATAAGATTTATATTCTTGAATGTATTTAATAGTAAGTTAACTCAAATTGTATATAAATGTTCAATACAAAATCGTTAGTCGTTAGTTATTAAATAAATTGAAACCACTGCTTTTTCCACATGGTGGCCTTACTTACCCTGGACACCACAATAACTTAGTTTATAATGAGAAAACGTAGCCTAACGCATATAGTACAAAAAATATTGCTGATCGATTAATGCAATTTTAATAATTTTTTTTACTAAATTTGCTACTCCATAAATTTACTGCATGATTTACTCTTAATCAATTGGTTGTATAAAAAAAAGCATGGCTTTTTTTTTTGTATAGAATTGAATAAGCTACAATTTTTACTTTTACATTTAATGATAGTTTTCGTGAACTTAGCAAAAAACTGAATTTTACACCCTTTACTCCTCCAAAAATTCTTTCTTCAACCAAAATTTAGGGTGGTTTTGGAAATTGCTCAGGACGTCAAAACAAAGCCCAACAAAAATTCAGCTTTGTAGGAGTTTTGTCGAGGTACGTAAAATTTCCTGGACTAGACCCATTAATATAATTTTACATTGCCTGACAGATGGGCGAGAAACTACATTTTGACGTGTGCTTAATATTTCGTTCCAAATGCCATCAAAATGTCCACAAACTTCCTTTTTTCGGATCATATAAGAAAATCTGAAAAATTCCAAAATGTCGATTTTTTTACTTTCGATATACAGGCAATGCCTACACGGGCTATTAAAAAAATGTAACTCGAGATTTTTTTCAATAAATCAATCAATCTACAACATACATTGTGAGCGTATTTTATACAATTTTATTTGTTTTATTTATAGAAGTAAAAATAAGATAAAAAGGACTTAAACTTTTTGGATAGCATAATGATTTGAAAATGTTGTGTGAACAAATTTTCAAAAAAGCAGTACTTTGGTCGTATTAGCAGAACGGCAGTACGGAGTTTCAAAAAGCAGTACAAATACTGCAATTGCAGTACTACGACAGCCCTGTTCAGCATATGTTTTCTTTGTACAGCCCCATAGCTGAGTGCTTTATGTCCAAACGGGTTTCAGTACCTGCTTATATAACATTAGTTTGTTCTGGATAAATATAGGTGAGAGTTCTTTCCTAGTAACCAGAAAATTTGTCTGTACTTCAAGATTAGTTCTTCCCATTTAACATCTAAATGTGCTCTTTCGATTACAAGGTATTTGGCAGTATTGGAGTTAGGTACTGCTGCACAGTTTTTATAAATTGGAACATTTTTTTATGTTTTGTTTGTAAAATTTATATGCAACGATTTAATTTCCTCTAATTTGATAAGCCATTTTTGCATCTAATCACTTACTTTGTCGACTGCATTTTGAAATTTGCTTGTATACTTCGTAACGGATTCATCTGGCACCAATATTGCAGTATCATCAATTCATCATCAAAGGTGGCCATAATAACGTTAAATAACATTATATAGAGTTAGTCCTAAGACACTACCTTGAGGTACACCAGCTTCAATTTTCTTTAGTTTCTTTGAATTTTGGTGGTATCATGCTTTAAAGAGTCGGTTCGTAAGGTAGGATTTCAGTATTTCGTAGTATAGACTGGGAAGATCCCTATCGAGTTTGTACTGAAGTCCCAAGTAACAAACCTTGCCAAAGGCTTGAGCAACATATAAGAGCATACTTCAAGTGCATTTTCTACAATATTCATAATTCGATGTACTTGGGGTCTATCGTGGAATGTTTATTTCTAAATCTAAACTAATGGCCCAGAACTAGTCCTCTTTCTTCTATTATTATTCTAAGCCTTTTCACGAGGACTTTTTGGAAAGCTTTTGCTATAATTGGTATAGGTCTGTAAGATGTTACTTCAGCTGGTAGCTTACCTTGTTTAGGTATAACAATGCGTCTATTATGTATTGCATTTTCTTGAAGGCTATTAAAGGCATTTATTTCAAAACCTATGAGCAGTTATTAGATCGTACCCTGGTGATTTTTTGTTGACACATGCTTCTTACTTCTTTCAGCCAGCGTGACAAACAAAGCTGTAAGGGATCTGTACCTCTGCTTGCTGGGAATAGCTTAAAGATATTTGGGAGATGTTCAGCGAAGAGATCAGTGTTTTGTTTCGGATTTCCGATCCATTTACCATCTTGAGATTTTACTGGCGAGTTTTGTGTCTGGGTGTTTTTAGGTGCTTAGCTGCTTTCCATAAGGATTATTCGGTAGGAATATCCGTCGTCAGACTTTTCAGGAATCTACTAAGTGAATTATTTTTGAACTCACAGATTTTTTTTAGGTCGTCGTTAATACGGTTAAAAAACAGCCATTTTCTTCGAGCTTTCCTTTTTTGAAATATCAGTCCCTTTTATTTCGACAGGATATTTTATTTCTTTTGCTCTCGTATGGGAAAAAGTTGGATTACTTTCTTCTGCAGACTGTTGCGCATCAGCAATAAATCGTTCTACTTCATGATCAATTTGTTCAATTGTTTGCTGTAGGAATCTCAGGTTTATAAGACTTTGATCTTTATCTCGAGCTTCGGACTATAAGGTCTGGTATTTTATTAGAATCAGATGGCCAATATGTTGGCGAACCAGAAGAATAAAATTAGCAGTTGTATTTGCAGCCTGCTTGGTATAGCCGTTTTGTGGTCATGAGCCTTGATTCCCAGTCGATGTGTTTAGGTTTGAAGTTGCGACCAACAAGGAGGTTATGTCCTAGCAAATAAAGGAGTTCTGAAGAGTCTTCTTCAGTTGCAGAGCGCCTCGGAGGAGAGTATATAGCGGCTATCCCAAACTGTTTCTTTTTATACCAATAGTAATTGTTTTTACTTGCATTTTTTCATAAATAAACTTTGATTTTTCATAGTGTTTTAAGCACTTTTTGTATTAGTATTGCTGATCCTCCCCTAGCTTTGTCAACTGGGTGGACAATGTAAGAGATAGATTGAGAAAAAAAAAAATGTTTGTGAATAACAATCACTTCGGTATGTATACAAATGGAATGCAAATTTAATTGTATTTTGTATAATTTTGTGCACTTTTTTATTAAAAATCAAAAATAAATAATTTTCTAATAGCAATCAGGAAACTTCACAGAGCATTTTAATTGATTTGATATCCTTCGGTGTTAGCCAGTTAATGAGGAAGAGTGATAAAATTAACTTTTGTGGGCGTGTCAGTGGGCGGAAACTGTATGCGATCATTCCTTATACTAGCTATTCATTTTAATTTTATTACGACGTACCACGATAGTTTTTTTATTCAAAAAATTGAATTGAAAGCCCGACGTTAAGTTAATAAAATAAAATTAAAATGAATAGTTACAATCGCGATTATAAAAGCTTTAAATCTAAAATTCCATATACTGTTCGTTTTCATGTGTGAAGGTGGTTCAGATCCTATCGAACTAAATCTGACTCCATATGAGTCGATAAAGCCAAAAATGCCCACAAAATGGGCGTGGTAGGAACCTTGTACAGCTTTTATTCCAAGCAAAAATTTTTGTATAAGATTTACTAAAGCAACTTCCGAATTTGTTATTTTTTGTATATTTATGACGAATATAATACTTTTTTCAAAAAGGGGGCATGGCAGTGGGCGGAAATTAATTGTATTGGCTTTTCATTTTGTTTTTTATGATGTCTGATTATTTCATTAAAATCATAGACCGAGAGCCGGCAGCAAATTTTGGGAGTGGAGGTATAACCAAAATTAATTAACACGCATGTGTAGATATACGCAATACTATACCAAATCCAACCGTCTGGCAGGTTTTTTTTTCAGCCGGGGGTGGGGGTGGGCGTTAGAAAACGCTAATTTTTCCACTTTTTCTGTTGATGGTATAACCACTTCAATTTATATATAAACGATAGAGAATTGTGTCCTTATTCCGAACACATAGGTCCCAGGCGATTCAATTTCAGCTTTCCCCTTGCCAGACGCCCCCCAAAGTGGGTGAAAAATCAACTTTTGGAGTTTAAGGTATAACCAAATGAATGATACATCAAAAAATCAGAAAAATTCTTCTGATTGCAAATTTATAGGTCCCAGACGTTTTGGTTTCAGCCTTGGCCCTGCCAGACGGCTCTCAAGTATCCAAAAAATGCAAGAAAAATAATTTTTTCTATTTGAGGTATAATCAAATGATTGATACACGAAAAAATCAGAAAAAATCTCCTGATTATGAAAATATAGGTCTCAGACGTTTTGTTTTCAGCCATGACCCTGCCAGACGTCATTTCAGTATCCTCAAAATGCATTTTTTTAATGAAAACCTCAAAAACTTTTTTCTTTCCATATATAACCATAAGATGGACTCATCAAAATATTCTGCCATTCTCCCTCATTACGAGCATATAAGTCCCAGACGTTTTAGTTTCAGCCTTGAGCGTGCCAGACGACATTTCAATATACTCAAAATGCATTTTTCTAATGTAATTCTCAATAACTTTTTTCTTTTCATATATAACCATTAGCTGGTCACAATAAAATATTCTGCCATTCTCCCACATTACGAGCATATAGGTCCCAGACGTTTTGTCTTCAGCCTTGAGCCTGCCAGACGAAATTTTAATATCCTCAAAATACATTTCTCTAATGTATAGGTACCTCAATAACTTTTTTCTTTCCATATATAACCATTAGCTGGTCACACTAAAGTATTCTTGCATTTTCCCTCATAACGAGCATATAGGTCCCTGACGTTTTGTTTTCAGCCTTGAGTCTGCCAGACGACATAATGAGGCTTACATTAGAAAAATGCATTTTGAGTATATTGAAATGTCGTCTGGCACGCTCAAGGCTGAAACTAAAACGTCTGGGACCTATATGCTCGTAATGAGGGAGAATGGCAGAATATTTTAGTGTGACCAGCTAATGGTTATATGTATATGAAAAGAAAAAAGTTATTGAGAATTACATTAGAAAAATGCATTTTGAGTATATTGAAATGTCGTCTGGCACGCTCAAGGCTGAAACTAAAACGTCTGGGACTTATATGCTCGTAATGAGGGAGAATGGCAGAATATTTTGATGTGTCCATCTTATGGTTATATATGGAAAGAAAAAAGTTTTTGAGGTTTTCATTAAAAAAATGCATTTTGAGGATACTGAAATGACGTCTGGCAGGGTCATGGCTGAAAACAAAACGTCTGAGACCTATATTTTCATAATCAGGAGATTTTTTCTGATTTTTTGGTGTATCAATCATTTGATTATACCTCAAATAGAAAAAGTTATTTTTCTTGCATTTTTTGGATACTTGAGAGCCGTCTGGCAGGGCCTAGGCTGAAACCAAAACGTCTGGGACCTATATATTTGCAATCAGAAGAATTTTTCTGATTTTTTGATGTCCCATTCATTTGGTTATACCTTAAACTCCAAAAGTTGATTTTTCCCCACTTTGGGGGGCGTCTGGCAAGGGGAAAGCTGAAAGTGAATCGTCTGGGACCTATGTATTCGGAATAAGGACACAATTCTCTGTCGTTTATATATAAATTGAAGTGGTTATACCATCAACACAAAAAGTGGAAAAATTAGCGTTTTCTAACGCCCACCCCCACCCCTGGCTGAAAAAAAAACCTGCCAGACGGTTGGATTTGGTATAGTATTGCGTATATCTACACATGCATGTTAATTAATTTTGGTTATACCTCCACTCCCAAAATTTGCTTCCGGCTCTTAGACTATCAGCTTCGCGGTTTAGTTTTTATGTAGGTTTTGCCGTTCTTCCAAACAAATTATGCAACTGTATGTCGGCCATTTTGGAAAATGGCGTCTAAAAAACTCAGTCAAGAATACGGTGATGTCTTCCCATGTTTTTCTGACTCTCTTATATGTACTTTTATCGATTCTGGTGGTTAGACAAATCAGTACGAACATTTTTACGGGACTTCACTACAGGAACTGTATCATTGGTTATGAACGAGCTGTCACACAGCAATATTTAAATTTGTTCACATTTTTAATTTTTAAGTTTGAAAATGTGAATTTGCAGTTTAAGGCTGTACGTCAAAATACTGATAAGAATCGTTCTAAAAAAAATTAAGAAAAAAAAAACAGAACAATTAATTTTTTCTTCAAACTTTCAAGTATGTACATATGTATGTATTCTCTTTCCAAAAATATTTTTCCTGAAATGTTGGCCCTTATTTTTAACTTTTTGATCGAATTTTACAATGATAATGAATATGTAGGTAGTAACAGAATGTAATTTTGCTTTCAGCTACAACCAGCAATGTCATTGATGTTCTTAGCAACAAAACAGAATTACTTCTAGGCGATCTCTCAACCTATGAAGAACATTATGTAAGAAAACTTTCCCACTCACAAGTTCGGCCTTTCAGTCATGTATTACACGAATATCCAGGAGCACATCCCTCAACACTTCTTTACAGTAATTGGATTGGAATACCTTCCAAAGTTATGCCACATCAATCTCACTTTCATTCAGATAATTATATTTTAGGACTTCAAGGTAAAATTTTGATTTATTAATATTTCAAGTTGAACAATATTGATTGTAGTTTGTCTGTTTTAAATATAGTTCCTAAACCTAGTGGAAAACGCTTTCGAAAACCAGGTGTCGATCGCAAGCCTAGACAAGCTTACAGTGCAAAACAACTTGAACGTCTGGAAAATGAATTCAAACAAGATAAATATCTAAGTGTAAGCAAGCGAATGGAACTATCAAAGAATCTTAGTTTGACGGAAGTGCAGATTAAAACTTGGTTTCAGAATCGACGAACTAAATGGAAAAAACAACTAACATCAAGGCTTAAAATTGCCCAACGGCAAGGTATCTATGGAAGTCATCTGTATTTAACACCAGCCGGTCTAGCAGCGGCAGCTGGTGCCACTGCGACACCTCCACCACCCGCTCTCTTGCCACACTATTATACGGCTCCATTTTGTATTGTTAGCAACGCTGCTGGTGCTGCTAATACTTCAACATCTCAATCAAGTGCCAATTAAGATTCCGATAGCATAAGTATTTTGTCTTTAAGAAATATAACAAACTATTAGTTTTAGGATTATTTATGTAAATAAAATACTTTAAGAATTGTGATACAGTTGAAAAGAGTTTAACATTAATTCATCTAAGCCTATTTAAAAAAAAAATAAGACTCGAAGATGGGACATGACCTTTCTTAACTTGTGACTCCTGACAGTAACAAATTAAAAACATTCAGATCGTTTACAAAATCAGTTGAATAAGCTGAATGACATTTTTCCTATGAGCGAAATGTCAAAACTCGCAGGCCATTCTACGAATTCTGTAATCAGAGTGACTAGCTTTATTCAAGTTAAAGTCCCGTGATGAATAACATGGACAATTTTGGCCAAAAAAAAAATATATGAACAAGGGGACGAAGCCAAAATCTAAATCGAATAGATTTTTTCAGCGCGATATCCTCCGAGCTATGGTGTTAAATCGGATGTTTTTTGTTCTTTTGGCACAGCGGGACGCGGATGAGTAGAGATCGAAAGCAGGACGTATGATCTCATAACTCTTCCATAGGTCAAATAACGGTTTCATATAAAAACAAATTCAAGGTTTCAATCAAACCAATACAAAGATCCTTCTAGTTTGATTGATACAAGCATTTTTATGTGATTGCAAAGAGAAGTAATTCTAATTTGTGTTGAAATTCGATCGAATTTTTACAACCCGCTATATACATACATACATATGTACCTACGCCTTGAGTCACGCAAATAATTCATTGGAAATTGGGACAAACCAAAGACAGTGTTCAGCAGGTTTTCACTTGAGGCGACTCATTTTGACGTCTCCTTATTTTATCTCACTCCTAGTTTTTGGTAAGAAAGTGATGGCCAAGTGAGACAAGAATTTACAATAAATTTAAAAACTTGTGCCTCACTTGACTATCTCTTTCTTTCCAAGAGACGAGTGTAAGATAACATGAAATGTACGACTGGATCGCACGTACTTGCTCTTATGTTCAAGGCTTAAAAAAATTGTATACACATTAAGACATGGAAATTATGGGA
The DNA here is from genome assembly GCA_963921185.1 of Dasysyrphus tricinctus. NCBI lineage: Eukaryota > Metazoa > Arthropoda > Insecta > Diptera > Syrphidae > Dasysyrphus > Dasysyrphus tricinctus. Next base: position 90,045,840 of record OY992530.1, read on the forward strand.
GAAAAATGTTTAAAGGCATAAAATACGATATTTTAATTCTCAATCAAATATTATAATTGTATGAAAAAAAAATAGAAATTCAATCGTTGGAGCGGCTTTTTAAAAACATTATTTTTATATTAGCCCAGTCAAATTAGTCAAAAAAAGGGCATCAAATCGCATTTTTCGATGGACAAATTTTTTTTTATGGAATCTGTTTGGCTACGTCTTCTGATCATAAAAACTAGTTTTTGGGATTTTTGAGGTTAGGGAAGACCCGCCATCTTGAAAAAGAGATTGGTTTTGTTTTTATGCAATAACTCGCTTGCATTTTATATTACAACAAAACATCCTAGTATAATCTTGTAGAAGATAAAATAACCTACAAAATAAGCTATCAACGACCTCTGTAGGTGGTTCCATTTTTGAGATATAACGGACCAATGTTCCCCTATGGGTTGTGTTTTGGGGGTGGTATGACTTTTCTTGAGTTTTCTAGGTAACCGTTGATTTTTTTGGATGATGCTCTTAGAATCCTTTTCAGTTCTTGTATCGACCTATAAAATGAGCCGTCGATCGATATCATCGGCCTCGAATTGTGCGAGTTATCCAATTCATAGGATCACACTTTATGAGTAAGGAGAAAAACATAAATATATTTTTTTTTCGGGAATGTTTATCCGGTGAATCGTACAAAAAAAAATATTACTTAAAATGTTGTCTATAGTAATGATGACAATTTAACATACATGGTACGTGGAGTTGCATCCGCACCACACAGAAGTTTGTAAGGCAGCCGGGAAACTTAAGACGCCTACATTTCATGTTGTTGAAAACTGAGTTATCTTTTTTCAATCCAAATACAAAAGGTATTGCATGCGGTTTCCTAGGTACTACGAAGAAAAACTTAATTGAATTTCAAATTTATTGATTGGTTTTTATTAACAGAATAATTTGAAAAAATGAATGGGTACTTTGATCTTCGCAATAATCTTCAGCAATTGTTATACATTTGGGGATGTTGCTGCAAGTTTCACCGCTGCAGTGTGCACAGACGGCGGAACATTTTAAACCCGCTTTGCGACATCCACAAGCCGCTCCACATTTTGATGCGCAGGAACAAGAAATAACCTTCATTATTTCGGGAGAAGCTGGTTCCTTGGTGGTCATCACAGGAACATACACTTTTGTATTTTTTTTTTCGAGCCCCACTGTTTAGTATTTATTATACTTTATTATTTGTTTATTTAAATGTGTTCTTTTTGTTTGACTTAAATTAAATTCAGTTTATCTAATTTATCTTTTGTTCCACCAGTTACCAAACAATATCTATTATACCCTATAATTTGTATTTATCAATTTGTATTTTCAGTTGTATTGGAAAATTACTCTCTAACTGTAAATGTTCTCTTAAATCTATTAACTGTTGATCCGTTAATTTTGCTATGAATTTTCTAAACGTATGTTAATCTTCCTCTTTCTTGTTTCAACCACCACGCTGGACACATCTCGTAAGAAAATTAAAAATTGTTAATTTAATTTGTTAAAATTTGTGTTTTTTTATTCTTCGTCGTCGCATGAATGGTTTTGTCATACGGTCGTTGTTTCTTTCTAAATTCAGTCAAAGGTTCTCGTTTCACACATAAAGATGAAATAAATTCAAGTAAAATTATAGTCAAGTTCATTCTGGTCCTTCGTTGCCAAATTTAATTGAACCTTTTGAGCTTTGGAGAAAGTGGTCACGTGGTGTAGTTTTTTCTGCTGGGAATCCATTAATATATGGACAATTGCGATTGATTTCTCGGTGATTAAACGTATCAAAGCAAATTGTGAAAATATCTCCACACCGTGCTACAAAGATACATATTTTCAACTTCGTTGATAATTCGTTAATTTTCTCATTCATCTTATCATTTATTTCGTGCCTTTTTGATAATGAATGTAATTAAAGCAAAACGCGGTCGTGCCAAGGGTAGGCTGACAAAAGCAGCAGATTTTGCTCATACGGTGGATATTTCCACCCCGCTTTCAATGCTGCAAATTCGTCTTGAAAAATTAGAGGAATCTTGGGCTGATTTCGTTTCGCTCCAGGATGAGATGTATTTGTACATTGGAGAGGATGACTTTGTGGACCCAGAACCCGAGTTCTATGAATATGAGGCGAAATACTTTGTAGCTCATTCCGTCTATAAGAGTTTTATTACAGTTAAGCAGTCGTCGGAACCTGCTGAAAAATCAGTTGCTGAAAATCTAGCGGCACAACAAGCAGCGTTTTTGGAGAAGTTAAACTCCACTCCCGCCAAGGCAACGGTAAATCTGCCAAAGATTGTAGTGTCAACTTTTACGGGCGAGTACAAAGATTGGCCTGCTTTCAAGGATATGTTCCTTAGTTCTGTTGACCAAAATCCTTCACTCACACCTTCGCAGAAGCTTTACTATCTAAAAAGTTTTTTGAGTAGTACCGCGGCTGACTTGGTTAGCCATATGAAACTCACAGATAGCAACTATTTTGAAGCTTGGGAAAGGTTGGAAAGAAGGTTTGATAGGTCGGAACTAATAGTTCAATCATACATTTATTCTTTTCTCTCGTTGACATCGACCAATTCTTCGAATGTAGCCTTACTAAGGAAAATTACAGACGGTGCAGACGAGGTAATTAGGGGTTTAAATGCTCTCAACATTAATGGTCGCGATCCATGGCTAATTTATTTGCTGGTACAAAAGCTTGACCCAGATACGAAGCAAGCTTGGGCGGAAAATCTTGGGTCAAAAGAAGGTGCCACAATAAACGAACTTCTCGAGTTCCTACAAAATCGTTGTGCGTGTCTGGAATCTTGTGCATCTCCTGTTCGAAAATGCTTGTTTGTATTCATATTTCTTTAAAAACGTTTCTTCTACTACATTTTACTTCCTTTCGGTTTATAGCACTTCAACAAAGTAAAAAAAATAGAATATTTACAAAATACTGCTATTTTAATGTTCACTTCAAAAACGATCCCTAACGATTAAATCTACCGTTATTCTGAACGCTCGGCAAACTAACTAAAGCTATCTCTTTCTTAATAATGCTAATGATTAAGGCTTTCACTAAATGCATTCTTTTTTTAATTGGAAAGTCTAGAACCGAAAATAGAAGGCTTTCAACAATGTCTGTGAAACCACTGCTATTTTCATGTTCACAGCTGTATGTACCTACGCCTTGAGTCACGCAAATAATTCATTGGAAATTGGGACAAACCAAAGACAGTGTTCAGCAGGTTTTCACTTGAGGCGACTCATTTTGACGTCTCCTTATTTTATCTCACTCCTAGTTTTTGGTAAGAAAGTGATGGCCAAGTGAGACAAGAATTTACAATAAATTTAAAAACTTGTGCCTCACTTGACTATCTCTTTCTTCTAAACATTCTAAACCTCGAAACAAGACTCAGGGTACTATTCGATCACATGTTGTTGAATCGGTAGAAAGCTGCGTAGCATGTAAAGGAAATCATAGCCTATCAAACTGCACAAAATTCCTTGCATTAGATTTGGGTGCTCGTCGAATTTTCGCTAGGGAAAACTCGTTATGTTTTAACTGCTTGCGTCAAGGACATTCAGCCAACAGATGTTTTTTGCATAAGCGTTGCAAAATCTGTAAGTCTCGACACCATGTTTTAGTTCATCAGGACGTAGCTGCTGTTCCTCCATCTAATTCCTCTAGTCTTAAGACAGATCAGCCACCAGTTGTTGTTGTTCCAGCTTCTACTCAGTCTTCAAATCCAGGCCCGTCGTCGTCGGTTTTAAATCATCATACGTGTGACTCCAGTCGTAGTTGTTATACAATTCTTCCTACTGCTGTTGTTAGAACCCAGGATAGAGAAAGGTCGTTCCATAATCTTCGTGTGCTTCTTGATACAGGATCTCAGGTTTCATTTATCACTGAACAGGCTGTCCAGCTCTTGGGACTTCGTCGAACTCATTCCCGCATTCCTGTGCTTGGAGTTGCCTCAACATCAGCAGGTGTTACAAATGGAGTTGTTACACTTAGGCTTACTTCTCGATTTAGTTCCAAGTTTGTTGACGTTGACTGTCATGTTCTTTCAAAGCTGACATCTTTATTGCCGGAATCCTCGATTGACAACATCAACATGGGAAACCTTGTGTCTTTTGAGCTTGCTGATCCATACTTCAACAGACCAGCTCCTATCGACGTCTTGATTGGGGCAGATAAGGAGTTTAGTATAATATTGGGACCACCTACTGAAATGGTAGCTGGTGTACCTAACTTAATTCCAACGATTTTTGGTTCGGTTATTGCAGGAAGATCTGCACAAACTTCTCCTAATATTGATAATAGTATAAAGACGTTTGCTTGTACGCAGTTGGATCATTCTCAAGAATTCGATCTCGAGAAATTCTGGCGTTTAGAAGAAATTTCTAATGAGCCCACCCTCTCGATTGATGACCAGCGTGCTGAGGAGATGTTTGCTTCAACTCATGAAAGGCTTCCTGATGGGCCTGAAGAGCCTTTTAAATCCGATGAAAGCGTTGATTTTGGAAACTCTTTTGCTATGTCACTCCGTCGTCTTCAGTCAATCGAACGTAGGTTTTTGTCAAATTCTTCTTTAAGGGAACAATACCACAGGTTCATGGATGAGTATTTGTCGTTGGGTCATATGGAAGAAATTCCTGCTGCTGAGATATATAAGCCATCTTCTAGGTCCTACTATCTTCCTCACCACGCGGCTTTCAAGGATGACAGTAGCACCACTAAGGTTAGAGTTGTTTTTGATGGATCCGCAAAAACCAATCACTCTGTTTCCTTAAACGATTCGCTTCTTGTTGGTCCGCCTATACAACGTGATATCTTCTCAGTTTGCCTTCGATTTAGACGACATTTGTACACCATCTCAGGAGATATCGAGAAGATGTACAGGCAGATCCAAGTTTCAAGGGATGATTGTGATTACCAACGCATACTGTGGCGAAAAACTCCCGAGGAACCCGTCAAACACTTTCGACTGCTAACAGTTACATATGGAACTGCATGTGCCCCTTTTTTGGCAGTTAGAACATTGAAACAGCTGGCATTGGATTCCTCTGAAGATTATCCGCTTGCATCAGCAACCGTCCTAAATGACTTCTACGTCGATGACGTAATCACTGGTGCAGATACAATTGAGGAAGTCATTAATCTGCAGAAGGAGTTGGTAGAACTGCTGAAACAAGGTGGATTTAATTTGCGTAAGTGGACAACCAATTGCTGGCCTCTTTTGATGTCAATTCCAGAAGACCAACGTGAGATGTCACCAATTCAATTTGAGGAATTTGATTCGGTTAAGGTCTTAGGACTGCAGTGGTGTCCTGCGAAGGATCGCTTTTCTTACAAAGTCAAATTCAGTGAATCCATTGTATTTACTAAGCGACGAATATTGTCAGATGCTTCTCGAATTTTTGACCCAATGGGATTTCTTGCCCCGATCGTTGTAGCAGTGAAAATTCTCCTTCAGGATTTATGGAGAGAACAACTGAAGTGGGACGAAGAACTTCCAAGGGAACTCGCTGACCGATGGACAACTATACGACAGGAGTTACCCCTCATCGAAGATGTTCAAATTCCGAGAATCATTTGGACAAACAAAAGAAATTATGAGTTTCATGGATTTTGTGATGCATCTTTGGATGCATACTCGGCAGTGGTATATTGCAGGAGTAAAAACGAGGATGGTACAATTTCGGTAGCATTGGTAGCTGCAAAGAGTAAGGTTTCTCCCATCAAGGTTTTGTCTCTTCCTAGACTGGAGCTCTGCGGAGCCCTTTTATTAACTCGTCTAATTAACAAACTTAAAATATCTTTAAGCCCGTATGACACTACATTTTTCTCTCATTTTTAATAAACTGAAAATGAAATTGAAGCGGAACGTACAATTTCTTATTCAAACTTTGATAGGTGGGAGTGGGTACGCCCTATATCCATAAATGTAAAAATGTCACAAAAAATCTATAAAAAATGTGATTTTCAAATTAAATTTGTCAGGTTCTGGCAGCTTTTCTTGATATTTCAGAATTAAAAATGAAAAATTATTTCAAGGTACACTCAGTTACAAAAGTAGATATACACTGTACCCTTTAGAACACTAGGATATGATGTATATTTTCTTTTGGGACACATTGTAAATGTGAAATTTAATTTAGAGAAATGCTATCCCTTTCTTAAAAACTCTTCTTATCCCTTTTTGGCTCTGCTGACACTTTGATAGATTAAATGAGAAATACAATAAAGAAAAAATGTAGTGTCATACGGGCTTTACAGGATAAAGACATGAAAGTTTACGCTTGGACAGATTCGTCAATCGTGCTCCACTGGCTTTCTTCTCCTCCGAAAAAATGGTCGGTGTTTATCGGAAATCGGACTTCTGAAATTATTACATCAATTCCACATACGCTTTGGAATAATGTTCGATCCGCCAGCAACCCAGCTGACTGTGCAACTCGTGGAATTTCACCATCTCTTTTGCTTCCAAATGAGCTGTGGTGGAAAGGACCCTCGTGGCTGTGGCAGGAGAAGGAGCAGTGGCCGTATTCAAACCCATGTACAACGGAGTTTTCAAAGGAGCTGTTGGAAGAGAGGAGAAACCCGAAAATGCAGGTACTTATGACAAATGCTATCGAAGAAAATGTACTGCAAACAATTTTAAATAACTCTTCGAAGTGGTACAAGTGCCAAAGAATAGTTGCAACAATGTTTCGGTTTCGTTTTAACTGTCGTGTACCTAAAGAAGAATCTTTGCTTCGTAATTATGAACCTTTCTGTGTTCAAGAACTTTTAAAAGCTAAACTCGCGTTGATACGGTTTAGCCAGATGACCAATTTTTCTTCAGAAATACGCGCGTTACAAAAGGGAAAAGAACTATCGAAAAACCATAAACTTTTAAACCTTGCTCCCTTTATTGACTCGGACGGATTACTTCGAGTTGGTGGACGTATGCAGAACTCGGTTATTTCATATAGTGAAAAACACCCCATCATACTCTGTAAATCAAACCGAATATCTAAATTAATTGTTGAATACATTCACGAACATTATTTACATGCCGGTGTGACTCTTATGATTGCGTTGTTGAAGAAAGAATTCTATATTCTTGGCTCGAGAAACCTAGTACGCAATGTTGTTCATAAATGTGTTTCGTGTTTTCGACAGCGTCGCGATACGTCAAAGCAATTGATGGGTAACCTTCCCGCTGAAAGAATTCAGTTTTCACGGCCATTTAGTAAGGTTGGCTGTGACTATGCCGGTCCTATAACCCTAAGACTATCGCGCGGTCGAAACCCTAAATTTGTGAAAGCCTATATTGCCCTTTTTGTGTGCTTTGTCACAAAAGGTATTCACCTTGAGTTGGTTGGTGATTTGTCGTCAAACGCTTTTTTGCTCGCCTTAGATCGGTTTTGTGCGCGTCGCGGTAAGCCCACGGAAATTTGGAGCGACAACGGAACCAATTTTCAGGGCGCAAAACGTTTGCTAAACGAGATGTACCAATGCATCTTAAGTGAGCAGCATCAAAAGGTAGTCATTGATCATCTCGCCAAGGACAACATTAGCTGGAGATTCATCCCACCGACTGCACCTCACTTTGGCGGCTTGTGGGAAGCTGGTGTCAAATCGGTAAAGCAACATCTAAAGAGGGTTATTGGAGAGCATATCCTGACGTACGAGGAAATGTACACTCTCCTCACCAAAATTGAATCGCTTCTCAATTCACGCCCAATGTGGCAAACATCTGACACTGAGCCAAGTGCTCTTTCACCTTCGCACTTCATGATTGGGGAGGCTTACACCTCTGTTCCCCATCCTGATATGGTAAATTGTAAAATATCTATTAACACTAATTGGTATCTTTTGCAGAAACTCAGTCAAGGTTTTTGGAGAAGATGGCATAACGAGTATCTAACATCTCTCCAACAAAGACAAAAGTGGCGTAACACCAAACCGAATTTATCCATTAATGATGTCGTCTTGCTGAAAGAACCAAACCTTCCTCCATCTAAGTGGATCCTTGGTCGCATCATTGCAACACATCCAGGAAAGGATGACAAAGTTAGAGTTGTCACAGTACGAACCATGAATGGAGAATATACACGTCCAATTGTGAAGATTGCCCCACTTCCGTTTGCTGAAAGACCGGAGTCTTTCAGGGGGGGCTGAATGTTTAGTATTTATTATACTTTATTATTTGTTTATTTAAATGTGTTCTTTTTGTTTGACTTAAATTAAATTCAGTTTATCTAATTTATCTTTTGTTCCACCAGTTACCAAACAATATCTATTATACCTACGGTGACCATATTTCTGGGAGTAAAACCCGGGACAAAAAGTAAAAATTTAAAAACGTGGACTTTTCAATAATTTTTATGTAATATCTAAAATAAATATTAAAGAAAAACATAATAACAGAAAAAAAAACGAACATTAACATAAATTATAATGTCTTCACAACATAACTAAAAACTTAAAAAAAAAAATAAAGTTAACATTTTTAATTTCATTATTAAAATAAGGCGAGTTTTTCAGTGCAGAGTTAACTCTGAGTTAAATAGAATTGTGACTACATAAGGATATTTTTGTTAGACATTTAAACGTAATAGATTTATCTTTTTCGTGCTCTTTTTGAAACAAGAGTATTGTAAATAAAATGAGTCGGAAAATATTTTATGAATAAGGATTTACGTAACGTTGCATAGAGAATGTGCAAACACGGTCCAAATAATCTGTTAGTACCTGAATACGGGACACTTGTACGTCCCGGGTTTCTTAAAAAATAAACCGGGACAGGCTATTAAAATACGGGACAATCCCGGGAAAACCGGGACGGATGGTCACCGTAATTATACCCTATAATTTGTATTTATCAATTTGTATTTCCAGTTGTATTGGAAAATTACTCTCTAACTGTAAATGTTCTCTTAAATCTATTAACTGTTGATCCGTTAATTTTGCTATGAATTTTCTAAACGTATGTTAATCTTCCTCTTTCTTGTTTCAACCACCACGCTGGACACATCTCGTAAGAAAATTAAAAATTGTTAATTTAATTTGTTAAAATTGGTGTTTTTTTATTCTTCGTCGTCGCATGAATGGTTTTGTCATACGGTCGTTGTTTCTTTCTAAATTCAATCAAAGGTTCTCGTTTCACACATAAAGATGAAATAAATTCAAGTAAAATTATAGTCAAGTTCACCCACTTTTCCTGATCCTGGTCGTTTCCTAACAAAGTTCATCAATTGAAGTTGTCTTTCCTCCACCATAGATAGCCATGAAGAATTTTTCCCCTGCCACAATAAGTTCTTCTGGGTCAGCGACTTTTCGTTTAAAAATGTCCACTTCTGCAGCAAGGTTGCCAGCAGTTTTTTCCATTGTGGTAACGAATTTCATTTTCCCAGTAGTACGTAAGAGTGTAAAAATAAAATGTTGTCTGATACAATTGTGTCACATTTTATACTTTTTGTCGAAAACCATTTCTCTGCTGCGTGTGATTTTTTGGGTTCCGAAGAAAAACATTCGCTTGATGTTTTTTATGTTCAGTCAACAAAACAAGAAAATCAATTTCCTCGGAAACGATTGTAACAGTTTCATGCAGAGAAGACTGCTTAATGGCTGTAGTGACAATAAGCAAATCAGCATCACCTTTGTCCTGAAAAACTGTATAACCTGTGTCTTGAAGTTTATGTCTTAGGAGTTGGATGAACTTATTTTTGTTTTGTTCGTTGGCAAGGAATGGTTCTTGGGCTGTTGTTGGGACTGTGTCAGCATTAAAATTCAGCTCAACAGATCTTTTTTTTGTTGTTCTGCGGAATCTTTCCCATGTCTTGGTACCTGCAATTGCAGGATCATCGGAATATCCGGTGGTTTTCAACGAATTTAATATATTTTTGACAAATGTCACCGATAGTAGGTTTTGTATTGAAATCCCAAACAACTTTATGTAGAAGGAATCCTCCGTCTATCACAAAGTACATATTGTTTAGATGACAAATTTCGTTTTCGAGCAGCGTCAGTGGTGAAAATGCATCGTATAATGTTGACTTGGTACCTTGTCTCATACCTTCTTCTGTTCGTATTTAAAATATTTTTCCATGTCATCGAGGGACTTCTGCGTGATGCACATTCTTTGAAATACTAAAAAGGGGTCAACTGCTACGGGAGATGAGTTTATATTGATGCTTGTTGTCATCGCTGACAGAGGAAGCACCTTGTTTTTTTTTTTTGAAAACTCAATGATCCAAATTTTTGCCCAAATGTTTTTGAAAGCAAGTTTAGTTTAGTTTTTAGTCTGAGCAATGGTGTTTTGATTTTTATAAATTAATACCAATCAATAAATTTGAAATCTTGTTGAGTTTTTTTTTAAGTAACACCTGTGAAATCGCATGCTATACCTTCGGTTTTCATTTGGATCGAGAAAAGATACCTAACTCAGTTTTCAACAACAAGAAATGTAGGTGTCTTAAGTTTCCCGGCTGTTTTACAACTTTCTGTGTGGTGCGGATGCAACTCCACGTACCATGTATGTTAAATTGTTATCATTACTATGGACAACATTTTAAGTAATAGTTTTCCGGATAAACATTTTCGAAAAAAAAATATATTTATGTTTTTCTCCTCACTCATAAAGTTTATCCTATGAATTGGATAACTTGCACAATTCGTGGCTGATGATATCGATCGATGGCTCATTTTATAGGTCGATACAAGAACTGAAAAGGATTCTAAGAGTATCATCCAAAAAAATCAACGGTTACCTAGAAAACTCAAGAAAAGTCATACCACCCCCAAAACACAACCCATAGGGGAACATTGGTCCGTTATATCTCAAAAATGAAACCACCTACAGAGGTCGTTGATAGCTTATTTTGTAGGTAGTTTTATCTTCTACAAGATTATACCGGGATGTTTTGTTGTAAAATAAAATGCAAGTGAGTTATTGCATAAAAACAAAACCAATCTCTTTTTCAAGATGGTGGGTCTTCCCTAACCTCAAAAATCCCAAAAACTCGTTTTTATGATCAGGAGACGTAGCCAAACAGATTCCATACAAAAAATGTTGTCCATCGAAAAATGCGATTTGATTTCCTAATTTGACTGGGCTATATATCAAATTCATAAAACATTTTGAAGGAAAATTTTGATAAACAAATCCTAAGTACACATTTATTTATGTACACATAAAAATAAAATTTCAAAAAAAAATTGTCAACCAGTTTTGGAATATCGAATTTTCAACAAAATATTTTAAAACTATGTACATATGTACATATTTTAAAAATTAAAAAATTTCTTTTTTGAAAATTTTTATATGCAATATTACACTAGTCAACGAAACTAAAGGACCAATTTTTTTACTTGCGATATAGGTACTATAGGGCAAGTTTTGGATTCGTGCAAAAAAAAAATTTCGAGATAACAATCAAACATAACATTACGATGATAGAGAACACGAAAAAAGTGGGTGGCACAATTCTGTCTGTCTGTCTGTCTGTCTGTCTGTCTGTCTGTCCGTACCTCAACCTACAGCCTAAACCACTGAAGCGATTTTCTTCAAATTTTGAACTTAAGGTTTTTTTGTAACTCTCCAGAGGGGAAATTGAAATTTTTTTTTTAGCTCAAAAACTAACGGTACTTGCCATACAACCGTTAAGGAAAAGCTTATTTATCTCAAAAACGGCTCCAACGATTTTGATAAAAAAAATCAGTGTATTACTGTAAATATGATGTACCTTCTAGTAAGAAAAAAAATCACCAAAAACATTTATTAACGGTACCTGCCATATAACGGTTTTTTCGATTTTTGATTTTCTCATTAACCGCTCATCCGATTTCAATGAAATTTTTTTCACAAAAGCTTTGTTTGAATATAAATAATACTGCATTCCAAAATTTTTGAAAAAATAAATTTTGGATTTTTAAAAAAAGATTCAAATTTTTTTTTTCAAAATTCAATATTTCAAAAACGGGTTGATGAATTATTTTGAAATTTCAGTTTTAAATGTATATTAATATAAACTCAAAATTGGCATACCAAATTTTTTTTTGAAAAATGTTGCAAAATTTTTATATATAAAAAATTAATTTTTAAGAAAACGGCTCCAACGATTTATAATTTTTTTTTTGCATATATACATATTTTTTCAAGTAATCAAATGGCATACTTTTTTTTTAGCTCTAAGTTATTTATCAGGCTGTTTATACAATTAAAAGAACGATTTAAATGCTTTTTATACTTTTTCTATAATTACTTAAATATTTTTTAAAGTTCTTAAGCCCCACCCAACTTGAACATAAGAGCAAGTACGTGCGATCCAGTCGTGCATTTTATTCAATTTGTGTTACAGCCCTATTATTGACACGATTCAAAACTAGTTTTAACGTAAAACTAGTTCTATATAGTCTGGGAGCCCACCGGAAGATTACCTATCTCATCACGGCCACGCAAAAATTGGATGCCAACTGATAGCTTTAGTCAAAACATTTAAAAAACTGCTGGTCCAACAAGCTTTATCTGGTCGCAATGGTTAGAAAATGCACTTTTCAGGTTGCTTTTTCCGCTAAATGTACCTAGAATACAAGCAACTTATATAAATGGGGTATCAAATGAAAGCTAGGAATGTCCTCTACACGATAGCAATGGTCGGACAGAGTTCTTTGGCTGTTGCCACGAGTCCTACCACTTTTCTAAAATTAGAGATTTTGTGCATCCTTGGATGAAAATTAAAAAAAAAGTGGTTAAGGCCACTTTCCTAACCATTTGAAATGATTTTACTCAGTTTTCACTGATGTAAGACGTAGTGTTAAAAAAAGACCATATTTTTAAAAAATAGTCGGACTCGTCGTAACAGCCAAAAAAAAAGTCAGTCCAACCAATGGTATCGTGTAGAGGACAGTCATACCTTTCATTCGATAACCCTTTTATAGAAGTTCCTTATATTATAGGTACATTTAGTGGAAAATGCAACCTGAAAAGTGCATTTTCTAACCATTACGACCAGATAAGCTTGTCCGACCAGCAGTTTTGTAAATGTTTGGACTAAAGTTATCGGTTGGCATCCAATTTTTGCGTGGCCGCGATGAGATAGGTAATCTTACGGTGGGCTCTCGGACTATATAAAACTAGTTTTATGTTAAAACTAGTTTTGAATCGTGTCAATAATAGGGCTGTTAGTGTTTTTTGAAGAACTGTATCTTTGTGACGAATGGTCGTATTGAGTTGAAACAAAAAGCATTCTACAGCTTTGTTTTTTGTTTCGAGATTTGTTTGCAAACATTTTTTTTCAAGTACCGAAATTGCGTTATTGCAAAAAATGAGACAAGACAAACAAGTTATTTTGTTTTAGTTTTTTTTTGAAGGTCTTCATTTCTCTGGATAACGTTTTTTGAGTCAGTAAAATGTAAGCTGAATACACAGCTTCAATTCAATTTTATTTGTTGTTATACAATTTTTGTTTGCATGGCTTATCTGACTTTGAATGAAAAAAGATGCTTTAAGCCTTGATAACCAATATTTCAGCAAATAATGACGTTCCAAATTCAAAGACAGTTTTGGAAATTTGAGAAAGCGTTTTACAAGATTATTTTAAGATTTTGTAGATTTTTTTTTTACGTTCACCGTTAGTTTAAAAAAAGTATTAAAGACCCACTTTTTGTGGTCTTTTCGTAAATCTTTTTTTTGTTTGCAAATATTGATTGCTTGACTTTTAAAGCATCAATATTCCTGTAAATTTTCAAATTGATTCATTGAACCGCTTTTCCTCAGCAAAGCTTACAAACCAGGTAAAGGAAAAAATTGTGTTGTTCCTAAACAATGCGTAGTCGTCATCAAAATGACAAGAAAACCACAATTCCAGTATATTTTTTTCACAGTTTTGCATTAGTTAGATACTTTTTTGCCTTGAAATGAAATAAAAAGTACATTTAACAAAACAAAATTTTTTCAAACAAATAAACTTGATTTTTTTTTTGTATTTTGTTAAATGTACTTTTTATTTAATTTCAAGGCGAAAGAGTATCTAACTAATGCAAAACTATGAAAAAAATCTACTGGAATTGTGGTTTTCTTGTCATTTTGATGACAACTACGCATTGTTAAGGAACAACACAGTTTTTTCCTTTACCTGTTTTGTAGGACTTTGAAATTTTGGTGAGGAAAAACGGTTCAATGGATCGATTTGAAAGTTTATAGGAATATTGATGCTTGAATCCATGCAATCAATATTTGCAAGGAAAAAAAGATTTATGAAAAGACTACAAAAAGTCTGTTTTTAGTACTTTTTTAAACTAACGGTGAACGGTAAGAAAAATAATTTCTACAAAATCTTAAAAAAAATTTTCGCAAATTTCCAAAACTGCCTTTGAATTTTTTTATAACGTCATTATTTGCTGAGATATTGGTAATCAAGGCTAAAAGTATCTTTTTTCATTCAAAGTCAGATAAGCCATGCAATTAAAAACTGTACGACAACAAATAAAAATTGAATTAAAGCTGTAGGAGTCGTTTTTGAGAAAAAAATATTTTCCTTTGTGGTTTTTTAACTATTCTCTGGAAGGTACCGTTATTTTTCAAAATAGTGAAATTTTTTCTAAAATTATTAAAAAGAGTAGGTACTAAAAAGCTCGAGCTTCACAAAATCGATCATGCTGTTTTCAAAATATTTGATTTTCAAAAAAAAAATTTGAAACATTTTTTGTTTTAAATTTTAGTAGACAAAACTATGTATTTATATTTTTGGGAAGTGTCTGCATGAAAAAAAATTTGAAATCAGTCATACATTTTGAAGAAAATCGAAAATTAAAAAATGGTTCTTTGGGAGGTACCATTTATAACCATTTTATGAAAAATGCTATGAAGAAAGTCGATCCAGCCGTTTAAGCTGTAGCTTAACGTACAGACAGACAGACAGCATTTTGTCAACCACTTTTTCGTCTTCCTTATAATCGAAATGAAAAGTCTGATCAAAGTCTAGAGCTCTAGTTTTTTACGAATGCATAACTTGCCAAAAAGAACCCATATATCGCAAGTAAAAAGTATGTTCCCGAAAAGTGGCAGCACTGAAATTTTACCGAAAGGTGCATATAGTCAACACCTATATACTAAGGCATAGAGAATTTTTATTTTCATGAGAATTTTTCAATTAGTCTACGAGATATTTTTATTTGACCATTTTATACAGATTGGCCAAGCTAAATTTCATCCTTACCATATCAAAATTTAATTACTATTAAAAGTTCAGGGAGTTTGGTTTCCTGACTGAACTACAGATTGGTCGTCATTTTCGAAAATGGTGTCCAAGTGACGTGGATTTCTAAAATGAAAATTTTTTTACCGATAGCCGTTATTAACGTTACCTGCCATATAACGGTTTATTTGATTTTCAATTTTCTCAGGAACGGCCTTACCAATTCCAATAAAAAATGTATGCAAAAGCTCCATTAAAATGATAACATGTTTAAATGTTAAAATTTTGGAAACAAAAATTGGATTTAAAATTTTTTTTTTTTTGAAATTCAATATTTGACAAAAATGGTGGATCGGCTCCGTGAAATAACTCCAAAACAAAATGAAATAACTCCCCAAAATTTGTATGAAGTTGGGAAGTTCTTTCAAATGAAAGAAGTCCCCAAATTTATTTCATCGATTTTTGGGGACTTCATTCATCTTCAAGCTGGGGTGTAGTTTCACAATGAAATAAATCCCCAAAAGTATGCAATGAAACAAGTCCCCAATCGTGAGAATCGTGGAAACAGACGTTATTTAATGGATGGAACTTTTAAAGTTGTGCCACAAGGTTGCTTTAGACAGCTTTTAATAATTTACGTTGAATATTTTGGCAAGGTTAGAGTTAGCCCGACGCGGCCACCACGCCACGCGCCACTCCACGCCACCACGCGCCACCGCACCACCACGCCACCGCGCCACCGCCACCACCCCTGCCGGGCGCAGTGAGTTTTAAATTCACTTCCCACAAAAAAAACTCTTACCTAGCCAAAATATTCAACGTAAATTAATAAAAGCTGCCTAAAGCAACCTTGTGGCACAACTTTAAAAGTTCCAAGAATCAATTTTTTTTTACTCAACAACTTTATTTATTACGTTTAATTAAATAAAATTCACGACTGGGTCGCACGTACTTGCTCTTATGTTCAAGGCACTGCGGGTTTAAGAAAATTGTATATAAAAACATGGAAATAATGAGGGAAAAATGTAGAGAAGCATGAAAAACAACTCTTTTGACAGTTTGAGGTGAAAAAATAGAATGCCATCTTAATTCTCGATTGAATATGATTGTACGGGGGAAAAAAAAAATTAAAAATCGTTGGAGTGTTTTTAAAAAAAATTAATTTTTATATATAAAATTCTTACAACATTTTTAAGAACAAATTTTGGTATGCAAATTTGAAGTATATATTTATGTGTATATAAGAACAAAATTTAAAAAAAAATTGTTAACCCTTTTTTTGAGATATCGATTTTTCAAACAAAAAATTTGAAACTTTTTTTAAAAATCCAAAAACTTTTTTTTTGAAAATTTTGATATGCAATATTATTTAATCTAATCCGAAATTTGTATATAAAAAAAAAATAATCTAAATCCGTCGAGCCGATAACGGGAAAACTCAAAATAAAAAAAAATACGTTCTATGACAGGTACTTTTAATAGTTGCTAAGTGTAAAATTTTATATTTTTTGGTAGTAGATCGTACTAATTTTAGTATATAAAAAAGTTTAATTAAAATCGTAGGAGTCGTTTTTAAGCAAAAAAATATTTTCCTTTGCGGTTTTTTTAAATTTTGTATGGAAGTACCGTTATTTTTTCATAAATGTAAAATTTTTTCTAAATATATTTTAGAGAGTACTAAAAAAGTCTTAAATATCGAGTTTCAAAAAAATCGATGATGTCGTTATCGAAATATTTGAGTTTCAAAAAAAAAAATTTGAAACATTTTTTAAAAATCCAAAAAATATTTTTTCAAAAATGTTGGTACACAAAACTATTTATATTTTTTGGAAGCTTCTTTGTAAAAAAATAATTGAAATCGGTCGTACCGTTTTGAAGAAAATCAAAAATAAAAAAATGGTTCTTTGGGAGGTACCATTAATAACCATTTTTGAAAAATGGTTTTCCACCCAAAGAAAGCCTATACTACTAAAATAAATTTATTGAATTTTTTTTTAAGAAAAGTTGTTGAGCCGTTTTTGAGAAAAATACGATTATGTAAAATTGCTTAAAAAAAATTGTATGGCAGGTACCGTTATTTTTTATTCTAAAAAAAATGAAAAAAATGTGTGGGCATAATCACAAAAAACCACTATTTACCAAGTTTGAAGAAAATCGATCGAGCCGTTTAGGCTGTAGACGAACAGACAGACAGACAGAATTGTGCCACCCACTTTTTTGGTGTTCTCTATCATCGTATGATGATGATGATATATGTTTGATTGTTATCTCAAAAATTTTTGTGTGCACGAATCCAAAACTTGCCTTATAGTACCTATAATCGCAAGTAAAAACAGAAGAAAGCCGATCCAGCCGTTTAGGCTGTAGCTCAACGGAGATACAGAATTGTGACATCACTTTTTTCGTCTTCCCTGCCATCGAAATTACAAGTCTGTTCAAAGCCTCGAGCTCGATTTTTTTTACGAATGCATAACTGGACAAACATACCTATGTTCATGTACATGTGTGTGCATTAGCATAACGCCATTATCAAATATCAGAATTATTTGGCAAATCAAGCTTTTTCAGAAAAATTAAATTTATTTTAAAAATTTTTGTTTCGATTCTGGCTTTAACCAAGTGAATCACACTGTAAATGATCAAATAAAAAGAGTTCATGTGTTTGTTAGTGCCAAAAATGAACCTTGCACCACCCTCCTCCTCCTCCACCACAATAAACCAAGATGAACACATTAAATAGTTGGTGTTGCCAATCCAATTAACGGTCATCTAGGAATGCTGTTATTTGTTTGCTGCCACACATGATTCTTCGTCTGAAATTTCTGCCCACTACCGCTTTGTTAATTTGTATCTCTGTTTTTAGTGCTAAAATGATCGATCTTATATTAACAACATAGAATCTAAACAAACAATTCAAGTGCAAAATGCATAACAGAAAATTTCAACAAATTTATCATCAAAACCAATAAATCAATTAAATCAATAAAATATTATTTAAATAAAAAACAAAATTAATTAAAACAACGTGAGCTATTCTTTTGCTACCAAATGTTTATAGATCAACACAAAAGGAAGTGTGTTTCTTGTATTGCGTGTCTATGAGTCTGTGCCCCGCCACTCTTGTTGGCAACATTTTCTATACATTTTTTGTTGGTCGCTAAAAAAGAAAATTGTGTATTTTTTTTCTTTTTTGCGAGTAAAAAAAGTACGACGGAATCATTTTTGTCGTCGCGTTGGTGGTGATGCACTTGATCTTGAATCAATTACGTTGGTCCCTTAAATAAAACCTGCTATGGTTTAAGAAAAAAAAAAAAAAAAGCTAAGTTTTGCAACATGCACTCGACCGTGAAAGTGTATTTTTGTAGCATGAAGTGAATTTTCATTTTTGTTGATGTCTTTTTTTTTCATGTGGTAAAAATTGTTTCGAATTTTGACAAAATACAACTCATTGCTTGATAGTATAAAAAAAAACAAAATATAAAATAAAACTTTTTGGTTTCGACTAAATTAAAAAATAATTATTTTGATGAAAAGGCAAGGCGAACTAAGATCCTGATAAAAGACCAGAGCATATATGTATGTAAGTAAACTTTTTAACCTAATAAAATACAATTTAATACTTATTCAATTATGAATGGTTAGCACTTTTTTATATGCAATGCCTTCTTGGTTTAACAAATTTTTGGTTTTAACAAGGGGTTTGAGCTTACATATACCTATTCGTTTCAAAACTTTAAGAACCATCAAATACTGCAAGCTATATGTAATTTAATATGTTCATTAGGGTGGTCGTTAAAAAAGGTCATCCCGGATGGGCCCAAATCGGCTCTAAATGAAGAAAAAAAAAATTCCCTAATTTTTTCAGATTTTTATTTTGATCCCCTATAGTCGCTGTAGGAGTAAAATAAGTTTCCCCTTTTGCTTAAGATCTGCCAAAAAAATTCGGAGCATGTAGGTGGGATCTAGACAAGAAAAAGATCCTATGGGAGGGGGGTAATATCTCCCCCTGCTTGGACGGGAGGGGTAATTTAATAAAATATTTGCATAGGATCGAGAAAAATTAATTAAAAAACAACGGAAATACTTACAGTAATGTTTAGTAGCTTTTTAAAAAGCCAGAAGTCCATTCTTACAACTTGTTTTTAAATTAAGTTTTTTTGATGAAAAGTTTTGGCAAAAAATTGTTTCAAACTCAAAATTTTGAAGAAAAATTATTATTATTTTTTTTTTTAATTATAGGTTTGAAAACAGATTTTGCTAAAATCGTTTATTCAAAAAGCTTTATTTAGTATTCAACTATTAAAATGCACTTCTGGCTTTCCAAAAAGCAATTACTGCAAGTGTTGCGTTTTTTAATTAATTTTTCTCTATTTTATGCAATTATTTCATTAAATTGCCCCTCCCGCCCAAGCGGTGGGAGATATTACCCCCTCCTCTAGGTTTTTTTTCTTGCCTACTTCTCACCTCTGAATTTTTTGGTGGATTTTACGCGAATTAAAAAAAAAAGGAAAAAATTAGGGAATTTTTTTTTCTTCATTTAGAGTTGATTTAGGCCCATCCAAATATTAAAACTAAAAAAAAAAACTATTATAACGACCACCCTAATGTACATATAGGGCTTTCCAACAAGAATTTATTGTCTTTTGAAATTTCGTGCCATGTTTGGACTGCCATTGCGATGGATTTTGATAAGAAGACATGAGGAGATTATTGATTTTATGCATTGATACTGAGAAAGTTATTTCAATACTTTGTAAACATTTACAATTATGTAAAAACGAAGGGTACGTTAGGACTTGTTGGGACACTTTTAACTTAAAGTCTCATAACTTCTTACCTATTCATAACATAACAATGAAACTAGGTCCCATCATTGAAGGAATGTAGGTTTGTCATCCGTGAAGCTAGCAGGGCAATTTTCACACACGCAATGCAAATGGGACCTTGACAGGAATTTTGTTTGCATTTATATTCTCGAATTTGCAGTTCACCAAATAAGAATGCAATCGATTGACGTCCTAACTTCACTGTAAAGTTAGTAGGTCAGAACCCGAGCATGCTCCAAATTAGCATTTTTTTGCATTTCAATATTAGGAAAGGTAGACATTTTGATCTACCAACCTGCTATGCTTGATTCCTGAGATACGTGATGTAACCTGCTAGCTTCACTATCACCCGATCTCACCCTTTTTTGGTAAAGCATAAATAACAGTTCCCATGCGAAAAAAAAATTAAAATTTTCAAAAACAATGTTTCACCATTTCTGTCCACCAAATTGAATAATTTTCAAGGCGAAAAAGTTTGCCTTGGCCTAAGCTACCCATTGAGTCATTTATTTTCCCCTATAATTAATAAACTACAGGACAAAAATGGAAAATAATTATTTTTGGATTTGGATGCCTTGAGGTGAATATATTTTTTTTTTGGAAATATAAACCGACCATACAAAAAAGAAACATTTTATTCACCACACTTTTTTTCGCATGCAACACAATTGCCGGTCCATTGTGATGTTCCATGACAGCAATGTTTTTTTTTTTACATGAAACTGTAAGCCAATCATACAAACAATTAATTTTGCATTTCACCTCAATTGTTTTTGACTGCGAACATTTTTGCATAGATTTTTTTTTGCGCACGGGAACTATAAACTAGCCTTAAACTACAAAATCGGGAATAGAAATGCAAAAAAATGCAAATTCCCGTCAAGGTCCCATTTGCGTGGGTGAAAGTTGCGCTGCTAACTTCACAGACGTGTAATTTTGGCTTCTTAAATAAATTTGAAATAATTAAGAAATGATTACCTTGGCCTAAGCCACCCATTTAGTCATTAATTTACCCTAGATTAATAAACTTAAAAACTGGAAAACAATTATTTTTGGATGCAAAAACCATTTGCATGCAAATAATGCCTTGTGGCGAATATATATTTTTTTTTTTGGAAGTGTAAACCGACCATCCAAAAAATGTATTTTTTTCACCAGTCTGTTCTTCACAAGCAAAACAATTGCTGGTTCATTATTTTGCATGATAGCAATTAATTTTTTTATAGCATGAAACTGTAAGCCAGTCATGCAAACAAATAATTTTGTATTTCACCTCAATAATTTTTGCCATGCGAAAATATTTGCATATATTTTTTTTCGCACGGGAACTGTAAACTAGGCTAGAGATTTTGCAGCTGCATTAAACCTTTCTTGAGATTCGACCCACCTCTTCCGGTTTTTCGGTTGTTGGTACCTATGTTTACTAAAAATAAAGACAACCAAAAAATTGGAATATAAAACATGCTGGGCAATCAATTTGCTCCACCTCAACCTGGACAAACTCACCCCACACATACATAGCTTGCTGAACATATCTGTGCTGTTTGGTAGAAACATCCCTACATCTTCTTTAAATCGAGCCAGAGCCTTAACGAGTTCACCGATTTTCTTCAATTTAAGCTTAGTTTACAGTTCCCATGCAAAAAAAATATTAAAATTTTCAAAACATTTTCCATCTATTCTGTGCACCAAATTGAATAATATTCAAGGCAAAAAACGTTTGCCTTGGCCTAAACCACCCATTGAGTCATTAATTTACCTTTAATTAATAAACTATATGCCTAAAAATGGAAAATAATTATTTTTGGATGCAAAAACTATTTGCATGCTAATAAAGCCTTGAGGTGAAAAAAATTTTTTTTTGGAAGTGTACACCGACCATCCAAAAAAAAAATTTTATTCACCACACTTTTTTCGCATGCAAAACAATTGCCGGGCCATTGTTTTGCATGACATTCCATGACAGCAATGTTTTATTTTTTTGCATGAAACTGTAAACTAGTCATGCAAAAATTAATTTTGCCTTTCACCTAAATTATTTTTGACATGCGAGAATATTTGCGTAGGTTTTTTTTTGCACACGGGAACTGTAAACTAGGCTTTAGCCTTTAAAAAATTATGTTTCAAATTTGAAGAAAATCGGTTCATCCATTTAGGTAGAAACTCGGTGTAAAGCGGACGTAAAGACCCAAATTTTAAAATAGAGTTTTCATGTTTCTACCAAACACCACAGGCATATTCTTTCACTTTGAAAAAAAAAACTAAAATTCAAAAGTGGAACTCACAAAAATACTGTATCTTACTGTTAAATTCGGACGTCTCTTACCACAATAGTTTTAAAAGAAACAAGTTTTTTTTGTTATTTACCTTTGTACCCAAAAAATAGAAATTAGTGCGTGATTTTCCTTTTAGCCTAGTTAACAGTTCCCGTGCGCAAAATTAAAATTTGCAAATACTCTCGCATGTTTGAGGTAAAATGCAATATTGTTTGCATGATTGGTTTATAATTGCATGCAAAAGGAACCATTGCTGTCATGGAATGTCATGCAAAAAAATGGACTGCATGCGAAAAAAAGTGTGGTGAATAAAATAGTTTTTTTTTTGATGGTCGGTTTACACTTCTAAAAACAAATATATATATTCACCTCAAGGCATTATTTGCATGCAAATGGTTTCTGCATCCAAAAATAATAATTTTCCATTTTAAGGCCTATAGTTTAAAAGATAAATTAATGACTCAATGGATGGCTTAGGCCACCTTGTTGCACAGAATAGGTGGAAGGTTGTTTTGAAAGTTTTGATTTTTTTTTCACTTGGGAGCTGTAAACTATGATTTAGCAAACAAAATCCAAGTGATTTGCTGCCAAAGTCTTTTATAATAGCCATTCATAGTGCAACCAAGTTTTGCTTTTATTCCCCAATCGATGATCGAAGTTGGTTAAATCATTGCCTTTTTTCTAATGCTGTGCAGAATTTTTACTAGTCGTATTCCATCTAACGAAATATGTACAGGGTGTCCGCCGGGAAGGTATACTACTTTGTTTGTTTATATAGTTTTTGATTAAATGAAAGAGAATAGATCTTATATTGATAAACGTTTTATTTAATGTCGGCAATTATGTATGGAATACAATATCAGGTAAATGTCCGCCTCTGTCAGTCTCACAAATGCGAGCCCTTTTGAGCACATTTTTCATTACATTCTAACACATTTCACGCGGTATTTCATTAATTATTTCATCACGAATATTTTGTTTTAGCTTTTCAAGCGTTTCAGGCGACCGGACCGTGGAGGCCAATCAACATCACCATTTCTTGAAATGACTTGTTGTGGAAAGAGGTCTCGCAGTAATTCCATTGTAATCCTGGCTGTATGCGATGTGGCACCGTCTTGTTGATACCACATGTTTATCAAGCCCAAAGCATGCAGTAGCAGTTGTATGGCGTTAAAAAGTTTTCAACTGTGGCCAAAGTTGTTCTTTGAAGACCAAGCTTCTGAGCACGGCGTCGAATTGAGGTTTGGATTGTTTTGAACACTTCCTTGAGTAGCAGTAATGTTTTCAGCCGATCTTGCGCAGTACGTTGTGGTCCATGCTTGGGCCTATCACCTACAGACCCTCTGTCTTCGAAATCATTCACTACACGGTAAATAGTGCGTTTTGTTTCACGTAACTTTCTCATCGTCACAGTAATCGATGATTGATTTTGATAAAATGTTTTAACAATTAAAACACGTTGGTTTATCGAATATTTTTCCATAATAAATTTGCCACGTGTCTACTACACGACTGCCAAATATAAACTGTCAAGACTAAAGTTTACCAAAATGGCGGCAAAACAAAGTAGTATACCTTCCCGGCGGACACCCTGTACTTATATTTCGACTGATATTAATACCAACTTCTTTACTTTTTGTCTATGATCTTTTTATTGGTATCACTCAATTGGCACTTGTCAAAGAATGTCTCTCGTCAGTTGCAAAAGAGAAAAAAGAAATCTGTAGCATTGAAATCTTCGCTGAACTAGGAATTTATTTGAATTTTTTTATTTATAAAAATATATAATAAAAAACAATACTAAATAAATAAAAGTTCAAGGTGCAATCAACTAAAACTGATCCTTTCAACAAGAGGTACTGATGTTGTCTATTGCCCAAAGCGGACATCTGTCAATTTAATAAACGTTGCCAAATAATTTATGTTTCCATTATAGATGAACTCAATTAACATTGAAAATAATAATTATAATCATTCTAGCCCACTGCACTAGGAAATCGACAAGTTTATGGCCTTTAATAAACTAAGCACGTAGGTGGTTAGTTTTGGTACCTACATACATACATAATGTACATATATCAGATGTATGTATATTCTGTGATCAACGTGCCAACAGTTTTGTCAAACTTTTCTGTTTGCTAACAATTTTTTGAATTTATTTTCATTACCTAGTTACCGCACTTAGGGCCTTAAGAAAGTTTGCTAATTTTCATGATATGCAGTGCTGGATTTAGTAATTTAGTAGTTTTAGTAGCTCTTAAGGAAATCATTCCTGATGGGTCAACATTCCAGAATTCATATTAAAGGTGAAATATTTTAGTCGATTAATTAAAAAACTGTAGTTGCTGAGGGTAAAAGCTGTGAAGTTATATGAAAATTGTTTTTGAATTGTGAAACGTGTGGTGGATCTTGTGATGATTTTATCCATTTGTTATATATGCATATAAATTAAGATTGGTTATTCCAAAGTAAGGGAGAAAACAATCGGACGCTTGTGTGAGGGTTTTCTGGAAGAATGTAATATTTTTTCATGAAACTCTGTGGTTTTTAAGAATTCATCACAAAATACACGACACATAAGTTTCACCAAAAAGTAATGAAATTCAATTAGCTTACACAAAAAATATATGGTAACAGAGAAGACACATACGATTTAGAGATTTCCGGGCTTCACCTTAAAGTTTAAAATTCTGCGCGGTCCAGGAAGATAATGTGCGTGAAGTATTAACACCACCAATTTGGATTTTCGAAAAAAAAAGTTGTATTGTGTTCAACTTGTGCTGGCTTGTGCCGTAAATATTAAAAAAATCGCAAATATGCAAATTAAACTATTTTGCGAAATTTCGTAATCACAAAAAAGTGAAAGTTGTGCTGTTTTGTGCTCAATTTCTGCTGCCATATTCCAAAGAGATACAAAATTCGCATATTTGTAACTTTTGTGCCAAAAATTAATTTATAATTTTTTTTTTTTAAGTTTAACATTTTTCTTAAAAACTAAGATGTGCTTTTTTGCGCTCAGTTTGTGCTACCATGTTCCGAAGAGATAAGAAATATTTAAAAAAAAAATTGCAAATTTGCAATTTTTTTAAAAATATTTACGGCACAAAGCAGCACAAGTTGAGCCCAATACAGCACAATTTTTTTTTTGAAAATCAAAAATGGCGGTGCTAACTTTACGCTACAGCCCTTCGCAAAGTTTTGTTTTCTTACCATAATAGTTGCAATTATGCGATTTTTTTTTTCTTTTTGTGCTTTACTAGCATTTTCTGAAATTTCAAAATTTCGCAAAAATTTCATTCGTAAAATTTCCTAATTTGCGAATTTTTCAAAAATATTTACGGCACAAGCCAGCACAAGTTGACGGAAATGCAGCACATTTTTTTTCAAAAATCAAAAGTGGGTTTGGTAACTTTACGCTTAAGAAATGGGTACCCTCTAAAAACCAAACCCTTAGTACGATATTTTTGTTTAAATACGACACATAACTGCACAAGTAGGGCACATTACAGCACAACCTTTTTTTTGAAAATCCAAAATGGCGGTGCTTACTTCATTCACGTATGAAGATATGAACTTGATTTTCTTGCACGCTTTCATAAAGCCAACATATATCAAAAACCATCCTTGGTTTAATGCTAAGTTTCATTTTACTATCAGAAACAAAAATGGTACAGGAGAAGACAGCTAATGGTAACGGAGAGGATAAGTGGGTACGATTAAAGATTCTTTTTTATACAATAATTTGTATTTTCAAATTATTGTCATTAAGGTTTTCTCAAAGTATAAAGGGCCCTGGAGACGCTCGAACATGGTGCGAGTGAACATGGTTCGAGTACTATGTTCGAGCTGATTTTACTTGTCTGCGGGCTGGTTCGAGTACCAATTATTACACTGAAACCAAGCAGAAACCAAACTACTCGAACTTCATTTTTCTTACGCCTTATGTGTCATTCACAATATTCACTGTCACATTTATTTTATTTTTATTCAGGTTAATTGACATTTTTCTTTTTATTTGTGATATTGAACTCAAAATTAAACCGAAATGTTCGAGTAAACATACAAAACCGGTCCGCAAACAGTCGATTCTGGTACAACAAACGATTAGCCCCGCCCTCGAACATCGAAAAATATCAAACTCCTTTTGATTTTGGTGAGTTTTTGTTAAGTGACACGAAATAATTGGTACTCGAACCAGCCCACAGACAAGTTAAACCAACTCGAACATAGTACTCGAACCATGTTCACTCGCACCATGTTCAAGCGTCTCCAGAGCCCTTTATTTATATATGTTCGAGGGCGGGGCTAATCGTTTGTCGTACCAGATTCGACTATTTGCGGACCGGTTTTATAGGTTTACTCGAACATTTGTGTATAATTTTGAATTTCAATATTAAAAAAAAAAGAAAAATGCCAAACAACCTGAAAGAAAATTAAATAAATGTGACAGTGAATATTGTGAATGACATATAAGTCGTAAGAATAATGAAGTTCGAGTGGTTTGGTTTCTACTTGGTTTCAGTGTCTGTGGAGTTTAGTCGAACTAGGTTCACGCGCACCATGTTCGAGCGTCTCCAGGGCCCTTAAAGAAGATATTGAAAAGATATAAATTTAATTTTTTAGATGAAAACTAGTTTTTATCAGAAATCGTTGTTAATTTTATTGAAAAAAAAAAATACATCGTTTGCCTACATAACCTCAAAAATTGCTAAAAATACGTTGGTCATTTTCTGACGGTAGTGTTTCGAAAAGCCGAGCTGGTAGCGGAAAACTTTTAACGGCCGTCTTTTCATGTCCAAAAGTGAAAGGATAAAACTAACGCAAACATTTCAGAACGACAACGGTAAATGAGAGCATAATTACACTCGATGTGATGTTGTTGGTCATTTTCTGCTGTTATACGTTTTCCGCTACAACAACAAAAGTGCAAGTTTAGTATCGTTTACGTTTCGTATATTTCGCGTTGGTTTTCTGAAGTTAATTTTTTTTCAAAGCACTTATTGTAATTAATTATATAATAGGGGTTTTTCTTTTATAATTCAGAGCAGAGCCTGAACTGTCAAACAAAAAGTTGTGTTTCTTTTTTTAGCTCTGAGCGTTCAGAGCTAAAAATTTGTATTTCTTTTTTCTGAGTGAGTTTGTTCAGAGCGCGCTCTATGAGCTCAGAATAAAATGACTGAGCAGACAAGAGTTCAATGCTGAATACATAGCATTTGAAAGCTAGTGTTCAGGTGTGTTTCAAAAATAGTTCAGGGTGCTCAGAACAAACTTGCTCAGATGATGTTCAGAACATGCTCGACATGCTCGGACTCTGTTCAGAGCTCTTTTCTGAATTAAAAAAGAAAAACGCCTTATAAAGCAACTGATAAAACTCGTAATTATCGCAGTTGTTGATGACATACAGTCACTCACAAAATTATTCGGAAAAAAAGTTTTTTTTTTTAAAGAATGAGTTTTTTTTTGCTTGTTATTATTTTTTGTTCTGTCATTGTTATTTTTCTGATATCTTCATTTCTCTTTGTTTTGTCTTGATATATGTACATTTTAATATGGGAAACAAAAGAAATTATGAGCGCGATATTCTACCTACCGTTACATTTCTTTATAATCTCAACAGAGGAAGAGCAATCATTATATAGATTTAGGGCTGGCAGCGATACAAGTAAAGTCTCGGTATCGGTATCGGTATCGGAAACCGAAACGATACCGAGACTAAACCACCTTCAAAACACCCAAAACGATACCGAGACAAAACTGAGACCATACCAATCCTTAAGTACCGAAATGTACCGAGACTCTTGGTGGTATCGTTTGGTATCGGCAGAAAAAAAATTGATTTTTGAATATAAGTATTAATTAATAATTTTTGTTCTTGGTTTCACGGAAACGGCTCTAACGATTTGCATGATACTCTCAAAGTTACTTATTTTTAGCTAGAAGAAGGCTATTGAAATGATTTTAGTAAAATGTACCCACTGCCACGCCTATTTTTAGTTATATCTTGGTTTCTCGGGAACGGCTTATACGATTGGAATGAAATTTTCATAAATTTCGTGAACAGCTTGTAAGCGATTTGAGAGAAATGTTACTTATTAACACTGAATGTGACCGAGAGCGATACCGATGCCGATACCGAGACGAAACTTAGTCATACGATACCGATACGAGACTAAGTAATACGAGAACGAGACCGATACTGAGACGATAACGACATTTTTCAATTTAAACGATACCAATAAAAGTCTTGTTTGGTTTGGTTTGGGCTGGCCACGCCCTATATAGATTTGATATAGATTAATTCCGAATACTTTTGGGAATGACAGTATTTCTTTTATTAAAGTTCTTAAAATCCAAAAAAGAATTAATTTACAAGCTTTGGTTTTTGGTTGTGACGTGAATTTCACTCGTTTCGATGCATTTAGGCTTTTTGAATGAGAAAAACGTTTAGAACGCAATCAGCTATCAATCTTATGTAGTTACATATTCGATGAAAGAGGTATAGGTACTTTTCCAATAATTTGTATCTTCCAACTCAATTAAGTTCAAGTTTTTGATTTGTAAAGGGTGTTATTTTTAGAGGTATATAACTTTGAAATGGAATCAAACAAAGATGATTTTGTTAAATTGACATGATATTTACTTTATTGGAAAGATAATAAATAATAAAATAATAAAGATATGACCGCCACGGCTGGCTCGCACTAATCTGGAGGTCTAATTTTCGATTACTATTTCCAACACTTGTGGCCGTATATCCGTAATAACGCGGCGAATATTGTCCTCCAAGTGGTCAATCGTTTCAAGCTTATCGGCGTAGACTAGCCACTTCACATATCCCCATAGAAAATAGTCAAGCGGCGTTATCACACAATCTTGGAGGTCAATTCACGGGTCCGTAAAGTGAAACTATGCGGTTACCAAACGTTTCTTTCAATAAATTAATTGTGAAACGAGCTGTGTGACAGGTTGCGCCGCGCCATCTTGTTGAAACCACAGCTTCTGCCCAACATGGTTCTTCAATTGACGGTCACCATTGACTGTAACGTACTGGCCAGCATCGTTTTTAAAGAAGTACGGACCAATTATTCCACCAACCCATAAAGCACACCAAATAGTCAGTTTTTGTGGATGTAACGGTGTCTCAACATGCACTGGAGGATTTTTATCACTCCAAAATACGGCAGTTTTGTTTATTGACGTATCCATTCAACCAAAAGTGAGCTTCATCGCTAAACGAAATTCGCGTATTTCGAGCAGAACTATGATTTTCAAAATAAATTTGCACAATTTGGAAGCGTTTTTCAGGCGTCGGTCAATTCATGTTTAAATGCCAAACCAAACTAAAAGTAAATCACTTTGCAGCTGACAAATGGCCCCCAGTTATAATAGTGTTGCGAGCTTAATGTCATATACCTCTTAAAAAAAACACCCGTTATGTCTTTTTTAGTGTATCTGGAATCATGTACAGCTTAAGGGGTTTTCGAACGCGATATTTGCTTCATAGATACAGTTTTTGATTGAATTGCAATGATTATTTATGAATTATTAGTTTATTCGAACCAATGGCTAAATTGGTTTAGATTTTTTCGATCTAGGACGAAAAGTCCACAAAAAGGCGCGGTAACTTAAATACCTATGCATAGCGGATTAATTAAAAAATATTTTGTATATGTTTTGTACGATAATATAACTTTTTTAAAAAGCCGTTTTGGATTATTATGTCAACATTTTTAAAACAAAATTTTATAGAGATTTTTTATGTTTGTACTCTCTTAAACAAAGATCACTACCAGCGTTGCCGGAAATATTTTTTTGAAAGTGCCATTGCCAACAACAGAAAGTGCCATTATAGGCCAGTGGGTGCCACCAACTAATTTTTGATGCAAATTAAATTTTTGAAACAGAAACAAATGCGTAACACTTACGCCCATATTATTCACTCTGGACTCAAGATTTATTAAAGCAAAACATTCACTATTATTCGTTTCAAAACATGCATTAAATCCAATGGTTTTCCTCCTTTAGTTAATTGATAATTTTATGTATTTCTCTATTTCTGGGAGCAAAAAGAAATTATACAAACTTCAAAAAGAAGTGAATAATGTTGAAATTGAGTTTAACTCCGGATGACAGTCTAAATAAAATATTTAGGATTAATTGAGATTGGAAAATCTAGATTAAGATTTTAAACGGGCGAATGATAAATATAATAATACTATAAGTGATGGAAGTATTGGTTTATAAACATTCTAAGAAATATTTGTTGTTTCGTTGCTTGAATATTATTTTACTAGACGAACATCAAAGTGCCATATGAAGTCCTTGAGTGCCAAGGTGCCATTTAAATCAAAAGGTGCCATAAGTAAACGATCGTGCCACATCGGCAACGCTGATCACTACTACTCGTAGGGAATGGTACTAGATCCCGAATGCCAAAATCCTGAATTGGAAAAAACAGAATCCCGAATGCCATAGTTCCGAATGCCCAAAATCCGGAATGCCAAAATCCCGAATGGACAGAATCCGATTGCCAAAAATTCCGATTCCATTCGATATGTATATTTCTTTAGTATACCATTTCAGTACCTTCAACGAAACCGAACTGCTTCTTTTGGTTTGACTTCCGTTCATTTTGCAATCTCAATTGACGAACAAAAATCTAGAATGTACAAAAATCACGAATTGTATGAGACCAAAACAATTTTCTCAACCCATTTTGAATGTCAAAATCAACAAGTATCGAACGTGATTTTTAGTACCAAAAATAGTAAAAGGCCATTTTGCCTTCGGGTTTTGGGCATTCGAGATTTTTTTTCATTTCGGGATTTTGGCATTCGGAATTTCTTACCCAGCCCCTACTCGTATGTGTTTGAAACGGGAAAATGGTGTCCAAAACACCTGGTCCAGAATATGGTGATATCAACCCAAGCTTTCCTGACTCTAATAAATATATGTCCAACTCTAATGGATTCTGGCGGTGAGACAAATTCGTACTCGAGTTTCTACTGTTCAAAAAATACCCCAACAAAAGTTGGAGTCAAAAATCTGAAAAAGTCCCGATTTCTGATGGTTTTTCCAGGATTGTGAAGTTGGCGGAGGATGCGTGGTGGTGGAAGTTTGTTTTATCACACAGTACACACACAAATTAAATGTAATATAATAAAAGTGTTATAATTGTTGTTAAGTTCTGCGCATCTATCAGAATTATTGTCAAATATCAATATTTGTGGATGTGTTGACGTGTTATTTTAGGGGCTTTCGAAAAGCCATTTTTCAATTCTGACACTTTCGATTTTGACCAGTGCATCAACTTAGATTTGTTTACTGTGGGGTACAACTTTTATAATATTTACTGGGCTATAGGTAGTACATATAGCAAAAACATTTTCTCACGCTACTTATATTTGATATTTATCAATAGAGCTTATATCAGACCATACGTATATTACAATAAGAAGGTGCAAAAATAGTTTTGTGAATGGTGAACTTTAAAATTTGAAAATCATGAATAATATATAATAATAGAATACAAAGGGCATCTAAAAAGCCCTCCAAATCCGGCACTGCTCGTATATCAAGAGATCCTTCTTTGTGATTAAGTCACTTTTGTCGCAAACCGCCACTCAACTGATAATCTAATTAATTACGACCCATAAGGCACATGCTGCATTAAAATATTATATTTAAATATTTGTTCAATTAAATTAAAAACAATAACAACAACAAATCAGATGTATTTGTTATTTGGCAAGTTGCCCTACAATTCGGTAAAGTGTTTTAGTTTTTTTCAGGACCAGAGGAACGTTCTTTTCGGACATCGTGAATCTTAATGCTCGAGAATTATAAGTTTGGCTATACATTACACGTACAAATATATTCTTATAAACAGTTAGATTAGCAAATGCATGTGTCTCGTGCAATGCTAGACTATTAGACCTTGGATTGGTAGCAAGGCTGTTTCGAAGAAATAGAAATGACAAGGCATTATGAAGAATTATTATATGAACTTGGGTGAGATTTTAGTTTTTTTTAAATATTAAAATTTTATATTTTTGTCGTTTCTTCGTGGTGTTTTTATTTTACTAAACTAAGTGGAAATTAATTGCAATTTATTTATATTTTTATTTATATTTTTATCATAATATTTGTACCGTTATGTTGCGATGCAAATAAGTTAATGAGTAAGTAGAAAAAGAGAAATTAAATGAAAAATTTATCATCTATGCGGAGTCTTATCTTTGCCAGAGATAAGAGGTAAGGAAAAGTAAAAAACAAAAAAAACTATTGAAGCAAACAGATAAAAAAAAGGGCTCAAAGTATTTCAATTAGAACTTTCTGAATAAAAATAAAGTACATAACACACAGCTAGTCCATCGGTTACCAGAATCTTATCGTTTCATAGGAAGAAGACCTTGCGTCAGATCCGGTATTTCTGATTTTTTTTTGGCTGAATTGTTTATGATTTTGGTCTGATAAATAGTCCCAGTTTTCGACTTCGAGTGCTGAATGTAACATGGCCACAAATTTAAAAACTGCGAAATACCTAGTGCGTTTTTAGTTTGATTACAACTGTGTTCTACAATAAATTACAAAGTTACTGAAGAAGTTGGCCCACTTTTGCGCCCAGTGCGCGCAGACATACTCGTATGTCTCCAATATTTAAAAAAAATTGAAATACAAAAAAATCAAACACAACATTTAAAAAAATCAATTACATTTTACTTTTCTGTGAACTGTGAACATTTATTATTTTGGAAGTTTTTAGACATTACAGCCATCCTTCAATGAAAAGTTACAATTCATGGCTTGACTGATGGAAGACAAATTATATATTGAAGGAAATAGAGTGAAAACTAAAAATTAAATCCCAGCGACCTTAGGCTTTTGACTTTTGTGGCTTTTCACTTTTGTTACAATTAACTTTATACTTTCAGCATTAAAAACAAACTGTGTCCACTGGCGGTCAAGCATGTGCCTTTTATTCTTCTTTGACAAACTCTGGATATTACTCGAATGTTCTGGTATCTACATCGAAAGCTTTCATTTTGATATTTGGCACCAAAGCTTTAAAGCTAACGAAAGCTCTCCGTAAGTTGGTTTGTATCAGCGATAATCTGGAAGATGGCACTTCTTCATTCGAGAGTCGTTATAGTTGATTCAAGAGTCTTTATGAATTAGTTAAGGGTATATAGAGTAAGTGCGGCAAATATGGCCCACCCTTAACATTTTTTGAAATAAAACCATAAATTTAAGACTAACTCTTTTATTTTTTTTTTTAAACAGTCTTACAAATTATTTTTCTTTCAGTCTTTAGTAATTTTAATTAAAAAAAAGAACATAACAAAAAGTTAAAAACAAAAACTTAAAGGAACTTCAGAATTCAATTTTTAAAAAATTGCGCCTAATATGGCCCACCTGGTGTTAAATATGGTCCAGGGTGGGCCATATTTAACGCAAGGTTTTTTCGAGGAACTTTAACTTTAACAAGAGCAAAATTCACATACAAAATATTGTTGTTCATTGCCTGAGCAGTCACACAACACATTGTATCCACGCTTCGCTTTAAAATACAAAATAGAAAAAATTAAATTATAATTGAGAAAACGTGTCAAATATGGCCTACTGGCCCATATTACCAACACATAGGGTAGGCCATATTAAACACACTGTAGCTTTTTCACTCATTTAAATTTTCAACACTCAAACGTTTTTTAAACTGCAATATCACACAAATAATGAAAACATTTACCACTAATTGATTTTTGAACAAAAGTTACCAATTTAACACAAAATTTAATGTAAAAACACTTTAGAAAACTTACCAAAAAATTGTAACGAAACTAAAGAAAACAAAATGCCATGTAAATCTTCAACAACCGTCGCGCCACACTCACCACGAAAGACTGTGGTTATATCAATTGTGCCCGTTTCTTTTCTATTATGAGTCGTTAAAGTTCAAATATGGAAGTCGTAACAATATCAAATTTTGAAAAAAATTTTAAGGACAAATTGTATATTCCTATTAAACTAAGATAAAAAAAATGTCAACCCGTTTTTGAGATAAGAATATCGAATTTTCAAAGAAAAAATTAATTTTTGTTTGTCCTTAACGGTTTTTTAACATTTGTATTGAAGGTACTGTTATTTTTTATAAAAGTAAAATTTGTTCTTAAAATATCTTAGAAAGTACTAAGAACTCAAAAAAGTTTCAAAATTTTTGTTTTTAGTTTTGGTACACAATAAGTACAATTTATAATTTTTGGAAGCTTCTGTTTGAAAAAAATGATTGAAATCAGCCATATACACATAGTTTTGTAGGAAATCGGATATAAAAAAATGGTTCTTTGGGTTGTACCATTAATAACCTTTTTTGAAAAATGGGTTTCCACCCAAAGGTAGCCTTTACTAAAAGTAATTTATTGATTTTTTTTTTAAGAAAAGTTGTGGAGCCGTTTATAAGAAAAATACGATTATGCAAAATTAAATAAAATAAAATGCACGATTGGGTCGCACGTACTTACTCTTATGTTCAAGACACTGTGAGTTTAAGAAAATTGTATATACAAACATGGAAATTATGAGAGAAAAATTTAGAGAAGCATGAAATACGACACTTAAATTAGCTAAAACAAACCTTTTGACAGTTTGAGGTGAAAAAAAGTATGCCATCTTAATTCATGATTTAATATGATTGTATGGGAAAAAAAATTTTAAAATCGTTGGAGCGGTTTTCTTTTAAATTAATTTTTTATTTACAAAATTCTTAAAACATTTTTAAGAACAAATTTTGGTATGCAGATTTAAACTATATATTTATGTGTATATAAGAACAAAATTTAAAAAAAAATTGTCAACCCGTTTTTGAGATATCGAATTTTCAAAAAAAAAATTAGAAACTTTTTTTAAAAATCCAAAAACTTTTTTTTTGAAAATTTTGATATGCAATATTATTAAATCTTATTTGAAATTTGTATATAAAAAAATTCATTTAAATTTGTTAAGCCGATAACGAGAAAACTCAAAATAAAAAAATACGTTCTATGAGAGGTACTACTAATAGTTGCTATGTGTAAAATTTTATAATTTTTGATGGTAGATCGTACTAATTTTAGTATATGAAAAAAGTTTTATCAAAATCGTAGGAGTCGTTTTCAAGCAAAAAAATATTTTCCTTTGCGGTTTTTTCACTTTTGTATGGAAGGTACCGTTATTTTTTCATAAATGTAAAATTTTTTCTGAAAATATTTTAGAGAGTACTAAAACAGTCTTAAATATCGAGTTTCAAAAAAATCTATGATGCCGTTTTCGAAATATTTGATTTTCCAAAAAAAATGTTGAAATATTTTTTAAAAATCCAAAAAATATTTTTTCAAAAATGTTGGTACACAAAACTATTAATATTTTTAGGAAGCTTCTGTATAAAAAAAATAATTGAAATCGGTCATACCATTTTGAAGAAAATCGAAAATTATAAAAATTGTTCCTTGAGAGGTACCATTAATAACCATTTTTGAAAAATGGTTTTCCACCCAAAGAAAGCCTTTACTAAAATAAATTTATTGAATTTTTTTTAAGAAGAGTTGTCGAGCCGTTTTTGAGAAAAATACAATTATGTAAATTTGCCAGAAAAAAATGTATGACAGGTACCGTTATTTTTGGTTCTAAAAAAAAAATGAAAAAAACGTGTCGGCAGAGTCACCAAATACCACTAAGTACTAAGTTTGAAGAAAATCGATCGAGCCGTTTAGGCTGTAGACGAACAGACAGACAGACAGACAGAATTTTGCGACCCACTTTTTTGGTGTTCTCTATCATCGTAATATCATGTTTGATTGTTATCTCAAAATTTTTTTTTTGCACGAATCCAAAACTTGCCTTATAGTACCTATAATCGCAAGTAAAAAAGGCTCAAAGTATTTCAATTAGAACTTTCTGAATAAAAATAAAGTACATAACACACAGCTAGTCCATCGGTTACCAGAATCTTATCGTTTCATAGGAAGAAGACCTTGCGTCAGATCCGCTATTTCTGATTTTTTTGGCTGAATTGTTTATGATTTTGGTCTGATAAATAGTCCCAGTTTTCGACTTCGAGTGCTGAATGTAACATGGCCAAAAATTTAAAAACTGCGAAATACCTAGTGCTTTTTTCAACTGTTGATGGTATTAACTCCAAAAGGGCTACTTGTTTGATTACAACTGTGTTCTACAATAAATTACACAGTAATTAAAGAAGTTGGCCCACTTTTGCGCCCAGTGCGCGCAGACATACTCGTATGTCTCCAATATTTAAAAACAAATCAAAAAAAAAAAAAAAATCAAACACAACATTTAAAAAAATCAATCCACTTCAAGGCAATTTACATTTTACATTTCTATGAACTGTGAACATTTATGATTTTTTAAGTTTTTTTTCTAATCTATAGACATTACAGCCATCCTTCAATGAAATGTTACAATTCATGGCTTGACTGATGGAAGACAAATTATATATTGAAGGAAATAGAGTGAAAACTAAAAATTAAATCCATTCTCTCTAGGTGACCCAGCGACCTTAGGCTGTTCACTTTTGTGGCTTTTCGCTTTTGTTACAACCAACTTTATACATTCAGCATTAAAAACAAACTGTGTCCACTGGCGGTCAAGCATGTGCCTTTACTTTGACAAACTCTGGATATTACTCGAATGTTCTGGTATCTACATCTAAAGCTTTCATTTTGATATTTGGCACCAAAGCTTTAAAGCTAACGAAAGCTCTCCGTAGGTTGGTTTGTATCAGCTATATTCTGGAAGATGGCGCTTCTTCATTCGAGAGTCGTTATAGTTGATTCAAGAGTCTTTATGAATAAGTCAAGGGTATACCCACTGCGACGTTGAGATCTATTGTGCCCGTTTGCTTGCTACTATGAGTCGTAAAAGTTCAAATGTGGAAGTCGTAACAATATCAAATTTTGAAAAAAAATTTAAGGACATTGTATGATAAGATAAAAAAAAATTTCAACCCGTTTTTGAGATAGGAATATCGAATTTTCAAAGAAAAAATTAATTTTTTTTTGTCCTTAACGGTTTTTTAACATTTGTATTGAAGGAACCGTTATTTTTCATAAAAATAAAATTTGTTCTTAAAATATTTTAGAAAGTACTAAGAACTCAAAAAAGTTTCAAAATGTTTGTTTTTAGTTTTGGTACACAGTAAGTACAATTTATAATTTTTGGAAGCTTCTGTTTGAAAATAAAATGCACGACTGGATCGCACGTACTTGCTCTTATGTTCAAGTTGTGTGGGGCTTAAGAACTTTAAAAAATATTCAAGTAATTATAGAAAAAGTATAAAAAGCATTTAAATCGTTCTATTAATTGTATAAACAGTCTGATAAATAACTTAGAGCTCAAAAAAAAGTATGCCATTTGATTACTTGAACTAATATGAATATATGCAAAAAAAAAATTTAAAATCGTTGGAGCCGTTTTCTTAAAAATTAATTTTTTATATATAAAATTTTTGTAACAATTTTCAAAAAAAAAATTGGTATGCCAATTTTGAGTGCACATTAATATACATTTAAAACTGAAAATTCGAATTAATTCATCAACCCGTTTTTGAAATATTGAATTTTCAAAAAAAAATTTTGAATCTTTTTTTAAAAATACAAAATTTAGTTTTTCAAAAATTTTGGTATGCAGTTTTATTTATATTCTAACAAAGCTTTTGTGAAAAAATTTTTATTGAGATCGGATAAGCGGTTAATGAGAAAACCAAAAATCAAAAAAACCGTTATATGGCAGGTACCGTTAATAAATGTTTTTGGTGATTTTTTTTCTTACTAAAAGGTACATCATATTTACAGTAATACACTGATTTTTTTTTATCAAAATCGTTGGAGCCGTTTTTGAGATAAATAAGCTTTTCCTTAACGGTTGTATGGCAAGTACCGTTATTTTTTGAGCTAAAAAAAAAATTTCAATTTCCCCTCTGGAGAGTTACAAAAAAACCTTAAGTTCAAAATTTGAAGAAAATCGCTTCAGTGGCTTAGGCTGTAGGTTGAGGTACGGACAGACAGACAGACAGACAGACAGAATTGTGCCAACCACTTTTTTCGTATTCTCTATCATCGTAATGTCATGTTTGATTGTTATCTCGAAATTTTTTTTTTGCACGAATCCAAAACTTGCCCTATAGTACCTATATCGCAAGTAAAAATTATTGAAATCAGCTATATACACATAGTTTTGTAGGAAATCGGATATAAAAAAATGGTTCTTTGGGTTGTACCATTAATAACCTTTTTTGAAAAATGGGTTTCCACCCAAAGGTAGCCTTTACTAAAAGTAATTTTTTTTTGATAATTGATTTTTTTTAAAGAAAAGTTGTGGAGCCGTTTATAAGAAAAATACGATTCTGTAAAATTAAATAACAAAAAAATTGTATGGCAGGTACCGTTATTTTTGTTTCTAGAAAAAAAATTTCAAAAAATTTGTGGGGAGACTGACCATAAAACGCTATGTAACAAGTTTGAAGAAAATTGATCTAGCAAACAATGGAAGAAAATGATGATGATTTCGGCACAACATGTTTGGAAGCAAACAGACGTAAAAACTCACTAAAGTTGAATTTTAGAACGCCCTTTTACAAAGTTGCAAGCGGCCAGTCAAAAAAATGAAAACATCGATTTTATGGTCGCTTTTTGAAAACAGGTGTTCTAGGGAACTGAATTTTTTTTTAAATCTTTTTCCATTTTAAATATTTTTTTTTTAGAAAATTGTGCCCCTCTCCTTAACGGAGAGACATACACCTTCTCCAATACCTTTTTTTTTCTTGTTTCAATCCAACCAGCGCCAGCGCCCTCTAGCGTGTTTATGTAATTTATGAAAAACACTCTTGAAAATAAAAGGAAGTTCGAGCGATCGAGTCGTGCTTTTTATATTAAAAGTATTTTCAAGATGAAACAGCATTGACATTGACTAAACATTTTTGAGGGCTCCAGATAGAAAATCAGTCATTAAAGTGCAAAGGGACTCAGGCCAGGTCACTGCGCCAAAAACCACTCATTAAAGTGCAAGGGGCTGAGTATTTTCATAGATTTTGCACCAAAACATAACGCATTGTACGAAAAATAAAAAAAAAATATGTACTTAAGATTTCACTAAGTCTATACTGTCTGTGAAGTTAGCAGGGCAACTTTCACCCACGCAATTGGGACCTTGACAGGAGTTTGAAGTTTTTTTGCATTTCTATTCCCGATTTTGAAGTTCGCCAAATAACGGTGTAATTTACTTCACTATGAAGTTAGCAGTTCACATGGCGTATCTCAGGAACCAAGCGTGCTAAGAACTTATAGTAAGGCTCCAAATTTGCAGTTTTTTTGCATTTCAACGGCTAGGTCAGATTTTTAAAGTCCTTTTTTTGAAAAAAATTTCATACTAACCTGCTAACTTCACAGTGAAGTTAGCAGGTCACATGGTGTATCTCAGGAACCAAGCATGCTAGGAACTTGCAATACGGCTCCAAATTTGCAGTTTTTTTGCATTTCAACGATAGGCTATGTTCTAAATTTGAAGTCCTCAATTTGAAAATTTCCCAAATTTGACTTCAATATGAAGCAAGTAGGTCACATCGTGTATCTCTAAATTATTCCGTTATTTGGCGAACTGCAAAATCGGGAATAGAAATGCAAAAAAAATGCAAAAAAAACTGCAAATTCCTGTCAAGGTCCCAATTGCGTGGGTGAAAGTTGCCCTGCTAACTTCACAGACGTCTATACTATAATACTTTAAGATATGCCTGCTTACATAGAAAATTTTCCTGTAAATACTCATCAGGGGACTTCATGCTTCACGCTGCTAGATTTGAAACTTCGATAGTTTGCAAAATTAACGAAATGTTTGCCTATTTCAATTCAGGGGACTGATTATAGGAATCTGGGGGATAAAGTGCAATGATGTTTTTTAATAACGGTACTAAAGTAATTGTAAAAATTGAGGGTTCATTTTGGTTTTGAAACTAAGGAATTAAGAATTTAAAAAATTTGCTTTTTGAAAACGGGCAGGGGACTGAGAGTTAGACACTTTGAAGAGTTTTTTTTTTTTGAGTAATTAAAGTGTGTATGTACCTATATCAGATCTTAATAGTTTTATCTGGCCATAGATGTCAATCGAGTTATAAAAAATATCAGATTATATACTTGAATAGGTTCTGAAATATCAGCGGACAGTTTACAGACAGTCTAAACAAACAGTTCTGAGCTTAAATAATATTCAATTCATTTGAATAGAAAACTTTAAGACTGAAATCATCAAAAACTGAAAAAAATCGCGATCAATTAGATAAGTAGGTACTTAGTACTACTTACCTTTGTATATACAATATACTGGGATCGATTCGCATAGCAATACCATAGTGCAAATTGTCGTGAAAAAGAATAATCTGTAGAAAGTATTCCCCGAGGGAATTTTAGTTTTTCTAGTTGAACAGCGAATTATCAAGTTCTTTTTGATAAAAAGATGTTAAATTTTCATCATCATTGTGTCCTGTAACCCCAGCTGAGGCATAGGGCGTCAACAAAACGTTTCCATCCTTCACGGTCTGCTGCAAGGTACTTTAGCT
The DNA here is from genome assembly GCA_963921185.1 of Dasysyrphus tricinctus. Lineage (NCBI taxonomy): Eukaryota > Metazoa > Arthropoda > Insecta > Diptera > Syrphidae > Dasysyrphus > Dasysyrphus tricinctus. Next base: position 90,086,726 of record OY992530.1, read on the forward strand.
GTGGCCACGCCTTTCTCTGGGATTCTGCTTCCGCTAAGACAGTTGATTTCCATGTTGTTCTTGGTCTTCCAACCCGCCGTGCACCCTGAGGATTCCATTCAAAGGACTGCTTTGCAATTTCATCGTTTGGTTTCCTAAGTGTGTGACCAATCCAACGCCATTTACGCTTTCTTATGTCGACGTCCAGCCGCTCTTGACTTGTCCTTCGCCACAATTCCTTATTTGATATTATTTGTGGCCAGCGAATCTTTAGGATGTGGCGAAGACAGCAATTCACAAAAGCCTGCATTTTCTTCGAAATAGTAGACTTGACTTTCCAGGTTTCACAAGCATATAACAGCACGGATTTGACATTGGATTCGAAGAATCTCAACTTAGTGCGTAAGGAGATTTGACTGGATTTCCAAATTGGGGACAGGGTACCGAAGGCAGCACGAGCTTTATTCATTCTACTTTTAACGTCCAGATCCGTACCACCGTTTGCAGAAACAATACTGCCAAGGTAGTTGAACTGTTCCACTACTTCAACTGGCGTCTCCTGTAGAATAATACGCTGCTGTGTGGAGCGGCCTGTGAGCATTATTTTTGTCTTTTTGCTGTTTATTCTTAGACCACTCGACTCTCCCTTCACTTGCAGTGTTTGGCACATCCCGTTCAGCCCACTGATGTTATTTGCCAGTAGACATATGTCATCGGCATAGTCTAAATGACTGAGCCTTTCGAACGGTCTCCATTGAATGCCCTGTCGCTCAGCTGTACCAACACTGGCCGTCAATACGTCGTCCATCGCCAGCAGGAAGAGAATTGGCGATAGAACATCCCCTTGTCCCACACCCTGTTGCACTACGAAGGAGTCGGATAGCTGCCCATTGTGCAAAACAAAACACCTTGCGTTGTTGTAGGACTCTTTAATAATGGCAACAATTTTTGGTGGAATTCCTCTACCAAGCAACGATCTCCATATACATTCTCGGTTAACTCGATCAAAGGCTTTCTCAAAATCCACGAACATGAGGTAAAGCGGTGGTTGAAATTCTATCGACTGCTCGAGGACGATACGCAGGGTGTTGATATGGTCGACACACGATCGACCACTGCGGAAGCCAGCTTGATGCCTCTTGAGTGTAGACTCGATTCTATCCTTTATTCGCTCGAGAATGATGGTTGCCATTAGTTTTGGGAAAACGGACAAAACGGTGATACCACGCCAATTGTTGCAATTCTTTAAGTCACCTTTCTTTGACAACTTAACAATCACACCATCCTTCCAGTCCCTGGGATAGTTTTCGTTTTCCCAAACGCTTTGTATCAGCGGATGTAAAATACTAGCCACTGTTACGGGATCGGCTTTCAGGAATTCAGCTGGTATTCCGTCCAGTCCAGCTGCCTTGTTGTTTTTGAGGAGATTTATTGATGTAAGGATTTCCGATTCTGACGGGGGTTCGATGTCATTACCCCTATAGGACCTGCGCATCTCGTTTAGTTGGGGCACTTCAGCACTCTGCTCAACTGAATCCTCATTTAGCAGGGCACAAAAATGGTCCTTCCATCTACGAAGCTGATCCTCAATTGATACCAAAAGTGTGCCATCCACATCCATTACAGGATGATTCGTGTTGCTTTTTTTCCCGATCACGTCTTTGGCTATTCGGTACAATTCCCGGATATCTCCTCTTCTGGCAGCGATTTCCGCATTATCTGCGAGTCCATCTAACCTCACCCTCTCGTCACGTCTCACACAACGATAGACCATCTTATCTGCAATGCGGTACTCTCTTCGCAAGTCAGCCTTTCGTTGAATATCTGCTTCGGCATTTGTTTGGATTTTCAACGATTTGCGAAGTTTGATCTTATCCCAGGTGTCTTGGGATATCCAAGAGTCTCTACGTCTCGTTCGCTTGGGAACAGTTTCGGATCCAGCCTGCATAAAAACACTTTTAATTTCACCCCACATCTTAAATTTTAAATTTTAGTCAGGGTGAATTGGCTGGTCGGGGCCGCCCATCGTTTCGAAGTTTGGATGACCGAGGGAAAGTAAACTGAATTTAGAAGCAGTGAAAGGAAATCTGGATACTAACTGCCATCGAAGGAGGAGTAGCGGACAAAGTTCAATTAACCGGATACGAAGAACATATCTTGGAACAGCGGTTTCGTAGCGGTCCGTATATTCTGGGCAACGTTAGTGATCCCGTGATTGGTATAGCGGTTTCAGAAAGCTTTGTTGGTGGAAGCGGTGCCTGTAGATTTCCTAGGCCTACTCAAGTAAAATTTTCGTAATTTAAATTGATTTTCGGAAAGGAGGTCACCTGTGGGTCCTTCAACCACAGTGGGGCTCCTCGACGATTAAGGCGGCCGAGGTCCCTCGACTATAATAGGGCTCCACTATATAAATATTTGCCCACCGGTTACAGTACGGACCCTCTATCCGTCAGTTGACCCCTAAAAAAAAAAATCAAAGAACTTATTATTGGGTTCAAGGAGCGACAAGTTTTTCGCAATATAATATACGTATATATGTATATAAAAAGACTCCCGATACCAACCGGACGTTTGCTTTGTTCAGCTTCTTACCTCCGAGGGGGTTATCTCATACCCACCTGGGAGTCAAACAGAATACCGTTATTCATTTTACCGCGAAGAAGAAGCTCCGCGGACCATCAATCCAGATTTATTTTATAATTATTTGTTTAGAAGTTTGTTAGAATTTTCGGTGCATAATTTTGTATTCTTTGGTAAACTCTTAGTTCTAGAAGCAGTCCAACATGCCGTAAAGGCAAATTTGAGTGGTTCCGGTGTGCGTTATATTTTTAACCGGTACGAAGGTTCCCCCGACCCTTTTACGTCGCAAGCTTTTGCCCCTTTAACGACCCCCATGCACAGAGCTCTATGCGTAGGCAGGAAATTAAGGGTACTTGTTTTTTTTTATACGGGCGGGCGGTTATAGCAAGCCTCGATTTTATTAGACACCGGTTGTCTGAGGAACCTGAACGAACGAAGAGGTGGATATTAGATTTTTTCGCTTTTGCGTTGACGGTGAATTTCCTAGCGGGGTTGATCGATTAATAATTAATCATTAATAAATTAAGTAATTTTAACATTTTTATCAGATAATTTAGTTTTAAATTCTCAATTCCTTATTTTTGCTTATTAGCTTCTTTAAATTCTCTAACTAGTAGTTTAAGGTAAGGTAGTTTTAAAATTTTCAATCAAACATGCACATTTGTATTCATTAGTAAGATAAATAAATGTTTGTAAATCACGCCTCTGTGAACGAACAAAATTTATTTTTCTGAGCTTCACGAAAGCTCCATGGATTGTTAGATCGATATCTAGGGGGTGCGGTAAGGCTGGCTGAGACCCTGCGGTAGACAGTAAGTATGTCTTGACAGCAATTCTTTAGATTTTCAGATTTCCCTATAGGTGAATTCGAATATAAAGCCAACCGAATTTCAGGTAGGGTGGGGAACGGCCCTACTGCAATTACAGCCGCAGTGACAGTTGTAAGTGATGGTAAATGTTAAGCTAGGCATGTTTTATGTTTTTGAGACAGGTGAGGTCTTGCTGTGGGGGTAAGATCCCCTCCTTACCCGGAAAGCTAAGCCGAGCCACGCGAGCATGCCACAGCCCACAGCAGTGGACCTTCGTACCATTCCATTCCCCCCTTCCCAACACTACATCAGTTCCTACTACGACATATTCGGAGCTCAGGCCTATAAGGAGCGGTTAATCCGGCTCCCCGCCCTTGGAGTTATATTGTAAGGGTCTGGTCCTCCAGGTTGGGGGTCGTGCCGTCGGGGTGACTTCCCGGCCACGTAAAGCTATCTTAGTTGCGAAGCACCAACAAGCCTCGGATACGGACGGATTTACTGTTGACGAACCAAGCAAACGAAATAAGGACAACGAACTTCGGATCTGCACGTGGAATGTTCTGTCTCTCTATAGACCACGTGCAGCCGAACATTTAGCGGAGGCCCTAGACTGCTACAAAGCAGACATCACCGCCATCCAAGAAGTGCGATGGGATGGGCCGGCAAGAGAAAACTGAAAGACTGCGATATCTACTACGGTGACTGTTACCGACCACAATTGCAGCGTCTCTTTGGATGTGGATTCGTCGTTAGAGGCAGACTTAGGCAAGAAGTCTTGAGTTTCAACTATGTGAACGAGTGCCTCACGACAATTCGCATCAAGGCTAAATTCGCCAACATCAGCCTGATAGGCGCGCATGCCCCCACAGAGGAGAAAGATGACGACACCAAGGACGAGTTCTACGAGCTCCTGGACAAGACATATGAGCAATGCCCTAGCTATGACATTAAAATTGTCTTGGGTGATTTTAATGCCAAACTGGGAAGAAAACACGTCTTTGGTGGCTCAATCGGAAGATACAGCCTGCACGACACCACCTCCGATAACGGACTCAGGCTAATCGACTTTGCTGCGGGGCGAAACGTTGTGGTAGCTAGTACGCAGTTCCCGCATCTCGATATACATAAGGGGACATGGCGAATTCCTGGTCAATCAACCGCCAACCAAATTGACCACATTGCGATCGACGCAAGGCACTCCTCCAGTATCAAGGATGTCCGAACGTTCCGAGGAGCCAACGTTGACTCGGACCCCTACCTCGTTGTAGCAAAGGTAATGCTACGGATATCCAGACCAAAGCCAAAACAGGGAAATACTGTGAGGAAGTTCGACGTCGGACGGCTACAGTCGCAGGAAATCACCAGGTCCTTTTCCGATCAAGTCTCTCGCGCCCTCTTAACTAGTCCTTTGCCGCCAACTGCAAACATCGAGAACCAGTGGAAAAACTGCCAGGAAGCCATCAGAGATGCCGCCTCTGACGTGCTGGGCTTTGCACGACCACCACAGCGAAACCCCTGGTTCGACGAAGAATGCCGGCAAGTACATGCAGCCAAACAACAGGCATACAAAGCGGCGCTGCATAGAAGGACCAGAGCTGCTCGCGAGCTCTACGAGCAGAAGAGGAGAGAGGAACACAAGCTTCTTAGAAGGAAGAAGAAAGAGCATGAGAAGCGCGCGATCGAGGAGTTAGAGAGATGCCACTGCAGGAATGAAGTTCGGAAGTTTTACCGAAAAGTAAAAAGAACCTCCCAAGGTTACAAGGCCTGAACCGAAGCCTGCAAAGACGATCAGGGGAACATCGTGGTGGAATCGCAGTCGGTGCTGAGGATATGGAAAAATAATTTCTGCAAATTGTATAACGGCGATGACGAACCGAATTCCGCTAACATGCAAATTGCACCATTCAACTTGGACGACGTAGGCCAACAATTCCGTCCACCCGATCTTGACGAAGTGAGGATAGCCATATCTAAACTTAAGTCCAATAAAGCTGCTGGAGCTGATGGCCTTGTGGCTGAACTATTCAAAGCGGCTGGCGATGAATTGGTTAGGAGTATGCACCAGCTCATCTGTAAAATATGGTCGGAGGAAAGCATGCCCGATGAATGGAACCTCAGCATTGTTTGCCCGATCCTCAAGAAAGGCGATCCTCTGGAATGCACCAACTACAGAGGCATCAGCCTTCTTAATATCGCCTACAAGATCTTCTCTGCCGTACTTTGTGAACGCCTGAAGCCATTCGTCAACAACCTGATAGGTCCTTATCAGTGTGGCTTTAGGCCAGGGAAGTCCACCATCGACCAAATATTCGCACTACGGCAGATCTTGGAGAAAACCCAGGAGTTTCAAATCGATACCCATCACCTTTTTATCGATTTCAAGGCCGCGTATGACAGCATCTATAGAGACGAGCTATATAGAGCAATGTCTAGTTTTGGCATCCCTGCCAAACTCGTCCGTTTGTGCAGGATGACGATGAGAATGCACGCTGCTCCATCGAGGTCGGCAAAGACCTGACCGACACCTTTGATTTCAAAAAAGGTTTTAGGCAAGGCGACGCGCTGTCATGCGACTTCTTCAACATCGTTCTTGAAAGAATAGTGCAAAACTCTCACGTCAACACTAGAGGCACAATCTTTCAAAAGTCCGTCCAATTACTCGCTTACGCTGATGACATTGACATAATAGGACGAACAAAGCGTGATGTCAGTGGTGCTTTTGTGAGCATTGAGAAGGAAGCCATGAAGATGGGTTTAACGGTGAATGAAAGCAAAACGAAGTATATGCTGTCAACAAGAAAGGACACCCAACACCGACGTCTAGGACAGAACGTCACTATAGACAGCTATAATTTTGAGGTGGTCAGAGACTTTTTCTACCTAGGATCCGCTATAAACTCAGCGAACGATACCAGTGCTGAGATCAAACGAAGAATTACTCTTGCTAATCGCTGTTTCTTCGGGCTAAGAAGGCAATTGAGAAGCAAAGCCCTCTCTCGAGCAACTAAACTGTCCCTGTATAAGACGCTTATCATCCCGATCCTGATGTATGGTGCAGAGGCATGGACACTGCTAACGGTGGATGAGAACGCGTTAGGCTGTTTCGAGAGGAAAATTCTCCGGGTGATTTTTGGTCCCTTCTGCATAGATGGGGAATGGAGGAGAAAATACAACCACAAACTGTATGGGCTGTACAGCAACACCGACCTAGCCACAAAAGTGAAAAGCCAACGACTAAGATGGCTGCGTCACCTAGAGCGAATGGACACCAATGCTCCGGCCCGGAAAGTCTTTGAATCCAACCCCGTGGGACAACGCAGTAGAGGTGGACAGCGTAAAAGGTGGCGCACGCAAGTGGAAGAGGACCTCAACCAACTTGGCGTGCGAAACTGGAGACAGCTCGCTAGAAACCGAGCAGGCTGGAAGAAGCTTGTTGGTTGAGGCCCTGGTCCACCCCGGACTGTGGCGCCACCTTAAGTAAGTAAGTAACACCCTAAACGAGTCACTTTTTGGTGCGGATTTTGGTCCAGAGGCATAATTGGGCCATTTTTCTTCGAGTGGCCGTTACAGTCAATGGCGATCGTTATCGGGCCATGTTGAACGAATTTTTGTTCACAAAAATTGAAGAGGAGGATATTGGTAACATTTAGTTTCAACAGGATGGCGCTACGTGCTACACAGCCGAAGCTACACTCCATGTAGTAGTAGCATTTTCAAAAAAAAAAAAAGTTATTTGGCGGACCCTTTAGAAGACTTAGCACTTAGGATTGGACTTGTTGAATTATTGATTCAAAATAGCTTTTTATGGCCTTTGTCTTTACAGTGTATTTTCCTTGAAAAATTCATGTAAATTAAACTGAACTTAATACAAATTAAACTGAACTTAATACAAATTGCGTATGACAAAGCCCTCACCATGTCACGGATGAGTCCAAGTGAGTAAGCCGGACGAAACGCCAATTTGTAGGACTAAAGGCCATAAAAAGCTATTTTGAATCAATTAATTTATTTGTTTTCGTTACTTAGTAGCAATTAATTAGCAACTAAGGCCTAGTACGCAGATCGAGCTAAAATTCCGCTCCCACAATTCTCTCCAAACACCAGCTAAAATCCTAGCTTAATTTTAACACAAGATTTTTGTGGAGAATACATTACAGAAAACAGCTGTTCTCTGAAAAGAAATTTTATTCAACAATTTCAATGAATTTTCTTTCAATATTTCAAGTTAAAATAATCAAATACAATAGATTTTTCCTTTTGGCATTGCTAAATCGTTTGTCCTTGAATATTTCTCGGTTTCAATTTTCATTTTCACAAGGAAAAGCTCACATAATCTCACAAATAAATGAACCTGCCACAATTTAGCTCGAGAATTAATGTGCCGAACAATTATTTCACGCGCTAAATTTTGACAGATGAGTGCGTTCAGTAAGAAACGAAAATTTGATTTTTTAGCTGGAGCAGCGTACCTCTCGGCTAAAATGTTTGGCTAAATTTAAGCTTGGCTAAATTTTGGAGAGAATTTTGTATGGGAGCGAAATTTTAGCTCGATCTGCGTACGAGGCTTAATGATCTGATACTTTTTAATCTTAATTTCCTGCTAAATTCATACACATTCAAAAATGAAGCACACAATTATTCAGTTGACTAACAGCCAACATACATATCGATACCTTCCCGTAAGAATGTATTAAGCGACATTTGAAAATTTTTAAATTAAATTTTAAAAATACCTCTTATTCAGTTACTTATTTGGGTATTTTGCTGTAATAAACAGATTTTTAAAGGCATTTTTAGTTGAAAATCCCGTTCCAATTTTTTTTATTTTTATAAATACATAAATAAATAACTGGACCAGAGGTTTTTTTCGATGCCTTTAAAATTTTTGAAATGTCGCTTAATACATTCTTACGGGAAGGTATCGATATGTAATAGAGCAAAAAATCATTTTCTAAACTCGGGAAAATGTTTTTGATTTACTATTGTACGCATTTGATATAACAAAACCAATAATAAGAAAATTATTTGGTTATTTTGTTTATTTATAATTAAATTCTCGTGTTTCTATCTCAAAATCATTAATGTAAGTAATAAATTTATTAAAAATAAAAATTAGGCTCAATATTTATTTACTTAAAAAATTTCGATTAGATAAAATATTAACAAACAACAAATTAAGTGAAATTGAAACAGATCAAGTAGATTTATCGACTAAAAAAACGATATGAATTATAAAATTTAAATAATAACTATAATTTCTCTCATCAATGTTATATTATACACATGTACCAAACATCAACAACTTCCGGAATGATATCATTTAAATAACATGACTGCATAATAATAAAGTATAATTATATTTTATCTGTTTTTTTATATCGAAATTGTTAAACATTTTGAACAATTTTTATTTTCGAATTTACTCATTTGTTTTGTTACAAAATTTTCCCAGATTCTCTCTCTAAATTCGGAAATTCAATGTCATTGTTGGTGATGATGACAATAATTAAAAAGAAAAGTCAGTACAACCAACCCTCTAAGTTTATGGCGCTGCTGTTAGTTTGTCTGTTTTTATTTTTCATTAACAAAAATATATCCCAAAACACAGACGAACTTAAACAATTGTTGATAGTTTTTCTAGCCAATATCATTTTTTTTTTTTTTTTTTTTTACTTTTAATTTATTTTTATATTTTTAACGAAAATTTCGATGTCTGTGAAAGTTTGTCGCATTCGCAATTATTTAATTTGTTTTCGCATGCACAAAAATTTCCTTCTGGGAATTTCTTAATGCACATGCACATACAAATAATACTTGCATTGCATTTCTGTTCTTTTATGATGCAGGTGTAGTGTTAGAATGCTGTTAAGTATCAACTGCAGTGTCGGTTAAACTTTTGAACAAAAAGGACAGACACGGAATAATATTGAACTGTTTTCTTTTCACTTAAAGGGGTTGAAAATTTTTGTTCAATTATTTTTCTATTCAACACAAAACAAAAAAAAATTAGAATACTTACATACAAAATATAAAGGGTCTACTTTATGAGATAATTGTGTAATAAGATCGGTTTGAAAAAAAAATTGCTGAGTTATTATGTAATTTTGACACTTTTGCCCTTGAAACTCTCAACAAAAAAAAAATAAGTTGTGTTAAAAAAGTGATTAAATTGTTTAACTAAACTATATTGACTTGGATTAAAAAAAAATCATTAAATTCAAGCAACAAAAGTTTTTTTTTTTAAATAATGTTTTTGACAGTAGTTTGCGTAATTTTTTGAATAGTTCCAAAGGTTCGTGTCATGACTTAAAAGAGAGAAAGTTTTTTAAACTAAAACAAATCTTATCATAAATGACGATTAAGTGCAGTCAATACGAATGTGCAACTGGTGAAGAGGTTACCTAAAAATATAAATTATTCTGCAATAGATCCTGTTGAATACTTTTTTTTGTAAAAAAAAAAACTAAAACACGAGTTCGCGGTAAGTGCGATTATGCAAAAGAATATATTTTTTATCGATTTGATAACAAACACTTATACCTGCTGATGCATTCCTTCATATAAACTCATCAAGTTGATTACTATTCTTTAATAGAATTACTACATTTATAGTGAAATTGAATTCAAGGACATCGGAGGAAATGGTTGATTTTAATAACAGATATGGAGACAAATGTTGTCACTCATGTCAGTTTGACTTCTATTAGAGGGGTTCCTGTCGTTATCAGGTGACATGTCCATTGAATAGTAAATTATTAAGTTTCAGTTTGAAGACAATATTTTACATATATTAGACAGAGTGTGCATATTTTTTTCTTTATAATTAGAGCTACTAGCAGTAAGTAACTTGTTACATATATTACCATTATAAGTCGATGTTGGTTTTTGTGAAAGGTCTAACTTTATAAAATTTGTATCTAGAAAGGATAGAGAGCAGCAAAGTTTCCAAAAATCAAACGCAAATGAAGAAACTGATGCTTAGAAACTTTGCTGCTTTGAATGTTTTTGGCGCTAAAAAAAAGATAGTTGGACCAATGAAAACAATTGTTCAAAACAGCTGAATATATCTTGCACTTTGTATCTCCGACCATAAGGAAAGGAAATAAATCGATTTGAAAAATAAAAGGGACGCGATGGAAAAGCGAATACGCCAAAATATGTTTTTACGTTTTCTATTTTGATATTAATACAAAGATTGACTGTAGTATGAGGAAAATTTTGCTTTTGTTTGTTAGGTTATTCGCTATATACCTGCTATTCTTAAGGTTTGTATACCTATGCCTAAATTCTAGTACGCTGCTGAAATAAAAAATCCCCGAAGCAAAAATGTCACAGGGAGTGAAATCATAAACGAAAAATTTTGGTTCCACTTTTCATTCTATATAGTTGCTCTATTCGACAAGTGAAATTTGTAATTGCAGATTATTTGGAGAAATCTACTTTTTTTTGTAGACAATTAAATGACCAATAATTGTGTGCGGGAAATTTTCCTTTCAATTAAACGTTCTTCTGCTAACGATATGTATAGGTACTAATTTATAGCAAGTTATACATTCTTAAGATAAATTTAACCCGAGATTTTGATCAGACTTGTCATTACGATGATAGGGAAGACGAAAAAAGTGGATCTCACAATTCTATTTGAAAGGATTTTCTTAAAACTCGGTACATAGTATTTTTTTGTGACACGTTTTCTTCACTTTTTTGGAACCAACGGTACCTACCTGCTATACAATATGTTTAAGCAATTTAACAAAATCTTATTTTTCTCAAAAACGGCTCCACAATTTTTCTTAAAAAAAAATTCAATAAATTTCAATTTATGAAGGCTACCATTCGGTAGGAAATCATTTTTCAAAAAATGGTTATTAGTGGTACGTTCCAAGGAACTATTTTGTTATTTTTGATAGATTTCCAAAAAAATATAAATATGTACGAAGTTTTTTTTTAAAAGATTTTCTATTTTTTTGATTTTAACAAAATGTTAATTTTTTTTGAAAACTATATACTTGATTCTTTTGAGACTCGGTAGTTAACGGGTTTTCAACACTCTCTGGAAAATGTTAAGAAAAGTAATTTATTTTTATGAAAAAATAACGGTACCTTCCATACAAATGTAAAAAACCGTTAAAGAGAATATAGTTTTTCTTAAAAACTGCTACTACAGTTTTTATAATTTTTTGTCTGTATGTTAAAACTATGGCGATCTACTACAAAAAATTATAAATAAAATAAACAAATAAATAAATAAATTGGGTGGCGCAACAGCTCATGGAGAACCAGGGCCAAATAACTTACAACTCACAACCATTCCTGTGTACGTGTTTGTTGGCAGGAATGGAGGGGACCTACAGTTTTTTGCCGAGTCCGAACGGCTAAATGCGAAGCACTTTTTCATGACAAGTATACTCTTGGAGGATTTGTCAGTTCCTCGCAAGAGGCAGTACCTCGAATAAAACATTTTTGTTTTTAGGTGGCACGGCTGGGAATCGAACCCACACCTTCGGCATGACAGTCCTACGCACTAACCATCAAGCCACGAGGTACTACAACTACAAAAAATTATACAAATTTAACTTAACAACTATAAATATTACCTCTCATAGAGCTTTTTTTCTTTATTTTGAATTTTCTTATTATTCACTGAACGGATTTAGATTATTTTTGTTATATACAAATTTATAATAAGATTAAATAATATTGCATATCAAAATTAAAATTTTTTTTATTTTAAAAAAAAGTTTCAATTTTTTTTTTTATTTCGATATCTCATACTAGGAAATTCGCGTAGAATAAGCCAAAAAAATTCAGAGCATACAGTTGTGGAGTAGGCAAGAGAAAAATTCTAGGGGAGGGGGGTAATATCTTATACCTCCCCCTTGGGCGGGAGGGGCAATTTAATAAAATAATTGTATAAATTGAAACAAAAATTGAAAAACAACGGCAACACTTACAGCAATGTTATTTTTTCATAATCGTATTCTTTTCAAAAACTGCTCCACAATTTTGCTTAAGAAAATCAATAAATTACTTTTGGTAAAGGCTTCCTTTGGTGTGAAATATTTTTTTAATGGTTTTTTATGGTACCTTCCACTCTGATTTCAATAATTTTTCTTATACAGGAGCATCGCAAAAATATAGATAGTATAGTGTACCAAAATATTTTTTGGACTTAAAAAAAGAAGTTTCAATTTTTTTTTTTGATCAAATATTTCGAAAACGACCTCGTGACATAATGGTTAGTGCGTTGGACTGTCATGCCGAAGGTCTGGGTTCAATTCCCAGCTGCTGCCACCTAAAAACAGAACTGTCTTGTCATGAATAAGTTCTTCTCATGTAGCCGTTCGGACTCGGAAAAAAATTGTAGGTACCTCCCATTCCTGCCAACAACACGCACACAGGAATGTTTGAGAGTTGGAAGCAGGGTTACCTCTGAAAATTTTCTAAAGGAGTCAAAAAAGGAGTCCTGGCTGAAAAAAGGAGTCCCATCAAAACTTCAAGAAACACATTAAAATTTATCATCGTTCTAATTCAACATGGTTTATTTAAGAAAAAAATAACAAATAGCTTCTTTTTTAAATGAAACAATAAATAAAAAATTCCATCTTTTCAATTTTTTAGTAGTTATTAGTTAATCTCAAGACAAAAACAACAATTACCTAAGTTTCTTTAAATAAATAAACTCTTCTCAACTAAACAAAACAAGACTCTTAATATCAATATAATATTATTAAATTTAAATTGCCCATCACTTCAAATCCAAACTTTCAATGTCATTCAATTTAAAATATATTTTAAAACGACTATATCGTGGGCTTTTATTTCTGTTAATTTGTATTCGTCAATAACTTTTACTGGATGAAGGGTAAAGTTCGGATATTCGGATATCAAGGAAAAATAGTTAAACTCTTTTTGCATCTTAATTACTTGCCTTTGAATCTAGTATTTTAGAATTGAAAGCTTGTTATCATTGAAATTAAAACACGAGATTATTTGATTATAAATAATTTTGTAATATGTACTAAGATTATTTCTTTCAATAGTATCACAGTTACTAGAGTTACATAGATATAGCATCCAGTACAAATAAAAATGTCCATTTTTTCAATATTTTATGTTTTCAAGCTCTTTTTTTTTTCTTCCTCAAAAATCGAGTCCGTTGATCGAACTGCTGATGACTTGTAGTTGGCGTTTTGTATTTATGTCTATGCATGTAAATCTATCTTTTTTAACATCATATCTAGTCTAAGGCTCACACGAAATTGACATTACTGGGACGTAGCTCTACGTCCCACGATAAAAAAGCAGTAATTTTTGTTTGCTTTGCGTGCGATATCTAATGTAATGAGAGAAAATCTTTTATTGACGAAAGAAGATGTATAATTTGAGATGAATCGCTCTGAAAATTTTTATTTTATTTATTCAAAACATTTAAGACATATGAAAGGATGTTTAGGCAAACGAAATTGATGTTATTTTATGAATTTTTGTTTTTGAAATTTTGGCAAAACTGCCTTCGAATTGAACACTTAAATGTCGGAAAGGAACCCATTGCAGAATTATTCTTTTGTAACCAGTAGAAATTTTTCACAAACTGAATAAAATTCCGAACTATTCTTACAACTATTCGCTGGTAATACATCTACAAATTTTGTATTGAAGAATCTTGAATTTTAACAATTTTGTGGGCTACAAATTTGTAATTGTAATTACAATTTTGTAAGATGGTGCAATAGGCCACAGGTGTTTTTTTTCCAATATAAGTCCTATGGATACCCTAAGCCCGCCATGAAGCATGTATAAACACGAATACAAAGAGCTCAAATTTTCACCGAAGTCTTTATTCGCTCAACTGAAACTTTTGAAGCTATTTGAATGAAACCATTTTTTTTTGAAAATGTCTAATGTAAACAGAGGGTAGAAATGAGCTTCAAGAGATATTGAACTCGTTCATTATCATAGAATTCAATACATATTTGTGCGTTTCTGAAAAAGAGTCCTAAAATTGTAAAAGGAGTCAAATTTCAATAATTTTTAAAAATAGGAGTCCTGGAGTCCCAGCGTTTAAAAGGAGTTTAAAAGGACTCTAAAGAGTCCCAAAGGTAACGCTGGTTGGAAGTCACTAGACACACCTGGTTCTCCACGAGCTGTTGCACCACCCAATTTAATTTTATTTCGAAAATGACATTATCAATTTTTTTCAAACTCGATACACTTAAGACTTCTTTAGTACTTTCTAAAATATTTTAAGAACAAATTTAACTTTTATGAAAAAATATCAGTACCCTCCATACGAAAATTAACAAAACCATTATAGAAAATACTTTTTTTTCACAAACGTAGTACGATCTTAGACTACTGAAAATTATAAAATCTTACAACTACTAGTAGTAGCTCATAGAATGTTTTATTTTTATTTTGAATTTTATCATTATCAACTGAATGGATTAAGATTGATTTTATATATATAAATTTCAAATAAGTTCAAATAATATTGCATATCAAAATTTTCAAAAAAGACATTTTGGAATTAAAAAAAAAGGTTCAAATTATTTTTTTCTTTGAAAATTCGATATCCCAAAAACGGGTTGACAATAATTTTTTTTTTGAAATTTTATTTTTATATGCACATCAATAAATACTTAAGATCGTAGGTACCATATGCGCTTAAAAATATTTTAAGAATTCGATATAATGTATCTATAATAAATAACTTTTGTCACCGCTCCAACGATTTTAAGTTTTTTTTCATACAATTATATTTAATCAAGAATTCAGATCGTTTTCTTTTTTTTCACCTCAAATTATTGAAGGAGTTGTTTAAGCTAATTTAAATATCGTATTTGATGCTTTTAATCATTTTTCTCTCATAATTTCCATATCTTCTTTATACAATTTTCTTAAAGCCTTATAGACCGAGAGCCCACAGCAGATTTTGGGTGTGGTCGAAAGCAAAAAAAGAAGTATAGGCGTCGAAAGCTTCATTAAAGGCTATTCAAAAATTCAAGGTCTTGCAGTCCACAACTGGGGCCTTTACGAGAAACAGTGCATCGAAAAAAAAATATGAATGCAACTTCGAGGATAATCGTTTACAAAAATTATTATAGAGTCTTATACACCTAGTGAATGATTCATTAAGTCCATAATTAGACCTATGGCTAGGATTATTTAAATAATGACGCTGATGCATTCTCCTTTCTGGTTCATATATTTCAAAGATTTGAACAATTGCTATACTTTTGATTCTGTAAGAAAAAACATCATGGACAAACAACAAGCATTCAGCAACAGTCTTTTCTCTAAAGAGTCAAGGCCAATTAAGGCACATCTTGAGTGATATGAAGGAGTATCAATTTTCCAATTAAGTTGTCTTACCATGAATCTTGTGAATGCTTTTTGAACTCATTCAATGCGATTGATACAAGTAGAAGTTGAAGGACACCAAACAATCGAACAATATTCAAGACTTGGGCGAACTAAGGACATATAAACGATTTTAAAGCATATGGGTTAGTAAAATCACAGCAGTTTTGCTTGACAAAACCAAGCATAGAGTTTGCTTTTGCAATGATGAAAATGACAACTTTGTATCAAAAATGACTCCAAGATCATGAATCTCAGAACCAGAGTCTGGTTGAAAATTTTATAGTTGTACATCATTGGGGCTAAAATACGATGTGCTGTAAAGACATAACACTTATCAATATTCAATAATAGCAAATTTTGTTGGCACCAATCCACTTACGAATTCAAATCATTTTGAAGATTGTACAGATTTAATGCTTTTTTAATGCACATGAACAACTTAATATCATCTGCATAAATTAAGCAGGAAGCATTAGGAGAAGTGGCATGTCATTTATTAATATATTAAATAAAAGTGGTCCAAGATGACTACCTTGAGGTACTCCAGAAAGAACATTTTTCAGCTCATAATATTGGAATTTTATCATTTAAGCCACTTCCATGCTTTTAAGCAATTTTAAAGGTTTTTTCTTAGACGTGTGGCTTTCAATTTGGCAGCTGTCACTTGATTTATGCTCAGTTTGGTTTATCACTTAACACATAATAAAAAGGCTTACTCCTGAACAATGTTTGCAAATCGTGCAAATTTATTACCAAACTCGGTTCGGGTCACGCGCTGTGATGAAAAATAAATCCGTCCATAATGTTACAGTAAATGGGGAACGATATAGAGCCACGATTAATGACTTTTTCGTGCCTGAATGATGTTGATGTTATCGACCTTTGGTTCCAACAAGACGGCGCTACATTCCATACAACCAACGAAACAATCAACAGCACGTTATTTCTGACATACGGCTCCAATTGCTGCAAAAAGTGGTCGAAAATTGGGCCTCTCGACTGGAATTTATTCGAGCCAGCCATGGCGGCCAAAGCTTTTTCTTAAATCATTTTTTATGGGTAATTGTTACTAAGTGCTTCCGAACAAAACTTGAATATCATATTTTTGTAGCGAGCTTAGTTAACTTTTATTTTGATAAGATAATTGTTTCATTAAGTTTCTGAATATATTAGTTACCCAACGAAAATGATAAAAAAGTAGTTTTCATAATTTTCAATTTTCTCAAAAACTAAAGCTCCTGGCTTAAACCGTTTGGTTTTCAGCATTGGACTTAAGGCTATTAACAACATTAAATAATAAAAGACAATAAACTACTTTGTAGTGATACATAAGAAATAAAAAATCAAGTAACGAAATTTTTCAATTTTTTTTTTTTAATTTTGAATTTTCAAATAAATTTTTCAAAAATTGTTAATTTGATTTCCTATATAAGAAAAGAATTCGTTTTAAGCTTTTAAGAAAGGTATAGCACAGTATTGTAAGTATTTCCGTTGTTTTTAAAAAGCTATTTTTCTACTTTAATTCAATGTTTTGGGAATCTGTCCACCCTTATAGAAAAGAAGGGGAAATACACCTCTCTTTTTATACAATTTATTTCTTAGAATATGTCCAAAAATTATTTCATAAGGGCATTTTAAACACAACCACCTTCTTTACACCAAAACTTGCTCTCATATCGTCCATGGAATGACCATGAATCAATATTTACTTATTTCTGAGTTAATTGATCAAAACCATTGATGTTGTAAGACAATAACATTGTTTTTCAATTTTTTGAATTTTCTACTGCTCGTATCTTTCTTAAACTTGCTCCAACAAAATTTTTATTAAAATCGTAGAAGCTATTACCATCGTTTTTGCATATAAGCAAAATATTTTTTTAACTACATATTTTTAAAAGTATAAAAATTGATTCAGTCATGTTCGATACATGTTGTATGTATGTACATATTGAGTTTTCAAATTTTTTTGAAAATATTGGTACACAATTCCTTTTAAGTTTTTTGGAGCTTAACAAAATTAGATTAAAATTACGTCAAGAAAATCCCAAGGTAGGTAGGTACCATTAATTACCATCATTTGAAAAATTGTTTTCTACTTAAAGACAGCCTTCAGCAAAAGTATGCAAGAAAATTTGTTGAACCGTTTTTGAGAAAAATGAGATTTTGTAAAACTAAAAAACTTTATGGCAGGTTTGTAGGTACAGTTACCAAGTCTGAAGAAAACCAATGCAGCTGTTTAGGCTGTATTGGAATAGATAGGTAGGCAGATGGAATCGTTGAACCCACTTTTTTCGTCTTCCATACCATCCTTATGACAAGTCTGATCATAATCTCAAATTCCATATCACTTGATTTTAAAATTTAATTTCTCAAAAAACTTTTCACAATAACAACTTGATTTAAAAAGCAAATACAAAAATGGAATATTCGCTTTCAAAAAAAATAAATATTAAGGGTATTCATACGCGTAAACTCATCGTAGACATCGTAAAGTTGTAAACTTCGTAAATCTGTCAAATTTTCCATACAAATTGTGACAGAATTACGAAGTTTAAAAGTTAACAACGTTTACGACGACTTTACGCTGTTGTATGAATACCCTTATTTTGTTTGTATCACGCATGATTCACGAGATATGTATTTGATAAAACGCATCTTCCAAGATGGCGGCTGACGATAGGATCCCCCCTCCCACCAACTTGGATCTATATTCGGGGGACACTTCTTAATATATTCCATCAAGAAAATTTGATCAGTAATTATTTGCAGAATAAAAAAAATCTGGCTCTTGGCCTATACCCTAAACAGCAATTATAGTCAGCTTCAGTAAAACGACGTTATTTTACAAATTTGTGTTCGTTTTGCACCTCAAAAGGCCCCCTCAATCAATCTGGTTCAAAGTTGATAGCACCCATTCATAAAAAAAATTAAAGTATCTTACTCTACATATCTGACTTTATCCTGAATTTAATTTTCAGAACTTATAGTTTACTGTCAATCAAAAAAACATTATTGTCAATTATTAGTATAATATTGGCTATTGTGTGATATAAATTTAATTGAAATATGATTACGGATCCACTATGTGTATATTTACTAATAATACAATACATATTCAAAGTCTTTTAGCATATACATATGTACACTGTGACGTATACGTACTTTTTTAGTTTCTTTTATTTTTTATCTTAAAATCATCAGAAGACGACATTGAAATAAATTGTTTTCGTAGTTCAATTAACTGAATGTTTATTTATAAATATAAGACTCAAGTATTTAGTATCTTAGAATTTCTTTTCCTAAAAAAAATTTACTGCCAAAAGCTTGCACGATCGCCATTACTTTTTAGTTTGTTAAATTTAATGTCAATTGATTTCCGCAGAAACAATTTATTTAAAAAGTAAACATAAGCTGGGTAATTCGTGAACAATTAATGACTGACGTTTATAGTTAATTTATGAGGTAGTGGGAACTTGTTGGTATCTACTTGCTCTAATAAGTAAATATTTTCAGAAAAAAAAGTTGAGGTGTTAATCGAAACTAACATGATAATGATGGAGGAGTCTTAAAAGTAAGTTTTGTTAATGAAGTCCATCGTTCTGTGCGTCCACCATACGTCAAGAGTTTATGCGTCAAGCTTTAACGGGTGGACTGAGATGATTCTTTCTTTCTTTCTTGTAAATTAATAAATTAAAGATTTTATTTCAATTTATAAAAAAAAAAAAAATAGTTAAAAATCTCCACTTATCAAGTTAAATCCTGTAAATTTTTCGAAAAGTCCTTTGGTTTAAACATCACTAAGCTCGAAAACTGCATTTAATAAACAGAAGCTTTGTTTCCTAAGACTTTTGTTTGCCATAACACAACCTCAACAATCATTTTTGCTGATTAATAATAATTAAAATAGATCCCATACAAAACCTATTCATAGTTTTATTTATTTCAAACGCTGATGACTCCCTAATTAATCTGTGCAAATTCTTTAATTGCATGTTTAAACTTGATGTTAAATTAATATTTGTGCTAAAATATTAGTTTATCTATATGTGTCCTGAACTTTGACCTTTGTCATCTTGTATTTATAGATCTACCCTTTTATCCATATAAAAAGCTTCGGTATAAATGTAGGTATAAGCTAATACTTTGAAACATAACGATGAAAACTTTGTGTTAACCCTTCCCATTTCTATCGTTTTTGCTTTCATTACAATTTTTATTACATAGTCTTTATAGCTGCACCCATTTTTTGGTTTGTTCTCTTTGTTTTTTTTTTTTTTTTGTTTTTTTAATCTTCCAAATCCACGACCTATACAAATCTGATATTATTGAATTTAGTTTTTCCTTTCGAAGCAAACTCAGTTCGATGTTCTGATGGATATACGAACTGTGGCTATCAAAATAAATATTACCTTCATCACCCACTCTGTTGTGTATTTGTGTGTGTGTGGGTGTATTTGTATGGATAGTTATTTTAACTTATTTACTAATACAACCCTCATGTTTAACGATTTTTTTTTTTTTTTTTTTTTGATATTGATGTTTTAATTCAGAGCCGTGTCAAGAATTCTAGTTCAGCAGTATTCTCATAGCTACGCTCTGATTTGTTGAGTTCCGACAAAGTTGAATTTTGGTGGGAACTTCATTTTGACGTCTTAAACATTTCCTAAAAATTACCCTAAATTTTAGATTTTTGTATTAATATCTCAAAAGTCGTTGGTTTTTCAAAAATATAGCTTGCCTGAAGCAAAAGATTGGCTTTTCATATTTTTCTCTAGCCTTCCTCCCCATGGCCACGTTTCTGCATTCAAGCTTAAGGTTCTTTCCTAATCGAATACAAACTTATTTAATTTCTTTAGATAATTTACGTAGGTATTTATTTATTCTTCTAGTCCTGCTAAAGTTTCTCTTTATATTTGCCAGCAGTTTTAGTATAAATCCATTGAAAAACTTAATTATGATTTAGCAACAGGTGACATTGGGTAAATAGTAAACAATTAGCTTTTGTTGTCCTTATAGTTTGTATGGGTATCAAGAAAATTAAGGAGACATACAAGTTTAATAGTATAACAGGTAAAGGATATTTGAAATATCATTTAGCTGTGGTTATGTTCAAGAAAAAAAAATAAACAAATATAATAGGGCTACGAAACCGGTTGCAGTGCAAGCATTTGATTTTTTGATTTTTTCTGCAGTGGTCATCGGAATACTTTAGATAGAACAATATTCTCATCCGAATACGTGTCCCCTGTTACCATTGCCCAAATAGTTAAGATCTCGTTTTTATTATTGACAAGTGTATGCAGTTTTCAGAAACTTATACTTGTTTTTAGAAATCTTTGGTGATGAGGGTAGTCTTCTTGTAGGGGCGGTCTATAGACCTAACAACGATGTAGATGTTAATCCATTGCTAACACTTTTGGAAACTATTACCTTGAGTCCAACTAAGATCATTGTTTGCGGAGATTTCAACAGTAATCTTTTAGTACAGACTTCTCTCATCGAGGATTTGAAAACTTTTAATTTAACACCGGTAAGCACAACCGTTGCTACACATTTTTCTGGGGCTTCGCAGACACTTTTAGACATTTTCTTTGTAAGTGATGTATATGATGTCCTTTTATATGACCAATTGTCAGCTTCAGCATTCTCAAAACACGACCTAATTTACCTTGCTTTTAACTTCAAGGTCAAATATATCGATAGTTCCTACGAATTTAGAGATTTCAAGAACATTAATTATTCAGATTTGGAGCAAAGTTGTCGAAATATCCATTGGCAATGTGTTTATAGGTTACACTCTCCCGATGATCAAGTCGAATTTTTAAACAATAACATTATCAACCTCTTTAATAGACACGTTCCTTTGAGATCCAGAACTATTACAGCTGGTGAACGTCCGTGGTTTAACAATGAAATTCGAAGACTCATGCTGCAACGGGATCAGGCATATTGTGTATGGAAACGTTATCGATTGGAAATTCACCATCAGATTTTTTGTAGGTTGCGTAATAAAGTGGTTCATAAAATAAAAACAGCAAAAATCCAATTGTACAATAGAAAGCTGAATCCTTCTATGAATGGGCGTCAGCTGTGGAAGAACTTAAAGGTGATGGGTTTAGGTAGAGAAAACCGAACATTTAATGAAAGCGTTAACGTTGAATCTTTAAATCAGGAATTCGTGGCGTTACCTTTTCCATCACTTTCTAGCCGTCCCTCTGTTTTAGATGATGTTTTTTCTAACATCAGATACGCAACAGATTCTGTATTCGAATTTAGATGTGTGGGAAGTACGGACATTGTTGAAAGTCTTTTATCCATCAAATCCAATGCTGTAGACATCGATGGTATACCTCCCGTATTCATAAAGTCCTTATTACCTATTATCCTGCCATATATAACCCATACATTCAACACAATATTGATGACAGGTTTATTTCCAACTCAATGGAAACTCGCTAAAATATTGCCAATACCGAAAAATGGGAGGAGCAATGAGTTTAGACCTATATCTATACTACCTTTTTTATCAAAAGTATTCGAGAGGATTGTACAAAAACAACTCAACACCCACCTCAGAGCTCAAAACATCCTTTCATCTAAGCAGTCTGGCTTCCATCAAAAGCATAGTTGCACTACGGCTATTATCAACATCGTTGAAGATATTCGATCTGCCTTAGATGAGGATCATGTAACTTTCCTGGTACTGCTTGATTTTTCTAAAGCATTCGACACTGTTGATCACACTACCCTATGTTATAAGCTGTCAGCTTATTATCGTTTTTCGACTTCTGCAGTTCTCTTATTATCATCCTACCTTCGGGATAGAAAGCAAGCAATTTCCATTGACAATAATATTTCAAGTTACCTTCCAACAACTAGAGGAGTCCCACAGGGCTCAATCTTAGGACCTCTCCTTTTTTCTATTTACATCAATGAGCTTCCCGCAAAGATTTATGGATCTTCCATCCAAATGTATGCTGACGATGTCCAACTATACAAAAGTTGTCCCCTTGGGCTCATTGAAAGCTGCGCCTACTTAATTAATAGGGATCTTGAGGAAATTTCTCGCTGGTCATTATCTAATGGCCTCTTTTTGAACCCTATGAAATCCAAATGCATAATTATTAGTAGGAAGGCTCTCAACTTAGAATATTTTCCAAACTTATACTTAAATAACTCAAGCATTGATTATGTTTCGACTGCAAGAAATTTGGGTATGTTATTTAATAGTACACTGTCTTGGGATGCTCATATAAATGCTGCTGTTGGCAAAGTATACGGTGTACTCCGCAAGTTATGGTCCTCGCAATATTACACCCCCTTTAAAACTCGTTTGTTACTGGCCAAAACGTTAGTTATACCAATACTTACATACGGGTGTGAGATATATTGTAAATGCGATGCAGTCAGCAGGCGAAGGCTTAATGTAGATTTTAACAATACCACTCGTTATATTTTTGGGTTGCGTAGAATGGACCGTGTTTCAAATTTTTCCATACAAATATATAAAATTTCTCTTGAAAACTTACTGCGCTTCCGCTGCTGTTCAACATAATTAATACTCAAGAACCATGTTGTCTATTTAATAGGATACAGTTTGGCTCCTCTAATAGATCCCAACATCTCAGACATCCCCGTTATGCTTGTCTTACCTCGGAGCGACAGTTCTTCGTCAACGCCATACGACTTTGGAACTCCCTTCCAAGGCACATAAGGAGAGTAAGTGGCGAGGCACAGTTTCGTAGAGCACTACGTACTCACTTTCAAAATTAATTTTGTTTTCTTCCTAACCTAAAACATAACAATTAATCTTTTTTCCAATGGAGATGTGTTTGTATTCTATTTTCTTGATTTATTTCTTTTTTTTTTTTATAAAAGGCAAGGGCTTAACTTATTTCTATTTTTTAACTTATTTCTATTTTCTTAATCTTTAATCTTTTTCCGAATGCTTTTTTTTTTCTAAAAATGGATATTTATTAAAACATTTTATAATTATAATTAAATGTTCTAAAAAACATTTGTATATATAATATCAAAGTAGCTTTTCTTCACATCATTGTAAAATTTAGCCTTACACTAATTTATAAGAATTATATTCTTAATGTGTAGGTATTCATTGAATTCAATAAACTTAAACTTAAACTTAAACTTATATGTAAAGATTCTCTGAGGCCGTAGTCAACTGCCTTCAAAGTGTGGTTAAATTTCATCTCATGGCAAAAATTTGACATTGGTATGGTGAAAAAAAACGTTAAAATTCAACCTGATTCGGAACTCGTTAAAGTTTCAGTCGGTGGCATGTAAATGCACAATTTACTAATGACTGTTTCAGATTATTTTTGTAGCTCTCAAATTTCTTTCCCTGGTTTCTTTCAATGAACGATATATGTATCCTTCATATTGCGAAAGAATCAATTAAATTAGTCGAGTTCAGGAAAATGAGATCTCATAGAGCCCTCAACAATCTCAGTCTCATGAACAGGATTCCTCAGAAATTTTGCTGTCAAATAACTGAGGAAAGAAAATATTGGATTCACTTGCTTAGTTTTTGACACTGAGCCGTCTGATATCTCATTTTCCTGAACACGTCTATTAGTTGAAAATACTTTTCATATGATTATTTATTTTGCAAATCAAATTGTTTTTTTGGGGTACAGTCATTAACTGTCAAAATACAATAAGGGTATTTATTCAACGGCGTAAAGTCGTCGTAAACTTAGTTAGGTTGTAAACTGCGTTAATCTGTACAATTTTCCATACAAATTGTGAAAGATTTACGAAGTTTACAATTTGACTAAGTTTACAACGGCCTTACGCTGTTGTATGAATACCCTTAATGTCAAAGCTCATGGAAATTTATGTTTAAGCAAATATTATTATTTAATTCAATTGACACAGCAAAAATCTGAAATTTTGCTAGCCCTAATTAACACACGGTCTAATAAAGATTTCAAACCAAATCTTGTATAACGCTTCATCCCCCAAAGCAAATTTGTTTTAAATTTCATTTTGTGTGTCGTGTCGAAAAACAGACATGAATTCCAACAACAACATAACGGGGTGAGTTTGCATCTTTTTGACAGCTGAGTGTTTCTTTTAAAAAACATCCATCTTTAAAAAGAAGACAGCTCACCACTTTTGTCACCATCAAAATGGGAGCTATAATGTGGATTATTAAGAAGTTTTTGGAAAATATATGTAGAATGTGCTGTGAAAGCAGTATTAGGCCAGGAAAAATGGGTTCCGAGATTGAAAAAAATTAGTTCATGAAATATTAAAATTGGAATCGACGCAGAATTGCAACTTCTATAACATATCCAAAGTCCCCCAAAATCCTGGCATTGGCTTTTTGTGTAGATGCATTTGAAGAGTTCCAGACGGGGATAACTTGGAGGTCTATCAAACTAAAATATTTGTTTTGGTACAACCAAAGATAATATAACATAAAGATGTCGCATCCAGTACAAGGAAAGTGAACCAAAAATTTTATGCCCTGTACGCGATATGGCGTACACCAACATGTTGCAATCGGCAATATACATAACGAGAGCGAGGAAGCTCTGTGGATACAATTATAAATTGAGTTCTCTTAACTATATCGCATGGGTAACTGCTTTTGTTGTTGGTTTTTTGGTATGAATTCTGTCTTTTCTTTTCATTGAATGGATCTTGTCAAGCGGTGGTGGTGGGTTTTTTCTTCGTTTTTTTTTTTGTATCCTTTATATGTGCGTGTGCATGGGTACATTTGCAGGTTACCTATATTTTTGTGGTTTGTCTCGATCTTTGGCAAGATTTTTTGTAGGGCAGACAAATATGTAGGTAGGTATATGAGAAAAGATATCAATGAGAAGTTTTTTCTTTGAAGGATTTCTCTGTCTTTTTTACTTTTGAGGGTGGAGAATATATTTTTTTGCTATGGTGTTGCAATGGTAGACTTGGTGGCGGTTATTTTTTTTTTCTGTGCGTCTCGATCTTTTCTAATAATGGCAAGAATTTTCGTTTTTTTAGTTTCGAGAATATTGGTTGGTACCTATACAAGAATCTGTTTTTACTTTTGGGTTGGAGAATGTAGTTATGTAGGTAGGGATACTTACCTATTTTTTGTGTGATATTTATTTAGGTAGGTATTTATTGTTTTTATTCAGTTAATAAAAATATATACCTAGGTACCTACCTACTTACAAATATAAATGATAGATAGATAGATAGGTAAGGTAGGTATTCTTGATTTAACGCAAAACATAATTTTAGAAAATGAAAGAACTAAAATAGAGAAATAATAGGTAATTCTGTACCTATGCATATATTATAGGTAAACTAAATAAATGTGTAGGTACATGTATACCTATATAGGTACCTACATAAGGGTAATTCCATGAAAAAGTGGACATAAAGATCAAGAAACGGAAAATTTATCTAACCCCCTATCTATTATTCGCTACTTTCTAAATTAGAATTGCAAAATATCCTACAAATTACAAGCATATGGCTGAAAATAAAATTAAATTATATAAGGGTTATCCCTTAAGTTACCATGTACCTATTTTACCTATTAAATTTGTATAAAATA
Source organism: Dasysyrphus tricinctus (assembly GCA_963921185.1). Lineage (NCBI taxonomy): Eukaryota > Metazoa > Arthropoda > Insecta > Diptera > Syrphidae > Dasysyrphus > Dasysyrphus tricinctus. Next base: position 90,113,033 of record OY992530.1, read on the forward strand.
TTGTAAGTAATTTTAAGTTTCTGTATACTTATAAATAGGCTGATATATTCTTGTGTCTAATTAAAAAAGCAAGTAAGGCTTTATTAATTTGTTTAGTTTTTAAAAAATGTGCAAGGTACTGCCACAAAACCCGTGTCCGATACGGGCAACGTGAGTTACCCACATGTTTTTGTATATTTTAGTTAGAAAGAATTTTTGTTTAGCAAAAATGTAGTTTTTTCCCAGTAGATGAAATCATTACCATGAATAAAGTTTATATTTTGTTTCATTTATATTTTATACAAGTATGAAAATTTGAATAAAAAAGTAAGTAAAACTCTCCCAAATGTAACGTGAGTTACCATGGAATTGCCCATAATTACATTTATATAAGGACTAAGATTAGGAAGATAGCTATGGATTTTGATGTGTAACATCTTAGTACCTAATCGGTTTAGGGGAAAATTCTGGTTGAAAAGAAAAAAATTGTTAAAGAATGACTATGTATTTGAATTTGTGTACCTAGTGGGTAGGTATTTAATTTGTATCTTTTAAAATGGTGGGGCTAGAAGGCTGACATTTTGACAGATGATAGAAATTATTGATCTAAATATTAACACAGCAATTTAGAATCCTGGAATCCTGTTGGAGGGAGAGAGCGGCAATATTTGGGCGTTTTAACATATGAACTCATATCTCTTGAGTGCATGAATAGATTACTTTTGTTTGTCTTAGTTTCGCATATAAATAAAAATAGGTATAGTTATTTTGATACCTTATTTTGAATCCTACAAAGTATAAAAGCGTCACAATCATGATTTTGAAATTAAAAAAAAATGTGTTGAAATTACCTGCTTGAACCATTGCCCATCAGTACCATTGCCCATGGGTACAAGAACAACTTATCTGAGCTGAATGTTTTTATTCCAATGTGATATGGTTTGCTTTACAAAATCAAAACTCTTGTCAATTCATCGGATCTTCAGGAATAAGGTCTGTTAATAAAGCAAACTTGACATTATACATTCTGTGAAGAAATATTTTAAGAAGTTTTTCTTAATAAAAGAGTGAATAAGTTCCCTCAATTCTAAATTCAAAAGTTAATGGAAAATTTACAATTTGAGAAAACAGAAAATGCTTCTCAATTTAATTTCAATTTATTAATCAATTAAGAGCCAGTTCACATTGTGTTCATTTCAAAGTAAAAGCAAAAAATCAAAAATTGCCAATAGCTACATTAAATTGGCTATATGTAAGTCGAGAAATACTGTTTCGATTTTCAAAAATGAAATAGGTACCTATTTATGGAAGGTAAAAACACATTTAATCTTTAAAGCGTATGGTTAGAGGCTCCAAAACGATTAAAAACAAGTTTTTCACTAAATTTACAACTAAGCTATTATTTTTCAAACTATAGTCAAAATTTGTATTTTATAATAATTTTTACTAAAAACTGGTTATGTTGGTGAAGCAAATATGTTTCATTTTTTATAAAAATTTTAATTGATTTGCATGAACATGCAATTATTATAAGCTGTGCAAATTAGTTAAGAGAGAAACTATCACATAGAAAATCAATAAAAACGTAAATATATACCTACAGAAATAAAAGGTTAATACCTAATGATTTTTTTAAATTTTAATTTATGCTTCAAACCTATGTTGGTACAGTAAATAAATAGCATTATAATTTAACAAAAACTTTACTCGATACAAAGAGATGTTAGGTTCACATCAGCGAATATACTCCTGGATTCATACGCTTTTTTTATTCTTTGAAAATTATAAAAATATAAAAAAAATTAATGCATGTATGATTTTAAAAGACAAGTATTTTCTTAAGTAGAAATAATTTTAATTTATTAGATATCAACTCTAGGACATGCATATACATGGTACCTACATTTAATCTCGAAAAATTAAACTGTGTCTTCAAAATAAATTTGTATTAATCCGTAAATAATCTTGCAATCATAGGAACCTATTTTTACAATTTAGTTACCATGATTCCTTTAAACATTGAAGATTGAAACGCCTCACATCATTTATTTTATTTGTAAATATATATCCAAACCAGTCCCGCGCAAATCAATTAAAATTTTTATAAAAAATGAAACATATTTGCTTCACCAACATAACCAGTTTTTAGTAAAAATTATTATAAAATACAAATTTTGACTATAGTTTGAAAAATAATAGCTTAGTTGTAAATTTAGTGAAAAACTTGTTTTTAATCGTTTTGGAGCCTCTAACCATACGCTTTAAAGATTAAATGTGTTTTTACCTTCCATAAATAGGTACCTATTTCATTTTTGAAAATCGAAACAGTATTTCTCGACTTACATATAGCCAATTTAATGTAGCTATTGGCAATTTTTGATTTTTTGCTTTTACTTTGAAATGAACACAATGTGAACTGGCTCTTAATTGATTAATAAATTGAAATTAAATTGAGAAGCATTTTCTGTTTTCTCAAATTGTAAATTTTCCATTAACTTTTGAATTTAGAATTGAGGGAACTTATTCACTCTTTTATTAAGAAAAACTTCTTAAAATATTTCTTCACAGAATGTATAATGTCAAGTTTGCTTTATTAACAGACCTTATTCCTGAAGATCCGATGAATTGACAAGAGTTTTGATTTTGTAAAGCAAACCATATCACATTGGAATAAAAACATTCAGCTCAGATAAGTTGTTCTTGTACCCATGGGCAATGGTACTGATGGGCAATGGTTCAAGCAGGTAATTTCAACACATTTTTTTTTAATTTCAAAATCATGATTGTGACGCTTTTATACTTTGTAGGATTCAAAATAAGGTATCAAAATAACTATACCTATTTTTATTTATATGCGAAACTAAGACAAACAAAAGTAATCTATTCATGCACTCAAGAGATATGAGTTCATATGTTAAAACGCCCAAATATTGCCGCTCTCTCCCTCCAACAGGATTCCAGGATTCTAAATTGCTGTGTTAATATTTAGATCAATAATTTCTATCATCTGTCAAAATGTCAGCCTTCTAGCCCCACCATTTTAAAAGATACAAATTAAATACCTACCCACTAGGTACACAAATTCAAATACATAGTCATTCTTTAACAATTTTTTTCTTTTCAACCAGAATTTTCCCCTAAACCGATTAGGTACTAAGATGTTACACATCAAAATCCATAGCTATCTTCCTAATCTTAGTCCTTATATAAATGTAATTATGGGCAATTCCATGGTAACTCACGTTACATTTGGGAGAGTTTTACTTACTTTTTTATTCAAATTTTCATACTTGTATAAAATATAAATGAAACAAAATATAAACTTTATTCATGGTAATGATTTCATCTACTGGGAAAAAACTACATTTTTGCTAAACAAAAATTCTTTCTAACTAAAATATACAAAAACATGTGGGTAACTCACGTTGCCCGTATCGGACACGGGTTTTGTGGCAGTACCTTGCACATTTTTTAAAAACTAAACAAATTAATAAAGCCTTACTTGCTTTTTTAATTAGACACAAGAATATATCAGCCTATTTATAAGTATACAGAAACTTAAAATTACTTACAATATTTTATACAAATTTAATAGGTAAAATAGGTACATGGTAACTTAAGGGATAACCCTTATATAATTTAATTTTATTTTCAGCCATATGCTTGTAATTTGTAGGATATTTTGCAATTCTAATTTAGAAAGTAGCGAATAATAGATAGGGGGTTAGATAAATTTTCCGTTTCTTGATCTTTATGTCCACTTTTTCATGGAATTACCCTTATGTAGGTACCTATATAGGTATACATGTACCTACACATTTATTTAGTTTACCTATAATATATGCATAGGTACAGAATTACCTATTATTTCTCTATTTTAGTTCTTTCATTTTCTAAAATTATGTTTTGCGTTAAATCAAGAATACCTACCTTACCTATCTATCTATCTATCATTTATATTTGTAAGTAGGTAGGTACCTAGGTATATATTTTTATTAACTGAATAAAAACAATAAATACCTACCTAAATAAATATCACACAAAAAATAGGTAAGTATCCCTACCTACATAACTACATTCTCCAACCCAAAAGTAAAAACAGATTCTTGTATAGGTACCAACCAATATTCTCGAAACTAAAAAAACGAAAATTCTTGCCATTATTAGAAAAGATCGAGACGCACAGAAAAAAAAAATAACCGCCACCAAGTCTACCATTGCAACACCATAGCAAAAAAATATATTCTCCACCCTCAAAAGTAAAAAAGACAGAGAAATCCTTCAAAGAAAAAACTTCTCATTGATATCTTTTCTCATATACCTACCTACATATTTGTCTGCCCTACAAAAAATCTTGCCAAAGATCGAGACAAACCACAAAAATATAGGTAACCTGCAAATGTACCCATGCACACGCACATATAAAGGATACAAAAAAAAACGAAGAAAAAACCCACCACCACCGCTTGACAAGATCCATTCAATGAAAAGAAAAGACAGAATTCATACCAAAAAACCAACAACAAAAGCAGTTACCCATGCGATATAGTTAAGAGAACTCAATTTATAATGGTATCCACAGAGCTTCCTCGCTCTCGTTATGTATATTGCCGATTGCAACATGTTGGTGTACGCCATATCGCGTACAGGGCATAAAATTTTTGGTTCACTTTCCTTGTACTGGATGCGACATCTTTATGTTATATTATCTTTGGTACAACCTAGCCATATGATACATGCTTTAAGGGTAGTTTTTAACGCTGAATTTAATGAAACCAAATTCAGTACAACCAACCAAAAAAAGATAAAGCCCATTTTATGTATTGACGACTTTTTATCAGGTACAACAGGTAAAATATTACCGAATACCCTTTGAAAATAAAGGTATTATAATGAAACTTGGAATAAATGTTTCATTTGTCATATGAGCTAAGAATCAAGAAAGTCCCTAAAAATATCCATGGTGAAAGGGTGTTTTTTTAAAGGGGGAGGGGCAAGTGTAGAATGTTGAGCTTAACACCCAAGAAAAAACGCATACACTCATGAAACTCCCCAAAAATATTAAATTTGTCTATTTGTTCAGGGGTTTTTTTTTATTAAAGAGAGGGAAAATCTGGGAAGAGTTGGAATATCTGAGCCAAAATCCCGATTTGGTGGTACACAAAGTATGGTATAGGCAAAACTTAAATGATATAAGCACCTTTAACAAAGTTATGGTCCTTTTCAAGCAAAAATTAATTTTTGAAATCGTATTTTCCGTAGAACAGGTCAAAATTTTATGGTCACAAAGACACTAATAGAACAAAAAAAATTGTATGGACTGTTTTGATGTTTTGATGGGTGGCAATGAAAGTTGCGAAAGTAAAAGATGGAAAAGAATAAAGTTTATAAGAGTGTGAGAGTATCAAGTAAGACTGTGACTGTGACCTGAAACATGCCAAAAGTGTGAAAAGTTCACGTTCAAATGGGTTTTATGGAACGGTGACTCTGTCAGCTTTTTTCTATTTTCAATGAAACTATGATATATGTAAAAGATTGTCAGTGTTATAATGGTCTACTGTTTTATACTTACTTACTCAATTAAGGTGGCGCTAGAGTCTGGGGTGGACTAAGACCTCAATCAACAAGCTTCTTCTAGCCGGCTCGGTCTCTAGCTGGCTGTATCCAGTTTTGCTGCATGCCAAGTTGGTTGAGTTCCTCTTCCACTTGCGTGTGCCACCTGTTATGCTGTCCTCTTCTACTGTGAAATGCCACGGGGTTGGATTCAAAGACTCTCCTGGTCGGAGCATTGGTGTCCATCCGCTCTAGGTGAACCAGCCATCTCAGTCGTTGGCTTTTCACCTTTGTGACTAGGTCGGTGTCACTGTACAGCCCGTACAGTTCGTTGTTGTATCTTCTTCCCCATTTCCCATCTATGCAGACGGGACCAAAAATTATCCGGACTAGGTCGGTGTCGCTGTACAGCCCGTACAGTTTGTTGTTGTTTCTTCTTCCCCATTTCCCATCTATGCAGACGGGACCAAAAATTATCCGGAAAGTTTTCTTCTCAAAACAGCCTATCGCGTTCTCATCTACCGTTAACCGTGTCCATGCCTCTGCAAAATACATCAGGACCGGGATGATAAGCGTCTTATACAGGGACAGTTTAGTTGCTCGAGAGAGGGCTTTGCTTCTCAATAGCCTTCTTAGCCCAAAGAAACAGCGATTGGCAGGAGTAATCCATCCTTTGATCTCAGCACTAGTATCGTTTGCTTAGCTTTTAGCGGAGCCTAGGTAGGCAAAGTCTCAGAAATCTAACCACCTCAATCAAAATTATACTATACGTTCTATGAAGGATGCGCGTCGGTGTTGGGTGGCCTTTTTTGTACATATAAATTTTTGTCTAGATTAATGATAGTTTTAAGATGATTGAAAAATAAAAATGAATTAAAAAAAAAAAACATTTTTGGTCTTGCCATCATTCATCGTAAAACCCTTCTTCTTGGCATTCTTCTCAATAATCACAAAATCACCACTGACATCGTCAACGTAAGCGAGTAATTGGACTGGACTTTTGAAAGATTGTTCCCCTGGTGTTGAGGTGAGAGTTTTGCACTATTCTTTCAAGAACTATGTTAAAAAAGTCGCATGGCAGTCTTTTTTGCCGATCTCGATGGAGCAGCTAGCATTTTCCATCGGCATCCTGCACAAACGGGTGATATTGGGAAGGATGCCAAAACTAGACATTGCTTTATACATCAGCTCGTCCCTATGCTGCTGTATGATTCTCGGCCTTGAAATCGTTGAAGAGGTGGTGGGTATCGATTTGAAGCTCCTGGGTTTTTTCCAAGACCTGCCGAAGAGTGAATATTTGGTTGATAGTGGACTTTCCTGGCATAATAAAGCCACAATGATATGGACCTATTAGGTTGTTGACGAATAGCACAAAGTACGGCAAAGAAGATCTTGTATGCGATGTTTGGGACACTGCTGTCTTTATAGTTGCATAAGACTATTTAAGAGGGGGCGGGAGACTCAGAAAAGGACCTTGCAATTTCTTATGCGCGACTGTAGCTGGCCGACATGATTAGTTTATGAATTGAGTGATGGTGATGTAAAAATGTGACACTAACAGTATGACAATACCCAGTAGGAAATTTCCAAAAATTCACTACTGAAGAAGTACGTTTTTCCTCACGGAAAAGGAGCTGCACTCATGAATTTCTTAGGGAATCCTATCATGAATTTAACATGGGCTTGTCATTGGAAGGAAGTACCTACAAACTCTCTCCATGAATATTTTGTAATGAAATCACTATGCTCATGGCACTTTAGAATTCATAACTTCTTTTTCTTATCAGAAAAAAATGGTTCTCGTTGTGTGATGCTTTCTTCAACGCGAATGAATACATGAAAAATGGGTCAACTGTGAGGGGATGTTTTCGTAGAAGAAAAAATGTGACTGAAATCATTATGCATTTCTTCTTTGATTTCATCAAAAGAAGCGGAGCATCTGGAATGAAGCTGGATTTATGACGAATAAAATAAAATAAATTCAACTAGTATCTATAATGTATTTAAGAAGTTTATTAACTAATAAAATATTAAAGAGAAAAGTGGATAGTTAGTTTTTTAAAGTAACTAAAATAAATAAGATAAACAGAACAAACAATGTAATCAGTAGCGTAGCTACCGCGGTATCAGCCGTATCAATGATACGGGGCCCCCGAGAAAAAGGGGCCCCACGATAAAGGGGACTCGATGTGTTTTAGGAATTAATCATTGAGATGAATACGACGCACAATGTCGATTACAATTTTAAAATGTACATATTTTTTTTGCATGTGTCTTTTCGATAGTCTTCCTACGTAGGTGTCCTAATGTATCTCTATCTACATCCTACCAACTTTTTTATTGGAACACATGCCAGAATTCGACAAAAATCAGACGAAAATATGGTAAAACTAGAAAAAAATTCCTACAAAACTGAATTAAGATGTATTAGTTTAACGTCTTAAGCATTTAATAAAAATTTCCTACTCTTAAGTCCTAATTTGAGCTGGGGCTTATATTTTTAGGGGAAAGCACATGTTAATATGCACTTATAAAAATAGCTTGCTTTTTATCATACAATCAATAGTTTAAAGAAAAACCGGCAAGAACTTCATGACCAGTTTAGTCGAAAATATGTATTAAAATTTTATTAGAGCAACAGATTTTGAGAGAAACGTGTCACACTCCGACTGCGGCACACTAGGGTAAATGTAAATACTGAGCGCACTGAGCGTTTTACCGTGTTTTTCTAAAAATCTCTGCTCTGCCGAAAAAAGTTTTATAATCTTTAATGTGTACAACTTTATGAGATAAAATTAAAAATCTTTTCAAAAAACAAACGGTTTGTAAGGTAATTATAAAAACTGTATTTTGTCCCTTTAACCGTACAAATAAAAGGCAATCATTAAACCGCCATAATTTGAAGACTGAAGCTAAGATTAAACGGTCAACGTCAATTTACTTTCAACGTAGACCGCGTCAACACAAGAAACGTTGACGATCACACGAATAACGCCAATCGGTCAATGTTGTCCGTTAATGCGTTAACGTGTTCTATGTTTTTACGCAATTAGTACTTTTTGGTGTCAATGAATTGATATGTGAAACGTTCACGGTTACACTACTTGACTACATCTAAAGATATGAACATTTACGCGGAGCGGACAGGAACAAAATTCTCTCATTTTTAACTTTGACGATCACATGACATTGGCTGTACTCGTAGTATTACCGAACAATGCAATGTCAATGGATGAAAAAAACCTAAAAATTAAACATTTTTGAAGTTTTTTTTACTGCTCCGGAAAAAAGTGATTGGTAATTCCGTGACATTTGAATGGAAATAAACCTTTGCCGTCAAAATAAATATTGTCCCTCATTTGTCAAGCTATTATAACTTTCCATGTATTAAAAATCCTCAAAAAAATGCAAAATTTTCTAGACTGATATGAAGCTCAACGCAAGCTACGTTGACTTGGCAGAAAATTCTGCTGTGTCAAAGTAAGAATACAGTCAACGCGTTCGTGAACGTGTTCTAACTTTGTTGACAGAGTGATCACACGGCCAACGAAAATAATCATCGCATTGACTCCTAAATTTGTGCCAACGAGAGTGTCAACACAGCCGTCAGTGCTTCGAAAGTATTCTTTAAAAAGTATTCAACTTTGGGACATAATTTGACGTCACTTTGACTTGAGAGTCAACGCGTTGAACATTTGCGTTGACAGTCTAATCGTAGCTTAACTTATGTAAAGTTCCTAGATTGTTATACTTTTTAAATAAGTTGATGTTAGTATAGGAAACAAAAAAGGTAGTGCCATTTTCATTAAAATGGGGGCCCCTAAAAAATTTTTGATACGGGGCCCCCGAAGTGCTCGCTACGCCACTGAATGTAATTCAAAATAACTATACGTATGTATATGTTTGTTCGATTTTAGAAAGTAGGTACTTCCTCGTCTTTTTGGCTGCAATTTTCTTTAAAATGATGATCATCGTCATACTTGTTCAATTTGGAGCTAAGGAATAGAGGAATACAAACTCTAAGAGTTATGGAAAATAATCTAATATCAAATTTAATTACCTAGGTGAATGTGATTAGTCTTCTGGGTCATGGTTATCATTTTATTAAATAGGAACATGTTTATCAATTTGATTTAAAAACACTTAAAAAATATACGTCTGTTCTCTTCGATCACAAAATCCATTCTAGAATATTCTAGAACAAAGAAATGTAACGTGACCGATCGAGGAAAACCAAAACAAAAAAGGTTTACTTTCGCATCGGAATTTTTTGTTTCAGGTCAAATATCTATTCAACAGGCAGAATAAAGAAATATGTATCTACCTACAGCTACGACCGTAACAATTCAGAGCAGACAAACCACTGAAAGGATGCATAATTTTGTATGCCGGAAATCTTCGTATCACGGTTTATTTAGAATTCATTCAACTTTTTGATGCGGAAGAAAAGAAAAGGTTGTTTTCTCTTTCGCATAGCAGGCATAAAACACGCAATGCTGTGTGGATTGCAATAACCACTGAAAAGGTACAGGAATTATCTCCCCGTTCAGTATTGAATTCATTTGAGTTTATGATGTCAAAAAAGGTTATTGCTTTGTTTCGTATTTTCTTTACCTTTCTTCAAGAGCAAAGCAGAAGATGCAACTGGAATGGCAATCTACTTACCTTTTGCATGACTTTCAATGAATGAAATCTATGCAGAGCTTCTCCTCAATGAATAGAACAGATGATTTCGACGAGGAATGCACCTTTGTTTTGCATTGAGGAGCAAATTTCCTGCTGGGTATGAGTGCAAAACGTGCGACAGTGCAAGAGTGTGATATTTTTGCTCCATTCATAAGTTAATTGTTACAAAAGTAGTTTTTTGAAAGCATACTTCACAACAAAAACATAAATGTCAAAAAAAGAGATTTAAATTTGGTGGGTTCACTGGTCAAGTTTTCATACATTTTAAATTTATGATTAAGTAAGTATTTAAGAGACAACTTGCCAAGTAAATCCACCAAATTTATATCAGTAATCATTAAATACCAAATTTCTGTCATAATTTGGAGTTGTTTCGATGTTACTCCACTTTAAAGATTTGATATTAAACTTCATAAACTTAAAAATTGACATATACATATTTTATCTCATAACTTTTTTTGGCTAACTTTTTACGCACAGATATTTTGTGTATATAAGAACTTGGGTCTTTTTTTAACATTTATGTTTTTGTTGTGATTTCACTCCGTTTTGCAATGATTTTATTTTGCCCGGTGAAAATCAAGCCATACCACTCTACAATATTTCACAATTCTACGACAGCCAAAAGTGCTCCATATAAATAATAGCAATTCTGAGAAAGTGGATGGGTGCCACGCTCCCTGAATGGATAATCTCAATTTTTATTTTTTCAAGTCATTCCGTTCTTCCAATTTTCATGGTTCTATATTAATCAAAAGTGCATTGTAAAGGGTCCGACAAATAACTTTTTTTTTTGGAAATGCTACTACTACATAGAGTGTAGCTTCGGCTGTGTGGCACGTAGCGCCGTCCTGTTGAAACCAAATATTGCCAATATCCTCCTCTTCAATTTTTGTGAACAAAAATTCGTTCAACATAGCCCGATAACGATCGCCATTGACTGTAACGGCCACTCGAAGAAAAATGGCCCAATTATGCCTCTGGACCAAAATCCGCACCAAACAGTGACTCGATTTGGGTGTATCGGCTTTTTAATGGCGTGCGGGTTTTCTGCGACAATTTTGAGTGTTTACATACCCGCCAAGATCAAAATGAGCTTCATCTGAAAAGATGATTTTTTTTGGCAAAATCGGCATCTTCTCTAAGTCGATCGCAGGCCCACTTAGCGAAGCAGCTATTTGAATGAAATTATTTTCCATTATTAACCGGAAGAATTGTACTTTCAAATTAAAAAAGAAATTTGAGAAAATATTCAGTATTTTTTTTTATAGCATTTTCAAAAAAAGAGAAAGTTATTTCGCGGACCCTTTATAATTGATAACATATTTAAAAAGTTGGTAGATGCAACGCCTCTTGAGCTGAAAATTATAAATTTCCAATCTTATCTTTGCATGCACGTCAAACCCTCAAAACTAACGCACTACCAATTCTCATCGTTGTACAACAATCGGAAGTGCTCTATATAATTCATAAGAATTTTTAAGAAAGTGGGTGGATGCCACGCCCCCTGAATAGAAAATTGCAGATTTTCTATTTTTCCTCTGTATGCACCACAAGGCCTACCGTTGTGCGAAATTTCAAGTTTCTACGATGTCGGGAAGTGCTCCATAATTTTGATGATCTGTCAGTCAGTGAGTCAGTCAGTTACGGTTTTTCCGATTTTTGAAGTCCTATACCCCAAGAACTACTAGTACAAAAGAGTTGAAATTTGTTGAGCCACCTGTGTTTGATCACCTCAGCAAATTCTGGGAATTTGAAGTTTCTGTATTTATTGGTACTGAAGTTAGAGGGGGGTTGAAAATCGCCAGAGTTTGTTCCTGTAAAAAGGGTGTAATACCGCGAACTTGGCTGGGCACTAACGTGCCCTTTGATATGTACTTATATCAAAAACCCTGTACATTACATATTTGCAATTCCATTGTTTGATTTATAGACTGAGAGTGTCACACGTTACAAAAATATGTAGGTATATATTGAATTTCTTGTGGTTCTCTGGTCATACAACACCGTGTATTTTATTCATTAATATAATAATAAAAACCGCATTTTTAACCAGTCTCTCAATGTTCAGTTGATTTAAGGGTAGAAAGCTATCCCAAAATATTAAGTATTTAGATTGCTTTTTATCAAAACCATACCCTGATGATGAAAACTTTAAATGAATACAATAAAATCAATATTTACGAATTAATTTCAAAAACAATGCCCTCACAACCTTTTTTAAAATTATGTAATTAAAAATAATTTAACCTTCAAAATTACTTACAAACAACGTACAAACCATCGTATTTGTATTTATGTGCGTCGTATACATGCTTTTTCCAGACATTAAACGTTCAGGAAGAATAAACTTGACCTCTTTTTTTATGTCTATGTCTATGTCTATGTAGGTAAATATGTTGAACTCACTTGTTTGCTTATTCTCAGACAAATATGAATAACGATAATGAACTTGGTGTTTTCCTAGAGTATTTATTAAATATATATACAAAACGAAAAAAAAAGAGGAAAGAAAATCACCCACAAATCGATAAAGGAACCTTCACATCGCATCCACGAGACTTTTAAAACACACCCCACTATACCTTAAGAATTCCACATCAGCACACGACAATGATCGCTGATATACACCTAATGACGATACATCAGATACCGAGATACATGGTGTTATTCTGGACTGTGGTCAAAGTCCCCCTGTGCTCCCTCCAACTATAAGGACTCTACCATTACACACTTATAATAATTATTTCCTTTTTATTCCTTTTTTTCCTTTCTACTATAATGTATGTTCCTTTATTTCCACTGACGATGACCGTCACTGGTTAGTGAGAATTGAGAATAAAAATAAAGAAATGAAGAAAAAAAACAAAAAAAAAACACCTAGAGAAGGACAACAAAAAACTCAAAAGGACATTGATAGTGATAGTGAAATTCCATCCTGTGAGATATATGACTATTATGTCCTGTATGTTCTATACACTCTCTGTTTTGCTAGAGAGGACTTTGGCTAGAGCTTAGCTAGTATCTGGCTGACATATCCTGGCAACGCAGTCTCGGTCAAATTATTGAACTGTAAGCAGCGTGTGTGTTATCGACGGGCGGCGCGAAAGGACATCTCGAATAAAAAATTTAAGGATATTCAAATATTTTTGTTTTCAAATATGTCAGAGATGGGGAATGAATTTCGTCAACTAATTATGAAAAATACAAAAAGATAGAAAAAAAGTGACGAAAATTTTTTGGGCTGTTATTAAGGACATTATTTACAAATTATTATTGGTGATTTTTTTATTCGATATGATTCAAATGGTCGTGTATTAAAAAGCTGGTGCTGGTGCCTGTGTGTATAAGCAATTAATTTAATTGATATAAAAACAAGGAGAGTACCTACTCGGACATGTTTCCAACTGATGGATTATAATGTGTGTGTCTTTTTCGGGACATTGTTCAAGAGTGCCATATGTAGTGAATAAATATTTACATTTTCTATTAATTGGTTAAAGAGACGACACAAAAGAAATCACTTAATGTCTCCGAATGGATAATGTGAAAATAAGCATTTAGTTGATAATTCGCAAAATAATTAAAAATTAACTTTTTTGATGATATTGTGATGTGATTCGGTGAGAAATAGCAAATGAGAAAATTAAATACAACAACAAATAAAATGAATACATTCAGACCTTTTGTTAAGTAAAGTTTGTGAACAAAATTGTGTTTGTTCTTTCTGTGAAATTATATGAGACAAAAAAAAATGAAAATAACAATTCAAAACAATTTTATGGAAAAACTCACCAAAATCAAGCCAGATCATCTTTTGAAGTGTAAGCAATTTTAATGGAAGTAATTATATTTTCCTCAAAAAAGTTCAATGACTTTGTTGCTTATTTGCTCTCTTTTGTAAATTATAGAGCGCAGAGCGATAACTGCCATAGAAATAAAGCCCGGGGGTTTTATTTCTCACAATTAAAATAAATAATTTTGGTTTTAATTCCAATTTTTATACAAAAGAAAAAGCCAATTTACAAACTAAAATTAACAAATTCCAGGTACCTACTGGGAAATTTGAACGTATTAATGAAAATACTATGATATGGGGCAACGCAGGCTCATCAAAGCCCCCTGCAACGCCACCGCCATAAAAACTGTCTTGGTTAAAAGTTGTGCTTGGAAAACTTTCTTTAACTTCTTTAAGTACCTATGTATATTTTGTGAAGTTTGACACATTTTTGACAGAAACTATGGAAGCTTTAAAGTCCGAAAATCGCAATTTCTCTGTTTTGAATGGTCACACTGGCCACTTTTCAACTAGTAAAACTCAGAAAATTAGTCGAATTTGACAATTTTAAACATAAAACTTTTTCTTTAAAAATTCGGAAAATTAGCCAAATTTGACAATTTTAGACTTAAAACTTTTTTCTTCAAAATTAAATTTCCTATTGAAATAGACAGTTTAAAAATGTTGTTTAAGAAAACCAAGTAAAAGTAATCACAACAAAAATATAAATGTTAAAAAAAAGCCAAGTTCTTATATGTACAAGAAACCTGTGCATAAAAAGTCAGCCAAAAAAAGTAATGAGATCTAAAATAGATGCCAAGTTTTAAGTTCATGAAGTTTAATATCAAATATCTTAAGTAGAGTAATATCAAAACAATTCCAAATTATGACAGAGATTTGGTATTTGATGATATCTGAATAAAATTTGGTGGATTTACTTGGCAAGTTTTCTCTTAAATACTTAATAAATCACAATTTTAAAATGTATGAAAGCTTGATAAGTGAACCCACCAAATTTTATTCAGATATCATCAAATACCAAATTTCTGTCATAATTTGGAATTGTTTTGATATTACTCTACTTAAGATATTTGATATTAAACTTCATGAACTTAAAACTTGGCATATATTTTAGATCTCATTACTTTTTCTGGCTGACTTTTTATGCACAGGTTTCTTGTACATATAAGAACTTGGCTTTTTTTTTAACATTTATGTTTTTGTTGTGATTTCATTCCCTTTTGCAAAGATTTATTTTGCCAGGTGAAAATCAAGCCCTACCGCTCTACAAAGTTCCATAATTTTACGACAACCGAAAGTGCTCCATATAAATAATAGCAATTCTGATAAAGTGGGTGGATGGCATGCCCCCTGAATGGAAAATTCCAAATTTTCGATTTGTTTCTTTCTAATTATTTCAGTTCCTACCGACCTACCAAATTTCATCGTTTTACAACAATCGGAAATGCTCCATATAATTTATAAGAATTTATAAGAATGTGGGTGGATGCCACGCCACCTGAATGGAAAATTTCAATTTTTCAATTTTTTTCTTTCTAAGCACTTCAAGCCCCACTGCTCTACCAATTTCCATCGTTCTACAACAATCAGAAGTGCTCCATATGGTTTATAAGAATTTTTGAGAATGTGGGTGGATGCCACGCCCCCTGAACTGAAACTTCCTATTTTTCGATTTTTTTCCTTCTAAGTACTTCAAGCCCTACCGACCTACCAATTTTCATTGTTTTACAACAATCGGAAGTTCTCCATATAGATTATAAGAATGTGGGTGGATGCCACGCACCCTGAATGAAAAATTCCAATTTTTCAATTTTGTTCTTTCTAAATATTTCAAGCCCTACCGACCTACTAATTTTCATCGTTCTACTACAATCGGAAGTGCTCCGTATAATTTATAAGAATTTTTAAGAATGTGGATGGAAGCCACGCCCCCTGAATGGAAAACTCCAATTTTATTTTTTTTTTCTTTCTAAGTACCTTAAGCCCTACCGACATACCAATTTTTATCGTTCTACAACAATCGGAAGTGCTCCATATAATTTGTAAGAATATTTTAAAAAATCGGTGGATGCCACGCCCCCTGAATAGAAAATTGCAAATTTTCGATTTTTTTTTTGTATGCACTACAAGGCCTACCGTTGTGCGAAATTTCAAGTTTTAACGATGTCGGGAAGTGCTCCATAATTTTGATGATCTGTCAGTGAGTCAGTGAGTCAGTGAGTCAGTGAATCAGTCAGTCAGTTACGGTTTTTAAGATTTTTGAAGTCCTTTATCTCGGGAACTACTAATGCTAAAGAGTTGAAATTTGGTAAGCCGCCTGTGTTTGATTAGCTCAGCAAATACTGCGAATTTGAAGTTTCTGACTTTATTGCTACTGAATTTAGAGGGGGGGTGAAAATCGCCTGAGTTTGTTCCTGTAAAAAGGGTGTAGTGCCGCGAACTTTGCTGGGCACTACCGTGCCCTTTGATCGAGAAATCAAATATGTACCTACTTCTAAATAATTAATAGGCATTACTTTTTTTTTGAGAAAAGATAGGTTCGAGATATACCTAGACACAATATAGGAGAGGTTCAAGGCTTTAATATGGCATATTCAAAAGCCATTTTTATTCAAAATTGACCAGAGAAATGCCCATTCAAACTTTACCATTTCTTATCATTTTCCGCTTGTTTGACCAGACCTACAGGCTGTACGGCTGGGCTGATTAATATAAAATTTAGTACTAAGTGCAAGGAATGTTTGATTTTTCATGAAAATTTACAAAAAAATACAAATAAAGAGGCTCCCGGAAATTACGCCAGATTTTTTTTTTTTTTGGAAAAAACGCCTGAAAATTTGTTTGGCTCAAAATTGGAAAAAAGAGCAGAATGTGGGAAACTAGGCCAGACAGGTTTGAAAAAAGAGCCAGAAAGCTAAATGGAAATTGAGCTTGAAAATGTATATATTCTGGCCTAATTTCCAAATTACGTTTTGGAAAAAAGACCAGAAAATGTTTTAAGGTGTATTCAAACAAGTAATTGTCAAAAAAATGTCGCCAAAATAAGCATCGCGATACTATAGCTCTCAACATGTCACTTCAGGAAAAAAATTAACTACTACAAATTTTGACATAGAAGCTTGTGCCATCTGTTTTTAAAAATTCAAAAAGCTAAATTTGTTTTAAATTTCAACGGTAGAAATGTGCGACATCTATGATATTGTGTGCATTTTTTATCAGTGACAGTGTTGCCATAATGGCACTATAAATTCCAGATCTAGAATAAAGGTAAGACCACATTTGACGGAACTGCACTTCAACGGAACTGATACTGCTCAGCACTCTACGGCACGTTTTTTTATATACCGCATAGATCTAAAGCTACGTTACAGTACGTGGGAAATAGAGTTAGTTTGTACTTTTTCCGTAAAATTGACATAATTTTTCCTCGTCGAACTGCTTTTATACCAAAAGCAACCATATGATCCCCTGACCCATATAATTTCTTCTTTTAAAGGCTCCGCCACACCAAGGCAAAACATTCACCAACGACGAGGAATCATTCACAATAATACAAAATATGAAAGATACACAATGCTAAACAACAACAAAAAATTGTCTTTGCGAATGATTCGCTATGATTTCGCGTTGGTTTGGGAGAGCCTTTAAGGTGTCTTTCGCATGAGCTGCGACCTGAGAATTCGAATAAATTTGTTTAGACAATTCTTAGCGCAAATTTCAACAAACTCTCGTTTCAACTCTTCGACAAAGTGAATAAAAGATCCTATCTATAATTTTAAATAGAGAAAACTACCAAAAACTACATAGTTTAAATTGTAAATGTTATTTAGCATTTTTAAATTTTCTACGCGACCAACAAGTTATTATCTGCAAACTTTCAACCACGTTTTCACAATCCACAACATCAGAACGCATTCCGCAAAGCCGCGAATGAAATATTTGCTCAAATCATCCATTTTTTTTTTTGTTAGCACCCATTTTACTGGTTTAGTAAGTGCCTTTCATATGAGCTGCGAATTACGAATGGTCGCGTGTTTTGACATTTCTTTCATATGAGTGGTCGCCGACAGGCGCGAATTTTAATACAAAATAAACCAGTAAAATGAGTGCTAAATAGAAATTTGAGGTTAAATTCGAGCGAATTTTTCATTCGCAGATCTGTGGAATGCGTCCTGATGTTGTGGATTGCGAATAAGTGTTTGGCAGTTTGCAGAAAATATCTGGTTAGTCGCGTAGAAAATATAAAAATGCTAAATTTAACAATTTAAACTAATTTTTGTTCGTGTTTTCTTTTTAAAATTGATTATAAGATCGTTTATTCACTTTGTCGAAAAGTTAAAATACAAATTTGTTGATATTTGCGCTTGGAATTGCCTAAACAAATTTATTCGCATTCGCCGTTCGCAGCTCATGTAAAAGGCACTTAATTCGCGTCTGTTGGCGACCAAACAGAAACAGATTACTCATGTTTAAAGAATCCACCATTAAAAATAAAAAGCAATCAATTAATAATTAAACATTCAATATTCTTTATTACTTGTAAGGTCCACACTTCAGCTCGTCTCAATCATAACTAACTCAAAACCCTCCTTGCTCATTCCACTTTCTAAATAGTGCTACCAAATTCGTTAGTTTTCGTTACAGATTCGGCCATACTGCCTTCGTCGACGCCCTCGTCGAGTTCCTTATCGAATGCTATCCAGGGCTTCATCCGGTCGGCTGCCCATATCGATGAGTAAGGCTTTTGATTTCTCTTAGCAAAAGGCATGTCAGCAATTTGGTATCTGTCATGTGGGAGCTTTGCAACAACCACATAAGGTCCCTTGTATTTCGTTTCAAGTTTACGTGAAGAACCAGTTGAATTAACAGCATCATTTTTCGACATTACTAGGTCACCTACGTTATACTGCTTGGCTTTTCCATACTTGTTGTCATGCCGAGATTTCTGTTTGGATTGGATTTTAGTTAGGTGTTCCAAACCATTCGAACGAATGCTTTCGAGATTTTGATGTTGTTGATTTAAGTCTATCTGTTGAGCGAGAACATCCGGCCATGGATCGCGGGGAATATATCCCATCAGCATCTGTTGAGCAGTTTTCCCAATAGATTCGTTGCATGTATTGTTAATGGCCCATTGCACCGGCTTAACCTTTTGATCCCATCGATCTTCATCTTCTACACTTGCAAGTAGAGCTTGAAGGATAGTGCGGTTATACCTTTCCACTTGGCCATTCGCTCTGGGTGTTCTGGTGGCGTTCTGAACGTGGATAATTCCATAATCTTTAATAAAATTTTCAAACATCTTCGATGTAAACGAAGTTCCTCGGTCCGATATAATACGTTTGGGTGCTCCAAATGAGTAAAAGGTTTCTGTCAGAAAATTTAAAACTGGTTTCGTTTGCGTACTTGGAAGCGCCTTCATAATTGTATATTTGGTGAATGCATCCACCAGTACTATCAGATATGAATTCCCTTTAGTGGATTTAATAAACGGTCCCAAGTGGTCTATATGGATGGTATCGAAAGGGATGTCTTTCTTTTCGATAAGATGTAATTCTCCACGGGGCTGAACTTTGTTGCTATTGTAGGCACATTCAACACAAGACTTAAGATATTTTTTCACAACTTGTGTCATTCGCGGGAACCAGTATCTACTTTTCAGATGATCTAAAGTTTTTCTTTCAGAAAAATGTCCCATCATGTCGTGGCTAAGGCTCAATACTCGATTACGAACTCCCTTTGGCACGTACAATTTAAGATTGTTTTCGTCCCGTCTGTATACTCGACCATCCTTTAGAACGTAATCCATGTGTATTTGTTTCTCTTCATTGTTGTTTGGTTGTTTATTGAGACATTGTGCGATTTCAGCGGTATGTTCGTCTTGGAGTTGCAGTGAATATAACCAATCGGAATCGTCTATATTTACTTTGAGGACATTCATCTCAACAACATCAGGTTCAAGTGCGTCTTCATTAGGATGCCTGGATAAAGTATCTACATGTGGGATAAGCTTTCCAGATCGGTGATTAATTTCATAATCGAACTCAAGCATCTTAAGCCACCAACGGGCAATTCTGGGGATTAACTCTTTCTTACTCATAGCTGTTTTAAGAGCTTCACAATCCGTTACTATTTTGAAATGCTTGCCAAGCAGAAACTGTCGGAATCGATACGTAGATTCTACAACGGCTAGAGCCTCAAGCTCATAGCTATGGAAGAAGCTTTCGTCCTTTGAAGTTTTTCTACTGTAATAAGCCACTGGACGGAGTGAATTGTTTTCCTGTTGGAACAAAATTCCTGCTAACCCATGAGAACTGGCATCAGTATGGAGTTCGTGGTCATTCGTCGGATTATAAAGAGCGAGTAGTGGCCTGCTGGTAAGACATTTCTTTAGAGCCTTAAATGCATTGTCCTCTTGTTGTCCCCATTGGAAAATACAATCTTTTCTCGTCAGATTGGTCAGAGGCAGTGCGATAAGTGAATAGTTTTCGATGAACTTCCGAAAATAGCTGGTCAGTCCAATGAACTGTCGGACTTCATGCTCATTTTTTGGGGTCTCAAAATTTTCCACCGCCAGCGTTTTTGTCTTTCCGGGTTGGATTGTTCCATCTTTCACCAAATGCCCAAGGAACTCTATTTCTCTCTTGAAGAAAACACATTTTTGAAGATTAAGGGTTAAATTGGCGTCTTCCAATATCTTCAAAAATTTTTCCAATTTTTCTATCCCTTCTTCAAAATTTTCGGACGGGATTACTATATCATCCATGTAGCAGACAATTTTGGTCGGTTTCATCTTGCGGACGATGGTGTTCATAAGTTTTTGAAATATGGAAGGGGCATTAACAAGACCAAAAGGCATTGATGTAAATTCGTACAGACCGTCATGAGTGATGAAAGCGGTGTAGTGAGTGTGTTCCTTTTTAATCGGTATCTGGTAGTATCCAGAAGCTAAATCCAGCACAGTGTAGTATTTATAGCCCACTAGGTCGTTCAGTTGTTCTTCAATTAATGGTATTGGATAACGGATTTTCTTCGTGATGGAATTTAGTTTCCGGTAATCAACACACATTCTGTCTTCACCATTTTTTTTCTTGACTAAGATTACCGGGGAAGCATAGTCAGATTGTGATTCGACGACAAGTCCACTTTTCATGAGATCAGAGATCATTGTGGTTAGTATCTCTCGTTTTGCATACGGCACTTTGTACGGCTGATGCACTATTGGATCTTGTTTCACTAGTTCGATTTCCATTTCGATAAGCTTAGTGCGACCCAATTCTTGTTGGTTCATAGCAATGCATTTACGGTATTCATTAAGGAGTTTAACAAGGACAAGTGTTTCTACTTCTTCGCCTAATTGAATGTCGGAAGCAGATATTGGTTTAAATGAACAAACATCCATTCTTTGTACCGTCAAGTTATCACCTTGTTTACTCATATTACACATGGGATTGTTAAGAATATCCTTTCCAATCAATACCGGTTTCGAGAGGCAGTTATTTTCGACCACAACTGCTTGAATTGGGAAGACAGCTCCATCTATTTGGATTTGACACATGATGCTTCCGATGGCTCGACAGCTTCCACCTCCAAACCCATATAAAGTGGTTTCACATTTTTCCATATTACCATTCACATCTGTAGTCACTTGTTTAGTAATAATTGTCTTCTCACTTCCGGAATCTAGAAGAGCTGCATACTTTTTGCCGTATATGAACACATCTTTATGGTAACAATCACCATGTTCATTGTTACAAATCACATTGACGCGATAATTCTTTTCTGTCTTCGTTGCTGGATTTTGGCTGTTGTCTTTACTATTGTTCCAATGCCTTTTTCTCGATTGAATACAATGTCTCGCATAATGTCCTGGCTTATTACAATTGTAGCAAGCGATGGGGTTGTTTGGAACTGGCTGACGACTAGGTTGCCATTTTTTGGCAGGTTCACTAGTTAAAGGCCTAGGGGATGATATGAGTCTTGGTGTAGTTAAGTTGTTCACCGATCGAGAATTCATACGGATGCCTTGGTACCATTTGATTTTTTCAATCAATTCGGCAATATTACTGAAGTTTCCAGCTGCAAGAGTGGTACTCATTTGAGTGTCGTTTAAGCCAGTAAGGATGTATTGAATGATGGTCTTATCCGAAAGGTCAATCCTTTTTCCTAACAGATTCATTTCAAAACAGAAATTCTCAATTGTTTCTGACGGCTTTCTTGACCTTTTCATCAACAACTGATGTATCTCTACTTCGCTGCAATGGTGTGGGAAATTCGACTTGAGTCCTGAGGCTAACTGACTCCATGATGTTGAGACGTCCTGGCATGAATCCCACCAGTGTCTTGCTGGTCCATGCATTTTTGAAGAGGCTGCCAAAAGCAGAGCCATCTCATCCCAGCCATAAATGTCTTTCAAATTCTCTACACGGTTTATCCAACATTCAGATGACATCGAGGTAATGTCTCCAGGTGAGAAGACAGGCAGAGCATCGGCGATTTCTCTGATCGTGCAATTTACTCTTGGTCTTTCAGGAACGGAATCTCTTAATCGAGTTACTGAATCTAGGTGTCTCAACTTGTCAGCTATTTCGCGTTCTTTGGCAAAAAGTATTCGCTCCTTTTCAAGAAGATCTCGTTCGCGTTTTATCAAGGACCATTCTCTGGCCCTCAACTCCTCATCAGTTGCCGTACCTGGGTCTGAAATTGTTGTTATATCTCGGGTTTCTTCTTCGATGTTGCTAGTTTGTCCCGCCTGTTGATTCAAAATCTCGTTAGAATGCGATACAGTTTCGCTTATGTCCTGGTTTTTATCATAGTCGTTTATTCTTTTAATAAGAATTCTTTTGGAGCCGCCTGTTAGAAGGCCCCTCTTCCTCAGCTCTTCTTGGAGCTGTTTCACGTTCAAGTTATCCATTTCGCTTTATCTATAATCAAATAAATATAAACAAACATTTTATACTAATTTAATTTGCAGCTATAAGCATCACTGAAATGCATAACCAAACTTCAACTTGAAATTGTCTGAATCTTCATAATGAGATACAGTCACTTCAATTATATGTGCATGTGAAATTAATGCATTGCAATTTTGGCCACAACTGGCGCCTTAAAAATATGTTTACTTGATTTGAGCCAATAAAAATTGATACACAAAGTACCTGATTAAAATGCGAGAAAATTCAGAGCATATTTTAACATCTTTTACTTTAAAAAAAACTGATTCTGGCTTAACCAAACTTTAATTTTCAAATACAACAATTCAAACTCATACTTTGAACAATATAATTCATACAACCGTTTCCTTCCTCTTTGATAGAGATAACAATATGTTTTTTCATAAACCGAAAATCCATAAGTCCATACCAAGAAACGTTCAACAAAATGTTTCTTCCATACTCTTCTTTCATTTCAGATAAATATAACCAAATGCTTTTTCGTAGACCGAAAACGCACTTACACCGACATTGTTTCTTCCACACTCTTCTTTTATTTCAGACAAATATATCAAAATGCTTTTTCGGAGACCGAAAACACACTTACACAGACATTCTTTCATGTCGCACTATAAATATCTCTTTCACATCAACCACTATGTATTCTGCCACCATTTGTGTATCTCTTTTATGTAAATCCATACATAAGCATCAGGCGACACAGACGCTTCTCCGCATGATCATTCCGTTGAGCAACAGAGATAGAATTACCTTTCCATAGACTGAAAATGCAAGCACAAACTGTTTCACAAACAAAATAAATAACGGTCAGCGTCGGGCCCCTACCAACATCCTAAATCTCAAATCAGTTCAACATTATGCCCAAATGAAATGCAATTTTGCAAACCAAAACCACACTAAATAAAACATATGGTCATCATTGATAATTCTAGTATCAAATCCTTAAATCGCTCTATGTACAATGTTGTCCACAATATGCTCCGAACACTCCCGCAATTAATATATAATTTGATCACCTTACTCACATGATATCAAAAGCAATACTCAAATGCTATTTTCATTTATTAAGTCACTTATCTTGAAAAAGACTGGGTACAATCCCGCTTCTGATCTTTAAAGAATCCACCATTAAAAATAAAAAGCAATCAATTAATAATTAAACATTCAATATTCTTTATTACTTGTAAGGTCCACACTTCAGCTCGTCTCAATCATAACTAACTCAAAACCCTCCTTGCTCATTCCACTTTCTAAATAGTGCTACCAAATTCGTTAGTTTTCGTTACACATGTGAAAGAAATGTTAAAATTCACTAACATTCACAGTTCGCAAAAATTAAATAATTCTACTTCATATGAAATCAATTCTCATTTATACTGCAGCTAATCGACTTTTAAACGAATCAAAATAAATTGTGTGACCACACCCCACTGTTTGTTCGATAAAAACCAAATGCGAAAAAAACCTGCGTGTGAGCTAAGTCTAAGCAATACAAAATTTTAAATCTGACAACACTGATTAGGTATACAAATGTCAAAATTGTAGTTTAATTTTTTACCACTAGTTGCAGTGTAGAGGGCTAGTGTCGCCAAAAACAGCTGAGCCTAAAATGGTACCAACTAAGGATTGGCAACTAGCAGAGTCCATATATAATACGTCCATGATCATAGTGTCCGGAAATCTATCGAACTTTTTTAAATTATTTTCCCATTAATTTTCATACTTAATAAAAATTTCATCCAAATCAGTTGAGTCCTTCAGTTTTTGCCGCTACCCCATGACAAAATTTTCTTGGCATGTCAAATCTTGATGGGAATTAATGAAACTATCAAGGTACACTTAATGCTTTGAGGACACTGGTTTTAATGGAAGATACTGACCATTGTCTTCAATTCAAAATACTTACTTACTTACTGAAGGTGGCGGTACAGTCCGGGGTAGACCAGGGTCTCAACCAACATACTTCTTCCAGTCGACTCGGTTTCTAACTGGCAGTCTACTGTTTTGCACGCCAAGTCGGTTAAAGTCCTCTTCCACTTGTGTGCGCCATCTGTTCCACTCTCCTCTTCCACTATGCATGCCGTCTCACGTAGTTAGAATCATAGGGCCTTACTAATAATCAAATTAAGTTATAGCTTAAATAAAAATCTCCATATTTCAGAAAAACCGCATACCAATAATCAATTTAGCTGCCAGACTAGAGACTAGCAAAACGTCAAAATTTTAATACACAGAAATCCATGTTTAAAGTCGTAACTTTAATATGTGAAATGACATTTCAGTGTGAGTGTTGCCGGTAGTATTATTTAATAATATGTATTATGTATAAATAAGTACTTAAATTTACTCGAATATTACTGTGTAATTTTATTAGTATTTTCATAACGCCTAATTTTGGGTTAATAGAAAAAAAAAAACTATGATACTTTTGTATATAAATAATGTTCATACACATAATAGCCCTGTTTTTTAGTGCACTTTTATCTTCGGTTACAAAAAAGTAGCATGTTAAATGCAACAACAATACGGAGTTATACCAAATTGTTGTTCTATTTAACATGCTACTTTTTGATTTGGTTTGAATTTTTAACATTCATTTTACATGAATTATTTAATAAACATTTTAATAAGTTAATCAGATTAATTTTGCTTTTTAAAAATTACCATTTTTTTTTTCAAACGTCTTGTCAAAAATGTAACAGGCACACTTCGAAATTAATGTCAATTGCGTCGTTTCCTTGCATTTTCAATCCGTTTGCAATTCAAAAGTCTTCCAAGGGTGTTTGCGGAGTGTTTTTATCTCATGATTTCATTAAGGAGTGCTCTTCGAACACAATAGCCCTGTTTTTTAGTGCATTTTTATCTTCGCTTAGAAAAAAGTAGCAAGTTAATTACAACAACAAACTGGTATAATTCCGTATTGTTGTTGTATAACATGCTACTTTTTTCCAAGCGAATATGAAAATGCACAAAAAAACAGGGCTAATGTCATACGTTAGGTAACTCTTCGGATTACTTGTCATAGTGATACATAAATGTTTTCGAAAATTGTTTGTCAATTCAGGAAGGTGGTCGTTTAATGTATCATTGGAATTAAAAAAGAGTGAAATGTTTCAAAAAACGTATGAAAACAACAGTATCGATTACTGATCCCTAAAATAAACCCAAAACAATATTCTAGTCCAAACTAGTCTGATTCTCAAAACGAGATCGACTTAAGATATGCTCTTTCGACCATTTTAATTTTTTGATATTGTAAAATTTAGACTGAAAATACCCATTGATGAAATATGCGAAATTATATATGTATCACAGTGAAAAATATCGACAGAAAATAATTTGTTTCCGTAGAAATTTCGTTCTAATATGTACAAATGTCAAAAAATTATGAAGTATATTCAAAATATGCATGTTTTTGTATAATGCTTATCAACTATATACATAAAACAAAATTGAAATCGTCCAAACTCTTCAAACAAATAACGTACTATGGTACTGAAAAAGTTACTATCAAAAAAGAATACGGCAATACTTATCTCCACTCTTTGAAATTGAAATTCATCTTTCATTTTGCCGAGCTAAAGCACAGTACACATATTAAAGGTAATATTATTAGAGTTTTGATTTTTGTTCCTTCTGCGCATATATCAAAATTTGTGTCAAATGTCAGTATTTGTTGTTGTTTTTACGTGTATTTAAGTCATCACGCTCCCAGCCATTTTTATTTCTGACAATTTCAATTTTAATTTGTTGTTGTTTTTACTTGTGTTATCTTCCTCACACTAACAGCCATTTTTTATTTTCGACTGACAACCTGCGCAGTATAATACCTTAGATTTGTGTACTGTGGAGCTAAAGGAAAGATTTCAAATCGTAAAACAAGTGAAAAAGCTTATTAAACTAAATAAAAAAGTGTAAAAATATAAGTTTAGTGAACAATTGAAATACTATATTGAATAAAATACAAAATAACATGCGGTGCAACGCTAAATCCTGTAAAAATGCCTAAAACAAAAAGTGTTCAGACATTTCACAAGTGTTATCTAATATTTCTTCATAAAGTAATGTGAAGTGATGGTTTTTAGGTTATCAAATTATCGCAGAATACTTTAAAATCCATATTTCATGATATTTTGCTTTAAAAAAAGCATATTAAGTTGTAAATAAAAATATATTCCAACCCAGCGATTTTGCTGATATCCATCTGTCAAATGATAAATTCTCGTCCAGCCGGGACGGATTAATTTTTCTTGGTGAGTTAATTTCAACGTTTTGAATAAAATATTCTTAAACGTCTTTCTGCTGTTGGCCCTTTTTATCATGTCAGTTTTATATCTTTGTCAAGAAGTTTTATGTCAGTTTAAAAATATTCTACGATAATGTATTTAAAACATCACTCAACATAACTTTATGTAGAATATGATAAAACTTACTGTGAAATAAAAAAAATTATTCACTCCGTATTATATGTATGTGTTTTTACATTATTTAACGCAGCACCGCATATGTACCTAGCCTTATAAATTTTTGAATAATAAAGTATTCCAAGTATTCACTCTGTATGTTTGAAATTTTTTTTTTTACTATTTTAACGATTTAAAATTTCCTTACACTTTCTTATAGCGCGGCAAAATGACGATAGCATTTCAATGATTTTTTTTGGTTTTCTTTTTTGAAATCTTTTCTTTCATAAGGCGCCCCACCATTCCGCCGACCCAGAGTCAATACATGTGTGTTCGTGTATTTCTTCTTCTACGTATTTACTTGTGTTATTGTAGTGTGCGGTTTTGTTTGATGGAATTTGATGCAAATTGAAGTAGATTCAAGGGAAGTCTGAGGATTTTGTTAGCAAAAGGGTAAAATTGTTTATTGGTAGCATTCTGTTTAAGCACCACATTTTATTTTAACCTCTCAGTTAGTTAATAGTCGACATTAGTGTTTGATTATTAGTAAGGCCCATAGACTTTCCATTCGCTCTTGGTGACCCAGCCATCTCAGTTTTTGGCTTTCCACTTTTGTGTCTAGGTTGGTGTTACTGTACACCCCGTATAGTTCCTTGTTCTATCTTCTTCTTCACCCCTCATCTATGCAGACGGGACCATAAATCACCTGCAGAATTTTCATCTTCTTACTCCAAAGAAGTGGTGATTAGCCAGAGTAATTCTTAGTTTGATCTCAGCACTGGTACCGTTTTAAAAATCTATTCTAGACGTTGCCTTTGGCATAAGGTGTTCTTTTTTCTTGATATCATATACTTGTTCTTGCTTTCATTCACCGTTAATCTCATCTTCTTCGCTTCCTTCTCAATACTCACGAAAGCACCACTGACATCAATCATCGATTATGTCAATTTGTAAGCGTCAGCTAGTATTTTAGGCGGACTTTCGAAAGATTGTGCATCCAGTGTTGATGTGAGAGTTTTG
This sequence comes from Dasysyrphus tricinctus, assembly GCA_963921185.1. Classification (NCBI taxonomy): domain Eukaryota; kingdom Metazoa; phylum Arthropoda; class Insecta; order Diptera; family Syrphidae; genus Dasysyrphus; species Dasysyrphus tricinctus. Next base: position 90,141,427 of record OY992530.1, read on the forward strand.
CACTATTATTTCAAGAACGTTGTTGAAGAAGTCATATGACAGCGCATCGCTGTGCCTAAAACTGTTTTTGAAATCAAAGATATCGGTGAGGTCTTTGTCAACCTTGATGGAGCAGCGATCATTTTTCTTCGTCATCCTGCACAAATGGACGAGTTTAGGTGGAATGCCCTTAACTATAAATTGGTCTAAGTAAATGGCTCGTCTCTATTGGAACTGTCATACGCGGCCTTGAAATCAATGAGTAGATGGTGGGTATCGATTTAAAACTTCTGGGTTTTTTTCCAGGATCTGTCGTAGTGCGAATATTTGGTCGATGGTTGACTTTCCTGGCCTAAGGATATGTACCTATCATGTTGTTGACAAATGGCTTAACGTGTTAAGTATGGCAGAGATGAACTTGTATGCGATGTTAAGGAGACTGATGACTCTGTAGTTGGTGCAGTCCAGAGGACCACCTTTCTTTGGGCAAATAATGCTGAAGTTCCATTCATCGAACATGTTTTCCTCCGATCACTTTTTGCAGATGATATGGTGCCGAAGCTTTAAAAAAATTTAAAAAGTAGATATTACCAAAATTTTCAAAAATTATTTTTTGAATTTTTGAAAAATATTTAAAAATTTTATTTTGAAAGCAACACCGATTATGGTATTACGTATCTACCTACTCAATTTTAATACTCTGGTAGGCTTCGTTTGAGTCTCTCCTTCCGTTTCCTAGCCCACTTTTAAATTTCTGAACGAAAATGGTTCAATATGAACCCAAAAAAGACTTATCAAAGTCTTCCCCTAATCATTAGTCATAAAACACATTTCACAATCATCTGCAAAATCGAATAAATGTCCAAAGTGAATAACGTTTTAGCATTTAACCTAATCCTCACGGAAATTTGAGTCTTTTCAAAATCATCATTTATGAGCTATTGTATGTCCATCCTTAAATTAATTTAAATTAGTAAGTTATTTTTACACCAATACCAAGAAGGATTCCATCAACTATAGCGCTGGAGTTTGCAAATTACCTCCAAACTATACACACTATCCACATCCACACCCAATAGGCACAAGAAAAAGAGAACAAACTTGTCTAAAAATAAACTTTTATAGGTCTTGTGAGAGTATAAAAACACTGAAATGATTATCCCTTGGGTCCTCGCTCGCTCATCGTTGTGGGCTTTTTTACTACTCTTGTTGTTGACACACCTAATTGGCTGCATAATTTGTTTTCAAAATGATGAGTTAGACTAGACTTTTTTTTTGTTTTTGTTTTTTCTCTTCCTTGAAATGATAAAAATGTGACCTTACGTAATTTGAAATAACGAAATGGTTTAAATTTTAATTTTTCTTTTTTTCTTTTCTTCTTCCAGATTGCTCAACGATAGGTATAAGCTCATAACTGAGCGACACGTTGCCATTCATTCATCGGAAAGAGCACTCAACTCAAGAGAATAAAGGTCAAGGACATTAATAAAGTTTTCATTTAAACAAAAAAAAACGTTTACAGTACCACGGGGAACTTAATTTATCCCAAAAGAACGAGGAGTCTATGACGAGTCAGCACGGAGTCAAAAATACCAAACCATACTCTGTCAGTGCGGACGTATTATACAGTTACGGCTACGAGATGGGTAAGGAGCGCGGTGAGATCCTCGGCAAAGCGAATTGCTTAAGAGGATGTGTTTCGGGGCTCGATTTTATGGACGATACCGTAACCGACTACGAACAAGCCCTTCTCCATACCGGATTTGGAAAGTTCCATTATAATTTGCTCGCGTTATGTGGCCTTATCTATATGAATACGGCAATTGGTGTGACAATTATATCGTTCGTCCTTCCGGTAGCTACCTGTGATTTTCAAATGACGTCATCAGATAAAGGATGGCTGACAGCATCGCCGATGTTGGGCATGCTAGTTGGATCGTATTTTTGGGGCTGTTTGGCCGATACAAAAGGACGAAAGAAGGTGCTGATTGCAACTTTACTGGGCGATGCCCTCTGCGGGCTGATCTCGTCTTTTTCACAGCATTTTTTGTTTTTCTTATTTATTCGACTGCTAAATGGATTCAAGTAAGTTTATATTATCTAAGTTTTTACGATTATTATTAGTATTTTTGTGTGTTATTAAACAATTACAGAACTATAGAAGTCTAATATTTTAACTTCTTTTGAGGTGCAGTCAAGTACAGATATTCTTTTTTTTTAACCGCACTACACGAATTTAGAATGATGTAATTTGCTGTGCTTTGACCTGTCGTTGTTAAATATTATATTCAGAAACGCAGTGCCCAATCTAAGTCCGTTTTTTTTTAAGGCCTAACGCACTTGCGCTCGAAATGCTTTGTACATGTTAAAGGTAAGTATTACCCGACCCCTTGAGAACGGTTAAATTTAATAAAATAAAATAAAATCCTTCGCTTCATTGTCCGATATCTGGTTCTCGATTTATAGGAATTTAAATCTGGAAGCTCCCTCCTCCTAAGATCCTTCTGCCAGTGTTGCCACCGTGGCAACTTTTTTAAAGCTAGGTTGGGGTATTTTCTATAAGTGTACCAAAAATCAGCATATAGTACATTGGGTACATGTGGAGGAAGGACAAAAATCTAATTTCACTTTTGATTGTATTTTTTTTTAATAACATAAAAAACTCTTCCTTATGCACAAAAGGCACATCAAACCAATTTGTGTGTTTAAGGACGAATTTTTATAAAATATTTTGATAGTTCGTCCATTCATTATTTGCTTTATGCACCAAAGCTCACAAAATACTTTAACGAAGGTAAGAAACTCACTGGCATAGTTTTACGTATACATAATTCAAAATTGTCACTTAAATTGAAAATTGTCCTGAAAACTTTTATGTTGGAATTAAATATTTAAGTTTTGTTTCAGCAAATTGGCTTACACCGATTTTTGTGAAATTTTTGGGAATGATAAAACTAGTTTACAAAATTTGGGTCATGTTTCCGATTCTAGGGAACTAGAAACTTGAAGATATGTATCGGGTTTTTCAATAAGAGCGCTACAAAAGTTTTTTTTAAATAAAACAAAAACGGTTTTGAATATCAATGAAATTCTTTATTCCTGTGAAAGTACGTTTGATGCCATTATGTATGAAACTCTTTTGCATGGCCACCACGGGCACGCTTGCAGAAGTCCAGACGCTGAACCCAATTTTCGACGGTTTTCAAGCATAATTCGGCCGATACTGCTGCAATTTCACGTTCGATATTCGTACGAAGTTCATCAATCGTCACTGGCTTGTTGGCATAGAGAGACCATAGACTTGACGTAGCCTCACAGGAAATAGTCTAACGGCGTCAAATCGCACGACCGAGGCGGCCAAGCGACTGGACCATTTCGTGAGATAACACGTTCTCCAAACTTGGTTTCCAATAAATTGATTGTGACATTCGCTGTGTGGCTTGTGGCGCCGTCCTGTTGGAACCACATATTCTCGAAGTCCATATCATCCAATTGGGGCCAAAAATATTCGGTTATCATTGAACGGTAGCGATCCCCATTCACAGTAACGTGCCGGTCTTGATCATCACGGAAGAAGTACGGCCCAATGACGCCGCCGCCGGCCCATAAACCACACCAAACCGTAATTTTTTCGGGATGCAATGATGACTCATGGAGTACGTGTGGATTGCTGCCGGACCAATACCGCATATTTTGTTTATTGTCGAAGCTATTTAGCCAGAAATGAGCCTCATCGCAAATTGGACGTAGCGCTCTTAACGTTGATGCCACTGACTCCGAATTTCGGTAGTAAATTTTAATAATTTCGACTCGTTGTTGGCTCGTATATCTTTCCATCATGAAATGGCAAACCTTACTAAAGAGAAATGTCAAAAGAACGGCAAGAAACATGGCATCGTTTGCTGTCCCTGTCGCTCTACTCCCTGTCCCTGTTGAAAAGCCCTTTATGTCAAAATTTTCGATTCGATAAATCTGACTAATTACAATAACTTCCAATGGGAAGTTAATAAGAATGACCTACAAATCTAAGTTTCTGATCAAAAACTACGTCTTAATCTATTTTTAAATTTACTCTAATGAGATTAGAGTTTGGTATTAAAAAGTTGAACAACAAATGAAAACGAAGAATGAAAAATTAGAGTTCATTACATTGTAAAATATTAAAGTTTAGTCTATTGACAATACACTTAGGTATTAACAACGTTATTATGAGAAGAAGAAGGCTGCAGTCATGCTTTTTAGAGTCTTAGACATCTTGAGGTCATCAGCATAAGGAAGGTATTTTGAGTTCATAATACACAATGGGAAGTCATTTCTAAAAAGTAGAAAACGTATGGGTGCCAAATTACTTCCCTGTGGAATCCAGATCGGTTGAAGATAATTTTTGACATTTTTTGCCAACGTAGCGGCTTTTGTCCAGTCAAATAACTCAAAACACATTTCAGCCATGAGAGTGCAATCTCATTAACCCCGAGGCCACACGAGCCAGTACTGGCTAGCCAGTTGGCTACACAGACTACCTGTCAAATTCCTATTCGTGTATATGCTGTGACGTAGGTGGCATATCAAACTGGCTTCTCTACTGGCCAGCGTTCGGATTTTACTCCAAATGGAGTAAATCTACTCCGATTTTAAGGAAAGAAATTTAACTACTATGATTTATCACCTTTTTCAAGAATGAAGATGTTACCACTTCATTCTATCTTCTGTGTAATGTGAAGTGACATTTTAAATACTCTGTGCTAACTTAACAAGCCTGACATGTTGCAAACTGTCATTAGATGCATTACTTAGTGCATTTTTATCTTCGCTTAAAAAAGTAGCATATTTAAAGCAAGCGCAATACGGAACTATACCGGATTTTTGTTGTATTTAACATATGCTACTTCTTTTTATGTGGAGATAGAAATGCACTAAAAATACACGCACTGACGCCATGCAATGCGTCACTAGCATAAAACAACAAAAGCCAAAGTTTCGTTGGCATTACTAATGTTTCGCCTTGATTTTGGAGAGCCTTAACTTATTTTTATCACAAAATAATATTTATCGTAAAAACTCTTGTTTTATTTTTCGTGTGCAGCGATACGAAATACGACAGATACACAATGGTAAACAACAACAAAAAACTGTCATCGGCGAACGCTTCGCGTCGGTTTGGGAAAGCATTTAATAGAGCTTTTTAACAAATAGCAATATATCACTTTGGAATTTGACACTTCCGTCTCAATGGAAGCTGTCACTCTTGAAATTGACAGATTCGTAAAATTCTCTATCAATTAATTCGCTATTTTTTTGGCTTTCTTGTCGAACGGAAATCCAAAACACAACAGACGAGACAAGTGTGGTTCCGGCTTTATTCATCTTCAAACATTTTTAAACCGCTTATCAAATTTATAAGACTATGAGTTCTTAGGGAATGGGCATGGACTCCCGATTTTTATTTCATTAATATTTTGTGAAAGAAAATGTGAGTAAACTTAAGTTTTAGTCCTATTTTTCCAAACATGCTACGAAATAGTACTGCCGAACCCTGTTACTGGCTGCTCTACTGGCTTCCCAACTGGCTACGAAAAAGGCAAGCCAGTTGCTCAGGTTTGTATGTGTTAGTAAAAAAGTGTTAGTGTATTGCGACTGGCTAGCCAGTACTGGCTCGTGTGGCCTCAGGGTAACTGAAATTTTTATATCAATATTAGATGTAGAACCCTGTCAAAGGCATTTGAAAACTCAGTGACTATTATGTATAATGGAAAATTAGTGATATGGCGAATACTCACAGTACTAATATTGAATGTAATATCATTAGCGTTTTAATTTTTACTCTACGCATATGTCATAATTAGTAAAAATGGCGGATCCAAAGTTGCTATTTTTGCCAAGTGTCAATATTTGTTGTTTTGTAGACGTGTTATTTGAAAAGTTCTCAAAAAACCATTTAAAATTTCTGACATTTTTTTGGCACCTCATTTATGGGAAATTTGCAAAAATTAATACCATCGGAAAGGCCGTAATTAGTAATTGGTCAGCTATAGATTGCCTTAATGATATATTTTATCCTTATGCCAAAAATCACTCGTGACCTTGAAAAAAAAAAATACTTTAAAAAACCGTAAAAATTAATCTATATCTGACCAACTACTGAAACTAGCTGACCTTTTGTAAAAATCAGTATGACCTTGAAATTTTTAAAAATTTATTAAAAACCAATGACCAATTATTAAAACTAGCTGACCTTTGATATAGATCAAGCGATCTTTCAGATGCTACTCTTTTTTTGCAAGTTTCCCTGAAATGAGGTTGCAACAATCGTTTTGACCTTGAAATATTTTTCTAAATTCATTAAATATTCATACAAAAAAATCTATGGCTGACCAATAACTGAAAATAGTTGACCTTTTATCACGATCTATAGAAATCTTTCGGATGGTATATATTTTTTGCAAATTTCCCATAAATGAGGTGCCAAAAATCACGCGTGACTTTGGGCGACCTTGAGAAAGTTTAAGCCTTGATTAAAAGTTGTGTAGGGCTGACCAATTTCTGGGACCATTTGACCTTTTCTGACCAATTAGATGTAATTTTGTTTATCAAATTTTCCTCATATGGGGTGCCAAAGGTCCAGAGCCGAAAAAGGTGCATAAATAATTGGGAAAATTTGGAGTGATATAGTTTCTTAACGGTTAGTGTTACGAACAAAATTCCAAAGAGCTTTTCAGCTACCTGTTTGTAGTTTGTAGACCATTTTTTTTTTTCTTAATTTTACCGTTTTTGAGATATTTGGCAAAAAACCGTTTTTTTTTTACCTTTTACCCTTATAGTGGACCTAGCAGTTGTCTGATAGTTGAGGACTTAAGTAACCTCAGTCAGTGGCGTAACTAAGATTTTGTTCTGGGGGGAGCAAATTATATTTTTTGAAAGTCAATATTCTATTTCTTTCATTTTTTTAGTGAAGATATTTGAAAGATTGGGTTTCAGATATGTTGATATTTTTTTTTAATTTTGTGAAGTGCTATTTTTGTTTTTATTATCCAATGCCGTTATCAATTTTTTTTTTTTGGCACCTCATATGTACATATATGGGAAGTTTGGGAAAAAATAATGCCATCTAATTAGTCAGAAAAGGTCAACTAGTCCTAGAAATTGGTCAGCCTTTGATAACTTGTAATCAAGGCTTAAGGTTTCTCAAGGTCAAGCAAAGTCAAAAACAATGTTTACCGTCTGAGAGATCTCTACATCGTGATAAAAGGTCAACTATTTTCAGAAATTGGTCAGCCATAGAATTTTTTCTATGAAGTTGTAAAAATCGTTTCAAGGTCACACAAAAATACTTTTGGCACCTCATTATTTAATTAATAAAAAAAAGTATGTCATTTGAAAGGCCACTTCATGGTTATGAAAGGTCAGCTATTTTTAGTTATTGGTCACCCAAAAATTTTTTTTTTTAATTTGTAAAAACAAAATTCAAGGTCAGAGCGATTTTTAGCACCATATTTATGGGAAATTTGCGAAAAATTTATACCATCTGAAAGATCTTTAGATCTTTATAAAAGGTCTTTAGTTTCAGTAATTGGTCCGGTATAGATTTTTTTAATGAATTTTTAAAAATGTTCAAGGTCATAGCGATTTTTGCACCTCATTTATGGGAAATTTGCATAAAATTAATACCACCTGAAAGGCCCTAAGCTCTATATTAAAGGTCAGCTAGTTTCAGTAATTGGTCAGCTATTCATTCTTTTTTACCATTTTTTAAAGTTTTTTTTTCAAGGTCATGAACGATTTTCTTAAAAACTATTCAAGACTTAAATATTATCTTTCAAAATTGTTATAGCCAATTATTGTACATACTTTCATTGATTTTATTAATAGCAATTCGCAGGATTTTTAATTACAAAAGATGATTTTTTTCTCAACAAGATCCGCGATTGATATGTTTTAAACGATTATCCCTCACATTGTCATCCAGGCTTCAGTGTTTGACTTTGAATTGATAAGAGCATTGAATAATAAAAATATAACTTCTAGTAAATATAGTAAAATTTTGAGAAAGAACAATTCAGCTTAAAAATAAATCTTGTTTCACAAAAAGTATTCACCTAAAAAAGCTGATTTTAAATGAACGGTGATGGAAATTTAACTTTAAGAAAATTTAAAACGGAACATAGCGAGAGTTGTTGTTGTTTTTAAATGACTATGGGGCCGAACTACCGCATCAGTTTTCTAGCAATATGTGACTGAATTACATATGTGAGTTTGGCATTACAGCTGACGAAGCGTTACCAAAATTTGAGGTGGTTTTTCGTTCAATATAAGTGACCGGAAACCACTCCCTAGCATTGATGGTGTTCTTCGGTTAATTGCCTTTTTAAAAGAAGATTGTCATTTCCTCTGAATAAGGCAGCATGGTTCTCTAAAGAATGTCAATATAAACACATTTAGATCCATCACACCATTTATTCGGTATACGGCTCTTACACCATGGTATGAAAATTAACCCAAACTATTTGGTTAGATCACTACCATGTTTACGTATTTTCTTCTTGGTAAACTGACTTGAATGTATTTTGTATCAAAAATTTTAGCTTTTCTTGAGGTTGTTGCATTGAGATTATTTATTTCTAATATTCTCCTGAAAGTCTCCACACTTACGCCTAAATTTAACGGGTTTTCTTATCTCAGTAGCAGGCAAGTGGGATAAGGCCTTCGCATGTAAAAGCAACTCCATCTTAATAATGTATGGGAAAAAATGTTTAAAATCGTTGGAGCGGTTTTATTAATTTTTTATATATAAAATTCTTAAAACATTTTTAAGAACAAATTTTGGTATGCAGATTTATACTATATATTTATGTGTATATAAAAACAAAATTTGAAAAAAATTGTCAACCCGTTTTTGAGATATCGAATTTTCAAAAAAAAAAATTGAAACTTTTTTTAAGAATCCAAAAACTTTTTTTTTGAAAATTTTGATATGCAATATTATTTAATCTTATCTGAAATTTGTATATAAAAAAATGTATTTAAATCCGTTGAGCCAATAACGAGAAAACTCAAAATAAAAAAATACGTTCTATGACAGGTACTACTAATAGTTGCTATGTGTAAAATTTTTTATTTTTGATGGTAGATCGTACTAATTTTAGTATGTGAAAAAAGTTTAATCAAAATCGTAGGAGTCGTTTTCTAGCAAAAAAATATTTTCCTTTGCGGTTTTTTCACTTTTGTATGGAAGGTACCGTTATTTTTTCATAAATGTAAAATTTTTTCTAAAAATATTTTAGAGAGTACTAAAAAAGTCTTAAATATCGAGTTTCAAAAAAATCGATCATGCCGTTTTCGAAATATTTGATTTTCCAAAAAAAATTTTGAAATATTTTTTAAAAATCCAAAAAATATTTTTTCAAAAATGTTGGTACACAAAACTATTAACATTTTTTGTAAGCTTCTGTATAAAAAAAATAATTGATATCGGTCATACCATTTTGAAGAAAATCAAAAATTAAAAAAATGGTTCCTTGGGAGGTACCATTAATAACCATTTTTGAAAAATGGTTTTCCACCAAAACAAAGCCCTTACTAAAATAAATTTATTGAATTTTTTTTAAGAAAAGTTGTCGAGCCGTTTTTGATAAAAATACGATTATGTAAATTTGCCAAAAAAAAATGTATGACAGGTACCGTTATTTTTGATTCTAAAAAAAAAATGAAAAAAACGTGTCGGCAGAATCACCAAAAACCACTAAGTACCTAGTTTGAAGAAAATCGATCAAGCCGTTTAGGCTGTAGACGAACAGACAGACAGACACACAGACAGACAGACAGAATTTTGCCACCCACTTTTTTGGTGTTCTCTATCATCGTAATATCATGTTTGATTCTTATCTCAAAATTTTTGTTTTGCACGAATCCAAAACTTGCCTTATAGTACCTATAATCGCAAGTAAAAAATTTGTTGAAGCAAAGCGAAGCAGAACGATAAGTGGGTTCAAGCTAGATAAGCAATTAGGTATATAATGCGAAGAAGTTAAAGATTAAGTGGTATCATATTTGCAGCTTGGTTTTTTTTTTAAATGTTACTTGGAACAATTTACGAAGCTGAGCTTGATATCGGACATTTTAACTTTTGTTTGGGTGGTCTGGGGGGCAATTGCTTCCTTTACTTACTTACTTACTTAAGGTGGCGCTACAGTCCGGGGTGGACCAGGGCCTCAACCAACAAGCTTCTTCCAGCCGGCTCGGTTTCTAGCTAGCTGTCTCCAGTTTCGCACGTCAAGTTGGTTGAGGTCCTCTTCCACTTGCGTGCGCCACCTTTTACGCTGTCCACCTCTACTGCGTTGTCCCACGGGGTTGGATTCAAAGACTTTCCGGGCCGGAGCATTGGTGTCCATTCGCTCTAGATGACCCAGCCATCTCAGTCGTTGGCTTTTCACTTTTGTGGCTAGGTCGGTGTCGCTGTACAGCCCATACAGTTCGTTGTTGTATCTTCTTCTCCATTCCCCATCTATGCAGACGGGACCAAAAATCACCCGGAGAATTTTCCTCTCAAAACAGCCTAACGCGTTCTCATCCACTGTTAGCAGTGTCCATGCCTCTGCACCATACATCAGGACCGGGATGATAAGCGTCTTATACAGGGACAGTTTAGTTGCTCGAGAGAGGGCTTTGCTTCTCAATTGCCTTCTTAGCCCAAAGAAACAGCGATTGGCAAGAGTAATTCTTCGTTTGATCTCAGCGCTGGTGTCGTTCGCTGAGTTTATAGCGGATCCTAGGTAGACAAAGTCTCTGACTACCTCAAAATTATAGCTGTCTATAGTGACGTTCTGTCCGAGACGTCGGTGTTGGGTGTCCTTTCTTGTGGACAGCATATATTTTGTTTTGCTTTCATTCACCGTTAAACCCATCTTCTTGGCTTCCTTCTCAATGCTCACAAAAGCACCACTGACATCACGCTTTGTTCGTCCGATTATGTCAATGTCGTCAGCGTAAGCGAGTAATTGGACGGACTTTTGAAAGATTGTGCCTCTGGTGTTGACGTGAGAGTTTTGCACTATTCTTTCAAGAACGATGTTGAAGAAGTCGCATGACAGCGCGTCGCCTTGCCTAAAACCTTTTTTGACATCAAAGGTGTCGGTGAGGTCTTTGCCGACCTTGATGGAGCAGCGTGCATTCTCCATCGTCATCCTGCACAAACGGACGAGTTTGGCAGGGATGCCAAAACTAGACATTGCTCTATATAGCTCGTCTCTATAGATGCTGTCATACGCGGCCTTGAAATCGATAAAAAGGTGGTGGGTATCGATTTGGAACTCCTGGGTTTTCTCCAAGATCTGCCGTAGTGCGAATATTTGGTCGATGGTGGACTTCCCTGGCCTAAAGCCACACTGATATGGACCTATCAGGTTGTTGACGAATGGCTTCAGGCGTTCACAAAGTACGGCAGAGAAGATCTTGTAGGCGATATTAAGAAGACTGATGCCTCTGTAGTTGGTGCAGTCCAGAGGATCGCCTTTCTTGAGGATCGGGCAAACAATACTGAGGTTCCATTCATCGGGCATGCTTTCTTCCGACCATATTTTACAGATGAGCTGGTGCATACTCCTAACCAATTCATCGCCAGCCGCTTTGAATAGCTCAGCCGCAAGGCCATCAGCTCCAGCAGCTTTATTGGACTTAAGTTTAGATATGGCTATCCTCACTTCGTCAAGATCGGGTGGACGGAATTGTTGGCCTACGTCGTCCAGGTTGAATGGTGCAATTTGCATGGTAGCGGAATTCGGTTCGTCATCGCCGTTATACAATTTGCAGAAATGATTTTTCCATATCCTCAGCACCGACTGCGTTTCCACCACGATGTTCCCCTGATCGTCTTTGCAGGCTTCGGTTCGGGGTTTGTAACCTTGGGAGGTTCTTTTTACTTTTTGGTAAAACTTCCGAACTTCATTCCTGCAGTGGCATCCCTCTAATTCCTCGATCGCGCGCTTCTCATGCTCTTTCTTTTTCTTTCTGAGAAGCTTGTGTTCCTCTTTCCTCTTCTGCTCGTAGAGCTCGCGAGCAGCTCTGGTCCTTCTATGCAGCGCCGCTTTGTATGCCTGTTGTTTGGCTGCATGTACTTGCCGGCATTCCTCGTCGAACCAGGGGTTTCGCTGTGGTGGTCGTGCGAAGCCCAGCACGTCAGAGGCGGCATCTCTGATGGCTTCCTGGCAGTTTTTCCACTGGTTCTCGATGTTTGCAGTTGGCGGCAAAGGACTAGTTAAGAGGGCGCGAGAGACTCGATCGGAAAAGGACCTGGCGATTTCTTGCGACTGTAGCCGTCCGACGTTGAACTTCCTGACAGTATTTCCCTGTTTTGGCTTTGGTCTGGATATCCGTAGCATTACCTTTGCTACAACGAGGTAGTGGTCCGAGTCAACGTTGGCTCCTCGGAACGTTCGGACATCCTTGATACTGGAGGAGTGCCTTGCGTCGATCGCAATGTGGTCAATTTGGTTGGCGGTTGATTGACCAGGAATTCGCCATGTCCCCTTATGAATATCGAGATGCGGGAACTGCGTACTAGCTACCACAACGTTTCGCCCCGCAGCAAAGTCGATTAGCCTGAGTCCGTTATCGGAGGTGGTGTCGTGCAGGCTGTATCTTCCGATTGTGCCACCAAAGACGTCTTCTCTTCCTAGTTTGGCATTAAAATCACCCAAGACAATTTTAATGTCATAGCTAGGGCATTGCTCATATGTCTTGTCCAGGAGCTCGTAGAACTCGTCCTTGGTGTCGTCATCTTTCTCCTCTGTGGGGGCATGCGCGCATATCAGGCTGATGTTGGCGAATTTAGCCTTGATGCGAATTGTCGTGAGGCGCTCGTTCACATAATTGAAACTCAAGACCTCTTGCCTCAGTCTGCCTCTAACAACAAATCCACATCCAAAAAGACGCTGCCCTTGTGGTCGGTAACAGTCACCGTAGTATACATCGCAGTCTTTCAGTTTTCTTTTGCCCGGCCCATCCCATCGCACTTCTTGGATGGCGGTGATGTCTGCTTTGTAGCAGTCTAGGGCCTCCGCTAAATGTTCGGCTGCACGTGGTCTATAGAGAGACAGAACATTCCACGTGCAGATCCGAAGTTCGTTGTCCTTATTTCGTTTGCTAGGTTCGTCAACAGTAAATCCGTCCGTATCCGAGGCTTGTTGATGCTTCGCAACTAAAATAGCTTTACGTGGCCGGGAAGTCACCCCGACGGCACGACCCCCAACCTGGAGGACCAGACCCTATATATATAACTCCAAGGGCGGGGAGCCGGATTAACCGCTCCTTATAGGCCTGAGCTCCGAATATGTCGTAGTAGCCCGTATAAGGTGTTCACTAAGTAGTTCAGCCTAACTGGAACTGTAGACGCCACCGTTGATTCCATCTTGAGAATTCTTCCGCTGCCGCCTGGATGAAGGAGAAGTGCCTTAGTGGGAACACTCCTCCCCCCCTCTCTCGTTTGCTGCCCCCTAAAACCGTCCACAGGGATTGGAACCCCATCTTCAGTTAAAGGTACTAGGCACCCGATGTTCACCGCGGGGAGGTGAGAGTAGGAGTTGATAGACAGAGGTTCGCTTTGAAACAAAGCTTGTGGACGCTTGTGTCCTCTTGAATGCACATGTCTACCCTTTGAACATCAATTGCTTCCTTTGCCCACCTTGTAGTTACGCCACTGACTTCAATACTAACGTGTATACAAATAAAGCAGCCTGTTACAAATGTTTTCCTTTCTTTGGTATTTTTATGTATATTTCTGCTGAGCTAAATACGTAATTTTTGTTGGTTTCAGCTCAGATTACATCGAGCTTTGACAAAAACCCAACTTCAAATATAATGCTAATCCAAAAAGATCTAAATTAATTATTTAATTCAACATTACATAATATTAAAATTCTTAAACATTAAACAGAAACTATAGAAATTGTATAACAGAACGAACCTTCATATAAAATACCTTTATTTGTTAAGTGTAAACTTATCCTTATGGTACGTGCGTCGCATGTAAAAGTAGTAATATGTGTTTTTTTATTTGTATTTTTTTCAGCGTTGCTGGTGCAATGGGAATCTGTTTTCCCTATTTGGGTGAATTTCAACCGACAAAATACCGTGAAAAAATCCTCTGCTGGATGGAAATGTTTTGGACAATTGGAATAATCGTTCTGCCACGTAAGGAATATTTAAAATTGTTAATATTGATTTTTCTATTTAGTAAATTTATAATAAAGGTATATAGATGATAAGTAGGTGCACACAGGTACCCAAAAAAAATGTTCAGTTAGCGTCAAAGCCTGTCAACTCCAATTAGAGGCGTTCATTCGTCTGTTTGTTTACTCTACAGCATGATGATAGCTCAATCAAAATGTGTTAAAAAAAAATATTTTGAAATGGAAATTACCATCAATCCATTAGCATTAAAAAGTGTTTGACATTGGTATTTATAGGAAGGTCTCTTAATTTTATTGGGTTTTAATATTATTATATGCCAGTAAATATATTTAATCCTCAAACTGAAGTTTACTTTTTATGTACTTATGCACGATGTACCTTAAAAATTTTTTCAGTAAATTTATTGGTTAAATAATAGAAATTTAACTAGTTTATCGTATCAAGGCAATTAAGCATATTAGAACATACAAACATAAAAACATAATGAAAAACTGTGCTGCTCTATCGGACAGACAAATATTGGCTTCTTGTAAAAAAGTCGAGGATGAAAACGGAATTAAAAAAGTAAAGGAAAAATGGTTTGTGACCTTGTGAAAAAAATAATTTGTTTTGGAAAAAGGTCAATAGGCACTCAAATTTTTGTTACATATGTGACACTGGCCTTTATTATTTTATTGATTACTTACCCATTTCTAATTTAATTGAATAAAACTTCAGTTAACTAGAAAACTCTTAATGTCCTTTCAATTAACTATTGAAAAGTTGAATTTAAACAAAACGTCACATCGTTTGTTTATTTTTAGAACCCATTGCAATTGCGTTACGGATATGTGACCTTAAAAAACTGATGATTTGAAAATGGGACATCTTAAATACCTGAAATTTAATCTTCACAATTATATACAGCAATGAGCAACAATACTTTGAAAAGTTGACCAACATTTTATTTTGAAACTGTTACCTATGTGACAAGTTAATATGTATTTGGAAGACATTAGGTCTTATTCCTTTTGAAATTTTAACTCTTCTTTAGTTGATTCTTTGAAAAGTGGTCCAAAATTCAACTTTAAATTTGTTACCGATGTGATAAGTTAGTATTTAGAAGAATAGGTTTCATTATTTTAAAAATATTACCTCCATTTTACTTGATACTTTTAAAAGTTGGCCAAAGTCTTATTTTGGAACTGTTACCAACGTGACAAGTTTGTATTTTCCTGATTAAGTCTCATTTTTTTTTCAAATTTTAACTCTGTCTTAGTTGATATTTGAAAAGTTGGCCAAGATTTTATTTTGGAAATGTAACCGGTGTGACAAAGTTAGTCTTCCCAACTATTACAGACATGAGAAACAATATATTAAAAGTTGTCCAAAATTGTATTTTTAAATTGTTACCGATGTGACTAGTTAATATTTTCGATGACTAGGTCCTATTTTTTTTTTTAAATCCATCTGTCTTAAATAATAAAAATAAATTGGGCGGCACAACAGCTCGTGGAAAACCAGGGCCTAGTGACTTGCAACTCTTAACAATTCTTGTGTCTGAAAAGTGGGCCAAAATTTAACTTTAAAATTGTTACCGATGTGACAAGCTACAACATATTTTGATGAATAAGTCTCATTATTTTAAAAATGATACCTTTGATTAATTGATACTTTTAAAAGTTGGCCGTAACTTAGTTTTTGAATTGTTAAAGATGTGACAGGTTAATATTTTGCTGACAAGTCTAATTTTTTTCTTCAAATTTTAGCTTTGTCTTAGCTGATATTTTGAAAATTTGGCCAAGATATTATTCTGGAACTGTTACCGATGTGACAAATTAATATTTTGATAAATAGAATTCATTATTTTTAAAATTTTACCTCTGTTTAAGTTTATATTATTAAAAGTTGGCCAGTAATTTATTTTGGTATTGTTACCGACGTGACAAATTAATATTTCAATGGCTAAATCTTGTTTTTTTTTTTTTTCAAATTTTACATCTGTCTTAGTTGATATTTTGAAAATCTGTGCAAAATTTTATTTAAGAATTGTTACCGATGTGACAAAGCTTATATTTTGGTCATTAATACTAATTGTCTTTCAAATTTTACCTCTGTCTTAGTTGATCTTCACAACCAGTGCAGAAATTTAAAGAAAATGAAATGCACGACTGGATCGCATCGCACGTACGCTCTTATGTTCAAGTTGTGTGGGACTTAAGAACTTTAAAAAATATTCAAGTAATTATAGAAAAAGTATAAGAAGCATTTAAATCGTTCTTTTAATTGTATAAACAGTCTGATAAATAACTTAGAACTCAAAAAAATAGTATGCCATTTGATTACTTGAAAAATATGAATATATGCAAAAAAAAATTTTAAAATCGTTGCAGCCGTTTTCTTAAAAATTAATTTTTTATATATAAAATTTTTGTAATATTAAAAAAAAAAATTGGTATGCCAATTTTTGGTATATATTAATATACATTTAAAACTGAAATTTCATAACAATTCATTAACCCGTTTTTGAAATATTAAATTTTCAAAAAAAAATTTTGAATCTTTTTTTAAAAATCCAAAATTTATTTTTTTCAAAAATTTTGGTATGCAGTATTATATAAATTCTAACAAAGCTTTTGTGCAAAAATAAATTATTGAAATCGGATGAGCGGTTAATGAGAAAACCAAAAATCAAAAAACCGTTATATGGCAGGTACCGTTAATAAATGTTTTGTGTGATTTTTTTTCTTACCAAAAGGTACATCATATCTACAATAATACACAGATTTTTTTTGTATCAAAATCGTTGGAGCCGTTTTTGAGATAAATAAGCTTTTCCTTAACGGTTGTATGGCAAGTACCGTTATTTTTTGAGCTAAAAAATTTCAATTTTCCCTCTGGAGAGTTACGAAAAAAACCATAAGTTCAAAATTTGAAGAAAATCGCTTCAGTGGCTTAGGCTGTAGGTTGAGGTACGGACAGACAGACAGAATTTTGCCACCCACTTTTTTCGTGTTCTCTATCATCGTAAAGTCATGTTTGATTGTTATCTCGAATTTTTTTTTGCACGAATCCAAAACTTGCCCTATAGTACCTACATACCCATATCGAAAGTAAAAACAGTGAAAACGGTTCATAATTTGATTTGGAAATTGTTACAGTTGTGACCAATACGGTTTTTGCGTAATAAACGCAGTTAAATGGTAAACTATCTTCATTATAAATGCAACATTTCTCCCACGAAGTGTGGAATAATTAAAAAAATAAATTGAAATAATTTCTCAATCTAATTTCTTTTCTTTGTTAAAGTGGAGCGATTTATTTCATTAAATTTGAAAATTTTAACGATTTTGAATTTATAGTTTAAAGGTTGTGTCACACAGGTAACATGTTGGCATAATAAAACTCAATCTATCTATTTCCCGACTCTTCTTGGGCTTTATTATTCCTGAGCTATAAGGGATATAAGTACACGAAAATTTACACTATATCGGAATTAACTCTACTTTAAGTGCACTTAAAGTAGTACACTATATCGGAATTACCTCTACTTTAAGTGAATATCTCACTTAAAGTAGAGTTAATTCCGATATAGTGTAAATTTTCGTGTACTTATGAATATCCCTTATAGCTCAGGAATAATAAAACCCAAGAAGAGTCGGGAAATAGATAGATTGAGTTTTATTATGCCAACATGTTACCTGTGTGACACAACCTTTAAACTATAAATTCAAAATCGTTAAAAATTTTCAAATTTAATGAAATAAATCGCTGATGGTAGAAAATAATATTCTGCCTTCAGTTTTATACAAATTTAGTTTTGTAGTAAGAAAACTTTTACTTACATATTTATGTTACGGATGTAACACTTATAAATTTAATAATAAGTTTACTTGGCAGTATGGTATGTCCTTATACCGTTATTTTTGATGAAAAATTTTAAAAATATCTGGCAAATTTCAAAGAAACGCTTTATTTTAAAGATAATAACTGACCCATCTGTTCAGGCTGTAACCAAAACATGCATGGCTAGCATTGTTATCCTAGTCTAGATTCGTTACTTCAAAAACTTAAATTTTCATACGTAGCACCCTATATTTATGATTTTTGACAATACTTAGTTTACCATCAGAGTATTTATGAATGTGTGTTAATTTATAATAAAAAAAAAATAATCAGTAAACAAAAACAACTCACATTTTTGGGGTATTTAGATTTGTTTCTGTTTGTTACAGTTTTATTTACATCAAATATTTACAAATATAATATCATTCATGATCAATAAGTTCATTTAAATTACGTTAAGGGTTTGAAATTCAAGGCATTTAGAATGTCAAATTACCAAAATAGAGGTAAAACGAACCAAAATTTCAATTAACACATTAAAATAAAACCAAGTATTGGCTGTGGATTGATAAAAAAAAAACCTGTAAAACGAAATCAAGATTGGATAATTGAGTTGTTAGGACTGTCGTCAGGTAAATTCGTATGAACGTGATAATTTTATGCGTGACTATTTGCTTAAATATTTAACGCAGCATGCAGTTTTATATATTTGTCTTTTATTATCCATTTATCACTGTTGCAGCGGGTATGAGCTGCATGTTCCAGACATTTGAACGATGCATTAGAGCAGCTTGGTTGGTTTGGCAGCTTTTTTCTTCTGAACCAGAAAATGATAATGTGTAATTCATTTAAAAAGTGAATTATCTCCACCAAAAATGTCTTAGGTAAATAATAATAATTGGTTAAGCAAGAATGGGACATGGCACATGGGTATTGCCATGTGCCGAATTAAAGAAAAAAAATATTCTAGGGGTAGGTTTGTTGAAATACACTCTCAGATAGTTAAACACTCTTGTTAACAAATACTTTATTAATTAGTTGTATTCTATAAATTAGAGTATTAGTACAGGTAAAATAGTACGAAAAGTCTTTCGAATAAAAAAAAAATTAGTACCATCATGAAACTTGGTGAAAACGTCTTATGCATTATGAGAACGAAAAATCAAAAGAGTCTATAAAAATATTTTGCATGGAAGGGTGTGTTTTGAGGGGGAGAGGGGTGGGAAGTTGTGGTGTATCAAACAGAAAAATTAACTTTGGTGCAACATTAGCATATGACACATGTTCTTAAGGTAGTTTTAAATGCTGAACCAAATGACACCAAAACCAAGTCGATACGGCCTCCGTGAAAAAAGTTACTGTCATTTTTATGTAAGGATAACTATATTTTCAGTATAAAAGTAAAATATTACCGGAAACCAGTTGAAAATAATGGTCTGTCGATGAAACTTGGCATCAATGGTTCATTTGTCATGAAAATTAATAATAAGAAGAGTCTATAAAAATATCTGTGGTTAAAGGGTGTTTTTTTTGGTGAGTTGGGATAGTGGTGCCATATTGTCATAAAACCTGTGACAAAAATGGTACCCCCATGAGCTTTTGTTAAAATGTGCTATTAACTTATAGAATGAAGAATCAAAAGAGTCTATAGAAATATTTTGCGTGGAAGGGTGTGTTTTTTGAAGAAAGGGGGAAGTGTGTGGTTATTTTTCAAAAAAATGGAAAAGGATGGTAACCCTCAAGAAACTTGGTAAAAGTGTTCCATTTACTGCGAGAATGAAGAATTTACGTAGTTTACAAAAATATCAAGGAAGAAAGGGTGTTTTTGTGGGCTTGGGTAAAGGGTGTTATTTGTTTTTGGAAACAATTTAAGTTTTTGGAAAAAGTTTTATACATTCCTTCACCCATAGAAAACATCCTTCTACCATATAGATATTTTTATAGACTCTTTTGATTCTTTATTATGGTAGTTCAAACCACATTTTTATAAAGTTTCATGAGGGTACCATTTTTGTAATAGGTTCTATGGCAATAATCCCACCATAACCCCAACACTTACCAAAACCCTCAAAAAAGCACCCTTTAACCACAGATATTTTTATAGACTCTTCTTACTATTGCTTTTCATGATAAATGAACCATTAATGCCAGGTTTTATCAACGGACCACCATTTTCAACTAATTTTCGGTAATATCTGACTTTTATACTGAAAATATAGTCATCCTAACACAAAAATGAGAATAACTTTTTTCACGGAGGTCGTATCGACATGGTTTTGGTGTCATTTGATTCAACATTTAAAACTACCTTGAAAACATGTGTCATATGCTTGGGTTGCACCAAAGTTTATTTTTCCGTTTGATACACCACAACTTACGCCCCTCCCACTCTCAAAAAAACACCCTTCCATATGAAATATTTGTATAGACTCTTTTGATTCTATATTCTCATAGTACATGAAACGTTTTCACCAAGTTTCATGGTGGTACCAATTTTTTTGTTTTATTTATCCTATTTTACCTGTACTATATCTGTAGATTTATAGTTCTTTATTGAAAATAATTTTATAAAAAAAATACTTAATATCGTTCATTGAAGAAGGTCAGTTTTTATTTCAAAAGGAAAAATCCAATAAGGTTGTGCTGTATTGTGTCCAACTTGTGTTGCTTTGTGTCATCAATATTAAACAAAAAAAAACGCCATGCACTCAGGGGCGTCTTTAGATAATTGGTGTCCTTTAAGGATACGGGGGCCTCTTGAAAAAGTGTAATAATCTAATAGTGAATGTAGATTATTACTCATCATCATCACAAAGTATGTTTTACCATACATTTTTGCTAAATTTATGTACAAAAAATATGATCTGTGGTAATGCCACAGCTATAGTGAATAATATTTTTATTTTATAACTGTCTCTCTTCTGTAAATATTGGAAAAAGTGAAAGCATATCCAAAAACACAGTACACATATAGATGTGTGTACTGTGATCCAAAAAGATGTGTCAGTTGTCAGCTTGAGATTCCTAATTTGAATTGAAAGATTATTACTACAAAATAGGCATGTACGCTAAAAAATAACCATTTTTGCTGAAAAAGGTCAAAAATTCGTCAAAAATGACAAGTTCGTGGGATATTAACACCAAAAAAAAGAAGGATGACAGAAGTAGGTATAGAAAATCCGTTCGCATTTTTGTCTTGAACACAAAAAATTTCCAGTTTTAAGCAATTTTCTTACATTTTATAATTAGAATTCGATTACATGAATGTATTCTGCATTTTCACGTGACACTCAATACTTCTTTGTTCGAGGATAGAAATGTGGTTTCATAATAATTTTGTTCAACATCAAGTGGCCTTCAAAGCAGAAATATGCTTTAACGCTTTTGTTTGTCTGTTGCAAAGCAAATATTACGTTCCTTCCCGTTCCCTTTTTGAAAATAAAATTAATCAGTGGTATTTATAAACCCATTCCAAGCAATGTCTAACTTTAGACACCTGGTCCAACTCCAAAATGTTATTTATAAACATTTAGCACCGATTGGTTAACTTAGACACTGAAATTGGCTGTCCAAATCTTATTTCAAAGAAGACACGTTTAATGAATAAGGTAGGCAAATATTTCTGGTTTTCTAATTTTCTAGTTTTGAAATGAATGAAAAGCTAGTTGAACGTGTCCCAATCCCAAAGCGTATTAAAATTCATTAATTCATTCAAAAATGAATAAATACAGGCATGTCACTGAATAAATGAGGTCACATTTGGGCAATCGTTGGAATGCGTTTATAAATAATAAGTTGCCTAAACTATTTGGGCATTGACTAGCTGGACAGCTGCCCAAGCGTGTTCTAAAAAAATCTAATAAATACAACTGAATATGTATAACTTCAGTTCTTTGCTTTGACCTTGGTGATCTTTAAGAAACGAAAGTTGTCGCCAGGTTTTTCGATAAAAAAAATTTTCATTAATTTATTTTAGCATTTTCTCAGTTGGAAGATAATTCCAAAAAGTGATTAGTACAAATCTACGAAAAGTGAAGAGTCAATGTTCCTAAAAGTACCTAAACATATTGAAAAGATAACGTGGGATACAAAAAATGTTCACGGAATAGTAATACTGCCTGAACGAATAGAGTGCTGCAACTGGAGCTGGAGCAGGAGCTGCAACTGGAATAACTGCCTGAACAGAATAGTATAGAATAGTAAGCAAAAGTTAAAAGTTGGCCAACTTGTCCAGCTGCATCGTCTTGTGTTCGTATTATTGAATTTGTGAATATTTTATAAAATTTTGACAGCTATTCCAGCTGCAGCTCCAGTTGAAGATCCGCCTCCATTCTGTTCAGCCAGTTATTTACAGCTTAAAAACGGGATAGTCCCATGAAAAATAGATATGTAGGTAACATATAGGCATTTCGCATGGAGGTACTTAAAATTAAATATCATCTAGGTGCGTGCCAGTTATAGCTATCATTGAAACTCATCATTGAACATTTTAATGATAGATTTTGAGATGTTTAAAAAGTAAAATCAATTAATATTTTGATGGACAAATAAAGCTCAAGACTTAATAAATATTTCTAGTCAAAAAAAAAATTTCAAATATGCCCAACTTTCTTCAAAAAATGACTTTTAATTTTTTAATGATCATTGGTAAGGTAGTTCAATCATTGAAATAAGAAAAGTATTTTTATGTAGAAAGTTGGGCCTATTGGAAATATTTGTTTGACTAGAAATGTTAATGAAGTCTTGAGCTTCAATCGTTTATCAAAATAATGAATGATTTTGCCTTATAAACGTCTCATAATCAATTATTAAAGTTTTCAATGATGAGTTTCAATGATAGCTATAACTGGCACCTTAAGGTTTAATTTGCGGCGTTAGGAAATAGCGCCAAGGAAAAAGCGCCCAAATCGATTTGGAAATAATGCCCAAAAAAGCACTGAACGAATTGCTGTTGTTTGTATGTATTGTATTTTGCTTTCTTTCATAAAATGAAACAACGCCCAAATTGATAAATTAAAATAGCAAAATGGGAAATAAAGCCATAAATAGAATAAATTGCCAAAAGCAACTGCAATGTAAAGAAATATCGCCCAAATGCAATCGGGGCGATTCCAGATTCTTTATGCCAAAGAAACTTTGCATACACCCAACCTCGTAATGACCCCAAATCCTATGGCGAGGCCAAGCAGGCGGTGTTGCATACCTCACTGTTTATTCGCAAATTTTTAAATTTGACAAACCAAATGAAGGAGAGGATTTATTAGGTTTGTGAAATTTAGATACAAATTCATGAGTAACAGTGAGGTTTGTATGGGGAGGCATGTCGCTCTCCTGCAACCCCCCTGCTTCGGCTCGTTATAGGATTTGGGGTGGATGCGAGGTTGGGTGTATGCAAAAGCTCTTTTGCATTTAAATAATCTGGATTTAAAGTAACTCTGAATTTATCGTAAACATATATCCAACAATAATTGTAACTGTATCATTTTGAGACATTTAACAAATATTACCATCACAAGAATTTCAAAAAACTTTGAGTATTCATTGAAATAAAATTTGGAAATACCACCCAAAATTGAGGAAATATCGCCTAAATTCTACAAAAACAATTTACATGCAAAATTTTATTGGGCGATATTTCCATTTTATTATTTGGGCTCAAAATTGTTTTATTGGGCAATATTTCCATTTTCGTCTTTGCTTTTGGGTGATACAAATTTTTTGGGCGATGTTTGAAAATCGATTTTTGCGCTTTTCCTTGGGTGCTATTTCTCAACGCCTTAATTTTCTTGGCATTTCATTTGCAATATCATGAATAGTTTCAAGTCTCATTAAAGTCTTTTTTAAGGATGACACTTTCTATAGAATAGTAACATAATCAACTGTTCGACCTCTTGTGAAGTGTGCTGCAGCGCATTTTCATCACAAAGCGCTTCTCTCTTCAGTTTCGCCAGTGCAATTAAAATTCAGACGAGGATTTTTAACAGTTTACTGCCATTTTTTTAAATTTCAAGTTCATCACCATTTTATTAAAAACAAAAAAAAACAGTTTTTGCTTCCTGCTTATGAAATGCCAATTTATCCTAACTCTTAAAACTTTATAACCTTTTTTTCAAACAAATTAAGAATATTGAAAGATATCAACAAATAAAAAATAAAAGGAATTTCAAAAATTACAAAATTTTATAGCATTGAGATCAACTTTGTTCTTAACCGTTTAACTACTCCATAGAACTCACTTAAAACTTTTATTTGAATTTAAATCATTCTCTCCACATAAACAGAAGAATATTTTTTTGCAATTTAATTAAAATTCAAAATAATTTCTTTTCATTTGTTTGTCTCTTTCTAACCTAGGATAGCGTAGACGTAGATTTTATTCAATTGTATTTATTTTATTTGAAGATTTTACTTATTTTTTGGTACCAATAACTTAAAATAGTGTTTAAAAAGTTTTAATTGGGCTTTCATAATAAGGAAGACAAAATAATGCTCTTTCCCTTACTTTTTTAGAGCCACGTAAATCCAATCTCATCTTGGTCCAGGGGCCCCCGAAATCTCGGGGCCCTGGGCCCTTGCCTAAAGACGTGACTGCATGCACTGCAAGAACTAATTGTCTTTCGGTGCTAACTTCACTCTTCGCAAAATTTATTTTTGGCCATAAAAATTGCTAAAATGCAAATTTTGCGTCACCAATTCGGTGGATGGCGGCAGACCTGAGCAAAAAACAGTACAACTTAATTTTTAAGAAATTTCAAAAACTTCATACTTAAATGCGTAGAATGCACCACAAATTAGTTTTTTTTTTTTTAGGTATTACAAAATCAAAAATTCCTATAAATCTACTTCTTGCTACAGAGTTTCGCAAAGTTTGTTTTTGGCCGTTAAATTTGCAAATATGCGAATTTTTCTAATACTCTCTGGGACTTGGTAGCAAAAGCTGAACATAAAAAGGCACAACCTTCATTTTTAAGAAGTTTGAAAATTTAAAAAAAATCATTCGTAAAATTTTCATATATTTGCGATTTTTTTTTTATAAATATTTACGGTACGAAGCAGCACAACATTCCACAACATTTTCTTTACGAAAATGGAAAATCGTAGTGCCCATAGAAGACTTTTTTAAATTTTTTTTGGGAAGGACTCTCACAACTTCATCAATTACAAACTTTAAAACTATTTGCTATAAAACTGGGTTTCGGATTTTTGGCTTAAAATTCACCTCCCAAAAAATCGTGCCCTTTACACTCTAAAGAAAAAAACCTAAGGATCTGATATCACACGATCTAGGTAGCTGATTGACAGGAAATTTTGTCACTAATCTTTGCGAGCTCCTACAAACATTCCTTGACAAGCTCAGTAATTAGACCAGTACCTACGGACTTAATGTCAACCCTCTGAAAAAAGAACTTATTCTGTTAACGAGAAAACGAAATATTCCAAATAAAAGTATCCCCCCCTCCCTCACCATCAACGGGCTCCCGCTCCATGTAGAATAACATAAATATCTTGGTTAATCTTGGTTATCGATCGTTAGCTGAACTAGAAAGAGAAAATGATAAAAAGGGAAAAAGCTGCAATAGTTTTCTACATATGAATAAGACTTTTGACAAGAGATGGGGAACCTGTCCCAAAACCATTCATTGGATGTACATACAGGGCCGTGCCTAGGGGTGGGGCAAATGCCCCAGGGTGCCTAACCATGAAAGGCGCCGTATCGCAAGTGGCTGTGGTGAATGCTGATACGAGGCGTACTTAGGTAGGAAACATTGAAAAAATATTATTTTATATTGACCAAACTGAAATGGATTGGGTACGATATATTCGAAAGCATCATCAAATCGAGTTGACGAATAAGATATTGAAAAGCCAAAGAGCGTGGTAAACGTCAAATTCGTTTGTAGGTAAATTGACTTGATCAAACCAGTTTTCTGCATATAGGACGATTGACGTTTTCGAATACGGCCTTTATTTTGATCAGTTAATTTGAGGAATGATGTTTAAAAGTGCGCTTAACTTGCTTCGGATAATCATCAATCAAATTAAGGGACCGGAAAAAAAAAAGTGTCTTAAACAGAATATAAAATGATCCATAGCATCAAAAAACTGTTAAGTTCGTGTTAAAAAGTCAGACAAGAATGTATGATTCGAGCCTGTGCTGATTCCGTGCAAAAATTCCAAGCAGATCGTTGTGTTTTAAGTTTCTTAAGAATGAAAAATGGTGAATTGTTAAAATATCGACAGGTTAAAATATTGATTCATATCGACTTTTTGTATCAAGTATTGGGAAAAATGACGACAAGTTGATAACAGTCGATCCTTTTCTCGATTTTTTTCAAGGCAGCTGACTTTTTGTCGAGTCGAAAAATCAAAAGGTCGAAATTTAATGAATCAGTAAAAAAAAAGAATGTATTTTAACTTGTGAAAAAGTTGATATAAACCTAATATTTCAACTGTTTTCTTTGCTGGTCCTTCGTACGCAACCTGGTTTGGAGTCTGTACAAATACGGTGGAAATGACACGATTTATTATTTGATTTTTTATTAAATCTGTATGAATTTTTTGTAGCGAAAAGGGCGGATAATATAAACTTGCCCCAGGTGCTCTGAGGGCTTGGAACGGCCTTGTGTACATAGCCATTGTAAGGCCTATCCTGACGTACGCCTGTTTGATTTGGCGGTCAGCCTTAGATAAGGCAATCAAATACGGGTCCTAAGCACAAGTCATGTATCGGTCTTTACGGACGTGAACGGTTTTAAAACAGATGCTGGGGGTAGGCACGTACATCTTCTCAGACAATCCACTTAAAAATAGATCATTGAAGCTGCCAAACTTTTGCAGTGTTTTCCAAGCGGAAGTACTTGCAGTTTGCAAGGCAGTTAAACTACGCAGACCTCGGAGAATATTTTTCCGATTACCTGGGCGAAGCACACACGGTGACATCTCTTCTATGTCACTAAGAAGGTAAGGTTAGGTAGAAGGGCTGACAGTTGATCTTGTAACCGTCACACTTAGATCGATGTAGATCCATTGTAGCACCCTAAGAAGTTGTATCCCACGTAATGTAAGAACCTATGTGTTCAGTAAGCAGTTATGCCATACCAGGGCCTAGTGATTTACAACTTTCAACCATTCCTGTGTGCTTTTTTTTTGCCGAGTCCGAGCGGCTGGATGAGAAGCACTTATTTATGACAAGTTTTCTCTTGAAGGATTTGTCAGTTCCTCGCAAGAGGCAGTACTTTGGATAAAACATTTCTGTTTTTAGGTGGCACGGCTGGGAATCGAACCCACACATTTGGCATGACAGTTCAAAGCACTAACCATTTTGCCGCGAGGTGCTACTTCCATCTCTCATTGTTTTTTTTCTAATATTTTGCTACCAATATCCTGTTCGATGGTATTGGTTGGTACTTCAATATGTCGGTCGGCTTTACTTGAATCAAGCGACGATCCTGTTCTTGCCAGCTCTTCAGCTCTTTCGTTTCCCTGTACATCTCTGTTACCAGGAACCCAGCAGAGTATAATGTTATGCCAATAAGTTACAAGCTTCGAGTGTATCTCGGTGGCAGAAATAACTTTTATTGCTGCTTGGCAATCAATAAAGAGTGTGATATCAGCTCGTGATATTGCCATCGTTGATATTTCCATAGCTGCTTTGGTCACTGTCAAGAACTCAGCTTGGAAGACGCTGCAAAAGTCTAGATGTCTGATAGAAAATACCAGCACCAACTCCAGTCTCCAGTCTTCATCTTTGAACCATCCAGTGAAAAAAGTTATTGTAGATAAACCATTGAAGGGTTGGTTGTTTTTCCTTTCCTCTCTATTAGGAAAAGAGTTCGGGAAGGGTGTGTAGAAGTTTAAATGGGGACTTGTGTAGTCTGATTCCAGGAAAAAGAAAATATTTTTATTTTATTTTTGTGATTAAGGTTATTGTTAAACTTTTAAGTGCTATTTAATTTTATTTTTTTTTAAATTTAACAATTATAAAATCTACATTAAATTATTTTTTGTATTTTTTCAGTTATTGCATGGGGTATCATTCCTCTCGACATAAAATTTGATTCTAAAGATTTCACCTTCCATAGTTGGAATCTGTTTGTGGCTGTGTGTGCTCTTCCAAGGTAATAAATATTTATTATTCTATTTAATTTATTTGTTTTTTCTTCACTTCCTTAATATTTTTTGTAGTCTTTTTCTTGGTTTATGGCTCTTTGCATTTCCTGAAAGTCCAAAATTTCTTCTAGAAGTTGGAGAGCCTGAAAAAGCCCTATCAGTTCTGAGGCATATGTACGAGAAGAATACAGGCGAACCCCAAGATAACTTTCCGGTAAGAAAACAAACCATATGATCACTTTTAAACAAAAATGTTAATTTTTGGAATATTTAAAGTTTACAAGCCTGGTAGGAGGCAAAATACTACCCACCGATAGTGTCAGTGTTCGCAGACTTAAACTGAGACGGCCCAAAGAATTAAGACTTCTGATTGGAGAAATTTGGACGCAGACAAAAACACTTTGCACGAAACCATTCTTAAGGACCACCATTCTTACTTGTTTGATACAATTCGGACTGACATCAAGGTACGTTCGAAAAATTCAAGTTTTTGTCATAAACAAATCATAGCCTTAGCTTGTTCTTAAAAGTTATTACACTCTTATGGTATGGTTCCCTGAGTTATTTCAACGCTTTGCTGATTTTGAAGAATTGAATCCGGGAGCACCAACTTCGGTCTGCGATGTCTCTTCAGTTTATACCGTAAATGGGTAATTATTAAAAACAAAACGTTATTTAATCTGATGAAAATATTTAATATTGTAATACAAACAATTTAAATAATAGAACAACGATAGTGGCTGATCTTGGTGAGAATTGTGACTCAACCTTACAGCAAGGAGTTTATCGAAACACTGTGATCATTGGGCTGGCCTGTATACCGACTAGCTTTTGGCTTCCTTTATGTGTTCATCGTTTAGGAATAAAATTCTTTTTGGGTTTGTTTGATATTTGAATTATTAATTTATTGACTTGATCAAATTTTTGATAATTTTTTTTTAAATTTGCAGTATTTGGACTAATAGCTGCTGCAGCTGTAACAATTGGATTGTATTTTGTACAGAATGCAATGCAAAATCTCGTTCTATCGTGTATTTTTGAAGCTTTAACATCACTCAGTATAAGCACAGTTTATTGTGTCATGGTTGACTTATTTCCAACGAATTTAAGGTGAGGTCAATTATTGAAATAATTTTTAATAAACAAAAAGAAGAGTTTCCACGTATGCGTATGCAACTACTATACGTGGGTGGGTGGGGTAGGAATTTTTTGTTTTGTCTACT